>CM062815.1:2760937-4031875 GCA_031772625.1 Pinus tabuliformis | reverse complement strand
CTTCCTTCGAATCTGTTGGTTTGTCCTTGCTTCGACCTCCTCCACTACCTACCCGTTTGCCTCTTGCACTGGAATTTGAGCCCAGGAGTAAGATGTTGTCTTCTTCTTCCTTTTGAAATATTCGAGGCTCCTCTTCTTTTTCCACAACTTTTGTACGCCTTAAGAGGCTTTTTAATTAAGCAAAAGTCCTAAGACACATATGTACACCGTACATCACTAGTCCCAGTAGTGGGACATTGGAGGCACTTGTCTTTCCTCAAAGAAGAAACTGCAGACTTTCAAGGCTCTGTGGTTAGAGCCAAGGTGAAGAGTCCTTGCTCATACAATGGGAGGGGTATATATAGCCAAGGGTGATGCTTAAACCTTGTGACTCTTGGTCTACACTCATCACTTTTCAACTTCCCATTACTTTTCAACTCACATGACTCTTCAACTTCTTGTGTGCGTCCATTGGACTTGCACTTTACATTACATTTAGTTACAACAAATATGGCCCATAGTGGTGATGTGGTGAACACAACTCATGACACTGCTGACATGTACTGCCTGACTATGGTGTCCATGTCAAGTTGTTGCACTGCTGAGTGATGGATGTACTCTTGGTGTGCTTTGTCTTCTCCTTTGCATGGCTTAGCGCTGTGGGGTATTCAATGGTATTGGTCTTGCATGATGGTTAAATTTAGTGTTCCTTTCGCTTGTTGATTGATATGTTTGGTGAATTTGTTGAGCGACAAGAAAGTATTCTAGCATGTGTGCTCCTTCTTCATCTCGTTCGACATCTTTCCATGATCTATCAGTGTACCTATTCCTCCAATTCACTCATGATGGGACAACATAAAATCTGAAACCTCCTAGTCTAGTATGATGCATTGTTCTTATGTTCTGAGCCTAGGAAAAATGATAGGCTGAGAAGAGGGGCTAGAAACTGCGCAATGTTCAGTTCCAGGTGACAGGGAAGGATGACAAGTCACTGAGATATCACAGTGTAGCACAGTCTAGGATGAGGAACTCTAGGAGCACAACCTTAACTGTCGAGGAAAACTTCACAGTGACCACTAGGAGGCAAGATTGCGTAATGAAGGACACCAATGGAAACTGTAAGGTGGGACCCTTAGGGGCACGTTTGCACAATTCCTAGAGGGAAGACAAGCCAGGGCTACAAGGGAATTGCTGAGTAATTCTGCGCAATTTCGGAGAGTAGTGTAGGACATGTAGCATAGGGAAATTTGGGCATGTTTACGTAGTTTTGGAGAGCAGTTCACACTCAAGTATTAGTGTAGTGTAGGTTTCCAGAAGAAAAGGAGGAGGCTTGATGATGGTGCTTGAGAAATCCCAGTTCATTTTGGAAATGGAGGTAGTTTTCTATGCAGTTCTGAGAGGCATACGGGCTACTCACCTTCAGGATTATGTAGTGCAACGGTCCCGGAGGACAGCCTCAAGCACTTCATACTTCCGGGCAGCAGGGCAGGGTCACTTAGGGATGAGACTATGTAGCATAGCTTAGTTGGGGTCCGGTGGAAGAGGGTTATCTGGTTAGACAAAATTTCCAGAAAATGGCTAAGTGTGGGAGGAAAGTGAACTTGTGCATTCTTGACATTGAGGTCACACACTTAGTATACTTTGACAACATGACAACACTAACCACTGGGACAACATAGAAAAGCATGACTCTGTGTCGGCCCGCCTAGAGGTGAATGTGACAATTGTGACACTTGGGGTAGACCTTCGGCTAACCTTGATGACACTTGCGCGACAATGCTTACAACTTTGTGTGTGAGTACGATGGATTTTCTCATAGCGGAGACAACCCAAACACACAAAGACAAACCTTCAAAATCACAATAACAAGACCACAAGCATGAAAAAGAAATCAATATGTCAAAAGACAGCTGTTGTTCAAACAAGCAAAAGGGTGAAGAGACATTAGAAGAGTTCATGGGGTGAGCTCGAGTGTTTGCATCTATCAAAGGAAAAGCCAAGGAAGGCTCCAAAATTTGGACGCAAGCCAGAATTTTGGAGGGTGTCGTAGCCTCTACAACAAGTTGCACAAAGCAAGGATATGGACGTATGGTCCCATAACTCAACCCTCACCAATCTTACTGCCATGTTTTGTTTTCGGCTAGTTGATGGGGCCACACTTTCCATGGTTCTTTAACTTTATAAGGTGCATATTGTTAACCACGTAAATAGAAGAAGAATTGGAGCAATAGGATGTAAAAGCATACCTTAAGTTCACAACTTCCATGGGTTTTAGCTTCCAATAAGTAAAGTTGTTTTGTTGATTGATCATCACCTTGCTACACCACTTTAAGACCTAGTAAGGGACGATGACTATCAATGGTATGTTCTTCCACAAAAATGGCATAAATATGAACACTATCATGAGGAAAATATTTATTTGGGTGTTTCTTCTGACAACTATCGAAAAAATGGCCAAATCTTCTCATTATTTTCGTTTTTTATTTTTAAAGATTAGCGTGTCAAGTTGAAGACTAAGTGCACTCGGTATATCGGTTTTAAACTTTTCTAGTAATTTTCCGAATTCCATTCTAGTTACACCATTAGAGGATGTCTTAATATTTCTACGGAAATAATCTCCCTTTCTATTTTTTCCTTGCCCTCGGGAATACCTCCTACATTTTACAACAATCTCATCAAGGAAACTATAGAGATATCCCCAATCCCCATTAAATTAAGAATGTTCATACATTCTTTGAAAATGATCTTCAAAAAGAGGATTTTTTTAGTTTTAGGATCTATCTTATGTTGCCTAGTAAGTTGAAGATTGTATATAAAATATTTCTAAGTAGTCCTTTAGAATATCATCTTCTCTTTGCACCATCATAAATATTTCATCTTTCCATTCTCTCTCCTTACAATAATCTTGATATATTTTAATAAATGATTTTCACATGCCCTCCTACGTTGTGATATTATTCTATGGTAATCATATAAACCATCGCATGGTCAAGTCCGTTATGAAACCAGCTCAAGAAAAGATAGAAAAGATAGATCAACGCCTTAGAATTTAGCCTCTTCGATGGGGCAACCTCCTTTACATTACATAAATGAACAATTCTTGGATGATTCAAATGACAAAACCTCCTTTCTATATATAGGAGTCTAAGGAGTCACAATATAATCCAGCCGACCTAACAATAATAATATAAAGCCACAAAAATAACAATAGAGGGATTCTATGGGGCACAGTAATAACAATATGGGGGCAATAGGGGCACAAAAATATTAATAAGGGGTATACTACAATAGTAATGGGGTAATCACTAGTATTATAGGGACCCAACATGCCCCTCTCCTTCAAAAAAGTGTTGTCCTCAACGCTTGAGTAGTTATGGATACTTCTGCATAAAATTTTCATCCTCCCATGTGGAATCTTCAGCGGATAAGTTCTTCCACTTGATAAGATACTCTGAAATTGATCAATTTCGTAGCTGTCGAATTCTTGTTTCTGTGACTGCTTCCGGTTCCAATATAATTTGTCCTTCCTCGTCAAGTTCTGGAAATATTGTTTTAACTGGGACCTTGTCGCCTATAACCTTCTTTAAACATGAAACATGGAAAACTAGGTGCAATCGAGAAGCTGCAGGAAGCTTCAATTTGAATGCCATAGTACCAATCTTTCGCAACACCTTGTACAGACCATAATTCTTTGGTGATAATTTATTGTCCTTCTTAGCTTGCTTGAGCGACATTTGCTTATATGGTTGTAGCCGTAAGAATACCCAATCACCTACATCAAAACTTCTTTCACTGCGGTGTTGATCTGCTTGTTGTTTCATTTTATTCTGTGCCAACACGAGGTTATCCTTTAAGAGTTGGAGGACTTTTTTTTGATGTTCAATGTGATGTTCCACTGCCTGAACCTTAGAATTTTCTCTTAAATATGATGTGATGGATGGTGGTTGATACCCATAAAGTGCCATAAATGGGGTCATTTTTGTTGTTGTATGGAAGGAAGTGTTATACCACCATTCAGCTAGAGGCAACCATTTGACCCATTGTGTCTGTTTATCAGATACAAAGCAACGAAGATATCCTTCCAAACATTTGTTTACTATCTTAGTTTGCCCATCAAATCGAGGATGATAAGATGAGCTATGAGCTAACTGAGTACCAAGACAAGAAAACAATTCTGTCCAAAAATTTCCAGTGAAAATGGGATCTCTATCACTTACAATAATCTTTGGGTTTCTATGTAGCTTTTGAATTGTTTCCATAAATGCAGTAGAAACTGTACTGGCTTTAAATGGATGTGATAATGCACAAAAGTGTGCATACTTGGTAAGTCTGTCAACTACCACCATGATGACACTCTTTCCCTTAGACTTGGGTAAACCTGTGATAAAATCCATTGAAACTGTTAGAGTCGGTCTTGAGCCCTCCATCAGCGATCAAAACTCTTTGCATTTGCATATGTAGTTGTCTCATCAGTGTCAAATTTTTGCATCCCATTAGGCATGCCATAACCCTGATGGAGGAGATGGTATATTTTACCCCTCTTGGCATTGCTGGATCAGGTCATTTCAGTCATTAAGCTCTTTCAAAGCTTGTCTTGTCTTGTCTTGAGGTCAATTTCCTAGGTCTAGGGTTTTGGTCAAAAATGTCTACAAGGTCATGTTTTTGAAGGTCAATAAGTGCTCAGCAAGACAGAGGGATGATTGTAAAGATATTTCTTTGAAGTTTTTTTATCTTGTACAATTAATTTTCACCTTGGATTTAAAAACTCTGTTTTTAAAGCCAAGGTCATTTTTCAAATGTTTGTGAAAAATAATGAAATTTCAAAAGATTTCAGCAGACAGTATGCAACCCTGGTCCCCTTGCCAAGATCCCTCAGATGATCTACCTGCAAAAAGAATCAAGCAAAAGCACTAAATGAGTCAATTTCAGGACAAAGGAAACCAAAAAAGTCAGTTTTATAAAGTGTCAAAGAGACATTAGAAAGTGGGTTTTAGCATGAAATTTATTCAAATGAAACTTATAAAGGCCCAATCTCCCTCCTTTTACTCTAATTGTGCATCCAAGACACTTGCAAGAGAGATTGGGCGAACATCCAAGCGATTTGAGTGAATACTGGTCGAATTTAGGAGTAGGACAGGCGCGCGACCCGTCAAGCAACCCTCCTCCCAACTCATTTCAAATTTGCTCAAGCACCCTCTAAATCATTAAATCGCTTGAGGTAGGTTCTCTAAGCTTGTGAATGGTTGCTGGTTAAGTTGAAAGACATCATGAGTGTGTTTTTAATGATCAAATTATGCAAGGAAAAACACTTCGTATGGCTGTATGTAAATTTGTAAAAGATGCTAGGGTTTATTGCTGTTTCATTGTTTTCCCCTTGAAAACATTCTCTTCATTCCCATTTCATTTTCCCTATATGTCCATGTCAATTTCCCTTTTAAATTTGTAAAGAAAATAAACCCTACCCCTTTCCCTTTAAAAATATAAAAAAAAAATCACATCCTAACCCTACCTCTCCTTATGCCCATGTAAACATATGAGTTTGATGATGTATATGCAATGATGTTTACAGTGTATTTCCCTAAATTCCCTGTTGTATACATGTTTTCCCATTTTCCTTGTAAAAATGTCCCTCCCCTAACATTTCCCTCATGTTCCTTGTCCCTTTGAAACATCATATAAATCAACTTTTTACAGGCAGAAACAACAGTACAGTTTGTCCACTTTGCTCCTTAAACAATGTAAGAAACCGAAACTTATGAGCAAAGTGATGACCAGTCATCAGCTTCAGATATTGAGGTACAGAGGAGGCCTCATAAGGGTGGAAAGGGTGGACATCATAAGCGAGAGGAGCCCACCTCTTTAGCAGAGTTACAGGCCTGTCCTATGGCAGTCACATGTTTCCAGTATATGTCTTGCTATGAGTTTTGTGAGAGGATCTCTCGGATTCAGCACCACAGAGAGTTGGCTCGCCTATTTGTTTTACACTTGCATGATGGACATGTCAACCTTGCAGGGGTGGACTTTACATTGACACCCGAGGTGATCTCACATGCCACAGGGATACCTAATGTTGGGAAGGTGTGGAATAAGCGCAAGGTGCTGGATAATGTTCACTTTGAGCCTTTTGTCCGGCCACCATTCATGAGACATTTGGCAGGTGTGTTTCCATTCAGGTTTCTCAGGAGTGAGTATGCTCCCATGATGAGGCTCATCATGCACTATTTTACCTGTGAGGGCAGATTTTCACAGGTATATTCATATCATATTCACCTCTTGATGCACTTCACCCGAGTGAGGATGATGAACATCCCTGTTTTCTTCTATCAGAACATTCAGAGGATGGTGACCATGTTACAGAGGAAGAGCCCGGCACAGCAGTATAGGAGCCTGTACCATTATGGTTTGATTCAGCTTGTAGTATTGCATCAGTTGGCTCAGCAGGGCATCTCATGGGAGGAGTTCATCTCTCGTGAGCTTTTCACAGCACCATCACCGCCACATCCTGAGGTGATTCATGAGGAGGGAGGACCACCACAATAGCATGACATCCCTGTCACTAGACACGTCAGCTCCTCACCCCTGGTTACCTATTAGAAAGGCCCGAGGGTCTTATTTGCAGCAACTCGGCGAGTACTATCTCCACCGCAGGTGGAAGGGGTCTCGCCTTCATCATCAGCTCAGTGAGTGTTATCTCCACATCAGGTGGAAGGGGCCTCGCTCTCTTCAGCATCACAAGCAGCACAGAGGGGCAAGCAGCCCAAGATTGATGAGGGGCCATCAGGAGTTCCAGATATTGAGCTTGTTGATCTTGAGGCCATTTCTCCGAGCCAAGAGGCAAAGGAGGTCATTCAGCATCTCAGAGCTGAAAATGATGCCTTGCAGAGGATATTAGAGGGTGCACAATGGACCATCACATACCTGGAGCAGCGCAACAAACAGTTGGAGGAGGAGAAAGCACTTGATGAGCTGTGGAGGATTCGTAGTGACCGAATCTTGAATCGAAGAAGACCCGGTGACCCATTGCCCGCTGACCGAGAGTCCATGCTCATCCAGGTAAATACACACTTGGAGAGGCTATTGGCTAAGGCCAACCAAGAGAAGAAATTGCTGAGGAACATGAAGAACCATTACTGGGCAAGAATGCATGTGTGCAAGGCAAAGATGAAAATGTTTCAAAGGCGGTTGACCGAGGCACTAAAACGGAGAAAGAGGCCCAATCCCCTCCGTATCTTGGCTGAGGCTTCACTCAAGGATCAAGGCACTAAATAGCCTAGCCACAGCACAAATCCCAAGAAATTTTGAGAATTTTGGGTGAATTTTGGCATTTTTTGGCAATTTGTAGCTTTTTCCCATTAACGGGTCTCACCCCCCGCGTGACCCTTCATCATGGCAACTCCATTTGACAAAAACTCAGCATTTCCTGATTTTTCATGCAAATTTACATATGCTCATGGATGGACTTGAGATTTGGTGAAGTTTTGGGCCTCCAGAAAGTCAAAACAATAGCGAAAAATGACTTTCTGCCACTTTTTTGAGTTACAGAAAGCAGTCTTGGGAGATTTGATTTTTGACAGGGAAAATGAACTCCAAATTCAACAATTCCAGTTGGGTTGGAATTTAGACTCATATACCTTTCCAAAAAGCCCACTTTTGCTCAATTTGGCCACCTGAAAGTGCCCCAAAGATGGCTCCAAAGGCGCACGGCCCGTCAGGCAGGGGCGCGCGACCCATCAGGCAGTTTTTTCAAAAATGCACTGTACAGCTCAGAAAACACAGATTTGACTCAGTTTGACTTTTTGGGGTGAATTATGATTCTCTTTGATGTAATTATTGTACTTTTGAGAAAATTTTACTCTTATGTAACACTTATATAAGATTCATTCATGAAAAGGGTAAATATTAAATGAATGAATTGGTTTCCTAGCTTATAGAGGCAAGTTGTTTTGACTGCCTAGTTTGTAGTGCTTAGTTTAGAAGTGGTTGAAACAGCTCCTAGGATAGTGAGATCGACCCATGGAGGTAGGGAAAGAGGTTAGATCATCTATATTATGTACTTTCTTGCTCATTTTCATGGTTGGACTCTTGAGGGAGAAGCTATCATTGTATTATTCACTGTATCTCTGCAATTTTTGGCTAAGGAAGACCAGGGTTTTGCAGTCCTCTTTGGGATTCTTGTGGACTCATGTGTTGATGGTGTGTTTCTAAATGTACTTGTAAGCTTGTTATGTGATTCATTTCCTTTATTTTACTTCTGCACATTAAACAAATGAAGTGTTAAAGTAAGAATTCATGCTTGCCATGCTCTGCTTTTAAGTTTGTTTAATTTCAATGTTTTCTTCTGTCTAAAGAGAATTCAAAGTTATTGTTTGCTCTCTTTAGCTCCTCACCTTTCATTCCTGACCATCCACCTCAATCAAAGGCATCAATACTGTCTCCTACCTCGCCCCAAAGAACTCCCTGCAGAAACTGTGTCCAATCCCCGCACCCAAAATTGCCCTCTCCTCAATTTGCCACCAAAAACCCAAAAAACCCCAAATCAACCCTTTTGATCAGTTTACTAGCCTAATATCAGTGTTACCTTATTGGTCATCTCATCTATTGAAGATTTTACCGAGATAGACCGGAGAGAGCCTTCTCCTGCCCCGTAGGGCTAGCTACGAGGCTAAATGGTTTGATGTTTCCTTGAG
Organism: Pinus tabuliformis; assembly: GCA_031772625.1. NCBI lineage: Eukaryota > Viridiplantae > Streptophyta > Pinopsida > Pinales > Pinaceae > Pinus > Pinus tabuliformis. The sequence goes on along the minus strand of CM062815.1, from coordinate 4,023,209 downwards.
GTTTACCTTTCTCAGCCTGAGATGAAATTTCAAGCGCTAACAGAAACCTCATCCCAATGTTGGCTTGGAATGGATAAAGGTTGTAATAGACCCGGTGTCTTAATTGTTTCAACGCTATTTTGTTGGCAAACCAAACATTCTGCCACAAACTTTTCAATATCTGATTTAAGGCCATCCCAAAAAAATTCCTTCTTAACCCTGTGGTAAGTTTTTAGAAATCCTGAGTGCCCTCCTAAGGGAGAAGTGTGCAATTCCATAAGAATCTTTTGTTTTAGCTGGGAATTCTTACATAGGTATAAGTGATCTTTGTACCATAACGAATCATTTTTCCAACTAAATGTATCAGACGTACGGGAATCTTGTTCTAACTTCCGAATAAGTGCCCACACTTCTTCGTCATTCTTCCATTCCTCTCTTACTTCATTTATCCAATCTAGTTGGATAATAGAAATGGTGCACAACAATGCTTCCACATCCTCATCCTTTCTTAAGAGTGCATCTGCCACCACATTTTGCTTCCCTTTTTTGTAGATGATTTCAAAGTCATAACCCAACATCTTTGTGACCCACTTTTGTTGCTCTTCAGAGGATAATCTTTGTTCTAAAAAGTATTTAAGGCTATCATTATCCATTTTTACCTTGAAGTGTCTTCCCATTAGGCAGGGTCACCATTTCTTAAGTGCATGGAGTATTTCCAACATTTCCTTCTCATAAATAGCTTTGCTTAAAAACTTTCCCTTGATTGGACGACTTTCAAAAGCAATGGGTCTTTCATCTTGCATTAGAACAACACCAATTCCATTTCCTGAAGCATCACATTCCACAATAAAGGTTTTTGTGAAGTCCGGTGTAGCTAAGACCGGTGCTTGGCACATTGCCTCTTTAAGATGTTCAAAGGCCTTTGTTGCTTCCGGAGTCCATGAAAATGCATCTTTCTTCAATAATGTTGTTAGAGGTGCTATTATTCTCCCATAATTCTTAACAAACTTGCGATAATACCTGTCAACCTGAGAAATCCTCGTAGATGATTTATGGATGTGGGGATTTTCCATTCCTTAATGGCTTTAATTTTGCCAGGGTCTACCTTAACTCCTTCATGAGATACAATATGACCCAGATATTCCACCTCCTGGCCTCCAAAGAAACATTTGGATCTTTTTGCATATAATTGTTTCTCCTCCAATAGTTGTAGCACCCTGTCAACATGTTCAACATGATCCTTCCAAGACTTGTTGTAGATTAGTATATCATCAAAAAATACTAACACAAATTTTCTAAGGAATGGTTTGAAAATTGAATTCATCAAACCTTGAAATGTTGAAGGTGCATTGGTAAGGCCAAAAGGAATGACCAAAAATTCATAATGAACCTCATGAGTTCTAAATGCTATTTTCAGAATGTCTTCAGTCTTCATTCTGATTTGATGATATCCTAAACGAAGATCCAACTTGGTGAAGTAAATTGATCCATGCAATTCATCCAGTAATTCATAAATGACAGGAATGGGGAACCTATCTTTAATAGTGAGCTTGTTGAGCTCCCTATATTCCGGACACATGCGCCATGATCCATCCTTCTTGTGCACCAATACTACTGGAGTAGAGAAAGAACTTTGACTCGGTTGAATTATACCAGCCTCTAGCATTTCTGCAACCATATGTTCAATTTCACTTTTTTGGACATAGGGATATCTGTACGGCCTGATGTTTGGAGGAACACTTCCTGGAATCAGATGAATAGCATGATCATGATCACGCATAGGTGGGAGACCTTTGGGAGTCTCAAATACCTTGGAATGATTGTCCAATACTTTTTGGAGATCTGGAGAAATAGATGATTCCGATTGTGAAATTACACCTCTTTGCTCCTTTTTTAGAAGCTTTGTCATACCATTAGAGCTGATTATCTTTCCTGGTTTCCATGCAATACCCCTTAATTCAACTTCCTTTCCTTCCGTAGAAAATTTGATGAAAAGTTCTTGAAAATTAAAGGCTATTGTACCCAAGGATTGTAGCCATTGGACTCCTAGTACAACATCAGCACCTCCCATTGGAATGGAAAGCATTGGGATAGTCAATACATATTCTCCCATGGATAGCTTGATATTATGGCACTTTCCAGAGCAATTTATTATTCCTCCATTTGCAATCATCACTTTGTTAGACTCGGTCCTGTCTGTCCCTTATCAGAATCAAATTTTCCAAGGTTCATTTCTCGTCATTCATTGATGTTACTGTGGTCTAGAAAAGAGTCATTTCAGAGTCAAGGTTTTATAGTTGGTCTTCAAACTTGTCAAATAATTCCTACAAGATAGAAGAAGGTTCAATGTGTTTCTATCTCAAGATGGTTATCAATGCGAGATTGATTCGTCTTCAAAACCCTGTTTTGAAGAAGAAATCATCAAATCTGTTTTTCAGAATATGTAATTTGTCAAAAGTGTTCCAAAGCTCTAGAGTTCCTCAATGGCACCAGCTTCAGCAACCCTGCAACAGATAGACAAGAGTTATCAATTCAACTTGGAAAATCAGTTAAAAGACAAAGGCAGTGTCTAAAGGAAAAAAGTGGCATAAAATAAGAGGTATAACACATGCTTCTGGTTCGATAGAAGATCCTTGATAAAAGGTCTAGTTCTTTGTATGATCAACTTCAAATTTCAATGGTGTAATAAATTGTTTACGATTGGGCATCCACCTCTGCTTCTTTTTTGGACCCATTGCTGTGAAAACTGAAACACAAAGCCGAGTTGAAATGTTAGAGTTAAGTTTGGAGTGTTTCAGAGCAGTGGATTTGGAGTTGGAGGTGAGCGCTATGCGCAGAGGGAGCGCGCTACCCATATAAGGCACGCTACGCATAGAGATCAGGGCGCTACGCATAGAGGTTTTTGGTCAAATTTTCATGCTCCAGCTCAGGAATTCGGCCAGTTTTCACCAGTTTCACCTCTTGATGTGATTTTTGACCCAGATTGATATAATTTGATGTACATGATGTAAAATTGGCACTTATTTACCATATTCTAGATGATTCAATCATAAAATAGCAAAAATTTAATGTAATGAATCAGTTTCCTTCTTTTTAGAGGCAGGTTGTTTTGGTCACCTAGATTCTTGCTCCATGTTTAGAAATTGTTCAAACTGCTCCTAGAAGGAGGAGCTCGACCCCTAGAGGTTAGGGAATGGGTTGGCTTGGTCTATATATGTAAATTTTCAGTCAGTAGCAAGGGTTGGACTCTTGGGAAGATTTTGGCACACTATTGTACATATTTTTCATATTTTGGCTAAGGAAAGATCAGAGGTTTTGCAACACCTGTTGGGATTCTTGTGGCTTTCAGTTCTTGATGGTGTTATCTCTCAGTTTATTAAGTTTATTCATGTTTAATGTATGCCATTCCCTTCTTATGCTTCTGAAACTAAATGAATGAGTAAATGAGGTTGAATCCATTGTTTACAGTGCTCTGCCTTTAAATTTGTTTAGTTTTACATGTTTTTACTAGTTTGGAGAGGATCCATGTTCTCCCTTGCCCTCTTCAGCTCGTTTTCGTTCTGATCCATCCATACACCTAATCAAAGGCATCAAGACTACTGCCTACCTCGCCCCAACTCGAATTCTACAAAGATCTGGCCTTATCCCCGGACCCAAAATTGTTTTTTCCCGTTTCTCCAACAAAAAACCCAAAAAATCTAAATCAAACTTTCCTATCTCTTTACTAGCCTAAAATCCGTATTAATTTTGAGTCATCTCAGCCCTTTTGAAGACCTTTTGCCGAGATAGACCCGGAGAGAGCCCTCTCCTATCCTCGTAGGGCTAGCTACAAGGCTGAGCATGGTTTGATGTTGCCTCGAGTTTTACCTTCCTCAGCCTGAGGTAGATTTGAGCGCTAACATTCACTTGATGACTCCAACTTGATCCAGAGATTCTAGTGCTCGCTAATCCAATCATGCAATGGTAGGGTATGTGGCAAAACCTGCACTGTGTGAAGCTGTAAAAGAAGTAATAAATCAGTTAGCAGATTTTGAAATTAATGAAGTTTTTTTCAATGCCTTGCTTCAATGTTTGAAATCTCGGAAGCTTCCTCTTGAAGCTAAAACTGGTGTCTGTGAGTTAGTTGTTGAAATAATTGAGAAGGAAATTCAGTTTTTAAATGATCAGATCAAGTCTTATGAATTCCGAGATCCCAAAAAGTTCTTGGAAACGCTCCCTCCTTCAAAACAAGAAACAATAGAGTTTCTTACAGATGTTTGCATTGATAGTGTGCAGCTGGATGTATGTATTGCAGAGTTGGGGCAGAAAACGAAGTCTGGATTTCGCGATCCTATTGCGATGTACATGGAAATGTTTTTCAGTTTGACTGACAAATCAAACTGTCTTTTACATGATCAGACTCATTATGTGCATGTAGGGTTGCCAGCAATTGCATCTGTGATCTGGTTGAAGCACTCTCAAGCAGCGTTCTTCTCAGATTTACTTGAATGGTTGATCTGCCATTACAATATTACCTAAGCTATTGTTTTTGCAGCAAAGTAGGGTAGATTTTGTAAATAAATAAGCAGCCAAAAGGCAGCATTTCGCTCTATTTTCATTACAATTTTAGTTTGAACTTCGCTGAGTTAGTGTTTCAATCATTTCAGTCCAGTTTTAGTCCATAAATTAGTCGAAAGTCTCGTGTTGTCTGTCGAAATAATGACTCCATTGCCCAATGGATGGAGGCACTGTCTTCTCTTCCAAAGATTTGCAGTTCTTGGCACCTCCACGGAGCGGCAACTGCCATCCCCATTGGAGCCAATGTTAGACTCGGTCTTCTCAGTCCCTTGTCAGAATCAAATTCTCCAAGGTTCATTTCTCGTCATTCATTGATGTTACTGTGGTCCAGAAAAGAGTCATTTCAGAGTCAAGGTTTTATAGTTGGTCTTCAAACTTGTCAAATGATTCCTATAGGCTAGAAGAAGGTTCAGTGAGTTTCTATCTCAAGATGGTTATCAATGCGAGATTGATTCGTCTTCAAAACCCTGTTTTGAAGAAGAAATCATCAAATGTGTTTTTCAGAATATGTAATTTGTCAAAAGTGTTCCAAAGCTCTACAGTTCCTCAATGGCACCAGCTTCAGCAACCCTGCAACAGATAGACAAGAGTTATCAGTTCAACTTGGAAAATTAGTTAAAAGACAAAGGCAGTGTCTAAAGGCAACAAGTGGCATAAAATTAGAGGTATCACACATGCTGCTGGTTCGACAGAAGATCCTTGATAAAAGGTCTAGTTCTTTGTATGATCAACTTCAAATGTCAATGGTGTAATAAATTATTTACGATTGGGCATCCACCTCTGCTTCTTTTGTGGACCCATTGCCGTGAAAACTGAAACGCAAAGCCGAGTTGAAATGTTAGAGTTAAGTTTGGAGTGTTTCAGAGCAGTGGATTTGGAGTTGGAGGTGAGCGCTACGTGCAGAGGGAGCGCGCTACCCATATAAGGCGCGCTACGCATAGAGATCAGGGTGATACGCATAGAGGTTTTTGGTCAAATTTTCATCCTCTAGCTCAGGAATTCAGCCAGTTTTCACTAGTTTCACCTCTTGATGTGATTTTTGACCCAGCTTGATATAATTTGATGTACATGATGTAAACTTGGCACTTATTTACCATATTCTAGATGATTCAATCATAAAATAGCAAAAATTTAATGTAATGAATCAGTTTCCTTCTTTTTAGAGGTAGGTTGTTTTGGTCACCTAGATTCTTGCTCCATGTTTAGAAATTGTTCAAACTGCTCCTAGAAGGAGGAGATCAACCCTTAGAGGTTAGGGAATGGGTTGGCTTGGTCTATATATGTAAATTTTCAGTCAGTAGCAAGGGTTGGACTCTTGGGAAGATTTTGGCACACTATTGTACATATTTTTCATATTTTGGCTAAGGAAAGATCAGAGGTTTTGTTGCACCTGTTGGGATTCTTGTGGCTTTCAGTTCTTGATGGTGTTATCTCTCAGTTTATTGTAAGTTTATTCATGTTTAATGTATGCCATTCCCTTCTTATGCTTCTGAAACTAAATGAATGAGTAAATGAGGTTGAATCCATTGTTTACAGTGCTCTGCCTTTAAATTTGTTTAGTTTTACATGTTTTTGCCAGTTTGGTGAGGATCCATGTTCTCCCTTGCCTTCTTCAGCTCCTTGTTTTTCTGATCCATCCATACACCTAATCAAAGGCATCAAGACTACTGCCTACCTCGCCCCAACTCGAATTCTACAAAGATCTGGCCTTATCCCAGATCCAAAATTGTTTTTTCCCGTTTCTCCAACAAAAAACCCAAAAATTCTAAATCAAACTTTCCTATCTCTTCACTAGCCTAAAATCCATATTAATTTTGAGTCATCTCAGCCCTTTTGAAGACCTTTTTCTGAGATAGACCCGGAGAGAGCCCTCTCCTGTCCTCGTAGGGCTAGCTACGAGGCTGAGCGTGGTTTGATGTGGCCTCGAGTTTTACCTTCCTCAGCCTGAGGCAGATTTGAGCGCTAACACACTTGACACTCTCGTGCTGGATATAGGAAGCAATTCAATTCTTTTGCTACCTTACAATGAATAAAATTGTGGGTGCTTCCTGAATCAATCAACACTATTACCTTTTTCTTCTTGATTTGTCCTTCTATCTTGATGGTTTGAGGAGTGGTAATTCCCGCAAATGCATTACAAGATATGGTCGGATTTATTTGTTCTTCATCTAGGCTTTGTTCTTGGAGTATATCCTCTTCTTTTGACCTTTCTTTCTCCTTTTCTTCTTCCTCTTCACAATCTATGTAGAATAATTTATTCTCAGCACACTTATGACCTTTAGTGTATTTTCTATCACAACTGTAACAAATTGCTCTTTTTTCTTCCAATTGTTGTGGTGTCAACCTTATAGGTTTTGGAAGACTAGGGGCAACAACACTTCCGTCTTTATAGTTGTGAGTGGTATGCTTCCTGGTTGCCATAATTTTGCTTTCCATTTTTCTTGCTAATCTGAATGCCTTCTCTAATGAATTAGGTTCCCAAAGGCGAAAATCATGTTGAATATTATCCTTTAAAGACCCTATGAACACATCAATCCTATGCTCCTCTGGAATATCTCTTACCCTTATGTTCAATTTTTGGAACTCCTCAATGTGCTCCATTATTGAACCCTTTTGTTGAGACTTATCAATTGGCTAAAAAAAGTGTTGCTTTTTGTATCCTCATAATGTGCTATCAATTCTTCCGTAAAAATTGCCCAAGTGATAAATTGTTTACGAGAGCAAAGCCATTGATACCATACAAACTGATTTGGTTCCAAATATAAAGTTGCCATACATACCTTTTGTGTGGTTTGCACATTATTGAGATCAAAGAATTGCTCCATCTGTAATATCCATGCTGCGGGATTCTTGCCATCAAACTTCCTCATATCGATTTTTGGGATATGGTGGGTCTTCGATCCAACATTAGAGTCTATGGAATCATGATTAACATTTCTTTTGTTCTCATCATGAGTTTCCTTTACTACCCTTTCACAATTAGTGACCCTTTCTTGTAGAAACTTCTTCAATTCTTCCATGTTTGTCTTCAAATCTATCTTCAAATCGTCCATCTTAGCTTCTATGCCTTTCTTTAAACCATCCATCTTAGCTTCTATATCTTTCTTTAAACCATCCATCTTAGATTCTGTTCCTTTTGTGCAAGTGACACTTGTTTCACTTGGTCTCGTAATTTTGCTATATCATGTTGCATTTCTTCCTCTTCTTCATAGGTCACGCTAGAGCTTTCAGGTTGCTTACTAGGTGTTTGCATTTTCTTTCCTCGGGACATTAATTACCGATAATAATGCTTTACTATGCCCTTTCAATTCCTTCAAACCAAGCTTACGCAAAAATTAAAAAAAAAACTACACACCTTTTTTCACTTTGTAGAAGCCTGATATTGAATCTGATGTATCTCTGTAATTTCGAATCATCCAGTTTTGAAATTGCGATCTGTAGTAGCCTTCTATGTCCTCTTTACAATGCCACTAGTCTGATCCAAATTGGATTCTCCAAGAAAGAGTTATGCATAATCTCCCGTAGTGACCTGATTATATACTAGTTCAGTAGAGGGAACTTGTATGAAGTGCCACGTGTCACTATTTCGACCTTTGACTCTAACAAATATATATAAGAAAACTATAGTCTGTCCTATTTTTGTACCTTCTTACGAAATTTCAATCTGATGCTCAGAAAGAAAGTTATGATGATTTTCCCCAGGTCACCTGTTTGGAATGTAATTCAGGAGTCTCCAAAAAGACTAACTTCCTCAGATCATATCTCCACAAATATAGCGCGAAAAGCTCTGAAATTCGGACCCGAGGTTCAGCGTGATTTCTTCTCAAATGGATTTTTTTTTGCAACTTCTGAAACGTCACAGAAAAAAAGTTATAGCGAAAATGCCACGATGACCTGTTTGGAGCAGCGAAACCCTAGAATCCAAAGCTCTGATACCAAATGTTATGAAATCAGCTCAAGAAAAGATAGAAAAGATAGATCAATGCCTTAGAATTTAGCCTCTTTGAGGGGGCAACCTCCTTTACATTACATAAATGAACAATTCTTGGATGATTCAAATGACAAAACCTCCTTTCTATATATAGGAGTCTAAGGAGTCACAATATAATCTAGCCGACCTAACAACAATAATATAATGCCACAAAAATAACAATAGAGGGATTCTATGGGGCACAGTAATAACAATATGGGGGCAATGGGAGCACAACAATATTAATAAGGGGTATAACTACAATAGTAATGGGGTAATCACTAGTATTATAGGGACCTAACAAAGTCTCTTAGAGTAGCATGAAGTAACTTAATTTTTTGTGTGTTACTTAAATAATCCATGTTATGACACAAAACATCAAATTCAAATAAAAAAATATGAATGTATTCACTTACCATTCCTTGGAATCATGAATGTATTGATTGGGAAATTTTATTCATATGAACATTAGTAGTAGGATTAGCAATAACAAAACTGAAGATTAACTGATCCTCATTATCTACTTGATTTCCTTCTAGGTCTATTTCAGCTTCTTCCTTAGCCATGTTTCTAGCCTCAAACAAGCCTAATTTGATCTCGAGTGGTGGATGTTTTGTAGCTGAGCTGTTTTGAAATGACGACTCTACCTCCCCTTAAAATCAAATTTTTACTTCAACACTAGATGAATTGGTGGTAGTTTTTATTACTACCCCAGCTATATATGTCTCCAAAATATTCACTCAACTCTCTGGTGTTTTCCTTCTTTCTTCTTGTCTGAATTATTGCCTATCAAAAGGATACTAGTGTAGGTTTTTTTTTTGTTTTTACTCTGTTACATTGAGTATTAAAAATTCTTTTACTCCTACCCGTTTTACCTTTCCCTTGAGTCGCATAGTACCAACATCCTCTAAATGCAGTGAGGCATGAAACCAAATAAGGTGGATGCAAAGGTTCTTACCTCTCATATTACACTCCTACCTCTCTATGTTTTGAAGGTGCTCATGAATTGTAGACATGAAAATCTAATCACACATCAAACCAATTCAAAACATATTTCACTGAAACTTCCACATCAATGGTGCCAAAAATTTTGGGCAATTTGATTTCTTAAATTGTTTCTCATTAAATTATCATTTATGTCTCGTAAGTTAATGAGGTGCTAACAAAATATCTGTCGAAATAGTTGATTTCTTCTAAATGAAAAGGAGGTACACCATTCTGCTCTAAATACACTTTACAGGAAATCAATTGAACATAAATTCACCATCTACATGCCCCATAAATAGAAGAATAAATATTATGGTATAATATTATCTAATCCATCAACATCTTAAAGGTGTCCAGAAGGTTCAACAATCCTTGTATCTTAGAAATAAAATACAAAGATTACGATATGCTGAAAGAAACAATTCACACAAAACAAAAATAAGTTGATTGCAAGTAACTTGTGTAAATCCTAGAGTATTTTGAATTTTGATGGATCTATGGGTTGTTGAACATTCACATAAAGTCGTCAAACCATTCATGTAGGATATCTCAACACGCGAAATATAAAGGTGAAATTACAAACATATAAATTTGTTCTACGCAAATGAAATTAAGTAAAACAAAGAATTTACGATTAAGTACTAAAATGATATTTCATCCTAGATCAAGAAGTCCTACGTGACAGGGATAATTACAAGAATGAAAATGTTAACTCATGATAAGTTGAGAAACAAGTTATTTACATTAATCCTTCAAAATTTACAAAGTACAAAGCTTGTGTTCTCAAAATATTTTCGATATTCTCTATTATGAAAATTAACCCAACTATAACTTATTACAACAACATGTAGAGTTCAAAATTTCTAACAGCTTGGTCCGAGAGACACAAAATATTGGCCTGAGCCTCATCCCAAAATTACATCCATAGTATTGGTTTATAAAAGATTAACAGGTGGATCAAAACCATCCAACCAACATAATATATTCTGAAATACATTTCGAGGAAAGAAGATCTTCTCTTAAAACAAAATAACATCATGAGTGGTGTTGATCCTCATGGTTTAATTGGTAATTGGGCATGAATGTTAAAACTAGGTTTACATTTTTTCTTGTAGTGGGTTCCTGTAGTGACGTCCTACTTTCGATAATTCATTTTACTCTACATACAATGTGCACTTCCAGTAGCTCACTTGGAAAGTGCTAGTCTTGTAACCTCTGTAAAATCTGCAATGATCAAGGTGAACCAAGCAAGGAAAACACACCAGAAAATACAATCGTAATTGATGAGAAAATGTGTTTAATGATAGATAATCAACTTAGTGAACTTGTAACTTCTAGGCTCATAAGATTGATAGAAATAATATCATGGTGTAAGAAAAAAAAAGATAAAGAAAATTATAATAGGAAGAAAAGGTGTTTAATGTACACAAAAAATGGGCCAAAGTTGAGACTCGTCACATTCACTAGCAATGGAAATTGTTCCTCATTTATGGTTTTGATGTTTATTGTGCTATTCTCATAACAATTCTCAAGCATGTATTTGACAAGGCATTATCTTGACATTTACTCCTTAAGATGCTTGAATTTAGCGTCATATAGTAGTTTCTAGTCCCCCTGCTTGAAAAATTTAGGTTTGATGTACCTATCATGCCATGATTTGCTTTGCAATTAGATTGTCTGTATGTGGAAGAGAGCTTGAACTTTATCCTCGTCTAATGCACTCAGTTATTTTATTCATTACTCCCATGAATCTAAATTTTAGGTCCCTATAATAATAGTGTATCCCCCTTATTGGTATTGTTAGTGTAGCTTCCTATTGTTATTGTTGTGACCATGTATTTCCCATATTGTTATTATTTTTCCCCATAGAACCTCACTATTGCTAGTGTTGTGCCCTTACATTATTATTGTTATGTAGGCCCTTATTATATTGTCACCCCTTAGACTCCTATATATACCAATGAGGTATTATCATTTGTATCATCCAATAATTATTCATTTATGTAATGTAAAGGAGTTTTCCCCCTTGAAGAGGCTAATTTTTAATTTGTTGATCTCTCTTTTCTTCTATTTTGTGAGTTGGTTGCATAACATTTGGTATCAAATCTTTGGATTCTAGTGTTTTTCTTCATCAAATAGGAAGTCTTGGAATTTTCGCAATAACATTTTTTGTATGAGGATCCAAAAGAACGTGAAATTTGTGTAAGAATTTCATGTATCGGTTCGCTATATTTTCAGAGAAAGGAAAAAAGGAAGTTAGGGTTTTTGTAGGCTCAATAATTCCATCTCAAACAAGCGACCTAGCGAAAATTATCAGAAATTTGTCTTTGAGCATAAGATTTGAATTTCATAAAAATTGGCTGAAATCACATGGAATATAGTTTTTCACGTATCATTTTCAAGGCGGAAGATTGAAACAATGACACGTGAAACTCCCTACAAGCTTTCTCTAATGAACTAGTCTATAATCGGGTCATCGTGGGACCCTGGGAATAGATCTTTCTTGAAGAATCCAATATTGGTCTAAGTTGTTGTGTTGGAAAGAAGACTCAAAGGGCTACCATAGGACAAAATTTCAGACCTTGGAAAGACGAAATTATAGAGATACAATAGTTTCAATATAGAGCTTCTAAAAAGAAAGAAAATGATGTGTATTTTGTTTTAAAATTTGCATAACTTTTGTTGGAAAAAACAGTTTGAAGTGAATCATAGGGCATAGTGAAGTATACATATATTTGTTTTATTCCAAAATGCCTTGAAGAAAAAAATTGAATAGACCTAATAAGCTACTATAAAGATCTAATATGACAGATGAAGAAGAGAAAGAAATGCAACATGATATATTGAAATTACGAGACCAAGTGCAACAAATTTCACACTTGCAAAGAGTAACCAAAAATGAAATGGAAGCTTTGAGGAATGTTTTAAAGGAAGACATGGAATATTTTAAGGATGCAATTAATGGAAAGATGGAATGTTTCAAGGTGAATATGGAAGGTTTGAAGGAACTTTTGGCAAAGTTGCTGTAAGAAATTCTTCCTAATGGTGACAAGGTATTCCATGAAACTCATGACAAGAATAAATGGATGATAATAATGAATTTAGAGACACTAACTTCGGGTTGAAGACCAACCAAATTCCGAATATTAATATGAGGAATTTTTGTGGATAGTATCCAGTAACATGGATACTACAAATGGAGCAATATTTTCATCTTCGTGGTGTGAAACACACACAAAAAGTATGAATTGCATCTTTATATTTAGAACCTAATTAGTTTGTATGGTATTGTTGGCTTTGTTATCGTATACCACTTGTCACTTGGTCAATTTTTATAGAGGAAATGATGGCACATTTTGAGGATACAAAGAACTACACTTTATTTAGCCAATTGATAAATATCAAACAAAAGTGTTCAATGGTGGAGCACATTGAGGAATTCAAAATAGTTAATATCAAGGTAATTGATATTCCAGAGGAGCATAAAATTGATGTCTTCATAAGGAAATTAAAGGATAAAATCCAACATGAAGTTTGCCTTTGGGAACCTCATTAATTAGAGAAGACATTCAGGGTGGCAAGAAAATTTGAAAGCAAAATTATGGCAACAAGGAAGTCTACTACTCAAAACTATAAATATGTAAATGTTGTTTCTCCTAGCCTTCCACAACCTATAAGGCTGACAGAACAAAAATTGTATGAAAAAATAGAAAAAGGGCTTTGTTACAGTTCTGATAGAAAATACAATAAAGGTCATTAGTGTGCTAAGAAAAAATTATTTTACATAGTTTGTGAAGAGGAGGAAAAAAAGGGACCAGAAACATCAAAAGAGGAGGATATAAAACAAGAACAAAGCCCACAGAAAGAAGAAATGAGTCTAACCATATCTTGTAATGCATTGGCAAGAATTACCATTCCTAAAAATCCAAAAATAGAAGGATATATCAAGAAGAAAAGGTAATAGTGCTAATTGATTTGGGTAGTACCCGTAATTTTGTTCATTGTAGGATAGTCAAGGAATTGAATTTCTTCCTATTTCCAACATGAAAGTTCCAAGTAATGGTTTCAAATGGAGGAAATATAAATTTCTATGGGAAGTGTCATACTATCAAGCTAACCATGGGGGGATATGTATTAAATATTCCAATGGTTTACATTCCAATGGGTGGTGCCGATGTTGTACTAGGAGTCCAATGGTTACAATCTTTGGGGATGGAAACTTTAATTTTCAAGTACTTTTGTTGAAATGTTTTTGGGAAGGAAAGGAAGTTCAATTAAGGGATACCAAAAGGAAACTAGGAAAGATAACCAGCTCTAATGGCATGAAAAATATTCTAAAGAAATAAAAATGGGACGTAATTGCACAATTATGCTAACTAGAGGTTCAAACATCGAAATCATTTATTTCTCCATATCTACAAAAAGTCTTGGACAATTATTCCAAGGTATTTAAGACTCCCAAAGGCCTCCCACATATTCATGATCATGATCATGCTATTGATTTGATTCCAGGAAGCGTTCCTCCAAACATAAAGCCTTATAGATATCCCTATGCCCAAAACAATGACATTGAACATATAGTTGCAAAATGCTAGAGGTTGGTACAATTAAACCTAGTCAAAGTTTTTTCTCTACTCCAATATTATTTGTGCACAAGAAGGATGGATCATGGTGTATGTGTATGGATTATAGGGAGCTCAACAAGCTCACTATTAAAGATAAATTTCCAATTCCTGTCATTGATGAATTTTTGGATGACTTATGTGGAGCAATTTACTTCAAGCTAGATCTTTGTTCAAGATCATCAAATTAGAATTAAGACTGAAGACATTCTGGAAAAAAACATTCAGAACTCATGAGGGTCATTATGAATTTTTGGTTATGCCTTTTGGCCTCTCTAATGCACCTTCCACATTTCAAGGTTTGATATATTCCATTTTAAAACTCTTCCTTAGAAAATGTGTGTTATTATTTTTTGATGATATACTAATCTACAACAAGTCTTGAAGGATCATGTTCAACATGTTGACATGGTTCTCAAACTATTGGAGAAGAAAAAATTATATGAAAATACCTCCAAATGTTTATTTAGAGTACATGAGGTGTAATATTTAGGTCATATTGTATCTCATGACAGTGTTAAGGTAGACCCTAACAAAATTAAATCCATTAAGAAATGGAAATTTTCCACAATCATTAAGCACCATTGATGATTTATCAGATTGACAAGGTATTATCGCAAGTTTTTTAACATTTATTGGAGAATAGTAGCGCCTCTAACAACATTACTAAAGAAAGATGCATTTTCTTGGACTATCGAAGCAACTAAGGCCTTTGAACATCTTAAAGAGGCAATGTGTCAAGCGCTGGTATTAACTACTCCAGACTCCACAAAAAACTTTATTGTGGAATGTGAAGCCTCATGAAATGGAATTGGTTTTTTTCAATACAAGAAGGAAGACCCATTTCTTTTGAAACTCATCCAATGAGAGGAAAGTAGTTACACAAACCTATTTATGAGAAGGAAATGTTGGAAATACTACAAGCATTAAATCATGCCAACCTTATCTAATGGGAGGAAAGGTAAAAATAGATCTTGATAATCTTAAATACTTTTTGGAACAAATATTATCTTCAGAAGAGCAAAAAAATGGGTCACAAAGATTTTGGGTTATGACTTTGGAATCATCGACAAAAAAGGGAAGAAAAAAGTTGTTGGAGATGCACTCTCAAGAATGGATGAGGATGTGGAAACATTGCTTTATGTCATTTCTATTATCCAACCTCATTGGTTAATCGAAGCAAGGGATGAATGGAAGAATGATGAAGTGGTGTGAACAATCATTCAAAGCTGTAGCAAGATCCCAATACATATCATACATTTAGCAGGAAAATGGATTCATTATGGTACAAAGATCACTTATATATTTGTAAGAATTCCCAACTCAATCAAAATAATTTTTTGGAATTACACACGTCCCCCTTTGGAGGGCACTCAGGATTTGCAAAAACTTACAAAAGGGTCAAGAAGGAATTTTTTTTGGATGGTCTTAAATATGATATTCATAATTTTGTGGTAGAATGTTTGGTTTTCAAAAATAATTAAGTTGAGACAATTAACACCTAAGGTCTATTACAACGTTTAGCCATTCCAAGTTAGCTTGGGGAAGAGGTCTCAATGGATTTTATCACAAGTTTACGCAAGTCTAAAGGAAATAGTTCCATCATGGTGGTAGTTTATAGACTTACAAAGTACGCACACTTTTGTGCATTATCTCATCCTTTTAAAGATTGTACAGTTTCTACTACATTTATGGAAACAATTCAAAAGCTACATGGAAACCAAAAGATTATTGTAAGTGACGAATATCCCATTTTCACTGGAAATTTTTAGATGAAATTATTTTCTTGTCTTCGTACACTATTATCTCATATCTTATCTTATCATCCTAAATATGATGGGAAAATTAAGATAGTGAACAAATGTTTGGAATAATATCTTCGTTTCTTTGTATCTAATAAAAAAACACAATGTGTCAATTTGTATGGTGGTATAACACTTCCTTCCATATTGCAGAACAAATGACCCCATTTATAGCACTTTATGGATATCATCCACCATCCATCACATCATATTTAAGAGAAAATTCTAAGGTTCAAGCAGTGGAAGATCACATCGAGCATCAACAACAAGTTCTACAACTCTTAAATGATAACCTCACTCTGGGGGGGAATCAAATGAAACAATAGGTAGATCAACATCATAGTGAAAGAAGTTTTGATGTAGGAGACTAGGTATTTTTTTTACTATAACCATGCAAAAAAATGTCCCTCAACCGAGCGAAGCAGAATAATAAATTATCACCCAATTATTATGGTCCTTTCAAGGTGTTGCAAAATACTATGGCATATAAATTAGAGCTGCATCCCAGCCAAAACAACTTCTAGATTTTCTCTAAAATCACAAAGAAGCCTTCGCTTGGGACTATACAGACGTGAAGGGGATTCTTGCCAATCTATGTACCCATCATATATACATCAAAGAGGATTTTCGTCCTGTGAGATAGCCCTAGAGGAGAACGAACCTCTCTTTGAAAAACATTGTCAAGGAAGTTCAAAAGCTGTTGGATGTAGGATTTATTTACCCCATCTCAGACAGCCAGTGGGTTTCCCCATTGGTGATTGTTCCCAAGAAAAATGGTAAATGGTAGATATGTGTAGATTACAAAGAATTAAATAAGGCAACACAGAAATACCATTTCCCGTTACCGCTCATTAACCAAGTCTTGAATACTTTGGCTGGGAAGAAGTTCTTCTCCTTCCTAAATAGGTTTAGTGGGTACAACCATATCCAGATAGCTACCGAGGATCAGGAAAAAACTACTTTCATGTGCCCTTGGGGAACTTTCGCATATCGAGTCCTTCCATTTGGTCTCTATAATCCACCTACAACATTCCAAAGGGAAATTTTAGGGGTTTTCTCTGATATGGTGAATGAAAGTGTTGAAATATATATGGACGATTTTACTCCATACGAGAACTCATTTGAAGAAGGACTGGAAAATCTGGAAAAAGTTCTTGAAAGATGTAAACGAACGCATGTCTCTTTGAGTACAGTGAAATGCCACATGATGATGGAGGGAGGAATAGTTTTGGGACATTTTCTTTCAGTTACTAGAATTCATATGGATCCAGCTAAGGTAGAGGTAATATTGTACTTTCCAATACCCAAAACACCCACACAAGTACGTAGCCTTATCAGTTGCGCTGGTTAATATAGGAACTTTATAGAAAATTTTGCTAAGATATCACATCCACTTTTTCAATTGCTGACAAAAGATGCAGATTTTGTGTGAACAGATGACTATGATGCAACCTTTATGAAGATCAAGGAACTTTTCTGTAGAGCTCTGATCCTTCGAGGGCCAGATTGGAGATTACCATTTCTTATCCATGTTGATGCCTCTCAGACAACAGTTGGGGTAGTTTTGGGACAACAAGTAGACAAGCTACCATATGCAGTTTACTATGTTAGTAAGAACTTGGCTCCTGCCGAGTTAAACTACACAGTGACTGAAAAAGAATGACTTGTTGTCATGTATGCCATCAACAAATTTTGGCATTATATTACTGGGTATCCTACCTTTGTACACACTGATCACACAACAATTAGGTATCTGATGAATAAACCCATTACTCCTAGTCATATTACAAGATGGTTGTTGTTACTTCAAGAATTTGACATGACCATAGTAGATAAACCAGGAAAGGATAATGTGGTTACTGATTTTCTTTCTAGACTAGATCATAATGTTGAAAGTACACCCATAGAAGATAGCTTTCCAAATGAACATCTTTTTGCAATTTCTCCTAACACTCTGTGGTATGCAGATATTGCGAACTATCTTGCTACAGGGAAGGTACCTCATCATTTGTCATATAGGGAACAATGGACAATTATTCATCATAGTACCCAATATTCATGGAGGGCAGGATACCTTTTCCACACAGGGGCTGATCAACAGATTCAACATTGCATATATGAGGATGAAATTTACGAGATATTGAAGGTTTCCCATGATGGCCCTTATGGAGGACATTTTTCAGATAAAATAATAGACCATAATGTATTGCAAATGGGATATTATTGGCCTTCTATTTTTTGGGACGCTCGAGATTATGTCCGAGGATGTGACAGTTTTCAACGCATGGGGCAGCTTCAAAAGTATGATGAAACACCATTGCAGCTCCAGGTAGTCCTCGAGCCTTTTGAGAAGTGGGAAATTGACTTCATTGGACCTTTTAACCCACCTTCTAATCAAAAGGTTCACATTCTAGTCTAAACTGATTATGTGACTAATTGGGTGGAAGCCAATGCTATTGCGAAAGAAACGAAACAAGTGGTTTTAGATTTTCTTTTTGAAGAGATTTTTGCTTGGTATGGTACTCCAGGGAGATTGTTTCAGATAGAGGGGTGTAGTTCACATCCCACATGATAGAAAATATTATGTAGAAATATGGAGTCAAACATAGGGTGATGTCTCCATACCACCTCCAGGCGAATGGATAGGTAGAAAGTTCAAACAAGGTATTGGAAAATATCTTGACAAAGATTGTAGCAAGCCACCATCAGGATTGGTCTCAGAAACACTAGATGGGACAACTAAAAGAGTTAGATAAAATCCATTAAATGGTTGTCCAGAAAACTACTGCTATCCAACAGTAGAGAATGAAATGGCATGATAAATTTAACAAGAATAAGGTGTTTCATAAAGTAGATTGGGCACTACTCTATGACTCTCATTTTAAAGATTTTAAAGGGAAGCTTCGCACTCACTGGATGGGACCCTATGAAGTGGATGTTGTGTTTGAAAATGGAACAATCATATTGGTTACAAATGATGATACTCGTGCTTCCTTCTTAGTGAATAGACACCGTTTGAAATTATACCACCGTCTAACTTCTAGGGACGCCTTCATAAAAAATCTCTCTAATAAATCTGGGACGCCTTCATCAAGTAATAGTCATTGTTGTTACTCTTGGAAAATTTTCTAAGTGTCGCATGTTGTTACTTCGTCGCTATTGTTACTTCTCTGATTACTTTGTCATTACTCCACCACCAGGTAGGTTGCCAGGTACGTCTCCATTGACTTTTATGGATTCAATTAGAATATTCCATCGATGAGACATTTATGTGTTGTGGATGGTTACATTTAAGTTGGGGGGGTGTCGTCATAAGTGAAAGACGGCGTATTTAAAAACCATATTAATGACATATCACATATCATTATGAAACCTTGTGCGAATAGTACACTCATAATTTCTATCATTCTGTATAGTCATTTCGATGCATTGGAATTTGAATTATTTACATTCGATAACCAATTAGTCTTTCTCAATTCATATGAATTAATTACCATAATGATTTGCCATAATCGTTTTCATTTTTCGAAAAATCACCAGCCGCTTTCACCAGCTTTTACCCCACGTTCCACCATGTTATTACCATTACTATTAATTTGGTTGTTGTTACTCTCTCCCCAATAGTCAATTGTGTCCAAGTGTTGTTATTGTTTCTATAGCAATGGGTGGGTTGGCTGTGTGTCACGAGCCGAACGATACCACCCTAGTCTGTAACAATAGAGAGGTGTGGTAGATTTTTGTCAATGTAGGCTCAGACGTCTAACTTAACATATTGCAATGATTCTAAGAGGGGATTACAACGGAATTCATACATAATTTGAATGAGAACTACTCTCGGGTCAGAGGGATAGAAATCTCTATCATGGAGGAAGTTATTGCAGAAGTCATTGGATTGCCTTAGCAAGGACAAAGCTGGTTTTCATGAAGAACTTCCCTCCCGGAGCTCCAAGAATTATTTTTGGAGGCTGGTGAGAGCATCGTTCAAAAAGGCCAGGGGTATGACCAGAATTATTTTCCGCATCCATGGGGCAATGTAGCAGGTTTTGTTATGAAATACATAACTTGCAAAGGATGGTTCACCACTGTGTTCAAGTATCATTTCAGGGTGTTAGCTTGTCTTCGATTTCCATAGGCAGAAATATTTTCTTTGAACATGCCCTTCCTTTTGCTGAAAATCCTCCAATTGATGGTGCAATGTGTTCAGTGTTCACAACATATTTTAGTAGTCATCACCAATCACAGGTTGGTTCGATTACTGGTCATGCATGCATTGACCCGATTTCAAATTCCTTGGGCGATATTTCAGGAATCAAGAGAAGAGGAAGTAGTAGCTACTAGAGAAGAAGAGTCGGAGAGAATGGAGGAGGAACTAGTATAGGAATAATATATAGACCAGGAAGAGGATGAAGAGATGGAAATTCAAGAGGAAGAACCAGGAAGAAAAGGAGCTTGAAGTGGAAGTAATAGTAAGTTCTACAACCGAGGTTGTTACACAAGAACCAACCTCAAATGTGGAACCAATGGAAGAGGAAGAAACAGAGAAAGAAAGGGATCTTGAAGCAGAAGAAATAGTGAGTGCTACAATCGAGGTTGTTACACGAGATCCAACCTCGACCATGGAACCAATGCAAGAGGAAGAACTAGAGCAAGAAAATCTTGAAATGGAAGAGACAATCAGTGCTACAACCGAGGCTTTTACATAAGAACCATCCTTCACTTTGGAACCAATGGAGGAAGAAATCATGGACACGATGGATTAGATTGATGTGGTGATACAAGAATCCACTTTCATTAATGAAGTGCAAACGGAAACAATGCCAACATCATCTGTTTAGGAAGCATTGGATATGGGTGGTGGTGACACACAAGAACCACCACCAACCCATCCGGTCTTGGATAATGTGGAAAGAATGAGCCTTGAGGTTGAGACTACCCCAGAAGAAGCAGTGTCAATTGTTGATAGAAGCTAACACAGGGAGGAGCCTCGAGCCAGAGCAGAATTGTGATGGATGAAGGGAAGGAACTCTGGGTAACAGACGGGCTAGTATAGACTAGGAAGAGAACATCTTCCATTCTCCTTTTTGTTCCACCATACCAAGAGGAGCAAGAGTGTCTCGTTCTCCCCTCCGCTTAGAAAAGGAGGTTGTTGTCCCTCCCATTTTGAAGTTTTATGGTTTGGTAAAGGGTTCAAGCGCTGCTAGTTTTTTGGCTGATGATTCTCAGCAAGGCCATTCCGAAGAAAATATCGAGGAGGAAAACCTTGCAGGAGAATAGGAATAATGAATGGATGAAGAAGGTGTTGTTTAGGCAACAGATGTCCTGGAGTCCATAAGGGAGGAAGAAGTGAATGCTACCGAGAAAGGGGAACTAGATAAGGAAAGCTTAGTAGATGGACTAGTGGATACTCCTCCAAGTAATCCACCACCTTCTGGACCAGCTACAAGGCCAAATGAATTTATTGTTAAGGAGGAAGAAGCGAATGCTTCCGATAAAGGGGAACCAAGTGTGGTGAAGTAAAATTATAACTACGGACACGGACGCATTCCTCTAGACCGATAATGGGTTTAGCCACAACAAATACATTCTATGGAACATTTCCTTAGGTTAGAATCAATCAAGAGGGCCCACTTCTTGGTCACTTATCGTGCTTGATGATGTCCTCACTTTCTCGCTCCAGTAATCTCTCGATTCCTTCTTCAAGCTCCTGAAACACGTAAACAACAATAGCACAATTAAACACATTTTGCAATTCAACCTACTTAATAAGTCAGGAAGCAATAAGGCATGAATACGTAATATTACAAAACATGTAGGAAATCAATCTATACTGTTGGGTGTGGAGCCTGATTATCTTCTATATTCAAAGGTATCGCCACATAGGACCCCAGTTCGAAATGGGGGCAGCAACGCTGCCCGTAAAATATTCGCTGCAGGGGGGGTCCAGGGGGGGGCGGCTGCGACCTTTGGGAGCCCCCCCCCTGGCGGGGGGTTTCGGGGGCAGCGCCCCCGAAGCTAAAAACAACTATAAAATTGCCTTGTAAAAGTATAGTAATTTCTAGTCAATCTGGGCCGTTCATTAGGCGGATGATCTGACGGTAGAAATTATGTTTAGTTTAGGGTTTTTTTCCCTAGAAGGCAACCCCTCTCTTTGTAAGAGGGGATTGAATTTGAGGCTATGAGATAGATGTGTATTCTGTGAGCGAGAAACAGAGAGGTGAGACTGTGAGAGAAAACAAAGGATATTACAGCGGATTTTCTGTAGGTTGTGTCTCTTCATTTTGCTGGATAATAAAAAGGAAGGACTGGCTGTTCGGGGTGGACGTAGCCCAAACTGGGTGAACCACGTATATCTGTGTCTCTCTTGTTTTGTGCATTTTCTGTGTTTATATTTCTGCAATATTTTATGTGTTCCATTGCTCCGTAATATATAATTTTCTAACAACTGGTATCAGAGCCGAAGGTCTATTTGGCTGATAAACTCACAGGAAAGAAGGGTTCCTAGTTCGAGTGGGAGCAATGGCGGAAGATGGTAAGTTTAGGGTCGAGAAATTTAACGGCCAAAACTTCTTGCTGTGGAAGATGCAGATGGAAGATTATCTGTATCAGAAAGATCTATACCTACCATTGGGCGGAAAAACAAAGATGCCGACGGGTATGAAAGACGAAGAATGGAACCTTCTCGATAGAAAGGCACTCGGAACAATATGGTTGTGCCTTGCTGCATCAGTCGCCTTCAACATTTCGAAGGAAACCATGACAGAGGGTTTGATGCAGACGTTGTCGAAACTATATGAAAAACCCTCGGCCTCAAACAAGGTATTTCTTATGAAACGATTATTTAATATGAATATGTCAGAAGGTGGATCTGTTGCAAACCATTTAAATGATTTTAATACAGTTACAAGTCAGTTAAGTTCTGTAGGGGTAAACTTTGATGATGAAGTTAGAGCTCTGTTATTCTTGTGCTCATTACCAGAAAGTTGGAATGGTTTGGTAATGGCCATTAGTAACTCTGTTTCTGGATCTAGTACTTTAAAGTTTGATGATGTCGTTGGTGCTATCCTTAGCGAGGAAATGCGACGGAAAAGCTCCGGTGAGACATCGGGAAATGCTTTGAGTGCAGAGTCTAGAGGAAGAAAAATGGAAAGAGGAAAGAGCTCAGGATATCACAGTAAATCAAGGAAAGGTAGATCCAAGTCCATATCGGGGATAGTGTGTTGGAAATGTGGAAAGAAAGGACACCTAAAGAAAGACTGTAGATCTCGGAAGGGAAAAGAAGGAGATGCACAACAAGAAAACAATCATGAAGCAAATGTGACAGGTGAGGTGCTACAAGATGCTTTGATTCTTTCTTTTGAAAATATTACTGATTCTTGGGTGGTAGATTCAGGGGATTCATTCCATGCCACACCTGATAAGAAATACTTTCATGACTATGTTCAAGGAGATTTTGGACAAGTTCGTCTAGGTGATGATAAACCCTGTAAAATCGTTGGAATGGGTAAGGTTCTTGTAAAACAACAGAATGGAAACCAATGGCTATTAAAGGAGGTAAGGCATGTTCCAGATCTAAAGAAAAATCTGATTTTAACAGGGCAGTTAGGCGGTGAAGGTTGTGTGACAACTTTCATAGATAAAGCTTGGAAGGTCACTAAAGGAGCCCTGGTAATAGCAAAAGGAGAAAAGGTTGGTACATTGTATTTATGCAATGGTATTTCTAACTTTGTTAATGCTTTAACTTCCAGAGGAGCAGATGCAGCATTATGGCATCATAGGCTCGGACACATGAGTGAAAAGGGGATGAAGATTCTTCACTCAAGGAATTTGTTGCCGGGTTTGAAGAATGTTGATTTGGACTTCTGTGAGAACTGCATTTATGGAAAACAGAAGAGAGTCAGATTTCTCAGAGTTGGGAAAGAAAAGAAGAACGAAAAATTAGAGCTTGTGCATACAGACGTATGGGGACCTTCTCAGGTATCATCTCTCGGTGGCTCTCGTTATTATGTTACTTTTATTGATGATGCAACTAGAAAAACTTGGATTTATTGTATTAAGAATAAATCTGATGTATTTGATACTTTCAAGAAATGGAAAGCTTTGGTTGAGATTGAGACAGGAAAGAAATTGAAGTGTCTTAGATCAGAAAATGGAGGTGAATATTGCAGCAAAGAGTTTGATAGGTACTATTCAGAGCATGGAATTCGCAGAGAGAAGACAGTTCCAAGAACACCACAAGAAAATGGTGTGTCAGAAAGGATGAACAGAACAATCATGGAGCGTGCAAGGTGCATGAGATTGCATGCAGGATTGCCTTTACAGTTTTGGGCAGATGCTGTAGATACTGCTGTTTATCTAATAAACAGAGGGCCTTCAAGTTCCTTGGATGGTGGTGTTCCAGAGGAAGCATGGACAGGTAAAAAGGTGAACTACTCTATTTTAAATCCTTTTGGTTGTGAGGCCTTTGTCCATATTGATAAAGAAAATAGAACAAAGCTTGAGGCAAAGTCAAAGAAATGTACCTTTATTGGATATGGTGTTAATGATTTTGGTTATCGCTTATATGATTACGAAAATCACAAAATCATTAGGAGAAGAGATGTAATATTCAATGAAAAGGTCTTGTATAAGAATCAGTTGCAGGAAAAGAAACAAGAAAAGGAAAACAAGGAATACGCAGTTCTTGATGAAATCACTGAAAAAGTAAAGGTGCCTGAAAATAATAATAATCAGCAACCACGACAACAGCAACAGGCACCCCAAACACCTGAAAGTGGTGTTAGAAGATCTACCAGGATAGGTAGACACCCTGAACGATACTCTCCTTCATTATATTATTTATTGTTGACTCATTCCGATGAACCCGAATGTTATGAAGAAGCAATGCAGGTTGAAAGCAGGAAGAAGTGGGAGGTAGCCATGCAAGAAGAGATGGACTCCTTAATGCATAACCAGACTTGGGATTTAGTCAGGTTGCCTGTAGGAAAAACTACATTGAAGAATAAATGGGTTTACAGGCTGAAGGAAGAAGATGGAGGAAAACAGAGGTATAAAGCTAGACTTGTGGTGAAGGGGTTTGCACAGAAGAAAGGTAGTGATTTTGATGAAATATTTTCTCCTGTTGTTAAAATGACTTCAATCAGAACTATTTTAAGTCTTGTAGCAGCTGAAGATTTGCATCTTGAGCAGTTAGATGTAAAGACAACCTTTCTCCATGGGGATTTGGAGGAAGAGATATATATGCAGCAGCCACAAGGATATGAGGTGAAAGGGAAGGAGAAACTAGTGTGAAGGTTGAAGAAGAGCTTGTATGGCTTAAAACAGGCTCCAAGGCAATGGTATCTAAAATTTGACAAGTTTATGTCTGAACAAGGTTATACTAGATGTCACTCTGATCATTGTGTTTATTTGAAAAATCAAAATGATGGCAGCTATATTATAGTGTTACTGTATGTAGATGACATGCTTGTTGCAGGATCTAACATGCAGGAAATAAATGTGCTCAAAAGAAAATTGGCAAATTCATTTGCAATGAAGAATTTGGGAGCTGCGAAACAAATCCTTGGTATGAGAATAACTAGAGACAAGAAAAATCGTAAATTAACATTGTCTCAGAATGAGTACATACAAAAGGTGTTGAAAAGATTTAACATGCACAATGCAAAACCAGTTAGTACACCTTTTGCTAGCCATTTCAAACTTAGCAAGGAAATGTGCCCAAAGACCCAAGAAGACATGGATTATATGTCTAAAGTTCCATATGCATCAGCAGTTGGAAGCTTAATGTATGCAATGGTCTGCACAAGGCTTGATATTTCACATGTAGTGGGAGTTGTAAGCAGGTACATGAACAATCCAGGAAAGGAACATTGGATGGCAGTGAAATGGATTCTCAGATATTTGAAAGGTACCACAAATAAAGCATTATGCTTTGGTGGCTCAAACATCTCCCTACAAGGATATGTTGATGCAGATATGGCAGGTGACAGAGATAACAGGAGGATCACTACAGGATATGTATTTACTGTTGGAGGAACAGCTGTCAGTTGGGTTTCAAAAATCCAAAGTGTTGTTGCACTTTCAACAACAGAAGCAGAGTATGTTGCTGCTACAGAGGCTAGTAAAGAAATGATTTGGTTACAAAGGTTTATGGGTGAATTGGGTAAGGAGCATGATATGGGCACGTTATACAGTGATAGCCAAAGTGCCATTCATCTTGCAAAGAACTCAGCATTTCATTCCAGGACTAAACACACACAACTCAAGTACCATTTCATACAATCAGTGTTGGAAGATGGAGAGTTGAAGCTGGAAAAGATACACACTAGCCAGAATCCTGCAGATATGCTAACAAAAGTTGTAACCAGGGAGAAACTGAGAATATGCTTAGTTTCAGTTGGTCTTCAAGGATGACGATGAAGATGAGAAACAACCAAGTCCAAAGGGGAGTCATTGTCCAGAAAATGGAGCAGCGGTGGAGTTGCTACAATCAGTCTCCAAGTGGGAGATTGTTGGGTGTGGAGCCTGATTATCTTCTATATTCAAAGGTATCGCCAGATAGGACCCTAGTTCGAAATGGGGGCGGCAACGCTGCCCGTAAAATATTCGCTGCAGGGGGGGTCCAGGGGGGGGCGGCTGCGACCTTTGGGAGCCCCCCCCTGGCGGGGGGGTTCGGGGGTAGCGCCCCCGAAGCTAAAAACAACTATAAAATTGCCTTGTAAAAGTATAGTAATTTCTAGTCAATCTGGGCCGTTCATTAGGCGGATGATCTGACGGTAGAACTTATGTTTAGTTTAGGGTTTTTTGCCCTAGAAGGCAACCCCTCTCTTTGTATGAGGGGATTGTATTTGAGGCTATGAGATAGATGTGTATTCTGTGAGCGAGAAACAGAGAGGTGAGACTGTGAGAGAAAACAGAGGATATTACAGCGGATTTGCTGTAGGTTATGTCTCTTCATTTTGCTAGATAATAAAAAAGAAGGACTGGCTGTTCGGGGTGGACTTAGCCCAAACTGGGTGAACCACATATATTTGTGTCTCTCTTGTTTTGTGCGTTTTCTGTGTTTATATTTCTGCAATATTTTATGTGTTCCATTGCTCCGTAATATATAATTTTCTAACATATACTTGCATATATTAATATCAAAGAGAGATTACAACCATTCATCTTGATGTCGCAATCTTCCTCTGACGAGATCAGGTTCCCACACACTTCTTCTAGCACTTCATGATGGCTTCAAACAACAATAGTTTAAAGGATCTTCCATTAAGGCTTCACTCCAAATCAAACACACTTCTCCCTCACACAACTAGATGGCTAAAACTAGTAATGGCTTGCTTGTCTAAAATAGTATATTCACAATTAGCCAAAACTCTAACTCAAACTTTTACACTAGTCTTTTACACTATTCTATGCTTGGGGAGAAGGGAGGTTTATATAGGGAAGGTGGATGAGAGCTGGATCCTCTTCTCATGGGAGAAGGACTTATCCCTTGGGGTAGTTCCATCATTATAGGGGAAAGGAGCCCAAACTGTCATCCTCAACTCCATCCAACCAAACCATTCACTATACTTTCGTTATGGAGCTTCTAGAGATGGAAGCTTCAGCTCTAATTTAAAAAAAATTCCATAACTGGACTGTTGAGATAATTTATTAACACAAATTAACACAAGTATTCCTTATCAATCCAAGTTTGTAAAACTTGGAGGCAAGTCCGCAGTGTATGGATATCAGGGATAGCCAAGCTTAGAAGATAAAATTTAAAAAACTAAAGAATTACATATTACAAATATAAGCCTATATTAACAATTTCTAACTCACTTTTACAATGTATGAAAGATGAAGTGGCTCTTAACTTAAGGGATCCATTCGTGTCCTTCTCTCTCAATTATCACTTAATGAATAGAAATCAGAAATCATGAATTAACAATAGCTTAAGATGCATAAATAAACAATGAAGGAGACTCTTAACTTAAGAGATCTTTGGGAATTTTTCATCACAATTCATTCATCATTATGTTATCATTGAAAAAACGGAAAGTACATAAAAATTGCTTGCCTGTAACAAAATTGAATTCTAGTTTTGATTTATTAATTCAATAGAAGGAGAATTCAACTTGAACACTTTGCTGCCCCTTCTTATTAAAGTGATAAACAACTAAGATTCACCATTAATATAAATTATCACACATTAATTCATAAGAAAATCTTAAACAAAGCAAGTAAACAAATTCTAAAGTACCCAGTGCATGAAAATTAAGCTAATCTAACAATGAAGTGTACTTAGCTTGGAGTGGGTGCCCTCCACCCTTGCCTTGCACACTTGGGGCTGCTATCAAATGCTAAAAGTTCAGTCACTCATCCACATTAATGAACAGAAAAATGAAAGTAGAACAGGCTCTTCAAATTAATCTCCATAATCCAACTGTCTCATCATAAAGCTATACAAAAATTACATACCATAAGCCTTCAAAGTCTTGGCTTAAATAGAAGTTTATGAAAAAAACTGATCTAAAGTCTCTCTAACAATTATATCTATTCATATCCATCTATCTAAGACGAATCCATCCAATCTATCACTAGAAATATGGCAATCCCATGAAATCATAAAACTGCCCTATTTCCTAGGGATTTTCTGGGTGACTAGTCATGTTTGACCAGCCTTGATCAGGCCTAATAAAGCTTGTTTAGTCCTAGTTCCCAAGCTTTCCATTCATGCATCTAGCTTGAGCCCAAGTGTCCTGCAAATATGTCATCCACATAGCTATTATGGGAATTTCTGATTCTATCCAAAATTGCACTTGAAACTCAATTTTTATAAAAACTTCTAGAAATTGCAAAATTAAAATTAAATACCTGAATATACATAAAATACATCAAAATGAGATGGATGTGATGGAAAATGGATGGAAAATATAAGGATTAAGTAAGTTTGCCTAAGCAAAAATAGACCAAAACTGAGGCCCAACATCTCCCCCTTGCTGATCTTCAAGCATGTCTTCATGCTTCTTTCTTCCTTTTGGATATTCTTACCCCTGCTATGCTTGTTGTTCCAGACCTTGATGCCTCTTGTTGCACTGCCTCTAACAAATAGTCCATCCCTGTGTTATGTTCTTCTCTATACAAAGTAGCCTTAACCTTTTGTTTTTCATACTTTCTTTTCCACATGTTCTTTTCCTTAAGCCACTTGAATGCCTTCTTGCAAATTAGATCATTCTTCCTCTTTAGTTTTCCTAGTTCTTTAGTTAATTTTTCATTTTCCTTAACCAATTTTGCATTAATCTTCTTATTTGCCTTGTTTTCCTTCTTCAAGTGCTTTTAGAGAATCTTATTTATTTCTATTTGATCTGTTAATTCTCTAATTTTGCTCAAGTGTCATTCCCTTTCAAGTTCCTGTGTTTTTTTCAAAATGATGTTGCTGCCACATCATCAAGATAGGAATATTTCTCTAGAGCTTCTTTCTCAATGATATCCGCTACCTGTTTTTCTGTAGAATATGTTTCCATAATTTTCACTTCTTGGTCCTGCTACTTGTTTCAATTGGGCTCTTCTTCCTAAACCTCCTAGGAGTGGACGTGATAGATGTTTCCTTTTCAATCATGACTGTGTTGGCTTGCTTCTTAGGTATGGTTCTGGGATAAAATGGTGAGCTCATAATGCCCCTGGTTTCATGCTCTACTTTGTTTTGTTCCTCAATGACCTACTCCTCATATTGGTTTTGGTTCAAAATCTCTTTCAAAATCATTCCTTGAGTTTTTACTTGATATTTTACCAAAATTTTTATCAACCCTTGATGATAAAATTGTGCTTCTTTTGGTTTGTTTTCATTTTTTATTGCTTCTACCATCTTAATGAGACTTTTGAAATAAGAAATATGGTAAGTTTATCTTGGGCTCCCCTTTAATGTGTTGAAAGAGTCTAATATTATACAAATTTGCCACACTGTATCCCCTATAACAAGTGAATTTTTTTTGGATGATCAAGACTAGTTCTACCCATGGCTCATTGAACCACTCCCTAGGTATGCCTTTAGCTTTGTCAAAGGTTCCCTTTCTGTTTTTCTCCAGGAAGAAAGTCCACACTTTCTCCTTGAAGTGTAGACGTTATGGTAATTTTCTCCTATCATTGGAAGGTCTAATGCTTGGGAAATATATTCTTGGGTAACTGGAATGGTTAGGTTTCCTACTCTTGTTTTCTCATGAGTATAATTATTCACAAATTCCCTTGTTATACCCTCACTGTGACCATTAAATATTTGTAGGAATCCTGTGAGTGCTACCTGATACAACTTTTCTACTGTTTCCTTCCACCAGTTCTCTATTTGAAATTTCTGCTCTATCCTGGTAGTCATATTTTCTGTGAACTAGTGAATATATCCTTCTACTTTCATTAACTTCATTGTTTTAATAATGACAAATAACAAACATTTATGCATAAAATTCCTTTCTGGTTCAGTTTATAGAAGGCTTACCTTTCCCTTGATGAACAGTCAACCAGTCTATTTTAATCCCTTTTGCTCTCTCTGCAGCACTACTGTCCCTATTTATCAACACTTTGCTCTGTTCATGTAAACCAAATATCCATCTTTATACACACCTCTGTAAGAAAAAAAATTGAACTCTGTTCTGGAAAAGAAATATATATATATATATATCTATATATATATATATATCTATATATATATATATATATATATATATATATATATATATATATATATATATATATATATATATATATATATATATATATATAGATAAAAACGAAATTATATCATAATTCCTTCCTTCGATTTTTGTTTTTCTTAACATATTCTTATGACATCCAACTATAATCGCTTCTTCATTTACTGATTTTTGAATTGAGGCCACTGTGTGTACATTTTTACTTAACTGTTTACACAATCAACATGCAATAACCAATATACAACACTTCACTACTGGTAATCAACGAATTTGTTTCACATATTCAACTATAACCCTATACTTTGTTTTTGTTGACCAATTCCTTTATGCAATCAAATCGAAACACGTTCTTTTGTCACATTATCTGATCATAAAAACACATGTTTATGTAATTGAAAACACAGGTGTAGTTTTAAGATTGGCAAACTATGCATTTTTCGGGAACTACACATTTAAAACTACACGAAGATTTCTCATTTCATTACTCAACATGAAATCAAAATTTAATAAGACACTCTGTTTCAAAATTTTGTGGAAGATCTGGATCTATCAGCTGAGTTTTGTTTTGATTTTCTCCATCCTATAGTTAACAAATCATACATTAACCTGAAGCTATGTCACAATTCATTACTTGTGCAATTAATCCCACTGTCTGCGCAATTAAACTCACTGTGTAAACACTTTGTTTTATTAGCAAACTCAGCGATTTCATAGACAATCAAAATGGATTTACCTGAATGTTGTTGCAGTTTCATGATCCCCTTATTTCATGGTGCAGTTATCTTCATTTCATATCATTTCTCACCCTTAAACACCCCAGTTTTTTTACTGGTGGCACAAAAAAAATTTAAATCAATGACAGACAGTCCATATCTCAGCGAGAAAGCCGATATTTCCTCTAAAATCTCCATCACATTAGGTGAAATGAATTGGATATTACACTTACCTTTTTTCTTCACGAGATTTTCACTAACTAACTCCACCTCCTTCGTCAGTCTTCTCAGCTTACCCTTCTTATCTCTCTAGATTCTTAATGCTATATCTCTGTCTCTCTTTTCTCGGGTTGTTTTCTCTATCAAATTGTTTTTACCTCACTCAAATGTATGCCAATGGCTTACAACATCTACCATCCCCTCTGAGCCTCAAATGGCTATGATGGCAAAGAAAATTCATAGTCCTGAGGTCTGTGGCTTCAAAAATGACGGAGCTCTTCACTGTTAAATGCACAGGGCTTGTCTTTGTTATTTAAAATGAATTGGACCATTTTGCTGTTTGTATACCGTGCTCTGACCGGAATTTCATGTACAAATTTCATTGCATAATGCCCTCGTGCTCGTCCCTTTGACCAGAATTCCATGCACATACCATCAAACTATATTTCATGCCAAATCAAAATTATTTCGATAGGAATGGAACCGATTGCAATTATTTGTATGGCTCATCATTTTCGCATTTGAATTCATTTTTTATTATGATTATAGCTTAGGTTCATTCATTATATTTCCGCCCATATACCTTAGCTCATATCTGATGCATTTGTGGTCGTCCTCTAGTCTATCATGGGTGTCCTTCATACCAACCCACAATGTTGTTGTGGCTTGACTTTGATTGACACATATACCATCGTATTTTTTTTGAGTACTAGTTTATATTTGTTATGCATTATTTTGATTGCCACGTTAATTTCATGAATCATTACCCCATCATCCACCTTCGTCGGTTATTCATTCATCATTCATTTTGTTGGGTTTGCATTGTATTACCACCAAGCTTGCCATGATAACCTTACACCATCATATCGTATTACCATCATATTGCATTGCCAATAGTATTACTTCTTTATGCGCCATGATAGGTTCAATACATAAATCATTTTGATTTAGTTGATTTGATTATTTCTCATAATGCACCTATTCCATATGTATTGTAATATATCTTTTTAATTTTAAAATGACCACTTTCGGTCATGTTTAAAATTAACTCCATAATACTAATGTTTTATATGGTGGTGCAGGTTTCGACTTTATTAAGTCCTCATTTTGATCCCTTTTGCTTTGAGGAAAAATAGTTAGGGTTATGGAATGAATATGAAATATATGAATGGAATATAGAATATAAATATAGGATGTACATAGGATTAGGTATAGGATAAATGTAGAATATTAATGTAGGATGCACATAGGATTAGGTATAAGATAATGGGTATAGGATGAAGGTAATGTAATGAATA
The DNA here is from genome assembly GCA_031772625.1 of Pinus tabuliformis. Taxonomy (NCBI): domain Eukaryota; kingdom Viridiplantae; phylum Streptophyta; class Pinopsida; order Pinales; family Pinaceae; genus Pinus; species Pinus tabuliformis. The sequence continues at coordinate 3,990,381 of CM062815.1, read as the reverse complement.
TGCATTCAGGTACTAACTTAATTTTAACAAGCTCTAAAAATTTCTAAAAAAAAATTGAATTTGCAAGAGCAAAATAATGTACTCACATTACTTGTACTTTCCTAACAATATTGGATAATGTCTTCTGCTCCTTGACAATATTTTATGATGTCTTCTAATCAAATGTCTTAGATAGATTGAAATATAGAATTTATTTCTGTCTTCTCTTCTAGCATCCTTCATTGATTTTGGTCCATTAATTGTCGATGTCGTTCAGATCCCTCTGCAATTGATTGAAAAAATATTTCAGGGCCCAACTATCATGTACATTTTTATGCAATATATACATGTTTTTTCTAACATTTCAGGTCCTGTTTGTTATTGATTCCAAAATGATTTCAGGTCCCAAATGCCAACAATACATGTTTTGTCGTAAATTTAGCTGCACAACTAAGTTTCCTTTGTGACTTTCCCCCTTGCTGATGGGAAGACTTGTCCTCAAGTCATTTTTCTTTAGAGGTTTTTTTGCAAAACAAAGTTGTTGTAAGAGTAGAACAAGAAGTTGTGAATTCATACAGTCCAAAACGAATTGGTTTTCCTCTATAAATTCTTATTTTCTTGGTGCCAATTGCCTGGTTTTCACTAGTAAACTTTTTACTTTTTGTTTTTGTTTTTATATTTTTTATTATTATTTTTTATATTTTTTAATATTTTTTAATTATTTTTCTGGAGTACTGGAAGGTACATGGCTCTGTTGTTCCATTACTTCCATATCTGTCTCTTGTGTCAGTTGTTTCATAAATTCTTCTTTGTTGATAGGCTTACTGTAAACTTTGAGCCTATGTCCATTTACCAAAAATGATGTAAATTATTGATCAATTATTTTGATTTGAACAACTCCATTGTCAAAGATTTCTTCTATCTCATATGGCCCTAACCAATGTGTTGTGAACTTGGCCCTGAAATATTTTAATTTGGAGTCAAACAATAATGCCCAGTCTCCTTTGTTGAATGCTTTGTTCTTGATGAATCTGTCGTGCCATTTCATTCTTTGTTGTTGCACCAATGTTGTGTGTTCTAGTACCTATTGTCTATATTCATCCAGTTGGTTTAATTCCATTATTCGCTCCTGTTGTGATTCAAACAGTTCTAGTCCTAGTTTTGCTGCCAACTTAAATGTGTGTAGCTAAAATTCTATGGGAAGTAAGACTTCTTTCCCATACACTACTAGTATGGACTAAACCTAGTTGTGTTTTTCCATGTTATTCTATATGCCCATAGTGCATCTCTTAACTTTTCTGACCAGTCCTTCCTATTTAGCTATATTGTTTTTGTCATTATGTTTTCTATGACTTTATTTGTTGCTTATACTTGTCCGTTTGCCTGAGGATGATATGGTGTTTATTTTCGGTGCTTTATTTTATACATTTCCATAAGATCCTAAACAAGTTTTGAAGTAAACTATGCTCCCTAATCAGTTACAATCTGTCTAGGCACACCAAATCTAACAAATATTTCCTCAAAGAGGAAGGTGACCACTATATTTTATGTTGCCTTTGTGACTGCTTTTGCTTCCACCCATTTAGTTACATAATCTGTACATACCAGGATGTACTTATTTCCATTTGATGGTGGATTTATTGGTCCCACAAAATCTAGAGCCTATTGCTCCAATGGTTCTATGAGAACTTGTGGTTTAAGTGGCATCTCATATAATACTATTGGTCTCCCTATTCTTTGGCAACTGTCACATCTCTTGACATAAGCCTTGGAGTCTTTGAAGATTGCTCGCCAGTAGTAGCCCAACTGCAGCACCTTATAGGTTGTTCGCTTGTTTGCAAAATGACCACCACACGGTTCGTCATGAAATGCTTTCAAGATTTATAATATTTCATCTTCTCTCACACATTTTCTTATTATTAAATTAGAACTTGTATAAAACAGATCATCATTTACCCAACTATATCTAGAGCTTTCTCTAATGATCTTTCATTTTTGTTTCTTTATAAACTGAGTTGGGAATTTTCCAGAGGATAGATAGTTTGCTGTGTCTGCAAACCACAGTGTTTTTACTGTTATTTCAAACAAATGTTCATATGGAAAGTTATCTGGAACATGTTTTGGATCATTGGGTGTATGAAATATTGAAAGAAAATTGGCCACTTGATTATCTTTCCCTGGTCGATCTTGAATTGTAATGTTAAATTCTTGCATTAACAGTGACCATCTTGTTATTGTTCCATTTGTGATTGATTTGTTTATTAAGTATTTGATTGTTGAATGGTATGTATGAATGAATACTTGTTATGTTGTTATGTAATGCCTGAATTTGTTCACTGCATTTACTACAGCTAACATTTCTTTTTCTGTGACTGTTTTGTTCAATTCTGCTCGTGTTAAGTTTTTTCTTATGAAGTATATAGCATAATTGAACAGATTTTCCTTCTATCCATGTGATGCACCTATAGAAGTTTCAGATGCATCAGTTGAAATATGAAATAAAAGACTAATTTGTTCCACGAAGAATGGGTGCAATTGATAATTTTTCCTTCCATTTCTGAAATGAATTTTGACAATGATTTGTCCATTGGAATTCAACATCCTTTGCCAGTAACTTGAATAGAGGCTGTGCTATTTTGCTATAGTTTTCTATAAATCGCCTATAGTAGCCTGCATAACCCAAGAAAACCCTTACCTCCTTTCGAGTTGTAGGTGGCATTAAATTCAAAATGACTTGTATTTTAGCTGAATCCACCTTAATTCCTAATGAGGAAATATGGTTTCCCAAAACTATCCCTTCGATTAACATCATGTAGCACTTTTCATTACTTAGGTACAAATTTGTTTCTATGCATCATTCTAAAACTTTCTCGAGATTATTTAAGCAATCGTCATATGTGTTTCCATATACGTGAAATCATCCATGTAGACTTCTACACATTCATGGATTAGATCAACAAATATTGCAAGCACTGCTCTTTGGAAAGTGGCAGGTGCATTACATAGTCCAAATGGCAAAATATTATATGCATAGGTTCCCCATGAGCAGGTAAATGTTGTTTTGTCCTGGTCTTCTGTTGCTATTCTAATCTGATTATACCCACTAAACCCATCTAGGAAAGAGAAAAATTTCTTCCGAGCTAATGAGTCTACAACCTGGTCAATGATTGGTAGCGGAAAATGATATTTTAATGTTGCTTTGTTCAATTCCCGGTAATCCACACATATTCTCCACTTCCCATTTTTCTTTGGTACAATTACCAATGGAGAAACCCATTGACTATTTGAAATAGGATAGGTGAACCCAACTTTAAGTACTTTCTGCAGTTCTTCTTTCACTATTTCTTTCATCATGGGATTCATTCGTCTTTGAGGTTGTCTTACTGGTTTAATCTTTTCATCTACATAGATGTGGTGAATACATGTGTTGGGATGAATTCCTTGCATATCTGTATAATCCCAGGCAAAAGCTTTTGAATATTTTTGTAATAATGCTATTACCTTTTGTTCTTGTGATAATTGTAAATGGTTACCAATGTTCAAATGTTTTCCCATATATATCTCAATTGTTTTTGTTGTTGAATTGGTAATTGTGTTTACAGGAAAAATGTTTGTAAAGGATTCTAGAAAGGATTGGATTGTACAAGTTTCCTGAAAGCACTGATTCAAAATATTACTTGTAGCTTCATATTGAATCTCTCTAAGCTACTCTGAAATATTTGGTTCTGAGATGAAAAGATCCATTAAATCTTCATTCTCTTCTTCTTCTCTAAGATCAAAGACTTGATTGATACTTAGAACTGATTTAGTTTGTTGTTGTTCTTGTTCCTCAAGCATTGAATGCCAAGAAGGTGATTGTGCAGGAGAATAAAGTGTAATGTGTTTTCTCTCATCTCCATGTGTGATAATCATACTTCCAAATCTGCATCCTATAAAGGCATCAACAGTGGCTAACCATGGTATGCCTAAGATTAGAGGATGTCCTCCAAAAAAAATTTTGACTGCAAGATGAGGAAGTCAACAGGATACTCCCATGAATCCAAAGAGACTATAATATCTTCTAGTATTCCTTCTGGTACAACTTTAGAGCTATCTGCTAACTCTAGGATTTGTAGAAGTAGATCTAATGTTGTTTAAATACAGATACTTCATTGTCTCCATAGTCATTACATTTATAGCAGCTCCCAAATCTATCAATGTGTTTGGAACTAAGAAATTATTTATTGAAATAGTAACCATAGGGATACCAGGATCAATATATTTTTCCACTGCTGCTTTTGTAGACATGAGGCTTGCTAATTTTCCAATGACTTGCATTGTAGTAGGATCCTTCTTTTTTTACCAATTTTCTTGATGCATAATTCCTTTATTGTTTTAGCATATATTGGTATTTCTTTGATTGCTTTCAATAAGGGAATTTTTTACATAAGCATTTTTCAATTCATCGAAAATGTCAAATTCAAGAAGGTTCATTTCAATATTCTGCTATTCTAACCTCTCTGGATAGGGTGGTGTTTGAGTTATAACAGTTTTTGCTTTCTGAATTTGTTTTTTTGAATGTGATGTTTCAGGTTGTTCTCCTTACTCATTTGGTTCTTCTATGATCAGAGGAGAATCCTTTTTAAGCACCTTTCCAGACCTTAAATGGACATCGTTTATGGGAAGAATAGAATATGTTGGAAAATAAGCTTCTTCTTCAACATTGTATGTAGGTTTATCTATTTTATTGCTTGGATTTTCCACTGGCTCGGGTGGTAGTTGAGTTGGTCTGGGCTGGTTTTATGGTAGTTGTAACTGTTGTGGTTGTGTTAATAGTGGTGGAGAATTCTGTTGCGGAAATGGCATGGACAATGGATATGAAGAATTCTGTTGCAGAAATGGCATCAATTATGGATATTGTTGGTATTGTTGGTATGGAAATGGTTGTCGATATTGTTGCTGGTATTGTTGTTGATATTGTTTAGGTGTTTTATTTCCATAACCATATCCTCTCCAACCTTGTGCGGGTTGTTTTTGATATTGTTGTGGAGGCCAAGCTTGCCATGGCATTGGAGTATACCAAGAATTTTGAGGTGAATATTGATAGTTTTGTTGAGGGAATTGTCGTAGATTTTGTTGAGGAATCCTTGGTTTCCAAGGTCTTCTTGGTGCCACATAATAGAAAACTTTTGTTGCTTGTACTTCTTCCATTGGATTCATTTTCAATTCCTTCAACTTTAGACAGTTTTCTGTTGAATGATTTTATGTACAAAGACCACACACTTGAACACTATCTAAAGGAGATTCTCTTAATGCATGTTTCTTTCTACATTTGGGACAAAATATTGTTAAAATTTGTTCTTGTTCTTCTTTCTTTGTTTGCTTTTAGAACATCTACTTGTGTCCCTAATGCACTTAGGAGATTAGTTTTGAAGTTTTCTAGCAAGCTTCCTATCTCTGCTCTTGTTACTCCTCCTACTGCTAATTTTGCTGCTTTTGAATTTACATCTCGCCTTCCAGTTTTTGATCTTCCCCTAGAATATTTTTGACATAATTTTGCAATTTCATTAAATGGAAAGTTTGAAATGTCACCCTTTCCCATTAGATTCAGAATTTCAAGGTATTCATCTCTTATACCTTTGAGAAAGATTGTTCGAATGGTGTCTTGGTTTAGAGAGTGTTGTTTAGTTTTTTGTAGATTATATGCAAATATTTCTAAGTATTCTTCTAGACTCTAGTATTCTTGTTGTGTCATTCTGAAAACATCCTATTTCAAGTCCCTAGACCTACAATAGGCTTGATATTTTTTAATAAAGATTGATTTCATTTCATCCCAGGAAGTTTTTTTTGTTCTCCTAAACCCATGAACCATTTTAAGGCTGTTGCTTTCAATGTAGCAGGAAAGAGACAAAGTTTGTGTGTGTCATCGGTGTATCCATAAGTTCTACACAAGATGTCAAATTCAAACATAAAGGAATCTAAATCTTCCGTTGACATTCCATAAAAATTAGGCAATACAAATGGTGGAATATTTTTCATTTTTACATCTTCTCCTAATACTGTACTTGTATCCAATATTGGAAAGCCAAAAGTAGCTTCTTGATCACCACCATCTTCTTGTCTTCTCCTATCCTATTCTCCTTTCCTATCATTTTCTCATTTTTCCTCTTCCACTCTGTGTATTCTACACTCTCTTTGTTGTCTTTCATATTCAAGTATTTGTTCAGGAGTAAGAATAACAAATCCATGTCCCTATTCTACCATAGTTTTAGTTGTCTCAATGTCAACTTGAGGCTCAGGTTGTTCAAAAGTAGGTTGATCTATGGATTAAAAAATGGATTGGTTTTATTTAACAATTTCTTTTTGTTTTCCTGAAGTAGGTGCTATTGTTGGAGTTTGTTTTCTTTCCACCTCCCAAGCTGACAAATTTTTCCTTTCAATTAAAGTTAATCTTTGTCATGTTATTTGTTTTTCTTCCAATTCCTCAATTGTTGATTTACTAGCAACTAGTGTTGTTAGCTTTGATGGTCCTACTTCTATTGATGGCGGGTTTTGTTTAATAAATCTACCTTGAGGATATCTATTTCTAGGCATAAAGAAACATAACCAAAATAAATGTATCTTAACTATTTTTTTATTTTCGTTTTATCAAATTTTTAGTGTTTTTGTTTATCTTTCTATTTGACTATGCTGATAATTACATCCTCAACAACGGCACCAAAATGTTGAGCTGATTTATTAACAAAAATTAACACAAGTATTCATTATCAATCCAGATTTGTAAAACTTCGACGCAAGTCCACAATGTATGGATATCAGGTATATCCAAGCTTAGAAGATAAATTTTGAAGAACTAAAGAAGTACATATTACAAATATAAGCCTATATTAACAATTTCTAACTCACTTTTTCAATGTATGAAAGATGAAGTGGCTCTTAACTTAAGAGATCCATTTGTGTCCTTCTCTCTCAATTATCACTTAATGAATAGAAATCAGAAATCATGAATTAACAATAGCTTAAGATGCATAAATAAACAATGAAGGAGACTCTTAACTTAAGATATCTTTGGGCATTTTTCATCATAATTCATTCATCATTATGCTATCATTGAAAAAACTGAAAGTACATAAAAATTGCTTGCATGTAACAAAGATGAATTCTAGCTTTGATCTATTAATTCAATAGAAGGAGAATTCAACTTGAACACGTTATTGTCCCTTCTTATTAAAGTGATAAACAAACTAATATTCACCAATAATATAAATCATCACACATTAATTCATAAGAAAATCTGAAAGAAAGCAAGTAAACAAATTCTAAAGTAACCAGTTCATGAAAATTAAACTAATCTAACAATGAAGTGTACTTAGCTTGGAGTGGGGGCCCTCCACCCTTGCCTTGCACACTTGAGATTTCTATCAAATGCTGAAACTTCAGTCACTCATCCACATCAATGAACAACAAAGTGAAAGTAGAACAGACTCTTCAAATTAATCTCCAAAATCCAAATGTCTCAGCATAAAGTTATACAAAAATTACATACCATAAGCCTTCAAAGTCTTGGCTTAAAGAGAAGTTTATGAAACAAATTGATATAAATTATCGCTAACAATTATTTCTATTCATATTCATCTATCTAAGTCAAATCCATCCAATCTCTCACTAGAAATATGTACAATCCCATGAAATCATAAAACTGCCCTATTTTCTAGGGATTTTTTGGGTGACTAATCATGTTTGACCAGCCTTGACCAGGCCTAATATTACTTGTTTTGATTGAACCTAGTGGAATTAGTTCAATCCTAGTTCCCAAGATTTCAATTCATTGTATCCAGCTTGAGCCCAAGTGTCCTGCAAATATGTCATCCACATAGCTATTATGGGAATTTCTGATTCTGTCCAAAATTGCACATGAAACTCATTTTTTATAAAAACTTCTAGAAATTACAAAATTAAAATTAAATACCTTAATATGCCTAAAATACATCAAAATGATATGGATGTGATGGAAAATGGATAAAAAATATAAAGATTAAGTAAGTTTCCTTAAGGAAAAATAGACCAAAATTGAGGGAGAACAAGGACCGATGCGACTGGAACATAGCTCAGTCGCACCAATCAGCGTGGGGAATAATGCTAATCTCTGCAAATCGGCGTGGGGGAGAAAAATGTCATTAGCGCCAGTTTTGTAAATTGGGCAAAACAAAAGTTTCAGGGGAAATGGTGCAAAAGGGAAATGATATGCTCATGAAGAGAGACATAATGGGAGTTTCTCCATGAAGGCAAAGTATGTTGGAATCACTGTAGATGTCCTCTAGGATCAAGGAACAAGGAGTATAGGGATAGTGACAAAATTTTGTGTAACACCAAGTAAGGGGAGGTCGGTAGATGGACCTGTGGATACTCCTCCAAGTAATCCACCACCTGCTAGACCAGTTGTAGGGCTAGATGAATTGATTGTTAAGAAGGAATGGATAGAATTCTGCAAGTAGAGGATGCCACCCCATAAAAAGAGATATCATCTATAGTTCAGAGAAAATGTGGTTGGAAACAAATGTTTGAAGGCTGAGAAGAAAAGTGCATCGACTTAAGCAACAGGTAAGAAAATATAAATGGTGGGATAATAAGCCTAAGGTTACGGTGGCTAAAGCAGCAACACAGATAGATGATGTTCCTACGACCTCTGCTACCACACAAACAAATTCTATTGAACATTTGTTTGAAGGTCGTGAATTCTCTTTAACAGTCGAGATTCAAACTTGGAAATCCGTCGTGGCCCATTACCAAAATGAGGTGAAACGGGTCCAAGAACAATCATCCCAGGCTAGCTTTGAGTATATAAAAACAAGTGGACATTTTATGGCGATCGTATGCGAAGTAGCAACTCAAAGTAGAAAGGTTGGAAGGAAAATTGTTGGAATTGAAGATAGAAAAATAACAGATGTTCATCTTGCCGCAATAGGTAATGGCATGTCGCCCTCCTGCTAGTTATGCCGTGTTCCTTCATGAGAAATTTCTTTTCTTCTACTTGGAAAGTATTAAGAAGGAGGTTAGTCATGAGATCAAGGATACTATACAGTTCCTCCATATACTGAGAATCCATGACTTGGTAACCCAACATGTGATGTGTGAGCTTTAAATGCATGGATACTTCCTGGGTGTGCACAAAGAGTTTAACTCAGTCCCATATGTGGTGGACATTCATTTAAGGTCTCTTACCTCCTATACTGTCAACCAAATAAACTGGCAGAAGGATTCTAATACGTTTGAATTGAATCAAAGCACGAAGTCTCTTATGATAAGAGGGGAGCAAGAACTATCTGTGACTATGTATAATAATCACACAACCTTTTTAGAAATTGAGGGAAATGCAGAAAGGATGTTGAGGACATAGAAGTGGTGTATTGACCTCTGTGTTAAACAAATAGTCACATTTCAAGATGAGGCCATTGATAGTTGTCAGAAGAGGTGGATGATGTCACCTGCAGCTATCCGGAGCAGGGAACCTTTTTGGGCCCCAAATTTTGCACGAGCACTAAGTCGGGTGTTGATATATGTGGCATGCATCCAAACATGCTGGGTATGGTGGATGGGACTCTGGTTTAGGTTCCCCATCATTTGGTTACCAACATAGCACTACACCCCAGCATACAATGTACCAAATGATTGGTGGAAGGATGTTCTTTTCACATAGGGATACAAGCCCCCAGGAACAGACATGGCAGATGAGAATGATCTCGCCCAACTCCACTCTGACTACAACCATTCTAACCCCGACCTGTGGAAGCAGCGAGAAGTAGGAGGGCATGCAGAAGAATAGTTGGGGGGAGATGTTCGGCACCAAATCTACCTATATTTTCCTTACATTTTCACCTATCGTTTCATCATTTTTGCACCAATGATACAAATTAATTGTGATAAATTTACAAGGTAAACCTCCCTTCTAACATCTCTTGGAATATTTAATTGATGAAGTAAGGTCACAGGGTTTTGCCTATGTGAACTACTAATTTTTTTTATTTTCGCAGATTTCAGTGAACAGGTATCGAATTCACAACTCACAGTAGTTCTCCTGCTTTTACAGTAGTTGTTCGACAACACTGCAACAACATAACCAACTCTTAGCTGCTTCCAGGCTTATTTTGCATCTTTATTGTTCTATCTCTCTCAGTAATTAGTTTTTTTTCTAACAGTTGTATATTTTTTGGGAATTAGTTTCCAGATTTGGGGAATATGTCTTTCCCATGTATTTGTATAAAAGGGGGTTTTATTCTTGTGCGAAGGGGGTTAGCCATGCAAAGAGAAACATTGTAACAACTATTCATACATTAATTGAATGCGAGCAAGTTTTTTGTTCTTCTCTTAGTTGTGAGTTTACGCCACCCTAATCAGAGAGCTGACTCGCTCTCCTGATCAGGTGCTATGTATTTTCCTTTATGTGTGTTATTTCTTCTATTGAGTGTAATTTTCTTATTGTTGTTACAACTCTTTAACTAATTGTTGTGGATGGATTTTAAGTTCAGTAATTTATTTCTAATTACTGTTATAGTGATGATTTCATTCTTTAGTTGTGAATCCTTGGTTTATGCGAGATTGTAACCTTGACCCTATATATACCTTCCGCATTACCTTGAAAAATGTATGCGTCGAGATTGATAAATTAATGTGGAAAAGAGTGGAATAGTTTATTCACACTTGGACACCAATAGTGTGCATGCTACCAGGTTTAGGGCATGGTCACGGAGTTTGGTCTTGTCATTCATTAGGTTTGAGACCTATCGATTTAGCTGATACAGTTTTTCATTCTTCTTCTTTATCACTTCCTTGTGCCTCTGTGCTTCCTCTTCTCTTTCCCATTCTTCTTTTAGCCATTTTTATCTCAAGGAATCCATCATTCTTTTATTTACTTTGAGTGAGATCACTCCCTCTTCTAAAGAGAGAGCCAACTGCTTCCATTTTTGTAGCTCTGGCAACAACAACATCTTCTCAGAACACCATCCTTCATCAGGACCTAGTGTTCTTCCACATGCACTATCAATTGAGGATGTAATAGCCTGCTGAGGGAAAAAATCTTCCACCTTGGCTGCTGGTTCTTGTGTAACAGCATCTTCATCAGTGGATTTTTTCACGGTTTCTTTATCTTCCTAGTTAGCTTCCATTTTTGCTATTGGTTCTTATGTAATAATAGTGTTATCCATAGACTTCTCTACATATTTTTTCCCTAGGTTAGCTTTTGTCTTCATTGCTGGTTCTTATGTAACAGCAGTGTTGACTGTAGTCTCATGGATGTTAGCGTCCCTTTCCTTCCCTTTGTTCACATCCACCTCCACTGTTGGATCTAATGAAACAACACTATGAGCCAAAGGCTCCTATGTATCCATTATCTAATCACTTTCTGTGGACTGTTTCATCTCAGTTGTTGGTTCTTGTGTAACAACAACATCCTCAATGGTTTCTTGTGTGTCAGCTTCGCAGATTTGAGTTTGTGTCTCCCTCGAGGTGGTGTCTTCTGCATAGACTTTAAATCCTATTGCCACCAACTTCTCAGCACAGGCTACACACACAATGCCCAGGATATCTCCCCTTCTAACCTTGTCCATGACCTCTGCCATATTATCTAGCCCTAGGGCTATTATCTCTACCTTTCCTTTTGTTAGTTCTTCCCTCAACCCTATATTTTATTTCTCAGAATTTCAATTTTTGAGAGCAAGGATTGAGTTTTTCTCTTACAAGGTGAAGAAGGTTCCTCTCGCTGAGCCTACTCATCGTCCTTTTGCTCTGCTGCTTCTTTGTACTTCCTTGACATGGATGGGGACTCTAGGTGACCACTAACCATTATCCTCTACTTCATCCGCATGTCACCAATTTTTTTATCAACTGGCCTCTTGCTAACCCTTACTATCGAGGGTTGGGGTTTTTCCTTTGTCACCACTGGAGATTCTTCAAACATCTTAGTTTGCCTCCTGCGGGTGGTCCTGGGACTCTTCCTCATGAATTCTTCCCAATTCTTGCCTTCACGACTCAAAGCTTCCAACACAATGAGTTTGAGAAGGCCATGGTTGGTGATGCATGTTTCTGGATGCGTAGTTGTTTTCACAGCTGCAGTCATATGCCTAATGTTTGCCAACATGAAGTAAGGAAGTTTGACTAGCTATTGATGGCAAAGGTGGTTCAGCAATGGAATGTGGTAATTAAAGACAATTGTTTCCCTTCCCTTAGAACTAATGTACTTGATGAGGTAGAGGAGAACATTAGCCCGTGGCTGGGGGAGTGACATTCTATCAATTCCCCTTCTTTTCTTTACCAGGGACTTTTCTTCCTGGAGGAAATACCCTTTTAGTGAGGGGTCATTGACCTTCCTATTGAACCACCTATTTCCTTCCACTCGTAATCATGCTACTATAGAAATCACGTCTTTCGTGGCCTCCAGCTTCAACCCTTTGACCTCTTTCTAGTTTCTCTCCAAATTCTTTCCAAATTCCATGGCAGCACCACCATCTAATCCTTCCAGCCTTCGGAAGAATTCAAACCAGTCTGCATCCTTGAAAATCTAGCATGCTTCTGGGAAATCCTCCAAGGCTTTTATGGACCCTGGCTCGTGCCGTATTGCTTCTCCACCTATTTCTTATGCAAATTCAGTTTTGTTTCACCTCCTTCCCCTTTTCTTTAGATTATTCAGGGTAGTCGAGACACAACCTAACTGTTTCAGCTTGCACTATTATCTTCCACTTCTTCAAGCACTCTGCATGGGGATTGAGTGTTTCCAACAGGGGTAAATGGTAGGGTGGTAGGATGGTGCAAGTGAAGATTTCAAATTGGGATTCGGCACTCATGGTTCTTATGCACAATAAATTTACCTTATTAATGGTGATTCATGGAAGGTCTCGTCGATGGTACACTTACCCTTTTTGGTATGATCGACATTAAGTAACAATAACTACTAGGTCATCATGCCTAAATTGCAGGATTTTTCGAATAATCACAAATCATGCGACAATCATGTCGGAATATGATTCGCTCCCCCCCGGCTTAAATATGAAAACCGTCCTCGACCATCAAAATTCGTGTTAAGTTGCCATAATTACCAAATAAAGCAAATTCAATATTACCAGTTGATGACATACCTGGGTGATGTGGGGCGAAGTCATGGGTGGTGCGATGCGTGAACCAAGCTCCGACAGCAAGACGCACAAACTTAATTCTGATGACGAGCATCATGGTGATGTCTACTATTTATTACAATAAAATATCTCTTTTATTTCTGAAAAGTTGTCGACTATTATAGGTGTAACAACCAAGATGACTAATATATATCATTTTAATTTCTACAAAAAATAAAGAAGAAAAGATCATGTAACAACACTTCTAGTTAAGACTAACCTAAGTACCGACGGGGGATTTAAACCAGAGCCTATCGCAAGGAGTGCCTTAACAGCGCACCCATTCACTATCAATCCAAAGCCCCGTGGGCTCGAAATGTAGTGGGCTTGGCCCAGTTTAGGCTAACTACTCGCATGACGAGCTACGACCTTGCTCGGGATTGAACACAAGACCGGTCCGTCATGACGAGGTCGACTTTACCACTACGCCACCTCCACTACCTTGTAACAACACTTATCATAAGATATGCTTTGAAATAATAGATGTTGGTACAAAGTGTGTAACTGTTGCCACCAGGTTGTTTTCAACTGCTACAAAAGGTGTATGTTTGCATGTGGGAAAGGTTTTCATAGCCATATTTTTATTACTATTATTATTATTATTATTATTATTATAATTATTATTATTATTATTATTTTATTGTTTTTGTTTAGAGTTTGAAGGTGTAACATCCACCAACCATAGTTGATTTGCAACTGTTACAGTTATTGGAAAAATTAGAATTTTTGCAGCACAGGGGGATTTCCCCTGTTCCTATAATTTGTAGATCCGAATTTGTGACAATGTTGAAAAATGAGTCCCTTGAAATAGGTTTGTGATATAACTGAATATGGTGCCCCATTTTCAAGCAATGGTGTCCTTGTACTGTCAATGGTCACCAAATTTACAGTCCCATTGTCAAAGACTGCATCTACCTCATAGGGACCTAGCCATCTGGTGCAAAGCTTACCCTTGAAGTATTTAAATCTTGAGTCATATAAGAGAGCCCAATCTCCTTTCTTAAACTTCTTCTTGTTTATGAAACTTTTATGCCACTTTGCTCTCTGCTATTGGATAAATTCTATTTGCTAGATAGTAGTTAACCATTTCTCTTCTGATTCATTGAGCTGGTTCAATCTCTGCTTTTTTGCTATAGCCAAATCCAAATTGACCTGCAATGTTGTTCTTAGCATCTTGATTTCAAATTCAATGGGGAATAAAGGGTTCCTACCATCCACAAATTCATATGGTGAAAATCCAATGGTATTCCTTCATGTAGTCCTTTATGCCCACAACACTTCTAGAATTTTGTCAACCCAATTTCTTCGGTGACTAGCCATAGTCTTAGCAAGGATCCCCTCAATGAATTTTTCAGTGATTTCCACTTGTCCATTTTCTTGTGGATGATAATGTGTTGTGATTATATGATGGATTTTATATTTTTCGTCCAACTCCTGGATCTTATGAGATGTGAACTGGGGCCCTCCTTCTGTGACTTTGTCCCTGGATATGCCAAACCAGACAAAGATGTCTTCAAACAAAAAGTCTAAGATAGCCTGCTCCATGGCTCTGGTTAGTGCCTTTGCCTCTACCCATTTTGTGACATAGTCAGTGCAGACCAAGACGTAAGATCTTTGTCTAGATGAGGATTAATTGGTCCCATAAAATCTAGAGCCCATTTCTGAAAAGGTTCTAAGATGATTTGGGGCTATAACATCATCTCATCTGATCACAGTGGTTGGCCCATCCTTTAACAACTATCACATACCTTCACAAACTTCTTGGCATCCTGAAATATTTTTGGCCAATAATACCCTGTTGAAAGGACTTTTTATCATGTTTGTCTATATGAAAAGTGCCCTCCACAAGGTTCCTCATGACAGGAATTAAGGATATCAAAGACCTCATATTCTCTAACACAACGTCTGATATGGAAATCTAGTCCAGTGTGATAGAGGTTCTCATCTATCTAGGTATATGTAGCACTTTGTTGTATGATCTTTCTTTTCTCCTTAGATGAAAAATACTGTGGAAACTTCCTGACAGTAAGATAATTGGCTATATCTGCATACCAAGGCGAGTAAGTATAAATAGAAAAAAGATATTCATGAGGGAAAGAATCCTTAGTGGGAATGCAACTATCATCAATAGTTAGCCTGGAAAGAAAGTTAGCTACTACATTATCCTTTCCAGACTTATCTACAATGTCGATGTCAAATTATTGTAACAACAATAACTAACATGTAATCCTATTGGCTTATTCATTAAAAAACGAATGGCAGAATGGTCAATGTATATAAATACTTGATACCCAGTAATATAATGTCGGAATTTATTGATGGCATGCACGACAACTAAGAACTCCTTCTCAGTCACTATGTAATTGAGCTCAGCTGGGGTTAGATTTTTTCTTATGTAGTAAATAGCATAAGGTTTCTTATCCTCTATTGGGCCCAAAACAACACCTACAACAATATCAGATGCATCTGTAGCTACTGATACAAAACATTTTAGCTTTAAAATGGCCTAATCACACTTCCCTATCCACAGGAAATCAACATTGTTCATGAGAAAGGAAAATAATGGCGATGCAATTTTTGAAAATTTTTCTATAAATCTCCTGTAATACCCTACATGCCCCAAAAAACTACGTACCTCCTTTTTCATTTTGGGGGTTGGAATTTTTAGAATTACCTCTATTTTTGCAGGGCCTACCTTCAGAAAAAATGTAGTGTCCAAGCACGATCCCTTCAGTCATCATCATGTGACATTTTTCAGTGCTCAAAGCAACATTAGTCTGTACACACCGTTCCAACACTTTTTCCAGATTGACTAATGTTGTTTCAAAAGCATCTCCATAAGGTGTAAAATCGTCCATGAATATTTCTAGGCAGTCATTCAACAAGTCAGAAAAAATTCCCAGTATTTCCCTTTGAAAGGTTGTTGGCGCATTACAGAGTCCAAAAGGAAGTACTCTGTATGTGTAGGTTCCCAAAGGATAGGTAAAGGTCGTTTTATCCTGGTCTTTCAAGGCAATCTGTATTTGATTGTAGCCACTAAATCCATCCAAAAATTAATAGAATATCTCTCTAGAGAGGGTATCAAGGACCCGATCTATAAATGGTAATGGAAAATGGTCCTTCTGAGTGGCCTTATTGAGTTCTCTGTAATCAACAGAGACTCTCCAGTTTCCATTCTTTTTAGGAATGATGATAAGTAGTGATACCCACTAACTGTCAGATATTGGATAAATAAAATTAACACTCAGGAGTTTTTGTAGTCCTTCTTTCACCACCTGCTTTAGTCCAGGGTTCATGCGGCATTGTGGTTGTCGTACTCGTTTAAAGCCATCCTTCAATTAAATATGGTGAGTGCATAGGTCAGGGTGGATCCCTTTCATATCTATATAGTCCCATGAAAATGTCTTTTTCGATTTTTGTAACAGTTGTAACAACAGTTCATTTTTCTCGGCAGTAAAGTTTGGGTTAACATTCAAAATCTTTCCAGATTCTATCTCAATTGGAATGACGTCAACATTCGGAGTGGTTCTCATTTGTTAAAAATCGATATCTTCCACCTCTTCTTCCTCATTCGCATTCTTAACAGAAGTGACAAAAAGTGAGTTACTAATAAAACCATTAATGACATCATCTTCTATCTCGTTTTTGAAATACTGGGCTTTCCCCAGAGTGAGGAGTAGCAAGGAAAGATCTGACTTTGGCTCAAACTCATCCCACCAAGGGTTTTATACATCCATATTTGGTTTTTGGGGGTAAAGATTAAGGTTCTTTGTTCTTGGCCATCCGATATCACCATATATCCCGACCCGTAGCCTATAAATGCATCCGCAGTGGCCAACAAAGGTTAGCCTAGGATCAAAGGATGCCCCCCAAATTGGATTTGGCCTGTAAGATAAGAAAGTCAGCCGGATGCCTCCAGGAAGCTATTGTAATCACTATATCCTCTAACATCCCCTCAGGTTTAACATGGGACCTTTCTGCTAATTCAAGTATAGTAGGAGTATCTCAGTATGTCTAAGTCCCTATAGTCTGAAAGTGATAAAGAGGTCCTTTATCATTACGTTAATGGTAGCCCCGAGATTAATCAATGTGTTGGCTATGGGTTGATCATTAATGTAGACAGTGACCATAGGATTTCTTGGATCATTGTACTAGAGAAGCTGAGTAGACATTAATTCAGATAATTTCCCCATCACATGTATGGTGGCAGGGTCTTTAGGCTACCTCCCAAGTTTCTTGATGCACAAATCTCTCACTATTTTAGCATAAATAGGTACTTATTTAAGGGCTTGTAGCAGAGGAATTTGTACATGCAAATTTTGCAACTCTCTAAGAAAATCAGATTCAGGATCTGAAGTCATCATAGGTTCAGCCAATCTCTGAGGATACCGAGGTTCCTGCATTACAACAATCAAATCTATTTACAAGTGTATCTTCCTTCCTCAAGTTGGTTGTTACAATAGTAGTAGTTATTCATGGGTTGGTTGTTACATATGTAACAACTTCCTCTATATCAGTTGTTGTAAGTGTAGTAGCTGCCTCAGAACCTCCAACATCTCCTCTGGATGGTTCACATTCCTCCTCTATAATGATAGGGGAGTGACTTGGTTTAATTACCTTTCCTGATCACAATTGTATTTCATTAAGTCCCATGGGGGTAATAAGGTAGGTATGGAAGATAGTCGGAGCCTCTCTGACTTGAGCTACTTTATTGTTTGTATTTGGTTTAGGTTGCATAGATAGTTGGGGTCACAGAGGTGGTGGATGAGTAGGAGCTTGGAAGGACGTAGTTGTAGCTGTTGTTGAATGGGTAGTCAAGGCAGAGCTGAATTCTAGGTATTTCCTCTCCAATTCTGGTTCCAAGGATATGGTTGAGATTGAGGATATTGAATAGTAGGAGATGGATACCACTGGTTCCAGGGTGAAGGAAACTATGCTGAAGGAGGGGTAGGATATTACCACCTATATTTCTCAGAATTATATGCATTTTTCCATGAATTGAAAGAGGAAAAGTATTGACACATAACTAGAGGTTGCAGTTTCCACAGCCTCCTTGGTGTGATTAAATAAGATGATTTCACTTCCTCGCTTGATTCCCTGAGGACCGCCTTTATTCTAGGAAGCTCTGAACATTTCCCTATCAACCGCTCTAGCTCACAAATATTACACAAGCCGATGCTACTCAATTCCCATTCCCTCAAAGGATGTTTGTTCTGATAATTCAGGAAGAATGTTATGAAACCAGCTCACAAAAAGATAGAAAAGAGAGATCCACCCCTTAGAATTCAGCCTATTCGAGGGGGCAACCTCCTTTACATTACATAAATGAACAATTCTTGGATGATACAAATGACAAAACCTCATTTCTATATATAGGAGTCTAAGGAGTCACAATATAATCCAGCCGACCTAACAATAATACTATAAAGCCACAAAAATAACAATAGAGGGATTCTATGGGGCACAGAAATAACAATATGGGGGTAATAGGGGCACAACAATATAAATAGGGGGTATAAATACAATAGTAATGGGGTAATCACTAGTATTATAGGGACCCAACATGCCCCTCTCCTTCAAAAAAGTGTTGTCCTCAACGCTTGAGAAGTTCTGGATACTTCTGGATAAAATTCTCATCCTCCCATGTGGAATCTTCAGCGGATAAGTTCTTCCACTTGATAAGATACTCTGAAATTGATCAATTTCGTAGCTGTGGAGTTCTTGTTTCTGTGATTGCTTCCGGTTCCAATATAATTTTTCCTTCCTCGTCAAGTTCTGGCAATATTGTTTGAATTGGGAGCTTGTCACCTATAACCTTCTTTAAACTTGAAACATGGAAAACTGGGTGCAATCGAGAAGCTGCAAGAAGCTCCAATTTGTATGCCATAGTACCAATCTTTTCCAACACCTTGTACAGACCATAATACTTTGGTGATAATTTATTATCCTTTTTAGCTTGCTTTAGGGACATTTGCTTATATGGTTGTAGCCGTAGGAATACCCAATCACCTACATCAAAACTTCTTTCACTGCGATGTTGATCTGCCTGTTGTTTCATTCTATTTTGTGCCAACACGAGTTTATCCTTTAAGAGTTGGAGGACTTGTTGTTGATGTTCGATGTGATGTTCCACTGCCTGAACCTTAGAATTTTCTCTTAAATATGATGTGATGGATGGTGGTTGATACCCATAAAGTGCCATAAATGGGGTCATTTTTGTTGCTGTATGGAAGGAAGTGTTATACCACCATTCAGCCAGAGGCAACCATTTCACCCATTGTGTCTGTTTATCAGATAAAAAGCAACGAAGATATCCTTCCAAACATTTGTTTACTATCTCAGTTTTCCCATCAGATTTCGGATGATAAGATGAGCTATGAGCTAACTGAGTACCAAGACAAGAAAATAATTCTGTCCAAAAATTTCCAGTGAAAATGGGATCTCTGTCACTTACAATAATCTTTGGGTTTCCATGTAGCTTTTGAACTGTTTCCATAAATGCAGTAGAAACTGTACTGGCTTTAAATGGATGTGATAATGCACAAAAGTGTGCATACTTGGTAAGTCTGTCAACTACCACCATGATGACACTCTTTCCCTCAGACTTGGGTAAACCTGTGATAAAATCCATTGAAACCTCCTCCCAACGTTGGCTTGGAATGGATAAAGGTTGTAATAGACCTGGTGTCTTAATTGTTTCAACTTTATTTTGCTGGCAAACCAAACATTCCGCCACAAAATTTTGAATATCTGATTTAAGGCCATCCCAAAAAAATTCCTTCTTAACCCTGTGGTAAGTTTTTAAAAATCCTGAGTGCCCTCCTAAGGGAGAAGTGTGCAATTCCATAAGAATCTTTTGTTTTAGCTGGGAATTCTTACAGAGGTATAAGCGATCTTTGTACCATAACGAATCATTTTGCCAGCTAAATGTATCAGAAGTACTGGAATCTTGTTGTAGCTTTTGAATAAGTGCCCACACTTCTTCGTCATTCTTCCATTCCTCCCTTGCTTCGTTTATCCAATCTGGTTGGATAATAGAAATGGCACACAACAATGCTTCCACATCCTCATCCTTTCTTGAGAGTGCATCTGCCACCACATTTTGCTTCCCTTTTTTGTAGATGATTTCAAAGTCATAACCCAACATCTTTGTGACCCACTTTTGTTGCTCTTCAGAGGATAATCTTTGTTCTAAAAAGTATTTAAGGCTATCATGATCCGTTTTTACCTTGAAGTGTCTTCCCATTAGGTAGGGTCTCCATTTCTTAAGTGCATGGAGTATTGCCAACATTTCCTTCTCATAAATAGCTTTGCTTAAAAACTTTCCCTTGATTGGACGACTTTCAAAAGCAATGGGTCTTTCATCTTGCATTAGAACAGCACCAATTCCATTTCCTGAAGCATCCCATTCCACAATAAAGGTTTTTGTGAAGTCTGGCGTAGCTAAGACCGGTGCTTGGCACATTGCCTCTTTAAGATGTTCAAAGGCCTTTGTTGCTTCCGAAGTCCATGAAAATGAATCTTTCTTCAATAATGTTGTTAGAGGTGCTGCTATTCTCCCATAATTCTTAACAAACTTGCGATAATACCTTGTCAACCCAAGAAATCCTCGCAGATGCTTTATGGATGTGGGGATTTTCCATTCCTTAATGGCTTTAATTTTGCTAGGGTCTACCTTAACTCCTTCATGAGATAAAATATGACCCAAATATTCCACCTCCTGGACTCCAAAGAAACATTTGGATCTTTTTGCATATAATTGTTTCTCCTCCAATAGTTGTAACACCCTGTCAACATGTTCAACATGATCCTTCCAAGACTTGCTGTAGATTAGTATATCATCAAAAAATACTAACACAAATTTTCTAAGGAATGGTTTGAAAATTGAATTCATCAAACCTTGAAATGTTGAAGGTGCATTGGTAAGGCTAAAAGGCATGACCAAAAATTCATAATGACCCTCATGAGTTCTAAATGCCGTTTTCGGAATGTCTTCAATCTTCATTCTAATTTGATGATATCCCGAATGAAGATCCAACTTGGTGAAGTAAATTGATCCATGCAATTCATCCAGTAATTCATCAATAACAGGAATGGGGAACTTATCTTTAATAGTGAGCTTGTTGAGCTCCCTATAATCTGGACACATGCGCCATGATCCATCCTTCTTGTGCACCAATACTACTGGAGCTGAGAAAGAACTTTGACTCGATTGAATTATACCAGCCTCTAGCATTTCTGCAACCATACGTTCAATTTCACTTTTTTGGACATATGGATATCTGTACGGCCTAATGTTTGGAGGAACACTTCCTGGAATCAGATGAATAGCATGATCATGATCACGCATAGGTGGGAGACCTTTGGGAGTCTCAAATACCTTGGAATGATTGTCCAAGACTTTTTGGAGATTAGGAGAAATAGACGATTCCAATGTGGAAACATCTAGCGAACATAATTGTGCAATTACACCTCTTTGCTCCTTTTCTAGAAGCTTTGTCATGCCATTAGAGCTGATTATCTTTCCTGGTTTCCCTGCAATACCCCTTAATTCAACTTCCTTTCCTTCCACAGAAAATTTCATGAAAAGTTCTTGAAAATTAAAAGCTATTGTACCGAAGGATTGTAGCCATTGGACTCCTAGTACAACAACAACACCTCCCATTGGAATGGAAAGCATTGGGCTAGTCAATACATATTCTCCCATGGATAGCTTGATATTATGGCACTTTCCAGAACAATTTATTGTTCCTTCATTTGCAATCATCACTTGACACTCTGGTGCTGGATATAGGAAGCAATTCAATTCTTTTGCTACCCTACAATGAATAAAATTGTGGGTGCTTCCTGAATCAATCAACATTATTACCTTTTTCTTCTTGATTTGTCCTTCTATCTTGATGGTTTGAGGAGTGGTAATTCCCGCCAATGAATTACAAGATATGGTCGGATTTATTTGTTCTTCATCTAGGCTTTGTTCCTGGAATATATCCTCTGCTTTTGACCTTTCTTGCTCCTTTTCTTCTTCCTCTTCACAATCTATGTAGAATAATTTCTTCTCAGCACACTTATGACCTTTTGTGTTTTTGCTATCACAATTGTAACAAAGCCCTTTTTCTCTTTTTTCTTCCAATTGTTGTGGTGTCAACCTTGTAGGTTGTGGAAGACTATGGGCAACAACACTTCCGTCTTTATAGTTGTGAATGGTATGCTTCCTAGTTGCCATAATTTTTCTTTCCATTTTTCTTGCTAACCTGAATGCCTTCTCTAATGAATCAGGTTCCCAAAGGGGCACATCATGTTGGATATTATCCTTTAAAGACCCTATGAACACATCAATCCTATGCTCCTCTGGAATATCTTTTACCCTTATGTTCAATTTTTGGAACTCCTCAATGTGCTCCATTATTGAACCCTTTTGTTTGAGGCTTATCAATTGGCTAAAAAAAGTGTTGCTTTTTGTATCCTCATAATGTGCTATCAATTCTTCCGTAAAAATTGCCCAAGTGATAAATTTTTTACGATAACAAAGCCATTGATACCATACAAACTGATTTGGTTCCAAATATAAAGTTGCCATACGTACCTTTTGTGTGTTTTGCACATTATTGAGATCGAAGAATTGCTCCATCTGTAACATCCATGTGGCGGGATCCTTGCCATCAAAATTCCTCATATCGATTTTTGGAACATGGTGAGTCTTCGATCCAACATTAGAGTCTATGGAATCATGATTAACATTTCTTTTGTTCTCATCATGAGTTTCCTTTACTACCTTTTCACCATTAGTGACCCTTTCTTGTAGCAACTTCTTCAATTCTTTGATGTCTGTCTTCAAATCTATCTTCAAATTTACCATCGAATCCTCCATATTAGCTTCCATGCCCTTTATCTTAGATTCCACACCATTTACCTTAGCTTCTGTTAGCTTTTGTGAGCGTGACATTTGTTGCACTTGTTCTTGTAATTTTGATATATCATGTAGCATTTCTTCCTCTTCTTCATGAGTCATGCTAGAGATTTCAGGTTCCTTAATAGGTGTTTGCATTTTCTTTCCTCAGGGCATCAGTTACCAATAATAATGCTTTACTATGCCCTTTGAATTCCGTTAAACCAAGCTTACACAAAAATTTAAAAAAAAACTACACACCGTTTTTCACTTTATAGAAGCCTGATATTGAATCTGATGTATCTCTGTAATTTCAAATCATCCAATTCTGAAATTGCTACCTGTAGTATCCTTCTGCGTCCTCTTTCCAATGCCACAAGTCTGAGCCAAATTGGATTCTCCAAGGAAGAGTTATGTGAAATCTCCCACAATGACTTTCTTTTAGACTGGTTCAGTAGAGCGAACGTTTACGACGTGCCACGAGTCCCTGTTTCAATCTTTGAATCTGAAACACACATACAAGAAACTACAGTCCGTCATCTTTCTTTACCTTCTTACGAAATTTCAATCCGATCCCCAGAGAGAAAGTTATGATGATTTTCCCCAGGTCACCTGTTTTGAATGTAATTCAGGAGTCTGGAAAAAGACCAACTTCCTCAGATCATATCTCCGCAAATATCGCGCAAAAAGCTCTGAAATATGGACCCAAGGTTCAGCGTGATTTCTTCTCAAATGGGTTTTTTTTGCGACTTCACAAACGTCACAGAAAAAAGTTATAGCGAAAATTCCACGATGACCTGTTTGGAGCAGCGAAACCCTAGAATCCAAAGCTCTGATACCAAATGTTATGAAACCAGCTCACAAAAAGATAGAAAAGAGAGATCCACGCCTTAGAATTCAGCCTCTTTGAGGGGGCAACCTCCTTTACATTACATAAATGAACAATTCTTGGATGATACAAATGACAAAACCTCCTTTCTATATATAGGAGTCTAAGGAGTCCCAATATAATCCAGCCGACCTAACAATAATAATATAAAGCCACAAAAATAACAATAGAGGGATTCTATGGGGCACAGAAATAACAATATGGGGGTAATAGGGGCACAACAATATAAATAGGGGGTATAAATACAATAGTAATGGGGTAATCACTAGTATTATAGGGACCCAACAAAGAACATAGCCAAAGGTGTGTCAACTTCTACTTGTGTCTTCTTAATCTGTGTTGTTGTTATCTAGGTAGAGAGAGTACTGAGGATATCAGCCTTGAAATTTTTGAACAAATTCCCGATCTCCACTATGGTTACTACTCTGCCTACATATTTTTTGTATTCAGGTAGAGGCATCTCGATTTGTACTCCTCCCCTTAGTGATCCTCAAGAGCATCTTAGTTAGAGCTTTACAATTTCAGAGAATGAATCTTTCGATATATCCCCTTTTCCTAATAGGTTCAGTATTTCAAGACAGTCATACCTCATTCCCCTAATAAATATAGTCTTGAATATTTCCTGGCATAAATAGTTATGTTCAGACCTCTGCAGATTATAGTGGAACCGCTCCACATAATCTTCTAGGTTTTCATCCTACTTCTGTGTCATTCTAAATATCTCTTCCCTTAAGTCCTTGGTTGTGCAATAGTCCCGGTACTTTCATAGGAACATCTCCTTCATATCATTCCATGTTTGAATAGAATTGAATCCCAATCCCATGAACCATCTCAAGGTTGCCCCTTTTAGAGTAGCAGGAAATAGTTTTAATTTCTGAGCATCTGCGGTATAATCATAACTTTTGCATAAGACATCAAAATAAAATAGAAAGGTGTCTGGATCTTCCACAATCATCCCCTGAAAGGATGGTAAGGATGATAGTGGAATATTTTTCATAGGAGCTTCACCTTTGATATCCCCATTTGGGAACTGAAAGGTGGTTATAGTAGCATCTGTTTTAGCATTGTTGTCATTATTGTCCCCCATGACTAATTCTTCTAATCCTTCTTGTAGTAGACGTCCTTCAAGATGTTCTTGTGATGGCCTTGTAGATGTGATTAGTGCCTCAGATATCCCTGGGACTAGTTGTTTCACCACACTACCTGTATCTGTATATTGATAAACCAACAGGTGCTTTTCCGTCTCAGGTGTTTGATGTCCCCCCTCAGTTTCCCCTTGCCCCTCAGTCCTCAAGTTATGGCTACTAGCTTTCCCTTCCTGCTCATGAATTGGATTCTTGATCTTGGGGGTATGGGTGCCAGCTTTAGAATGATATGGTCCCAAAATAGAGGAATCATAGGTCTCTTCTTTTGCTATGGGAGTAACATCTTTCTGTGGCCCTATTTTCCTTGTATCCCTTTGAGAGATGCACTGTTATTTTTCTGCCTTGGAGATTAGTTCCTGGGTAAATGTCTTCCTTCCCAAATATACACTCTTCCTTTCCTTTTTATGACTCATTTTTCCGTGACTAATTAGAGTGGGGGGTGATTTTAGTATCTCTATAATTCCTACAATTGCACACATGGACCCTATGTGTATTAACTCACACCCTAGGTGTCTCAGTATTCGGTAGTAGTGACACTGCCCAGGTATGTTAGAGCGATGCGTAGGTTCTTACCTCTCGTCTTACCGCCCATCAAATGAAGAGCTGAAGATGAGCTAAAAGAAATACCAAAATTTCCTAAGTTCCCTAGTAATCACAATGGTGAGCTCGCCTAGGTATGTTAGAGTGATGCACAGGTTCTTACTTCTCATCTTACCGCCCAACAACTGTGGACTAGGAACACTCTATATCAAACAAACAATTTGGCTAACTATATCGCCAACTGCCATCCCCGCCAACGACGTCAAAATGTAGTGTTGTTTTAATCAATCTTAATTGACCGATACTGCAACATTTAGTTATCGACCTGGGATAGGTTTTGTTGTTTCAATGGCGTTCGCTTTGTTTGTGTTGATACACTCCAACCAAGAGTAAGAAAATGCAGAAAATAATAAAATATGTTGCTGATCTAAATTACTCAATCAAACCATGCATGTAGACATAAAACACTCTACATAATTAAATCATGCTTCACAGCTATCTAAGTAAAGGTGCGCCACATAGGAGCTAATATCTACTCTAGCTGGTTACTACCATTTTGTTGATTAAGTCAGTGTAACAGCATAGTATAAATGGAAACATCGGCAAATGTAATCCACAATTTGTACAACAATAGTGAGAAACCATAAATCAATTAGCTAAACTAGAATGTACACTACCTCTATCACTGCAATCACTACCAAAGAGGAGGGCCCTTCCTCCTCAATAGGGTGCATGAATAACACAAAATTAGTTAACGAATCAGCTAAAGATAAGTAACATCATCACCGTGTTGATTAATATTAAGAATAAACTCATAATTACAGAAGTAGAGTAACAGTAATTTTCTATACGTCATGTCCTTGTACATGAAAAATCGAGTTCCTTTATAGTTATTTAGAGCCTGAAATTAGAAAATAGATTAGCCATGAGAATTTTACAATTCTCATGCTGATAAAAAATAATAGTTACAACCTATTTCTAAATAAATATACATTAGTTATGATTACAACTGCTTGGGTCTTGTTGCTTCCAAAATAAACAATCCCTAATGCTGAAAACTGTTATGTGGAATAATACCCACATTTGCCAGCTTCGGCGCAATAGCATCGAGTGAATGACAGTTCGAGATGTCACGGCATAATTGGTGACAAAACTTTTTGCGTTACAACGGACTCTCGTATCAACGTTCAGTGTCACAACTTCCTATAACAACATCCAATGTGTAACAACAACGTATAACAACATCCAATCTGTAATATCAAACTGTAACAACATCCACGGTGTAACAACGAATTGTTCTACCCTTCTTTGTAGTTACTTTGTGCTGCCTGTTTGCTCCATATTTTTGTTCTTGCTAGCCATCACCTGAAAAGAAGAGGAGATTCCCAAAATAGTTCTTCAATACTCTCCTAGTTAGCAACAAAAAGGAATAAAGCCTCGTATTATTCGGTAAAATACAATAAAGTAACATGACAGTAGAATAGGTTAAAAAGGTGAGAAGACAGGGAATGGATCACATAAAGTCATAGGCCTCGAGGACAAAAAGGTCAAAACTTGGGAAAAAATGTGCAGAAAATAGGTAAAAATCCACACCCAATAGCTACCTTATGCCATTTACTTCATTAGTAAGAATATGTCAAAAGTTGAGTTAAACTACACAGTAATTGAAAAAGAGCTCCTAGATGTTATGCATTCATTGAATAAATCTAGACATTACATTACTAATTACAAAACATTTTTACATATCGACATTGCTACAATTAAATACTTGATGAAAAAACCTAATGTAAATGTATGGATTATTAGATGGTTACTTTTATTGCAACAATTTGATTTAACTATTATTGATAAGCCTGACAAGGAGAATGTAGTTGCAATTTTTTTTATTTATATTGACTTTGCCTCTAGGGGAGGAAGTAGTGGTTGATGATCAGCTACTAGATGAACATTATTTCGCCATTTCAGGTCTCTCTCCATGCTTTGCTGACATATAAAACTACTTGGTATCTTCATGGTTCCCTCCAAATTTTTCCTCCAAGGAAAAGAGCAGAATCATAAGAAAACCACCCCATTCACTTGGATTGGGGGAAATCTCTTTAGGCTCAGTTCAGATCAAATTCTAAGAAGATGTGTGATGGAGGAGGAAGTCTTTGACATCCTTCTGGCCTATCATGATGGGCCTTGTGGAGGTCACTTTGCAGCCAAAAGAACAACATTCAAGATACTACAAGTTGGATTTTACTGACCCACTCTTCACCAAGATGTAAAAATGTATACCAGCCAGTGTGATCAGTGCCAAAGCATGGGGAAGCGTACCCCCATAGATTAAATGCCCCTACAACCTCAAGTGACTTTCAAGCCATTTGACAAATGGGGCATGGATTTCATCAGGTCCATTGGCCTACCATCCAGACAGAAGTAGTACATCATTGTGTGCACTAACTACTTAACAAAATGGGTTGAAGCCAAAGCCATCAAAGTAGCAACAGAAGAAAAAGTGGATGAATCCTTAAGGGAGGATGTGTTTTATAAGTTTGGGTAACGTAGAGAGTTGGTCACTGATCAAGGCAGTCAATTTACATCTCACATGATTTAAAATCTATTAAGTGAGCATAAGATCAAGCACATAAAATCCACCCCTTACCACCCAGAGGCTAATGGGCAAGCGGAAGTAGCCAGTCGAGTGTTGGAAGGCATTTTTACCAACATGATTAACAGGAGTAGAAAGGATTGGGGAGAGAGATTAGCTGAGGCCACCTGGGCCTACAATACCACCTAGAAGACTACCATTGGCTTCACTCCTTATGAGTTGGCCTATGGGAAGAAAGCCCTACTGTCCATTGAATTTGAATACAACACATTAAGGATGGCAGCACAACTGGATCTAGATATCACAAGGGAACAAAAAGAAAATTTCTCTAGCTGAATGGGTTAGTTTAATTTAGGATGCAGGCCCTCACACAGAAGTAACTCAAGTACAAAGGAAAATCTTGCATGATAAGAATATAAAAGACAAATAGTTTCAAGAAGGCAATTGGGCCTTGCTGTATGATTCCCAATACAAATATTTGAAAGGAAAGTTAGGGACTAGATGATTAGGGCCCTATGTAATAGAAAAGTGTCATGATAATGGTGATGTTGAAATAAGAACCACTGATGCAGAGGCTATCCCTCTGCTTGTCAATGGGTACAAATTAAAAATCTAGAAAAAACCCTTATCAAAATAGGAATTCATCAATAGCATCAACAATATAGTGATGGTGGTTGATGAATTCTCAGCTTCCACCCCACAAAGTCCTTGAAAAAAAAAATTAGTAAATAAAGAGACTCAGGTGAAAACCTCCATGAGGCACCTGAGTACAACTGTTGGGTTGAAAACCTCTTGAGGTGGACCAAGAGTGTTCAAATAATAATAATAATAATAATAAAATATCTTTGGGTGAAAACCTCTTTTAAGGCACCTAGGGTAGGAAACTAGGATGAAAACCTCCTTGGAGAAAAACTACTTTATTTTCAAACAAAAAAAAAAAGAGAAAAGAGAAAAAGGTACAAAGAAGACAATTATGTTTTGCAGGTCTACAAGAGGAAGATAAGCACAGTATATAGAGGACAACAGACCCTACAAAAACTATTGTTTACTTCACCCATCTCATCTCCTCCATTATCCCCCTAGTCTTCCATCTATACTCCACTCCAGATCATTTCAAGAAGTTATGTGTTTTCTACAAGTCCCTGTAATACTACAGGATTTTCCTGTATGAATTCCAAGATGTCTTGAAAACTATAGGAAGAAGAGTCCAATGGCAAGGTGGTGACATGAGCCTATGTTTGAATGACCACAGAAACTACAGCCACCATTAGCACAGGGACTGCAAGTATGAGAAAGATCCTCCAAATCTCAACAACAATAGGAAGATCAATAGCAACAAGATCCAACACCTGTACATCATCAAAGGAACAATTCATCAAAAGAGGAAATATACAGTTGAAAATATGTAGCTCAAAAATAACAACAAATTGGCACCACTCTCCAACATGTATCATCAATGAAGCAAAGGACCCATAGGTATGTCGTGTTACCAATAGTCCCTCATAGGTACGATATGATTAAACTATAGGAATAATGCGGGAGTTGATTTTATAAGTGAAGGTGGCCATTTAACTTGGCCACCCTCAGTCAGATAATGAGAAGAAAAGGGTTAGTCCACTACACACGTGACAAGGTCAAATCAATGGAAAAATAGGAATCAATCCAAAAATGGTTAAGCTACGGAGAATAAGAGTGGGAGATGATTACGAGGCAAGGTGATATGAAGAACTGGTAGTGGGACCAACGGTCCAAAACAAGGTACTCGTACTCAGCGAGCTATCACATCACCCAACACAATCATCCAAAAATAGAAATAAACATTGACTCCCGTATGAAGAAGGCAGAGGGAACTTCAAGGAGTCATTGAAAGAAGAGGTTACTCTCAGCATTCTTGAAATAACACCTACAGGAAACAGTCAGCACCTACAACAAGCAAGAAATCTACAGGATACAGGGAGATTAGCATATAAAGCTATCAATGGACACTAAACGTAATCAATTCAAGGATTATCTTCACCAGAACATAGCAAAGGGAGGTAGGTGCAATACCTTGTTTGTTTTTCATTTAAAAAGAAGAAATACTCACTTGGACTAAGAATTTGCAGTGCATATAAGGATAGAAAGATTGCTTTGAAATTCAATATAGGTTAAACTCCAAAACATCCTCACCTACCAGAATTCTTGAACTGTATCCACACAAACATAAAGAATTACCATGGAAATATGACAGTAGGTTTCAATAAAATAGAGCCCACCAACACAACAAGAATCTGCCAACATCCTCCTGTGGTAGAAATTTTTACAAGGCATCAATAGATGGGGTTCTTTGAGAATATGAGAGGATACGAGGATGATGTGGCCAAAGAATTTTCCATCTCACTCATACCCCTCACTAGAGCTAGTGCCACTACTATAGTGAAGGGTTTGTCAATGGAAATTACCCCTAAGGTTATAAGCAAGGTAACTACACCCCCCTAGGGTTGCAATGGAGGAAAGAAGACAAAAATAGTAGCACTCTTGCGAAAAAATGGTTTTTCTTAGAAGGAGACGAACTAATGGAAGATAAGAATGGGGTTAGAAGGGAAATAATTCCATACCATTGGAATGAATTCAGTTACCACATCATCAAATATATTTCATGTGAAGGTAGATACAGTGTAGTGTATGGATACCACTTCAGACTCCTCTAAGAACTGAGAATTGGAGTGAAGACACCTCTTCATAACAGGCTTAGCATATCTTATTTTCACTTACAATGAATGATAGATATGAGCATCAAGTTAAATGAAGGGAAACATCGGCAGCTAGCACACCATGGGCTGCTCAAAAGCCTCATGGAATATGCCGTAAAAAACTTAAGAATCACCATTGCATGGTCAACATTTACAGAGATATAGGAAGAAGGTGAAATTAGAGCAATTGAGTATGACATAAGCCCTACTTCTAGTAAGGGAGAAGAAGAAACAAAGGAGGAAAATGAAGAAGAAACATAGGAGGAAACAAAAGAAGAAATAGATGAGAAAAATGAAGAAATAAAGGAAGAGAAAGAAGAAGAAAAAGGATACAAAGAAGAAGATGAAAAAGGAAGTGGAAAAGAGCATGAAGGAAACAAGGATGAACAAATGTATACAACCTAAAGTAAGGATAGAAAAGAATCACCAAGGGTGTTTCCAAATCCTACATAGAAGGAGGCAACAACTGCTCTAATTTCCCTAACTACACCCATAAATCAAAGGGAAAGAGGCAAAGGCAAACTCCACTTTACTTCAGGACAAGGAAGTGCACCAGGACTAGACAAGGGAGACCTCAAACCCCTACCAAAACTCCAATTGTCATAGAGGACTCACCAAAACTACAAGAGAAAGAAGTCCCTCTAGGGGAGAAGGAAGGGGAAGGAACATAAAAACAAGCCTCTCCCAAGCCTTCAATCGCCTATGTTACGAGGCATATCACCAGGTCAGCCTCAACAAAAGGAAAAGGTATCCTAAAGGAGACACAACGATACCTACAAGAAGCAGAAAAAATCCCACAAGAAACCCTATCAAATCTATAGGAAACATAGAAAAGAGACCAAGAAGGAATTACTCATGAAAAAATAGAGTAAGAGGCCCAGGAACTAAAGGAACCTAGTCCACAGCCAAACCTCAACTCCTACTATAGATTCATTGAAGGAGGTAGGGTGATACCACAAAAATTTTCTATTCCTCTATTCTTTGAACTTTAAAAAGAGAGGGCAAGGACACATAGGTGGATGCAAATTGTTAAATCAAATGTGGTAGAGGATGTAGGCCACATGGAAGAAAAATTGAAAGAAATGGGAAAAAAACTAAGTAGCATAAGATACATGGAAAAAATAATGAAATCTCAGTTAGAGGCTAAGAACACATGGCTAAGGAAGCAACTACAAGAAAAGGAAGGCCAATTGGCAACTATGGCAAGCTTATCCATGGAGGCACTTCAATGCAGGGTGCCAACAAAGTCATATGCCTTATACCTCAAAGAACAATGGTCGTAGTTTTAGATAAAACCCTAGCACAAAGAGGAACTATGCCTTTCCAAGACTACAAACAATTCCTTGACCTCTGTGATTAAAGCACCTTGGAGGATAGAGAAAAGATATATGAGTTCTACCTACACAATTTAGCTTTGATAGATTTAAATGTGTGGGACCCAAATCCAAATCTAGGGGACTTACAATTAATGGCCTTAGCATCTTAGAGGAGTCATGAGGAGGCCAGAGATACATAAATGAAAAAGGTATTTGCAAAAGAAGAAGTAGAACCCCTTATGATCAGAGAAAAATAGTCTAACCCAATGGTTATCGTGAGCACTCACAACCTCATTACAAATGATCCCAAGTTTTCACCAAGATACTTTGTTATACAAGAATAGGCAGTCGCTCATTTGAAGACATGCTAAGATTTCTAGGAGATGACAGCCAACAAGCCTATGAAAGGAGATAGAAAAACTTACCCTACAGCCTAAAAATCAGAGAATATCATTCTCCTAACAGAAGGATAGATGCACTAAATAGAACCCAAATATATAAGAAAGCATTACAAAGACTCAAAGTCAACTGGATTGGCTTGAAGCTCAGTCCACCATTGATTTTAGGTATGTTGGAAGGAAGAAAAGAAGAAGAAAGTAAGCAGTGGGAGGAGATAGAGAAGAATGCAGGGTTTTATTATAGGAGGAGGAGACTACAATAGAATCATGGAATGTTAGGGAGGCCACCATAGCAATGAAGGACATGGACATAGATTGAATTTCTCAGAGGATGAGCAACACTTTTGGTAGGGGGTGATGATGAGACTCATCAATGGGTAAAATATATCGACCTTAATGCACCTCTAGCTTACCAAAATCAACTCTTCTCATAATTCTTTACATGTTTTAATTATATTTTTCTTAATGAGATGAGTAAAAGTAAGATGTCATGTCTAGTGGCCCAATGTGCATTGATTGAAGGTTTTCGAGAAAATTGTGGCTAATTAGGGTGCAGGAACTTGAATGAGACAAGGGGGAAAGATTATAGGAGATAGGATCTCCCTCCTTACCTCCTCTCTCACTTGAATAGCCCTCAATCAAATCACACCAGCTCGGAGTTTGAAGCAGTCGAGTCATGAGGACCACTGGTAGCCAAGCCAATGACAGTTAAGAACCATTTGATCTATATATTGGGAGCAAAGCCTCCCTAGATTTAATGAGGTTGTTGGAAACTTCAGTTGTATAAATAAAGAGGCCTAGAGCCTCATTAGGATTTAGATTTTGTGTTCAAAATAGTTAAGCAGTTTTCAAGTTTGAGGATTATAACCAAGTACTCCTATGTATTTCTGATTTTCTTAATGAAAATGTGCAGCATTCCCTTGATCCAGCACTAAGTTGACATAGAGGGCTGAAGCTCTTGGGTTATGCCCCAACCCTAGCAGCATAGGTTCCTCTTGTTGTATATGTATGTTTAGGCTTGTACTCATAGTTAGTTGCTACACTGATTTATGTGTTGTTAATTTGCAAGTACTAGTATGTTTTATTAGTTTGCTTCCATTTGTGGATATTTCTCATAGTAGCATTATAGAGATAAGAAAATATTAGAAAAATGTCGACAACAAGTGGATCTTACCTCATTTCTCCCTTCCAGGGATCATGGCTTGAGGAACATTTCCCATTCAACCCAAAAAGGACAAAATTCTCGTTTCTTATGAAATTTAGGGTTTTTCTGTTAATTAGGTCATCATCTTTGAATTTTAGAAGATAGGTTGCAATTGAAATTTCTGATATCTTAGTTCTTGCAATGATTTCACATTGCTTCCATAATGGTTTCAATCATTCCTATGCATGAACTTGGCAAATAAATGATGAAAATTTTGTTTCTTCTATTTAAGTAAACCCTTCTTGTTTTGAGATGAATTTTTGGATAAATTCAAACAATGATGTATATGTTGTAGGGGATTCTACATTTCATCAAGACCTCATATCATCAGCCTCAGCCAAACAATATCCACCCATGATCACCAAATGCCACTAAGGTATCAATTCAAATTATCGTTTTACAAGGAAAACTTGCCATGTTTATTGAGAAAATCCAACCATCATAAAGCTTTGGTTTGAATTGTTAGTGAGTTCCTACCACTCCCTTACCTTATTCCCTCATTACTCACCTTTTCCAAGCACCATCCCACCTTTCAAACCACTCTCTATGCTTTCATGTTTTTCCTGTAGGAAAACAGGGGATCCTGTAGGTGAACTAGGACATCCTGTAGGAAAATCTGTAGTGGCATGTTTTGAGCCTCAATTATGAAAAAAAAGTACTAAAAAACTAAGAGTATACCCCTTCTTTCCTTCCAAACCAACTGAGCCATTGCACTCATATCCCTCCACACCTATCTCACCTGCCATGCAACCAAGAAGGATTAGCATTTACATTTTTCAAACAAAAATATAAAGAGAAAAAAGTCTTTATATTTATTCATGCACACAACAGTTAAGTGCTTGTTTAGATTAGACTTCATGCTTAGACTAGTTAAGACCTCACATGTGTTAAATTAGAGTTATTTTTCAAGCAAGGTATGTTAACAAATAGCTAGATGAGTTATGTTGTTTTGTAGGCATTTCTTTCAGTCTTTCATTACTGCAGTAAGTAGCATTTCAATTCTCTCAATTAGGGTAAAATTCTCCTCTCTAAATTGGTAATAAGACTTCTTCTAATCAATAGAAGGTTGGTTTGAGAAACCCTACTGGTCTATCGTCCCAGCTCAGCAGTGACAAAGAGTGGACCCATTACATATGTTTGTGTATACAACATTGTCACCTCCAAGTTTATATGAACCCTGGGTTGATGAATTAAAGTTGGTAGCACCAACAGTTGCATCATCCTTGTTGCAATACTAGTGCTTATCAACGTAGTGCTACCTTATGTTTCTGTAGCACTCCCTAACACTCCTTGGTATGCATTGGTACTCTCTTTCACACCCTAGCACTCTTCGAAATTCCCTACCACTCCATAGCATGTGTAGCTCTCCCTGGCACACATTGGCTCTTGGCATGTACTACACTTGAAAAGTCTTAGCATGTCTAGCATGCATTGACATTCCTTGGTATGCTTTGTCATGTGTTGCATGGTTTAAGATTAAATCTATTTGAGATCTATTATTGGAAAGTATGGGAGAATTAACAAAGGATTATTTGGCACTTCGCATGTACTGGTACCTACACTACTACAAAAGATGCCTTTAGGGGTGGTTTTCCTTGCAGTGGTATTTTGATAACCACCTCTAAAAGTGTTTTTGGTGATTTAAGGGTAGTTTTTGAACCCCCCCCGCCTAAAATTCATGAAAAGTAAACTTTTTTTTTTTGTGGTAGGGGGTTTCTAACAACTGTTTCTAAAAGCTTTTTCTCATGACCTTTTTGTGTGCGGGGAGGCTGGTGGGGTGTCGGGGGGGGAGTTTAAATGACTACCCCAAAAAATACATTTTTCATGGTTTTTTTTTGGACAAACCCCCCCGCCCCTGAAATTCTTGAGAATTTTACTTTTCGAGGTGGTTTTTTGAAACCCACCCCCCAACCCCAAAATTCATGAGAATTTTACTTTTCAAGGTGGTATTTTGAAGCCCACCCCCCAACCCTGAAATTCACGAGAATTTAGCTTTTGGAGGTGGTTTTTGAAACCCACACCCCCACCCCAAAAAAAAAATAAGAGTAATGAGAATTGAACATTTGGAGGCAGTCATTAAACAACCGCCTCTAAAAGTTCAATTCTCATGAATTTTGTGGTGGGTGTCCAAAAAAATCTCAAAAATTTCAATTCTTGTGACTTTTAAGGGAAGTTGTTTGATAAAACCCCTTAAAAGTCACAACAATGTCACTTTTGGAGGTACTTTTGAACATCCCCTCCCTCCCCCCCACACACAAAAAAAGTCATTAGAATTAAACTTTTATAGGTGGTTGTTAAATGACCACCGCCAAATGTTCAATTCTCATGAATTTTTGGGAAGGGGAGTCCTTTGGTGTATTGAATTGGGAAGGGGGAATAAGGGTAGCATGGATGGGTAGAAGTGATAGGTTATAACATGGTTTACTAAGATATATAATCCTATCATTAGAGAATGATAAGGGGCCTTAGGATGTCAGTAAATAGGGGCTAGGGGGGATAGAGGGAAAAGTGGAATTCATTTACCCCATCACTTATACCCCATGGGTTTCTGACCCAGTTCTTGTGTTATAAAAGAAAGTAAACATTTGTGTTTTCACGAACATTTTGAGACCTGAATAAAGAATGTCCTAAAGATAATTACCCTACACCCGTTGTTCATCAAATCACTGATGATAATGTGGGCCATGAGGTTTTGTTCTTCATGGATGGATTCTTAAGATACAATTATATTAGTATTTGTTTTGCAGATCAACATAAAAATACTTTCACTAGTCCTTGGGAAACTTTCACGTTCAAAGTAATGTAATTTAGATTAAAGGATTTTGGATCCACATTTTAGTGTGCCATGTCATACTATTTTCATGGCCCACATTATTTTTTGCTAGATTGACAATATTGCTTGTTCCACAAAATATTTGTGTACCATCTTCCTTCAATCTCGCAAGTATAATATACACCTTAACCCTATTAAGCGTATCTTTTGTGTTCCTATGGGCTAGATTTTGGGCTGCATTGTGTCCAAATATTGTACCACCATTTACCCTCTTAAATTTCAAGAAATCATTGAACTCCCTACCCCTCACAACCTACGACAGTTGTAGAGCCTTATAGGGAGATCCAATTCCTTGCATGGATTTTTTCCTAACTATGTCACCACTTCTCAAGGGTTTATTTATCTCCTTCTATTTGAAATTTGATTTTTGTGGGATGACCAAGCTCAAAATTCCTTTGATGCACCTAAGAATCCCTTCACATGTGCTCATTTGATTAGTCCAACTAGCTTTGATAAGGACTTCATATTGGACCTCTTGGCTTCCACCTATACCATATTCAAGGTCTTGGTCCAAGAAGATGGAAATGGATATGAACACATCACATATTATGCGAAAAAAAACCTTAATGGACTTCTAATATCCTACTCCCATGCAGAGAAGTTGGCCTTAGACATTGTGTTCCATATCCATAAACTAGAACATTATATCTTGATGTGGACCACCAAGGTTGTCACTAACTCTAACCCAATATCCTCACTATTGATTGGATGGCTTATCAATGAGAATTATGTTTATTGGATTGTTATCCTTTAGGATTTTGACTTGGAATTTGTGACACCCAAAAGTAATAAATGCTTACTTGTTGCTGATTGCATTTCCAATTTTGCCACCAGCATGCAAGACTTTCCATTGAATGATGACCATCGAAACAAAAACTTGTTCACCATATGGGCGAGGTTGGTAGGGGTATACCTCTTATAACTATCCTACCCCAAATCCCTAATGCATTGTTTCATAAGGAAGCACTAGTACCTCTTATGCCTATGCCCATCTACATCAACTTGTGCATAGGAAAGTATGTACTCCACCTACATGCCAAAATGTAGTGGAAAACCCTTACTATCCCTTCTTGAACTTTGTTTCTTCCATTAAAGAGGATGGGCAACGTTTTGCAACAAACTCCAACAAATAGCCTTGTATGATTGTGTACACCTAATAATTAATGATATGGGTCATATAATGGTCCATCTAATGAGGAGAAACCAAAGTCCATATGATCCAATACATTGTCCTCTTTTTTCAACAATTTGGGCCCTTTGTCTCAAGATATCTTCTCTTCTTTGGAAAGAGGACATAAAAAAGTTGTTTTAGATATTTCAAAATGGAGCACTCTTCACCTATGTTACTCTCCTTTGTACCACATGTGATGTGGATGCCAATTTTTATCTTCTCGACTTGGGTGTTGTTATTTTGTAAATGTGACCCTTGACTATGCCATTAAAACCTTCCAAAAGATTCTTAAATGATGGAAGCTCCTCTTCATGAGTGAATCTAGTGGAATGTGACAAGTCATCGAAGCTATCTCCAAATATTTGATTTATTCCTCGGGGAATGTAAAATATATCCTTAATAGAAAACATGCATAAAACGTTGTAGCCAAGTGCCCCAAAGGTGAGATGTTTCCACATGTGAAATTGTGCTTCCAAATATGTGAACTAAACAACAAAACACACCTTAAAATACATGAAAGTCTTTCGACATGTGGAAGAAAAAGTAAACCATACCATAGTCTTCCTCTATTAACAATTTGGGTGTTTTTTCACAAGATATATTCTCTTCTTTGGAAAGAGGATATAAACAAACATTTAGATGTTTCTAAATGGATTACTCCTCACCTATGTCCTTCTCCTTTGCACCACATGGTACGAATGCTAAGTTTCATATTCTTAACTATGATTTTCTTCTTTTATACATGTGATCCTCGACTATGCCATGAAATCCTCCAAATTCTTCTTAAAGGATGGGAGTTCCTCTTCATGGATGAAGCTAGTGGAATGTGACAAGTTATCCAAAATTCCTCCAAATATGTGATTTACGTCTTTGGAAATGTAAAATGTACCCTCAATGGAAAAAAAATGTATAAATATTTCCGAACATGTGCCCTAAATGTGATATTTTCTCACTTGTTTAATTATGCCTCCTATTGATGCTCAAAATGGCACCTTAGTTGTGCAAGGGTGACAAGGTGTCGATTTGGGTCAACTTAGGATTGTTGGCACTATCCCCTTAGCAACAAATGCTCTCACTTTGTATTACTTATTGGATCCTAAGGGTATCGCAAAGCACACATTTATGGGGTCTTTTATGTGAATAGATCACTATCACTAAAAACCATCTTTACATTTGATGGTTCAGCATATTGATGATCCTTATCCTATTGAACACCACTTTTTTATTCATTATTTCTTTCATCGCAACAGCTCCAATAGATATTGATGGTGGTCATGAGCCTATTTATAGTTCTCTTCTTTATGGAAACAATACTATTTTACGCCATTATTCCTACCTTTGTAACTATCAATTATCACTTCTATCCATTCGGGGAAGTATCTTTTGTCAATGAATGACTACAAAATAGGGACCCTGTAGTCCAATCATTCATGTCGTCAATGTAGTGCCAACATAACACAAACATTCGATGGTCTATCATAGACAGACACTATCATGCGTTTCATATATACCCGACCTATGAAAATGAACTAAATCCTATTACCGAAGCATGTAAGCAGTCGAATAATTATATTCTGCCAAAGGAAATGGCCATCCACACAAGCTTTATGCCTTTTCCTACTCTAGATAATCTACTCTAGATAATCCTTGGGTGTTAGTGACCATGGATTTTATGTCATGTTTTCCCTCAACCAAGCATGGTAACGAATGTGTTTTTTTGTTGTTGATCGCTTCCTTAGGATGGGAATTTTGGTATCTTGTAAGAATATTGTCCCAACAAAATCCACTCATGAGCTATGTTCATGGAATAACACATGAAGACACCTCCCATACTTGGAACAAGGTAAGAAAAGCAACCAATTTTGAGGAACATATCCAACAAATTCAACAATGAGTTCATGATACTTTGTAGAAAGTTGCCAACTCCAAGTACAAGTAAATACACAATCCATTGGGTTCCACATAAGTTTTAGGTTGGTGACAAGTTATGGTTGGACTTACATAAAGAGCAATTGACAAACTCCCATAAAAATCTCATATCACTTTGATACAAGCCTTACACCATCACCAATGCTATGGGTGATAATTCTTTTGAGGATAGTCATAGGATGATTTATATTACTTCAAAGGCATATCTTAGGATGATTTATGCTTGATGGGGTGCATGTCTAGAAAGAGTTCCTTTAAGAGAATGAAAAATATGATCACACTATTACTAACATAAGTAATTGTGATAGTCTACTTGAATGACATTAGGTAACTACATAAGAGATTTTAAGAATGATATTTTTAGGGTTTGTTTTATATCAAGGTATGTGGATCATTATGTTTTTTCCCAAAGCATTTACATATGACTAAATGTTTAAATAGTAGATCACTTTAATATTATTTCTCTTATAGGCCCCTTGGTTATAATTCAAAGCATCATATGTACTAAAACTCACAAAAATCTTATTTGTTTTGCTCTAAATAACTAAAACTCCCAATTGTTCTACTCTTAATATTCAAACTTTCACTATTGTTAAGATTACTTCCTCTAATTCGTATTGTTCCTCCATAAGTAAGATGTCTACTAGGTGAACTTGAACCATTATTAACAAGCTAGTGTAGTGTTACCTAATTGTATTTAAGAAGCATAAGGGGTGGGGTTGGTACGAGGCCAACTTTTCTATTGTCTAGTGCCATGCCCACTACTAGGTTCTCATCCTCCCTTAATAGTTGGGACACATCGATTGGCCTTAAGATATGGTTACCCATTAGTTCATTTGATTCTTTCTCAGCCAAAATCTCATTCTACATTGCATCCAACATGTCACTTTGTAATCACATATCTCCACAGTGTTCATCAAACCTCATTGAGGTGCCTTGACTACTACTCCTTATTGAGCTATATTTTATCATCAACCCTTTGTTTCACAACCATTCGTTGGCCAACTCACCTTTCCCATTCAAATTCTCCAACTCTCTCACCCTCACTTCACTACTTCCCTCCTCTCTAATCTCCTTTTGCAACTCCTTATTGCCTTCTTCATTTTCTCACATCTAGTTCAATCACTACTAATTAGTTATCTCTACTTCCTCAAAGCTTGTTCAACTTGCTCTTTAGCTTTTGTGTCCTCCATGATCATTTGGTCCTTTGAACTCTCATCTTTGCTAACCCCATTGTAACCACTCCTTAATGCAAGGTTTTACACCACCATACTTAGTGAGTTAGTAAGAAACAACTTTTCCTTCACCAACAACATTTTTATCCTTATAAAATTTATATTCACCAATCTCTCAAAATCCTATCCTTTCTTTTGAGTACAACTAATATAATTCTACTACAAACTAAATACAATGTATACTTCTATTATAGGCTTCCCAAAAAAATCTTTGCTCAAACCACGTGACGTCCACGCTCCATCAAGCATATGCAACCATTCACACAAATTTAATAAAAAACTCGTATCCCTAAAATTTCAAAGATGTCTTCATACATGAATGTACTTGAATTTTTCCATTTTCCAACAAAGCAGTGGCGCCCTTCTTGTTTTTCTTCTCCATGGCTACTTTCAGGTCCGCAAGATTCATAGTATGATAGATGATATATCTTCAAAAGTTACAGAGTATTTCATACATGAATTTCTCCTTGAATTTTTCCATTCTCCAACAAAGTAGTGGTGCCCTTCTTGTTTTTCTTCTCCATTGCTACTTTTAGGTCTACAAGATTCACAGTATGACAGATGATATATCCTCGAAAGTTACAGAGGATTTCAAGGTTACACCGGATGTGGGTTTGAATCCTAGAGCCACCACAATGATTAGGCAAAGGTTCCATTTTGATCTCATTCCTCATTAATTACAAGGTTCCCCCCTCCTTTATATGGGTCCATTTATTCCATTTAGAAAAATAACAGGGTTTTGCTGATTTCTTTAAATTAAATTTAGGGTTTTGCGAGTTTTAAAAATTAAATTTAGGATTTCTCCGAGCTCGTTTGTCTCCCTTTTTCGATGGGTTGAGAATTTTATGGAAGTTTGATGTGTAAAGAATCATTTCCAGGCTGATCTCCTTTTGCAACAAGATCATTTGTTTAATTTGTAGGGCGACCATCAGAAAAGAAAACATGTACTAAGTAGCTATTGCCATAAGTTTTCTGAAAAATTATCCTTGCAATTATCCTTGGGTAATTATCAACACTTGCAATTATTCCTAAGCATGCATCCTTCCAGAGATCTTCCTGGCTTAACTTAGATTGAAATCCTCATGCATGAGTGTCTAGGGAACTATCCCCTTTAACAGTGCATGCAAAACTAATTAAAGCAAAAACTTAGAATTAGGACTGAATTGATGATTTAGGAAAACATATAATATGGAAATTAAAAAAGGATGGTGTGTTCATGCCAAAAAATGCATGCGCCCTCCATCTCTCTATCTCCTCTATAATTGCTAGTGTGCCTTCGTAAATGCTCTATGGACTGCCAAAATGATGGTTGTTGTACTATTGTACAATAATTTGTTGGAACAAGAAAGGTTTTGTAAGCTACATACAACTAAACTAACACTCTGGTGGTGGAAGTCCAAAAGAAATTTTGAATCTGTGAATTAGCACTCCAATTCAACCTTATAACAACTCTGAATCAACACTCTGATCTACTAAGGAACACATTCAAATCAGCTTTAAGAAGCACTTTAAATTAATCCCAAGATCAGCTTAAAAAATCAATTCAAGAAGCATTCTGGATCCCAATCAGTCAAGAAACACCCCAAATCAGCCCAAGAAACACTTCAAATCAGAGCTCCTGATTTCCATTAGAAGAGCTCCTGTTAAAAAATCTCAAGTATTTTCCATAACTACAAATTTTTCATAAGCTCACAAATGTTCTATGAGAATCCAAAAGGCTGTGATGCAAACTAAAAGGTGTGGTTGTTCATAAATAGGTTAGGATTAAGGTTTAGGAAGGGTCAATCACTCCTTTTTTTAACCTTTTTTGGAGGAAGTGTGGGTCGAATAAATTAAAACAATAAAAAAGATGATGCCCAATCTCTAATGTAAAAGAAATGCTAGTGTAAAGATAAACTAGTGTAGATCCATCTTAATCTTGGATCTATAAGTGTTGAGAGGTTATCACATGTTTTTATTTTTATCCCTTGTGGTTCAAATAGATTTGAGTTTAAGAAGGATCTATGCTAGATTTCAAAAAATTGTAAGCATCTGATGTTGACCTCCCTAGCTGCAGTGAGAATGCGGGTGCCTAACAAGCATGGAGTTACTTCTGTGCCTTGTGCTTAGCCCCCAAAAAACCCATATTAATATAGGGCTTGCATTTGGAATTTGAGCCCTAAAACTTAGTAAAAAATTATCTTACAAGAATTATATTAAAAATAACACTTGTGGTGATCTAGGCCCTAGGGTACATGATTTTGTTTTGTAACTAATTTTGTAGGAAAGATATGCA
Source organism: Pinus tabuliformis (assembly GCA_031772625.1). Lineage (NCBI taxonomy): Eukaryota > Viridiplantae > Streptophyta > Pinopsida > Pinales > Pinaceae > Pinus > Pinus tabuliformis. The sequence goes on along the minus strand of CM062815.1, from coordinate 3,947,114 downwards.
TGTGTATACAAACACACACACATATATATATATATATGTATATTTTTTTACCATGTAACAAAGCACCCCACCCTCAAGCCCATGGGAAAGGGTGAGATATTCTTTAGGGCTCAAGGCCATACAACAAGAAGGCTTGAAGTCATTCCAATAATATACTCTATATGAGCTCAGCATGTCACTTGCAGGAATTGAACATGGGGTGAGGAAGATAACAATCATTCATCCGAACCACCCAAGATAAACCCAATTGACATTTTATGTCATATATATATATATATATATATATATATATATATATATATAGAGAGAGAGAGAGAGAGAGAGAGAGAGAGAGAGAGAGAGAGAGAGAGAGAGAGAGAGAGATGTCAATTGTAGGAATTGAATTGGTGGTGGGGAAGATAATAATCATTCCTCCCAACCACCCGAGATGAACCCAATTAACATGGTATGTCATATATCTATCTATATTTATTCCCAAGGAAAATCTCATGGGGAAATCCAAGGGATGCTTCCCCACCTTTACACATGGTATCCTTAGTAAAGTCATTGGCATAGACTAGTCCACCTTACTGAAGGGAATTCTATGCAAACACTTGTTGGCAGGGAAGTAACCAAATGATCAATTCTGGCAACAACTGGTTGAGAAGATGCCTTGGGCTTACACATACACACGAATGATGAAATAGAACTAGGTTACTGAATAGATATGAACTTTTAGAAATAATAATGTGCCAAGTGATGTAAGATGTGAGACTCTGATAATTAGGGAAGAATGGCGTCACCAAAGGAATTTGTGCATAGGTATACTTGAGATTCTCAATGAGAGTGAAATGAAGCATGAAATGAGAGAATTAACTTAGGTTAGGATTTATTACTTAGGTCTTTCTTCTTAGATGAATGGGATCCATGTTATACAAGTGGCATTATTTAATTTTTTTCCATTTTTTAACCCAATTAGAAAGCTACAACATGAGGGATGTCTATGAATTTGTGCATAGGTATACTTGAGATTCTCAATGAGAGTAAAATGAAGCATGAAATGAGAGAATTAACTTAGGTTAGGATTTATTACATAAGTCTTCTTTCTTAGTGAATGGGATCCATGTTATACAAGTGGCATTATTTATTTTTTTGCCAGTTTTTAACCCAATTAGAAAGCTACAACAGGAGGGATATCTATGAGTTGAAAAATTGAGGGATGTTGGGATAGTCCCCAAAAATTATTTGACTCCATGATAGCATCCCTGCCTATTTCAAGATGTTTGCAATGAGTACCAAATTTCATGCAATGTTGGCTTAGTTGGGACCCAAGGTTTAAATGTAGGGACACATACTTGTGCAACATAGAAAAATAGTTATTATCTTTGGCTAGACATGACTAAGGTTAGATCCTAAACTTCTTGGATGGGCTGATTGGGTACCCAAAAAGTCCCTTAAATTTCACCATGAATGTGGGGATGGTCCCCTAAAAGTGCTTGGGTCCTAGACAGTATCCCCACCCATTTTTGGGATGTTTTCAAGGAATACAAAAGTGTTAATTTTGAGTTAACATGTTCTTTGCTTCAGTTAGTTACTTCATCCATCCATTTTCCCTTTAATCCATTAACAATCACATATAGTAATTTATGAAAGAACATACATCGTAAGTGTTGAAGAAAAGCCAAGATAGAAGAACACAAGAATATGGCACAAGCCAGGGAAAAACCCCAAGATGGGGAAAACCATTGATCAAATCTTCTTATTATTAATCATCAAAATTTTAGTAGAGAGAGAGAAAGAGTAGAATGAATTAAATTCAATATTGACTTCCTAGTATGAAGACCCTATATCAAAGCCCTTAAACACAAAGATGACTCAATCAAATGACAACTCTAGCACTAAGGGCTAGAGTCTTATACTCTTCAGTTTTAAATACTAGTTAAGGCACAAGAAGGTTCAGCTACAACACCCTTTTCATACTTGATAGATGTTCCATGAACTACGACCTTCCTTCAAACATATCTTGCAACAATTAGATTCCACTTAACCTCCTAAGATACAAAAACAGACCATACATCTTGCCAATCAAACATAACAAACTACAACCTTCCATTAGATGATACTCAACCATCTGAACAGATATTGGTTTGACTGGAAGTGGCCTAGAAAAGTGTGGCTTGCTTCAAGGTTTACTGTGAGATTAGTCCTCATCCAAAGATGCAGCCTTGAACCAAGAACCATTCTCAAATATACCCACACTTACTCTAGAGTCCAAACAACCTTGGATTCCCTTTCTTCTACAAAACTCGGGCTAGCAAAGGTCCCATACTCATCCATCCAGACATGTGGCTCACTATCATGAATAATCTCAGCCTTAACCCAAAAACAAATAGTTCATCAACCTCCATCAAGACCTCGACTGCCTCACACCTTATCAAAGAAAGTTGATGTGTCTAATCAAAATGGAGGACACCTATATATATATAACAATTTTCTCCTATGGAGGTGAAGTTGACCTTAACATTTTGGAGGAAAATTTGAATTTGAATTTTTCTTTTCTCCCTCCTTAATAAGGTCATGACCTGTAGAAATTCTTATAAGTAAATAAATATTTTTCCTTATCCAAATTTGGTGATATTAAGGTCGATTTTGGACCTCTTGAAAATAGAAATTCAATTCCACAATAATATTCTTCAAAGGAGAAATACCAAAGTGGAATTTTCCATAGTTGCCAATTTTAACACTAGCTCTCAAATAGGGAGAATTCCATCTATCAAACCATCAGCCACTGTCACTGATCATAAAGCCATCCTGACACCATGAACCATCTTTAAATCCCATCTCTTCTCTGCTCTATTGAACACTGATGTAATAATGAAGAAGAATTGATCGAGAGTGATTCAAGAGGTAAAAAATCAATCAGACTTGATCCCAGATCAAGTTGAAGAACACCATGCATCCTATTCATAGCACTACAAGAAACAAGGACATTTGTCACGGTCAAAAATGCTCACCCTAAGCTCATTGGTGACGGTCAAAAGAGCCACTGTCACCAAAAGTATAGGTGTTGTGACATTCAAGGTCTGTCCCCAATAAGAAACTATAATGATGGATAGTGACTGTCACCATTTCATATGACCAATGATGATGGATCTTAGCCTCTTTCACCAAAAAATTGAATGTCACAAAGGGTGGCATCATGAAGACTATAGATACTATGGTGATATTCAATGTCCATCATGAATAATGATTCTAATCACAGATAGTGACTGTCATTATTTCATATGAAAAACGATTTCTTGTGATGGACCTTTCATGGCCGTCACCGTTGATGCATATATATGGTGATGATCAAATGAGCCTTCGTCACCAAAATTATAGGTGTTGTGGTGATGTTCAAGGTTTGTCACGAATAATGATTATAATGACAAAAAGTGACCATCACCATTTCATATGAACAACAAAAATTTATAGTAATCGACCTTTCATGGTCGTCACTATTGATGCATATGTATAGTGGCATTGGTTAACTGTCACCATTTCATATTTTTGTGAGGGTCAAAAAATCTCACCATAAGCTCATTAGTGATGGTCAAAAGAGTCTCCATCACTAAAAATTGATCGTCACTATTCTATATAAATATCACAGCAAGATGGAATCGAACCACCAACCTCCTGCTTGTAAAGAAGACACTCTTTCGTTGAGCTAGAACCCTTGAAAGAATTAGACTTAAAAAAATTATACCTTTGAACTTTATAACTTGTAAATACTACAACTTTCAATAAATTATAAAGCTTTTTAAATTCTTGGAAAATTTTTTACTAAACAAGAGCCACAAGATTTCAATGTCACTGCTTTTGTGGCTCTTGTGGAAACATATAATATCACAAATCATTATCATGTTAAATATTTTAATTATTTCAAACTCATCACTTCGTCTAGGTTTTCTATTCTATTTGAAATATTAACATTACAAGACTACATGTAACATAAGATTAATACATATGTTATTTTCTTCCTAGATGGCTGACCTGATAGCTATATCAAGTTGACGATAAAAGTTAAATGTAGAGACTAATAATATTACCTTATACAACACATAATTCACAATGCAATATAAATTAATTATAGACACAACATTATTCTATACACTCAAAATTTTGATTAGGAAGAAAATATCTTGAAAGAATGAGTTTTTTTAATACCTCTTCACACACACACACACACACACACACACACACACACACACACACATATATGCAAAAGAACCTCCATGTTTTCCATACTTCACGTCAAAGTGAAACTCTGATATGATCTTTGCATGTAAGAATAACTTTAGCAATACAAAAAATTAACAATGTATGCTCTGATATGGCTTCATTGATAATACCATATTTCCATCCAATGAGGATATTTCATGCCACTGACATCCCCAAACATTTAACAACAAATGTGACAAAATTTTAAGTAGCACTTGTTGCGCCTATCTATCTCAAATATATATAGCTTAATGGTTCATCATGTTCAATATACTATAGTTAAGCACATGTCCAATGATCATGAGTCATCATCAGGGAAAACAATCCAACAAAATTTTTTGGTGAAATTAGGTTTTTTGTTGAAAAAAATATTGTTTACTAGTACTCAGATGTGTAATCCTTAGAGGTATAATTATTGGAATCTTCTAGTTCATACAAGTAGTCCTCATATGAAAATTCAACAGCGTTAAGTACAACTATTTCATAATCATCTTACAAGTTATCATAAGAATAAGATGGTCATAAAAGGTGAATGTAGAAGCTTTAAAAGATGTTAAACCAACCATGTCAATTTTGCCAACTTCTGCAGAGTCAACCTCTTCATTAGCCTACAAAATAGATAGAATACAAATGAATTGTCTATGGTTCCAAAAGATCAACAAAAAAGAGATCATTGCACATGAAATTGTATAATGAGCATGCAACAACAAAACTTGAATGCATAATCTTCACATTCAAACAGAATATAAGCAAACTAGTCGGACTTCTTCAAGATATTTAGTCATGGCAATCTTATATTCCATATTTAATGTATGAGCCTTCGTAAAGTAAGGTTTTTTATACTATCATCAGAAACCAATGAAAGCATTAGAGAATCCCATCAAACCATGCCAAAATTGGGAAATAAAATGAGACCTATTATTTACCAAAAGGAACTTATCTCTTTAAACCCTAAATGTTGAAAGAATACACCAACATCCACCCAAAAAAACAAAAAGTAAAAACAAATTTTATTCAAGTGAAGGTGGTGTTTTTTTAATCAGGATAATTGGTAGACCTACTACTTGTCACTAATAAGTCTTGGATCAAGTCAATGCGACTGCCACTAAACTCTTGAGCCTAGAGCCACTGCCCACAAGCCTATCTAAATAGATAAACTAAGTTTGAACCTAAGTGAGGAAGCCCTATATTGGTTGGAAAGAACCTTGAATTTTATTCAATTGAAGGTTATTATTCAAAATCCACACAATGATAAAGACTTTATATGTGAAAGTTATCCATGACAGTGTTTTAGTCAATGTCTATATTATGATCGCCAATAAAAGAAATCAATACTTTTCGTCAGAGGCCTTTAATTTTGGACATAATTATAATAGGCGTTGAATGTCATAAATTGGTTTTGTATAATACATAAAATTATTCACAAATTACTTTAAAAGAGACTTAAAAGGGAACCAAACAACACACAAACCAAAATCCAACCATTAAAAATAAAAATTATGCAATAATTCTTTCAAAGTGTTCCCTTACTTCTTATGTCATTGACTTCCATTTATAAGCTCCTTGTCTATTAGCCTGCATGAAATAGTTCATACTTCAATTCCTACAAATTTACTTCACACATGCAAAACATATACAATGGCCAACAAGCCCATGTTTACCATAGCTTCTCAATATATAAATGATATATCACACACAAAAAAAGACAAACTTATAACTATGGGTTTTGAATCTGACATACCCCTTTGGCATTAACATTATCCTCTTTGTATTTTTTTCTAAACTCCTCCCTACCATCACAGATTTTTTAAGCAATCAAACATGGCTTTTATTTAAAGACTAAAACGTAATATAACTCATTGAGGCATCTAGGCAATAATGCTTCTATGTTTACACATGCATATGCATTCATGTTGCAGGAACATAACTCCCAATAGAGGTATGCTAAGTTCATAATCAAGGACCTCAACGCTGCAACATGTAAAATTCAGTGTATATTTTGACAGTTACTAAATCATATATAAAACATATATAATATTTTTTTTCCCATCATAGCAACAGAAATTACAAACTAGCATATTAAACTATTCTAACTAATTGATTCAATTTTGAAAAGCCTTATGGAAAGATTCATATTCCCAAAATTGTAAAATAATTATTTCAAAATCGATTTTATTACAAGAATTGTGCAATATTGTAGTTTTGTTTCTTAATTCTCCAACAACTATCGAATATAATAACTTAACATAAATTGGTTGCAAATTCTAGGAATCTGATAGACAGGAGTGAAGTCAATTGTTTGACCTCATTCCCATTTTTCAGATTCTGAAATATTCCCATAATCTAGAATATAGCTAAAATGTCTAAGTACAATAGAAATGCACTTCCATATGCTTTTTCCACTCCTTAAAAAAAGGATTATTTGTGAGTTTCAAAATTCTCCACTTATCCTTGTGAAGTGTAGTACTAGACTTTTGTGTGACTTGCAAGTATCCTCCTCAGCCAAACTATATTACAAGCTACAATGATTGTTACCTTATATTTTGTTTTAGTAGAGGAAAGAAATGCTTTCATCAGTTTCTAATGATAGGATAAAATACCTTACTCCGTGACCAAATATATATACCTTATAAGTTAGAAATCCTCTCATCTACCATATAATGTTATTGATTCTATACTCTAAATTACCCTTCACATATGTCAAAATTCTCTTTATTGTCACTCAACGATCAACCTTAGTAGTTGTAATAAATTTAGAAATGTGATCTGCTAAAATCTCATTTAATGGTTTTCAGATAATCAAACTCCATATCAATTGTTTATACAAATATTCATTTGTTAGTTTAGAGAAAAATGTGGTAAATAACTTCAAGTCAACCTCTATAGGTTTATATGTTGGCTTACAACTAACCATCTTAATTTTTTCTAAAAAACTTTTCACATAATTTGTGTGTAATGTACATTAGAGAAATTTGAGAACTAAAATATTACACAACCACAAGTTAAGGTTTAGAAGTGTTATTAAGGACAAGTTGTTGCCCATATCTCTTCTTTGGATGAATCCACAACCACAGAGAAGGTTATTGTTGCCATACCGACTTTGGTTCCCTAAAACTACCTCGTCTAGACCTATGTGCCAAAGTACTGCTCCATTGTTGCCCCAAACTAGCCTTGTAAAGTTTACGTTGCAACCAAAGAACTGCCTGCAACCCAAAATAATGTTTTTACTGCCCTAAACTATCTTAGACAAACCTTTGTGCCACTAGATTTCTCCTTAGATTAATCACTCCACAGAAACCATTCCTTGCTTGCAAAATCAAATGAAAGGTGCCCAGAATATTAAGGAAAACAATTTAGAGAGAGAGTTATGAAATATAGATAATCATATTGTGAATTGATATCTCTCTAATCAAATTCCAAACAGATAATCAAGTTTTATGCAAGACACTGACTACTCAGCAAGCAAAAGATAGTACTCCTAGAAAGAGAACATTCACATCTAGTTAAAAGATAGCACGAACTTCCAAGTTTAGATTTTTATTCTCTTGGAGGGTTTGTTCAAAGCATGGCCATCAATCTATTTGAACTTGTGAAGGATAGATACCCCTATCTCACTCTTTTCTCTTCCAACAATATTGTCCTTTCTGTAAATGAAGATGCTACAGAAGATGTTATAACTTTGAATATGCAAATTCAATAGTTGAAGGAAGAAGTTAGTCATCTGCGTGGTCAACTCAAAGGAGTATCGCCCACTCAAGAAGATGACTATGGAAGAATGGACCTGTTGAGTTCTTTAGGACCATATGAATGGGATATGAAAGCTCTAGCAAGCCCATTACCTGCTCATAACAAGCCTCTTCACAAAATATATTTGGAATATGCACTTGGAGGAGCCCTGAAAAGGGAGAAATATTTAGAAACAACAATGAAGGCAATGGATGTTGAATATGAACAACTAAAACTTTTGGTTAAACAATGTGAGGAAGATGCACCATGTGGAAAGATGATGCTCTATTTTTTAGAAGAAAAAATTAAGAGACGGGAGGTAGTTGCTTCTGACAAGATGTCTGTGGAAGCACACCTTTTAGAACAGAAGAATGTGTTAATGGGCGAGCTACAAATTCTAAGGAACCGTCTTGATCGCAATCATGAGGTGACAAGGTTTACAATGGAAAATATAAGGTTGATGGAACAACTAATAAGGTACCAAGAACCTTATGAGGGTCGATATCGAGAGAAAATTTCAGAACACATAGTTGTATTATGAGATTAGTTACTCGAAGCTTTGGATTGGAATCTTATGCATGAGTAGGACTTGAACCTTGTGAACGAGAAGGAACCATTAGAAGCAAAGCATTTTTCCATCAGTGAGGAGAATGAATTGCTTCCCAAAAAAGTTGATGGGTACTAAAGGGAAGCATAAGCTCTTCGTAATAAATTGTGCTTCTACCTAGAAGCCAAAGAAAAATTGGAAAGGTGTGTTGATGATTTTGTTAGCACCTAAATTTGCCTTAGGCTGAAGGAAGGCAAAATTCAGGGTAACCACAAACCACGCTTGGTCTGGTAGCTAGCCTACCAGAACAGGAGAGGGCTCTCTCCGGGTCACACTCAGGAAAATAAACAATAGGGTCTGAGATGACTCAAAAATGAATACTGATCTTAGGCTAGGTAAATAAATGTGATAGAGGTATTTTGATGAATGACTGAGTTTTCTGGGATGTGTGGGACCAAAGAATTGCATGAGCAGAGAATTTAACTCAAAGACGCAGATTATTTTGTGAGAAAAGACAGGTAGAAAGTATAGCAATTAGATTAGAAATAATATCAAGTGGAGAGATTGTTTAAGAGTGTGAAAAATGCATAAATACATGAATCCTTCTCAACAGAAGAAAACATAGAACGTGAAATCTATCCCAAGGTAGAGCAGTGCACTGAATTCTACCTTTTCTTACTTAGAAAGATTTCACCGGAAACGAATATGAATGAAAATATGAAACATAATGAAATACATATGAAACATAAAGAAGATACATTTGCTAAACTCATGCCACAGGAATCTCATGAACTAGAGCTGCAATCTTTCATTAATTCTCTGTCAAAATGTACAGTGAGTGACTGGGTTTCTCTCCCACAATTTCCTAGAAATTCCAACCCTTTACAAAATGACTCTCAATACAGTAAATAAGATTTTCCATGAGAAATTCGATCAACCCAGGAAATGAGGAGCCAACCATGAGCAGTTACATTCAATTTTCCGTGAGGACCAATTAGAAAAAAGCAAATATGAGTGCAAATTTTTTGGGTGGCTATTCGCCTTCATTTGGCCACTAGCATAGAAGCCAAAAATGCTTTTTAAACTTTTCCTTTGATGCCAGGAAAAATGTATTGTAAATGAGCGGGCCCACTTGGAGAAAATTGCGAATCAAAATTTCGTGAAGCGGGAGTGATTTTGGTCGTTGGGTCTCTATGCGCCGCGCCAAAAACTGTATGCGTCGTGCCACTTTGGAGCTGGTTTTGAGGTACCTTCTGAAGTCCAAATTCAGCCCAAGTGTGCTTGTTGGAAAGCCCTGCCTGTCTACTTTCCAATCCAAGTGGAATTTCTGAAGTTGGTGCCCATTTTCCTCTCCAGAACTTCAATCTCACAAGACTGCTTCCTGTGTGTGAAATTAGGGGCAAAGAGGTCATGTTTTGGGTGTTTTTGACCTCTTGAGGACTCAAAATTGGCCCAAACTTCTTGGCCATGCACCAAAAGTCATGATTTTCCATGGAAAATCCAAAACTATATTTTTTTTTTCATTTGGAGCCTCCTATTGTAAGCGCCCGCCACGTGGCACGACACACAGGGAGAAAAACCCTGTTTTTTCACAAAAATTTCCAAAAATACCAAAAATGCCCCAAATTTCTTGAAATTTGGGCTAGAGCTTCCTTATCAAGTGTTATGCTAGGCTAAATAGGCCTCGGCCAATATCTGAAGTTGATTGATCTCCCTTTTCCTCTTTTGCTTCTTGCTTGCCTTCCTCAATTTCGCCTTCAAATTCCTGATTCGGGCCTTGCACACTTTGTTTCGCGCCATGTAGTGGAAAGCCATGTGTCTCAGCAATGCATGGTCCTTGTCGGCCTTGTCTAGCAGCCTCTCTAAGTGCATGTTAACTCTCTCGAGATTGGCCTCCCGATCCTCATTAATCTCTTGCTTCAATGACATGAGATCAACTCTTCTCCTTTGCGCAGCTTGGCGATTCTCGCAAATGTTTTGTAGCTCCATGATCGCTCGTTAATCCTCAAGCTGTTTTTTCCTCCACTCCAGATATTTCATGTTCCACTTATCCCTCTCAAAGTCAAGGGATAAGGCTTTGATCTCTGATTGCTGCTCCTAGATGATCTCTCTAATTTTGGCGCTTTGTGGACCCGTATCTGTATCATCATCATGAAGGAGAATGAAGTCGGTCTCTCGTTCACCTGATGGCTCACTTGAAGGCCCCTCATCATGCATTAGCTCCTTACCTCTGTCCTGTACCTGTAGTGCTGATGTCAGAAGCGAGGCCCCTTCCACCCCGAGTGGAGATAACACTCGCTTTGCTGCTCCAAAAAAATGTCTAGCACCCCTCTAATATGTGATGAAAACCGAAACACTAGCAGTCTCATGGCGCTCATACCGATGAGAAGGTTCACCCTCATGCTTAACCTCTGATACTCCCAGTGAAGCTCTGAAGAAATCACGTGAGATGAAATCATCCCAAGTGATGCCCTGCAATCCAAGCTGATGAACCACCAAAATCTTAATAAGAGAAAAATGATAGACACTGTTAAGTTGCTGCTGAGGTGTTTTGTGCTGTATAAAGTTGGTCATCCTCTCTATGTTCCGGCAAATGAAATACGGAATGTTCATCATCCGTACCCTGGTGAAATGCATGAGTAACCTGATGTGGTAAGCATAAAGACGAGAGAATTTCCCCTCACAGCTGAAATATTTCATAATCAATCTCATTAGTGGAGCATACTCATCTTTTAGATATCGAAACGGGAACACTCTCTTGAGTTACCTTAAGAAACTAGTTTTGATGTATGGCTCATAATGCTGCCGATTAATCTTCTATTTCTTGTGCCATGGTTCACCAATGTTTAGTATACCGGTTGCTAATGAGACAGATTCTGGTGTGAGTGTAAAGGTGACACCAGCCAAGATAGCATGATCTCCGTGCAAGTGCAGCACAAAAAGATGAGCCAACTCATGATGAAATTGGACACTAGCCACCTTTTGACAAAACTCATATCATGACTGATGCTGAAAAAATGACATAGCAAGAGGGCAGGCCTGCAATTCTGTAAGGGTTTTCGATTCTTCTCTAACATGTCTGCCACTTTTATGAGGCCTCCGGGGTGCCTGTTCTTCCAAGGGAGAGTAACTTTGGGTTTCCACCTCATAGTCTGATGAATGCTCAGATGCCATGATTGCTATACACAATACCTTGAAGACAAGATGACTGCCGTGTATGAACTGTGCTTGAACTGCTCTTTTTGATGTGTTGAAATCTTCCACCAAGGGGAAAATGCAACAAGGGACTATTAGGAAGGGGAATAATATGAAGGGATTAGGGACTATGAGGAGGAATTTTATTTAGGGACATGTAGGGAGTTTAGGAGCTTTTATATGGGGTAGGGTTTGGGGTGTTAGGAAAATTTATATGGGGTAGGGTTTGGGGTTTTACCTTTGACAAATTTACGGAGGGGATAGGGAATAGGATTTTAGTAGCATTTTAGGATAGGGAAAAATCGAAAAAGTGGCATAGGGAAGAAGGGAATGAGGGAAAGAAGGAAAAATGAAATGGAGGAAGAACCTTGGCACCAACATAATGAATTTGTAACCCTAACAACATTTGCTTTGATGATTTTAAGTGGTAGGGTTTAAGAGTTTTTGTGAAAACATAATTCATCATCATACTAACATAAAAATGGATGAAACACTGAGAGATCGACCGCACCTGGCAAATTCAAGGGATTGAAAGGCGATTGGTTGCAATTCGAGCAAAATCGGGCTTTTGTGTATATGTGCCATGCAACATACCCAGTGCGCCACACCATTTGAGTGTGTTGTGCCCATGTTATTTAACACTATGTGGTCGCACCCAGTGCACCATGCTCCTTCAGTATGCCGCGCTACTCCACCTATGCGCCGCGCTCCAACTCTTAACACAGTCACGGCCTTTTCAAATTGCAGTTTGTTCTTCAACCTCTAAATTCAACTTTGCTATAAGATTTCATGAATGTAACTTGACACAAATGATTTATATAACTTGGAAAAATATGTTGCAAGAGTTGGATTTGAATTTTTCTTCCTCCAAAACCCATTTTGTAATGTTTTCACTTTGGCACTTTTTCAAAATTAATACAACTCTGCTTTTCACACTTCTTTTGATTTCTTTGACTAAAATGATGAAACTTTTGGCAATTTTTTGCAGGGGTAGCCGACATGGAATTTGGCTAAGGAGACCAGGGCTGCGCTTGGAGAAATCCACTGAGAAACTTTTGAAAATTATTACAAATGACAAACGGTTGACTTTTCTTCAAAACAATGTTTTGAAGAACAATAGTAATCTATCAATATGACGATTAAAATCTGTGAATCACAACTTTATAAGAGCCTCCCTCTGGCGTTGCTAGCTTTATTGGACATTGTTTGAAGACCTAATGACTAATCCCTAGAATTAGTGACCAAAATGACTCTTTTCCATTAAAAGATCAAACCTTGACTGTCATGGACTTTAATAACATTGATGAAAAGACCTAAGCCAACAGGTACAAGACATGAGGGGAATGAATTATAAGGCCCTTCCATCAGGTTATGGCATGCCCCTAGCAGAATGCAGCTAAGTGAATGGAGTGAGACACCTAGAAATGAAATGCAAAAAGAGTTTTGATCTCTGACGGAGGACTGACAAGACCGACTCTAACAAATTTTATGATCAATTTTATTAAGATGAAACTTTCAGATGTTGATGTAGTAGTATAGTTAAAATATGCAATGTATACTCCAAAGTTGAAAGAGGAGACACCATTTACAGATGGCTTATCAACAGAAAGGGAGCTTAAATATTTAGTTGAAGTAATTAGTGAAAGTAGTCAACATGAAGCAAAAGCTCAGGGAACCGCCCTTTTTTCGGCTAGGGAAGTTAATAACTATGAAAAAAGTAAAGAAGTCAGTTGAATAAAAGGAAAGACTAATTATAATATATGATAAATCCATGCAAGGAATGGATGAAATAAGGAAAAATAAGGAAGATGCATGTGAAATGAATGAAAAATCCCAAGAATTGGTTCATTTTTTCAGGAATCAAGTTGAGGAACTTGAGAAAGAAATTAAAGAAAGGAATCATAAATTTTTAAGCAAGGGAGACATGTATGGAAAGGATGATTTCCCAAATATCTTGCTATATGGAACAGATGCTATAAATTCTAAAGAAGAAGATATAGTTCTTCATATTATAAAATAGATTGAAGAAATTCTAGTGAAATTGTATGATACATTAGAAGAGAATAAAATACTGCTTGAGCTATATGAAAAAGCAATGTGACAAAGAGATGTTGCATGAAGAATGTGGTGGAATTCTGGAGGTAAGAGAATTTGTGGAGAGCATGTGCTAGACATGGAAGATGGTGTTGGAAATAATACTGAGAGGGGGGGTGAATCAGTACTATCAAATCAATTATTTTTCATTTCACAATCAGATTTGTATACGCTACTTCAGCTATGGGAAACTGCGTATATACGCTACTGTGTCTAAAGCAACCAGCGTATATCAAAAAACTTAAGATTCATTAAATGTTGATCTTTAATCAGTGCATCAGGACTTCATTAATCATAAGATCAGTAAACAGAAGCAGTAAAATAGAACAGATCATCGCACACATGGACACAAGATATAAGGTGGAAACCCAATGTGGGTGAAAACCACCTGCTGCAATTTGTCTCTATCTTCTTTTAATAAGAAACTTATTTTTACAATATCTTTATACTGGTGCAGTCTTATACCAGTACACAAACTTCTACCTGCAGAAGGTTACAACCTTCTCTCATTCTCTAGCTTCTCCTGGAAGGGATCTACAACCCCCTTAGCTCTTGTACTAGCTGATGTACCGGTACGTAGGTGCTGACCTACAGAAGGCTACAGCTTTCTCTTTTCTTCCATGGACCACGTTTCATAAATTTTCAAACTGGATCCATGAATAACATCAATCAAACATAAAGTCTATCTCCATCAATCAATCTCATTGCACCAACAAAAACTGAATCAAACAATCACTTCTCTGAATTCTATACCCAGAAAACAATAACAGTAACCAGAACTAATCTTGAACCAAGTGTTGGCATTATGATTCTGGTTTGGCTCTATGGTACAGGTGTTGTACTTGATGGAAACTCACTCAAGTGGCAAAACTCTTTTCAGGCTCTTAAACTGATGGAAAATAAGAGGTTCGTAGGTGCATCGTTCAAAAGGTGCGGACCCGCAGGTTCCCGACGAGGGAGTGCGGACATACCCGCAGGTTCACCATTCATAAGGTGCGGTACCCCAGTTCACTCACTCCAATGCAGAGAAGCGCACTCACGTGGGGTATCCTATGATTGGCCCTTGGTATTTAGCCCGTCTTTTACGATCCTATGGTTTTGGCCCGTGGTATAGGATCTAATTTATTGAACCCCAGTTTGGATCCCTTGTATTGGTCTTTGATGGTTTTGTCCCATGGTGTGGATAAGGGTTTGACTATAAAAAGGGGAAGGAGATCACTTGGATGGTCACTTGTGAAAAATTGAATATCTTAAGATCTGAAATTTTGGGTGTTTGGTTTTACAAAGCTAAGATCTAAATCAAGGAGAAATCTTAAGGTGAATCTATTGATAACTCATGAACTCTCTAGTGCATGATCAAATCTATGGATCTGACTGACTCTGGCACATTGGAGGACTGTTAATTTGGCCCTAATCAGATGTTCGCACGCGATCCACGGCGTAGGTGCAGGGGTACGCAGTGCGGGGGTACGTAGCGCATCAGAAGGTGCAGTGCGAGGTACGCAGCGCAGGAGAAAGCAAAGTGCGGAGATTCGCAGAGGCACAGAAGGAACAGTGCGAAGGTACGCGATCTGACACACAGTGCAGTGCGTATCTGAGTTGAGGTACGCAGTTCAGCAGAAGGGGAAGTTGCAGTGGTATGCAAGCAGCAGAAGGATATAGTGCGGATCTGCGTAGTTCAGGCACAGAAAGGTTGCGTATACCCGTAGGTTTATATTGGTGAAGTTGCGGACCTGTCTTGAAACATTTATTGGCTGTATTTTATCAATTGTTGCAGAGTTCTGGGTTTAGATTTCTAGTATTACTTTTCTGTTTACAACATTTTGAGTAGTTGGATGATTCATTGGTTGTATAAGGAGATTGGGTGATTTGCATGTACTTGATGATTATTTGATCTTCTTGGATCCAGTCTAAAAATTAATGAAACGTGGTCATTTTCCAGGTGAGACTGGAAAACGAGAGACAGTTGTAGCTCTCTGCAGGTTGTAGCCTACGTACTGGTAAAGGACTGCACAAGTACAAAATCCTTGTAAAAGAAGTTTCCAAATTGAAAGGAGATAGAGACATATTGCAGCAGGTGGTTTTCACCCACATTGGGTTTCCACCTTATATCTGGTGTTCTTCGGTGTGCTTATCTATTTTTCTGGTTCTTGTTCATTATTATATGGTACTGACATACAACTTAATGATCAATATCTGAAGAATAAATTAAAGTATAAATCTGGAAGGCATATTGAAAAGAATTTGATAATACTGATTCACCCCCCCCCCCCCCCCGCTCTCAGTATTATTTCCAAGAATTGGTATCAGAGCAGGTTCTTTATAAGAAGCTTGATCGCTTGAAGAAAGATCTTTCATCATGAGCAACTACGAGAGGGAAGCATCAATCAGGCCACCGATTTTTGATGGGACAAACTTCGTTTATTGGAAGGTAAGAGTTACTGCCTATCTTCAATCTCTTGGTATAGAAGTCTGGGATATCATAGATACAGGGTATACTTTTCCTTCAGCAACTCCTACAGATCTGGCTGAGAAGAAGAAATATGAAACAAATGCAAAGGCAGTCAATACTCTATTAGGATGCCTATCTCAATCAGAATTTGTCAAGGTAATGCAGTTTAAATCTGCAAAAGTAATATGGGACAAGATTGTTCTGAGCTATGAAGGAGATGATCAGGTAAAAAGAGCAAAACTTCAAACCCTCAGGATTGAGTATGAAAATCTCAGGATGTATAATGATGAAAGTGTGGCTAACTATTTTCTTCATGTAGATGAGATTGTTAATTGTATGAAAAATTTGGGTGAAGAAATAAAAGAGGTTGTTGTGGCTGAAAAAGTTCTAAGATCTTTTTCCCCTAGGTTTGAATCTAAAGTTTCTGCTATAGAAGAAAAGTAGAATCTACAACGTCTTAAAATGTCACAGCTGCACGGAATTCTAACTGCTTATGAAATGAGGAAAGGAGGTCCATCAGACAGGAGAGAAGTGGCCTTCAAGGCTTCAGGAAAAGGCGAGTACTACGAGTCAGGACACGTGTCAGAAGAAGAAGAAGAATCAAATTTTGTCAGAAATCTTCAACAGGGTACTGGACGGTTCCGAGGTAAGTTACCTTTCAAATGCTTTGCTTGTGGGAGAGTCGAACACTATGCTGCCAAATGTCCTCACAAGGATAATATTGACAAAGGAAAAGAACCTGTTAGATGGAACAAGAAACAAAATGCAACTAAGAAAAGTTACTACACTCATGAAGACAGTGATGGCCTATCAAATAGTGACGAAGATGAACGAGGTAATGATTATAAACTTTTAATGGCTTTTGAAGATGATGATTACATGGATGCTATAGATGTGGATGACTTTTATGAAGAGATTTCTAGACTCAAGACATGTTTAGAAGAAAAGAATGTGATCATTGATACTCTGCAATTTCAACTTGATGAAAAAGAAAAATCTCTTGAGAAGTTAGAATGTGAAATTGTTGGCCTTAGAAAAGAAATTGAGAAAACAAAGGTTCTTAATCTTAAGTTTGTTAAAGGATCTGAAACTCTGGATGAGATTATCAATGTACAACGTTCTCCACTAATCAAGACAGGTCTAGGTTATAATGGAGAAACATCTCAAGCATCCACCTCAAAGAGTTATCTTGATGCAACAAGGAGGAATGAGCAAAAGCCCAATGGAGATCATCAGGTAAAGCAGGGACGAATTACATCAAGAACAAACAGAGACTACCAGGTAAACCAGGGGCAATCCATCTTAAGGGTGAACAAAAGCTACAACCAGCCACAGGTAAAAACTTCTCAATTTGCTTCAAGAATGGATGAAAATAGAAATTACAATCATTTGGCTGGTAGATTTGATAATCGCAGAAGTTTCTTCAATGGCCAATGTTTCTCTTGCCATAACTTTGGTCACAAAGCAGCTTAATGTGTTGCCTATAAGACAATCATGACTAGAGAAGCTCAAAAACAAAGAAGTATGACCGGGATTACGAAAAGGACCTATAACAATTTTTCGGCCCTTGAAAATGAAATTGAATGTTCTATTTGTAATAACTTTGGTCATGAAGATTCTGAATGCAAGAGCAGGTTTCGGCAGACAAAGGAACAAGCCTCAAGCACCCGAACATGGAGAATAAAGGAACCACAACCAGAAAGATGTGGGATAGCTTTTTATGTAGAAGGACAAGAAAATCTATGGTACATCGACAGCGGATGTTCGAAGCATATGACAGGTGATAAAGAAAAACTTGAATCATATACTGCTTTAGAAAAGGGTAAGAAAGTTTCTTTTGGAAATGATACCCCTGCAGCCATAAAAGTAAAAGGCACTGCTCACTTGAAAGAAAAGGTCAAAGCTGGAAATGTTTTGTATGTTGATGGCTTGAAGCATAATCTACTGAGTGTCAGTCAGATATGCGATCAAGGAACCGAGGTAATATTTCGATCAAATGGATGTAGCATTCGTGATCTTGATACAGGAAAAACAGTGATCAAAGGCAGAAGAACTCCAAATAATCTATACATATTTAAAGAAGGACAATAACAATGCTATTTGAGCAAATATGATGAACATTGGTTATGGCACTGGAGGTTGGGGCATCTAAGCTTTTCACAAATAAGGAAAGCATGCAAATACCAGACAGTTCCTGGTCTTCCAGATATCAAAATTCCAGACAACACCATATGCAAATCATGTCAGTTTGGTAAGCAAACCAGAACTAACTTCCCTGAGAAGGAAGGATTAGTCAGCAGGCCTCTTGAACTAGTCCATATAGATGTATGTGGTCCATTTAGGACAAGGTCACCTCGAGGAGAAGAATACTTTATATTATTCATTGACGACTTCTCTAGGATGGTTTGGTTGGGACTTATGAAACACAAGGACGAAGCATTCGAAAAATTCAAATCTTTCAAAGCCTTGGCTGAAAACGAATCAGATCACAAAATTAAGTGCCTCAGGTCCGACAGAGGTGGGGAGTTTACCTCAAATGAATTTTTTGATTTCTGTGAAGAACATGGAATAAGAAGGGAATTCTCTACAGCTAGGACTCCTTAGAAAAATGGAGTGGTGGAAAGGATGAACAGAACGGTCCAAAAAATGGCTCGTGCTATGCTTGATGAGTTTGGGACTCCCGCAACCTTCTGGGGTGAAGCTGCATTTGCTGCGGTTGTTATTCTCAACAAAACAAATGTCTGAGTGAACAGCACTCAAACTCCTCATGAGCTCTGGTATGGTGAGACTCCTTCGGTAAAGCATTTCAAAATTTTTGGGAGCAAATTCTATATCAAGAACACTGATGAACAGCTTGGCAAACTTGCACCTAGAGCAGATGAAGGCATTCTCCTTGGTTATTCTCCCCATAGCAAAGCATATAAGTGTTACAATAAAAGACTTGGAAGAATTGTTGATAACATTGATGTAGTGGTTGATGAAAAAGGATACATCCCTAGGCAAGTAAATCATGAAAATATCGACGAGGATGAAGACTACTCTCCAAATTAGACAAATGATGAAGAAGAACCTCAAGAGGCACCTGAGGAGAAAATAAGGATAGAAGAGAAGACTCCATCCAGGTACGTTCAAAAGAATCATCCAGAATCTCGGATTTTGGGGCAGAAAGAAGCAGGTGTACAAACAAGAAGAACAATTGCAGAAGCCTCAAGCTATTTGGCATTGCTCTCCTCCACTGAACCACAAAATGTAAGAGAGGCATGCAAAGATGAATGTTGGGTCAAGGCGATGAATGAAGAACTTGAGCATATCGAAAAGAAAAACACTTGGGAGTTGGTTCCCAGACCAAAAGATAAGAATGTCATAGGGACAAAATGGATCTTCAAAAATAAGTTGAATGAAAATGGAGAAGTAATTTGAAACAAGGCCAGACTTGTGTGTAAAGGGTATGCTCAACAAGAAGGAATAGACTTCGAAGAAACTTTTGCTCCCGTTGCTAGACTTGAGGCCATCCGAATGTTCCTTGCTCTCTCAAGCTTTCAGAAGTTCAAAGTTTTTCAAATGGACGTGAAATCAGCCTTTCTGAATGGGGACCTAGAAGAAGAAGTGTACATTAAGCAACCAGATGGGTTCATCCTTGGGAATGATCAAAATCTCGTATGCAGACTAAAGAAGGCTCTCTATGGTCTTAAACAACTCCAAGGGCTTGGTACTACCGTTTGGACAAATATCTTCATCAACAAGGTTTTTCAAAGGGATCAGCAGATAGCAATCCTTACATAAAAATTGAAAATGACAAATTACTAATACTTGTTGTGTATGTAGATGATATTATCTTTGGCAGCAATGAAGAAGCTATGAGTCAAAGCTTTGCCTTGGTGATGCAGAAAGAATTTGAAATGTCTTTGCTTGGAGAACTGACATATTTTCTTGGATTGCAAATCCAACAAAATGAAGGCGAGATCTTCTTGTCTCAAACCAAGTATCTCAAGCAGATTTTGAAGAAATATGGCATGGAAGATGCAAAACCAGTATGTACCCCCATGGTCACAGGATGTAGCCTCAGTGAAAATGATGAATCAACAGCAGTGCATCAACCAACCTACAGATCTATGATTGGAAGTCTACTTTATTTGACAAGTACCCGGCCAGACATCATGCATGCAGTGGGAATAGTTGGAAGATTTCAGGCAAATCCAAAGGAAACGCATCTTCAGGCAGTGAAGAGAATTTTCAAGTACCTTCAAGGAACTCAAAACTATGGCTTATGGTATCCTAGAGATACAGATCTCACACTTCATGCTTATACAGATGCAGATTGGGCCGGAAGCGTGGATGACAGGAAGAGCACAAGTGGTGGTGCATTCTTTATGGGTTCCATATTAGTATCTTGGTTTAGCAAGAAATAGAGTTCGATTGCTTTATCTACAGCTGAAGCGGAATATGTGGCTGCTGCATCTTGTTGCACTCAACTCCTTTGGATGATGCAGACCTTGCAGGATTTTCAGATCACTTGTACTCCACCTATCTCCATCTTATGTGATAATACAAGTGCAATCAGCATTTCAAAGAACCCAGTCATGCATTCAAAGACCAAGCACATACCGATCAAGTATCACTTTCTCAGGGAACAAGTGATTGAACAAAAGGTCAAGTTGGAGTATGTTCCTTCTAAGGAACAAGTTGCTGATATACTCACCAAACCATTGCCCAGGGAGACCTTTGAATACCTTAGGCAAAAGCTGTTGGTTGTTGATGCTTCATCCTGTTGTGGAATCTCATCTGTTTCAGAGATTGTTGGCTGTACGCGAGGTTCATATGGGTTATACGCGTACATTTGCTGGTTTATGGATTGGTCGCAGATCGCATAGCATTGGTTCAGGGGGAGCACATATAATGCATTGTTGGCATTATGGTAGCACAGAAGGTGAACATGGATGCTGATCTGAATATCGCTGCAATATGTCTCTTTCATTCATGGTGTATGGTGGATTATGGTTTGCAGATCTGGTTTACAGTCAGGGGGAGCATGATCAGCAGAACAAAGACTTAAGCATGGTCTTAGGGGGAGCATAACCCTTTGCCCTTGATGTCAAAGGGGGAGAATGACGATGAGGATCTTGAGGTTGCCATCAAGTCCAAAGGGGGAGATTTTTGGTATTATGATTCTGGTTTGGCTCTATGGTACAGGTGTTGTACTTGATGGCAACTCACTCAAGTGGAAAAACTCTTTTCAGGCTCTTAAAATGATGGAAAATAAGAGGTTCGCAGGTGCATCGTTCAAAAGGTGTGGACCCGCAGGTTCGCCGACTAGGGAGTGTGGACATACCCACAGGTTCACCGTTCATAAGGTGCGGTCCCCCACTTCACTCACTCCAATGTAGAGAAGTGCACTCACGTGGGGTATCCTATGATTGGCCCTTGGTATTTAGCCCATCTTTTACGATCCTATGGTTTTGGCCTGTGGTATAGGATCTAATTTATTGAACCCCGGTTTGGATCCCTTGTATTGGTCTTTGATGGTTTTGTCCCATGGTGTGGATAAGGGTTTGACTATAAAAAGGGGAAGGATATCACTTGGCTGGTCACTTGTGAAAAATTGAATATCTTAAGATCTGAAATTTTGGATGTTTGGTTTTACAAAGCTAAGATCTAAATCAAGGAGAAACCTTAAGGTGAATCTATTGATAAGTCGTGAACTCTCGGGCGCATGATCAGATCTATGGATCTAACTGACTGTGACACATTGGAGGACTGTTAATTTGGCCCTAATCAGATGTTCGCACGTGATCCACGGCGTAGGTGCGGGGGTACACAGTGCAGGGGTATGCAGCGCATTAGAAGGCGAAGTGCGAGGTACGCAGCGCAGGAGAAAGCAAATTGCGGAGATTTGCAGAGGCACAGAAGGAACAGTGCGGAGGTACGCGGTCTGACACACAGTGCAGTGCGTATATGAGTTGAGGTACGTAGTTCAGCAGAAGGGGAAGTTGTGGTGGTACATAGAGCAGCAGAAGGATACAGTGCGGATCTGCGCAGTTCAGGCACAGAAAGGCTGCGGATACCCGCAGGTTTATATTGGTGTAGTTACGGACCTGTCTTGAAACATTTATTGGCTGTATTTTATCTATTGTTGCAGAGTTCTAGGTTTAGATTTCTGGTATTACTTTTCTGTTTACAACATTCTGAGTAGTTGGGTGATTCATTGGTTGTATAAGGATATTGGGTGATTTGCATGTACTTGATGATTATTTGATCTTCTTGGATCCAGTCTAAAAATTAATGAAACGTGGTCCTTAAAGAAGTAGAAGAGCAAAGGGGATTGTAGCTCCCTTCCAGGAGAGACTGGAAAATGAGAGAGAGTTGTAGCTCTCTGCAGGTTGTAGCCTGCATACTGGTAAAGGACTGCACCAGTACAAAATCCTTGTAAAAGAAGTTTCTAAATTGAAAGAAGATTGAGACATATTGCAGCAGGTGGTTTTCACCCACATTGTGTTTCCACCTTATATCTGGTGTTCTTTGGTGTGCTTATCTATTTTTCTGGTTCTTGTTCATTATTATATGGTACTGACATACAACTTAATGATCAATATCTGAAGAATAAATTAAAGTATAAATCTGGAAGGCATATTGAAAAGAATTTGATAATACTGATTCACCCCCCCTCTCAGTATTATTTCCAAAACCAAGAACACTGCAACAATAAACAAAAGTAGCTAAAACATATTTCATGAAATGTACGCTTCTTCAATATGCATAACCTACGTGCATATGCTAATGTATTAAGGCCAACTTGCGTATACGTTGTTTTGAATTAATGTAACAGTGTGTATACGCGCCTCTTCTGTGCTGAACCTGCATACAAATCTATAAAGTATAATTTACCCTTTTCACTTATTCATACATCAGTTATACCCAGATTAGAAGATTTATAGATCAAGTCATGCACCAAATACAATAGATCAAAATCACACAAAGATACTACCATTCAAGCCTTAAGATCTTGACCCATCAATAGAACTTCTCCTTGTTCTAGATCTCAGGTTCCTCCTTGATTCAGATCGAGCTATGCACTATTACCCAATGACCAGTATTCTAGATCTTGCTCTTCATCAGATATTCAATACTTGAGTGAATAGTTTTTCCTAATGATCTCCTTTCCCTTTTATAGTCTTAGGCCTTACTCAATACCACTGTCCAAAACCACTTAGAACTAATACTTGGGACCCAATACCTGGGTTTAACACTTCGGATGCAATACCACGGTCCACAACCATAGGTCCAAATACCAAGGACCAAATACCATGGACTAAAAATGAGTTTTCCCACATGTACGTGCTTTTCTGTGCATGAAAGTGCGTGTATATGCATACGCACCTTTTGATCAATGATCTCGCGTGTATACGCAGCTTGGTTAAGAGGAAACTGTGTATATCTCTTTTTCTTTCATTCTGAGAGCCTGAACTATGATCTTCCATCTGAGTGAGTTTCCATCAAGGACAACACCTTTGTCATAATGCCAACAATATCCACCTTTGGAATTGATGGCAACCCCAAGTCACTCAAAGTCATTCTCCCCCTTTGACATCAAGGGCAAAGGGTTATGCTCCCCCTCACAGTAGGCAAGTTCTGTAAAAAGATGTTCTACAAGAAGAAACATGACTTTATACATCATACATGACCTTCCTATCACCAAAGGCTCATACATACAACCATTTCCCAACCAAGTGGGGATATACCAATATTGACTCATCCACCTAACCAAGTGGGGATACACCAAAAGTTTACATAAGATAAACAAGAACATTACATCATCCATCCCAGGCATAGTAGGGAAACCAACATAGGTCATTACATGACCTTAATAATAAAGGAAATAGAGACAAAAATATCTAAGATCATCAACTAACATCAGTAGCATCTGTCAATCATCATTCAGACTGGCAACCATGATCTTCTTCTACACCTGTTCCACCTGAACAAAAACAGCTGTGAAATTGAACCAAGATCTTCTAAGATAATGCCAACAATGCATTATTAGACGTATATGCTTCCCTTGAACCTGTGCCAGATGGTCTCTGTCAGACCCATTCTTTTCATCCTGAGTCTGTTCCCAATGTTTTTCTTCAAACCAACATATACGCGACTGTATCCAGAGAAACCAACGTATATACATGGATACGCTTCATTAAACTCGCATACAACCATTGTTCTCTAAAACAAATAATTTTAACAGCAGGACGATGCATCAACTACTCCCAGCTTCTATCTGAGGTATTCAAATATCTCCCTAGGCAGTGGTTTGGTGAGTATATCAGCAACTTGTTCTTTGGAGGGGACATACTCCAATTTTACCTTTTGTTCAAGCACTTGTTCCTGGAGAAAATGATATTTGATAGGTATGTGCTTGGTCTTCGAATGCATGACTGGATTGTTTGAAATATTGATTGCACTTGTATTATCACAAAAAATGGCGATAGGTGGAGTACAAGTGATTTGAATGTCTTGCAATGTTTGCGTCATCCAAAGGAGTTGTGTGCAGCAAGATGCAGCAGCCACATATTCTGCTTCAGTTGTAGATAATGCAATTGAACTTTGTTTCTTGTTGAACCAAGATACTAATCTGGAACCCATAAAGAATGCACCACCACTAGTTCTTTTTCTGTCATCCATGCTTCCTGCCCAATCTGCATCTATATATGCATGAAGTGTGAGATCTATATCTCTAGGATACCATAAGCCATAGTTTTTAGTTCCTTGAAGATACTTTAAAATTCTCTTAACTGCCTGAAGATGAGTTTCCTTTGGATTTGCCTGAAATCTTCCAACTATTCCCACTGCATGCATGATGTCTGGTCGAGTACCTGTTAGATAGAGCAGAATACCAATCATGGATCTATAGGTTGGTTGATGTACTGCTACTGATTCATCATTTGTGCAGAGGTTGCATCCTATTACCATAGGGGTACATACTAGTTTCGAATCCTCCATCCCATATTTCTTCAAGATCTACTTGAGGTACTTGGTTTGTGATAGAAAAATACCGCCTTTGTTTTGTTGGACTTGTAAGCCAAGAAAATATGTGAGCTCACCATGCAGGGACATTTCAAATTATTTTTGCATCACTAAGGCAAAATTTTGACTCATGTCTTCTTCATTGCTACCAAAGATGATATCATCAACATACACAACAAGTATTAGCAACTTATAATTGTTAATTCTTATATATAGAATGCTATCTGTTGATCCTTTCGTAAAACCTTGTTGATGAAGGTACTTATCCAAATGATAATACCAAGCCCTTGGAGCCTATTTAAGGCCATAAAGAGCCTTTTTGAGTCTGCATAGAAGATTTGGATCATTTCCAAGGATAAACCCATCTGGTTTCTCAATATACACTTCTTCTTCCAAGTCTCCATTTGGAAAGGTAGATTTCACGTCCATTTGATATACTTTGAACTTATGAAAGCTAGAAATAGCAAGAAACATTCTTATTGCTTCAAGTCTGGCAACTGGTGCAAAAGTTTCTTCAAATTCTATACCTTTTTGTTGAGCATACCCTTTACAAACAAGTCTGGCCTTGTTTCCAATAACATCTCCATTTTCATTCAGCTTGTTTTTGAATATCCATTTTTTCCCTATGACATTCTTATCATTTGGTCTAGGAACTAACTCCCAAGTGTTATTCTTTTTAATGTGATCAAGTTCTTCATTCATGGCCTTGACCCAGCATTCATCTTTGCATGCTTCACTTACATTTCTTGGTTCAGTGGAGGAGAGAAATGCTAGATAGCTTGAAGATTCTGAGATAGTTCTTCTTGTTTGTACACCTACCTCTTTCTGCCCCAAATTTTGAGTTTCTGGATGATTCTTCTGAACGTACCTTGATGGAGTCTTCTCTTCTATCCTTATCTGTCCTTCTGGTGCCTCATGGGTTTCTTCTTCATCATAAGTTTGATTTGATATTGAAGGATAGTCCTCATTATCTTCGAAATCTTCGAATTTTACCTGCATAGGAATGTTTCCTTCTTCATCAACCACTACATCAATACTTTCAACAATTTTCCAAGTTTTTTATTTTAACACTTATATCCTTTGCTATGGGGAGAATAACCAAGGAGAATGCCTTCATCTGCTCTAGGTTCAAACTTGCCAAGGTTTTCATCAGTCCTTTTGATGTAACATTTGCTTCCAAACATTTTGAAGTATTTTACCGTGGGAGTCTTATCATACAAAATTTCATGAGGAGTTTGAGTGTTGTTCACCTGGACATTTGCCTTGTTGAGAATAGTAACTGTAGCAAATGTAGCTTCACCCTAGAAGGTTGCGGGAGTTCTAGAATCATCAAGATAGCACGAGCCATTTGTTGAACCATTCTGTTCATCCTTTCCACTACTCCATTTTGCTGAGGAGTCCTTGCAGTAGAGAATTCCCTTCTTATTCCATGTTCTTCACAAAAATCGAAAAATTGATCCGAGGTAAATTCCCCTCCTTGATCAAACCTGAGGCATTTGATTATGCGATCTGATTTGTTTTCAACCAAAGCTTTGAATGCTTTGAACTTTTCGAAGGCTTCATCTTTATGCTTCAAAAGTCCTATCCAACACATCCTGGAAAAGTCGTCAATGAACAATATGAAGTATTCTTCTCCTCGAGGTGACCTTTTCCTAGATGGACCACATACATCAGTATGGACGAGTTCAAGTGGCCTACTAGCTGATCCTTCCTTCTCAGGGAAATTAGTTCTAGTTTGCTTACCAAACTGACATGATTTGCATATAGTATTGTCTGGAATTCTGATGTCAGGGAGATCATGAACTCATTGATATTTGCATGCTTTCCTTATCTGAGAGAAGCTTAGATGCCCCAATCTTCTTTTCCATAGCCAGTGTTCATCATTCTTGCTTAGATAGCATTGTTGTTGTCCTCCCTTTAGTATGTATAAATTATTTGGAGTTCTTATGCCTTTGATCACTATTTCTCCTGTATCAAGCTCACGAACAATACATTGATTTGATCAAAATAGTACCTCATTTCCTTGATCACACATTTGACTGACACCCAATAGATTATGTTTTAAGCCATCAACATACATAACATTTCCATCTTTGACTTTTTCTTTCAAAATAATAGAACCTTTACCTTTTATGAATGCACGGGTGTCATTTCCAAATGAGACCTTCCTTTCCTTTTTAAAGGCACTATATGATTGAAGTTTTTCTTTATCACCTGTCATATGTTTCGAGCAACCACTGTCGATGTACCACTGATTTTCCTGTCCTTACGCATATAAGGCTATACCACATCTTTCTGGTTGTGGTTCTTTCTTCCTCCATGTTTTGGGACTCAATGAAGCTTACTCCTTCTGAGTTGTTTGCCAAAACCTACTCCTGCATTCAGAATCTTCATGACCACAGTTTTTACAAATAGAACATTCTATTTCATCTTCAAGAGCAGAAAAGTTATTGTAGGTTCTTTTCATGATTCCAGTCATACTCCTTTGATTTCATGCTTCTCTCGCCATGATGGTCTTGTAGGCAACACATTGAGCTGCTTTGTGTCCAAATTTATGACAAGAGAAACATTGGCCATTGAAGAAATTCCTGCGATTATCAAACCTTCCATCCAGGTGATTGTAATTTCCATAGCCATTCGTTCTTGAGGAAAATTGAGAATGATTTACCTGCTGTTGGTTGTAGCTTTTGTTCATCCTTGAAGTAGATTGTCCCTGATGTACTTGGTGATCTTTTTTCATCCTTGAGTTAGATTGACCCTAATTTACATGGTGATCTTCTTTATGCCTTTGCTTTCAATTGTCAACCCGTTCACTTCTCCTTGCTGCATCAAGATAACCTTACCTTTATCAAGCTTATCTTTATGAGGACACTTGGCTGCATAGTGACCGACTCTTCCACAAGCAAAGCATTTGAAAGGTAGCTTACCTCTGAATCTTCCAGAACCCCATTGAAGGTTCTTGACAAAGTTTGATTCTTCCTCTCCTTCTAATGTATGTCCTAACTCATTATAATCTACTTTTCTTGAAGCTTTGAATGCAGCTTCTCTCTTGTCTGATGGTCCACCTTTTCTCATTTCAAAAGCAGTTAGGATTTCGTGCAGCTGTGACATGGTAATACTCTGTAGATTCTCCTTTTCTTCTATGGC
The DNA here is from genome assembly GCA_031772625.1 of Pinus tabuliformis. Classification (NCBI taxonomy): domain Eukaryota; kingdom Viridiplantae; phylum Streptophyta; class Pinopsida; order Pinales; family Pinaceae; genus Pinus; species Pinus tabuliformis. Next base: position 3,918,702 of record CM062815.1, on the reverse strand, counting down.
AGAAACTTTTGATTCAAACTTAGAAGACAAAGATCTTAGAACCTTTTCAACCAAGGTAACTTCTTTTATTTTTTCACCCAAGTTTTTCATACGATTAACAATCTCATCTATACGTAAGAAATAATTAGCCACACTTTCATCATTGTGCATTCTAAGATTTCCATATTGAATTCTGAGCGTTTGTAGTTTTGCACGTTTTACCTGATCGTCTCCTTCATAGCTTAGAACAATATTGTCCCATATTTCTTTTGTGGTTTTGAGTTGCATAACCTTGACGAATTATGATTGAGATAAACTTTCTAATAGAGTATTGACAGCCTTTGCATTTGTTTCATACTGCTTCTTACCAACCGTATCTGTAGGAGTTTCTGATGGAAATGTGTATCCTGCTTCCACAATATCCCAAACTTCTGTACCAAGAGATTGAAGATATGTTGTGATTCTTACCGTCCAATAGGCGAAGTTGCTTCCATCAAATATTGGTGGCCTGATAGATGCCTCCTTTTCGTAGTTTCTCATGATGATAGATCTTCCTTCAAGCAATCAAGCTTCTTCTGAAGGACCTGCTCTGATTCCAATTGTTGGAAATAATACTGAGAGTGGGGGTGAATCAGTATTATCAAATCAATTATTTTTCATTTCACAATCAGATTTGTATACGCTACTTCATCTATGGGAAACTGCGTATATACACTACTGTGTCTAAAGCAACCAGCGTATATCAAAAAACTTAAGATTCATTAAATTTTGATCTTTAATCAGTGCATCAGGACTTCATTAATCATAAGATCAATAAACAGAAGCAGTAAAACATAACCTATCATCACACACATGGACACAAGATATAATGTGGAAACCCAATGTGGGTGAAATCCACCTGCTGTAATTTGTCTCTATCTTCTTTTAATAAGAAACTTCTTTTTACAATATCTTTGTACTGGTGCAGTCTTATACCAGTACGCAAGCTTCTACCTGTAGAAGGCTACAACCTTCTCTCATTCTCCAACTCCTCCTAGAAGGGAGCTACAACCCCCTTAGCTCTTGTACTAGCTGATGTACTGGTACGTAGGTGCTGACCTACAGAAGGCTACAACCTTCTCTTTTCTTCCATGGACCACGTTTCATAAATTTTCAGACTAGATCCATGAATACCATCAATCAAACATCAAGTCTATCTGCATCAATCAATCTCCTTGCACCAACGAAAACTGAATCAAACAATCACTTCTCTGAATGTTGTACCCAGAAAACAATAATAGTAATCAGAACCAATCCTGAACCCAGAACACCGCAACAATAAATAGAAGTAGCTAAAACATATTTCATGAGACGTACGCTACTTCAGTATGCATAACCTGCGTGCATACACTGATATATTAAGGCCAAACTGCATATACGCTGTTTTGAATTAATGTACCAGCATGTATACGCACCTCTTCTGTGCTGAACCTGCATACAGATCTATAAAAGATAATTTATCCTTTCACTTATTCAGACATGAGTTAAACCTAGATTATCAGATTTATAGATCAAGTCATGTGCCAAATACAGTAGATCAAAATAACACAAAGATACTACCATTCAAGCCTTAAGATCTTCACCCATCAATAGAACTTCTCCTTCTTCTAGCGCTCAGGTTCATCCTTGATTCAAATCCAACTATGCATCTTTACCCAATGACCAGTATTCTAGATCTTGCTCTTCATCAGATATTCAATACTTGAGTGAATACTTTTGCCTAATGATCTCCTTTCCCTTTTATAGTCTTAGGCCTTACTCAATACCACGGTCCAGAACCACTTAGAACCATACTTGGGACCCAATACCTGGGTTCAACACTTCGAATGCAATACCATGGTTCACAACCATAGGTCCAAATACCAAGGACCAAATACCATGGACTAAAAATGAGTTTTCCCAGATGTACATGCTTTTTCATGCATCAAAGTGCGTGTATACGAATACGCGCCTTTGGATCAATGATCCCGCGTGTATACGCAGCTTGGTTAAGAGGAAACTATGTATATCTCTTTTTCTTTCATTCCGGAGCCTGAATTGTGATCTGCCATCTGAGTGAGTTGCCATCAAGGACAACACCTGTGTCATAGTGCCAACAGATGGAACAAGGGTAAATGTAGTACATTGTTAAACCTCAATTCAAAGGCATGAAGAAGAAATTCAAGATAGTGTTGAAACTACATTAGTGCAGGAACAAGCTAGTATCAACAGGGATGGAAAAGTAGAACCTGAGGTGATCCATATGATAATCGAGTTTGCAGAGTGTCAAATGAAACCATAGGAGATAAATAAAGAGAATGAAATATTAATTGACATGTATGAGAAGCCAATGCAAGAAAAGGATGGAATTAGGAAACTATGGCAAGACACTATACAAAATAAGGCTTCCAATGAATTAAATGCAACTATAAGGGGAATTATAGAATCTCAAGAATTGAGAAACGAGACTAGACAACTAGAAATGGGGATTGTGCCTAAAAAGGCTTCCAATGAACTGAGGATAGAGTTGGAAGATGGTAAAATATATCTGAAATTTGGCATGAAAGATGATGGACATCAAGAGGAGACAAGGGGAACACTAGGAGCATCAAATAATGGGAATATGTCACAAACAGAATTTGTGTTTTCCTCCTCTGATGTTAAGTCAGAGCATCCATAGCATAACTTAGAACTATGGCAACAGGAAATGATTAATGAGATTCAAAATCTTCAAACAGAGCTCAAGAGGATGTCTCAAGAGAATGGAAAATTAGTTAAGAAGCATGAGAAAACTATATTTGAGAGAAATGTATTAGTAAAGTTGCGGCAGAAGGCAGAAAATTATAGATGCTCTGAAGCATGCAGAGAATATATATCTTTTGAAAGGAGATATATGCCATAATATTGCCAGAAGTCTTTATATCATATCGAGGATCCCCCTTTGCTCTTCTGTCACAAAAGAAACTGAAGGTCTCGAGGAAAAGAAGCAACATGGAGAAGAAAAGGGAATTTAGATTTCTAAAATTAATCATGTTATACATTTTACCCACAAGGGAGGTGCAGTGGGTGTTCAAGAGCAATCTGACTTTGGGAAAAACATGGATGACAATTTATACTTTGATAGAATCTTTAGGTTGTTGAAAAAAGAGGTGGATGAACTCCAATTGAAAATGATGAAAATAGCAGTGAATACAAGAAACTAATAGTAATATATGAGGAAATTACAAATTATAATGATAAGATGAGGAAAATATAACATAAAACTAGTCAAGAACTTGAAAATTCCACACAAGAGAGGACATTTTTCTCTAGGGAGATAGAGGATATCAAGTCTAATCTAAAGAACCTAATAGACAATAATGAGGATATGGTAAAGGAGAATGAGAAAGTTATTAAGCAAGTGGATGAATTAAACATAAGTAAGTAATCATCAAATAATGTTGATTCTTATTTTGCAATAAACCAATCTGATGAACTCCAGTCATTGACAATTGAAAATGAGTGAGGCACCTATGTGGGTAACTGAAGGGAGGCAATCATAGTTACAGTTTTTGCAGCAAATATAGGGAAGTTTGATGCACTTTTTCCTAACTTGCATGCATCGATTGGAGAAAAGATTAAATCCTTGTAAAATTATGAACAACAGGTTCAAAAACTATTTGAAGAGATGGATGTCAAGCTTGGAAAATTTGGATTATCAATAGATAACCTTGACATTCTTAGAAAGAAGTTTGAAATTAATCTGTATTTAATTTAGGGGCAGGTTATGAAGCTTCTCTTTAATATTTCATTAAATGAGAAAAATCTTTAGGCTATGCAGTTAGAGCTTGAACATCTAGAAGTGAGACTTCAAGAATCTGAACACAATAAACAATATTTAGGCCATCTCTCAAGTGATGAAAGATACAAATGGGTTGAAAATGATTCTAAACTGCCGAGGGAAAAATATCTAACTGTCAATTGGGAGCAAATGCTTCAATGAGAGATAACTTTGGAAATATCCAAGCTGACTTTTCCATAAGAGAGGCTAAGATAGATTACACGAGTAGTTGACAACTTGGGCTTGATAGAGATATCGTAAAATGAGATGGATTTTTTTAGAAAGGAATCAAACTCTGAAACAAGAAATTGCTCATAAAAATAGGAGATTTACACAATATAAAGTGTGCCAATCAAATCCATGTCTCTAAAAAATTTAGTTCTCTTGAGAGACTTTTGTATGATTTTCTGCATCTGAAGAGTATTGGAAATCTCAAGAATCAAGGGAAAATACAAAAGTATAAAAATTTGATTCTCTTGTGAGGGAAAATATGGAGGAAATTTCTCTTCCACAAGTTGATAAGAAGGCTCTATAAATTTTGTTAAAGAAAACTATGGAGATTGAGGCAATTACACAAGCTGAGGTATGTGATTTAATATAGAAGGTTCAACTTGTTGAGCAACAAAGAATTGATGCTGAGAAGACAGTGGTAGTTATTTAGTTAGAAAAGCAGGTTGTTTCATCACCAGATTTAGGATCATCTTCAGAATAAGTTTCTACACATTTTGGCAAGGTTGCATCCTTGTTGAAAGGTGAAGAAGAAAGAAATAAGCTCTTTACTGCCTTGAAAAAAATCCTCAGATCAAGTAAAGGAATATTATAAAATCCTCAGATAGTCTATATCCCAAACTTACCTAGAAATCAACTTTATGGAGACCTATATGGAAAACTAAAGAGATTCCATTGTGCACTAAATGAATCTATGGTTAGTGGGAAATGCTACTTTGCCTTTGATGCTCATCCAAAAGGTGATTTAGGAAGACAACTCTAGAAAGATATCTCAGGCACATTGGAATGATTGTGAAAAATGCCAATAGTTAGTTACACGTAGCTATGGTCACAAAACTAAAGGCACTTTGTAGTTTAAGATTATAACAAATTTTGAAAGGTGTTAATCTACAAGATTTAGGGAGTCAGTCACCCAGTTTCAAGGTAGTTGAAGTTTCTTCAGATGTATTGTAATGGAAATAATGAACGCCATGTAGTAATCTAATGATTAGCTCATTATCTTTACATCTAGTTCATTGGATAAAACTAAAGTGATAGTAAGTCAATGATTTACTTACTTCAATGTCCCTTTTGAGTTACTCCCTTATCTAGTTATCCTTTTATAAAGGGTAGAGAATGAATTTTTCTAAAATAAGAAATAGAAAAATATATTCAAATTTTGTCTATGCATACTGTTGATGTCATATATGTTATCATATTAACGATTTCCACTTTGAGGCATGGGTATTTAATTTGACATAGCAACCAAGAGAGGCTTTTCAAGTGAGGCTATGAAGTATTGGTCCTCTTATTCACATCACAATTCCACCATTGGTGTATGACCTCAAAAAAATAGAGAGGAGAGGTGATTGATGTAGGGGTTTTGTAATTCTTCCTACTTTCTTTTGTACTTGTGACAACTGATTAACTGGGAAGAGAAATCGATATTGTTAAAGGATTTTTTTAATTCTTCCTACTTTCTTATGAACTTGTGACAAGTGATTAATTGGACAGAGACATAAATACTAATACCAGTGAATGCCCATCCTTATGGTAAAGTGAATGGTGAAATAGAGATGTTTCCATCAGTTATTGATATCCATTTCACATAGAAATAGAACCTAAGCCCCCATGTGTACACTTCAAACTAGAAGGGCTACATGGTATCCTGAGAATGTACATTATCACCTCACACAATCTCCCTGCACTTTTATTTAGTGCTTGCTAGCCAGTGGGGGGAATCCCTATGTAGTTCATGAGTGAAGAGTGAACTCTAAAGACCACAACACACTACCAAACTATAATAAAATCTTGCCATAATTCACTCAGATTTTTGCTCTCCTAGGTCATGATCTCATTCATAAAACCTTTATGGTAGGAATGAGAGCTGAGGGTGGATTATAGTGCAGTCATTGGCATACCATGCCTATCCTATTTCTTTGTTATTTTGGCTCAAAATAACAGACCTAGAATCTGCACTTAAAAACACTAAACAACAAACCAAATTGCAAATTTACATCTAAATATTTATGTCAGCCTTGGGAAATGTGTAAGTCTGCTGTCAAAACACAAAAATATGCTCCTAAAGGGACAAATCTGCATGCATAAAAGTAAGAAAAATGTGTAAATAACAAAATTATGAGTAGTGACCTAAATGCCTTGAAGCTTGTGGGATATAGAGAGTAAAATTATAACTACAGGGGAGTAATTCCTTCTATCAATCAATTCAAGAAATCAAAGTAACACAAAAGACACCATAAACCAATGAGATATAGTTTCTGAATAGATGTTACCCCTTTAATTCCAAAGTAGTAGGTACAAGGTTTGTGGAGGGGATACCAATTTGTTAAAATTGGAAACTAGGGCCAAATTACACTTTAGACAACTCATTTGATGGAGATGATTATTGCAATGAATTCATCTTTTCGAGAGGACCAAAATCGACCTAAAGATCACTAAAATTGGATAAGGGAAAATGTATTTTTGAATACAATCCCACTCATGTGTAACTCATCAAGGTCGGCTTGGGGTTAATTAACCAAGTCAAATCCCTCTCCATCTCTCCTATAAAAGGATGTGACCTTTATCCTCATTATACACATCGATATCTCATTTTTCTCGTCTCTAAAATAGCTTCAGAAGAAGATCTCCAATGAAGGTGATGAGGTTAAAGTTGGCTTCATTTTAGTCTCCTCCATGGGCTGAGTTCCACAGGTAGGAGGACGAGATTGGTTTGGATAAAGTTTGGGAATATTTGTGAATTTTTTTGGGCTCATTTACCTTCAATTATAGGTCCGAATTTAGGCAAAGAGGAAGCAAAATTTGTTAAAGGCTACTTGGTGGTGTTTTGGGTATACTCTTGAGTGGGTCTTCTCTTCAACTGTAAGACACATTCCTAACAGATTGGTATAGGTAGACCTCAGTGCTAATATTCCTTGACATAAAAGGATGGGAGGTTGGTTGGTATCACAGCTAGGCTCCAAGCCCATCTCCATGGATCAGGTGGACCAAAAGACTTATTTGAGGTTGGCATCAACTCAAAACAACTAATAGATATGGATAGAACCTAGTGAAGGGAAACTACTGCCTTGAAAGGAGATCCAGAGGTAAGAAGAAGAGTTGTAGCAGTGTGTAATAAAACCTAACCAAGACTCAAAATTGATTGGGTGGTTTCTTAGGTATTTGAACATTGGTATTGCTCTTCATATTGGCAAGTCAATTTTGACTCTAATTGTACTCTCTTTCACTCTCTCTCTCTTCTGAACATTTGATAATAATAATAAAAATAATTTATCAAGGGTTTTCCCCATATTGGGGCTTTTCCCTAGCTTGAGCCAATCCTATGTTCTCTTGTCCTGCCTTGTCTTCTACACTTATCGTCTACATTCTTTCTTCAGTTACTATCTATGTGATAATGAATTATGTGATTACTTATGGAACTAAATTTGAATTGTAAATGGGATAAGATGAAACATTGAAGTAATTTTCATAAGCGAAGAACATGTTAACAAATTTTAACATAGGATGAGAGCCCAGGTGAGGACAAGCCTATGCAAGAGAGAATACTATCACTAAGAAGTTTCTGAGGTTCAACCTCTTATCTCTGCAATTTATCAGAAGACACTAGAAAAAAATTATAACAATTTGATCTCCTTAACTAAGGTCTATCATGATGATTTTTAATTTCATTTTGTGGTGAGGAGGTTCAGTTGGATACAATCTTTAAAGCAATTAGGGCTTGAGTTACAAGAATTTTTTGACTCTCTAGAGAGAAGATTCATCAGTATAGGCTAGCTTATCAAGAAAAATGGCTCGCATACTATCTAAGGATTGTATTTCTTGTGAGGTCTGTATTTTTGTCGATGGTTTGTCTTGCAAGACCCCGACTTTCATTGTCACGCATTTTTTGGATCACATTTTATTATCTCTAAACCGCTCGGTATTCAGAGGCATCACTTCAAGCAGTGATTTATCTACATAGAGGAAAAGCTACATGCCTCATTGTATTATCCATGCCTCGTTATACCTTTGCCCATGGTGACATAAATATATTCATTCTTCTATGTTTTGTGGCTCTTCAAAGTGGGTCACTACAATGTCGTGGAAGTGATTCACTATCACTACATAACGACTTCATTCATACCTTCTCAAAAAGTCTGCTCAAACCCCATGACTTGATTCTTTATTGTCCTTAAGGCTCATATTATTTATTGTGCTCATTAATTTCTCTAAGGTATGACTTATCTAAGTCTTGCATGTATACTCCATACCTGCACTCCGTTAGACTCTATGAATGGAAATACCCTATGCCTCATAATTATTCACACCATGATTAGTGGTCTTCATCACAGTGTGTGTGCGTGTATAGCTATATATAGCTATATATATATATATATATATATATATATATATATATATATATAATGATGACCTATATTGGCCATGACATGATGAATGAGGTGTTATATATTAGTGATGTATGTGTCACATGGACAGTAGTACTCAGCAAAACTCATAACAGTGACTACAATTCTGGACAATGATCTATTTTAACCTCGTGGCATAACATAAATTTTGATGTTAGTGACTTTCCTGGATGAGGACAGTAAGATAAATGGAGATTAATGTATTATGTTGATAGTATGAGTCTTGCACTTCCTGCAGTGACCTGATCAACACACACACACACATATATATATATATATATATATATATATATATGCAATTCAAATTGCTTATATCAGTTGAGCCAACCTGTGAATATTTTTTATTTACTGTGGGTTCATTGAGATCCCAGATATAGACTTCAATAAATTTTTGGTCACCGACATCAAGCAGTGGAAGCATTTGATTCTTGCAAAGTCAATCCTCTCTCAGTTTGAGAAGAATTAGTCTCCTTGAAATCTTCTATACTAAGCCTCAAGTAGCAGAATAGAAATTATGTTGAAGTCATAAATCTTGAATCTCTCAAGGAGTGGTCCTCCTAGAAGTTTGAAAGATCTGAAGCTATCATAAAAGTCAAAAATAGAATGTTGTGTAGCGAACATTCTTGGTTACCCCACAGTTATATGTATGTGGTATTGTTCTATGTATGGCACCTCAAGCTCAGCACTATTTATGGTCCAAAATTATGTATGACATCATTACTGTTTAGTAGCAATGGTGATACATTGTAGTACCTATAAATTGATGACATTGCTATAATGTTGTTCACAAATGAAGTTGTGAACAAGACAGATATGAACTCTGGAAAGCTTAATTGTCATCCTTTGAAAGGTTATCTTCTATAAAGAAGCTACATGGATATTCAATAGGACAATAAATGACCCAGATTTGGTAGGGATATTCATCTAGACATTTCCCTTTACAAGAAAGAATATTAGTATTTGTGGGACAATATGGCCTTTGGTTGAAGCAGAGAGTGGTGAATAAATCGTAACAATTGTTATTGCAAAGAAACAAGCATTTTTTGAGTTATGAAATATTCTACCTTGATCTATTTTCTTCAAGACTTATCTGAATGCTCAAGGATGAATTTGGAAGGATTGGAAATGTTTTTACAATAAACCAAGTCTGAAACTGTCAAGTTTATCTTTTGAGACTTGCTTAGGGACCCAATACTTGTGGGAATGGTTGCATCGCTTTGGTTAGCCCTCTGCACTAGAAATTCAGTTCTCTATTGAGATAAGAATCTTTACCAAATATAGAAGCTCTCTAGATATTGGGCAGATGTGTGACGTACAACAAATCGTGACATATATGAGGAGGGGATGCCTATTTAGCCACCGCTTAGAGTATTTATTTCTACTCTTATGTATCACTTGATGTATCTTTCTTCACAATAAGGTAATATATGATGCATGCCTTCATAAAGAAAAAATAAAAGAAAAGGGAACTATAGACTTCCATAGAGATTAAGAGAATCAAAAGGCTTTGTCTAGATCTAGACCACAGACATAAGAATGCTTCCAGCAAGTTGACTTCAAGAAAAGTAGATTGATGCAAAACATTAAGTGAAAAGTGCAACAATAGTTTGCAACTTTGCATCCTAGAGAACTTTAAGCTAAGAACAATCACCTACCTTCCAACATTGTTATCCCTCTTTTAACATCTGCAAGACATCGTGAATGTACCAACGCCCATGATAACCTCATTATGTTGTTAGTGTTACATGTACCTTTTGAGAGACCGTCTCCTTCTCCAACAACTTCATGCTCATAGTTCTGAAAATTCACAAAACACGTTAGAAGAAATACAACTTACTAGATAAACCAACAACAACAAATATTTTCCATTTGCAGTTATTAAAGCATACTTGAATAAAAATCCTATATAGACATATTGTTTAAGAAAATAAAAGCATGAGGAGAACATAAAATATTGCCATGTGGTGGCTCAAAGATGGACCCACTATAAATTAAGAGCAATGAGAAGGCCAGTTGCAACTCTATGAATAAGTTATTTACAACTTGCAAGATAACCCACAAATAATCTTTGTTGTATAATATTTTTGGTGATTAGTTTTTTAATGTATGACTATAATTTAAACCAGGAGTCTCATAAGATTCATTGCATACAAAAAATATGCAGAAGATATGATAAAATATTCCATAGTAGATATGTTGGTAAAATATGACAAGATATGATAAAAGATTTGATTTTTTAATTTATTTGATTAAAGCGTCATTGATCTTGCAACTACCAAAGACAACCCTTGCATCACAGGAAGATACACACTGAGTAGTTTTGAAGTCTCCCTCCAAATATCATTGGGATTCTCTATCACCTCCTCACAAGATGTAAACATTTATCCAGTGCTTTCTAACATCCCAATCCACACGACATGTTATAGGCACTAGATTTGTTTCTCAGATTGGTATATCTATTTTCTCTCGCGCATTCAATGTATCCTTCTAAATACACTGTGAGCATCTTTGTTGTTACTAGTAAGAATTCATGGAGAAACACATCATAAAGATCATGGAGGCTAGGCAGATTAACAGGTCTCCAATGCTAAGATGAATCCTAAGGAAACATAATCTCTTTTTGAGGTAATGGAATCTATGTCTATAGATCCAAATGGATAAAAACCTATCCACATCCCTATGTAAAAGGAACATGGAAGATCTTGGAGTGAAAATAAGGGAAAAACAATTTATTGCATGTTTCGAGGCTTAATTTTGGCTACAAACCTAATCCTTCATGCAAGAAAAATGCTCTGTTTCAAATTTTAATTTTCAAGCTCTCATATTTGCAAGCACTCTTTATGGTCTTGCATTTAATGCATGAGAAAATCACAATTCCTTTAGTTTCTATAATTTGGCCCCCAATTTGGAGTAGTTTATCATGCATGCTAATAGGAGTTTGACTAGTGAAATTCCTAGGGATTTTAGCAACTTGATGGGATTACAAGTGTTGAAAATCTTACAATAATATTCATGCGAGAATCCTACCAAATTTGGGGAGGCTAAATGGTCTCATGAATTTAATTTTAGATTTGAGTTTTAATTATTTCAAGGGACAAATCCCTCAAGGAAGCAGGATTTTAAGCAAGTTGTTGGGGCTTGATTTAAGCTACAGAAATCCTAGAGGACCCATTCTGGAATCCTTTAGAAATGTTATGATGTTGTAGAAGTTGGATTTGATCTCTAATTCCCTCACAGGCCACATTCCTACAACTCTTGTGAACTTGAAAAGCTTGGAGTTCATATCTCTTAGTAACAATAAGATTACAGTCAGATTCCCTCCTTCGCTCAGAATTTTACAGAGCCTCTAGTACTTCATAATAGACAAGAATCCAATTTTTCCTTAATTTCTTGTCGAACTTGGAAAGCTCATAAAGCTTATGATCTTAGGCTTGCTAGTTCTAGGTACTTGAGTTAAATACCTCAGAATTATGGCAAACTTTTGAATCTAAGCTCTTTGAATTTGGAGAACAAACAGGGTGTCAGGAATGATTCCTTCCATTATAGGTAATCTTTCTCACATTTACCACCATAATTTGAGTGGTAGCATGTTGTCAAGGGCACTCCCTTTCTCTTTGGAGTTTTTGCATAGGTTAGGTAAGAACATTGTGTTGAAGGGGAGCTGAGGTTTATGCATCAATGCCTCCCAAGATATGAAAATATCTCAGTACTTAGGTGCAGATGTATATGGATCTTTTCCCGTCAAACCAAAGGGAAAATCACCCGAGAAATCCATTACAGTCATGCTGCATGGGGTGCACTTGAGAATCAATATGTACCTTGTAGTAAGTTGGATAGTATGTGCTTTACTAGATTGAAAAATATATCTTTCTCCCATTCAATTTAAGAGGAAAAATGATTTCATAAATTGAATGGTGTTTTTGAAGTGTAGGTCCCTTTATAACTAAAAGGTTTAGTGTGGAAATAGAAATGAGCCAAAGTTGAGTGACCCACTTGAATATTGACGATGAAGATCTCCTTCTTGTTTCTGAAGAGGCTTCTCCAATACCACAAAGAAAGCTGAGAGTGTTGAAGAGAGCAAGGTAAGCCCCCATTAATGATAGAATTAAATTTCCTCTTACTTATCAAAATAATATTGCTGATGAAGTGATCTCATGGACTACTTGAATGCTAGTGAGTTAATGAGAAATGGTCAAGGGTTTACTGCTAGTTTGTAGAAAATACAACATGTAGAGGAACAATACATTTCCCAAAACATGTTTTGCAATCTGCTAGGTTAATAAGATGAGGAGGATGATAAAAAAATCATCAATTTGAATATGTCCATACTGGAGCTAACATGATTGAAACCATAAACACATCCATGGATAAATCTACTCCTGAAAGCAACAAAGATGATGAAAACTTGAAATTCCATGCTTATATAAATGAGCATACAAGGGGGATTACCCTATCATCTAAAATCAAATAATTTCTTGCAAAGGAAATGCTCCATGGCAAAATTAAAAGGAAAATCTTGGAAACCCTTTATATTTTAATTCTTGTACCATTTTTTAAGGATTTCTTCAATTGAACCTCCCGACCAAACAGATATAAATCATGTGATTCCATCCATTTGTTTCCAAACCTGTTGAGAGAAAGGGAATGACATGATGATATGAAAGCTAGATTCACCATTTTCTTTGAAAATACTACACCACCCAGGATTGTGAATATTTATCTTTTCCAGGAGGTTTGATACTAGTACCTCATTATTTAGGACTCAGGAAGAAAAAATGGAGTTTTGGAGACAATTGAATCTCCAAATCTTGGAACATCACCACTTTTTGAGGATCCAAGTCTCCCTGAGTAGCCAAGGCATTATAGATTTTATTTAATGTGTAATCTATAATGGGGATTCAGAGACAAAACCAAAGTGTCATCTTTATCTTTTAATCAAATAGGGTTAAACTTGAACTTTTCCTACATATCATAACCTCTACACTTAAGGTCCAACTCTATCTGAGAGTCACTTCTTATGCCAAATCCAAATTATTTTCATAATATCTGCCACCTGTGATAAGGTGATTGTTATATAGTACTTTACTGTAATCCTATGCTCATTTACATTTCCAACAATTGAATTGTGCTAGAAACCAAGATATTTGAACCATAAATATTTTCAAACATATGGAGGGAAACATAATTGAGAATATCCTTGGAATGTGAAAATTAAGTTGTTGATATGCTTCTTAACAATGAATTTGTTCTGTGTGACTTGTATCTATTAGTATAATTGACTTGAAAATAATGATTTCATATTGGTACACCATTTATGTGATTACTCAACCCTATCCAATTTTTGTTTCCTACATTTTGGGATAGGGCACGCCACAGGGGCATTATATGTTTCCTTTCTGCTCTACAGAGTTTGATTAACCTTTGGATGCTAGGAGAGTTTCAAGGAGAGGCATCCTGCCTCCTATAATATTTTTTTTCCCTAACCCTTTCAGCCCTAGGTAGTCTCCAATCGATATTATCAGATCATTTGTTGGTCCTTTCAGAGTGGTGGATGATGACACAGTTGGCCCCTCTGGTTCATCCTCAAGCATTGATGCATCTGTGTCATAGTGATGATATATAGTCTATTTTTTCTACTTCAGTATTTAACTACCCTTGGAAAATTTGTATACATACTTAAGTCTTATAGCTTTCATCATGCTTACAATATTTGCTTTGTAAGGTTGATCTCTTGTCTAGGTTTCTAGCTTTAGTTTTTATCTACCCATGGGAAGTTTGTGTGTGTACTTGGGCCTTGCAGATTTCATTGTGCTTATAATGTTTGTTTTGTTCACATTGATTTAGAATTTAGCGATAATTTTAGTCACTAGGTATTTTTACCCTATTCTTTACCATTGACCTACCTTGATCATTCAAGGACATTAATTTCTCTCTCTTTTTTCCCTTCGATGAAGGTGTTCCATTTAATTTTGTTTCTGGATACTCTGAAGTTCAAGTGACATCTAATATCGTATTCATGGTGTATGAATAGTGCCAGTCTTTATTTATTTGATAAATGGAGGTTGCATCATTCAGGCTTGGAGGATGTGTAACCCTACTATTGACAGAGGAAATCATTTGATTATGGGGGAAATTTCATTCTTATCTCTTGGATTTTGGCTAGTATATGTCAAGCATGCATAGGGATGATGTATAGTGATGATTTTCAATGCATTTAGTAATCAGTGGGCATATATGTTCAACATATTAACATTAATGTTAAAAATTTTGTAATATGCTAAGGAAATTCTACCGTAAGGTTTTACTATAGCAACAATCCTTCCTTCCCATTTGCGGAAATAAAAAATTTAAAACAATTTAATGTCTTAACTGAACAATGTAATATATTTGGCAGAATATAATGATACACATGTTCAACAATAATAGATGGATTTCAGTTGTGGCACCACACCTAAGCCTATGTCCCCATCAAGGGGGGATACACATGAATTTCCCACAAAAGGGAAATGTCCCTTTCTATTTTTCCTCAAAAGGGGAATGTGAGGAAAAGTTACTAAATGCAAAGCAACTGAGTGTCTATCTTTAGGGATCATGGCTCTAATAATTCTCTAAGCATCAATATCTATTTCAAATAGATGATGTAAATTACGAAAATTGTTTTTGTTTTCTTTTGTTTTGTTTTTTATTATAAAATGAAACAGGATTTGTATTATATCAAAAGGTTGTGCTGACGCAGACATAAACACGTACATATTTGCTGATAAAAATTTCTACAATTTGACAAAATTTGCAGACTTTACTATATGCTTTGCTTGTTCTTCATTCCCATTTTCACTACAATTGCAAGATGTCTTAGAGGTAGATTGTTTAACAAAAAGACCCAAGATACATAATATTCAAAAAACATAAAATATGTTAAGGATTTACATTTTTTTTAGTTTCCCACCCCTCAAGGTGTAAATCATGAAGACTTAAAACTAGATTTGTACAAATATTGTTCTACATCCATTAAAAATCTTGTTTTTGTGTTGTTTTCCATATCTATACCTCCCTTTATCAATTGATTCATCGACCAATAAATGTGGTTGAAACTTAACATAAATATTTGAGAAAAAATTGTTAATCTAAAGGAACTCCTTAGCTCACGAATGTCTCAGTCCTTGTTTTTTTTTTCGGGGAGGGGGGCACCTGGGAGTTTCCCACAAAATGGAAACATTCCTCCTTGTGTTTCTCCAAAGGGGGATGTGGGGAAGTGTCTCCTAATGAGTTTTCCTATCATGGAAAGTTAAAACATGGGAAATGTGGAGGGTTCATAGTCGTGAACACTGGTAACTACTACTGGAACTTTATACTGGTAGTGCTCTAGAATTGGCTATCAAATAGTATTTAATGATGTTGGATTTCCACCATGATTAATGGGTTGTTTCTCTAATGATGAATGAATTTACTGTCGTTACTATCTTTTCTATTAGCCTCATTCTATTAGTTTCATGTCCTCCATTAGTTTCAAAGTTCCAGATTTCTGTGTGACTTTCTGTCAATTAAAATAATCAAATATCAATTTGGGTTTGTAACAGATAATTTGGATTGGAACCAAGTTATGGTATTTATTCATGTCTACTATAATAATTTTGAACTTTTCCCAAAAATGGCTCTCAACGTTTTCCTTTACTTTTTTCTCTTATGCAAGAAAATTGAATCTTAAATTAGGAGGAAAAATCAAACGTGAAGGTATTTCTATACGTTGTTACAACTTACACTTCCCCTTCCCACGAAGGCTAGAAGGGTAGTTTTGACTGCAATCTGTATACTCCCCAAAGAGAAGGGTACCAATATGATTTTCTAGTTCATCTAAAAACAATTGGGAAATCATTTTATAGAATTATGTCTGTATCCTTGGAAATGTATTGTTTTCTACTCCTTATTAAAGAAATCGAATTCTTAAATTTGAAAGAAACATCAATCATGATGGAATCTTTATACATCATTACAATCCACAATTCCCCTTCTCACGAAGGCTAGAAGAGTAGTTTTGACTGCAATTTGTGGTCACAATATACTCTTGAAAGAAAAGGCACTTGATACTAATTGAGTTGCTAGTTCATACAAAATTATTGGAAACACATTTTATAGAAATATTTATGTATCCTTGGAATGGGACAATATATATTGCAAACAAAAGAAAATATAGCAATAAAAGAAAAAACCAAAATCATCTCCCTTTTTCTGACAGAAAGTTGGGTCATCAAACATTGCAACTCTCTAATGGATGGGCCTCTCAAGGAGACCATGGAACTTTTGACCAATATATTTTGCATAGTTGTTTGGAAAAGTGCAAATCCCAGAAAATGTGTCCTAATACTTTTCTAATACCGTGAAAACCCATATATTAAAATTTATTTTTAAAGGTTTCTAGATTTTTTGTTGTAGGGTATATTTCTTTGAAACAGTGAGTACATAATTGTACTATGTTTTTTGTTGGGAAATTAAATTTAGGCATTTAATTGAAGATAATTATTGATCTTTCAATTATTCTCTTCCTTAAGTGATGCAAAGTAAAATGAACAAGAGAAGTTATATTTCTGGCAATATGTGCATCTAACCAATTTGTGGGAATTTGGAAAAGTTTTGGTACCATATGTTGTGTCAAACACCATAACTAGTATCCCTATAAAATATGCTAAGGAAACTCCAACTTTTGATTTTTAAATTGTTATTTAATTCTATATGAAATTAGTTTGACAGAGGAAACTTCATTTTGATGCTTCATGGAAATGGTCAGAACTTTTCTTGTTAAAGTCATAGTTAATCTGCCTCTCTCTTTGTCCATGTATGTGTGCATTCCTTTGGAGCATATGGATTTATTTAAACTTCTAATTTTAAATGCCATATGATTTGTACTTATATTTTGACCCTTATGCCACTAATGATTCCAGATCTTTGTTTCATTTTGCTTATGTTTGTTCAAACTGCTTGGCATTAAAATGTTGTAGTCTAGTTTGACATTTAGCATTCTATATATGGTCCTTTCTATGTTACAAGTGGCATTGAAACCAATTTATTTTCATACTAGATGTTAAATGAGACCCAAGGTATAATGTTTCTCGCTCATAGTCAAAATCCGTTAAACGCTATATCTATAAAACCTGCAAGTTTTTCTCAACAAACCCCATGTTTTTCACTTGCAGGATCTCATTGAGATCCATACTATTAGATCGTAGATTGACCTTAGGCTTAAGGGAGGCAATCCTAGGATAACCACAAACCAAGCTTAACCTGGTAGCTAGCCCTACCAGGTTGGGAGAGGGCTCTCTCCTTGTCAATCTCAATTGAGATGACTAAAATGAATATGGATTTTAGGCTAGGTATAGTAGCTCTAGGATTTTTGGTTGATTTTGATGAGTTGGTTGCTGGATCGAATGGAGCAGGCATCTTTGGGTCCGGGAAACCAAGTCAGAATTGCAGGGTGTTCTGTGGGGCAAGGTAGGTAGGTGTTTTATCACTTAGAATTGAGTGAGATGGTAGGTCTAATACTGGTGAGAGGCTGAGGAGGGCATGCACAGGTCATGAATATTCTTCAAACAACTGAAAACATCAAAAACTAAATGTATTCCCAAGGGCGAGCACTGTTATCAATGTATTCTACCTATCTATCTTGATTCATTTAGTTAAGAAGAATGAAATAGATTTTGGAACATATAACACATGAGAAAAACTAATGAAAAACGGAGAAACAATGCCAAGACAAATTACCACAAGAATCCCACAAAAATAGTTCCAAACCCTAGTTTATTTCCTTGTCAAACTACTATAGTGATGTACAATGAAGCTCAAAGCATCCACAAGAGTCGAACCTCTACAAATGACTAAGGAATTACATAATATAGGCATCAAACCACCTGTGCTAGCCATCAGGGGTCTAATCCATGAGAAGAGGAGTGGTTTCAACCATATCTAAACTAAGAACAAGAATATAGGTAGTGGAATAGCTCACCTCTAAAACCAAGCAAACTGATTCAATTACCCCCAAACCTCCTCAAAATGATGTATCTACCCTCAAGAGTCATTTTACAATTACATTTACATAACATAGCATCATTTACATTCATGGATTCATCCAAAATGAGACTAAAAGTCAACTTGTAGAAAAACTAGGTGAAATTTTGACTTTTGAGCAAAATTGGAAAAATTCATCCTATGCATAGTGCCACTGATCCTATTCGCAACACCTTTTCAAACCCAGTTCTGGGGGCCTTCCTCTTAACCCAATTGAGCCCAAGATGTCTTTTTGGAAAGGTATGCCTGTCTAGTTTTTGGAACATCTTGAATTTCTACATTTGGAGGTCATTTTCCACCTCAAAAGTGGAATCTCCCAAGACTGCTTCCTATGTGTCCAAAAAGTGGAAGAGAGGTCATTTTTTGATGGTTTTTGACCTTTAGGTGACCAAGATTTGCCCAAATTTGATGAAACTTTCTGGGTTTTCTTATTTTTTCATATTGAATCCAAATATGAAATCCATTCTTCCAACAAGTTCCCCACTCAAAAGTGCAGTACCGGTGGCGTTGCACAATTATTGCAATTTCCTGTGTTGCAAAATTTAAAATTTGAAAATTACAAAATTTTACCAAAATTTTCCCAAAATTGGTACAAGGCACCCTCATGCACTGCTCTAATGAGCTAAGGAAGCATCACCTATGATTTCCAACTTGTTTTGCTCCTTTTTGCTTCTCAAAGCCTTCCTCAATCTTTCCTTAAGCTTCCTCATCTTTATATTGCATATTTTGTTCCGAGTCATATAGTGATAGGCCATGTGGCAAAGCATCTTATTTTCTTTATTGGCCTTCTCAAGCAGCTTCTCAAGGTGTATGTTAATCCTTTCTAGCCAAGTTTCCTGATCATTCTCAATCTCTTGCTCAATGGAGGTCATCTTGGCCTTTGCCTTCTTTGCCTCTTGCCGCTTCTCCTTGATCATTTGCAACTCCATGAGGACTTGCTTATCAGTTAATTGCTTGTTTTCTTGCTCAATATAATTGATAATCCACTTTTCCCTCTCTAAATTAGCTGATAAGGCTTGAATGTCAGCCTCTTGTTTCTTGATGATCATGTCTTTAGTTATCTTTGTACTTTGAGTCTCCACATCAATGACATCAATTTCCTATGTATCCTCATGATCAACTAGGTCAGAGTCCCTCTCTTACCCATCACTAGTATCCTTCTCCTGCATTTTTCCTTTGGCTTTACCTTTTCCCTTGCTGTGCTGCCCAACAAATCCCCTTCCACTCCTTGTGGAGATAACATTTTCCTGTCGTCTGAAGATGAAGGCGAGACCCCTTCCACACTTTGTGGAAATAATACTCACCTAGCAGCTACAAAGAGCCCCCTAGTGCCCCTCTGATATGTCACAAACATTGGCACTCCAATAGTTTCAATTTCTTTGGCTTGTTCATGTCTTGAAGGTCCACCTTCCTCCTAATGCACTAATGAAAATATTTGAAGGCCTTTGAACACCACATGAGAAATCAAGGTCTCCCATGGTATATTCAGTAGATTCAGCCGATGTAAGACAATGATTTTGATCATATAGAAATGATATATGTTGTTTTAATGTCGGGGATATGGCTTTTTCTTGAAATAGAGTGCCATCTTCTCAATATTCCGGAACATGATGTAAGGATCATCCATCATCCTCACTCTAGTAAAATGGATCAACAATTTGATGTGGTAGGCATACAACCATGAAACCCTACCTTCACAAGTAAAGTATTTAACGATGATCTTCTTGAGTGAAGAAAACCTGTCCTCCAAGAATTTGAAGGGAAAAACTCTCTTCAATTTGCCATGGTACTTAACCTTAATGTAAGGCTCATAGTACTCCCTGTCAATGTACTGTCATTTGTTCCATTTTTCACCTACATTTGGAATGCCTGGAGCCTCTGAAATAATAGCAGGTGACAAAGTGAAGGTAACTCCAACAAGGTTTACCTCATTATTGTCCAGGTGTGTCACAAATAACCTTGCTAATTCATGATGCAATTTGACCCTCTCCACCATTTCACAGAAACCAAAACATGACTTATGTTTAAAACATGATATGGCAAATGGTGTTATAGACATTTTTGTGCCTTACAGCTATAAGCATGAAATGTCCATAATTCAAGGGATCCAAAGTCCCTAAAGATGTTGTTACAACTCCTAAAGGAACAAGGTCAACCAACGACAGCTTCTCCCAAAAGTTCTCCACCAAAAACCACTCAGAGACAGGCAATTTGGGATCAATTCAGAGGCTCCACTAGCTGCCTGCGTTGAAATGCAGAGTCTACACTGGCTAGGTGCACTGCAACGCAGGTGGAAGCACTACCAGGGTGCGTTGAGCGGGAAATGACAAACGGCAAGCTCATTCAACGAGGTGGAAAGACCCTGGAAGCTTCCAAAATCTTCTCCAATGACACTTGCCTCAATGAATTTGACTAGTGATGAGTAAGAGGTTCTCAACCTCCAAGTGGAAGCAAGAACTGACAGAGAGAAGCCACAAGTCAAAACATAAGCTGACTCATCCTCTCTGCTTACATCTATATATGGATCTCTCACCCAGAGGTTCAGGAGGCTGGAATTTTGTACTTTGCAGAGAATTGATGTTGGTTTGAGATTGAGATTAGCACATTGGGTGATTTATGCTTTATTGGAGGAGGGGAAGGGATTCCTTTACTGGGAGGTAGATGTTGGATCGGAACTCACTTGGTTGTATCTCCTCTTGGACTTTCTTATTTCATCAATAAATTATTTGATTTTCTCCTACATGTTGTGTACCAATGATGTTTTGTTATGCTTACATGTTTAGCTTAATTTGATCTTGAGCTTTTTATGAATGTATATCTGTATCTTTGTGTAGTTTCTCTCTCTTGTGATCTTGCAGGAATTCGGTGAAGCTGGGCCAGTGAAGGAGCAAGAAGCTGGGAGCTACTGAAGAGAGGAGTGATTTGGATCGACAAACTAGCGGAAGATACAGGTTAGTTAGATCCTTCTTCCTCACTTACATTTCATAAAGAAGAATACTCAAATAAGTTTACATGTTTGTTGCTAAGGCACTATCACCTCTTAGAGTGGGATAAGGGCATTCCGAATTGGATACTTTTCCCAAAACCAAATTGGCGACTCCGCTGGGGACAATATCTTGTTAGTTTATTTGTGTTTCCATTGATTGTTCTTCTCATAAACTCAGGAGTGCCGAATCGAAATGCATTTGCCATTTTCAAATGCAAAGTAGAGATCTGCCACTCCAGTCCACTCACTGGGCCTGTTTTTATGATCTGAGCAAACTGATCCACAAGTGCTCTAACAGCCCTTTGTGATAGATCTTAGTCCTCCTTTAAATCATCCTCCTAATTGTACCTAATTGATAGCTTTGATCCGGCCAAAAACTGTAGATTTAACTGCAAACCGTAACCCAGAACCCAGAAACAACTCTCGTTTCTACTTCAGCGTAGACTCTGTGAAGAGGTTCTGCATTTCAATGTAGGTCCCGTGAAGGCTACCTGCACTGAAGTTCAGTTTCTCTGTGCCGAGGGTGCGCTGATCAGTGTTTGCCTTGTGCAGCTGTGGTTCCCTATTTCCTTTTGCTCAGTTTCATCTCTGTTTTTTGCACCTTGTTATCAATCAGTGTACCTATCTGAAACCCCTTTTCTTTGCCTCAATTCCACCTCAGTTGTATAAAGAAACTGTATTTGTTCTTTGTGTATTTGTTACATCATTTGCAGTTTCCCATTACAAAAGTAAACTAGTCATACTGTCGCCCTTAGATCTAGACCTGTCGTAAGAGTTGTTTTGATCTTAGGAGTGAGCTTGTTTGCTGTTCACAGTTGATTGAGCTTTTACTTTTGTCGTTTGGTTTGAATTTATGCATTTCTAGTGTCGAAACAAGTAAATCATAAAGTGTCGTAATCATCTTTTTTATTTTGAAAAAGGGAACTTGTTTATGTTTCACTTGAAATCGAATTCAAATTTGTACAACAGCTTTCTTTTTAGGCATCAATATTAAGGAAGCGAAAACAAATACATGCATTTGTGCATTTGCATATTGATAGTTTGTATGGTTTGATTTAGGGAAAAGTGCATTACAGTGTGCTCTATGCTCTTTAAGAAAAGTTTGTGTCTTCCTTTTCCCCTTGTAGCTAGGATTTTCATTGTTGAAAAGATATAAAAGCTTGCTTATCATCTTTAGGCTACATTTAGGAATTGTATCATACATCTCATGGTGATCCAAAAAGGCAAACTTCTAAGAAAGATCAACCTAAAATAAATTGAATGAACTTAACAATGCTTTGTAACATAACGCACAACATAGAGGTGTAGGCCAGAGACGTGTTCCGGCATCGTAAAACCTGGTGACTGTCGATCTCGCTGATGGTTGGGTGATTCCTCCTGAGGGACGATAGCACCAGTACGGATTGTGCTCCCATGTACCGTCGAGTATATATTGGGAGACCCCTATAGGCATAAAACCTTTATCCTTAGGAAGCCATGTCGGCCGCCCTACTGATCGCAATGCACTAAACACAGCATTCGGGAAGATTGACCGCCCGTACCTTAAAAAGTATTCTGCAGTGTTGCGAAAGGTTTGGCACACCCTCTACCTAGAACTCCAGAGCAGTTCCTTTTGGCCTTTTTTAGACTCTATAACGGAAAAAGTCCATCCGAGCATTTGTCACTTCGGGCTCGTTAAAACATCGAAGGAGACTAGAGTCATCTTTAGCTTTTTCTCGACTCTTTAAAATTGAAAAAGCAAGTTGTGTCTAAAGCGTCGTTAAAATTTATTTTAAACAGAACAATCACCCCTTTTTCCTGTGTTGATCTTTAAGTTGAGAAAATGGAACCCACCAACCAAGGAATTCCCCTTGGTGGAAATCCTAGTCCCTTCTCCTCTTGGGGAGATGTTGGTGCGCCCCATATGGCCACATTGTCGCTTCCAGGACTGACAATTGGCTTGCTGGTCTAGCTCTTCTCAACCAATGTCGTTCAGAACACCACTATTCCTCAATAGTCAAATCAACAGTTAGACCAATCCAGAGTTGCCCACCAGCCTTCTACTTCCTCTAATTCTTCCTCTCCTCCTTCCTCTTCGCTTGACGGAACTGGTAAAACAAAAAACCAAGTTCCTAAGGAGAAGAAGGAAAAGAAGAAGAAAGAGAAGAGGAAGAAGGAGCCAAAAGCAACTGGGGGAAAACAAGTGTCGTCTAACAAAAATCCACACACAGCACTGACTAGGCCTAAATCGACATGTGTCATATGCAAGGGAGACCACTTTCACAGAGATTGTCCCTGCATCCCTCGGATACCAAGGGACTGGTCTCCCCGTTTGCACAATCTGGTGGCATCAACCTCTGATAGCCATGTTGATTGCATACCGTCAACTAGCGAAAGTGAAGTCCATGGAAAAAAGGGAGAGCTAGATCTCCCTATAGACTGTGCGAAGGCAATCATGCCATCCACCGTTGTCCCTTCTTAGATGAAGCGAAAAGAGTTTTGGATGATCGTCTGGTTTCACCGTTACGACTTCCTCCCGGATATAAAAAACTTTTGCCGAGTCCTTCGTTACTTGAAAATCCAGCTGGCCTGCTCAAGTGGTCAGCTGAAGCGCCGGTCATTGAAGATGAACCAGCTGAATCCATACCCAACGAAAGTCAAAAGGTCGAGGCGGCAGTTGACCTGGTCTTGCCTTCAGAGGATTTATCTTCGAATGATACAGTCACTGAAGAGGGTAAATATGACACCATCCAAATTCTCTCATCAACACAGACTCCGACGAGCATGGGGGCATTCCCCCCATTCCTTTATCGCAGGAAGGAAGTTCGTCAGAGCAATACCCGGCCATTTACTCGGTCCCACGACCAAGCAACCTAGTTGTCTCCTTCGACTGGAACCAACTAGGCAGACCCCGTTTGCTAGCAAGCATACCATTCAGAATTATCGTCCAAATATACAGAATGGTCATGGCTGGCACCATCATTGATGAAGGGGCATCTGTGAGTATCCTTTCCTCCACTGCTTGGAAAGCGCTTGGTTCGCCAGCGCTTTTGCCTGAAATGAGAAATCTAACAGGCTTTGATAAAGGAACCAGTCGACCTTTAGGGATCCTCCCCAATGTGCCTATCACATTGAAAGGGAAGACCGTTCAAATGAACGTGATGGTTGTTCAAGGACCCTTGGATTATAACCTACTCCTTAGACGAGACTATATATATTACATGGGAGCCATCGTCTCCTCACTCTTTAGAGTAATGTGTTTTCCGCACGAAGGAAGAGTGGTCAAGCTCGTGGACCAGCTTTCATTTCCCGGATCACGCATCGCAAATAGTCATATACCATCCCTAAATGGTCTCTTCACGCAAGAAATGTCTCAACCCACGGTCCGTCCTCCCGATGAGCGCGAGTAATTCGGAGGGATATGACTGGAACCCAGGGGGCATGCGTCCTGGTCTGCTTCGGCAGGAAAACTTTGGGTATAGGGTAGGTTTCCGCGGGAGAATATGACTAGTCTGTACCCTGTCCGTCTTGGAAGAGGGGTTATTCTAGAATAAGATTCTTTTGTCAAGGTTATGTGTTTGGCGCTCGTTGTCACTCACCTTTGTCTATCTCGGTAGACATCGCCGAAGAAGTGTTTTGTTCGCTGCATTGATGAAACAATCTTTGGGTAACCTGAAAGAGGTAGGCCTTTCCTGGTAAAACAAATGTTTTATCTGCAAATTGAGGGGTAACCTCGAAATCTTACTTTATACATGGGGGCATGCAAACACTTTGGAGTGCAAGCAAGGGGCGACTATTTATTTTTTTAAATTTTTAGGTCCTCCCTTTAAACCCGAAGGTCTAACCCTTTAAACTCGTAGGATTAGTCGTTTCCGAACTTGCATAACGAAAGGATGCGGGGCATAGCTTTGGTAAGGTGCAAGCTCCATAAAAATGGCATCATACATGAGACATTCTTATCATATGACTGGATTATCGAGCAGCTTTAGCACATAGTTCATGCTCGTTAAAAAATAAACATAAGATCGAGCCGTTTTAGCACATAGTTCATGCTCGTTAAAAAATAAACATAAGATTGAGCAGTGTTTTTCCGCGTTTAAGCTCGTTAAAAAATGAACTATCTTCCGGTAAATAACCACCATGAATGTAACATTATCAACCATTAAAGCCTTGGTCGTGTTTGCACCGTCACCTCCACTTTTCCATTGGCCGATCATTCACCTCCATATGATTGTTTACCCATTTTGAGGAACAACTGCGAAGAGTGATTTGACTAGCCATCCTTGTGACACTGCCGTGCTTGGAAAATTCCAACCCTTACTTGGAATCAGCTGCTAACCCGTTTTATCACTCGTTCCTCAAAAGACGAGTCTTCTTTAAGCTCTTTTCATCTGACTCGTAAAATATGAAAAGATTGCCGAGTTTTGGCCTTCCAGCTCGTTAAAGCGACCGGAAGTGCTATCCCTCCTATAGATTTTAATCTTTTTGGACCTGAGGGATTATTGCACAAAAAGATCGAGCGCTTGTTTTGTTTGGCTCGTTAAAACTATCGAAAACTCATCCCTTCTGTATTGTTTTATACCTTTTCGGACTTAAGGGATTAGATGACGAAAAAGGACTTTCGGAGTTGACTTTACGTACCTTTTTATACTCTCTAAAAATGAAAAGGACCGAGTTATCTTTGTTGTTAGACTCGTTAAAAGCATTAAATAGCGACAAACTTGTCTTTAGACGAGAACAAGTTTCACTATCGCTAGGCTCGTTAAAACATAGCGATGGGTTTGCCCGAAGGGCAAATTATAGAACAAGCATATGTTATCCTCCTCAAGCTTGATAAAAATAAAGAGGTACTGGTCAACAATGACCGGGGAAAAATTGGGAAGAAACTCAAAGAACTTTATTGGTAGCAAGTTGCTCTTGAACATGACACTTCCACTCCGTGCCTGAGTCGGGTTGGGTTGTTTCATTCACCGGTCACATCACCATGGTCTCGCCATACCATCCACCTTTGGGGTAAATGCTACCAATCCATCACATAAGTGTTGCCGATATGTTCAAGAGAAGTCATCCAGAGAAGTCAACCGTGTTCCATCCACTACCATACATTATCCTTCATTCTTTCATGACTGCTACCCTGAATCATATATCATCAGATCATTTTCACCTCCATCAAAATCATTTGATCCGTTCCGTGTCACTGATGTGGGATACATTAAGGCCCTCCTTTGACGGATCGCTTCTTGTCGACATCAGCTCATTATCCAAGAAGTTGATCTAGGAACAACCCCTTCAGTACTTTGAAGCTTGCATGCCTCAATGGCAAGTTTCTCACTTCCGGCGACAGGTATACATCAATGACCTTTGATCGAAAGATTTTGCGTGGTGTTCGACGCCAAGTCCTTTATTCACACCACGTGAATTGTACTGCAGTACCTTGAGGGTCATTATCATTATTGGTGATTCCTCTCGCGCTTGTTAACGATTTACCTCATTGACCGGTAATCAAGCGATGTCTTTCCATGTTCGACTTCAGAACATCTCTCACATGGATTGACTTGTACTTAGAGTGAAGATCGAACGAGTTTGAAGACCCCGGATCTAGTTTCATCCATCTGGGCTGCGATATATATTCAGGAAAAATAAAGACATTGACATGTACAGCATTACAGCACAGACAATCATCCTACCAAAGGATGATGATTTCAGCAAGATCATCAGTCTATCATCAGACAATTGTCTGTCCTATGTACACAAAAATGAATTTATAAAGCTGAGCATGGGAATGCCCGCCTCAGCTAGATCATGAAAACAGTATGAAAAATAATGTATTGTATTGTATCTTATTACAGGTCTCCTCCCAGCATTGAATGAACTTCAGATCCTCCTAATAAAGCATTTCACTCGATAAACGGCCTCATACTTTAGGGGGCAACTGTTATAGACATTTTTGTGCCTTACAGCTATAAGCATGAAATGTCCATAATTCAAGGGATCCAAAGTCCCTAAAGATGTTGTTACAGCTCCTAAAGGAACAAGTTCAACCAACGACAACTTCTCCCAGAAGTTCTCCACCAGAAACCACTAAGAGACAGTCAATTCAGGATCAATTCAAAGGCTCCACTAGCTTCCTGCGTTGAAATGCAGAGTCTACACTGGCTAGGTGCACTGCAACGTAGGTGGAAGCACTACTAGGGTGTGCTGAGCGGGAAACGACAAATGGCAAGCTCATTCAACGAGGTGGAAAGACCCTGGAAGCTTCCAGAATCTTCTCCAATGACACTTGCCTCAATGAATTCGACTAGTGATGAATAAGGAGGTTCTCAACCTCCAAGTGGAAGCAAGAACTGACAGAGAGAAGCCACAAGTCAAAACATAAGCTAACTCATCCTCTCTGCTTACATCTATATATGGATCTCTCACCCAGAGGTTCAGGAGGCTGGAATTTTGTACTTTGCAGAGAATTGCTATTGGTTTGAGATTGAGATTAGCACATTGGGTGATTTATGCTTTGTTGGAGGAGAGGAAGGGATTCCTTTGCTGGGAGGTAGATGCTGGATCGGAACTCATTTGGTTGTATCTCCTCTTGGACTTTCTTATTTCATCAATAAACTATTTGAGTTTCTCCTACATGTTGTGTACCAATGATGTTTTGTTATGCTTACATGTTTAGCTTAATCTAATCTTGAGCTTTTTATGAATGTATATCTGTATCTTTGTGTAGTTTCTCTCTCTTGTGATCTTGCAGGAATTCGGTGAAGCTGGGCCAATGAAGGAGCAAGAAGCTGGGAGCTACTGAAGAGAGGAGTGATTTGGATCGACAAACTAGCGGAAGATACAGGTTAGTTAGATCCTTCTTCCTCACTTACATTTCATAAAGAAGAATACTCAAATAAGTTTACCTGTTAGTTGCTAAGGCACTATCACCTCTTAGAGTGTGATAGGGGCATTCCGAATTGGATACTTTTCCCAACAAAAAATGGACAAGCAAGAAATTCCCTCAAACTAATGGGCTCCTCCCTAGTTATCTTTGCACCTTTGTGAGACTTCTTCTGCTACAAATTTCTTTCCCTAGAACTGTCACTAAGGGTATCTTCCTCTGTTTCATAATCAGTATCCCTCTCCATCGGTTTTGATGACTGTGAATACTAGTGGTGGAATGAAGGAAAAGGGTGAATGAAGATGAGTATGAAGAGATTTAAAAAGGAAAATAGGTGAGGTGAATGAGGATATGAAAGTGATTTAGGGAGTGAAGGATTTGGTATGTAGGGTTTAGGGTTCTAGGAATAGTGTGTAGAAGGGTTTATATGTGGAGGGTTAGGGATTAGGGAAAATAGATTAAGGGAATGGGGTTTAGGGAAAATAGATTAAGGGAATAGAAATAATATAAAACAAGTACCCTTTGCAAATCTATGAGACGGTTTAGAGGATAGCTAGGGTTTAGTTTTTTGAGATATGAAAATCACCACAATTGATGAAAAGCCCTTGCTAAACTAGGTGGGAAGTTTTACTTACTTGATGAGAGGCCAATTGAGGAATTTGAAGTGAATTAGGGTGACTTGAGTCATTTTGAAGCTCAGTGGACAGGTGCGCAGTGCTGCCTCTCAGGTGCACAGTGCTCTTAGTATGCGAAGCACTAGCTGCTAGGTGTGCAGCGCCTTCTGTTTTTCCACAAACTGCTATAATTTCTTCCCTTTGCCCAATAACACTCAAAATCATGATTTTTGCTCTCCTTAGCACTTACAAATTCAACAATGAAGTGAGATAACAAATGGATGACCTTTTTATAGCTTTCACTTTTTTTATTCTTGATTAATCAAAACACACTTTGATTATGTTTTTTAGTTGTGAATGCTTGACCCTCTTTCTTTGAAATCTAATAGACTGATGTTTTGAATGCTTTGAATTTGCAGTGGCAAGAGTTGGAAATGTGACTAGGAGCAGCTTATGAACACTTATATAGGAAACATAAAATTACATAAAATTTACAAATAGTAAACCAATGCTCTGTTTTCACCTCAAACTGAGTTTGAGGTGAAAAACTTATTAAATTTACAAATTATGAAATTTAAATCTTTTCGATAATTATTATCTTCCTCAAGTGTCTACTGACCATTATTCATCAACGATTTTTGGACATTTGACATGGTGAAACCCTAATACCTAATGAGAGTGAAACCCTAAAACCTAAGACTTATTTAATAAAATGGCCTGAAAATAAACATTAACCTCAACCATTGATTGAATGGCACCTGAGAAAAGGTCAGAAAATATATATCATGAGGGAAAAAACTAAAATGAACCCTACCATCAATTGATCCATGACCTAATGGAATGCAACTCATGAGATTTGGACTCCTAATATGAATGCAAAAGAGTGAATTTTGATCACTGATGGCAATATGAAAGCACTGACACTAACATTGGCTCCAATGGGGATGGTAGGTCCTTGGAGGTGCCAAGAACCATAGATCTCTAGAATAAGTAGACTAGTGCCTCTTGCATTGGGCAATACGGTCATTATACTTCGAAAACTGAAACTGACACTATGAAAATAGACTCAAAACTCAAAGACTCAAAAAATCAAAGACTCAAAGTCTCAAAGACTGATACAAATCATTCAACTTTATAGCCTTCACCTCGGGCCCAAAGCTAAAATGAATTGTAACATTTGAACACTTGCAAGGAAAGGAAAACAGTATATACAATGATCACTTCACAATTTCATAAATCACTTTAGAAGAGGTAGCGCCTCAGGAGCCTGCCATTGACTGGTCCTCCTGAACAATCTTGACCATCCATCTCTTTGAGCAAGAATGCATTTTGCCCTATGTATGCAACAATATTATAGGGTCCCTTCCACAAGTTTTCGAACTTGTCATGCTTGCCTTTATCTTCGCTCCTCGCATCTCACCATAACACCACATCGTCAAGCTGAAATTTATTTGCTTTAGCTTTCTAGTCATAGATCTTTTTGATCTTCTTCTGCAATCTGAAAGTATTTTGGAAGACTTCCTCCCTTGTCTATTGTAAATGTATCATTTGATTGATTCTTCGCTGAAAATCATCTTCTTCACTACCAGCTTCCTGTAAAATTTTCACAACCGGGACTACCAGGGATGTCAGAAAGACTGTGTCAATGCCATATACTATTTCAAATGGAGACATACCTATAGATTTCTTTTGGCTCACTTTGTCCGCCCACAAAGCATTAACTAACTTCTTATGCCAGCCTTTCTTGTTTGTTTCCAGCAGCTTCTTAATGATGTTCACCAATGACTTATTAGATGATTCGGCCAGACCATTACCTTGTGGGTAATATGTTGTGGAGTGACCCAAGGTAATATTATACTTGCTGCAAAAATCGATCATCTTCTTGGATTTGAATGCAGCTGCATTATCTGTTATGATTTTACTAGGACAACCAAAACAAGATAAAATATTTGATTCCAAAAATTGAATGATTACCATGTCTGTTGCCTGTCTGGTTGGGATTGATTCAATCCACTTGGTAAAATAATACCGTTGTTGTTAGGATCCACTTGTGCCAAGCCGATGATGTTGGATGAATCTCACCAATAAAATTGAGTCCCCACTTCTGAAATGGTGCACTGACTTCAACCTATTTCAAAGGAAGAGGCAGCAACTTTCTTTTCCCTTGAAAGACTTGACACTCATGACTGTTTTATAGAGATCTGAAAATAAGGTGGGCCAATAATATCCCGCTCTCAAAATTTTGTTTTTTGTTGTCTTCCAAAACAAGTGACCACCACAATCACCCTTATGAAAGTCACTCATTACCTATTGGGCTTCATCTTCAATTAAACAGTTCAACAAAACACCACCTGGATCCTTCCAATAAAGGGCATTATTCAAAATGCAGAATTTAGCAGCTTTAAGTTTAAGAGTTCTACCTTTATTCTTTGACAATTCTGAAGGCGGAGAAAGGTGTTGAAGTACATACACAATATTTGAATGCCACGGTGACTGAAGGAAAATTTCAGACACTTGAATCAGGGAGTTCTCCTCTTCATCTTCGAACATGGCAGCAATAAGATTTATATCTAACGCATGAAAATTTGATTCTACCATGAACCATGTCAAGCCTTGTCCTTTGATCAGCTTTGTAGGCTTTATCTCCAAATCATATTCTAACATTGTTGCAATCCATTTTCCCCATCTTCCTTCCGGATTGGTTTTTACTAGCACATCCTTAACTGCTACGTTGGGAACATATGCTAGGATGTGAGAGTGCAGAATATACACTCAAAAGTCCTTCAAGGCTTTGACAAGAGCAAGAGCCTGCTTCTCAATTATGTTGTACTTCAAGGCTACATCCCTAATAGTTCTGCTAAAGAATGCAATGGGCTTTTCTATTTTATCTCTCTTTTGCATTAAAACTATTGGCATGGTATGCTCAGATGCAAATGAGAATAAAATGAAATCTTGTGTATAATCGAGACTAATCAAAATTGGAGCTATAGATAAGGCATACTTTTCCAAATTAAATGATTTCATAGCATCCTTCGTCTATTTCACCACACTATCCTTCTTCAACATATTAGTAATTTCTCTCAAATGCTCAGCAAGATTAGGTACAAATCTTTGTAAGAAATACATCTTACCATTGAATTCTTGTATCTCCTTCTTGTTCCTGGGAAAGTCTATTTGTTGAATTGCTTCTACTCTTGATGGATCAATGCGAAAGCATTCTTTCGAGATAATATGGCCAAGTAGATTTCGTTCATCCGTAGCAAAGAGACTTTTCTTCGGATTGAGCGATATCCCAAATTTCCTACATCGTTGAAACAAAATCTACAAATGGTGAAGGTGCTCATCATATGAATTTGAAAACACTATCAAATCATCTAAATATACAACCAAAAATATATCCTTTTCATTGGAAAAAGCATTGTCCATTGCACACTAAAATGTGGCTCCAACATTTTTCAAACCAAACGGCATTTTAGCGTAATGGAATGTTCCCCAAGGGGTGGTGAATGATGTTTTATCACGGTCATCTTCATGCACTAGAATCTGATTATATCCAGAATATTCATCAAGCAGTGACATACGCGATGCTCCAACCATTATTTGGAGGATGTGATCCATCTTTGGCAGCGGGTAATTTTCCTTCAATGACACTTAATTTAAATTTCTGAAATCAATGCACAATCTGATCTCCCCGACCTTCTTCCTCACAAGAACAAGATTCAAGATCCAATTAGAAAATCTGATTGAGACAATTATACCAGCCTTGTACAATCAGTTTACCTCTTTTTCAATTGAAGGCAACAACTTGGGATTAATCCTTCTCAGCTTTTGAAGGAATGGCTTTTGATTTGGCTTGATGGGAATCGTGTGCTAAATTATGTCTTTGTTATAAACCTTTAAATTTGAATAATCCCAAGCAAACACATCAGCGAATTTAGACAATAATTTGACATATTCAAACTTTACCTCTGGAGATAATGTCTTTGACAGTTTCACAAACTTGGGCTTCTCGATTGTTCCAAGATTCACATCCTCAACACCCTTGTCTGTTGGCACCAAGCTTGGCTTCCTAGCCACATCACCTTGATCAAAGAGTTCCTCTAAAGGAATAAGACCTTTAGGAATGACATTGTCCTTTAGCTGCAATATTTCCATCTGATTCACTTCAATTTCTGGTTCATCATAATCACGATCACAATCTATGGAAGCATCCTTGTAGTTTCCTTCATTTTGCAAGAAATTATTAATCTCCTTATCATCCCAAAACACCTGCCCATACCTTAGATTGTCAAGAAAAGCTAGGCGGTGCTTGACATGGATCTCAAACTTGTTATTGGAATTCATCAAGATCTTCAAATTACTAGCAGCAATAGCAAGTGAATCTGCAATTACATTTTGTGCACGTGGTACACATGTCAAGGTATAATTTGGAAACATCTTTAGTATATCTAAAACTGCATTACAGTAGACCCTCATCCATGGATGTTTTGCTTGATATTCACCCTTAACTTGCTTGATTATCATATCCGAATCTCCATAGACTGATATCCTTCTTGCTTTCAGCTTTTTGAGAATTTTCAAACCTACAACCAATACTTCATATTCGGCTTAATTGTTAGAATAGTCAAAGGCCAATTTATATCAACAAATTCTAACATTACTAGGGACTTTATTTGGCTGGAAAACAGGGTTGTGAATCCAAATCCCTATGCTGGCACCATCCTTACCCACAGCTCCATCAAAATCCATTCTCCATAGGCTTGCTTCTTCCTCTAAGTGCTGAAATTATGTTTCATTCTATTTCTTACCTTGACTGATCTCTTCAATTTGTTGCTGCTCATTGCCTTTCTGTTGCTACTGGAATGTGAACTGCTTAGAGGTACTTGCAAGTTTTTGTCTTTCTTGATTAAGGACCACTCTAAAATTTTCTGAAATCTCTGGCACATATTCTACTTCAACAAACTGACTATCAATAACATTCAAGCCACTATCTGAATATAATACAAACAATTCTAAATATGTATGTACAACATTAATTGGATGATTAACTGGTTTCTCCTTGCTTGTGATCATGTACTTCATTTTCTTCTCCCTATATAATTTTCTCAACTGACCAAACACGAGAATGGTAGCATAGGAGAAATGTAATTGTAAAGTCCCTTTAAGCTTTGCACCCCACGATCTGGACAAAAGAATACCAAACCGTGGCAGAATGTCCACAACAACCACATCCATGAGAACATTCTTGGCCGGGATTTGATCTAGAGACACCACCAAGTCTTTGATAAGACCAATACATTAGACCCTACTGAAATCAAAAGAATAGAGGTCATGATATTTACGAGTAATGTCAAGGCCCAATTTCTCCATAATGGCTTTTGGCATCAAATTATGGGAGGCTCCGGAGTCAAACATGGCATTATGGAGGACATACTCGTGCAGTCTAAGCCTTATATAGAATGGAGGCACTTCACTATCCTCAGACTGACCTTCTAAAGCCGGGCCAAAGATGAGCTCCGAGTGATCATCTTCTACATTGATCATATCAGATAAAGGATCTATGTTCAAAATTTTGGACACTTGGTTTTTATAACTGATGTTCTTCATCAATTCAGTCAAATGAATTGAAGCCTTTAATTTAGCAATCTCATTTTCTAAACTAAAAGCTGAAAATTTATCTACCTCTTTGACTGAAGAGTCCTCATTTTCGACCTTTTCCTTTTCTGCACTTTGTTGATTGGTCTTCTCATTTGCAGATGGTCCTTTGCTGGAAGTTGGGTCAGCAAGTTCCTTCCCTTTCTTCTGAGCATTTGAGGAGTTATTCTTGGGTTGCGTCTCCTTTCTCTTTTGAACCTGGCTGACTGGTACATCTCTACTTCTAAATGAATATTGTTTCTCCTGCACTGTCAATGCATTCATATATCCCCTCTGATAATCATCTGACTCATCCTCTAGAACCCCTTCATTTGCTAGTATCTAATCTTCATCTTTTTGAACATGTGAAACCTATGAATATTCTTCATCTTCCGTGAGAAAAATCAGCAAACCATCAGCAATAAAGAAATGATTTTCCTCCACCAATGGATCATCATCATCTTCACTCTCCATTTCGTGTACATAATTTTGTTGCAAATGAGTTTTGACTTGCTGTTGTGATGACTGATCTTGTGCCTTCTGCTCCCTTTGTTTAATCCTGAACTGAGGTTGTTGTTGTCCTCTGAAGTTTGGATTTCTGATTGTGTTTTCAGGCTTGTCTACAATTGTCAACCAATCAAACATCTTCTCAATTTTCCAAAGTATATGATCTGCCTTAACATCTGAAGAAGATGCTTCTTCCTTTATAGTCACCTTCTTTTCAGTCTTCATCCTTGCTCTCTTGGCCAGCAAATTTTCCTCTACACTTACTGTGTTCTTCTGCATATCCTCAAGTGTGGTAGGATCTCTTTCTCTCAACTAATATGCCATATCAGCATCGAAGCCATCGGGAAATTTGATCAATGCTAACCCCATTGGTGGCTTAATGTCAGTTAGAATAGCATTATAAACTGTATTGAACCTTACACAGTAATCTTGGACACTTTCACCTACATTCCTTTTTATATTTTCATACTCAGATAGAATTTGGAGTGGATTTTTCTTTACCTCCCATCAGTCCAGGAATTGTCTATGTAGAACTGGCAAAGTATTGATGGATCCCGCTAGTAATGCTCTAAACCACTTTCGAACCTCGCCTCCAAAACTTTGCACAAATAATCTCATGGTCACATTCTCTTCATCTACCTCATGGAGATCATAGAATTCATTCATCCTATCAACATGTTGCTGCGTTGTAATACCTTGAGTGGCATCGAACAATGGTATCTTACTTTGGTAATCAACAGGCATAACATCCAAATTCTGAGGTAGAACGAGAGGTACATATCTGGCAGCCATGATTCGAGGCGGATTTGAAACTGATGTTGAAGTAACTGAGGGATTTGTGACAATAGGAGGAGTTGATGTAGCAGAAGTGATGGGTGTTTGAGGGGTACTGATAGGTTTTTGAGGGAGTAAAGGTATGAATGAGGTGTCAAATAATTCTCTGAAGTATGAGGAAATGATAATGAGGAAAAATATGTTGAAGCCGAATCAGAGAGTTTAGGAATTCGATCAGTGGTGATAGATGAATGAGGAGAGTTTTGAAGATTACGATTACTTATCAATTTGGCCTTTTCAATTTCAAGCTCCTTGGTGAATTTTGGGTCTGCAACTATGTCCAACAATTCACTGTCCAATGTGGTTCTAAACAAGGATAGACCAAAGTATTCGTCAAAAGGAAGATCTTCAAGGAACAACCACTCCACAGGGCATGAATGAGATCTGAAAACTGGTCTAGGACTTGATAAACTCTCTTGTCTGAGAATCCTGGGAATGAGATTAGGATTTTCAAATATGGGAGGAGGATCAGGATCAGGATTGGACCTGGTGTATCTTCTTGAAGCCAGTGTGTTCAGAAATTCTCAAGATTTTGATATTGCTTTACAACTTTCCAATTTTCAGCCTACTGAATTCTAAACTTATCATCCAAAAGTTCAGAACTTCTCAATTGTACTGGGGTGATTTATCTTTCTTCCCCAGTATGGTTGCCACTATGTTAGAGCCTAGATTGACCTCAAGCTGAAGGGAGGTAATCCTAGGATAACCACAAACCAAGCTTAACCTGGTAGCTAGCCCTACCAGGTCGGGAGAGGGCTCTCTCCTTGTCAATCTCAGTTTAGATGACTGAAATGAATATGGATTTTAGGCTAGGTATAGTATCTCTATGGTTTTTGGTTGATTTTTATGAGTTGGTTGCTGTATCAAATGGAGCAAGTTGCTTTGGGTCTGGGAAATCAAGCCAGAATTGCAGGGTGTTCTGTGGGGCGAGGTAGGTAGGTGTTTTAGCACTTAGAATTGAGTTAGATGGTAGGTCTAAGATTGGTGAGGGGATGTTGAGGGCATGAAAAGGTCATGAATCCTCTTCAAACAATTGAAAACATCAAAAACTAAATGTATTCCCAAGGCAGAGCATTGTTATCAATGTATTCTACCTATCTATCTTAATTCATTTAGTTAAGAAGAATGAAATAGATTTTTTCACATATAACACATGATAAAAGCTAATGACAAAAGGAGAAATAATGAAAAGACACATTACCACAAGAATCCCACAAAAATAGCTACAAACCATGGTTTATTTCCTTGCCAAACTGCTGTAGTGATGTACAATAAAGCTCAAAGCATCGACAAGAGTCCGAATTTTACAAATGACTAAGAAAGTACATAATATAGGCATCAAACCACATGTGCTAGACATCAAGGGTCAAATCCATGAGAAGAGGGTTGGTTTCAACAATATCTAAACTAAGAACAGGAATATAGGGAGTGGAACAACTTGCCTCTAAAACCAAGGAAACTGATTCATTTACCCCCAAACCACCTCAAAATGATGTATCTACCATCAAGAGTCATTTTAAAATTAAATTTACATAACATAGCATCATTTACATTCATAGATTCATCCAAAATGAAAGTAAAAGTCAACTTGTAGAAAAACTAGGCAAAATTTTGACTTTTGAGCAAAATGGGCAAAATTCATCCTATGTGCAGCGCCCTTTCAAACCTAGTTTTGGGGGCCTTTCCCTTAACCAAATTGATCCCAAGACGGCTTGTTGTAAAATTCTGCCTGTCTAGTTTCTGGATCATCTTGAAATTCGGAATTTGGATGTCATTTCCCCCCTCAAAAGTGAATCTCCCAAAACGGCTTCCTGTGTGTCCAAAAAGTGGCAGAGAGGTCATTTTTTGATGGGTTTTTGACCTTTAGGTGACCAAGATTTTCTCATGAAAATTTCTGGGTTTGCTTATTTTTTCATGCTGAATCCAAATATGCAAGCCATTCTTCCAAAAAGTGCCCCAATAAAAGGCACAATGCCAGTGTCGTTGCGCACCTATTGCAATTTCCTGTGTTGCAAAATTTAAAATTTGAAAATTACAAAATCTTACCAAAATTTTCCCAAAATTGACACAAGGCATCCTCATGCACTGCTTTGATGAGCTAATGAAACATCAACTAGGATTTCCAACTTGTTTTCTCCTTTTTTCTTCTCAAAGCCTTCCTCAATCTTGCCTTAAGCTTCCTCATCCTTATATTGCATATTTTGTTCCGGGTCATATAGTGATAGGCCATGCGATGAAGCATCTTCTTTTCTTTATTGGCCTTCTCAAGAAGCTTCTCAAGGTGTATGTTAACCCTTTCTAGCCAAGTTTACCGATCATTCTCAATCTCTTTCTCAATGGAGGTCATCTTGACCTTTGCCTTCTTTTCCTCTTGCCGCTTCTCCTTGATCATTTGCAGCTCCATGAGGACTTGCTTGTCATTTAATTTCTTGTTTTCTTGCTCAAGATAATTGATAATCCACTTTTCCCTCTCTAAATTGACTGACAAGGCTTGAATGCCAGCCTCTTGCTTCTTGATGATCATGTCTTTAGTTATCTTTGTACTTTGAGTCTCCACATCAATGACATCAATTCCTGTGTCTCCTCATGATCAACTAGGTCAAAGTCCCTCTCTTGCCCATCACTAGGATCCTTCTCCTGCATTTTTCCTTTGGCTTTACCTTTGCCTTGTTGTTTTTCCCAACATGTACCTGTTTTGCTGAAGAAGAAGTCAAAGACCCTTCCACTCCTTGTGGAGATAGCATTTTCCTGTGGTCTAAAGATGAAGGCAAGACCCCTTCCACACTTTGTGGAGATAATACTCACCTAGCAGCTGCAAAGAGCCCCCTACTGCCCCTCTGATATGTCACAAACACTAGCACTTTGACAGTTTCAATTTCTTTGGCTTGTTCATGTCCTGAAGGTCCACCTTCCTCCTAATGCACTGATGAAAATACTTTAGTGCCTTTGAACACCTCATGAGAAATGAAGGTCTCTCATGGTATATTTAGTAGATTCAACTGTTGTAAGACAATGATTTTTATCACACAGAAGTGATATATGTTGTTTAACTGTTGGGGATGTGAATTTTTCTTGACATAGAGTGCCATCTTCTCAATATTCCGGAACATGAAGTAAAGAATATCCATCATCCTCACTCTAGTAAAATGCATCAACAATCTAATGTGGTAGGCAAGCACGTTGCAGGCACATGATGTTTGGGATTATGTCTAGTTTGAGTTTTCAGGACCTAAAAATGCAGCAGAAGAACAAGCTCTCAATAATACAAAGAGAACAATGGAAGAAATACAAGAAGAAGAATGCACAGAGCTGCAACGTATCCAACAGGGAGTGAACCGAGTAGTGTTCTAGAAGATTATGATAACATCTTCAGCAAAAGTAGCATGGGATACTTTGGCAACAAACTATACAGGCATGGCCAAAGTCAATATTGTGAAGTTGCAGAATACTAGGAGATATTTTGAAAGTCGCAAATGAAGAAGACAGAGGACATTGATTCTTTCTTGAATCGGGTCATAACTATTGTAAATCAGTTATGGATTTATGGTGAAGACATTAAATATCAAATAGTAGTTGACAAGGTCCTCAGATCTTTGTATACCAAATTTTATGTTGTGGTAGCAGCCATAGAAGAAGGAAAGGATTTGGCATCATTAAGAGTTGATGAGTTGATGCAATCGCTTCTATCACATGAGGTAAGGATAGACAAAAATAAGGATTCCAA
This sequence comes from Pinus tabuliformis, assembly GCA_031772625.1. Lineage (NCBI taxonomy): Eukaryota > Viridiplantae > Streptophyta > Pinopsida > Pinales > Pinaceae > Pinus > Pinus tabuliformis. Next base: position 3,879,040 of record CM062815.1, on the reverse strand, counting down.
TTTAGAGGCTTCTTTCAAAAGTCAGGTTTCTATTTCAAGAGACAAAGGTTGAGGCAGAAGTAGATCGAGAGGCAAAGAACGAAGTGGAAGATATGGTGGTCATATAGATGGCCGAGAAGAGCATGAACATGAAAGTGGAAGAAACTACAAAAGCGTCAACAATAATCAAAGAGCTGACAAATCAAAGGTGAGATGTTATTATTGCAATAAATTTGGTCACTATTATCCTTATTGCAGAAAGAAGATAGATGATCAAGGGAACCAGAGAGATAATGTCACTATAGAGAGTTCTAACTCCATGTCCTTAGCTTGGCATACCATGCATGAACCTTCTACTAGTGTGTGCTTATTAGACAATGGTTGCAGTAACCACATGACAGGCAACAAGGATTTGGTTGCAAATTTCTATCAATCTGTGAAAACAATGGTAAAGTTGGGGACTAACACGACTGTGGAAGAATATGGCAAAGGAATGGTCAACATTCTGAGCAGGTAGGGGGAGATGAAGACAACCTCAGAGGTATATTATGTTCCTAGTCTCAAAAATAATTTTTTAAGTGTTGGTCAATTGACACAAAAAGGATACAAAGTTATCTTTCAAGGTCAAGAATGTGTTATATATGACAAGCCCCAAAGCAAGCAACTGATAGCGAAGGTGCAGATGACAAGGAACAAACTCTTTCCTCTAATTTTGAATTACAGTGGTCAGGTGAGTTCTTTTACAGTTGCATGTTCTGATGATTATTGGTTATGGCACTTTGGATTTGGACACTTGCACTTTTCTGGTTTAATATTGTTGCAGTAGAAACAGATGGCCAAAGGATTACCTACCATCAAAGAACCTGCTAGTACTTGTGAGTGTTGCATCTTGGGAAAGCAACACCGTGAAAGTTTTCGAAAGGGAGTTGCATACAGAGCAAAGAAACCTCTTGAGCTAGTGCATATCAACTTGTGTGGACCTATGAGGACACAATCGATTGGTGGAAGTTGTTACTTCCTCACTTTCACTGATGAATACAACATAAAGATTTGGGTTTACCTCTTGAAGTAGAAGTCTGAAACTTTTGCAAAGTTCAAGGAATTCAAAGCCTTAGCAGAGAAACAAAGTGATCGACCAATCAAGTTATTGAGGTAAGATCATAATGGAGAATATGATTCAAAGGTATTCCATGATTACTGCAAACAACTTGGAATTAGAAGATGGTTTACAACTAGGTACACACCGCAACAGAATGGTGTACCAGAGAGAAAGATGAGGAAAATTATGAACATGGTAAGAAGCATGTTGAAGGGTAGAAACTTGTCTAATGAGTATTCAACAGAAGCAGTTACATGTGTTATTTATGTGATCAACAAATCTCCTACAAAGAGTGTGATGAACAGAGTACTAGAACAAGCATGGTCAAGTATGTCTTGCAGCATATCTCATCTTAGAGTATTTGGATGTGTATCTAATGAGATGTGTCTAAGGAGAGAAAAGGAAAATTGGATGATAAAAGTGAAAAATGCATATTCACTTGCTATAGTGAGAAATAAAAAGCTTAAAATTTGTATAACTCTGTCACAAAGAAGAACATAATTAGCAGAGACGTTGTGTTAAAGGAACAAGAGTCATGGAATGGAACTGTAGATAAAACAATTGATGCACAAGTGCCACTTATGGAAGGAGATGATGTAGCAGAAAAGGAGTAGCAAGAATCATAGGTGAAGAGACCAAACATAGACACACCAACAAGGACTCCAATTTTTTCAGAGCAGCATGGATCTTCAAGCATATCAACAGATGAAGATTCTCCTAGCAATCAATCAAGTGATGAATCAAGCAATGATAAGAGAAATATGAGAGGTTTGGAAGATATTATGACGATTTGGATGTTAGTTCAAATTTTGCATTATTGTCATTCCAACCTTCTTCATTTGAAGAAGCAATCAAAGATGAAAATCAGGTGCAATCCATGGATGGAGAAATTGAATCTATTGAAAAAAATGATACATGGGATTTGGTTGATTTACCAAAGGACAAAAATCTCATTGGTGTAAAGTGGGTGTACAAGAAAAAGTTGAATGAGAAAGGTGAAATTAACAAATTTAAAGCAAGACTTGTAGCAAAATAATTCTCGCAGTAACTGGGAATAGATTTTGTAGAAATGTTTGCTCCGGTAGCTAGATTGGATACAGTAAGAGAAGTTCTAGCCACAACATCTCAGAAAAAGTGGAAAGTATATCAGATGGATGTGAAATCAACCTTCTTGAATGGAATTCTAGAACAAGAAATTTATGTGCAGCAGCCTCCAGGTTATGAATTTGAAGCTAACGAAGATAAAGTTTACAGGTTGAAGAAAGCACTATATGGACTAAAGCAAGCACCTAGAACTTGGTATATTAGAATTGACAGCTACATGATTAAGAATGGATTTTGCAGAAGCAACATTGAACCTACCTTGTACACAAAGGTAAATGAGCATGGACAAATTTTGATTGTTTGCTTATATGTTGATGACATGAATTTTGTAGGTGATTTTGAGATATATGAATTTAAAGCATCCATGACCAAAGAATTTGAGATGACAAATCTTGGTCTCATGAAATATTTTCTTGGAATATAAGTTGAGCAATCTGAAAAGGAATTTTTATTTGTCAAAATAAATATTCCAATGATTTGTTGAAAAGATTCAGGATGGAAAATTGCAAACCTGTGCCTACACCAGTTGCAACAGGTACAAAGTTAAGCAAGGATGATGAAGGATCATATTTCAATCCAACTCTATTCAAAAGATTGGTTGGAAGGCTCATGTATCTCACAATTACAAGACTAGAAATCATGCAAGGAGTGAGTTTGATTTCCATATTTATGGAGACTCGAAAAGACACACATTACAGTGTAGGAAAAAGAATTGTGAGATACAAAGCAGGAACTAGATATTGAGGCATAATGTATGCAAGCACGAAAAAGAAGGATTTGATTGGATACATAGATAGTGGTTTTGCAGGAAGTTTAAATGATAGGAAGAGCACTTCTAGTTTTGTGTTCAATCTTGGTTCAAGTATGATTTCATGGGCATCTAAGAAGCAGCCCATTGTGACACTTTCGTCAGAAGAAGCCGAATATGTAGCAACAACATCAGCAACATGTCAAGTAGTGTGGTTAAGAAGAGTATTTGATGGATTCAAACAGAAACAACAAGGATCAATAACAATATACTGTGACAACACCTCAGTGATTGCACTATCTAAGAATAATGTGTTTCATCAAAAGAAAAATCATATTGATACTAGATATCACTTTATTAGAGAACTTGTGAATAATGGAGAAGCTCACTTGAAGCCTTGTAAATCTGGTGATCAATTGGCTGATATATTCACTAAGTCATTAGCACAAGAAGTGTTTGAGTTTCATAGAAGAAACTTGGCTATTGTAAGCGTAGCTGAGACATAGACGAACATGCCTGTTTGAGTTTTCATGAGTCATGTTTTAGTTTAGCAGTCATAATTAAGGGGGAGTGTTAAAATAAGATAATTACTCCTACGTGAGGAGTTGGATAAACATAGAGAGTCAGTTAACTAAGTGATTGAGTGGTTGAGTGTTTGAGTGTTGAGTCAAGTCAAGTTAAGTGATAGACGATGTTGAGTGTGATTGCATGTTGTTGCATGTCAAGATATTTTAGGCAAGTGGCTAGTTGGAAAAGGTTAAATACCCTTCACCGAGTTCATTGTAAGCATCATGTTTTGTGTGATCAATAGAAGAGAAGCAACTCGTGTTTTTTGTGTGAATTATTTTTTCTTTGTCTCCTCTGCCTTTCCAACAAATCGAAAAATGCGATGATAAGTCATATTTTTGAAGTCTTGTTTTCTAACCTTGGAAAACGATGATCAAACTAACGTCATTTTAAAGTCAAATGTGGAGTATGTGAAGCTCTTATTAGAAAAACAAAAGGCAAGAATACATTCCTTTACAATTCTTTTATTCTTTAAAATGGAAAAAAATAATTTACAAAGAAAATTTCCTTTGAAAATATCATGGAGCCTATTATTTTTTAAAAAGGATGAGACTTGTTCATTTTTAAGGGCTATATTTAAAACAAAAAAGGGTTTATTTGTTTTTAAGAGAATTGAGTTTAAAGAAAAATGGCCATCTTTTGCATTTTGAAGTTCTTTTCGAATGAATATTTAAAAGGGGAATTTGAAAAGTCGCTATTTCATTTGAAGATTATTTGAAAATGATTAAAAAAAAAATCAAGCGTTTTAATCTAGGAGTTTTATCAAAGAATTTGTGACTAAAAAAAAGCATGTCTTCATTTAATAAAAGTGGCTTCTCTTAACATTTTGCCAAAACACTGAATTTGTGTCCAAGAATTACGAATTTTGGTCTTTACAAATGAGGACATTTCTGTAAGCCCGAGACTATTGAGATACACTTCAAAATGACTATGTAGAGGCAACCCAAGAAGCATTGGCAGCCATGACCAATAATTAGATAAATGAAGCTATTGAAATGAGAAAGAAAGAACACAAGGCCAAATGCTGGATGCAAAACTCAGTCGATAACTCTATCTTTGACAAGATAACTAGCATCAACAACAAAATAAGCTTGTGATATTTTGAAAGTTATATATCAAGGAAATGATACAGTGAAGACTATACAATTGCAGACATTGTAGGTTCACTTCGAAACCCTGAAAATGACTAACATATAGAATGTTGACTAGTTCATGACTAGAGTCATGGGCATCATCAATGAAATCAAACTTATTGACAAAACCATTATAAATCAAAAAATAGTTGAAAATTTCCTTTGAAGAATGCACAAAAAATATGGCATGGTTGTAATAGCCATTCTAGACTCCAAATATTTTACAACTCTCCCAGTAGGACAATTGACTTGATCACTTTTGTCACACGAAACAAAACTTAGCCTGGTAGAAGATTCCATGGAACAAGATTTCAAAGCACAAGTCCCTCTTGGTAGAGGCAGAGGAAGAGAATATAGAGGCAACAAAAAGAAATATAGAGGTAGATTAGGACATCATCATGTAACAACACAGCCAATACCTTCACAAACCAAACACAAAGAAGGAGAACATGGAGAAAATCTAATGTCCAATGCTATTACTACAAGAAATTTGGGCGTTATGAACATGAATGCAGAAAGAAACAATCAGGTCAACAAAGAGGTAGTGTCCATCTCTCCCACAATGAAGGAGAATCCTCTAAACCATGTTTCTTTCCTGCCATCTTTCTAAAGACAGTCATGGTGAGGACCTTTAGTTTTTTTATAGTGGTTGCAACAATCATACGACAGGTAACAAAAAACTACTTTCTTGTCTTCATGCCTCCATAACCTCAGAAATTACTGTTGGAGATTGCTCCCATATAAAAGATGAAGGGAAAGGTATTTTCGTTATTCTTACTAAACATAATCAACAAAAATATATACCTAATGTTTATTATGTTCCATGTCTAAAGAATAATCTTATTAGTGTAGGTCAATTGATGGATCATGGTTATGATATAATATTCCAAGGGACCACGCGTTATATCTACGACAAAACTCATAATAGAATACTAATAACAAAGGTTGAAAAAACCAAGAATATGATGTTTCTATTGACTCTTACAAGTCAAAATATCTCACAGTATTTTGCACACAATGTGTCAAGGTGTTACAGACATTTTTGTGCCTTACAACACGAAGCATGAAATGTCAATAATCTAAGGGATCCAAAGTCCCTAAACATGTTGTTCCTACCCCTAGAGGAACAAGGTCAGCAAACCACAACACTGAATATTAGTTATCCACCTGAAAACACTAAAAAACAAGCTAATTCTGGATCATGTCAACTGCTCCACTGAGCATCTGCGCTGAATGTCAACTGCTCCACTCTGTACCTGCGCTGAATGTCAACTGCAAAGAAGGCTACCTGCGCTGGGCGAGTTTGGCCAAGTGGCACAGTCATTCCTCAAGGTGTCAATGCCCAGGAAGCTTCCAAAATGACACTTGTATCAGGGAATTCGCCTAGTGATGAGTAAGAGGGTCTAGATCTCCAAGTGGAAGCAAGAACCTCCAAGTGGACTCAAGAACTGAAGAATAACTGAAGTGGGAGAGGACACTAGTCAGCTTCATGCCAGCCTCAAGATGACTCATCCTTTCTCCAAAACTCCTATATATAGAGCTCTCTCATGAGGTCTAGGGAGGCTGGTATCTTGTGAATGTAAGGAAGTGCTGTTGGTTTGAGCATAGAACTATTGGGTGATTTGCTTGAAGGAGGTGAAGAGGAGATTTCTTTCTGCTGGGAGGTGATGTTGGATTGGGCCTTTTATGGTTGTATTACTTCCTGAACTTTACTTCTTCCATTAATAAAGCATTTGAGGTTCTTCTATATGCATGTGTCTCAATGGTGTATTGCTATACTTGTGTATTTGATTTATTCTAATCCTTGAATCAATTATGGATGTATGCTTCTTGTAGTTTCCCTCTCTTGCCATTTTGCAGGATCTTGGTGTAGCTGGGTCAGTGAAAGAGCAAGGAGCTAGGAGCAAGCAGCAAAGAGAGAAGATTGGATCAATCATTAGCGGAAGACAACGGTTAGTGGATCTCTTTCTCCCCTCTCTTACATCTCATAAAGAAGTAATCTCGAATAGCTTTGCTTTGATTGTTGCTGAGGTACTATCACCCTTAGAGTGGGATAGGGTCATTCCGTATTGGATACTTTTCCCAACAACAAATTGGCGACTTCGCTAGGGATCGTATCTTGTTGGTTGTTTGTGTTTTTGCTATTCGTTTCATAAACACAGGGAGTACCGAATCGAACTGCATTTGGATCTTTCAAATGCAAAGTAGAGGGCAGCTACTCTAGCTCAGTTTCTGGGCATGTTTATGACTTGAAGAGCTGATTCACAAGGACTCTAATTAGCTCTTAGTGATAGCTTTTCATCCTCCTTTTCATCCCTTAGTGTGTACTTGACTGATAGCTTCTGATTTGGCCAAAAACTGTGAATTTTTAAGCAATCTGTGACCCGGAAACTGAGAAAAACAAAAGTTTGAATCTTCAGTGCAGGCACTGTGAAGGAAGTCTGCATTTCAGCGCAGTTCCCGAAGGGGCTACTTGCGCTGAAGGTCAAACTGCCAGTGTACTACCTGCGCTGAACCAGTTTTTCCTAGTGCTACTGGGGTTCCCTCCTGTTTTTGCCCTGTTTTCACCCTTGTTTTTGCAGCCTGTTACCAGTCAATGTACCTATCTGAAACCAACTTTCCTTGCCACTATTCTACCTCGGTTGTATAAAGAAATTGTATTTTTTCTTTGTGTATTTCTTATATCATTTACAGTTTCCCGTAACGAAAGTGAACTAGTCTTGCTGTGGCCTCTTAGATCTAGATCTGTGATAAAGTGTCGTTCTGATCTTAAGAGTTAGTTTATTTGCTGTTCATAGCTGATTGAGCTCTCGCTTTCGTCATATGGTTTGAATTTATATATTTCTAGTGTCGAAACAAGTAAATCTTAAGGTGTCTTTTGATTTTGGACAAGCTTGTTTGCTTTCACTTGAAATTGAATTCAAAATAATACAACAACTTTCTTTTTGTATTGCACCAACATTAAGAAAGAGAAAAGAAATACCTGCATTGTGCATTTGCATTTGACAGTTTGCATGTTGATTTAGCAAAAAGTGCATTAGTGTGTGCTCTATGATCTGTGTGAAAAGATGATGTCTTTATTTTCCCTCAGTAGTTAAGATTTTCAAAGTTGAAAGATTGAAAAGCTTGCTTATCATCTTAGACTGCATTTAGGAGTATTACTATACATCTCGTGGTGATCCATAAAGGCAAACTGCTAAACAAGATCAACCTTAAAATAAATTGAATTTACATAACAACGCATTGAAACATAACGCAAACACATAGAGGTCTAAGCTAGAGACGTGTTCCGACGTCGTTAAACGTGATATCTTAGCGTTGAGTGGTTAGGTGATTCCTCCACGGTGAAGCGATAAGTATCAATACGGACTTGTGCTCCCACGTACCGTCGCGTATATATTAGGAGACCCCTATAGGAACAAAGCCTTTATCCATAGGAAACCGTGTCGGCCGCCCTACTGATCGCAATGCAGTGAACACAACATTCACAAAGATCGACCACTCGTACCGTAAAACGTATTCTGTGGTTTTGCGAAAAGTTTGGCACACCCTCTGCCTAGAACTCCAGAGCAGTTTCTTTTGGCCTTTTTCAAACTCTATAACTGAAAAAGTCCATCCGAGCATTTGTCACTTCGGGCTCGTTAAAACATCAAAGGAGACTAGAGTCATCTTTAGCTTTTTCTCGACTCTTAAAAAGTGAAAAAGCAAGTTGTGTCTAAAGCGTCGTTATAAAATTTATTTTAAACGGAACATAATCACCTCCTATTCCTGCGTTGATCTGTAGGTTGAGAACATGGAACGCCCCAACCAAGGAATTCCACATGATGGAAATCCTAGTCCTTTCTCCTCTTGGGGAGAAGTTGGTGCGCCCCACATGGCCACATTGGCGCTTCCAGGACTGACAATTGGCCTGCCTATTTGGCTATTCTCAACCAATGTAGTTCGGAATACCATGGTTCCTGAACAGTCGAGTCAACAGTTAGATCAGTCTAGAGCTGCCCACCAGCCTTCTACTTCCTATAACTCTTCCTCCAATCCTTCATCTTCGCAAGGTAGAGCCGGCAAAAGCCAATCTCCCATGGAGAAGAAGGAGAAGAAGAAGAAAGAGAAGAAGAAGAAGGAGCCTAAGGCGACTGGGGGCAAGCAAAAGACATCTGACAAAAATCCACACATAGCACAGACCGGGCCTAAATTGCCATGTGTCATATGTAGAGGAGACCACTTCCATAGAGATTGTCCCTGTATTCCCCGGATACTAAGGGACTGGTCCCCTCGGTTGCACAAGTCGGGAGCATCAACCTCTAATAGCCATGTTGAATGCTTACCATCAACCAGCGAAAGTGAAGGTTCAAGACAAAGAGGGGGAGCAAGATCCCCCTGCAGACTGTGTGAAGGCGATCACGCCATCCACCGTTGTCCCTTCTTAGACGAAGCGAAGAGAGTTTTGGAAGATCGTCCGGTTTCACCGTTGAGACTTCCTCCTGGATACAAAAAACGCGTGCCAAGTCCTTCGTTGGTTGAGAATACAGCTGGCCCGCTCAAGTGGTCAGCTGAAGCGTCGGTCATTGAAAATGAACCTATTGAATCCAGACCGGACGAAAGTCCAAAGGTAGAAACGGCAGTTGACCCGGTTCTTCCTTCATAGGTTCCATCCTCAAATGACACCGTCACTGAAGATTCATCTTCAAATGACACCCTCACTGAAGAGAATAAGGATGACACCATCCAGATTCTTTTCATCAACACAGACTCTGATGAGCGTCAGGGCAATGCGCCCATTCCTTTATCGCAGGAAGGAACATCGTCAGGGTCGTATCCGTCCGTGTATTCAGTCCCACCACCAAGCAACCTGGTTGTGTCCTTTGATTGGAACCAACTAGGCAGACCCCGGTTGCCAGCCAGTGTACCATTCAGAATCATAGTCCAAATTTATAGAATGGTAATGGCTGGAACTATCATTGATGAAGGGGCATCTGTGAGTATCCTTTCCTCTATTGCTTGGAAAGCACCGGGTTCCCCGGCGCTTTTGCCTGAGATAAGAAATCTCTCGGGTTTTGATAAAGGAACCAGTCGACCATTAGGGATCCTCCCCAATGTGCCTGTTACATTGAAAAGGAAGACCGTTCAAATGAACGTGATGGTCGTTCAAGGACCCTTGGATTATAACCTACTCCTTGGACGAGACTATATATATTGCATGGGAGCTATAGTGTCCTCACTCTTTAGAGTAATGTGTTTTCCACACGAAGGAAGAATGGTCAAGCTCGTAGACCAACTTTCCTTTCCAGGATCACGCATCGCAAATAGTCATATACCAACCCTCAATGGTCTATTCACTCAAGAAATGTCTCCACCCCCAGTCCTCCTTCCCGATGAGTGCGAGTGATTCGGAAAGATGGGACTGGAACCCAGGGGGCATGCATCCTGGTCTGCTTCGGGCAGAGGAAACCCTGGGTATAAGGTAGGATTTCCGCGAAAGAATATGACTAGTTCGTACCCTGTCCATGGATGGAAGAGGGGTTGTTCTAGAATAGGATTCTTTTGTCAAGGTTACTTGTTTGACAAAGGTCATTCACCATTGTCTACTTCGGTAGACAGTGCCGAGGAAATGTTTTCGTTTGATGGTGTTAACAAAACAATCTTTGGGTAACCAAAAAGAGGCAAGCCTCCCTCAATAACACCAATGTTTTGTCTTTGAGTAGTGTTCTTCTCTTGTCGCAAGTAGCTTCTCTCTTGTCGCAAGTAGCTGTTCTCTTGCGATCTTGCAAAAAGATCTGTTAAAAGTTGGGCTGACGGGAAGACAAGTACCGCATAAGACCCGTTAAAAATAACGAGAAGACAAGTATCGTTAACATTAGACTAGCAAGACGACAAGTAGCTGTGAACACCCAAAGAAAAATAGAGGTGGGGGAGAGGAGGGGCAGCCTTGAAATTGTATTTTATACCTGGGGGCATGCAAACCTTTTGGAGTGCAAGCTAGGAGCGGTTATTTATCTGTTTTTGGGATTAGCCGTTTCCGAACTTGCATAAAGAAAGGATGAGAGGGAGCATAGCTTATGTGAGGCGCAAGCTCTATAAAAAATGGAGTCTTACAGGAGACATTTCTTATCTTATGACTGGTATATCGAGCAGTTTTACCGCGGAATTTATGCTCGTTAAAAAATAGAAAAGCGAGATCCGAGCAGTTTTAGTACATAGTTCATGCTCGTTAAAAAATAAACATAAGGTTGAGCAGTGTTTTGGCGCATTCAAACTCGTTAAATTAAAAATGAACCCATCCCGGTAAATAACCATGGTGATCGTAAATTTATTAGCCATAAAAAGCCTTAGTCGTGTTTGCACCTGCCACCTCCATTCCATTTGGCCGATCGTTCACCCCCATATGATTGTTTACCCATTTTGAGGAACAGCTGCGAAGAGTGATTTCACCTAGCCATCCTTGTGACACTGCCATGATTGGAAAATTCCAACCTGTACCTGGAATCTGCTGCTATCCCTGTTTATCACTCATTCCTCAAAAGACGAGTCTTCTTTGAGCTCTTTTCAACTGACTCGTAAAATATGAAAAGTTTGCCGAGTTTTGGCCTTCCAGCTCGTTAAAGTGACCGGAAGAGCTATCCCTCCTCTAGATTTTAATCTTTTTGGACCTGAGGGATTATTACACAAAAAGGTCGAGCGCTTGTTTTATTCAGATTGTTAAAATTATCGAAAACTCATCCCTTTTGTATTGTTTTATACTTTTTCAGACTTAAGGGATTAGATGACGAAAAAGGAATTTTGGAGTTAACTTTTTGTACCTTTTCAGACTCTCTAAAAATGAAAAGGACCGAGTTTTCCTTGTTGTTAGACTCGTTAAAATGATTAAATAGCGACAAACTTGTCTTTAGACGAGAACGAGTTTCCCTATCGCTAAGCTCGTTAAAACATAGCGATGGGCTTGCCCGAAGGGCAGGTTATAGAACAAGCATATGTTATCCTCCTCAAGCTTGACAAAAATAAAGAGGTACTGGTCAGAAATGACTGGGGAAAAATTGGGAGAACCTCAAAGCTTTAATGGTAGCAAGTCGCTCTTGAACATGACACTTTTCCTCCGTATCACATCGGGTTGGGTTGTTTCATTCACCGGTCTCATCACCATGGTCCTCGCCAAACCATCCACATTTGGGGTAATGCTACCGATCCATCGCATCAGTGTCGTTATATGTTCAAGAGATGTTGTTCAGAAAGAGTCAACCGTGTCCCATCCAATGCCATACATTATCCTTCATCCACCCATGATCGCCACCCTGAATCATATTTCACATATTTTTTTCACCTCCACTAAAATCATTAGCTCCGTTCCGTGTCACTGATGTGGGATTCATTAAGGCCCTCCTTTGACGGATCGCTTCTTGTCGACTTCAGCTCATTATCCAAGAAGTTGATCTAGGAACAACCCCCTTCAGTACTTTGAAGCTTGCATGCCTCAATGGCAAGTTTCTCACTTCCGGCGACAGGTATACATCAATGACCTTCGACCAGAAGATTTTGCGTGGTGTTCGACGCCAAGTCCTTTATTCACACCACGTGAATTGTACTGCAGTACCTTGAGGGTCATTATCATTATCGGTGATTCCTCTCGTGCTCGTTAACGGTTTACATCATTGACCGGTAATCAAGCGATGTCTTTCCATGTTTGACTTCAGCGCAATTCTCGCATGGATCGACTTGTACTTAGAGTGAAGATCGAACGAGTTTGAAGACCCCGGATCTAGTTTCATCCATCCGGGCTGCGATATATATTCAGGAAACATAAAGACATTTGACATGTACATCATTGCAGCAGATGATCATCCTACTCAAAGGATGATAATTTCAGCAGAGAATTATCAGTCTACCATCAGACGATCGTCTATTCTATGTACCAAAATGAATTTATAAAGCTGAGCATGGGAATGCCCGCCTCAGCTAGATCATGAAAGAAGAATGAAAAATAATGTATTGTATTGTATTTTATTACAGGTCACCTCTCAGCGATTGAATGAACTTCGGATCCTCCTGATAAAGCATTTCACCTGATAAACGACCTCATACTTTAGGGGGCAACTGTTACAGACATTTTTGTGCCTTACAGCATGAAGCATGAAATGTCAATAATCTAAGGGATCCAAAGTCCCTAAACATGTTGTTCCTACCCCTAGAGGAACAAGGTCAGCAAACCACAACACTGAATATCAGTTCTCCACCTGAAAACACTCAAAAACAAGCTAATTCTGGATCATGTCAACTGCTCCACTGAGCATCTGCGCTGAATGTCAACTGCTCCACTCTGTACCTGCGCTGAATGTCAACTGCAAAGAAGGCTACCTGCACTGGGTGAGTTTGGCCAAGTGGCACAATCATTCCTCAAGGTGTCAATACCCAGGAAGCTTCCAAAATGACACTTGGATCAGGGAATTCGCCTAGTGATGAGTAAGAGGGTCTAGATCTCCAAGTGGAAGCAAGAACCTCCAAGTGGACTCAAGAACTGAAGAATAACTGAAGTGGGAGAGGACACTAGTCAGCTTCATGCCAGCCTCAAGCTGACTCATCCTTTCTCCAAAACTCCTATATATAGAGCTCTCTCATGAGGTCTAGGGAGGCTGGAATCTTGTGAATGTAAGGAAGTGCTATTGGTTTGAGCATAGAACTATTGGGTGATTTTCTTGAAGGAGGTGAAGAGGAGATTTCTTTTTGCTGGGAGGTGATGCTGGATTGGGCCTTTTATGGTTGTATTACTTCCTGAACTTTACTTCTTCCATTAATAAATCATTTGAGGTTCTTCTATATGCATGTGTCTCAATGGTGTATTGCTATACTTGTGTATTTGATTTATTCTAATCCTTGAATCAATTATGGATGTATGCTTCTTGTAGTTTCCCTCTCTTGCCATTTTGCAGGATCTTGGTGTAGCTGGGTCAGTGAAAGAGCAAGGAGCTAGGAGCAAGCAGCAAAGAGAGAAGATTGGATCAATCATTAGCGGAAGACAACGGTTAGTGGATCTCTTTCTCCCCTCTCTTACATCTCATAAAGAAGTAATCTCGAATAGCTTTGCTTTGATTGTTGCTGAGGTACTACCACCCTTAGAGTGGGATAGGGTCATTCCGTATTGGATACTTTTCCCAACAACACAAGGATACATGAGTCTCAACTATGGAATTCTAGGTACAGACATATCCTTTCGAGGATTCTAAGTCTACTTCAGAAACATTCAATGGTCACTAGTCTTCCTGTTCTGAATGAAAAAAATTCTACCAGTGAAATCAGTATTCTAGCAAAGCATAAAGATATAGCTTTCTGACATCTTCAACTATAGCAAGAGAGCCTTTAGAGCTAGTTCATAGAAATACATGTGGCCTAATGCAGATACAACGCAATGATGGTAATATTTATTTTTTTACCTTCATTGATGATTATATCATGAAGATATGGATTTATTTTCTAAAAAATAAATCAGATACTTTCTCAAGATTCAAAGAATTTAAAGCAGAAGTAGAAAAAAAAAATGGAAATCCTTTAAAAGTTCTAAGGTTAGATGGAGGAGGAGAATACAATTCCAATGACTTCAAATATTTTTGACAACAACGTAGAATCATCATGCAAAACACAACAAGATACACTCCACAACAGAATGGAGTAGGAGAAAGGAAAAAACTAGTCAATCATGAATATGGCCAAATGTATGCTTCTTGAGAAGAAGTTTTCCAATGACTGTTAGGCTGAAGCAGTTTGTATTGTAGTATATGTTCTCAACAAATCTCCAACAACTAGTCTCTAGGATGCAATACCAGAAGAAGCTTGGGATGGTAAGAAGGTGAATGTCTCTCACTTTTGCATTTTTGGCTCTGTAGCATTTTCACATGTTCCTAAGTATTTGTTAAAGATGCTTAATGATAGAAGTGAAATATGTATTTATGTAGGTTACAGTGAACAACCAAAAGCCTATAAAGTCTATAATATAGTCACCAAGAAGTTTGTTTTAAACAAATATGTTAATTTTTTTGTAACTAAATCTTGGTCTCATCAAATTGATGAAGTTTTAAATTAGCATGTTCATCCACCAGAATTGCCAAGATTGTAGGTTCAAGAGGAGCCATACCACTCAGAAATTGGTACATGTTCTAGAAGTGAATCCAGTAGTGATTCATCATATTCAGAAGACAATTAAAAAACTAGAAGCATCAGAGAAATATATGAGAAATGCCATGAGTTTGAAGAACATAATATGTTTGTCTTTGTTTCCTATAAACCAACCCATTTTGAAGAGGCAATAAAAAAAATCATTATGTTGATGCAATGAATCAATAAATCATTTCCATACAGAAGAACCAAGCTTGAGAATTGTTTGGTCTACCAAGAGACAAAACCAAAATTGATGTAAAGTGGCTATACAAGACTAAACTAAACGTGAAAGGATAAATTGGGAAAAATAAGGCAAGGTTGGTTTCCAACGGATTTCCACAACAATTTGGTGTTGGCTATTGTGAAACCTTTCCTCTAGTAGCAAGGTTATACATTTTCATAACTATTCATGCCACAACAACTCAACACAAATGGAAAGTTTATCACCTTGATGTAAAATCTACTTCCTTGAGTGGTATATTGCAAGAAGAAGTTTATGTGGAGCAACATCCTAGTTTTTAAGTTCTAGGACATGACCATAAGGTGTATAGATTGAAGAAATCCTTATATGCCTTGAAACAAGCTCCCCGAGGTTGGTACAATCGCATCAACACTTATCTCATCAAAAGTGGATTTTGTAGAAACAACCATGAACAAACTTTGTATACCAAAACTCATGAAGGTAAATTTATCATTGTTTGCCTTTATGTTGATGATCTGCTTTACATAGGAAATATGATGTTAGAAGAGTTCAAAATAGTAATTCACACAAAGTTTGATATGATTGATCTAGGGCTCATGAAGTACTTCTTAGGCATTGAAATTCAACAATCTCCTAATGGAATTTTTTTTCCAACAAAAATATTCCGCTAACATCCTCCAAAACTTCAAAATTAGAAATTGCAAACTAGCTGATACTCTAATTTCTCTAGGTACCAAGCTGAGAAAAGTAGATGTAACACCACCAGTTGAACCTACATTGTACACAAGTCTAGATGGTAGCCTCTTATACCTCAATACAACTAGACCTAACATCATTTTTGCATTTGTTTCTAGTTTTATGAAGCCACCCAAAACCATTCGAAGGTCAAAAAAATGATCTTAAGATATGTTTCAGGGACCCTAGACTATGACGTGTTATACCCACATTCATAAGATTTCTCACTTTCAGGTTATACAGACAACGATTATGCAGTCATTTTAGATGATTTCCAAAGCAACTCAATGTACGTTTTTCACCTTGGAACCAATATAATCTCATGGGCATCCAAGAAACAACCCAATGTTTCAATATCTTCTGCAAAGGTTGAGTATATAGCCGCAACTTCACCAACTTGTGAAGTAGTGGTGTTTCAAATACTACTAAAGTATCTTCCAAATGTTCAAAAGCAACCAACTCTTATTTATTGTGATAACAATGATGCAATTTCTTTATCAAAAAATCATGTCTTTCACATAAATATCATGCACATTGACACATGTTTTCATTTGATTCATGAGCTTGTCAATGATGGAGACATCTTACCTGCTTTTTGTTGCTCAAGATATCATATTGTAGATATTTTCACAAAGCCATTCAGAAAAAATGTATTTTAATTTCAAAGAGATCACTTGGGAATTATAAGTGCCAATACTTGTAATAATTGAGATTAGGAGAGGGTGTTGAGATATTTAATCTCATTGTTTTCTATGTGTCATAATATGTAATTTCACTATCTACTAGGTGCCATATTCAGTTCATATTCAATTGAGTTAGTTGAGTTTTTCTCTAACTATTTATTTCTATTTGTTACCTTGTCTCATATGTAGTTTATTTAACTTATTTTGAATGATGAGAAGATTTTTTTGCTCCATTCCAATTTTGAATCATATATCTGTGTATTTTCATTTCTGAGTTATTTGTTACTAATCTACTTATGATGTTCTTGTGTCATTATTTTTTCTAAAAAAAAATGTATCTTTATTATTTAAAGAATCAAAAGATACAATGTCTAGTTGTTTTACATCGTTAATTTTGAAAATTACTTCCTGATTTCGGCTACATCCTATCTGTTTTCACTTTATAAATAGATATGTTCAATAATGATCACTCACAAGGATCCAATATTTTGAAAATTCATTCAAAAAATGATTAAAGATACATAGTCTCATCGATCATTACTCAAGCTCTTGCTAATCCATCAACCCATAGAGATGACAGCATTAAAAAAGGATCCAAATACCTGAAAATATATTATGCTATAGGGGTGAGAGGAGAGGGTATAAAGAATGAGTCAAATACTTATTAGCGTTACGGAAGATGGTAAAAGATATGGTATAAACATTTGTAATTGTGTTATGTTACGAGTGCTCTCAACATATAAATATAGTTGAAATTATAAAAGTAATTAACAAGTAGACGAAATTTTAAATATCAGAGTAATACATTCCATTGCGTATGTTTCTTCTCCCCATTCATTTATTGGTTACAGTTTTTGGTACACTAGTCTGCAAATAACAACACTCTCTTTTAGATGTAGAATTTTCTAATTGAAACCCTTAGGTTCTTCAACTCTTGGAAGGGGACGAATTTATGGGACATAGGTATAACTGATATTTAGTCTTTTACTGATGTTAATAGAAATTCAACCTACAACAAACCTCTTTTTTTATAATGAGTCTCAAAGAATTAAAAAAAAAGTGTTAGAATTAATGGAGAATATGATATTATTGTTATGTAGTTGAGTGTTTACTTTTCATAGCTGTTCAATTCTTATTTTCTAGGGATATGATTTACTATCCCTAACTATTTGTAACTATTTAATACTCAGATTAATGTGAAGCTATGTCTGGCGTTCTGCTGGAGGTAGCTCCTGGTGATTTGCACATGTGAGCTGCTCTCGTTCTAGTTTCATCATCTCTTATTTGTCTTCCATGTGCAACTCTTGACATGGTATGAGAGCTACAGGGCTGAGGACGCATGTACCTTGAGTGGAGAGTGAAATCGATGTGTTTGAGGCTAGATTAGGAATTTGGCGCGTAAATCGCGTCGATTCACTTCTGGCCTTACACATTTTTTATTCTCCAGGATGGTGCGAGTGAATCATTGTTGAACCATGCCGACAGTGGAAGGTGAAGGGACTGTTGAGGAGGCCACATTTTTGCACGCTGCATGAATAAGCCGACGATGATTTGAGAGAGTTGGAGATCTGGCTGTGGCAGATCGCTGCATAGTTGGATCAATTTCTTTTGGATCGTTGTCGGGATTGCGAGGAGGAAGACGTTGTTGCGCGGTAAATTGCAGCTGTGGGGATCAAGCCGGAGTGGACTCGCTATTGCCGGCCACCTAGTGGAGGAGCCAAGATTTCATAAGAGAATTGATTGAGGTTTTGAGATGCATAAATCAACCCCATGGTAGAGGAGCCCACCTGATTCGAATTGAATCCAGTTGATTGGGCTGAATCAATGTTTCATTTGTTGCATGAGGAGATTGGTGCTCATGTGAAATCTCGAGGCCATGCATCGAATGGTTGGTTGACCACACATCTAGGCGATTCTTTGAACAGGTGAGGCCGAGCCAAGTAATCTTTTTTTTTTCAGGGCTGTGGTTCAGGTGGTCATGTTGGTGGGAAATTCTAGGGATCTACCATCGGCGGTGTGGAGAATATGTTGGATCTACCATCGAAGTTAGCATAGAAGGCAGCATTAACCAAGCCATCACTAGAAAAAGGTTTTGTTTGGAGCATGGTGCATAGTGAAGCAGTTGTTTTTTGTGTACCAGTAAATCAGATCATGATTTTATTGGTGAGTGGCTATTTTTTGATTCTGTCTTTTTGTTGTCAGTCATTGTTTGGCTATGTGTGGTTGTCGACGTGCTAGATTTGGTCGTATATCATAATGAATAGCCAGATTGCAGAAGCTTATCTCAATGAGAGTAATAAGATTGATGGTTCCAAGTACACCAATTGGAATTTTAATCTCCAGACTTTGTTTGAGGGACAAAATTGTTATGGCATTGCCGCCAGCGATGAGGTCAATCCGGCTGCTGCAACTGGTGGAATGAATACAGTAATTCAAGACTGGGAGAAAAGCGAGATGAAGGCAAAGGTTATCCTCAATTTATCAGTCAAATATTGCATCATCCCCCACATTTGGGAATGCAAGATAGCGAATGAAATATGGACGAATCTCAAAGAAATGTACGAGATCAAGAATACAAGTCGAGCTTTGTTCCTCAGGAAAAACATTCTCTCCATCAGGATGGAGAAGAATGAGTCTGTATCTTCATTCATATCCTGGATAAAAGATGTTAAATATAGACTAATTGATATCAGTGAGGTTGTGTCGAATGGTGATCTGATGACGATTACCATGAATGACATGATGGATGATTATCAGATGTTTATCATGGGATTGAATGCAAGAGAAAAGCCTCCAGGATTTGAAGAGCTTATCAAGATCTTGCTACAAGAAGAGGAAAGGAGGTTGTCCCTCAAACCTCAAAATCTAGATCTTGCATTGATGACCAAGATGAAGTCGAAGGGGAAAGTAGTGGTTGATCACAGGAATGGAAACACATCACGAAAAAGGTCACAACAAGGTATTACCTCGCATAAACATGACTCTGCTCCTAAATGTTTTTATTGTGGTAATATAGGCTATATTGCTAAATTTTTCCATAAGAAAAAGGTAGACGGGGAGAGGCACAAGCAGAGAAGACATGCAGGTCATATGGCTGATGCAGATCATAACCGGGATATGAGATTATTTATGGCTAAGAATGCACTAGCCACTGAGGAGGATGAATCAGAAATCTAGTTCGTAGATTCGAGAACCTCCTCACATATGACATTAAAAATAAATGGTTCATAAATTTTAGAGAATCCAACAGTGGAGTGAAGGTCTACCTTGGAGATGATAGAGGGTACAAGATCAAGGGATATGAATATTTCCCTGTCATTCTACCTGACGGAAACATTAGGAATCTATATGATGTGTGGTATGTACCTGGTATTAAGAAGAACCTAATTTGTGTGTCAAAGATAACACATCGGGATCTCAAGGTAGAATTATTTAAATCTTATTGTATTATTGAAGACTTGTTGGATCGTATGAAGCTTATTGCTACAGGTGTTCATATAGGAGGACTCTACAAACTGGATGTGAAGAGTACTCCACAACAACCATTGATGTCATCAAATAAGTATGTTGAAAACTTGTGGCATCAATGACTTGGGCACATCAATTTTAGTGATCTTCTATTATTGCAGAACAAAGGTATGGTGAATGGTCTTCCTGTTTTCCAAAACTTGCATATAAATTGTGATGCATGTGCATTCGGAAAACAATATAGAGATGAATTTCCTGTTGTTCAAGATAGGAAACAAAGCGATACACTCGAACTTGTACACACTGGTTTATGTGTGCCTATGCAGACAAGATTGTTAGGTGGGGCCTACTATTTTTTAATGTTTGTTGATGAATGTACAAGATTCACATGGGTGTGTTTTCTTAGACAGAAGAGTCATTTGTTTGAGTATTTCAGGCAGTTCAGGAGTATGATTGAAAAGTAGACAAGAAAGTTCATCAGGATTCTTCTATCAGATCAAGGAGGAGAATTCAAGAAAGGGGATTTTATCAAATACTACAAAGAGGATGGGATAGAGTAGCAATTTATAGCACCTTACACTCCTCAGCAAATGGAGTAGCTGAGAGGAAAAAGAAAATATTGATGAACTGTGCTCGCAGTATGCTGAAAGTTAAGAATCTAACTAATGGTTCTGGGGTAGAAGTTGTCAATACTGCAATATATTTGAAGAATATGAGTCCCACTAAAAGCCTTGATTATAAAACTCCTTTTGAAGCATTGTTTGGCTTCAAACCTGTAGTAAGTCACCTTAGAGTATTTGGTTGTAAAGCTTTTTCTCATGTTCCCAAAGAAGGCAGGAAGAAGTTAGATTCAAAGGCCATTAAATCTACTTTCATTGGATACTGCAGTGAGTATAAGGCTTATAAGTTGTTTGATCCTTCTACTCACAAGGTGTTTGTTAGTAGAGACATAGTATTCCATGAACAGGTTGATGATGGAAATCTTGTTCAAGATAATGAAGAATGGCATGTACCCTTAGTTTATGAGGATGTTGAAACACGGACTAGTCAGCAGTAGCAACAACAACAACAACAACAAGATAAAGAGGAGGAAATTGAATTTAGTCCACAAAGAGGAGAATAGAGAAGAATGGAGTACCCCACCACTCAGGAGATCAAGCAGGTAGAAACAGTTACCAGCTCGGGATAGGGATTGTGCGCTCATGACTCTAGCAGGTAGAAACAGTTAAACATTGCAGAACCTTCTAATTTTCATGAAGCTAGTAAGATTTGTGAATGGAAGGAAGCAATGAAGGAAGAATATGAATCTATTATTAAGAGTATACTTGGGATCTAGTAAAGCTTCCTCATGGTAAACAACCCATAGCTTACAGATGGTTATTTAAGTTGAAATTTAATGCAGATGGATCTATTGATGAGTATAAAGCAAGGTTCGTTGCAAAGGGGTATTCCAAGAAACAAGGTATTGACTTTGAGGAAACATTTGCCCCTGTAGAAAACTTAAATACTATTAGATTTATTATTGCTTTAGCTACTATGAATCATTGGAAACTACATCAATTAGATGTTAAATATGCTTTCTTAAATGGTGATTTTAAAGAAGAAGTATACATAATTCAAATTGAGGGGTTTGTTAAGAAGGGAGAAGAGCATTTAGTCTGTAGACTAAAGAAAGCTTTATATGGGTTAAAACAGGCTCCTAGATCCTGATACAACAAAATTGATTCATTTTTCCTTATGCATGGTTATAAACAGAGAAAAAGTGATCCTAATTTGTATATTATGTTTAATGATGAGGGGAAGATAGTGTTGATTTCTTTATATGTATATGATCTGATCATGACAGGAAGTGCATACAACCTCATTGAAGAAATCAACATCAATTATCATAGATGTTTGAGATGAAGTACCTTGGAGAATTGCATTACTGTTTGGGTCTAGAAGTTTGTAGAGATTCAGGCCAAACTTTCTTGTCCTAAGGTAAGTATGTTAAGAGTTTGTTGACTAAATTTAAAATGGATGAGTGTAAGGCTGCATTTGTACCTTTATAGAAGAATAGTAAACTTGAGGTGAATGATGGTTTGAAAAAGGCAGATGCAACATTGTACAGACAGTTGGTTGGTATTCTTAACTATTTGACTACAAGGAGGCCTGATTTGGCTTATGTAGTTAGTGTTTTGAGCCAGTTCATGACACAACCTCATGAGAATCATTAGCTTGAAGTGAAAGCAGCATTGAGGTATCTGTAAGGAACTTTAGACTTTGGTATTTTGTATTCTGATTCATTTTATGTTAGCTTGGCAGGTTGTACATGTTGAGAATAGCAACAAGAAATGCTAAAAATAGCATTCAAAATATTTCAATTTTAATTTGTCCTTGAATTAAAATTCGAATTTAGTCTCACCAGTTGCTTGAAAAATAATTAATTAATTCATCTTGGATTAATTATTTGGAGAAATTCAAGCTAGAAGTCTTTGTCAAGTCATGCAACAGTTATCTCTTAAATTAAGGAGATTATCCCTTAATTAAGGAGATAAGGATGAGTTATAATTCAGTTGTAATTAGTTACCTCAGTTAACTGAGCTATATCCAGTTAAATTAGTTCCAAACAGTTTGAGGAACTAATTGTGAGTTCAGTCAGTTAATGCATGCATGCATCAAACTAGTATACTTCAGATAACTGAAGATTCTCTCATCAATAACTCATGTATGTCTATTCTGAGAAAGACCTAGTTGAGATTAAAGACAGGGACATTGTACTATCAGTTGCATGAGTTTTCCTATAAAGGAAAATTATCCATGCAGAAGGAATAGATGTTCCTTTAGGATTGTGCAGTTCTTACAAGGTGTGAGAACAGTGTGAGTGATCAGTGTTACACTTGGTAACAACTAGATCACCCAGGAGAAATTGTGCAAGGAAATAGGAGGCTTGGAGGGCAGAGGAGAAGGTTTGTGAGAATGCTTGTTTGCCTACGAGCATCCAGGAGGATTGTACGGAGAGCTAGCTAGCTGTGAGAGCTAAGGCTTTGTGTAATTATGATATATCTCCACCTTGTATAATAATACAGATAGTGGGGTTTTTAGCTGAGGATTTCCCCTGAGTATTTTATGTGTTTCACGTGTATTGATTCTTCTTCTGGTTATGTGTGTTTATCTTGATCTTGCTCAAAGTTTTTAAGCTTCCAAAAAGTTGATAGTAGAAGTAGGTTATAGTATTTTTCTTTGGTATATTGCATTATCAGGTTAACCTGCAGCGGATTCTCTACAAGATGTGTAGAGAGCAGAATTTCTACAATACAGACTCTGATTGGGCAAGAAATTTAGATGATAGAAGATTAATTACAGGTTACACCTTTAGCATTGGATCCGAGGAAATCTCTTGGTGCCGAAAGAAGCAACATAGTATAGCCTTATCCTCAGCAAAAGCAGAATATCAAGCTATGTGTGCAGTAGCATGTGAGGTAGTTTGGTTGCGCAGACTTCTCCAAGATGCAGGAGAAGAACAAACAAAAGCTACAATTATCAATTGCGATAATCAAAGATCCATCAAACTGGTTTACAATCCTATGTTTCATAAAAACACTACGCACATAGAAACTCAATTTCATTTTGTTAGGGAAATGGTGCAGTCCAAAGAGATATTTGTTGAATATTGTAATTCTTGTGATAATATGGCTGATATATTTACTAATCCTCTAGGAAGACTGAAGTTTGAGTTGCTTAGGGACATATTAGGTGTATTTAAGAACCCTTTCTCCATTAAGGGGGAGTGTTAGAATTAATCGAGAATAGGATATTATTGTTATGTAGTTGAGTGTTTATTTTTCATAATTGTCCAGTTCCTATTTTCTAGGGATATGTTTTATTGTCCCTAACTAATTATAACTACTTAATACTCAGATTAATGTGAAGCTGTGTGTGGCATTCTCCTGGAGGTAGCTCCTGGTGATCCGCACCTGTGAGATCCTCTCATTCTAATTTCATTATCTCTTAGTTGTCTTCCAAAATAAGTGCTTGAAACCATTTGAAAGTCACATGGAATGAAAAACTAGATATGAAGGCTAGGAAGGAAAACTAATAAATAAAATTCCTCAAGAGGCAGCGCCACTGCTACCTCAAAAATTGTTGGATATACAACCAAAACCATGTCACCAACGGTTAACATTTCCTTTGTTAAAATGGAATGGTAGATATTTATTCGGATTCAGTAATGGTTCCTTTGTTAAGATGGAATGGTAGATATTTATCTAGATTTCATAAAATGCCTGGATAGATATATTAACTGAATATTATGGTACACATATGAATATGTTATTATTTTGGACAAAATTTTTTAGTTGAGAAAATATTATAACTATTTTAACCATGTAGCTAATTAGAAAGCTTATTATATAGAGAGAATATCTCAAACCAACTAACATTCATGACAAAGTCTTTCTCTTGGATACTAGAATTCTACCAATAATCATCAATAAACTTAATAATAAAATATATCATCACCCCAATTAAGATAAGCTCGAGTTATATACTCCAATGCTCTCCCTTAATGACTAGTTTTCTTAATCTTTATGCATTGATTTCTTAACTGCGTCACTAAAAAATCTCTTGATCATCAAATTCTATCTCTCATCCAACTTGGCACTTTCACTTTCTACCTCAATCATGCACACATTGCAAAAGTGTCAATGTACAGATGAAGAAATAACCATCCACTCGAATACATGTGTACCTAACCGTGCCATTCACCAATCTTCTAGAATGTCTTTCATGTACATGGTTCATTAACTTGTTGATGAACTCCCCATGAATATAAAATTCACCTTTAAGTTTCTACAACCAAAGTGGTCCTCTCAAGTGTATCTAGCCAACACGTGCTCCACTCTCCAGAGCTATAGAAACATTCAAAGAAAGGCCACTGAACTAAACTAGACAAGTTTATTATTAGCAACACATGATAAATAGGTATACATACATCTCTAGCCGTTACAATAATATTCCATTTTCATGTTACATACATATGAGTACGAACTCCAACTCATGCAAATATCAAGTACATTGAACATTTTAAGGATTAGATTTTCAACTCTAACACGATGGTATACACTTGCTACAACTTCAATATGTGAATCACTTTAGAACATGGTCATGAGTATGGTGTATTCAATGCACACAATTATACCTTGATTTCTCACCACCATCTGATGATCTATGTTGTGTCTGCAACCACATTTTATTATACACTTGCTACAACTTCAATATGTGAACCACTTTAGAACATGGTCATGAGTATGGTTTATTCAATACACACAATTATACCTTGATTTGTCCACCACCATCTGATGATCTATGTCGTTTCTGCAACCAATGCCCTCTTCTTTCATAACACTTCCTCGAGAATTATCACATATTTTCATTGGACAAAAATTCCAAACATCTCTTTGTTGCATCAAGAGCATATCTTTCCTCTGTTTTGCAAGTTCTTCATTCTATTCCAAAAATTTAGGTTGCAACCAATATTGGTTTCCCATGCCATAATACTACAAGTAGCTTTCACCTTTGTAAGTGTCCATACATCAAATCAACGACCAAAAACCTGTTATATTCCATGACTTAACATCAATGTGACCATCACCACTAATTCATTGACCATCAATATGGACTTAATTCCGTCCACCAAAATACATGGGTGCCAATTGCTATAATCAACATTTATCTAGGTAAATAATCCAGATACAATATGTATACCTCTTAGCTTTACATTTTTTCTACACATGAAAATAAAAAGACTTATAGTGCGCAACTCAATAAACACAGATAAACAAACTTGCAAGTAAAGCACCCTTTCAACTACAGCATGTTTTACATGCAAACTCAATAATAAAATTAAATAACAAAACATTATAGCTCTACTAATGATACAATACAAGGAACATTGTCTTCCTCTCCATTAACTTGAACAACTTGGGTACTTTTGTTGTCATCATTTGTATCTTCATTTAATGAATGTGTTGAATTCATTTATGATTTTTTGGAGTAAATATTTCTAACAAAACAACCTTATGCAACATAGAGGTCTCAAGGCTTAACATATTTATTGTTAAAACAATTTCCCACCATTGTGAAGATTCCAAACAGGTTTACACCTTTTAACCCACCTATTGTGGTTTCTACCAATAAGCTGGACATCACCTATCAAACCAAATATATAAAGTTGGAAAAATAAATTTGCTTTATGTGGAAAAGATAGTAGAATGAACTTAGATAATTCCCTTCATTCGAACCTTAAAGGAAGCCCATGATCCACAATCACATGGAATTCCGGTTTCTCCATCACTTTACAAAGAGGTTTACACCTTTCAACACACCTATTGTGGTTACTACCAATAAGCTGGACATCACCTATCAAACCAAACATATAAAGTTAGTAAAATAAATTTTGCTTTATATGGAAAATTTAGTACAATGAACTTAGATAATTCCATTCATTCGAACCATAAAGGAACCCCATGATCCACAATCACATGGAATTCTAGTTTCTCCATCACTTTCTTCTTCCTGAAAAAACCATATGTTGCCCTTTTCAGTGCAATGACTTCCAAAATCTCGGTGTAGCATTTTCATTTAAGCACCTCCCATCAGATCTTAATAACGACTACCTATTTGTGGCATCTAGTTCCACAAATCTCTCTCTTTCCTTGTCATATATCCTTTTAGTGGCTCAATGGATAATTATCAATGTCTTCAACACCAGCATATAATTATGAGTTATAGGAAGCTTCTCAGCAAGGGCACGTGTACCATTTTTTGGGGCCAAGTTGATGAGGTCACAAAAAAAAATTGAAATGTGTTTCCTTATAAAGAGGACTAGACCATAGTTATGTCCTACTCCTTGTAATCCCTATTGAGCTTTAAACGGCCAAATTTGGTAATCACTATTGAGCTTTGAAAGGCCAAATTTGGTGAACACTATTGAGCTTACAACCATGAGAGGAAGAGTAAGAGGAATTGTGAATTACTTGCGCCAGCATAGTCAAAATAATGTGATAAGTAGAGCAGTGACAGAAATAGGAAATGATCGAACTTATGTGTTTCCCCATCGTCACCAATAACATGCCTCTACTCTTCATGCTAGAGTAATTTTTGCTTCGGGTATTTAATTTTTGCTTCTGGTATTAAATCAATTATCCAGCTTGGAGTTCGTGTTTAAGATAAAAACATGAGGAGGATATCAACATTAACAGGAAAAGGAACTAATTGGGCACAATCCCCTATTCTAGTTCTAATGCCAACAATAATTTAGTTATTGCTCCTCATAGAATGTTATGCTATAATATTTTTATCATCAAGAGGAAGACTAAATCGTAGTTTTGTTGCTTCTCCTGTTGTTGTTGAACATGTTCGGGGAGGAAGGAGATGGTCATTATCAAGAAGAAGATGACTAAATGTAGATGTTGAGTAGGAGGAAGAAGAGAATAGGAACAATACAAGGAGGGTAGTTAGGGTCATTTGTTCATTCTATAGAAAGGATTTCCACTAGTCAAGGAGGAGGAGGAGGAATTCTTTGGAAACCGACTTACCAACAAAGTCAAGTTTTGTTGAGCCATGTTTGAGTTATGTTGAGTCAACAAAGTCAAGTTATCTTAAGCCATGTTTCAATTATGTTGAGTCATATGATCGTAATTAAGGGACACTTTTGGAAATAGTAAATTACGAGTCATGTTCAGCCATGTTTGAGTTATTTCGAGTCGACAAAGTCAAGTTATCTTGAGCCATGTTTGATTTATGTTGAGTTATATGATCGTAATTAAGGGACACTTTTGGAAATAGTAAATTACGAGTCAATGTGCATAAGTTCACGTTTAATTTATATTTGGAAAAGTCTACTTTAGTGTAAGTTTTCATGAACAAGTTAACTGGAGTTGAGCCAAGTCTAGATAGAGTCTATCATGATTCCATATTTAGTAAGTGTGGTCCTTATATACTAGTAGTTGGGTTATTGTAATGTGTGAAAGCCAAAAGGTAAAAAGAGATTGACAAGCCGCAACTCTGTACAGGTAATGTGAGAAAAGTTTATGAATAGACGTTTATTTTGTGGGTGTGGATTCTATGTATTTTCCTCCTCTTACATTATGTCACCCACACCTGGCCACTTGAACCATAAGTAGTTCACCATAACATTTATCCATGACCCCTCGCACAACCCAAAAAAGAGGATATGTATGATTTTCATTCCAGTTCTAGCCAACCTCGTGTAATAAGAATGTGCCCAATAATATGAACCCACATGCATGTGCCTTGATCTCACTCACCTTGGTCCGCTCTTTGATACTTCAGTTTTGTTTCCAGGGATGCATCTTGATCTTACATGACTCCACTATTGACAGTTTGGCATGCCAAACACTTACGCTCCATGAGTACTATAGCCCGCATTAAGATTACAGTCTCCTCCTTGCTCCCATAAACCTCCTCTACCCACTACATTCCTTAAATCTCTCATGACCTTCAAAGAAAATAGGGGTGTGGATAGTCACTTAGACGATGCCATCTGAGCAAGTTGAGGATGCTAACAAACCTTTGTCACTACTATCCATGATTGTCAAGCTTAAAGATTGCATCACTCACCTTCTTATTGGTGACAAGCATAACCTTGAAGGCCTTTTCCTTGACATTGTGATAAACAAGCATGACCATAAATTTTGTAGTTTCCACAATGGGATTCACTCTCTTTTTTAAAGGCCCTATATTTTCTTTGCATATACATAGAAAATAGAGAGCCATGTCATTGGCTTCTGGACAACAATATGAAAATTCCTAGGTAATTACATGTCTAATCCTCATTCTCACTATTCGATAACGACATGGCC
Organism: Pinus tabuliformis; assembly: GCA_031772625.1. Taxonomy (NCBI): domain Eukaryota; kingdom Viridiplantae; phylum Streptophyta; class Pinopsida; order Pinales; family Pinaceae; genus Pinus; species Pinus tabuliformis. The sequence goes on along the minus strand of CM062815.1, from coordinate 3,850,318 downwards.
GTATCATGATAGAGCTTATGGGAATCAAAATATTCATTTTGTGTGATTGCTTCAAGATGTACTCTTTGTAAACAACCAAATAGTGGTATTGCTTCATGATGTACTCTTTGTAAACAAATGTTGAAGATAATGGAGAATATCCTATAATAGTGTGAGTTCGTTCACGTGACCTCAAGATAGGAATTAGTTTCTATTTCTTAGGTTATTGTTCTAACTTCCCTAAAACCATGATTACTATATATTGTGTAATGTACATGAGCAATGTAGAGCATTCTGCAAAGCCAGACTCTCCTGGTTCAGACTCTCTTTCATAGAGCTGACCAGTGGGTTTTACTTCTTTTAATACAACATTGCCATTTGTATCATGGTATCAGATTGTCAGGGATAAGTAACCTGAATGCTGAGAGGAGGAGGGTGTGGGAAAATTGATGTACATATGCGATGATCGTGTAAACAAAAAAGAGGCTCCGAGAGAAGGCTGCATCCTGAAGAAGGCTGCAGAGGCTGACAATAGAAGGTTGTTTGGAAGTTGTGAAGGAGGCTATGGTGATCTGCGGGTGTGCTGCGAGATCAAACAAGATTGAAGATCAGTGATCTGTCTTTGTCACAGATCTGGGGTAAATCTAACATCTTTTTTTACCTGTCAAATTTTTGTGTCTAAATCGCCAAGATGAATAATAATATGTTTGATGCACGCTTGAATGAGCATAACAAGCTCGATGGTTCTAATTATGCAAATTGGAAATTCAAGATGCAGACTTTGTTAGAAGTGTAGAGTGCGTAGACAATTGTAAATGGGGATGAGCCGAAGCCAGCAGCTAGATCAGCATCGATCCCAGATTGGGAGAAGTGAGAAGGTAGAGTAAAGACGTTGTTGAAGATGTCACTGAAAGACTGCATCATACCACACATCCGAGAGTGTAAGACAGCTAACTAGATCTAGGGAATTCTGAAGGATCTGTATGAGATCAAGAATAGAAATCATCTTCTATTTCTGAAGAGAAAGATCTTATCCCTGAAGATGGAGGAGAATGAAACAGTTGCTGCCTTCATAGCAAGGACCAAAGATCTGAATAACAAATTTGCAGACATTGGTCATACAGTTGATGATACAGATCTTGTAACAATTACCATGAATGGTGTGACCGATGACTACAAAATGTTCATCACTGGGATAAATGCGAGAGAGAAAATCTCGAAGTTTGAAGAACTGACAGGAATACTGATTCAATAAGAAGAAAGAAGATCGACTCTGAAGCCCCAGAGTGTCTATCTTGCACTGATGGCGAAGAAGAACTTCTTCAAAGGGAAAGGAAATCCGTAACAACAAAATGAAGGACATTCATAGAAAATACCAAATCAGACCCAAGGTATGAATCCAAATAGAAACAACTCTGAAATTAAATGTTTTTATTGTAGAAAAATTGGTCGTATTTCTAGAGAGTGCAGAAAGAAGAAATATCATGGAGAACAACAGAAGCAGAAATGACATGCAGGTCATCTCGTGAATGAAAATCATGTGCATAATTTCAAATTTTTCATGGCAGATTGTGATGAGAATGTTGATGTAGACATCTGGTATGTAGATTCGGGAGCATCAACACATATGATAGGGAACAAGCATTGGTTCGAAGATTTTAAATAAATCAATGAAGGAGCATAGATTTACCTAGGTGATGATAAAAGTCATCAGATCAAAGGATGTGGGAAAATTTATGTCATTCTACCTAATAGTAATGTAAAACAAATTCATAATGTCATGTATGTGCCTGGTGTAATAAAAAACTTGATTTTTGTATCCATGATCACAAATCAAGATCTTAAAGTTGAATTTTTTAAATCTAACTGTTATATTAAATATTTGCTAGATGGCATGAAGACAATTGCTATAGGAATCCAAACAGAAGGTCTGTACAAGTTGGATGTAAGGCCTGCACTAGTTCGAGCCTTGACAACTACGATTTTGACTACAAAAGAGCTATGGCATCAGAGATTTGGTCATATCAACTATAATGATTTGTTGTTACTACAGAAGAAGGAAATGGTAAGAGATCTTTCTATGCTAAAGCAAATACATAATGATTGTGATGCGTGTACATTAGGAAAAATGCATAGAGAAGAATTCCCTGTTCGAGTAGAAAAGAAACAGAGGGATATACTTGAATTAATGCATATAAACCTGTGTGGACCCACGCAAACAAAGCCATTAGGAGGTGCACTGTATTTTTTATTGTTTATTGATGACTACACAAAGTTTTCTTGGGTGTATTTATTGAGTAAGAAGAGTCACACATTTTAATACTTTAAGAAGTTCAAAAATATGATTGAAAGACAAACAGGGAAACAGATAAAGATTCTCTGATCCGATCAAGGGGGAGAATACAGGAAAGATGAGCTTATCAGGTATTGTAAAGACCATGGAATATTGCAGCAATTCATAGTACCCCATACTCCCTAGCAAAATGGAGTAACTGAAAGAAATAACAAAACATTGGTGGAATTGTGCTAAGATGTTGAAACGTAAGAATCATTCGAATGGTTTTTGGGCTGAAGCAGTGAATACTACAGTTTATTTGAAAAATAGGTGTCCTACAAAGAGTCTTGAGTTTAAGACTCCTTATGAAGAATTATATGGATTTAAGCATGTAGTAAAACACTTAAGATTATTTGGATCTAAAGCATTTTCCCATATTCCAAAGGAAGATAGAAGAAAACTAGATTCGAAAGCTATAAGATGTACCTTTATAGGGTATTGTTCACAACATATAGCTTATAGATTATTTAATCCCTTTACTCACCAAATTTTTGTTAGTAGAGATGTAAAATTCCATGAACAGGATCATGAAGAATCTGATGAGAACAATGAGGAATGGGATATTCCGTACTTGGTGGAAGAAGAAAAAAAAAACAATCAGGATCAGTAGCAGACAAAAGCAGAAGATGAGAAACAACAACAGATACAGCAAATATAGAAACAACATCAGATACAGCAGTAGCAGCAACAGGAAGAAAAAGAGAATGATGATTAAACAAGGTTTGAAGCTACCCCACCTCTCACGAGATCAGGTAGGAAAGCTCAATTTCTTGCAAGATATAGGGAAAATGCTTTTATAACTAGCATGATGAATGTGGTTGAAACTTCTAGTTATAAAGAAGAAAATGAATGTAGAGAATGGAAAACAGCCATGGAACATGAATATGAATCAATAATCAAAAGCAACACTTGCGAACTAGTTGAACTTCCTGAAGGAAAGCAAACCATAGGTTGTAAATGGTTATACAAACCAAAGATTAATACAGATGGAACCATAGAAAAATTAAACGCTAGATTGGTAGAAAAGGGGTATTCAAAAAAGGAAGGTATATACTATGAGGAAACCTTTGCCCCCATAGCTAAACTAAACACTATCAAAATGTTAATTTCTTTAGCTACTAAGAAACATTGGATGATACACTAACTAGATGTAAAGTCTGCATTTTTAAATGGAGAACTAAAAGAGGAGGTTTATTTAGAGAAACCTAAAGGGTTTTCCCAGAAAGGGAAAGAACATTTAGTTTGTAGATTGAAGAAAGCACTTTATGGACTAAAGCAAGCACCCAAGTCTTGGTATGAAAATATTGATTCATTTTTTCTACAATTTGGCTACAATAGAAGAAAAAATGACCCTATTCTTTATACCATGCAATATAAACAAGGGCGCATGGTGATGATTTCTTTGTATGTAGATGATTTGATCGTTACAGGTGATGCTACATATCTGATCAAAGAAATTAAGCAACATATGTCACAGGTATTCAAAATGAAACACCTTGGTGACTTGAGATATTGGTTGGATTTTGAAATCTGGAGAGATTTAGGAAAAACATTTATGTCTCAAGGAAAGTATGTCAAAGGCCTATTAGATAGATTTAGGATGGATCAGTGTACGCCTGTAGCAATACCATTACAACAAAACATCAAATTGCAGAGTGAAGATGGCTCAAAGGAGGTAGATGCGACACTTTACAAATAACTGGTTGGGTATCTAATCTACCTAACCACCACTAGACCATATTTGGCTTATGCAGTCATTGTGCTAAGCCAATACATGTTCAAGCCACTTGAAAGCCATTGGAATTCAGTGAAATTTTTTTAGAGGTATCTACAAGGTACTGTAGATTACGGTATTATTTACACTGACTCTTCTGATGTTATATTGACAGGATTTGCAGATTCAGATTGGGCTGGAAATGTAGATGATCACAGATCCATAACAGGCTATGCATTCACCATTGGATCAGGGGTGATCACATGGAGCAGTGAGAAGCAGAACACATTCTCCTTGTCCTCAGCAGAAGCAGAGTATCAAGCCATGTGTGTAGCAACGTGTGAGGCAGTTTGGTTACGGAGACTTCTCCAGGATGTCAGGGAAGAACAGATAGGCACAACAACAATCAAATGTGACAATCAGAGTTCAATCAAACTTTCTAATAATCTGGTGTTCCACAAAAACACTAAACATATTGATACACAATTCCACTTCGTCAGGGAGAAAGTGCAATCCAAAGAAATCCATTTGGTATATTGTAATACATGTGATAATGTTGCAGACATTTTCACTAGGCCTCTTGGCACGATTAAGTTTGAAGTGTTTAGGGAGATGTTAGTCATATTTGTGAACCCCTTCTCCATTAAGGGGGAGTGTTGAAGATAATGGAGAATATCCTATAATAGTGTGAGTTGGTTCAGGTGACCTCAGGATAGGAATTAGTTTCTATTTCTTAGGTTATTGTTCTAACTTCCCTAAAACCATGATTATTATATATTGTGTAATGTAAATGAGCAATGTAGAGCGTTCTGCAGAGCCAGACTCTCCTGGTTCAGACTCTCTTTCGTGGAGCTGACCAATGGGTTTTATTTCTTTTAATACAACATTCTCATTTTTATCAACAACAAAATAGTGGCCATTATAGACTCGCATGGATATCATGAAACCTTTACTTATTCATTTAATCTATGTTAAAAATTGTCGATTCAAACCATAGTGATTTCCTTCTGTTACAACATGAGGGTCAACACTCAACACATTGTGATTTCCTTCTGATAACGTACGATGGAAGATCAACTATCTTTTACAACGTGAGGGTCAACAATTGACGATTCAACACACAGTGATTTTCTTCTAATAACGTGCGATGGGAGCTTAGCAGTTATTCTTCCTTCTAACAATGTATGATGGGAAGCGCATCTATATTTTAAAACGTGAGGGTCCACCTCTACTAACTTTTATGAAGAAAAAACACACAGCAGTAGAGCATAAAACAAAATACAATCAATACACTAATATACTCTCCTCTAAAATTAAAAGGCAGAGGATGAACTAATATACACCACTACGCATGTTGAATAGTAAACTTCAGGTGACAGTTAAAAAAAAAGGTTTCAAACTCAGAAATAATGTGGAGGAGAACAGAGAGTGAAAATAGAGCATGCGTGGTAAACTCAACACAAACTTCTTTTGATTATGATTTGAAATGTGAAAAGTACATTTGTATGAAAATGGAGATTGCAAATATAGTAAAACCCCGTAAAACATAAAAATTATAGATATTTCCAAATAGTAGCTCAACGTAAACTTCTTTTGATTATTTGATTGTGGTTTGAAATGTGAAAAATACATTTGTATGAAAATGGAGATTGCAAATATAGTAAAACCCTATAAAACATAAAAATTACAGAGATACATTTTCATGCGCCCACAAAAAATTGCTCAACAATTTTCTCAGACCTTTTACCCAATCATCTAATCAACCAAAAATACTACTTTTCAAATCTTCAAACATACATTCATTCAATAATTTTATGAAAATACTAGAATTGACCATGGTATGGGCCAACAAATACAGGAATTTAATTTCCTGACTTTCCACACTCTGCATAGTACTTGCTCTGGCTGCGCAGTAAATACATGGGGCTTACTTGTTACCAACTCTACCCAATTTTTTTTGTTCTTAATTGTTTGATGTGTTGCAGGAATGGCGAGTTTGTAATTTGGTTCAATATTTCAATTACATTCTCATCTTTGAGGCTAAAACCAAAAATCTGCACCTTGAAAGAAATATGGTTACTCTATTTCTTTATGTACTCTATCGAATGGTTGTTATTAGTTTGTTAAATGTGGTGGTTGTGAGTAATTATCCAAAACTCCCTCTTAATCACAATCCTTGATATTCACTATGTCCAGAGAACTTTTTAGATGGAAAAAACTTGCTCTTGTCAATTCTTTTGTGAATATATATGTGAATTGTTTTTGTGACCTGCAATGTTGCAAAACAAATTTTATATTGTTGATCAATTCTCTAATAAAATGAAACTTAGTGTCAATGTGCTTGCTCTTTTTGTGAAAAACAAAGCTTTTGGACAATATAATTGTAAATTTGTTGTCGCACTTCTTGTTTGAGCCATAAATCCTTCAACATTCTTCTCATCCAAATTGCTTGATATGTTGTTGCTGCGACATATTCAGCTTCAACAGTCGATAATGATACTATTGGTTGTTTCTTAGAATTCCATGAAAATGATCTTGAGCCCATATGAGAAACATATCCTTACTTTCTCTTTCTGTCATCAACACTTCTTGCACAGTCACTACTAGTTTAGCCAACTAGCATAAAACCATTTGCTACAGTGTACAGAGCACCATATTACTTTGTCTCGTTTGGTGTCTCCATGAATCTTAACACCAAACATACTACATACATTATATCAATCCTAGTTGTTATAAAATACATCAAATTGTTGGTCATACTTTTGCATAGTTTCATATTGACATTGCTGCTATAATCTTCTTTGGTTAGTTTTAACCCCATGATAGTTGGACTTGGCACAGACTTGTTGTTATGCATATTAAACCTCTTCAAGATGTATGCAACATAATTTGATTGAGAAATAAAAATGCCATTTTCTGTTTGCTTCACTTTTATGCCTACAAAATACTTTAACAACCCAAAACCTATAATTTAAAATCCAATCTTTATAACTTTTTTGAAATAAAAATGAGGAGATCATCACTCTGTGTGAAAATCAAATCATCTACATATAAGAAAACAATAATAAGCTTACCATCACTCTCGTTTATGTAGAGAGTACGCTCACCATCACATTTGTCAAAGCCATTGTGCAACAAGTAAGTACATACCCTGTTGTACCGTGAGTGTGGTGCTTTCTTCAGCCCATACAGAGCTTTCTTCAATATGTACACTTTGTCTTCTTCACCTTGAACTTCATAATGAGGTGGTTGCACCACATACACTTCATGTTTTGGAACTCCATTCAAAATTTTGACTTCACATCCATTTGATATACCTTCCATCTATGTTGCGCAACTATTGATAACATTGTCCATACCGACTCCATTCTTGCGACTAGCGCAAATGTATATGCATAATATCTTTCACGCTACTACTTGTATCCTTCAAAGACCAACCTTTCTTTATGCCTTTCAGTCCTTCCTTTATCATTATTTTGGTCTTATAGACCCACTTGACAGCTATGACTTGTTTTCCTTATGGAAGATCCACTAACTCCCATGTGTCATTCTTTTCTATTGCATATATTTCTTCATCCATTGTTGCTATTCATTTTTCTTCTTTTACATCATCTTCAAAATGAATTGGATCATCTACAAGAAAAATAAAATAAAATAAAGGATTCAAACATGTGTTTTTGTCAGCTTAATTATGCTCATAACTTTCACTTAAATCTAATAGCTCCACGTTGATTTTCCATGTAAATAAAAAAAAACCAAAGTCATGGAACACGTATTCCGAGTTGAATGGTGGGAAAAATATTATAGTGGATATCATTTGTAGTTTATTAATCGCTATGGAAATTGGCAAAGGCATTGACAAGGTAAAGAGGGAAAAAATGACATTTACTTAAAGAAATAAAGGAAAATAGGAGAGAAAATGAAGTTGAAGGGATGCAAATATGCATGCAAGGGAAATTAGAGAGAAAATGAAGGATAATGGAAGGAAAAAAGAAAAAGGAAAGAAAGAGACTAGATATCAATGATAAAAAGGCAACAAAGAATTAGTTGACAACTTTTGGCTTAGCTTTTGGTTCAGTTCTAGATTTTGCTCAACTTTTGATCATGTTCAACAAAGGAGAGAGAACAAGCAAGGGTGTGCAAGAGAACTTTGTACAACAACAAGTAAGGGCGGAAAGTAGTTTTGTATTTTTAGGTAACATTGTGCATGTGTTGCTTGGTATGCCTCGATTCGTATGCATGATACATGCATGTGATTATTTGGTTATTTGGTGTCACTGCCATGGAGATTTTCCTCTATTAACAATGCTTTCAGTCATTCCTTGTCATTTCATGGATAACCATGATGTACTTGGTGGTATATTTGGATTTTTTATTGGTTCTTAGGTTCCCTAATGGTTGTGGGTTGGGATAGAATCTCCAGAGCCCTGGAGTAGATTGGGTTCCCTACATGTGCGTTGAGATGAGAGATTTATGGATCCCTGTAACAACTTGGGATCCTTGGAGGTTATGGGTTGAGACAGAATCCCTGGAACCTTAGACAACTTGGGAAGAGACCAATCTGGCTTATGGTAGTGATTTCTAGACTGATTTAGATAAAAACATTGTCGTGGAGGGTTGAGGTGGTTTGGCCTCTAGAAGCCCTGGTTTGAAATATGTCATAGGGCTGATTTGCTGAAAGAGTGATTTTAGTTTAGCCAATATATGGTTGGGTGGATGTCGATGTCCCTAACTTGGTTGGATTTTGCATATGTTAATATGATATATTTTGCTATTGTGATCTATGAGCACTTGGACTGGTTAATGTGTTGATTTTATTGCTCATTTGTCATGTATTCAATTTTTCTTATATGTTGATTATATGTATGGTTATATGATATGCTCCTAAGATGGATCTCATTCATGATTTGATAAGTTATTAAATAATTGATGACTGAATGGGGTAACAAGTGTTGTTGCAGGTAGCTTGAGAGGCCATTGAGCCTTCTTGATGATTCTTTGTTGAAGTTAAGACAATTATTATCAGATATGCATTCATCACCTGTAAGTACTATATTTACCAACTGTTTGACAAAATCTATAATATGTGACTAGCACATTTTAAGGCCTAGCTTGTTTATTGATTGCACAAACTTTTCATCATTATTGATTACATTATTGAGTGTTTTGGGCACTTCTAGATAGCGGCCTGAAGGCTAGCCCTGAAAAGTGGTACAAATCTCATGATCACTAGCACAGAATAGAGGGATCTCGGCCATAATTGCATGTAGGAAGGTTTATGGGTGTGGGTGGAGCCTCATAACCACTTGCATAGTGTGCTATGGTTGTGATTGGCATGTCAAGCTTGTGAAAATGAGTTCCAACTCAAGGAATGATCACGAGAGGTGGTTGTCAAGTTTTTGAGTGATCTAATGTCCTTGAGGGGTGGTAGCATGTGTTAGAGTTATAGGCCACACTTCCAAAACTAGAAGTTGGAGGTTCGGTCATGTAGTAGTAGTACTCAGCTCATGTTTACCCTGGAAAACTTGTAAAAGTAGGTAAATGTGGGAGGAGGGATTACAGAGTGGTATTAGAGGTTGCAACACTAGAGGTTACATGGGTATCGAGGTTGCAACACTATACCTCATGGTAAAGGTAGATTGTTATGCATGCATGTTGGTTATATCTTGTTATGGTCATGATATCTAGGTATGAGTTGGTATGCTTATAACATGTTATCATACTAATATGGATTGGCCTGTGCAGATGCAATAGCCTCCCCTGAGATACCTTGAGGTATGATTTGATTATGTCTTCTATTTGGTTTATCTAACAGGGTATGTTTGGAGGAAATATAAGATCAAATATGAAGAGAAAAATGGTGGAATATAGTTCACATGACTCCCATTATAGGCCTGACATGAATTCGATGGAATGGGAAAGGTCAGTTGAGTAGCAAGGACAAGAGTATTCTCTTGATCTAGCTGATACACTAAGGAGTCTGAGGGTAGAAATTAGATGTTGCAAGGAAGATAATAATAGGTTGATTGAGGCACAAGAAATACTTGCAAGGGTTCAGGAAAAACAAACAGAAGTCAATGTAGTGATTCTTCAAATCCTTTGAGTTTTACAAAAGTAGGGATAATTGGGGATAAGGCATGGCGTTGGGCAAGAATATAAGACTAATGGATCATATGGCACTAGGTCTTAGAGAAGACACATGATGGACAAAGATGATATAGTCATAGGTGGAAGATCCTTGAATACACCTGAGAGGAGGGCTAGTACTCATGGATTTTATTCTAGTTCCAGTTCCAAGAAACATCATTACAATCACCGCCATCACCTTATAGGAAGAGTGAGAAGGAATATTTTCCACAAGAGTTTAAGAAATGGTGGTTGGGTGCAGGCATCAGACACAAACGTTCTATACCTGATACAATTTCTCTTATTTCTGGCGAAATTTCCTCTTAGATTTCCCTCGAAATCTCAATCATTTACCTCCAGAGTTAGATACTCTCCTAAATTAGTAGAACCGCTAATTTAGCCGCAACTACCAAATACCCACCAAACCTTCTGACCATCGCATATTGAAATCGCGGCTCACTGACAGGTTTCTTATTTTTAAATGTTGTGTTGCGATATTTATTGGTGCACTTCAATCACATGGGCATTTCGCAACTCTGCCAAGCCAAGATCCCTTCCACTAAAACCAATGCGATGCGAGGTCCATCTGATGGTCCGCATTCCTCAGTGATCCGACAGTCACTATGATATCACAAGGAAAGATATGTGATGACACCACCTCACTGAGCCGAAATAATTATAAGCCCCAGTTTATAACAGTTCAGGTCCGCTACTTGAGATTAATGCTAATAACAAAGATTTTTATGGTCTATGGCTCACGGAACTTCGATTAACCCAAAGTTAAACATAGGGCTAACCCCAGTTGTTGACTAAGCCACAATGCATTGAACTAAAATCAACAGTTCACAAAGAATACAGGACTACAGTCCTATATCCAGAATTCAGGCACTTCTAACCCTGTAGTCTTTAATACACGACAAAATCAAGTTGAATGCTAACACACACATAACAATAGAACCTATGATTAATCCAAAATTGGAAACTGAAAAACACACAGAAACAAAGAGACAATGCAGAGGGACACGATACCTCTGGGATAAACCAATATCACCTTAAAATTACACAGATTTATGCTTCATGTAACTTAATCATATATAATTTCCCCGGATGTGGGTGATGACGTGTTGAGGGAGGACGAGCCACATGCCCAGCATGTGCCGCCTCGTGGTAATCCTTAAGAAGCTGGTTCGACCGTCATTGCATAGAGGTTCAACACACACGCTATGGAATTCATTGCAGTTAATGAGTCGGGACGGAATGCAGTTAATGTTCTGGGGAAGAGGAAGATCAGAACTCGATTTCAGCAGACAATGTGGGAACCTTGGCAAGTTAAATCCAGACGGATGTGGGAGCCGAGGAAGAGTGAGCCGAGGGAGGCCAGGAATTCAGCCGCAGTGCATGTTTTGGTATGCCGCTGTAACTCGTGGTGTGGCAGAAAGCAGTGGTGGCAATTCAAAGGCTCTCTGGTTCAGTGGGAGGCACGAAGGGGCAATTCGCACGCAGAAGGAGGGTGCTTGGCAATTGAATTGGTCAGTGCATACGAGGGTGGCAACGAAGCAAACATGGCTAAATTACGGGAGAGGCAACCGAGTAGACGAGGACCAGGAAGAGGGTCCTCCTCTAGAACTCCTGCAGCAGACGAACACCATCATTGCTGCTGTTGCTACTGTCACAGGAGAGCCAGAGCTACGCAGCTCACATGTGGGAAATTTCTGGAAGTGGGCAGTTCAAGCGAGGGAGGGCCACTGCTGCCTGCGTTTGGCTCTGTGGTCTTCACCTTGGGCGGCTCACGGGACACCACAGGAGTCAATGCTCACATCTCTGTTTTATTTACAAGAATTCCTGAAGGAGTCGAGGCAGGTGTACCAGAGGGCATGGTGGAGACACCCTCAGAAGATGCGGGCACGAAAGCAATGGAGAAGCCACCAGAAAGTTCGGGCAAAGAGGATGCTGGCAAGGGTAGCACGGAGGAGCTGCCGCCGGTTGAGCAAGGAGGTTTGGGGAAGGAAGTGGACAAAGACACCGGACCATACTTGGGGCCGGCTCCTCCGGGCGTGGACGAGGACAGATGGAAGGCCATGTGGGCAGGTGTCCCGGAGGGAAGGGGATGGTGCTATGTGGTGGAAGACCCTAGCCTCAGCGAGGAACCAGACAGCGAGGCCCAAATCCACTCAGTCCCTCCTCTCTCCACCAGAATCGACGCCCAAGGCCCCTGCGGGTAAGTCGGTCACGACAACTACTGTGCATTGGACTGGTTGGAATTTTCTGAGTCTGTCTATCTGGCCCATGTATGTCGGGTTTAGCTTTACTTTCCTTTACTGTTGTGTTCAGTCAGTCACGGTTGATAGCCCTTGCGTGGGCAGAAATGATTTTGTTTAAAGCAATGAAGTGCCACAGCTTGTTGATTCTCTCTGCTTCTGAACCTTCAGAAGCAATAGTTTTTTGGAAACACTCTGTTAGCTTGATTAGTCGCCGGAGGGATAAGTTTGGTGGTTTAGTCGGTGCTGCCCCTGCGAGGGAGCTTCTTGTTTTAGAGTCTAACCTTTCCAGGGTGCATCTGCTGGCCTGGAATGCCTGCATTACTGTCTGTAATTTGATTTTGTAAATATAATAGAAACTCTTAGATAGTCTTTTAACGACAAAAAAAAAAAAACTTAATCATATATAATTCAAAAGAAGCCAAATCAGTGAAAATCTGCTTCCAATGATTCAGAACTTACATAAGTATTAGTTCATTAACAACCAGATCCTAAATCAAAGGATATAATTAACTAATCCTATCTAATTTACCTAATATTCTCCTTGAGAATCTCCACTACATCTAACTACTAGAATTTATTACATGATAATCCAAATCCTGGATTCTAGTTCAAATCCTAACTAGAAAGCTTTGTAAATTGATGCCTAAAGGACCCCACTCCTTTGCTTGTAAAATGTTTTTTAATTTTCAGAATAAATTTAAGCCCTTTGTCTTAAAGCCTCATGCTCCTGCATCAGACTCCTGAGGACAAAATTCTTCATGGGCTCCAGTCCATGAGCTCTTTTACAAAGCTACCCATTTTCTATAGCATGGCATATGTTACCCAGGTAGCATTAGCAATTAGATGATCAGCTTTAGCCATTGCTGTAGTCAAGAGGGCCTTGCATGATAGGTTCTTGATGACAGACATGGGTCCATTGCATTTCTTTCTTGGTCTTGAGATCGGCCAGGATGCCACAGGCATCAAACTCTCTCAGGCTAAGTATGCACAAGATCTCCTCGAGAGATTTCACATTACTTACTGCAAGCCAGCACCGACTCCTTTTCTGTCTAGGGCCCGCCTTGAGGATGGAGGTGACACTCCATTAGCTGACAACACTTTCTACCGAAAACTAGTGGGGATCTTACTGTACCTCACGTACTGCAAACTAGATCTCTCATACGCAATAGGGGTAGTTTACATATACATGCATGAGCCACATGAGCTACACTGGAATGTTGCAAAGTGCATCCTCCGATATGTGCAGGGCACCATCACCTTCGGGATTCACTATGCAGTAGGCGCTACATTGAATCTCCTTGGCTTCACATATTATGATTGGGCGAGCGACAACATTGATTGCAAGTCCACTTACAGATATTCACTTAGTCTAGGGTCTGGCCCTATCCGTTGGTTGAGCAAGAAGCAGTCTGCTATTGCTCTCTCTTTAGCTGAGGCAGAGTACAGAGGAGTAGTCAACATCACCATTCAGGCTCTGTGGCTATAACACTTCTTCACTAAGTTGGGCGTCCAGTTCCACCAGGCCACTATCATCTGGTGTGACAACGAGAGCACTCTCAAATTTTGCAGGATCCAGTACAGCGGCAGCAAACGAAGCACATAGAGATCCATATGCACTACATCAGAGACTTAGTACATGATCCGGTCATTGATTTGTAGTTCTGTCCTTCAGCAGAACAGACTACAGACATCTTCACCAAGACATTCACTTATCAGAACTTTCACGCTCTGCATGATCGTCTTGGAGTGAAGGACACAATTGCTTAGCAACTATCTTTTCTTCCTCTTTTCTTTTGATTACATTGTATTTTGGGGGGGGTACCCATGAGGTTTTCCCTCTTTCCTCAATTTTAGTACAAGTTGCACTGTATTTTGGGTGACCTTTGGCCTTAGTTGCCAGGGCCCATTTTTTATTTTTCCCCATAGTGGTTTTTAGGGGGCGTGTTGGAGGTACTACACACCTAGGACCTTCATTACTGGAACAAGTGAACACTTAGAGCATGGGACTGCATGAAAGATCCTTTCTGCATGATTTTCTCCTCCTTTCACTCTGCAAGTGGCTAGTTCTCTCCAAACCTTGTTGTAGGTGTTGAGTACTCTCATTGATCACCACTATGGCGCATTACCTTGGGATCTTAACCCAGTAATTCTATATCATGAGCATTGTAACTTATTTTCTGAATCAATCATTCTGTTTTTGTTCTTTCGATTCTTTTAGTCTTTTTTCTCTATAATGTTGTGTGTTTAACCTTTACTAGCTAGATTCATCTGTGCAGGTTTTCTAAAACATTTACAACGTTTGTCCATGACTCGTCACACAACCCAAAGAAAAGGATATGTATGATTTTCATTCTAGTTCTAGCTAACCTCGTGTAATAAGAATGTGCCCAATAATACAAACCCACATGCATGTGCCTTGATCCCACTTACCTTTGACGCTCTCTGATACTTCAGTTTTGTTTCGAGGGATCCATCTTCATCTTACAGGACTCCACTATTGATAGTTTGGCGTGCCAAACACTTATGCTCCATGAGTACTATAGCCCGCATTAAGAATACGTCTCCTCCTCGCTCCCGTAAACCTCCTCTACCCACTCCATTTCTTGAATCTCTCATGACCTTGGAAGAAAATAGGGGTGTGGATAGTCACTTGGACGATGCCATCTGAGCAAGTTGAGGATTCTAACAAACATTTGTCATTACTATCCATGACTGTCAAGCTTAAATATTGCATCACTCACATTTTTATTGGTGAGAAGAATATCCTTGAAGGCCTTTTCCTTGACATTATGGTAAACGAGCATGACCATAAATTTCGTAGTTCCCACAATGGGATTCACTCTCCTTTCTAAAGGCCCTATATTTTCTTTGCATAAACATAGAAAATATAGAGCCATGTCATTGGCTTCTGGATGGCAATATGAAAATTCCTAGGTAATTAGATGTCTAAACCTCATTCTGGCTATTCGATAACGACATGGTTGTATCATGATAGAGCTTATGGAAATCAAAATATTCATTTTGGATGATTGCTTTAAGATGTACTCTTTGTAAACAACCAAATAGTGGTATTTCTTTAAGATGTACTCTTTGTAAAGAACAAAATAGTGGCCATTATAGACTCGCATGGATATCTTGAAACCTTTACTTATTCATTTAATCTATGTTAACAATTGTTGATTCAAACCATAGTGATTTCCTTGTGTTACAACATGAGGGTCAACACTCAACCCATTGTGATTTCCTTCTGATAACGTACGATGGAAGATCAGCTATCTTTTACAACGTGAGGGTCAACAATTGATGATTCAACACACAATGATTTCCTTCTGATAACTTGCGATGGGATCTTAGCAGATAAGTACATCAGATGGATGTGAAGAATGCCTTTCTTCACGGAGACCTATCTGAGGAGATTTACATGGAGTAGCTACATGGTTTCATTAAGGATTCATCTTTGGTCTGTATACTGAAGAAGTCTCACTATGGCCTTAAGCAGGCCCCGAGAGCTTGGTATGCGAAGATGGATTATTTTCTCTTATCACAAAACTTTGAAATATGTAAGTCTGATCCGAATGTTTACATGCTTATGACACATGATTCTCTTCTTATATTAGTTTTGTATGTGGATGATCTCCTGATCATCGACAGCTCAGCTTCAACCATTCTTGCAGTCAAGAGGGCCTTGCATGATAGGTTCTTGATGATGGACATGGGTCCATTACACTTCTTTCTTGGTCTTGAGATCAGCCAGGATGCCATAGGCATCAAACTCTCTTAGGCTAACTATGCACGAGATCTCCTTGAGAGATTCACATGACTAACTACAAGCCATCACCGACTCCTTTTCTATCTAGGGTCTGCCTTGAGGATGAAGGTGACACTCCATTAGTTGATAGTACTCTCTACCGACAACTAGTGGGGAGCTTACTGTGCCTCACCTACTCCAAACCATATCTCTCATATGCAGTAGGGGCAATTTCTAGATACATGCAGGAGCTGCATGACCTACATTAGAATGCTGCGAAGCGCATCCTCTAATATGTGCAGGGAACCATCACCTTCGGGATTCACTATGCAGTAGGCACTGCATTGAATCTCGTTAGCCTCACAAATTCTGATTGGGCGGGCGACAACATTGATTGCATGTCCACCTATAGAAATTCACTCAGTCTAGGGTCTGGCCCTATCTATTTGTTGAGAAAGAAGTAGGCTACTATTGCTCTCTCTTCAGCTGAGGCCGAGTATAGATGAGTAGTCAACATCACCATTCAGGCTCTGTGGCTACAACACTTCCTCACTGGTTTGGGCATCTAGTTCCACGAGGCCACTATCATCTGGTGTGACAACGAGAGCACTCTCAAATTTTGCAGGGATCCAGTACAACTGCAACGGATGAAGCACATAAAGATCCATATGCACTACATTAGAGACTTAGTACATGAGCAGGTCGTTGATTTGTAGTTTTCTCCTTCAGCAGAACAGATTGCAGACATCTTCACCAAGACATTCATTGAGCAGAAGTTTCACTCTCTGCCTGATCGTCTTGGAGTGAAGGACAAAGTTGCTTAACAACTGTCTTTTCTTCCTCTTTTCTTTTGATTACATTGTATTTTGGGGGGCGGGGTTTTCCCACAAGGTTTTCCCTCTTTCCTCAATTTTAATACAAGTTGCACTGTATTTTGGGTGCCCTTTAGCCTTATTTGCCAGGGTCCATTTTCTCTTTTTCCCTATAGTGGTGTTTAGCAGGGGTGTTGGAAGTACTACACACCTAAGACCTTCATTGCTGGCACATGCGAACACTTAGTTAGAGCATGGGACTACATGCAAGATCCTTTTTGCATGATTTTCTCCCTGATTTGCTCCTCCTTTCACTCAACAACTCGCTAGTTCTTTTACATGATTTAATCCTTGATTTGCTCCTCCTTTCACTCCGCAACTGGATAGTTCTCTCTGAAACTTGTTGTAGGTGTTGAGTCCTCTCATTGATCACCACTATGGTGCATTGCCTTGGGATCTTCACCGAGTAATGCTATATCATGAGAATTGTAACTTATTTTCTAAATCAATCATTCTTTTTTTGTTCTTTTCGATTCTTTTAGTGTTTTTTCTCTGCAAAGATGTGTGTTCAACCTTTACTAGCTAGATTCATTTGTGCAGGTTTTCTAACACATTTACAATGTTTATCCATGACTCCTCACACAACCCAAAGAAAAGGATATGTATGATTTTCATTCCAGTTCTAGCTAACCTCGTGTAATAAGAATGTGCCCAATAATATGAACCCACATGCATGTGCCTTGATCTCACTCACCTTGGACACTCTTTGATACTTCGATTTTGTTTCTAGGATGCATCTTGATGTTACAAGACTCCACTATTCACAGCTTGGCGTGCCAAACACTTACGCTCCATGAGTACTATAGCCCACATTAAGATTAGGGTCTCCTCCTCGCTCCCAGAAAGCTCCTCTACCCACTCCATTCCTTGAATCTCTCATGATCTTGGAAGAAAATAGGGGTGTGGATAGTCGCTTGGATGATGCCATCTGAGCAGGTTGAGGATGCTAACCATCCTTTGTCACTACAATCCATGACTTTCAAGCTTAAAGATTGCATCACTCACCTTTTTATTGGTGAGAAGCATAGTTTTGAAGGCCTTTTCCTTGACATTATGGTAAATGGGCATGACCATAAATTTCATAGTTCCCACAATGGGATTCACTCTCTTTTTTAAAAGCCCTATATTTTCTTTTTCTTTTCATAAACATAGAAAATACAGAGCCATGTCATTGGCTTCGGACGACAATATGAAAATTCCTAGGTAATTACACGTCTAATCCTCATTCTGGCTATTCGATAACGACATGGCCGTATCATGATAGAGATTATGGGAATCAAAATATTAATTTTGGATGATTGCTTCAAGATGTACTCTTTGTAAACAACCAAATAGTGGTATTGCTTCAAGATGTACTCTTTGTAAACAAAAAAATAGTGGCCATATAGACTCGCGTGGATATCTTGAAACCTTTACTTATTCGATTCAAACCATAGTGATTTACTTCTGTTACAGCGTGAGGGTCAACACTCAACCCATTGTGATTTCCTTCTGATAACGTGCGATGGGAGCTTAGCAGATTTTCTCCCTTCTGAAAGTGTACAATGGGAAGCGCATCTATATTTTAAAACGTGAGGGTCCACCTCTATTGAGTTTTATGGAGAAAAAACACACAAGAGTAGAGCCTAAAACAACATACAATCAATACACTAATGTACTCTCCTATAAATTAAAAGGCCGAGGATGAACTAATATACACCACTGCGCATGTTGAATAGTAAACTTCAGGTGACAGTTAAAAAAAAGAGGTTTCAAACTCAGAAATAATGTGGAGGAGAACAAAGAGTGAAAACAGAGCATGCGCGGTAGACACTAAGGTGAAATTTCCAGAATAGGAACTCAACGCAAGCTTCTTTTGATTATGATTTGAAATCTAAAAAGTACATTTGTATGAAAATGGACATTGCAAATATAGTAAAACCCTGTAAAACATAAAAATTATAGAGATTTCCAGAATAACAGCTCAACGTAAACTTCTTTTGATTATTTGATTATGGTTTGAAATGTGAACAATACATGTGTATGAAAATGGAGATTGCAAATATAGTAAAACCGTGTAAAACATAAAAATTATAGAGATAATTTTCATGCGCCCACAAAAAATTGCTCAACAATTTTCTCAGACCTTTGACCCACTCATCTAATCAACCGAAAATACTACTTTTCAAATCTTCAAACATACATTCATTCAATAATTTTATGAAAATACTAGAATTAAACATGGTATGGGCCCACAAATACCTGAATTTATTTTCCTGACTTTCAACACTTTGCACTGTACCTGCTCCGGCTACGCAGTAAATACATGGGATTTACTTGTTACCAACTCTACCGATTTTTTTTTTGTTCTTCATTGTTTGATGTGTTCCAAGAATGGTGTGTTTGTAATTTGGTTCAATATTTCATTTACATTCTCGTCTTTGAGGCTAAAACAAAATATCTGTACCTTGAAAGAAATATGGTTACTCTATTTCTTTATGTACTCAATGGAATGGTTGATATTAGTTTGTTAAATGTGGTGGTTGTGAGTAATTATCCGAAACTCCCTCTTAATCACAATCCTTGATATTCACTATCTCTAGAGAATTTTTTAGATGGACAAAACTTTTTCTTGTCAATTTTTTTGTGAATATATATGTGAATTGTTTTTGTGACCTGCAATGTTGCAAAACAAATTTTCCATTGTTGATCAACTCTCTAATGAAATGATACTTAGTGTCAATGTGCTTGCTCCTTTTGTGAAAAACAAAGCTTTTGGACAATATAATTGCAAAATTGTTGTCACACTTCTTGTTCAAGCCATAAATCTTTCAACATTCTTCTCATCCAAATTGATTGAGATGTTGTTGTCGCTGCGACATATTTAGCTTCAATTATCGGCAATGATACTTTTGGTTGTTTCTTAGAAGCCCATGAAAAGGCTCTTGAGCCCATATGAGAAACATATCCTTACTTTCTCTTTCTGTCATCGACACTTCATGCACAATCACTATTAGTGTAGCCAGCCAGCGTAAAACCATTTTGTACAGTGTACAAAGTACCATATTACTTTGTCTCGTTTGGTGTCTCCGTGAATCTTAACACCAAACATACTACATACATTATATCAAGCCTAGTTGTTATAAAATACATCAAATTGTTGGTCATACTATTGTATAGTGTCAGATTGACATTGTTGTTATAATCTTCTTTGGTTAGTTTTAACCCCATGATAGTTGGACTCGGCACAGAGTTGTTGTTATGCATATTAAACCTCTTCAAGATGTATGCAACATACTTTGATTGAGAAATTAAAATGCCATTTTCTATATGCTTCACTTTTATGCTTGCAAAATACTTTAACAACACAAACCTATAATTTAAAATTCACTTTTTATAACTTTTTTGAAATAAAAAATGAGGAGATCATCACTCCGTGTGAAAATCAAATCATCTACATATAAGACAACAATAAGAAGCTTACCATCACTCTCATTTATGTAGAGAGTATGCTCACCATCACATTTTTCAAAGCCATTGTTGAACAAGTAAGTGCCTATCTTGGTGTGCCATGAGTGTGGTGCTTGCTTCAGCCCATATAGAGCTTTCTTCAATATGTACACTTCATCTTCTTTACCTTGAGCTTCACAACCAGGTGGTTGTGCCACATACACTTCATGTTTTGGTACTCCATTCAAAATTTTGACTTCACATCCATTTGATATATCTTCCTTATGTTGCGCAACTATTGATAACATTGTCCACACCGACTCCATTCTTGTGACTAGCACAAATGTATCTGCATAATATCTTTCATGCTACTCCTTCTATCCTTTGAAAACCAACCTTTGTTTATGCCTTTCATTCCTTCCATTGTCATTGTTTTTTGGTCTGGTAGACCCACTTGACAGCTATGACTTATTTTCCTTCTGGAAGATCCACTAACTCCCATGTGTCACTCTTTTCTATTTTTTTTCATAGTATCAGAACTAGATTGCATAAGACTTCAAGGGAGCAGGATTCAAATTTTTTTTCAAAAGTAGTTTGGATAAGACTTCAAGAGAGTAAGATATGAATTTTTTTCCGTGAACACCAAATTTTAGGGGATCTTGAGTACAAAGACTTGAGGACGAGGGTTCTAGAGAAAATCAAGAAGAAAGCACTTGCATTTTTTTTATTTTTTTTAATTGTAAAGACCATCATAGCGTCACATGGCATTCTACAGAGAAAGGAATCAGTGGGTCTCATCGCATTCAATAGGGAAAGAAAACGCGTTGCATAGCATTATGAAGACAATGCGATGAATGAGTCACATTTGGCAAAGAAAATGCGACGAAATACCCAAAATTACAAAATTGTGAATTTTTATAACTCACCGCACTAAACATCGTGTTAAAATAAGATAATTACTCATGCATGAGGAGTTGGCTAAACATAGAGAGTCATTTAACTAAGTGATTGAGTGGTTGAGTGTTTGAGTGTTGAGTCAAGTCGAGTCAAGTGATAGACGATTTTGAGTGTGATTGCAAGTGGTTGCATGCCAATATATTTTAGGCAAGTAGTTAGTTGGAAAAAGTTAAATACCTTTCACCGGTTTCATTGTAAGCATCATGTTTTGTGTGATCAATAGAAGAGCAGCAACTCGTGTTTTATGTTTGAATTATTTATTAAGCATCATGTTTTGTGTGATCAATAGAAGAGCAGCAACTCGTGTTTTATGTGTGAATTATTTATTCTTTGTCTCCACCGCCTTTCCAACAAATTGGTATCAGAGCGTAGTTACAAAGAGATACGAAAAACAAATTTGCAATAATCTATGTGAGAGGAGAGAAATTCATATTTTTTTGTTAACAATGATTACCTTATGTCGTTTTTCATGCACGTGGATTCCATCTATGATTCGAAGTGTTAGAGGAGTAACACAACATTTAATTAACGTTGAAGGAGTAAGTGAGTCTGCAGCCGCAACTTGCAGAGCAGTGTGAGGAAGTCTAAAGTACTTTTTAGCTGCCACCAAGCCGTAATCTCGAGTCGGCACTCCGTTTACCAGAGCAGTTTTCTTGAAGAAGCTGCTGCAACTGCCATGAACTCCCATCAGGAAATTTAGTCAACCAGCAAGCTACCGTTTAGTAGAGCAATTAGTGTTTCCCGCCACTCAATACAAAGTCAACGTGTTTGAAATTCGAAAGGCATAGTAAAGTAGGCTTTCAAATTCATGTGACTTTTTTCTAAACGCATAAAGCAAAATGGGTATGATTTTCTCACGTGGTTTTATCATACGATTCATTGAAAGAGTGATTATAAAGAGTTCTTTTATGTAAATATTTTTGATATATAAATAATTTTTATATTTAAAAAATAATAATAAAGGGTTTTATTTTAAAAATGAAATCTTTGAAGAGTAGAGAATTTCTTTTTTGAAAAAGAAGCTTTGCCAAGCTTATTAAAGGAGAAAATTGAAGACTTTTTTGAAGAGATTTTTTTTAGAGAAAGATGGATTTCTCAAATTTCCAGCCCTAGTTCCCACCATTTATAGGGAAAGATTATGATGTGTGGGCCACTAAGATGACGACCACGTTGCAGGCACATGATGTTTGGGAATATGTCCAGTTTGAGTTTTCAGGACCTAAAAATGCAATAGAAGAACAAGCTCTCAGTAATACAGAGAGAACAATGAAAGAAAAACAAGAAGAAGAATGCACAAGAGTTGCAGTTTATCCAGCAAGGAGTGGACCGAGCAGTGTTCCAGAAGATTATGATCATGTCTTCAGCAAAAGTAGCATGGGATACTTTGGCAAAAAACTATACAAGTATGGCCAAAGTCAATATTGTTAAGTTGCAGAATACTAGGAGAGACTCTAAAAGTCGCAAATGAAGAAGACAGAGGACATCGATTCTTTCATGAATCAGGTCATAGCTATCGTAAATCAGTTATGGATTTATGGTGAATACATTAAAGATCAAACAGTGGTTGAGAAGGCCCTCAGATATTTGTATACCAAATTTTATGTTGTGGTAGTAGCCATAGAAGAAGGCAAGGATTTGGCATCATTAACAATTGATGAGCTGATGGGATTGCTTCTATCACATGAGGCAAGGATAGACAAAAAAAAGGGTTCCACTTTAGAGACCGCTTTCAAAAGTTAGGTTTCTATTTCAAGAGACAAAAGTCGAGGTAAAAGTAGATCGAGAGGCAGAGGATGAAGTGGAAGATATGGTGGTCAGAGAGATGGCCGAGAAGAGCATGAACATGAAAGTGGAAGCAACTACAGAAGCTTCAACAATAATCAAAGAGTTGACAAATCAAAGGTGAGATGTTATTATTGCAATAAATTTGGTCACTATTCTCCTTATTTCAGAAAGAATATATATGATCAAGGGAACCAGAGAGCTAATGTCACTACAGAGAGTTCTAATTCCATGTTCTTACCTTTCCATACCATGCATGAACCTTCTGCTAGTGTGCGGTTGTTAAACAGTGGTTGCAGTAACCACATGACAGGCAACAAGGATTTGGTTGCAAATTTCAATTAATCTGTGAAAACAGAGGTAAAGTTGGGGACTAATAAGATTGTGGAAGTAGATGGCAAAGGAGTGGACAATATTCTGAGCAAGCAGGGGGAGATGAAGACAATCCCAGAGGTATATTATATTTGTAGTCTCAAAAATAATTTGTTAAGTGTTGGGAAATTGACACAAAAAGGATACAGAGTTATCTTTCAAGGTCAATAATGTGTTATATATGACAAGCCCCGAAGCAAGAAACTGATAGCAAACGTGTAGATGACAAAGAATAGACTCTTTCCTCTAATTTTGAATTACAGTGGTCAGATGAGTTCCTTTATAGTTGCATGTTCTAATGATTATTGGTTATGGCACTTTCAATTTGGACACTTGTACTTTTGTGGTTTAATATTGTTGCAGTAGAAATAGATTGCCAAAGGATTACCTACCATCAAAGAACCTACTAGTACTTGTGAGTTTTGCATCTTGGGAAAGCAACACCATGAAGTTTTTCCAAAGGGATTTGCATACAGAAAAAGGAAACCTCTTTATCTAGTGCATATCGACTTGTGTGGACCTATGAGGATGCAAATTTCAAGGAATTCAAAGCCTTAGCAGAGAAACAAAGTGATCAAAAAATCATGTTATTGAGGTCAGATCCTGGTGGAGAATATGATTCAAAGGTATTCCATGATTACTGCAAAAAACATGGAATCAGAAGACGATTTACAACTAGGTACACACCGCAGCAGAATGGTGTAACAGAGACAGAACATGACAGTTATGAACAGGGTAAGAAGCATGTTGAAAGGCAAAAAATTGTCTAATGAGTATTCGACAGAAGTAGTTGCATGTGCTATTTATGTGATCAACAAATCTCCTACAAAGAGTGTGATGGAAAAAGTATCAGAACAAGCATGGTTAGGTATGTCTTGTAGCGTATCTCATCTTAGAGTATTTGGATGTGTATCTTATTCACATGTGCCTAAGGAGAGAAGAGGAAAATTCGATGATAAAAGTGAAAAATGCATACTCACTAGTTATAGTGAGAAAAAAAAATCTTACAAATTGTATAACCTGTCATAAAGAAGAACAAAATTAGCAGAGATGTTGTGTTCAAGGAACAAGAGTCATGGAATGGAACCGTAGACAAAACAGTTGATGCACAAGTGCCACTGATGGAAGGAGATGATGTAGAAAAAAGGAGGAGCAAGAATCACAAGTGAAGACACAAAGCATAGACACACCAACAAGGACTCCAAGTTTTTCAGAGCAGCATGGATCTTCAAGCATATTAATAGATGAAGATTCTCCTAGCAATTAATCAGGTGATGAATCAAGCAATGATAAGAGAAATATGAGAGGTCTGGAAGATATTTATGAGGATTTTGATGTTAGTTCAAATTTTGCATTTTTGTCATTCCAACCTTCTTCGTTTGAAGAAGCAATCAAAGATGAAAATTGGGTGCAATCCATGGATGGAGAAATTGAATCTATTGAAAATAATGATACATGGGATTTGGTTGATTTACCAAAGGACAAAAATCTCATTGGTGTAAAGTAGGTCTACAAGACAAAGTTGAATGAGAAAGGTGAAATTGACAAATTTAACCAAGACTTGTAGCAAAAGGATTCTCGCAACAACCAAGAATAGATTTTGTAGAAAGGTTTGCTCCGGTAGCTAGATTGGATACAGTAAGAGCAATTCTAGCCACAACATCTCAGAACAATTGGAAAGTATATCATATGGATGTGAAATCAACCTTCTTGAATGGAATTCTAGAACAAGAAATTTATGTGCAGCAGCCTCCAGGTTATGAATTTGAAGGTAACTAAGATAAAGCTTACAGGTTGAAGAAAGCATTATATGGACTGAAGCAAGCACCTAGAGCTTTGTATAGCAGAATTGACAGCTACATGATCAAGAATGGATTTTGCAGAAGAAACATTGAACCTACCTTGTACACAAAGTTAAATGAGCATAGACAAATTTTGATTGTTTGCTTATATGATGATGAAATGATTTTTACAGGTGATTTTGAGATATATGAATTTAAAATATCCATGACGAAAGAATTTGAGATGACAGATCTTGGTCTCATGAAATATTTTCTTGGAATATAAGTTGAGCAATATGAAAAAGGAACTTTTATTTGTCAAAATAAATATTCCAATTATTTGTTCAAAAGATTCAGGATGGAAAATTGCAAACCTGTCCCTACACCAGCTGCAACAGGTACAAAGTTAAGAAAGGATGATGAAGGATCGTATGTCAATCCAACTCTATTCAAAAGATTGGTTGGAAGGCTCATGTATCTCACAGATACAAGACTAGATATCATGAAAGGAGTGAGTTTGATTTCTAGATTTATGGAGACTCCAAAGACACACATTAGAGTGTAGGAAAAAAAATTGTGAGATACATAGTAGGAACTAGAGATTGAGGCATAATGTATGCAAGCACAGAAAAGAAGGATTTGATTGGATACATAGATAGTGGTTTTGCAGGAAGTTTAGATGATAGGAAGAGAACTTCTGGTTTTTTGTTCCATCTTGGTTCAGGTATGATTTCATGGGCATCTAAGAAGCAACCCATTATGACACTTTCGTCAGCAGGAGTTGAATATGTAGCAGCAACAACAGAAACATGTCAAGTAGTGTGGTTAAGAAGAGTATATGATGGAATCAAGCAAAAACAACAAGGATCAATAACAATATACTGTGACAACACCTCAGCGATTGCACTATCCAAGAATAATTTTTTTCATCAAAAGAGAAATCATATTGATACTAGATATCACTTTATTAGAGAACTTGTGAGCAATGGAGAAGCTCACTTGAAGCCTTGTAAATCTAGTGATCAATTGGCTGATATATTCACTAAGTCATTAGCAGAAGAAGTGTTTGAGTTTCATAGAAGAAACTTGGATGTTGTAAGCATAGCTAAGACATAGACCAACAAGCATGTTTGAGTTTTCATGAGTCATGTTTTAGTTTAGCAATCATAATTAAGGGGGAGTGTTAAAATAAGATAATTACTCCTGCATGAGGAGTTGGATAAGCATAGAGAGTCAGTTAACTGAGTGATTGAGTGGTTGAGTGTTTGATTGTTGAGTCAAGTCGAGTTAAGTGATAGATGATGTTGAGTGTGATTGCATGTGGTTGCATGTCAATATATTTTAGGCAAGTGGCTAGTTGGAAAAGGTTAAATACCCTTCACCGAGTTCATTGTAAGCATCATGTTTTTTGTGATCAATAGAAGAGTAGCAACTCGTGTTTTGTGTGTGAATTATTTTTTCTTTGTCTCCTTCGCCTTTCCAACACATCGAAAAATGCGATGATAAGTCAAATTTTTGAAGTCTTGTTTTCTAACCTTGGAGAACGATGATCAAAATCACGTCATTTTAAAGTCAAATGTGGAGTATGTGGAGCTCTTATTAGAAAAACAAAAGGCAAGCATGCTTTCTTTACAATTATTTTATTCTTTAAAAAGGAAAAAAATCATTTACAAAGAAAATTTCCTTTGAAAAGAAAATGGAACCTATTATTTTTTTTAAAAGGATGAGACTTGTTCATTTTTAAGGGCTTTTATTTAAAACAAAAAATGGTTTATTTGTTTTTAAGAGAATTGAGTTTAAAGAAAAAGGGCCATCTTTTGTATTTTGAAGTTCTTTTCGAATGAACATTTGAAAGGGGAATTTGAAAAGTCGCTATTTCATTTAAAGATTATTTGAAAATGATTTAAAAAAAAATCAAGGGTTTTAATCTAGGAGTTTTATCAAAGAATTTGTGACAAAAAAAAAGTGTGTCTTCATTTAAGAAAAATGGCTTCTCTTAACGTTTTTTGAAAACATTGATTTTGTTTCACAAAAATTATGAATTTTGGTCTTTACGAATGAAGACATTTCTGTAAGCCCGAGAGTGTTGGGATACACTTCAAAATGACTATGTAGAGGCGACCCAAGAAGCATTGGCAGCCATGACCAATAATTAGATAAATGAAGCTATTGAAATGAGAAAGAAAGAACACAAGGCCAAATGTTTGATGTAGAACTGAGTCAATAACTTTATCTTTGACAAGATAACTAGCATCAACAACAAAGGAAGCTTGTGATATTTTGAAAGTTACATATCAAGAAAATGATACAATGAATACTATACAATTGCAGACATTGCGGGTTCATTTCGAAACCCTAAAAATGACTAACATATAGAATGTTGACTAGTTCATGACTAGAGTCATGGGCATCGTCAATGAAATCAAACTTATTGATCAAACCGTTATAGATCAAAAGATAGTTGAAAATTTCCTTTGAAGAATGCACAAAAAATATGACATGGTTGTAATAGCCATTCTAGACTCCAAATATTTTACAACTTTCCCAGTAGGAAAATTGACTCGTTCAATTTTGTCACACGAAACAAAACTTAGTCTGGTAGAAGATTCCATGGAACAAGATTTCAAAGCACAAGTTCCTCTTGGTAGAGGCAGAGGAAGAGAATATAAAGGAAACAAAAAGAAATATAGAGGCAGATTAGAACATCATCATGTAACAAAAGAGTCAATACCTTCACAAACCAAACACAAAGAAGGAGAAAATGGAGAAAATCTAATGTCCAATACTATTACTGTAAAAAATTTGGGTGTTATGAACATGAATGCAGAAAGAAACAATCAAGTTAGCAAAGAGGCAGTGTCCATCTCTCCAACAATGAAGGAGAATCCTCTGAACCATGTTTCTTTCCTGTCATCTTTCTAAAGACAGTCATGGTGATGACCTTTAGTTGTTTGATAGTGGTTGCAACAATCATATGATGAGTAACAAAAATCTACTTTCTTGTCTTCATGCTTCCAAAACCTCAGAAATTACTGTCGGATATTGCTCCTATATAAAAGATGAAGGGAATGGTATTGTCCTTATTCTTACTAGACATAATCAACGAAAATATATACCTAATTTTTATTATGTTCCATGTCTAAAGAAGAATCTCACTAGTGTAGGTCAATTGATGGATCATGGTTATGATATAATATTCCAAGGGACCACATGTTATATTTACGACAAACCTCACAATAGAATACTAATAAAAAAGGTTGAAAAAAACAAGAATATGATGTTTCTATTGACTATTACAAGTTGAAATATCTCACAGTATTTTGCACACAATGTGTCAAGGATACTGAGTCTCGACTATGGCATTCTAGGTACAAACATATCTTTTTCGGGATTCTAAGTCTACTTCATAAACATTCAGTGGTCACTAGTCTTCCTATTCTAAATGAAAAAAATTCCAACTGTGAAACCTTTATTCTAGCAAAGCATAAAAAATATAGAGCTTTCTGACATGTTCAACTATAACAACAGAGCCTTTAGAGCTAGTTCATAGAAATACATGTGGCCTAATGAAAACATAATGCAATGATGGTAATATTTATTTTTTGACCTTCATTGATGATTATATCATGAAGATATGGACTTATTTTCAAAAAAATAAATCAGATACTTTCTCAAGATTCAAAGAATTTAAAGCAGAAGTAGAAAACCAAAGTGGAAAGCCTTTAAAAGTTCTAAGGTTAGACAGAGGAGGAGAATACAATTCCAATAACTTCAAATATTTTTGTCAACAACACAAAATCATCATGCAAAACACAAAAAGATACACTCCACAATAGAATGGAGTAGCAGAAAGGAAAAACTAGTCAATCATGAATATGGCCAAATATATGCTTCGTGAGAAGAAGTTGTCCAATGACTATTAGGCTGAAGCATTTTCTACTATAGTATATGTTCTCAAAGAATCTCCAACAACTAGTGTCCAAGATGCAGTACTAGAAGAAGCTTGGGATGGTAAGAAGGTGAATGTCTCTCACTTTTGCATTTTTGGCTCTGTAGCGTTTTCACATGTTCCTAAGTATTTGTGAAAGATGCTTAATGATAGAAGTGAAATATGTATTTATGTAGGTTATAGTAAACAACCAAAAGCTTATAAATTCTATAATATAGTCACCAAGAAGTTTCTTTTAAACATAGATGTTAATTCTTTTGTAACTAAATCTTGGTCTCATCAAATTGATGAAGTTTTAAATCAGCATGTTCATCCACCAGAACTGCCAAGATTGTAGGTTTAGGAGGAGCCATACCACTTAGAAATTGGTACATGTTCTAGAAGTGACTCCAGTAGTGATTCATCATCTTCAGAAGACTATAAAAAAACTAGAAGCATCAGAAAAAATATATGAGAAAGGCCATGAGTTTGAACAACATAATGTGTTTATCTTTCTTTCCTATCAACCAACCCATTTTGAAGAGGCAATTAAAAAACATTGTGTTGATGCAATGAATCAATAAATCATTTCCATAGAGAAGAACCAAACTTGAGAATTGTTTGATCTACCAAGAGACAAAACCAAAATTGGTGTAAAGTGGTTATACAAGACTAAACTAAATGTGAAAGGATAAATTGGGAAAAATAAGGCAAGGTTGGTTTCCAAAGGATTTCCATAACAATTTGGTGTTGGATATAGTGAAACCTTTCCTGTAGTAGCAAGGTTAGACATTGTCATAACTATTCATGCCACAACAACTCAACACAGATGGAAAGTTTATCACCTTGATGTAAAATCTGCTTTCTTGAGTGGTATATTCCAAGAAGAGGTTTATGCGTCGCAACATCCTAGTTTTGAAGTTCTAGGACATGACCATAAGGTGTATAGATTGAATAAATCCTTATATGTCTTGAAACAATCTCCCCGATGTTGGTACAATCGCATCAACACTTATCTCATCAAAAGTGGATTTTGTAGAAACAACCATGAGCCAACTTTGTATACCAAAACTCATGAAGGTAAATTTGTCATTGTTTGCCTTTATGTTGATGATCTGATTTATATAGGAAATATGATGTTAGAAGATTTAAAAATAGTAATGCACACAAAGTTTGATATGATTGATCTAGGGCTCATGAAGTACTTATTAGGCATTGAAATTCAACAATCTCCTAATGGAATTTTTGTTTTCCAATAAAAATATTCCGCTAACATCCTCCAAAAGTTCAAAATGAGCAATTGCAAACTAGATGACAGTCTAATTTCTCCAGGCACCAAGCTGAGAAAAGTAGATGTAACACCACCAGTTGAACCTACATTGTACAAAAGTCTAAATGGTAGTCTTTTATACCTCAATACAACTAGACCTAACATCATTTTTTCATTTGTTTCGTATTTTATGAAGTCACCCAGAATTTTCCATTCGAAGGTCACAAAAATGATCTTAAGATATGTTGCAGGGACCCTAGACTATGACATGTTA
Organism: Pinus tabuliformis; assembly: GCA_031772625.1. Lineage (NCBI taxonomy): Eukaryota > Viridiplantae > Streptophyta > Pinopsida > Pinales > Pinaceae > Pinus > Pinus tabuliformis. Next base: position 3,819,490 of record CM062815.1, on the reverse strand, counting down.
TACCCACATTCAAAAGATTTATCACTTTCAAGTTATACATACAACGATTATGCAATCATTTTAGATGATTTCCAAAGAAAATCAAGGTATGTTTTTCACCTTGGAACCAATCTAATCTCATGGGCATCCAAGGAACAACCCAGCGTTTCAATATCTTCTGCAAAGGTTGAGTATATAGCCACAGCTTCAGCAACTTGTGAAGCAGTGGTGCTACAAATAATACTAAAGGATCTTTCAAATGTTCAAAAGAAACCAACTTCTATTTACTGTGATAACAATGATGCAATTTCTTTATAAAAAAATCTTGTCTTTCACAAAAAGATCATGCACATTGACACATGTTTTCATTTGATTCATGAGCTTTTCAATGATGGAGACATCATACCTACTTTTTGTTGCTCAAGATATCATCTTGCAGATATTTTCACAAAGCCATTGAGAAAAAACGTATTTGAATTTCAAAGAGATCAATTGGGAATTATAAGTCCCAATACTTTTAATAATTGAGATTAGGGGAGGGTGTTGAGATATTTAATCTCATGGTTTTCTATGTGTCATAATATGTAATCTCACTATCTACTAGGTGTCATATTCAGTTCATATTCAATTGATTTAGTTGAGTTTTTCTCTAAATATTTATTTCTATTTGTTTCCTTGTCTCATATGTAGTTTATTTAACTTATTTTGAATGATGAGAAGATTTTTTTGCTCCATTCCAATTTTGAATCATATATCTGTGTATTTGCATTTCTGAGTTATTTGTTACTAATCTACTTATGATGTTCTTGTGTCATTATTTTTTCTAAAAAAAATGTATCTTTATTATTTAAAGAATCAAAAGATACAATGTCTAGAGCTTTTACGTGACTAATTTTGAAAATTACTTCCTTATTCTGGCTACATCCTATCCGTTGTCACTTTATAAATAGATAAGTTCAATAATGATCACTCACAAGGATCCAATATTTTGAAAATTCATTCAAAAAATGAGAAATGATACATAGTCTCATCCATCATTACTCAAGGTCTTGCTAATCCATCAACCCATAGAGATGACGGCATTAAAATACGATTCAAATACATGAAAATATATTATGTTATAGGGGTGATAGGAGAGGGTATAAAGAATGATTCAAATACTTATTAGCATTACAGAAGATGGTAAAAGATATGGTATAAATATTTTTAATTGTGTTATGTTACGAGTGTCATCAACATATAAATATAGTTGAAACTATAAAAGGAATTACCAAGTAGACGATATTTTAAATATCAGAGTAATACATTCCATCTCCTCTCCCCATTCATTTATTGGTTATAGTTTTTGGTACACTAGTCTACAAATAACAACACTCCTTTTGAGATGTAGATTTTTCTAATCGAAACCCTTAGGTTCTCAGACTCTTGGAAGGGGACGAATTTATCGGACATAGGTATAGCTGGTATTTAGTCTTTTGTTGATGTTAATAGAAATTCAGCCTACAACAAGCCTCTTTTTTTTTATAGCCGGTGGCAAAGAATTAAAACAAAAGTGTTAGAATTAATGGAGAATAGGATATTATTGTTATGTAGTTGAGTGTTTACTTTTCATAGTTGTTCAATTCTTATTTTCTAGGGACATAATTTATTGTCCCTAACTATTTGTAACTATTTAATAATTAGATTAATGTGAAGCTACATGTGGCGTTCTGCTGGAGGTAGCTCCTGGTGATATGCACCTGTGAGCTCCTCTCGTTCTGGTTTCATTATCTCTTATTTGACTTCCCTGTGCAACTCTTAACATGGTATGAGAGCTACAAAGCTAAGGACACGTGTACCTTGAGTGGAGAGTGACACTGATGCATTTGAGGCAAGATCAGTGTGGAATTTGGTGTGGAAATTGCGCTGATTCACTTCTAGCCTTACACGTCCTTTATTCTCCAGGACGGCGCGAGTGAATCATTGTTGAATCACGCCAACTGTGGAAGGTGAAGGGACTATTGAGGAGGCCGGATTTTTTCACGCTGCATGAATAAGCCGATGATGATTTGAGATAGTTGGAGACCTAGCTGTGGCAAATCGCTACATAGTTAGATCGATTTTTTTTGGATCGTTGCCAGGACTGCGAGGAGGAAGATGTTGTTGCGTGGTAAATTGTAGCTATGTGGATCAAGCTGGAGTGGACTCGTTGTTGCCGGCCGGCTAGTGGAGGATATAAGATTGCATAAGAGAATCGATTAATGTTCTGAGCTGCATAAATCAATCCCACGGTAGAGGAGCATGCTTGATTCGAATTCAATCCAGTTGATTGGGTTGAATTAGTGTTTCATTTGCCACGTGAGGAGATCAATTCTCACGTGAAATCTCGAGGCCAAGTATCAAAGGGTTGGCTGACCATGCATCTAGGCGATTCTCTGAACAAGAGAGGCTAAGCCAAGTAATCTTTTTTTCTTCGGGGTCGTGGTTCAGGTGGTCGTCGTTGGCGGGAAATTCTGGGGATCTACCATCGGTGGTGTGGAGAATGTGTTGGATCTACCATTGGTGTTAGCATAGAAGGCAGCATTAGCCAAGCCATCGCTAGCGAAAGATTTTGTTTAGAGCGTGGCGCACAGTGAAGCGTCTGTTGTTGGTGTACTAGTAAATCAGATCATGATTTTATTGGTGAGTGGCTATTTTTTTATTTTGCTTGTCTATTTTCAGTCATTGTTTACCTGTGTGTGGTTACCGAAGTGCTATATTTGGTCGTATATCATAACGAATAACCAAATTGCGGAATTTTATCTCAATGGGAGTAATAATCTTGATGGTTCCAATTACACCAATCGGAAGTTTAAGCTCCAGACTTTCTTTGATGGAAAAAATTCCTATGGCATTGCCACCAGTGATGAGGTCAAGCCGACTACTGTAACTAGTGGAACGAATACAGTAATTCAAGACTAGGAGAAAAGGGAGATGAAGGAAAAGGTTCTCCTCAAGTTATCAGTAGAATATTGCACTGTCCCCCACATTCGGGAGTGCAAGATGGTGAATTAAATATGGATGACTCTCAAAGAAATGTACGAGATCAAGAATACAAGTTGAGCTTTGTTCCTCAGAAAAAGATTCTCTCCATCAGGATGGAGGAGAATGAGTCTGTATCTTCATTCATATCCCGATAAAAGATGTTAAAGATAAACTAATTGATATCAGTGAGCTTGTGTTGAATGGTGATCTGGTGACGATTACCATGAATGACATGACAGATGATTATCAGATGTTTATCACGAGATTGAATGCAAGAGAAAAGCCTCCAGGATTTGAAGAGCTTATCGGGATCTTGCTACAAGAAGAGGAAAGGAGGTTGTCTCTCAAACCTCAAAATCCAGATCTTGCATTGATTTCCAAGATGAAGTCGAAGGGGAAGGCAGTCATTGATCACAAGAATCACAACACATCACGGAAAAGATCACCACAAGGTATGACCTCGCATAAACATGACTCTGCTCCTACATGTTTTTATTGTGGTAATATAGGCCATATTGCTAATTTTTGCCATAAGAAAAAGGCAGACGGGGAGAGGCACAAGCAGAGAAGACGTGCAGGTCATATGGCTGATGCAGATCAGAACGAAGATGTGAGATTATTTATGGCTAAGACTACACTAGCCACTCAGGAGGATGAATCGGAAATCTAGTTCATAGATTCAGGAGTCTCCTCACATATGACAAGTAAAAAGAAGTGGTTCATAAATTTTAGAGAATCCAACAGTGGAGTCAAGGTCTACCTTGGAGATGATAGAGGGTACGAGATCAAGGGATATGAAGATGTCCCTGTCATTCTACCTGATGGAAACATCAAGAATATATATGGTGTGTCGTATGTACCTGGTATTAAGAAGAACCTGAATTTGTGTATCAAAGATAACATATCAGTATCTCAAGGTAGAATTCTTCAAATCTTATTGTATTATTGAAGACTTTTTGGAACGTATGAAGCTTATTGCTACAGGTTTTCATATAGGAGGACTCTACAAACTAGATGTGAAGAGTACTCCACAACAAGCATTGATGTCATCGAATAAGTATGTTGAAAACTTGTGGCATCAGCGACTTGGGCACATCAATTTCAGTGATCTTCTACTGTTGCAGAACAAAGGTATGGCGAATGGTCTTCCTGTTTTGAAAAACTTGCATATTGATTGTGAAGCATGTGCATTCGGAAAACAACATAGAGATGAATTTCTTATTCTTAAAGATAGGAAACAGAGGGATACACTCGAACTTGTACACACTGATTTATGTGGGCATATGTAGACAAGATTGTTAGGTGGGGCATACCATTTTCAATTTTTGTTGATGAATGTACAAGATTCACATGGGTGTATTTTCTTAGATAGAAGAGTCATGCCTTTGAGTATTTCAAGAAGTTCAGGAGCATGATTGGAAAGCAGACAGGAAATTTCATCAGGATTATTCGATCAGATCAAGGAGGAGAATTCAAGAAAGGGTATTTTATCAAATACTACAAAGAGGATGGGATACAGCAGTAGTTTACAACACCTTACACTCCTCAGCAGAATGGAGTAGCTGAGAGGAAAAATAGAACACTGGTGGAGTGTGCTCGCAGTATGCTGAAAGTTAAGAATCTAACTAATGGTTTTTGGGCAGAAGTTGTCAATACTGCAATATATTTGAAGAATAGGAGTCCCACGAAAAGCCTTGATTATAAAGCTATTTTTGAAGCATTGTTTGACTTCAAGCTTGTAGTAAGTCACCTTAGAGTATTTGGTTGTAAATCTTTTGCTAATGTTCCCAAAGAAGGCAAGAAGTTAGATTCAAAGGCCATTAAATGTACTTTCATTGGATACTGCAGTGAATATAAGGCTTATAAGTTGTTTGATCCTTCTACTCACAAGGTTTTTGTTAGTAGATACATAGCATTCCATGAACAGGTTGATGATGGAAATCTTGTTCAAGATAATGGAGAATGGCACGTACCCTTACTTTTAGATGAGGATGTTGAAACAGGGATCAGTCAACAATAGCAACAACAACAACAACAACAAGATAAAGAGGAGGAAATTGAATTCATTCCACAAAGAGGAGAGCAGATAAGAATAGAGGACCCCACTTCTCAGGAGATCAAGCAGGCAGAAACAATTACCAACTCGGGATAGGGATTGTGCACTCATGACTCGTATGTTAAAAATTGTGGAGCCTTCTAATTTTCATGAAGCTAGTAAGAGTTTTGAAAGGAAGGAATCAATGAATGAAGAATATGAATCTATTATTAAGAATAATACTTGGGATATAGTAAAGCTTCCTCATGGTAAACAAACCATAGGCTGCAGATGATTATTAAAGTTGAAATTTAATGCAGATGGATCTATTGATAAGTATAAAGCAAGGTTTTTTGCAAAGGGGTATTCCCAAAAAGAAGGTATTGACTTTGAGGAAACATTTGCCCCTGTAGCAAAATTGAATACTATTAGATTGATTATTGCTTTAGCTACTAAGAATCATTGGAAAATACATCAATTAGATGTTAAATATGCTTTCTTAAATGGTGATTTAAAAGAAGAAGTATACTTAATTCAGCCTAGGGGGTTTGTTAAGAAGGGAGAAGAGCATTTAGTATGTAGATTAAAGAAAGGTTTATATGGCTTAAAACAGTCTCCTAGATCCTGATACGACAAAATTGATTAATTTTTCCTTATGCATGGTTATAAACGGAGAAAAAAAGATCCTAATTTGTATATTGTGTTTTATGATGAGGGGAAGATAGTGTTGATTTATCTATATGTAGATGATCTGATCATGACAGGAAGTGAATACAGCCTCATTGAAGAAATCAAGTAGCAGTTATAGCAGATGTTTGAGATGAAGGACCTTGGAGAATTGCATTAATGTTCGGGTCTAGAAGTTTGTAGAGATTCAGGCCAAAATTTCTTGTCCTAGGGTAAGTACGTTAAGAGTTTGTTGACTAAATTTAAAATGGATGAGTGTAAGGCTGCATTTGTACCTTTATAGAAGAATAGAAAACTTAAGGTGAATGATGGTTCGAAAAAGGAAAATGCAACACTGTACAGACAATTGATTGGTAGTCTTATCTATTTGACTACAAGGAGGCCTGATTTGGCTTATGCAGTTAGTGTTTTGAGCCAGTTCATGACTCAACCTCATGAGAATCATTGGCTTGCAGCGAAAGGAGTACTAAGGTATCTGCAAGGAACTTCAGACTTTGGTATTTTGTATACTGATTCATTTGATGTTACCTTGATAGGTTATACAGACTCTGATTGGGTGGGAAATTTAGATGATAGAAGATCAATTACAGGTTACGCCTTTAGCAATGGATTCAGGTTCATCTCTTGGTGCAGCAAGAAGCAACATACTATAGCCTTATCCTTAGCAGAAGCAGAATATCAAGCTATGTGTGCAGCAACAAGTGAGGGAGTTTGGTTGTGCTAACTTCTCCAAGATGCAGGAGAAGGACAGACAAAAGCTACTGTTATCAATTCCGATAATCAAAGTTCCATCAAACTGTTCTACAATCCCGTGTTTCTTAAAAACACTAAGCACATAGACACTCAATTTCATTTTGTTAGGGAAAAGGTGTAGTCCAAAGAGATATTTGTTGAATATTGTAATTCTTGTGATAACATGGTTGATATATTTACTAAGCCTCTACGAAGACTAAAGTTTGAGTTATTTAGGGATATATTAGGTGTGTTTAAGAACCATTTCTCCATTAAAGGGGAGTGTTAGAATTAATTGAGAATAGGATATTATTGTTATGTAGTTGAGCATTTACTTTTCATAGTTGTTTAGTTCCTATTTTATAGGGATATGATTTATTGTCCCTAACTACTTGTAACTATTTAATACTCATATTAATGTGAAGCTATGTGTGGCGTTTTGTTGGAGATAGCTCCTAGTGATCCACACTTGTGTGCTCCTCTCGTTCTGATTTCATTATCTCTTATTTGGCTTCCATGTGAAACTCTTGACAAAAAGGTGAAGCTAGCAGAAAATGGAATCAAATATTATAACATTTAGTAGACAATAATATTAATATCTCAATAGTAAGAAAAAAAATTCACTTAACTTAAATCTAATCTTTTTAATGGGCCCAGTGGGAATGATTTATGTTCGACATCACTGTGGTTGATTACAATTTTTTCTTATTCATAAATATATAACCCAGTCGAATACGAGAGAAAAAATCAACCAACGTCTCGTGGAAAGAAAAGATGTAGAGTTGTTCATTATTATGGATTATTATTATAAAAAAGTATATAAAGGAAAAAATATTCGTTGAATATAATCATGAGCATGATAACATGATCCCATTATAGTAGTGCAAGAGGCTGAATGAGGGATTGATTAGAAATAAGTGCTTGAAACCATTTGAAACTCACATGGAATGAAAAACTAGATATGAAGGCTAGGAAGGACAACTAATAAATAAAATTCTTCAAGAGGCAGCGGCACTGCTACCTCAAAAATTGTTGGATATACAACCAAAACCATGTCACCAACGATTAACATTTCCTTTGTTAAAATGGAATGATAGATATTTATTCAGATTCGGTAATGGTTCCTTTGTTAAGATGGAATGGTAGATATTTATCTAGATTTCATAAAATGTCTAGATAGATATATTAACTCAATGTTATGGTACACATATGAATATATTATTATTTTGGACAAAATACCTTAGTTCAGAAAATATTTTAAATATTTTAACCATGCAACTAATTCGAAAGCTTATTATTTAGAGAGAATATCTCAAACCAGCTAACATTCATGATAAAATCTTTCTCTTGGATACTATAATTCTACCAATAATCATCAACAAACTTAATAATAAAATATATCATCACACCCATTAAGATAAGCTCGAGTTATATACTCCAACGCACTCCCTTAATGACTATGTTTCTTAATCTTTATGCATTGATTTCTTAACTGCGTCACTAAAAAATCTCTTGATCAAGAAAGTCTATCTCTCGTCCATCTTGGAACTTTCACTTTCTACCTCTATCATGCACGCATTGCCAAAGTGTCAATGTATGGATGAAGAAATAACCATCCACTAGAATACATGGGTACCTAACCCCGCCAATCACTAGTCTTCTAGAATGTCTTTCATGTACATGGTTCATTAACTTATTGATGAACTCCCCATGAATATAAAATTCACCTTTAAGTTTCTACAACCAAAGTGGTCCTCTCAAGTGTATCTAGGCAACACGTGCTCCACTCTCCAGAGCTGTAGAAACATTCGAAGAAAGGCCACTGAACTAAACTAGACAAGTTTATTATTAACAACACATGATAAATAGGTATACATGCATCTCTAGCCGTTATAACAATATTCCATTTTCATGTTACATAGATATGAGTACGAACTCCAACTCATGGAAATATCGAGTACATTGAACATTTTAAGGATTAGATTATCAACTCTAACATGATGGTATACACTTGCTACAACTTCAATATGTGAATACCTTTAGAACATGGTCATGAGTATGGTTTATTCAATACACACAATTATACCTTGATTTTTCCACCACCATCTGATGATCTATGTTGTTTTTGCAACCACATGATATTATATACTGGCTACAACTTCAATATGTGAACCACTTTAGAACATGGTCATGAGTATGGTTTATTCAATACACACAATTATACCTTGATTTGTCCACCACCATATGATGATCTATGTTTTTTCTGCAACCAATGTCCTCTTCATTCATAATACTTCCTCCAAAATTATCATATATTTTCATTGGAAAAAAATTCCAAACATCTCTTGGTTGCATTGAGAGCATATCTTTCCTCTGTTTTGCAAGTTTTCATTCTATTCCAAAAATTTAGCTTGCAACCAATATTGGTTTCTCATGCCATAATACTACAAGTAGCTTTCACCTTTGTAAGTGTCCATGTTTCACCCATAACTTAAAAAAAAAATCATCACATACCAACTTCAAATCACTTGAAAGAGCCATACATCAAATCAATGACTAAAAACCTGTTATATTCCATGACTTAACATCAATGTGACCATCAACACTAATTCATTGACCATCAATATGGGCTTAATTTCGTCCACCAAAAGACATGGGTGCCAATTGATATAATCAACATTTATCTAGGTAAATAGTCCAGGTACAAGATGTATCCCTCGTAGCCTTACATTTTTTCTACACATGCAAATAAAAAGACTTATAGTCTGCAACTCGATAACCACGGATAAACAAACTTGCAAGTAAAGCACCCTTTCAACTACAACATGTTTTACATGCAAACTCAATAATAAAATTAAATAACAAAACATTATAGCTCTACTAATGATACAATACAAGAAACATTGTCTTCCCCTCCATTAACTTGCACAACTTGGGTACTTTTGTTGTCATGATTGGCATCTTCATTTAATGAATGCCTTGAATCCATTTATGATTTTTTGGAGTAAATATTTCTAAAAAACAACTTTATGCCACATAGAGGTATCAAGGCTTAACATATTTATTGTTAAAACAATTTCCCACCATTGTGAAAGATTCCAAAGAGATTTACACCTTTTAACCCACCTATTGTGGTTTCTACCAATAAGTTGGACATCACCTATCAAACCAAATATATAAAGTTGGTAAATAAATTTTTCTTTATGTGGCAAAGGTAGTAGAATGAACTTAGATAATTCCCTTCATTCGAACCATAAAGGAACCCCATGATCCACAATCATATGGAATTCCATTTTCTCAATCACTTTACAAAGAGGTTTACACCTTTTAAGCCACCTATTGTGGTTGCTACCAATAAGCTAGACATCACCTATCAAACCAAATATATAAAGTTGGTAAATTAATTTTTTCTTTATATGGAAAAGATAGTACAATGAACTTAGATAATTCCATTCATTCGAACCATAAAGGAACCCCATGATCCACAATCACATGGAATTCCAGTTTCTCCATCACTTTCTTCTTCCTGAAAAACCCATTTGTTTCTCTTTTCAATGCAATGAGTTCCAAAACCTCAGTGTACCATTTTCATTAAAGCACCACCCATCAAATATTAATAACGACTACCTAGTTGTGGAATAAAGTTCCACAAATCTCTCTCTTTCTTTGTCAGCTATCGTTTTAGTGGCTCAATGGATAATTATCAATGTCTTCAACACAACCATATAATTATGAGTTATAGGCAGTTTCTTAGCAAGGGTATGTATACAATTTTATAATTATGAGTTATAGGAAGTTTCTCAGCAAGGGCATGTGTACCATTTGTTGGGGCCAAGTTGATGAGGTCACAAAAAAAAAATGAAATGTGTTTCCTTATAAAGAGGACTAGACAATAGTTATGTCCAACTCCTTGTAATCGCTATTGAGCTTTAAAAGGCCAAATTTGGTAATCGTTATTAAGCTCTAAAAGGCCAAATTTGGTAATCACTGTTGAGCATACAACCATAAGAGGAAGAGTAAGCAGAATTGTGAATTACTTGCGCCAGCGTAGTCAAAATAATGTGATAAGTAGAGCAGTGGCAGAAATACGAAATGATCGAACTTATGTGTTTCCCTGTCATCACCATTAGCTCGCCTCTACTTTTCATGCTAGAGTAATTTTTGATTCTGGTATTAATTCAGTTGTCCAGCTTGGAGTTCGTGCTTAAGATAAGAACATGAGGAGGATATCAACATTAACAGGAAAAGAATTAGTTGGATACAATCCCATATTCTAGTTCTAATGCCAACAGTAATTTATTTACTGCTCCTCATAGAAGGTTATGTTATAATATTGTCATCATCAACAGGAAGATGAGGATTCCCACTAGTCAAGTAGGAGGAGGAGGAATTCTTTGGAAACTGACTTACCAACAAAGTCAAGCTATGTTGAGCCATGTTTGAGTTATTCTGAGTCAACAAATTCAGTTATCTTGAGCCATGTTTGAGTTATGTTGAGTCATATGATCGTAATTAAGGGACACTTTTGGAAATAGTAAATTACGAGTCAATGTGCATTAGTTCGCGTTTAGTTTATATTTGGAAAAGTTTAATTTAGTGTAAGTTTTCATGAACAAGTTAACTGGAGTTGAGCCAAGTCTAGATAGAGTCTATCATGATTCCATATTTAGTAAGTGTGGTCCTTATATACTGGTGGTTGGGTTATTGTAATGTGTGAAAGCCAAAAGGCAAAAAGACATAGACAACCCACAACACTGTAGAGGTAATGTGAGAAAATTTTATGAATAGAAGTTTATTTTGTGGGTGTGGATTCTGTGTATTGTCCTCCTCTTACATTACATCACCCACACCTAGTCACTTGAACCACAAGTAGTTCACCATAATGTTTGTTGGAGGTACTACACACCTAGCACCTTCATTACTGGCACATGTAGACACTTAGTTAGAGCCTTTCTGCATGATTTACTCCTTGATTTGCTCCTCCTTTCACTCTACAACTAGCTAGTTCTTCTCCATGATTTACGCCCTGATTTGCTCCGCCTTTCACTATGCAACTGGCTAGTTCTTCTGCATGATTTACTCCCTGATTTTATCCTCCTTTCACTCCACAACTCGCTAGTTCTCTCCGAAACTTGTTGTAGGTGTTGAGTCCTCCCATTGATCACCACTATGGTGCATTACCTTGGGATCTCACCCAGTAATGCTATATCATGAGCAATGTAACCTAGTTTCTGAATCAATCATTCTTTTTTTGTTCTTTCAATTCTTTTAGTGTTTTGGCTCTGCAAAGCTGTGTGTTCAACCTTTACTAGCTAAATTCATCTGTGCAGGTTTTCTAACACATTTACATGGTATCAGAGCCGACATGTTGCTAGATAAAAGGTGCACCAATACTTTATTTTGCAGGTATTATAGCTTGGAGATCGAATATCGACAGAAAAATGGAGTTTCCCAAAGCATCGATCCTAACACCGTACAACTATCATAGATGGAAGGACTAATTGGCTCGATACCTTTGTCATAAGGTGTTATACAAGATTACCATGGTTGCAGAAGTGGAACCCACTTCAGCCATAGAGAAATCCAAGTACCTCAACCGCATGGATGAGGCCCACGGATCCATATCAGGGAAAATTTTAAGAACCCCCCCAAATTTACATGTATAATAAATGGGTGAATCTCCATAGTATATAGGAAAAATGGAAGGCGATTTTATCAATAATATGATATGTATATATAATTTTTTGGTGAATCTCTCACCAGGCATGGCGAATATTTTACTCAACTATAAAATCTTGTGTTTATTGAATACAAAAATGAAATCATTGCATTTCTTTAAAATATATTTTGAAATCAAAATTACCGAAATTACATATTGATAACCTAGTGGGTGTAGGATAAAATTCACCCGTGCCATTCACAGAAAGCATGAGAAAAAACCTAATACTAAATATAAAACCAAGAAAAATTCAAATTCATCACTTCTAGGGACCTCATAACCACCCTGCCAATACACAAGTATGTTCCTGTTTGCAATTAAAAAAATTACCCAGATTACAATTTGTTTACTCCAGCCAAGGATAATTTTAGGGGCGAATGTTCGCCCTTTGGCGAAATTAAGGGGTTTTAAATTTTTATTTGGCGAATATCTTGTATCATAGTACATTTTTACAAATCACCTCAAATAGCCCACCTTATTTTAAGGGAGAGGGTAAAAAAGGTAAATTTAGCCCTTGAAATTAGGACTTACAACCTTCCATTCGCCCATTTTCAATAATAGGTTTTATTTAAGTGAATCCATTCGCCCATTTTCAAGAATAGGTTTTATTTAAGTAAATCCTATGGGCCAAATACCATATTTATAAAAGAGGTATGGTAAATTAATAAAAATATAAATAAATGAGAGGCATGGTAAATAAATAAAACATTTTTTATATTTACTCCATAAGTCACGTTATATACATGTAAGGGTGTAAACAAATAAAAATATAAGTAAAGTGGAGGTATGGTAAATAAATAAAACGTCTTTTTATACTTACTCAAAAGGTATGGTAAATAAATAAAAATATAAATAAACTAGACGTATCGTAAATAAATAAAACCTCTTTTTATATTTAGTCCATAACCCTCGTTCTATTTATGAAGGCTCAAGAAAGAGGTTTTATTTAAGTGAATCCTATGGGCCAAATACCATATTTCTAAAAGAGGTATGGTAAATTAATAAAAAATATAAATAAACGAGAGGTATGGTAAACAAATAAAACATTTTTTTATATTTACTCCATAAGTCACCTTATATTTACGAACACTCAAAAAATGGGTTATATTTAGGTGAAACTTATTAATACCATGCAAAAAACCATTATTAACCCTAATATTAGAATTAATAAAAACAAAAATGGCTTATGGTATTGACCCATGGTATTCACCAAAATGGCACATAGTATTGACCCATGGTATTCACCTGGAATGTAGCCTATTTAAATGGGGGAATTAAACCAGCATGTAGCCTATGTTAAGATTCACTAGGACTTTACAAAGTTTTATTATTTAGTGAAAGACTCACCAAGATCTTACAAGATTTTATAATTGAGTAAAATATTCTAATAAAAATAAAAATGGCACATGGTATTGACCCATGGTATTCACCAAAATGGCACATGGTATTGACCCATGGTATTCACCTGGAATGTAGCCTATTTAAATGGGGGAATTAAACCAGCATGTAGCCTATGTTAAGATTCACTAGGACTTTACAAAGTTTTATTATTTAGTGAAAGACTCGCCAAGATCTTACAAAATTTTATAATTGAGTAAAATATTCGCCATGACTCGTGAGAGATTCGCCAAAAAATTATATATACATATTATATTATTGATAAAATCGCCTTCCATTTTTCCTATATACCATGGAGATTCGCCCATTTATTATATTTATAAATTTAGGGGGGGTTCTTAAAATTTTCCCTGACTCCAGCATATGTTGGAAAGTTATAAAGGATGACTGGTGCAATCAATCCATTAAAACAGAAGTATACAAATATACTTGTCCAATGTATATGATTTAACCATTCACCTTAAGATGTTTTTACAATATAATTTCCTAAGTCTAATTAATATCTTCATTATCATAAAAACCAACCTATATCCATCTTAACTCCACATCTACCACTTTTAGGGGGATGAAATCTATTTATCCCTTTGAGCACTTGGTAGACCCAGAATTAAGATGGATCTAAGATGATAGCATTCCCCTTTAAATAGTCTATGCTCACATGAATACCATGGTAATTACATGGGTCAATACCATGGGTTATCATAAACCTGGAGCTTAAAAATTACTATTAGTAATTTATAAAAATTAATAAAATTAATAGTTGATTTTTATTTTATTTTTTATTTTAACCAAGCTAAAATGCTTAACATACATTAAATTACAACATCCACTTTTACTCTTGATCGGATCAAATATTTTTTCACTCTATGCTAGTTTGCATATCACGATATTTGATACCTCTCGGGGGTTAGTAGATCCAAAGTAAAGATGGATCTATGATGGTTTAATTCCCCCATTTAAATAGGCTACATTCGAGGTGAATACCATGGGTCAATACCATGTGCCATTTTGGTGAATAGCATGGGTCAATACCATGTGCCATTTTTATTTTTATTAATACTAATATTAGGGTTAATAATGTTTTTTTGCATGGTATTAATAACAATCTAGTCCAAGGTATTTGTCCCATAGTATTTTGCCCATAGGTTTCACCTAAATATAACGCATTTTTTTGAGTGTTCGTAAATATAAGGTGACTTATGGAGTAAATATAAAAAAATGTTTTATTTGTTTACCACACCACTGGTTTATTTATATTTTTATTAATTTACCATACCTCTTTTACAAATATGGTATTTGGCCCATAGGATTCACTTAAATAAAACCTTTTTATTGAGCCTTCATAAATAGAATGAGGGCTATGGACTAAATATAAAAAGAGGTTTTATTTATTTACCATGCGTCTAGTTTATTTATATTTTTATTTATTTACCATACCTTTTGAGTAAGTATAAAAAGACATTTTATTTATTTACCATACCTCCACTTTACTTATATTTTTATTTGTTTACACCCTTGCATGTATATAAGGTGACTTATGGAGTAAATATAAAAAATGTTTTATTTATTTACCATACCTCTCATTTATTTATATTTTTATTAATTTATCATACCTCTTTTATAAATATGGTATTGGGGCCTTTGGCCCATAGGATTCACTTAAATAAAACCTATTCTTGAAAATGGGCGAATGGATTCACTTAAATAAAACCTATTCTTGAAAATGGGCGAATGGAAGGTTCTAACTCCTAATTTCAAGGGCTAAATTTACCTTTTTTACCCTCTCCCTTAAAATAAGGTGGGCTATTTGAGGTGATTTGTAAAAATGTACTATGATACAAAATATTCTCCCATTAAAAATTTAAAACCCCTTAATTTCGCCAAAGGGCGAACATTCGCCCCTAAAATTTTCTATGATCCACATGCATGTGCATCTCCCTAGAGTTGCAGTTTCATCTATCTGCCTGCAATAATCCCAATGAGATTTGGAAAAAGGTTGAAGAACTCTACAGGAAATAGGATGAGATGAAAGGACATCTGCTTGAAGTGGAGGTACTCTCATTCGATCCACAGAACTATGACGTAATTCAAGACTTCTTCACCAAATATAATGATCTATTGTTGCAACTCAAGGGTTGTGGAATTGACAAATCCAAGGAGGAGAGTCGCCAAGTTCTCTCTATTATGTCAAATCTCAGACCAGGATACTCCATCTTTGTGTCTACATTTCATTCAGTAAGGCTTGCAATAGGTAAATCCTACACTATGCCTTCTCTCAAAAAGTTCATGGAGTCCCTCACTTTTGAGCAAGATAAACTCATTGACATGGGGAAAATCAAACCTCCAGAAGCGCATGCACTTGCTATGCATGATGGCAGCCACAATAAAAATCACAGATCTGATTCAAATCAGAAAAATTAGAAGCAAAAAAACAGGGGAAAAGCGAATTCCCATCCAAAGAAGGAAGGGTGCACCAAGCCCTTCAATGACTCCTCTGGCTCCAAAAATGAGAAAGGGAAGAAATGAGACAAATGAACCTACTATCACTGAGGATTCCATCTGGAATTCTCCTACATGAAGAAACAAATTGACCAAATAGAAGAAATCCTTTAGAAGCACAACCTTGGGGACCACATCCCTCAGGGCACCAAGAAGAAAACTTAGGATCCACCACATGAGAAAGGTAACAATTTTCATGCTTTAGTTGCATTAAACTCTTTCCCTGATGCATGGATTATAGATTCTAGTGCATCACATCATATGAATGCTGCAAAGGAAGCCTATTCCTCTTTGGATGCATGCAAAGGACCTTCCATCCTCATGGGAGATGACTCACCTGATGAGGTCACCGGAAAAGGTAGAGTGGAACTTTTACACGGAAGCTTTGAAGATGTGCTTCATGTTCCAAAATTTTTAGTAAACCTGCTTTCAGTTTATCAGATCACTCATTCTAGCACTGGAAATAGAGTGAAATTCACTCCGGATGCAGTGAACATATATGACCTACATAACAGCTCCAAAATTGCCACCGGTGAGGTAAACAATGGAGCTAGACTGTATACATTTTCTGAATTTATTGAATCTGAATCCTCCTTATTGCTTACACATGCTCATGATAGTAGTAGGCTTTGGCATGAGGTTTGGTCACTTAAATTACAGGTATATGCAGTAGCTAAGCAAGCATGAGATGGTGGAAGGCTTGCCAAATATCAGTTTCTCCAAAGTAGTTTGTGAAGGGTGTGTCATTGGCAAACATCCTAGAGAAAAGTTTGACACCGGAAAGACTCATAGAGCATCCTTTCCTCTCGATTTGATCCAGAGTGATCTCATGGGGCCTTTTCCTCATCCTTCCATCAAAAAAGCAAAGTATGTGGTTACATTTATTGATGATTTCTCACTGTATACTTGGGTGTATCTTCTAAGGGCCAAATCTGACGTTTTTGCGCACTTTGAATATTTCAAAGCACTAGTTGAGACACAGTCAGAGAGAAAGATCAAAGCCCTCTATATAGACAATGAGGGGGAATATGTTAACACAGCATTTCAAAACCTTTTCCTTGAATCCGGCATACAGTTGCAGCACATAGTTCCATACACTTCGTAGCAAAACGAAGTTGCTGAGAGAAAGAACCGATCTCTCAAAGAGATGGCTTCCTGCATGTTGCATGCTAAGTCACTACCTCATAAGCTATGGGCTTAAGCACTTAATTGTGCTAACTACATCCAGAACAGATCTCCTCATAGGTATGTCAAGGATCAGACCCCCTTTGAGGCTTGGAGAGACACTAAACCAGCGATGAGCCACTTCCGTGTTTTCGGCTCCCGAGCATGGGCTAGGATCCCCTCTGAAAACAGGAAAGCTCTTGATCAACAGAGCATTGAGTGCATCTTTATTGGTTACCCTAATGGTATGAAGGGATACCGACTCCTGATTTCCTCTACGGACAAGATCATCATTGAGTGAAGTGTCAAATTTGAGGAAAGTCTCTCGCATGCACCTCAATTTCCGCATGTAGACAACTTTTATCTACCTCATGTCCGAGATGATGACTCAGTACACTCAGATGCAGATACAGAGCATGCAGATGTAGAGACAAAGTCTTTAGATTCAAATCCAGGGCATGAATTTGATGATCCACATCCAAGCCCAGATCAGGCTTCCAGCAGTGAATCAACTTCCCTTGTCATAAATCAGAGAACAAGGAGCTTAAGTGAGATATATGCACAAGACCACCCAACTGCTAGAAATGGTTTGGTGGGGATAATTCTGATCTGCGGAGGACTAGCTCAGAGTTTATTGAGCCTCGTCTTGCCCTCACTGGAACTGAACCAATGCCATCCTGACATTGTCATTTGGTTCAGTCTTCTGATCTGGAATCTTATCCTAAGGCTGCTAGGCATCCCTCTTGGGAGTCTGCCATGGAGGAGGAGTATAACTCCCTCCACGAGAGCCAGACCTGGGATCTGGTCCCCATTCCTTTAGGAAGGAAACATGTTCGATGCAAATGGGTCTACATGACCAAGAGTGCTGAACATGGGTAAATCACCAGATAGAAAGCAAGGCTAGTACCCAAAGGCTTCCAACAAGTGCATGGCATTGATTATAATGAGACCTTTGCTCCAGTAGCAAAGATGGATTCCATACGCCTTACACTTGCCATTGTGGCTGCCCAGGGGTGAGAAGTACATTAGATGGATGTGAAGAATGTCTTTCTTCATGGAGACCTATCTGAGGAGATCTACATGTAGCAGCCACATGGTTTCATTCATGATTCATCTTTGGTCTGTAGACTGAAGAAGTCTTTTTACGGCCTTAAGCATGCCCCGAGAGCTTGGTACGCGAAGATGGATTATTTTCTCTTATCACAAAACTTTGAAAGATGTAAGTCTAATCTGAATGCTTACATGCTAAGGACACATGATTCTCTTCTTATATTAGTTTTGTATGTGGATGATCTCCTGATCATCGATAGCTCGACTTTGGCCATTGCTGCAGTCAAGAGGGCCTTGCATGATAGGTTCTTGATGATGGACATGGGTCCATTACACTTCTTTCTTGGTCTTGAGATCTGACAGGATGCCACATGCATCAAAATCTCTCAGGCTAAGTATGCACGATATCTCTTCGAGAGATTTCACATGACTGACTGCAAGCCAGCACCGACTCCTTTTTTGTCTAGGGTCCGCCTTGAGAATGGAGGTGACACTCCATTAGTTGACAATACTCTCTACTGACAGCTACTGGGGAGCTTACTGTACCTCACCCACTCCAAACCAGATCTCTCATATGTAGTAGGGGCAGTTTCCAGATACATGCCAGAGCCGCATGAGCTACACTGCAATGCTACGAAGTGCATCCTCCAATATGTGCAGGGCTCCATCACCTTTGGGATTCACTATACAACATGCACTACATTGAATCTCCTTGGATTCATAGATTCTGATTGGGCGAGCGATAACATTGAATGCAAGTCCACCTACAGATATTTACTCAGTCTAGGGTCCGGCCCTATCTATTGGTCGAGCAAGAAGCATGCTACTATTTCTCTCTCTTCAGCTGACGTCGAGTACAAATGAGTAGTCAACATCATCATTCAGGTTCTGTGGCTACACCACTTCCTCATTGAGTTGGGCATCCAGTTCCACCAGCCCACTGTCATCCGATGTCATAACTAGAGCATTCTCAAATTTTGTAGGGATCCAGTACAGCAGCAGCAGACGAAGGACATAGAGATCCATATGCACTACATAACAGACTTAGTACATGATCGGGTCATTGATTTGCAGTTCTGTCCTTTAGCAAAATAGATTGCAGACATTTTCACCAAGACATTCATTGAGCAGAAGTTTCACTCTTTGCACCATCGTCTTGGAGTGAAGAACACAGTTGCTTAGAAAATCTCTTTTCTTCCCCTTTTCTGTTGATTACATTTTATTTTGGGGGGGAGAGGGGGGGAGGGGGGTTTCCCATGAGGTTTTCCCTCTTTCCTCAATTTTAGTACAAGTTGCATTGTATTTTGAGTGACCTTTGGCCTTAGTTGCCAGGGCCAATTTTCTATTTTTCCCCATAGTGGTGTTCATGGGGGGTGTTGGAGGTACTACACACCTTGGACCTTCATTACTAGCACATGCAAACACTTAGTTAAAGCATGGGACTACATGCAAGATCCTTTCTGCATGATTTTCTCCCTGATTTGCTTCTCCTTTCACTCCGCAACTAGCTAGTTCTCTCTAGAACTTGTTGTAGGTGTTGAGCACTCTCATTGATCACCACTATGGCACATTACCTTGGGATCTTCACCCAATAATGCTATATCATGACCATTGTAACTTATTTTCTAAATCAATCATTCTTTTTTTGTTCTTTCAATTCTTTTAGTGTTTTTTCTCTGCAAAGTTGTGTGTTCAACCTTTACTAGCTAGATTCATCTGTGCAGGTTTTCTAACACATTTACAACATTTATCCATGACTCCTCACACAACCCAAAGAAAAGGATATGTATGATTTGCATTCCAGTTCTAGCTAACCTCGTGTAATAAGAATGTGCCCAATAATATCAACTCACATGCATGTGCCTTGAACTCACTCACCTTGGACGCTCTTTGATACTTTGGTTTTGTTTCCAGGGATGCATATTGATCTTACAGGACTCCACTATTGACAATTTGGTGTGCCAAACACTTACGCTCCATGAGTACTATAGCCCGCATTAAGATTACGGTCTCCTCCTCGCTCCCATAAACCGCCTCTACCCACTCCATTCCTTGAATCTCACATGACCTTGGAAGAAAATAGGGGTGTGGATAGTTGCTTTGTCAATGCCATCTAAGCAAGTTGAGGATGCTAACAAACCTTCATCATTACTATCCATGACTGTCAAGCTTAAAGATTGCATCATTCACCTTTTTATTGGTGAGAAGCATAGCCTTGAAGGCCTTTTCCTTGACATTATTGTAAACGGGCATGACCATAAATTTCGTAGTTCCCACAATGGGATTCACTCTCTTTTTTAAAGGCCCTATATTTTCTTTTCATAAACATAGAAAATAGAGAGCCATGTCATTGGCTTCTGGACGGCAATATGAAAATTCCTAAGTAATTACACGCCTAATCCTCATTCTGGCTATTCGATAACGACATGGTCGTACCATGATAGAGCTTATGGGAATCAAAATATTAATTTTGCATGATTGCTTCAAGATGTACTCTTTGTAAACAACCAAATAGTGGTATTGCTTCAAGATGTACTCTTTGTAAACAAAAAAATAGTGGCCATTATAGACTCGCGTGGACATCTTGAAACCTTTACTTATTCAATTAATCTTTGTTATACAGTTGTCGATTCAAAACATGGTGATTTCCTTCTGTTACAACATGAGGGTCAACACTCAACCCATTATGATTTCCTTCTAATAACGTGCGATGGGAGCTTAGCAGATTTTTCTCCCTTCTGACAGTGTATGATGGGAAGCGCATCTATCTTTTAAAACGTGAGGGTCCACCTCTACTAAGTTTTATGGAGAAAAAACAGACAAGAGTAGAGCCTAAAACAACATACAATCAATACACTAATGTACTCTCCTGTAAAATTAAAAGGCAGAGTGATCCGGATTTAAACAGGAACGCAACAAATTACAGAGATAACAATATACACAAAGATGCAGCGGAAATAATACTTCATTTCATTAATGGAAAATACTGAAATATGCTTACAACCAGAAATGGAAACAAACTAGCTAGGGCGATGGTAGCTTATCTCTGAGAAGAGATGTGATGGCTACATGCCTCTGAACTGTGTTACAATGAGGCTCGAAGGCCTATTTATTGTTGAGAAACAATGGAAAACCCTTAACATTCCAAAACCTAACCCTAGCAGATGAAACGCCAAACTGTGGGCCCCGTTTGGGGGTAAGTTGGTACATCAACTTCCCGGGGTCGTAACTTTGGCATATGATCTCCGTTTGACGGGTACAATAGCTCATTAGAAAGATCTAATGGACCGATGTTGCCCCTGGATTCCCCAAAAAACGTCGTTTAGGGCCTCAAAACGGATCCGGAAGTTCAGGACCCGAAAAACTGCTAAAAATAGTAAGTTGTGCTACAATTAAGGAAACTGAAAATGATGAGAAAGACAATGGTGGGGGTCTAGGAGGACTTGGCGGGTGGCCACCAATATCCACCTGGATCATTCCTCCCCCCTTAGGAAGCAATGGTCCCCATTGCGTTGAGCTCCTCCATGAGATGAGGAAACTTCTGCTGAACTTGTTCCCTGGTGAGCCACTTGCCCTGCTGAAGGAGTTGGCCTGCTTTGACAACTCGATACAGTTGGATATTCTGTTGGCGAGTGTTCTTGATCTGTGTGTCCATGATCCGATCAGTTGCAACTTGTTCCGTGCAATCTGGATTTAATTCTGTGGGTTTGAGCTGTTCTGCAATGTCGAATGTGTCTAGCAATGGTGGAAAGTATGGCCGAAGGCGGTCCACATTAAACACTGGGTGTAGGCCAAGGAATGGGTGAATGCTAAGCTCAAATGCATTGTCTCCCATAGCCTTAGTAATGGTGTAAGGACCATATCGGAGTGGTCTCAATTTCCGATAGGCTCCAGTAAGGCGTTCCTTTTGCAAATGCAACCAGACTTTGTCGCCCACCTGAAACTTGTGTGGCACCCGATGTTGATCATGTCTCTGCTTGTACTTGGCATTTGATTTCTCAAGAATGTCATGGACCTGCTGGCGAATATGTTGGATGCGCTCAATGAAGCTAGTGGCCTTATCTGTTTCGGACTGGACATGAGCTGAATTCATGTGAGTAGCTGCAAGTGGCATGGCCACATCAATGGGGCATAGTGGCTGGAATCCCAACCCCACCTGAAAAGGGCTATGGCCAATGGAGCTGTGAAGAGCTCAGTTGTAGCTGTGTTGAACATAGGGGAGGCTCTCGTCCCATGTGCGTGGATGCTTTGAGTTATACATGCGCAGAATGTGCACAATCATCCTATTGACAACCTCTGTCTCGCCATCAGTTTGAGGATGGAAGGTTGTGGACTTCGTGAGTTTGGTGTCCAGCATTGACCAGAGACTGGACCAAAATGTGCTGAGAAACCAACTGTCCCGATATGAGATGATAGACTGTGGGATCCCAAAGTGCACCCACACTCGTTCAAAGAAGAGTTTAGCAGTGGCTTCTGCTGTGATATTCTTCTTGCAGGCCATCATAATGGCCATCTTCGAGAACCTGTCGATGACCACAAAAACACAGTCATTTCCATGCTTAGTGGAAGGAAGGCCTGACATGTAATCCATGGAGATGGATTCCCAAGGTCGACTAGGGGTAGGCAACGGGGTATAGAGGTCGTGCTTCTTAATAGTCGGTTTGGCAATGGCACAGGCAGTACATGATCGGATGTACTTCCCAACATCCTGTCGAAGATTCGGCCAATAGAAATAATTTTGCAGTACTGCCACTGTTTTCTCGACCCCGAAATGCCCAGCAGCTCGACTGTAGTGTGCTTCCCAAATCATCTTGGCACGCTCGCTTGAAGAAACACAAAGGTGACCGAGGTGGCATAATAGGGCATCCTGGAGGTGAAAATCTGCAACCTACCGACCCTCCAAGAGTGTCTGGTATGTGTGGCCGAATTCTGGGTCGCTTTTGTAGAGAAGTGGCCAATCAGAAGTCTCGTGCCCACAAGAGTTGATCACAGTGGTTAGCACCATGATCGGTGGTCGACTGAGGCAATCTGCAACATTATTGGTGCTGCCCTTTTTATACTTGATATTCAAGTGAAACTGTTGCAGGTATGTAGACCACTTCTGATGGCGATCATTCTGCAATTTCCCTTGGGTCTGTATGAACTGCAGAGGTCCGTGGTCTGTGTGGATGATCGTTTCCTTCCCCAAAATGTAATGCTTCCATTGTCGGCAGGCCTATACAATGGAATACATCTCTTTATCATAAGTCGGGTACTTCCAGACTGTGTCTGAAAGTGTTTCACTGTGATATGCCACTAGATGTCCATGTTGAGTAAGGACTGCCCCAATAGCATAGTCAGAGGCATCTGTCTCGACCTCAAATGGTTGTTGTAAATCTAGTAACGCGAGCACTGGTGTCGTGCAGAGGCGATCCTTCAACTCCCTGAATGCCTTCTGTTGAGATTCAGACCAAAAGAATTTTGCTTTCGCCCCGCCCTTGGTGACTTGACTCAAGGGCCAAGAAATATGAGAAAACCCCAACACAAACCTGCGGTAGAAGTTTGCAAGACCTAGAAAGCTGTGGAGCTCTGTTAGAGTGGTTGGAGAGGGCCAATCCCGAATGACTTGGATCTTGGCTGGATCGACATGCACCCCTTGTTCATCAATGATGTATCCCAGATATTGAACCTGGGTCATGCCAAAAGTGCATTTCTCCAAATTGGCACATAGCTGGTGTTGCCGCACTGTTTGGAGAACCTGTCGGATGTGGTGGAGGTGCTCTTCCCAACTCTGGCTGAAGATCAGAATGTCATCCAAGTATACTACTACAAAGGAGTTGGTGAATGGCCACAAGATGTCATCCATTAGCCTCATAAAGGTTGCAGGAGAATTCGTCAATCCGAAAGGCATGACCAACCATTCGAAGAGGCCCTCCTTGGATTTGAAGGCAGTCTTCCACACATCGGAGGGTTCGATTGGTACCTGGTGATATCCCGACTTCAGGTCGATCTTGCTGAAATATTTCGCCCCCTTTAGTTGGTCTAGGAGGTCATCAATTCGCGGGATCGGGTACCTATTATGGACAGTGATCTTGTTCAGCGCCCGATAGTCAATACAGAGTCTCCACGTCCCATCCGTCTTCTGTACCAACACGATCGGGCTCCCACAGGGTGATGAACTGGGACGGATGTGACCTTTCTGCAGGAGCTCCTGAATCTGCCTCTTGATTTCATCGTTCTCTAGAACGGAGCACCGATAAATTGGTCCATTGGGTAGCGGCGCACCTGGGGTCAGATCGATGGAGTGCTTGACTTGAGAGTGCAGAGGAACCCCTGCCGGGGAGGTGAAGATGTCCTCGTACTCCTCCACAATCTTGTCCATCTGTAGTTGTCGTGCAGAGGGGCCCCATTTGGAGGCCGCGACCACTCTCTTCTTCTTTCCTTGAGGGCGTATCATCAGGAAAACAAATTTCCTGGTTTTGGAAATGATCTTACTGCATTATTTTGCAGTAATCAAAGAGAGGGCGGCAAGTGGTGCTACCTCTGGTATCCTGAACAACTTATTTCCCAATGTAATAATAACAGCACAGGGCCTTGATTCATACACAGCATGTCGCTTCCACAAGTATGGTTGTCCTAGTAATACATCACAAACTTCAAGGGGAGCAATGTCACACAATACGTCATCCATGAAGGGCTTGATGTTGTATGGAAGGTGACACTGCTGGCTCACGCGAAGATCTCGTCCTTGGTGAAGCCACCCAATGGTGTATGGTTGTGGATGTGTTGTGGTCGGTAAGCCCAACCGCTTCACGACCTCTACCGAAATGAGGTTCTTTTGACTCCCGCTATCAACAATGAACTATATCGGGGAGCCCTTTACCCACATCTGGGAGTGGAAGAGACGCTCCTCCTCCTCTGGATCTTCGGTTTCATTTTTCTGGATCTTTGCAGTAGCAACAGTGGCGCTGGGGTCCGCATCAATGATCTGCTTCCCTTTTTCATACCCCTTATCGGGTTCTGACTCAGAGTCGGAACATGCATCTGATTCTGAAACCTTTAGCTCAGCCACCAATGACTGCTTGGCCCGACACTCACTTGTGGTGTGAGTGGAGCTCTTATGGAACTCGCACCATTTTCCAGTGTCCTTCCTCGGCTTCGCAGCGCTGTTCTTTGCTTGCAGCTTCGGCTGGTTGTCTTGGGTTGTCCCGCCTTGGCTTTGTCCTTTGTTCTGTGGTTTAGGGGCACCTTTCCCCTGCTTTGGATTCGCAGATCCAAAGTCTCACTTCTTTTGTTTAAACTTCTCCTCGACCTTGACAGCATACCGGTATGCTGCGCCGAGCGAGGGGATGTTTAGGAATTGTATTTCTTCCTGGATGTACTTGTGCAGGCAGCCACGGTATTTGAGTATCAAATGTTGCTCTGAATCCTTGATACCCAACTTTGTGCGAAGGGTATGGAAAAGATTGGTGAACTCCGGCACGTCTTGGTCCCTTCCCTACCGCAGCGTGGTCCACTTTATGTATTCATCCTCATAGCTCCCGATAGGGTAGTACTGCTCCTTGATGGCATCTCGGAACGAATCCCGGGTGGGTGCGGCTGAAAAGAGTGAGCCAGTACTTTCATCCTTCTGCTCGCAGTAGGTTTCCCACCAGTCCTTGACGTGGGGGGCTGCTTTGAGGAGAGCAAAAACAATCTTTTCCCGACTCGAAAATTCATGAACAGAAAAATAGCCCTCTAGCAGATTTAACCATTTATCTACGGCATCTGCGTCTATCTGACCCTCGAATATGGGGATTTCAAAATTTACTTGTACCTTAAAGGGTGTGTCGTTTCCAGAGTAGCTGCTGGAAGCCGATGCGTTGCTTCTAGGTAGCCGCTGAAGGATCTGGGCAAAGCTGTCCATCATCGCGTTCCGTTGTCGCTCGAGGGCTTCTTCGAGCAAGATTTTGATGGGATCTCCTGCCCCCTCGTCTTTCTTCTCGTCCGCCATGGGAGGCCGTCGGGATTTGCGAGGCTGGTCTTGCAAAGGTTCAACCAATTCAAGCCCTAACTCCTTATATCCCGACCTTCTTGGGGACATGCAAAGAAAAACAGAGAAAAAGCAGACCCCTCTGATACCACTGATCCGGATTTAAACAGGAACGCAAAAAATTATAGAGATAACCATATACACAAAGATGCAGCGGAAATAATACTTCATTTCATTAATGGAAAATACTGAAATATGCTTACAACCAGAAATGGAAACAAACTAGCTAGGGCGATGGTAGCTTATCTCTGAGAAGAGATGTGATGGCTACATGCCTCTGAACTATGTTACAATGAGGCTTGAAGGCCTATTTATTGTTAAGAAACAATGGAAAACCCTTAACATTCCAAAACCTAACCCTAGGAGATGAAACACCAAACTGTGGGCCCCGTTTGGGGTAAGTTGGTACATCAACCTCCCGGGGTCGTAACTTTGGCATATGATCTCCGTTTGACGCGTACAATAGCTCATTAGAAAGATCTATCCGAGCACTATCATTGTTGGAACGAGCAACATCGGTCCATTCCATGGACCCATGTTGCCCCCGGATTCCCCAAAAAACGTCGTTTAGGGCCTCAAAACGGCTCCGGAAGTTCAGGACCAGAAAAACTGCTAAAAATAGTAAGTTGTGCTACAATTAAGGAAACTGAAAATGCTGAGAAAGACAATGGTGGGGGTCCAGGTGGACTTGGCAGGTGGCCACCAATATCCACCTGGATCACAGAGGATGAACTAATATACACCACTGCGCATGTTGAATAGTAAACTTCAGGTGACAGTTAAAAAAAAGGTTTCAAACTCAAATAATGTGGAGGAGAACAGAGAGTGAAAATAGAGCATGCGTAGTAAACACTAGAGTGAAATTTCCAGAATACGAACTCAACACTAACTTCTTTTGATTATGATTTGAAATGTGAAAAGTACATTTGTATGAAAATGGAAATTGAAAATATAGTAAAACCCTGTAAAACATAAAAATTATAGAAATTTCCAGAATATCACCTCAACGTAAACTTCTTTTGGTTATTTGAGTATGGTTTGAAATGTGAAAAATACATTTGTATGAAAATGGAGATTGCAAATATAATAAAGCCCTGTAAAACATAAAAATTATAGAGATACGTTTTCATGCGCCCACAAAAAATTGCTCAAGAATTTTCTCAGACCTTTGTCCCAATCATCTAATCAACCAAAAATACTACTTTTCAAATGTTGAAACATACATTCATTCAATAATTTGATGAAAATACTGGAATTAAACATGGTATGGGCCCACAAATACAGGAATTTAATTTCCTGACTTTCAACACTCTGCACATTACTTGCTCCGGCTGCGCAGTAAATACATGGGGTTTACTTGTTATCAAGTCTACCGATTTTTTTTTTTGTTCTTAATTGTTTTATGTGGTGCATGAATGGCGAGTTTCTAATTTGGTTCAATATTTGATTTACATTCTCGTCTTTGAGGCTGAAACCAAATATCTGCACATTGAAAGAAATATGGTTACTCTATTTCTTTATGTACTCTACGGAATGGTTGTTATTATTTTGTTAAATGTGGTGATTGTGAGTAATTATCCAAAACTCCCTCTTAATCATAATCCTTGATATTCACTATGTCAAGAAATTTTTTTTAGATGGACAGTACTAACTCTTGTCAATTTTTTTGTGTATATATATGTGAATTGTTTTTGTGAACCATAATGTTGCAAAAAAAAATTTCCATTGTTATCAACTCTCTAATGAAATGATACTTAGTGTTAATGTGCTTGCTCTTTTTGTGAAAAAACAAATTTTTGGACAATATAATTGCAAAATTGTTGTCACACTTCTTGTTCGAGCCATAAATCCTTCAACATTCTTCTCATCCAAATTGATTGAGATGTTGTTGTTGCTGCGACATATTCAGCTTCAACAGTGGACAATGATACTGTTGGTTGTTTCTTATAAGTCCATGAAAAGGATCTTGATCCCATATGAGAAACATATCCTTACTTTCTCTTTCTGTCATCGACACTTCTTGCACAGTCACTATTAGTGTAGCCAACTAGCGTAAAACCATTTGCTACAGTGTACAAAGGACCATATTACTTCGTCTCGTTTGGTGTCTCCATGAATCTTAACACCAAACATACTAGATACATTATATCAAGCCTAGTTGTTATAAAATCCATCAAACTGTTGGTCATACTTTTGTATAGTATCAGATTGACATTGCTACTAATCTTCCTTGATTATTTTTAAC
Organism: Pinus tabuliformis; assembly: GCA_031772625.1. Taxonomy (NCBI): domain Eukaryota; kingdom Viridiplantae; phylum Streptophyta; class Pinopsida; order Pinales; family Pinaceae; genus Pinus; species Pinus tabuliformis. Next base: position 3,790,968 of record CM062815.1, on the reverse strand, counting down.
CCCATGATAGTTGGACTTGGCACATACTTCTTGTTATGCATATTAAACCTCTTCAAGATGTATGCAACATACTTTGATTGAGAAATTAAAATGCCATTTTCTGTTTGCTTCACTTTTATGCCTACAAAATACTTTAACAATGCCAAACCTATAATTTAAAATTCACTCTTTATAACTTTTTTGAAATGAAAAATGAGGAGATCATCACTCCGTGTGAAAATCAAATCATCTACATATAAGACAACAGTAAGAAGCTTACCATCACTCTCGTTTATGTAGGGAGTATGCTCACCATCACATTTGTCAAAGCCATTGTGCAACAAGTAAGTTCATATCCTAGTGTACCTTGAGTGTGGTGCTTGCTTCAGCCCATACAGAGCTTTCTTCAACATGTACACTTTGTCTTCTTCACCTTGAACTTCCTAACCAAGTGGTTGCGCCACATACACTTCATGTTTTGGTACTCCATTCAAAATTTTGACTTCACATCCATTTGATATACCTTCCCTATGTTGCACAACTATTGATAACATTGTCCACACCAACTCCATTCTTGCGACTCGTGCAAATGTATCCGCATAAAATATTTCACACTACTTCTTGTATCCTTTGAAAACCAACCTTTATTTATGCCTTTCAGTCCTTCCTTTATCATTTTTTTTGGTCTTATAGACCCACTTGATAGCTATGACTTATTTTCCTTCTGGAAGATCCACTAACTCCCATGTGTCATTCTTTTCTATTTTTTGTCATGGTATCAGAACTAGATTGCATAAGAATTCAAGGGAGCAGGATTTGAATTTTTTTTAGAATTAGATTGGATAAGACTTCAAGGGAGTAAGATTTGAATTTTTTTTTCCATGAACACCAAGTTCTAGAGGATCTTGAGTACAAAGACTTGAGGACTAGAGAAAATCAAGTCAAGAAGAAAGCAATTGCATTTTTTTTTTATTTTTTTTAATTGCAAAGATCATCACAACGTCCCATGGCATTCTACAGAGAAAGGAATCAGTGTGTCTCATCGCATTCAATAGGAAAGAAAACGCGTTGCATAGCATTATGAAGACAATGCGATGAATGAGTCACATTTGGCAAAGAAAATGCGATGTAATACCCAAAATTACAAAATTGTGAATTTTTACAACTCACCGCACTAAACATCGTGTTAAAATAAGACAATTACTCATGCATGAGGAGTTAGATAAACATAGAGAGTCATTTAACTTAGTGATTAAGTGGTTGAGTGTTTAAGTGTTGAGTCAAGTCAAGTCAAGTGATAGACGACTTTGAGTTTGATTGCATGTGGTTGCATGCCAATATATTTTAGGCAAGTAGCTAGTCGTAAAAGGTTAAATACCCTTCATTGCGTTCATTATAAGCATCATGTTTTGTGTGATCAATAGAAGAGCAACAACTCGTGTTTTATGTGTGAATTATTTTTTCTTTGTCTCCACCGCCTTTCCAACAAATTGGTATCAGAGCGTAGTTACAAAAAAATACAGAGAACAGATTTGCCATAATCTATATGAGAGGAGAGAAATTCATATTTTCTCGTTAACAATGATTACCTTATGCCGTTTTGCATGCACACAGATTCCATCTGTGATTGGAAGTGTTAGAGGACTAACACAACAGTCAATTAACGTAGAAGGAGTGAGTGAATCTACAGCCGCAACATGCAGAGCAGTGTGAGGAAGTCTAAAGCCGCAACTTGCATAGCAGTGTGAGGAAGTCTAAAGTATTTTTTAGCTGCCGCCGAGCCATAATCTCGAGTGAGCATTCCATTTAGAAGAGCAGGTTTCTTGAAGAAGCAGTTGCAACTGCCATGAACACCCATCGGGAAATTGAGTAGTCAAGCAGCACGGTGTCGTTTAGCGGAGCAGTTAGTGTTTACCGCAACTCAATACCAAGTCAATGTGTTTGAAAGTCGAAAGGCATAGTAACGTAGGCTTTAAAAGTCAAGTGACTTTTTCCTAAACGCATAAGGCGAAATGGGTACGATTTTCTCACGTGGTTTTATCATATGATTTTTTGGAGTGATTATAAAGATTTTTTTTTTTTTTTTAATGTAAATATTTTTGATATATAAATAATATTTATATAAAATAATTTTTATATTAAAAAAAATCATAAAGGGTTTTATTTTAAAAACGAAATCTTTGAAGAGGAAAGATTTTTTTTGAAAAAGAAGCTTTGCAAAGCTTATTAAAGGAGAAAATTTAAGGCTTTTTGAAGAGATTTTTTTTTAGAGAAATATGAATTTTTCAAATTTCCAACCTTAGTTCCCACCATTTATAGGGAAAGATTATGATGTGTGGGCCACTAAGATGACGACCATGTTGCAAGCACATGATGTTTGAGATTATGTCCAGTTTGAGTTTTTAGGACCTAAGAATGCAGTAGAAGAACAAGCTTTCAGTAATACAGATAGAACAATGAAAGAAAGACAAGAAGAAGAATGCACAAGGGTTGCAGCTTATCCAGTAGGGAGTGGACCAAGCAGTGTTCCAGAAGATTATGATCATGTCTTCAGCAAAAGTAGCATGGGATACTTTGGAAATAAATTGTACAGGTATGGCCAAAGTCAATATTGTTAAGCTATAGAATACTAGGAGAAATTTTGAAAGTCGCAAATGAAGAAGACAGAGGACATCGATTCTTTCATGAATCGGGTCATAACTATCGTAAATCAGTTATGGATTTATGGTGAAGAAATTAAAGATCAAACAGTGGTTGAGAAGGTCCTCAGATCTTTGTATACTAATTTTTATGTTTTGGTAGGAGCCATAAAAGAAGGCAAGGATTTGGCATCATTAATAGTTGATGATCTGATGGGATCGCTTCTATCGCATGAGACAAGGATAGACAAAAATAAGGATTCCACTTTAGAGACCGCTTTCAAAAGTCAGGTTTCTATTTCAAGAGACAAAGGTCGAGGCAGAAGTAAATCGAGAGGCAGAGGACGAAGTGGAATATATGGTGGTCAGAGAGATGGCCGAGAAGAGCATGAACATGAAAGTGGAAGCAACTATAGAAGCTTCAACAATAATCAAAGAGTTGACAAATCAAAGGTGAGATGTTATTATTGCAATAAATTTTGGTCATTATTCTTCTTATTGCAGAAAGAAGATAGATGATCAAGGGAACCAGAGAGCTAATGTCACTACAGAGAGTTATAACTCCATGTTCTTAGCTTTACATACCATGCATGAACCTTCTGCTAGTGTGTGGTTGTTAGACAGTGGTTGCAGTAACCACATGATAGGCAACAAGGATTTGGTTGCAAATTTCGATTAATCTGTAAAAACAGATGTAAAGTTGGGGACTGATAAGACTGTGGAAGTAGATGGCAAAGGAGTGGTCAATATTCTGAGCGAGCAGGAGGAGATGAAGACAATCCTAGAGGTATATTATGTTGCTAATCTCAAAAATATGTTAAGTGTTGTTCAATTGACATAGAAAGGATACAAAGTTATATTTCAAGGTCAAGAATGTGTTATATATGACAAGCCCTGAAGCAAGCAACTGATAACAAAGGTGCAGATGACAAGGAATAGACTCTTTCCTCTAATTTTGAATTAAAATGGTCAGGTGAGTTCTTTTACAATTGCATGCTTTGACGATTATTGGTTATGACACTTTCGATCTGGACACTTGCACTTTTCTGGTTTAATATTGTTATAGCAGAAACAGATGGCGAGAGGATTACCTACCATCAAAGAACCTGCTAGTACTTGTGATTGTTGCATCTTGGGAAAGCAACACCGTGAAAGTTTTCCAAAGGGAGTTGCATACAGAGCAAAGCAACCTCTTGATCTAGTGCATACTGACTTGTGTGGACCTATGAGGACACAGTCGATTGGTGGAAGTTGTTACTTCCTCACTTTCATTGATGAATACAACATAAAGACTTCGGTTTACCTCTTGAAGTAGAAGTCTGAAACTTTTTCAAAGTTCAAGGAATTCAAAGCCTTAGCAGAGAAACAAAGTGATCGACAAATCAAGTTATTGAGGTCAGATCATGGTGGAAAATATGATTCAAAGGTATTCCATGATTACTACAAACAACATGGAATCAGAAGAAGGTTTACAACTAGGTACACACCACGACAGAATGGTGTAGCAGAGAGAAAGAACAAGACACTTATGAACATGGTAAGAAGCATGTTAAAAGGCAGAAACTTGTCTAATGAATATTCAGCAGAAGAAGTTGCATGTGATATTTATGTGATAAACAGATCTCCTACAAAGAGCGTGATCGACAGAGTAACAGAACAAGCATGGTCAGGTATGTCTTGTAGCATATCTCATCTCAGAGTATTTTGATGTGTATCTTATGCACATGTGCCTAAGGAGAGAAGAGGCAAATTGGATGATAAAAGTGAAAAATGCATACTCACTAGTTATAGTGAGAAATAAAAAGATTACATATTGTATAACCATGTCACAAAGAAGAACATAATTAGCAGAGATGTTGTGTTCAAGGAACAAGAGTCATGGAATGGAACTGTAGAAAAGACAGTTAATGCACAAGTGCCACTGATGGAAGGAGATGATGTAGCAGAAAAGGAGTAGCAAGAATCACAAGTGAAGACACAAAACATAGACACACCAACAAGGACTCCAAGTTTCACAGAGCAGCATGGATCTTCAAGCATATCAACAGATGAAGATTCTCCCAGCAATCAATCAGGTGATGAATCAAGCAATGATAACAGAAAGATGAGAAGTTTGGAAGATATTTATGAGGATTTGGACGTTAGTTCAAATTTTGCATTGTTCTCATTCCAGCCTTTTCATTTGAAGAAGCAACCAAATATGAAAATTGGGTGCAATCCATGGATGGAGAAATTGGACCTATTGAAAATAATGATACATGGGATTTGGTTGATTTACCAAAGGACAAAAATATCATTGTTGTAAAGTGGGTGTACAAGACAAAGTTGAATGAGAAAGGTGAAATTGACAAATTTAAAGCATGACTTGTAGCAAAAGGATTCTCGCAACAACCAGGAATAGATCTTGCATAAATGTTTTCTCCGGTAGCTAGATTGGATACAGTAAGAGAAGTTCTAGCCACAACATCTCAGAACAAGTGGAAAGTATATCAGATGGATGTGAAATCAGCCTTCTTGAATGGAATTCTAGAAGAAGAAATTTATGTGCAGTAGCCTCCAAGTTATGAATTTGAAGGTAATGAAGATAAAGTTTACAGGTTGAAGAAAGCACTCTATGGACTGAAGCAAGCACCTAGAGCTTGGTATAGCAGAATTGACAGCTACATGATCAAGAATGGATTTTGCAGAAGCAACATTGAACCTACCTTGTACATAAAGGTAAATGAGCATGGACAAATTTTGATTGTTTGCTTATATGTTGATGACATGATTTTTACAGGTGATTTTGAGATATATGACTTTAAAGCATCCATGACGAAGGAATTTGAGATGACAGATCTTGGTCTCATGAAATATTTTCTTGGAATATAAGTTGAAAAATATGAAAAAGGAATTTTTATTTGTGAAAATAAATATTCCAATTATTTGTTGAAAATATTTAGGATGGAAAAGTGAAAACCTGTCCCTACACCAGTTGCAATAGGTACAAAGTTAAGCAAGGATGATGAGGGATCATATGTCAATCCAACTCTATTCAAAAGATTGGTTGGAAGCCTCATGTATCTCACAACTACAAGACTGGATATCATGCAAGTAGTGAGTTTGATTTCCAGATTTATGGACACTCCAAAAGACACACATTAGAGTGTAGGAAAAAGAATTTTGAGATACATAGCAGGAACTAGATTGAGGCATAATGTATGCAAGCACAAAAAATAATGATTTGATTGGATACATAGATAGTGGTTTTGCAGGAAGTTTAGATGATAGGAAGAGCACTTCTAGTTTTGTGTTCCATCTTGGTTCAGGTATGATTTCATGGGCATCTAAGAAGCAACCCATTATGACACTTTCGTTAGCAGAAGCCGAATATGTAGTAGCAACAACAGAAACATTTCAAGTAGTGTGGTTAAGAAGAGTATTTGATGGAATCAAGTAGAAACAACAAGGATCAATAACAATATACTATGACAATAGCTCGGCGATTTCACTATCCAAGAATAATGTGTTTCATCAAAAGAGAAATCATATTGATACTAGATATCACTTTATTAGAGAACTTGTGAGCAATGGAGAAGCTCACTTGAAGCCTTGTAAATCTAGTGATCAGTTAGATGATATATTCACTAAGTCATTAGCACAAGAAGTGTTTGAGTTTCATAGAAGAAACTTGGGTGTTGTAAGCATAGCTGAGACATAGACCAAAAAGTATGTTTGATTTTTCATGAGTCATGTTTTAGTTTAACAGTCATAATTAAGGGGGAGTGTTAAAATAAGATAATTACTCCTACATTAGGAGTTGGATAAACATAGAGAGTCAGTTAACTAAGTGATTGAGTGGTTGAGTGTTTGTTTGTTGAGTCAAGTCGAGTTAAGTGATAGACGATGTTGAGTGTGATTGCATGTGGTTGCATGTCAAGATATTTTAGGCAAGTGGCTAGTTGGAAAAGGTTAAATACCATTCAATGGGTTCATTGTAAGCATCATGTTTTGTGTGATCAATAGAAGACTAGAAACTTGTGTTTTGTGTGTGAATTATTTTTTCTTTGTCTCCTCCACCTTTCCAACACATCGAAAAATGCAATGATAAGTCAAATTTTTGAAGTCTTGTTTTCTAACCTTGGAGAACGATGATCAAAATCACGTCATTTTGAAGTCAAATGTGGAGTATGTGGAGCTCTTATTAGAAAAGCAAAAGGCAAGCACGCTTTCCTTTACAATTATTTTATTCTTTAAAAAGGAAAAAAATCATTTACAAAGAAAATTTCCTTTGAAAAGAAAATGGAACCTATTATTTTTAAAAAGGATGAGACTTGTTCATTTTTAAGGGATTTTATTTAAAACAAAAAACAGTTTATTTGTTTTTAAAAGATTTGATTTTAAAGAAAGAGGGCCATCTTTTGTATTTTGAAGTTCTTTTTGAATGAACATTTGAAAGGGGAATTTGAAAAGTCGGTATTTCATTTGAAGATTATTTGAAAATGATTTATAAAAAAATAAAAAATCAAGGGTTTTAATATAGGAGTTTTATCAAAGAATTTGTGACTAAAAAAATCGTGTCTTCATTTAATAAAAATGGCTTCTCTTAACATTTTTCCAAAACACTGATTTTGTTTCGCAAAAATTACAAATTTTTGTCTTTACAAATGAAGACATTTCTGTAAGCCCGAGAGTGTTGGGATACACTTCAAAATGCCTATGTAAAGGCGACCCAAGAAGCATTGGCAGCCATGACCAATAATTAGATAAATGAGCTATTGAAATGAGAAAGAAAGAACACAAGGCCAAATGTTGGATGCAAAAGTCAGTCAATAACTCTATCTTTGACAAGATAACTAGCATCAAGAATAAAAGAAGCTTGTGATATTTTAAAAGTTACATATCAAGGAAATGATACAATGAAGACTATACAATTGCAGACGTTGTGGGTTCACTTCGAAACCTTGAAAATGACTAACATATAGAATGTTGACTAGTTCATGATTAGAGTCATGGGCATCATCAATGAAATCAAACTTATTGATCAAACCAGTATAGATCAAAAGATAGTTGAAAATTTCCTTTGAAGAATGCACAAAAAATATGGCATGTTTGTAATAGCCATTCTAGACTCCAAATATTTTACAACTTTCCTAGTAGGACAATTGACTCGATCACTTTTGTCACAGGAAAAAAAACTTAGCCTAGTAGAAGATTCCATGGAACAAGATTTCAAAGCTCAAGTCCCTCTTGGTAGAGGCAGAGGAAGAGAATATAGAGGCAACAAAAGAAAGATAAAGGAAGATTATAACATCAACATGTAACAACACATTCAATACCTTCACAAACCAAACACAATGAAGTAGAACATGGAGAAAATCTAATGTCCAATACTATTACTGCAAGAAATTCAGACGTTATGAACATGAATGCAGAAAGAAACAATCAGGTCAACAAAGAGGCAATGTCCATCTCTCCAACAATGAAGGAGAATCCTCTAAACCATGTTCCTTTCCTGCCATCTTTCTAGAGACAGTCGCGGTGAGGACCTCTAGTTGTTTGATAGTGATTGCAACAGTCATATGACAGGGAACAAAAATATAATTTCTTGTCTTCATGCTTCCATAACCTCAGAAATTGCTGTTGTAGATTGCTCCCATATAAAAGATGAAGGTAAAGGTATTGTCCTTATTCTTACTAAACATAATCAACAAAAATATATACCTAATGTTTATTATGTTCCATGTCTAAAGAATAATCTCATTAGTGTAGGTCAATTGATGGATCATGGTTATGATATCATATTCCAAGGGACCACACGTTATATCTACAACAAATCTCACAATAGAATAGTAATAGCAATGGTTGAAAAAATGAGGAATATGATGTTTCTATTGACTCTTACAAGTCGAAATATCTCACAGTATTTTGCACACAATGTTTAAAGGATACATGAGTCTCAACTATGGCATTCTAGGTACGGACATATCTTTTCAGGATTCTAAGTATACTTCAGAAAAATTCAATGGTCACTAGTCTTCCTGTTCTGAATGAAAAAAATTCTAACTGTGAAATCTTTATTCTAGAAAAGCATAAAACATATAGCTTTCTGACATCTTCAACTATAACAATAGAGCCTTTAGATCTAGTTCATAGAAATACATGTGGCCTAATGCAGACACAATGCAATGATGGTAATATTTATTTTTTGACCTTCATTGATGATTATATCATGAAGATATGGATTTATTTTCTAAAAAACAAATCAAATACTTTCTCAAGATTCAAAGGATTTAAAGCAGAAGTAGAAAACCAATGTGGAAAGCCTTAAAAGTTCTACGGTCAGATGGAGGAGGAGAATAAAATTCCAATGACTTCAAAGATTTTTTTCAAAAACATAGAATCATCATGCAAAACACAACAAGATACACTCCACAACAAAATGGAGTAGCAGAAAGGAAAAACTAGTCAATCATGAATATGGCCAAATGTATTCTTCGTGAGAAGAAGTTGTCCAATGATTGTTAGGTTGAAGCAGTTTCTACTGTAGTATATGTTCTCAACAAATCTCCAACAACTAGTGTCCAAGATGCAGTACCAGAAGAAAACATTATTCCAACGTCATGGAACACATATTCCAAGTTGCATGGTGGGAAAAACATTATAGCGGATGTCACTTGTAGTTTATTAATTGCTATGGAAATTGGCAAAGGAATTCACAAGGTAAAGAGGAAAAAAATGACATTTACTTAAAGAAATAAAGGAAAATATGAGAGAAAATGAAGGTGAAGGGATGCAAATATGCATGCAAGGGAAATTAGAGAGAAAATGAAGGATAATGGAAGAAAAAAAGAAAAATGAAAGAAAGAGACTACATATCAATGATAAAAAGGCAACAGAGAATTAGTTGACAAATTTTGGCTTAGCTTTTGGTTCAGTTCTAGATTTTGCTCAACTTTTGATCATGTTCAACAAAGGAGAGAGAACAAGCAAGGGTGCGCAAGAGGAACTTTGGACAACAACAAGTAAGGGCGGAAAGTAGTTCTAGATTTTTAAGTAACATTGTGCATGTGTTATTTAGTATGCCTCGATTCGTATGCATGATACATGCATGTGATTATTTGATTATTTGGTGTCACTGCCATGGAGATTTTCCTCTATTGACAATGGTTTCAGTCGTTCCTTGTCATTTCTTGGATAACCATGATGTACTTGGTGGTCTATTTGGATTTTTTATTGGTTCTTAGGTTCCCTAATGGTTGTGGGTTGGGATAGAATCTCTGGAGCCCTGGAATAGATTGGGTTCCCTACATGTTGTTGGTTGAGATGAGAGATTTATGGATCCCTGTAACAACTTGGGATCCTTGGAGGTTATGGGTTGAGACAGAATCCCTGGAACCTTGGACAAGTTGGGAAGAGACCAATCTAGTTTATGTTAGTGATTTATAGATTGATTTAGGTAAAAACATTGTCGTGGAGGGTTGAGGTGGTTTGTCCTCTAGAAGCCTTGGTTTGAAATATGTCACAGGGGTTATTAGCTAAAAGAGTGATTTTAGTTTAGCCAATATATGGTGGGGTGGATGTGGACGTCCCTAACTTGGTTAGTTTTTTCATATGTTAATATGATATATTTTGCTATTGTGATCTATGAGCACTTGTACTAGCTAATGTGTTGATTTTATTGCTCATTTATCATGAATTCGATTTTTCTTATATGTCAATTCTATGTATAGTTATATGATGTTCTCTTATGGTGGATCTCGTTCATGATTTGATAAGTTATTGAATAATTGATGACTGAATGGGGTAACAAGTGTTGTTGTAGGTAGCTTGAGAGGGCATTGAGCCTTCTTCATGATTCTTTGTTGAAGTTAAGACAATCATTATCAGATATGAATTCATCACTTGTAAGTACTATATTTACCAACTGTTTGACAAAATGTATAATATGTGACTAGCACATTTTAAGGACTAGCTTGTTTATTGATTGCACAGACTTTTCATGATTATTGATTACATTATGGAATGTTTTGGGTACTTCTCGACAGTGGCCTAAAGGATAGCCCTGAAAAGTGGTACAAATCTCATGATCACTAGCACAGAATAGAGAGATCTCAGCCATAATTGCATGTAGGAAGGTTTATGGGTGTGGGTGGAGCCTCATAACCACATGCATAGTGTGTTGTGGTTGCGATTGGGGTGTCAAGCTTGTGAAAATGAGTTCCAACTCATGGAATGATCACTATAGGTGGTTGTCAAGTTGTTGAGTGATCTAATGTCCTTGAGGGGTGGTAGCATGTGTTAGAGTTATAGGCCACACTTCCCAAACTGGAAGTTGTTGGGTCATGTAGTAGTATTACTCAACTCATGTTTACCCTGAAAAACTTGTAAAAGCAAGTAAATGTGGGAGGAGGCATTACAGAGTGGTATTAGAGGTTGCAACACTAGAGGTTACATGTGTATTGAGTTTGCAACACTAGACCTCATGGTAAAGGTAGATTGTTATGCATGCATGTTGGTTATATCTTGTTATGGTCATGATATCTAGTTATGAGCTAGTATGCTTGTAACATGTTATCATACTAATATGGATTAGCTAGTGCAGATGAAATAGCCTCCCCTGAGATACCTTGAGGTATGATTTGATTATGTCTTCTATTTGTTTTATCTAACATGGTATGTTTGGAGGAAATATAAGATCAAATATGAAGAGAAAAATGGTGGAATATAGTTCACATGACTCCCCTTATAGGCCTAATGTGAATTCGATGGAATGGGAAAGGTTAGTTGAGTAGCAAGGACAAGAGTATTCTCCTGATTTGGTTGATACACTAAGGAGTCTGAGGGTAGAAATTAGAAGTTGCAAGGAAGATAATAATAGGTTGATTGAAGCACAATAAATACTTGCTAGGGTTCAGGAAAAACAAACAGAAGTCAATGCAGTGATTCTTCAAATCCTTTGAGATTTGAAAAAGTAGGGATAATTGGGGATAAGGCATGGAGCTAGGCAAGAAGATAAGACTAATGGATCATATGGAACTAGGTATCACAGAAGACAAATGATGGACAGAAATGATATAGTCATAGGTGGAAGATCCTTGAATACACCTGAGAGGAGGGCTAGTACTCAAGGATTTTATTCTAGTTCTAGTTCCGAGAAACATCATTACCATCACCACCATTACCTTAGGAATGTTTTCCACGAGAGTTTAAGAAATGGTGGCTGGGGTGCAGGCATAAGAGACAAACGTTCTACACCCGATACAATTTCTCTTATTTCTGGCAGAATTTCCTCTCGGATTTGCCTCGGAGTCTCAGTCATTTACCTCCAGAATTAGATACTCTTCTAAATTAGCAGAACCACTAATTTAGCCGCAACTACCGAATACCCACCAAACCTTCTAACCATCTCATATTGCAATCGCGGCTCACCGACATGTTTCTCATTTGTAAATGTTGCGATGTGATATTTATCAGTGCGCTTGAATTGCATGTCACATTTTGAAACTCTGCCAGGCCAAGATCCTTTCCATTAAAACCAATGCGATGCGAGATTATAACCGATGCGATGCGAGGTCCATCCGATGGTCCGCATTCATCAGTGATCTGATGGTCACTATGATGTCACAAGGAAATATATGTGATGACACCAGCTCGCAGAGCCGAAATAGTTATAAGCCCCAGTTTATAACGGTTCAGGTCTGTTACCTAATATTAATGCCAATAACAAAGATTTTCAGGGTCTCCGGCTCACGGAACTTCGATTAACCCAAATTTAAACACATGCCTAACCCTCGCTGTTGACTAAGCCATAATGCGTTCAATTAAAATCAATGGTTCACAAAGAATACGAGACTATAGTCCTGGATCCAGAATTCAAGCACTTCTAACCCCACAGTCATTAATACACGACAAAACCAAGTTGAATGCTAACACACATAGAACAATAGAACCTAGGATTAATCCAAATTTGGAAACTCAAAAACAGAGAGACACTGCGGAGGGACACGATACCTTCGGGATAGACCAATTTCACCTTAAAATTACATAGATTTTGCTTCCTGTAACTTAATCATATATAATTCAAAATAAGCCGAATCAGTCAAAAATCCACTTCCAATGATTCGAAACTTACATAAGTATTAGTTCATTAACAACCAGATCCTAAATGGAAGGATAGAATTAACTAATACTATTTAATCTGCCTAATATTCTCCTCGAGACTCTCCACTACATCTAACTACTAGAATTTATTACATGATAATCCAAATGTTGGATTTTAGTTCAAATCCTAACTAGAAATCATTGTAAATTGATGGCTAAAGGACCCCACTCCTTTGCTTGCAAACAATTGTTGAATTTTTGGAATAAATTGAAGCCTTTTTTCTTAAAGCATCATGCTCTTGCATCAGACTCCTGAGGAAAAAATTCTTCATGGGCTCCTGCCCATGAGCTCTTCTACAGAAATGCCCATTTTCTGTAGCATGGCATCTGTTACCCACGTAGCATCAGTAATTGGTTGATCTTTCCACTTGACCAAATATTGAAAATACTCCTGTCCCCTTGTCTTCTTTAACAATTTCTTGTCCAGAATCCTCTCTTGTAGTAATTCTTTTGCTGTAGGTAACTGTTTTACCCAATCAATCTCTTGTTCTTCTCAATCCTCTCCAGTGTCATCTGCATGTTCCTTTTCGTACCTGTATAAGTCAACAACATTAAAAATTGGAGATATTCCAATATGAGGGGGTAGTTCAATTTCATACGCATTTGCAGAAAATTTTCTCAAGACTCTGCATGGTCCAATTTTCTTAAACTTTAGTTTATTATACTCCCTTTTTGGAAATCTTTCCTTCCTCAGGTGTGCTAAAACCAAATCTCCAACTTCAAAGCTAACTTATTTTCTCTTCAAATTTGCTCTGCCCTTGTATTTTATGTTGTTGTCCTGTAGTTGTCGTTTTACCTGTTCATGTATGACTTGCATCTCTGAAGCAAAATCCTCCCCTTCAGCACTTCTCATCTCAGCTTTTCCCAAATTTCTTAATTCAAACACTTATCTTGGATGCATTCCATAAACTATATGGAATGGACTCTACCCTATGCTCCTATTAGGAGATTCATTATATTCATATTCAGCCTGTGCTAATACTTGATCCCATTGTTTTGGATGTTCACCTGTGAGACTTCTCAGAAGATTACCCAAGATTCTATTTACAACTTCAGTTTGTCCATCCGTTTGAGGATGATAAACATAACTGAAACTTAGTTTAGTTCCATGCTTCTTCCACAATGTCCTCCAAAAATGTGTAACAAATTTGGAGTCTCTGTCTGGGACAATACTCTTAGGTAACCCATGCAATCTTACAATCTCTTTGAAAAACAGATTAGCAATGTGAGTAGCATCACTGGTTTTATAACATGGAATAAAATGTGCCATTTTTGAAAATCTGTCAACCACAACATATATTGAATCATTTCCTCTTTGAGTTTTTGGTAAGCCCAAAACAAAAGCCATGCTTACCATATCCCGAGATCTATATGGAATAGGTAATGGAGCATACAACCCTGTTTTTTGGCTTCTTCCTTTTGCACACTGATAGACTTTACAAATTTTCACATACTTCTCCACTTCAGTCCTCATCTTCGGCCATAAATAAAACCTGTTCCACTGCTCATAAGTCCTGTCTGCACCAAAATGTCCTGTAAGTCCACCACTATGTTTCTCCTTGATTAAATTTTCCCTCATAAAACAATTTGGTATGCAAAACAGATTTCTTTTAAAAAACAACCCATCTTGCAAGAAATAATCAAGCCACTTACTTCTGTCTAACAAAACAAGATTTTTACAAGCTTCAAATGCCTCTTTAAAATCTAAGTCTTTTTCATACAATTCCTTAATCAAATCAAAACCCAACACTTGAATTTGACTCTCTTGAAGTAGTATGTTTCCTCTACTTAAGGCATCCGCTACTTTATTTTTATATGCTTCAAGACAAAATTAAAAGCTTGAAGATACTCTACCAATTTGGCATGTCTCTGATTAAGCCTTGGCTGTTTCATAATGTACTACAATGTATGGTTATCTGAATACAATATAAACTCCTTGGACATCAAGTATTATCTCCACTTCTTCAAAGATTGCAACACTGCATAAAACTCCTTGTCATAAGAATAATATTTCTTCTTGTTCTCATTCAACTTTTCACTAAAATAAGCTACAGTCCTGTCCTCTTGACTCAAAACAGCTCCAATGGCTTCTCCATTGGCATCACACTTTACCTGGAAAGGTTTATTAAAATCAGTCAAAACCAAAATAGGTTTTTCTGTGATCTTCCTTTTCAACAGCTAAAAGTTCCTTTCTACTTTATTCGTACATTTAAATGGTTGTTTGTCCTTCCTTATTGTGTCAATAATAGAAGCATTGATCTTGCTAAATTTCCTTATGAATTTTCTATAAAAACTAGCAAGACCGTGAAAACTTCTTACCTAAAAGACACTTTTTCATGAATGCCACTACATGATAGCTTTGATCTTCTCTGGATCCATCTTTAACCCATCAACAAAAACAACAAAACCCAAATACACCAATTCTTCCTTCATGCATGAACACTTCTTTAAATTTATTAGTAACTTCTCTTGCTGCAACCTTTATAAGACATAATTCAGATGTCTTATGTGTTCCTCCTTAGACCTACTGTAAACTAATATATCGTCCAGTTATACTATTACAAACTTACCCATAAATTCCTTCATAACTTCATTCATAAGTCTCATAAATGTACTAGGGGAATTCGATAATTCAAAAGGCATTACCATCCACTCATATAATCCTTCATTGGTTTTAAAAGCAGTTTTCCATTCATCTCCCTCTCTAATGCTGATTTGATGATAACCACTTTTTAAATCTGACTTTGTGAAATACCTAGCTCCACTCAAACAATCCATCAAATATTTGGTTCTAGGTAAAGGAAATATGTACCTCATTGTTATCTTATTGATTGCTCTCGAGTCAGTGAACATTCTCCAGCCTCCATCCTTCTTTGGGCTCAACACCGTTGGTACTGCGTAAGGACTCAAAATTTATCTAACCAGTCCCTTATCTAACAATTCCTGAACCTGTTTCCTAATCTCTCCATTCTCCATGGGATTCATCCTGTAAGCCGCTTAATTAGGCAGATTTTCTCCTGGAATCAAATCTATGTGATGACTGATTTTTCTAATGGGTGGTAACTCATCAGGGATGTCATCTACAATAATATCACAATAACTGTCCAACATCTCTTGAATTTCAATTGGTAAATCATAAACTTTTGTGGAAGTAATTATTACCTTGGGTTTGCAAACCAACACAAAAATTACTTCATTTTCCTCTATCTTTTGTAAGTACTCCTTTCCACTCAACAAAAGGGTCTTTGGTTCAGGATTCCTCGATGTATCTTCTTCTTTTATTGGTAGCAATGTATGATTGACACCATGTTTGTTGAATTTGTAGGTTTTATTCCTTCCATCACGCATAGTTCCTCTATCATACTACCATGGTCTACCCAACAACATATGACACACATCCATTGGCATCACATCACACAAAATTTTATCTTTATACTTGCTCAACTGAAACTCCACTTCACATTGTTCATTTACTACCAACTGATATCCTTTTTGTAGCCATGACACCTTGTATGGTGTTGGATGTTTCTTTGTTTTCAATTTCAACTTCTCCACCACTTTTGTAGAGACCAAATTATCAGTTCTACCACTATCGACTATCAGCTCACAACATTTTCCTTGAACCTTGCACACAGTCCTGAACAAGTACTTCCTTTGTGCTGGTTCAACAACTTCCTTTTTTGGCTTTAGAAATACTTTGTTAACTACCAAAGACTCTCCTCTCTATGGTATATTTTCTTATTCTGTCATCGTTGCTGCTTCCTATTCAGTCTGAGCAACAATTGAATTTCTCTAAGATGTTCCTGCATTCTCTGGGCACTCATAGGCTTTGTGTCCCAGCTTGTTACATCTGTAACATCTAACTTATCTTCCTCTACCTCTGCATCCTCTTCCTCTCGAAAAAATCCCTCTGCCACTTGCATCACCTACTGTGGGTGCATGTTGACTTGAGCTATTGCTAGCTCCATCAACAGGTGCTGTAGATCTTCCTCTACCACCTTGTCTTCCCCTTCCTCGAAAGGTACCTCTATTTCTAGAAGACTTCTTCCTCATGAGTTTTTCTTCAGCTTTCAATACCATCTGATAAGCCTCTTCTACTGTTTTAGGAGACATTACACTTATCTCATCTTGAATCTCCATTCTAAGACCATTCACATATCTGGCAACTCTCTCCTCTATATCTTGGATTTGCCCGAATGTTATGCTCACCTTGTAGAATTCCTTTATGTATTCCTTTACTGTCATAAACCTCTATCTAAGATTCTGCATCTGTCTAAATAATGTTTGTTGGTAATCACTTGGCAGAAAATTACCTTTCAGTTTTGACACCATCCTATTCCAATTCTTAATTAGTTGTTTGCCAAGTCTTCTTCTTTCTGCCTGCACTCCATCCCACCAAAGTGCCGCATGTCCTTTCAACTTCGTAACAACAAACTTCACCTTCTTTTCATCCTCTATTTCTTCATAATTGAAGAATTTCTCCAAGTCATTTATCCAATCTATCAGCTCCTGAGGATTTAATCCTCCTGCATAAATTGAAACTTCAGTTTTGGGTCTAGATGTGCATTTCAACACTAACCTAAAGAACCTCATCTCAAGAGTAACTTCTATAGGTTCCTCCTCTTCTGCAGCTTCAACTTAAGGTTCACTGACATCACTAGCATCTGCACCTCTCCCTATTTCCATTGCTTCTAATCTAGCTTTCATTTGTTGCATAGCCTCCATCACTTTAGCATTTGAAACATGTCTTCCTCTTCTACCACGTCCTCTTCCAACTTTGAAAGCCATGGTGGATTTCTTTCTATGATCCTTACAACCCTGTTCAATGTCAATAAGTTTCTCTGATACCACAAATGATGGATGGGGTGCAGGCGTAAGAGACAAACATTCTACACCTAATATACTTTCTCTTATTTCTGGTAGAATTTCCTCTTGGATTTCCCTCACACTCTCGGTCATTTACCTCTAGAGTTAGATACTCTGCTAAATTAGCAGAACTGCTAATTTAGCCGCAACTACCAAATACCCACCAAACCTTCTAACCATCACATATTGCAATCACGGCTCACCGACAGGTTTCTTAGTTGTAAATGTTGTGATGTGATATTTATCGACTTGCTTCAATCACATGTCGCATTTCGCAACTACATCAGGCCAAGGTTCTTTCTATTAAAACCAATGCGATGCGAGATTATAACCGATGTGACGTGAGGACCATCCGACGGTCTGCATTCCTCAGTGATCCGACGGTCACTATGATATCACAAGGAAATATATGTGATGACACCACCTTGTGGAGCCTAAATAATTATAAGCCCCAGTTTATAATTGTTCAGATATGCTACTTGAGATTAACGCCGATAACAAATATTTTCAGGATCTACGGCTCATGGAACTTTGATTAACCCAAAGTTAAACATAGGGCCAACCCCCATTGTTAACTAAGCCACAATACGTTGAACTAAAATCAACGGTTCACAAAGAATAAATAACTACAATCCTGGATCCAGAATTCAAGCACTTCTAACCCCGCAATCGTTAATACACAAAAGGATTAAGTTTAATGCTAACATGCATAGAACAATAGAACCTGGGATTAATCCAAACTTGGAAACTCAAAAATACACAAAAACAGAGAGACACTGCAGAGGGACACAATACCTCCGGGATAGACCAATTTCACCTTACAATTGCATAGAGTTATGCTTCTTGTAACTTAATCATGTATAATTCAAAAGAAGTTGAATCAGTAAAAAATCAGCTTCCAATGATTCATAACTTACATAAGTATTAGTTCATTAACAACCAAATCCTAAATCGAAGGATAGAATTAACTAATCCTATCTAATATGCCTAATATTCTCCTCGGGAATCTCCACTACATCTACCTACTAGAATTTATTACATGATAATCCAAATCCTGGATTCTAGTTCAAATCCTAACTAGAAAGGTTTTTAAATTGATGGTTGAAGGACCCCACTCCTTTTCTTGTAAACTGTTTTTGAATTTTTGGAATAAATTGAAGCCTTTTGTCTTAAAGCCTCATGCTCCTACATGAAGAAATCCAAACCTCATATATTTGATCAAGAAATGAATAAATCAAAATATGCAAAAGCATGGCTACCTGGGATGAATAATTTCTTCAGATTGCAGGAGTATTCGAAGAACGTGAAAGCCAATATAGCTACCTTCAATCTCAAAGGAAAAACAAATATCTGGTGGGAATATGTAAAGCATGTCAGAGGCATTAGAGAAGATGAGTTGATTTGGGATGGATTTGAGAGACTCTTCAAGAAGAAGTACTTGTCTAAAATATATTATGATGAAAGGGCCAAGGGGTTCTATGAGATCAGGATTTGTTCCATGACAGATGATGAGTATACTAGCAGACTCTTGGAGTTGTTGAGGTATGTGCCTTACCTCAAGGATGAGAAAGCAAAGATCCAAAGTTTATTCAGTGGATTTCCAGTAGCATCTAAAGAATAGATTGGGTTTGATGAGCCTCGGTCATTGGAGGAAACCATTAGAAAATTGAAACATTGTTATGAGCATTCAAAGAACAAGCCTGAGTTCAAGTGTGATTGGAAAGGTAATGAGAAGACTAAAGGATATGGGAAAGGACCATTGCACTTCTCAACCTATGGTGGAGATCATCATAGTAGGGATTTCTCTTTGTATCAGAGTGACAAAGTAGATATGTGGCAAGCCTCAAATATATAGTGTTCAGGAGGCTCATGAAGTTGGGATGTGGTTCAAACCATTCCTTTGATCTATGCAGTAGTGGATAATAGGAAGGCAGATCATCAAGAAGCCATTATCAAGATGGAAGGTGGAATGAGATGAAGAGTTCTAGTCAGAGCCTCAATGCATCTTGCAGTATAATAAGCTCATGCTTTGGGATCGAGCAATAAAGAAAGCTAAAGTGCATGGAAGCACTTTGGGGCCAGGGAAGCTACATGGCACATGGTTGATTAAACATAGGCATAAAAATTAGTTTCTAGTTTTAGCTCGACTCGTCGAGGGAATTGGAGTCCCTTGAGTGATTGTATGTCCAAGTGTTCAGTTGCTGGGAAGCATGTTAGGTATAACAAGGGAAGGTAGTTGGTATATTGTTATATTTAATTATGCACTCAGACTTGTCTGTATCTGGAAACATGATGCGGGGGATTACATGGAAAAGAGACTACCATAGATCTTGATGAAGGTTTAGATTGATCTTTCACTCATGAATCATCTAAACCACTAGGAGCTATGGGGATTGATTCATGGTGTCAGTGAGAGGGTTTTAATTCTGTTCTTTTGTGATTTGTTTGTGCTTTATTTTTTGTTTTGACAGTGAGTAGTACATGGGCATGCCACTTTGCTTTTGATCTTATATTGTCGTTTGGTTTTCCTTGTTTTCTTTATCTTTTCTTCTTTTTCTTTCCTTTTATGTTTTGAGGGTCTTGGGAATTGGTTTGGGAAAGAGGAAATTTAAGCCCGAGGTTGGGGAATGAAGCCTGATGCATGAATAAATGGCTACTAAAGTAAAAAAATATGACAACCTGTTGGTCTCATTGGGTCCATTAGGGTAAATGGATGGTGGCAAGACAATCATGAGAAAGGTAAAAGAAAGGTAAAGTAAATGGATTTAAGGTATCAAATGCCTTGGCTAAGTTGGGAATTATTGTTCTCAATATTATGCATTTGTGCACAAATAAGGAAGTTCTCTTAACCTTGACCTTATGAACATTAGTAATTGTGTTAAGTTAATGATTTTGTTAATACGACAACCATTATTCCACGAGAATGATTCCTCACAACCCTGTTAGACAATGACATTCATATATATATCAATGTCATTGTCTGACAGGGTTGTGAGGAATCATTCTTGTGGAAGAATGGTTGTTTTATTTAGGTGAATGACATGAAAATATTCTTGTTTTATGAGGAATCAAGTGGGCAAGTAACCCTGCAAGATCTATGAGGTGAGTGTCATGTGGATATGATTTTGATATTATGTGCTTATAACTATGCCTATGTTTATATTATGGGTAGTAAAAGTTGAAGGATACATCAGCCGATGAAACCGTTTTCATCTACGACATGTTGGGACAAACATGGAGAGTGGAAAGAGCTAGAGACCCAAGACATGGGTTGTGGATGCATGCGGCAAACCATGGGAAAACAAATAGAGGAAAGGTTGCTTGGTAGAGACTGTGTGGTCTCTTGATGTGCAGTATTGTTTTTTTGTACAAGTTGTACATGTTGTATTGCATATGTGTATCTGTTGTGAAATGGATTGGTACTCAAGATCCCTAGAACTTGTAGATTGGGATCGGGCCTTTAGAGCCCTGTAACAACTTGGGTTCTCTTAAGGTTTTGGGTTGGAGCCCTAAATAATTTGGGTTCCCTAGATGATGTGGGTTGAGATACTTGCCCCTAGAGCCCTATAACAGCTTAGGTTCCGTGGACGTCGTGGGTTGGAGCCCTCTAACAGCTTGGGTTCCCTAAGGACTGTGGGCTGAGATAATAGTCCTTGGATCCTTGGACACCTTGAGAAGATATCAATATTGAGTTGTTCATATTGACGGTAGAGGCGGTATAGTCTTTGAACACCCTTGTTGGTAATATTGAATGTAGAGGCAATATAGTCTTTGAATACCCTTGTTGTTGTTACTGCATCTGTAAGAGAAGAGATGGCACTAGGTGTTTATCGAGTTTGGAAACTAATCTAGTGCATGTACGTAGTCAAAGAGAAGACCAGGAACTGGGTGCTTGCCAGGTTTGGAAATCGATTCAATGTGTGTAAAAAAATGACAAAGAAAAAGGAAGAAAGTAAGAATAATTTAAAATGTAAGTATCATTATTTTATTTTAGTTTTAATTATGACCATAGTCTAGAATTCTGATTTATGATGGTTGAGTTTTGAACTAACCAAATGCAATATGTTTATATATGATGATTTGATCAAAGAGATAATTTTACTTTTTGCAGTAGGAAGTAAACACAATTGCAAGTGGAACCCTATTAATGAGCTACCAATGAGGTACGATTTGAATTTATTGCAATTCATTTTCAGTCTAATGGTAATTAGATGTTTAGTACAGGAAAATATGGAAATGTCTGGCGTGGGTTGTTGGAACTCATTGCAAGGGAATTAATAGCAGGAGCAAAAGGAATTGAAATATGAAACAATATGTTGGAAAATAATTTATGAGTAGGGCCATTGTGGGCATTGGTACCCAATAGTGTCCGTTGATTTCCATGAGCATGCTATAATCGGTGTGATGGTGTTGAGGCGGGGGTATGCCTTGGTTTTTACACCTTTCGATGCGAGGAAACCTCTCCAAGAGATGGATCGTCTAAGGTACTAGGTAACAGAGAAGAGGATGCCAGGGAACTTCGAAGGTGAGTGACCACATAAAAGGGGGTGACTAGATTACTTGAGGACATGGGAAGCAGAGAAGGGAAAGCCATAGAATAATTTTTTTTGGTCATTAGCATTTTTAGATGGAATCAAAATCACTTTGTGAGTGTTCACTAGAACAATGAGTTGGTAATTGTTCAGTAAGTTACCAAGTTGTGCAAGGATTATGGCACTGGACATTGCAGGTAGAGCTTGATCTTAGCAATGGATTATGGACTTCCTTGGAAGGAGATAAATTTACGATACTACTTTTCAGGGTGGAGGTGTGAGCCTCTAGATTCCGTTTTTGCTAATGCAGGAATCATATTGCTTTATTTGTTTGTTGAAGAAAATGTGCATAAGTATATATGTGTTTTTCATTGTAAATACTCCACTGAGTTGGGTTTATAAGGATCCATAAGAGGTATGTTTTTCATGTTTGTAGCAGTCGTCATTATAAATACTGCATCGAGCTGTGTTTATAAAGCTTGGTATGCAGTATGTTTTGTTGTTCATAAGTATCATATGACATCAATGTCAATCTTCCCCCAAGGTGGATGGGTTTGTAACATCCCTTGGTGGATTTTCCATGTCAATAAAATATAAACCCAAGGTCATGGGACACATATTCCAAGCTAAATGGTGACAAAAACACTACAATGGGCATAACTTGTGGTTTATTAATGGCTATGAAATTTTGAAAAGACATTAACAAGGCAAAGAGGCAAACATATGGCATTTAATTAGGGAAACGAAATAAAATAGGAGAAAAATAAAGTGAAGAGACACAAATATGCATGCACGGTACATTAGAGATAAAATGAAGGAAAATGGAAGAATAGGGAAAAAAGAAATAAAGAGACAAGACATCAATGATAAAAAGGCACGTAAGAATCAATTGACATCTTTTAACTTAGCTTCAGGTTCAATTCTAGTTTTTGCTTAACTTTTGATCAGGTTCAACAAAGGAGAGAGAACAAGGAAGGGAGCGAGCAAGCAAGGAAAGCAAGGGTGCACAAGAGGAATTTTGGACAAAAAAAAGTAAGGGCAAAAAACAACTGGGGATCTATAGGTAACAATGTGCATGTGTGATTTGGCATGCCTAGATTTAAATGCATGATACATGCATGTGATTATTTGGTTATTCTTTGCATTGACATTGAGATGTTCCTGGATTGATAGTGGTTTCATACTTGCCTTGTCATTTTGTGGGTAGCCATGATGGAGTGGGTTGTTTGTTTGGATTTTTATTGGTTCTTAGGTTCCCTAATGACTTTGAGTTGGGATCGAATCATTGGAGACCAAGAATAGCTTGGGTTCCCTAAAGGTTGTGTGTTGAGATGAGAGATCTCTGGAGCCCTCTAACAATTTGGGCTCCCTAAAGGTTTTCGTTTGAGATAAAATCCGTGGAGCCTTGGAAACCTTGGGAAGAGACCAATCTAGTTGATGTTAGTTATTTCTGGTCCAATTTAGGTGAAATCACTGTGGTTGAGGGTTGAAGTGGTTTGGCCTCTCGAATGCTTGGTTGGTTCTATTTTGGTTTAACCCATTATTCATGCTTGGAATATGGCATTGTGGTGATTGGTTGAAAGAGAGATTTTGGTTTAGCGAGTATATGGTTGGGTGATATATGGAAGTCCCTGACTTGGTTGGATTTTGTAAATCTTAATATGACATATTTTCCTATTGTCATCTATGAGCACTTGTATTGGTTAATGTGTTGATTTTATGTCTAGTCTATCAAGAATTTTATTCTATTTATTTGTCGGTTATATCTATGGTTATATGATGTGATCTTACTATGGATCTCATTCATGATTTGATAAGTTATTGAGTGATTCATGAATACATGGGATGACAAGTGTTATTGCATCTAGCTTGAGAGTGCACTGAGCCTTCTTGATAATTCTCCGATGTATTTATGAAGATCATGATCAGATATGCACTCATGACCTTTAAGTATTAGGATTACCATTTGTTTGGAAAAATCTCTAACATGTGACTTGCAAGTTTGGAGCGAGACCTTGCTTGATTATTGATTGCACATACTTGTTATCATCGTTGATTTCATTTTTGAAAGCTATGTTCCACTTCTGTGTAGTGGCTTGAAGGCTACACCTTAAAAGTGCGCAAATCTAACAATCGTTGGAATAAAACTGGGAGAGATCAGTTATGACCAAATGCAAAGTGTGTTATAGGTGCAGTGGGGATGTCAAGCTTGTGAAAATGAGTTCCAGCTCAGGGATTGATCATAGGATGTATTTTTCAAGATGTTTAATGATCTAGTGTCCCTGAGGGGTGGTAGCATGTGTTCCAGTTGTAGGCCCCACTTCCATAACTGGAACTTGGAGGTCAGGTAATTTCATAGTAGCACTCAACTCATGTTTACCTTGTAATTCTTGTAAAACCGAGTAAATATGGGAGGAGGGGTTATATTGAATTTCTAATTTTTTTTCTTCTCATGCATGCCAAAGATGGGCTTTACATGTGACTTGATGTTGCACTTGGAGAATATGGTGTTGATGATCTTTGTGGTGCACTTGGAGGATTATTTACTTGACTACGCGACATTGTCCTATTACTTGGTGACGATGTCACTTTGTGACTTCTATGTGAGCTTGAATAGGTGTAGAAGGTGTCATCAATAATGAATTGTTGTCAATTCCTCTTTGTCTTCTTGTGGTATGCTTTCTTTCACATTGATTGTCTTCTCTAAACTTCCATCCCATGCTTCCTCTTCTATGAAATGCACATCTCTATTGATTATGACCTTCTTGGTGAATGGATTGTAGAGCTCGTATGCCTTGGATTCATCACTATTTCCAACAAATATGAATTTCTCTTCATTGTTGTCGAAGTTCTTTCTTAATTCATCTAGGACATGTGGATAAGCTACACATCCAAACACTCTCATGTGAGTGACACTATATTTACTTCCACTCCATGCTTCTTCAAGAACCATATTCTTCACACTTTTGGTTGGACACATGTTTATAATATATGTTTTGTAGGAGACAACTTCGGCCCAATAGTCATTTGGAAACTGCTTTACCTTCAACATACTTCTTACCATTTCCATAATGGTCCTATTTTTCCTTTTCATGACATCATTGTTTGGAGGTATATACATTGTTGTAAATTGTTTGTGAATTCCATGTTCCCTGGAGAAACATAGGAAGTCATTTGAGATTAATTCTCCACCTCTGTCAGTGCTCAAAAATTTATTATAATGTCCACTTTTCTTCTCCAGAAGGGCTTTGTATTGACGGGAGTGCTCGAACACTCCACTTTTCTCTTTTAGGAAGTAGACTAATGTCTTCCTTTCCTTGTGAAATTATCTATGAATGTCTACATTGGTCCACATAAATCTAAATGGAAAATTTCCAAGGGTGTTTTTTCCCTTATTGTCTTTTCTGCTAGAAATGACTCTCTATGTTGTTTTCCCAAGATGCATCCTTCACACAATTTGTCTAGTTTTTCTATGAGTGGAAATCCATTTAACATGTCTTTCCTATGCAACAAATTTAAACCTAAAAAGTTAAGATGCCCAAATATTAAATTTCATAACCAATTTTCATCCTTACCCATGCTTGAAATTTTATTTGTATGGCAACTATAATTTATCTTTCATCTTCTTGTGTATTCATTTACAGTTGTACTTGTGCACCTTCTTTCTTCAAATCTAGTTTTATCTTGAGGTGAAACATTTTGTTACTTGTCATTTGAACTTCTGCAATCAACTGTTTTCTTGGAAATTTATCCAAGATTGTGCATCCATCATTTTTTAAAAAGACATTGTATCCCTTTTGCATAAGTTGTCCAATACTTATCAAATTGTGTTTCAAACTAGGAACAAAATATATATTTGAAATATATTTCTTCTCCCCCTTCTTTGTTATAATATTGACTCTGCCTTTGCCCATGATTAACACTTTCTTATCAGTCCTTAATCTCACTTCAGATTTTACAGTTTCATCCAAATTGGAAAACATTTGTATGTTTCTTGTCATGTGATTGCTCCTCCTTGAGTCTAAAAGCCATACAACTTTTTTCTTTTCTTGTGCTACATTACATGCTAGAAATATACTATCTTGGTTCTGATTTTCTTTTGTGAAATTTGCATTTGGTTTGTTACTAAGATCATGCTGTTTATTTCTACATTCATTTTCATAATGCCCATATTTTTTGCAATAATGACATTGGACTTACGATTTATCATACCTCTGATCTTGCGCTTGATTTTGGCATGGACATTGACTTGGATTTTCATTGTTGACTTTTCCACTTCAGCTTGAAGGGCTTCCTCTTCCACCTATGTGTGGGATTCTTCCTCTTCCTCTAGCATTTGATCTTCCTCTGCATCTACCTTGATGAATTAAAATGTGTGTCTTGAAGACATGCTCCATTAAAGAATTTGTTGTTCTATTCAACTTAAGCTCATGGGAAATCAATCATGCATCTACCTTGACCAATTAAAATGTGTCTTGAAGACATGTTCCATTGAAGAATTTGTTGTTCTATTGAACCTATGCTCATGAGAAATCAATGATGCATGAAGTTCATCCACCAAAATTTTTGAGACATCCTTTCTATCTTCTATGACCACAACAATGGGGTCAAATGTTGATGGTAAAGTTCTCAAAATCTTTTTAAAAATTCTCCTTTCTTCAAGTGTCTCACCATGAGATCTAATTTGAGTAACTAGTCCAATTACTTGTGTGAAAAATGAGTCTATTGTATTAGACTCCTTAATGCATATAGTTTGAAAATATCTTCTCAACATTTGTAGTTTTGTTATCTTCACCTTTGTCATTCCTTGATATGTTCTCTAGAGAATATTTCACGCTTGTTTCCACTTTGTTGTTGTTGGCATCCTTGAAGTATGCTCTCATGCACTGCTTGAAAAATGTAGAATAGGGCTTTGAACTATTGTGTCTCAACAAATCCTTTTCTTCTTGTATCAATGCATTATGTTGCTACATTTACTAGTTCTTAAAACCCATTTTCTACCCAATCCCATATATTTTGAGAAGAAAATAAAATACCCATAATCATAATGCTTACCATTAAATTAAAAAAATTGATATTTTTCAAATTTGTGCTTGAAACTGCCATTTATGAATGTTAAAAAACTTCTCCTTATTAGTAAATATGCTTTATTTAGGGATCAACCAACCTTTGACACATGCTTCTTGAATAAAAACCTAATGCCAAACTAAGTAAATATTCTCTCCTTTAATACCACGTGTAAAATTAAAAGACAGATAATGAACTAATATACACAACAGCGCATCTCAGATAACAAACATCATGTGACAATAAAGAAAAGGTTTCAAACTCAGAAATGATGTATAGGAAAAGGGAGTGTGAAAACAAAGCATGCATGGTAAACGCTGGAGAGAAATTTCTAGAACAGAAGTGAAACGTACACTTCTTTCGATTATGATGTGAAATGTGAAAAATACACTTCCTTGAAAATGGAGATTGCAACTCAGTAAAACACTGTAAAACATAGAGATATTTCAGCTCTCTATTTTCACTCAGTAAAATAGAGTAAAAAGTTCGTTTTTCACACGCCCACCAAAAATTGCACGCTCAATCTATGCAGCACTATATTCAACTATAACCTAGTGATTTTATATGGAAAACATTAAGATTTGATCTTTACATGTTCTCACGACCTAAGTGTTCGCATTGGTAAAATCAACAGAGAAGAGCCAAGGTAATGACATGATGAGATAAAGTTGCAAAACAGATAGGAAGAAATAATAGCTAAAATCACAACTGAAAATAAGAAACATAGATTTGTTGGATATTTCACAAGAGACCAACAAGATTTTCAAGCACGCTGCGCACATCCAAGGGTCACAACGACAGCCAATGTGAATGCGATGGGCTAGAGCCCCGCCGACAAAGATACTAAATCTTATAAGTCATTTTGAATGGTAAAAATAGAGCCCCGCCAACAAAGATACGAAACGTTCTGTAGAAATCAAAGCTTTTCCTCAACTTTCGGAGGAGAAGAGAGTAGAACCTTATAGAATATTTCTAAGAGGAAATCAAAACCCTTTTTTTAAGTTGGGCGGAGAACAGAGGAGCGGAAATCAAAACCTTTTTTCAAGTTTAGCGGAGAACATAGGTCGTAAAATCTCATACGATAGCTTAATGAAAATGTTCACGGGTCTAGATAGATAGAGGCACATAGAGATAGAGAGATATGGTTGTTTTTCATGCACCGTACAGTACCAAGATATTCGTAATTTTTTTATTATCAATGCAAATTTGGTTTTTGTGTTTTTCATTTGAAAATGTCAATGAAAATGTAATTTTTTTATTATCAATGGAAATTTCAGTTTTTTTTTCTTTTTTGTTTTTTTCATTTGAAAATCTCAATGAAAATGTATTTCAAAAGCTTCAAATTATTAAATCGCAATTAAACCGGTGAGTTCAACCTTCAGATATTAAATTATTATTAATTAACATTATTCGTCGACTTGTTTTTTTTCAAACACGTAGCAATTGTGAGTTTATTGCAGACCGGCTATCCATTTCTTGTCGTATTATCTTCCAAGTAATGATGAACGAAAGAGAACGGAAGTGGTTGCGGTTGAGGATGCGGCGACTGTGGCAGTGGTTTCAGCGTCCACCACCACCACTGTCACGCCCCTACCCCTGCGGTGATCTTCCAACCGTTTGTAGCGAGGTGCGGCACCACCGAAAGCTTTCTTTTTAATAATACTAACGTTTATGGGCTACGCCTATTCCAACATGAACATACTTAACTTGTGTTCTTATAACCGAATAAAGTGTTATCCTTTATACTTTAACAAAGAACATTCTCAATCATTAACCATGTACAATAAACCGAGAACAATACACAAGTATAAAGGGAGGGGCAACTCCCGGTAAAGTCTGCCCAACAATATATTATAACAGCTTCTTCAATTTTACAATACAAGTTTGCTTGACAAACTTCAAGCCAACACTTAGAATAATTTTACCACCAAGGCATAGAACAGCCTTTTAAAACATTTTATGCACCTTTGCACAAAGTGAAACACTCACCCGAGCCTCCTAATTCACCTTGCCAAATCCTGCATAAAACCGCACAGTAGAACCTCCTCAAATCATGGCACACTTGCCACCCCTTCACATAAGATAGCTTTACAAAGTCCTTAAGCCTTATGCGCATGAGATATGCGCATATCCTTACAAGACTATGCACCTTTTACCCTTCCCTTATGCGAGAGTATATGAGCGAAGATTCTTGGTGTAAATGGCCTCCTCACGTGCCATATATATACACATGCCATCACGTTACATAACCATGGGCCGACATGTTTGAATAACATTATGAAGCCCACGTCATATCTTTTATGTTTAATTATTATATAACCCTTCGTATTACATAGTTTTAATCTTTTATGTATGTGCTCCATTATACGTATGTGCTCCATTATACGTTATATGTATGTGCTCCATTATATGTATGTTTTATTATTCCACGCCTCCATATTACATATAATATGTGTGTCCACGTAATACTTAGTCGTATTATGATTTTACATTATTGTCGCATTGTGTCGTTTATCGTCGCATATGACTCCACGGTATCATCGCAACTAACTCGCAGAAACGTCGCACCGTCGTGTGCACTCATCCGCCGTGCGCCCGTGCCCGCCCGTGTGCCCGTGCACGATCACCCACCGTCGCCCTGCTGCACGAAGGCCTTACAATCTCCTCCACCTGAAATCGTTGTCGTCCTCGACAACATATCATCTCGGTAGCTCTCCACCAAGATCATCATCATTCAGGATGTCGACCTTTCTACACAAGGCAAACATCCTTGCAACATATGTAGAGACTCTTTCTCCACTATGTCTCGGCTTTGTGACCACTGCCACCAAGCTCACCATCCATAATCCATGCTCAAGTCCATGGAAACTCCATCCATCTCATCTGCAACATGTTGTCCATATCAAACCGACTCTTGATGTGCCCCATTCAGGTCCATGAAGCTCTCTCCATCATCTGCAATGTGCCATCCTCAAGTCTCCATTCAACTCTTGATGTGCCCCATTCAGGTCCATGAAGCCCTCTTCATCATCTGCAATGTGCCATCCTCAAGTTCCCATGTCACACTAGCAATTCCTCCTGCATAACATTCCTGCCCTAGCACCTTGCTAGGATGTCCCTTGACATCTCCACAAGTGCTTCCACACAATGTCCTTGCATAGGTCTCTACCATGCTCCATGTCTTCAAACTTCGGTTTAGTGAACTCGGTCACTCAACCATCTCATCATCATCACAAGGAAGCATCATCATCACAAGGAAGCCTTCTCTCAAGGCCCCTTATAGAGTTGGTGTGGTTCCTCCCTACCAAGGCCTCCACACCAACCTTCTTCCAAGGTTGTTCATCGAGAGAGGAAAGCCAGGAAGTTCCCTCCCTGACTCTCATCCACCCATGTATTGGTTTGATGTTGTGTCCTCAAGTATCTGTGCACATCCTCAATCTCCTCACATGTACATCCAAGCTCACCTAGCTTGTCCTTTGTCAGCTGAAAATCATATATGCCCATGGCATACCTGCAAAAGTCCACTATCCTGGAAGGATCTCTACCCTCATAACCTTCATCAACCACTGCCTTTGAAGTAGCACTCGGGCTTTCTTCATTTGCAACTCCATTGTGAAGATCCTTAGTAGAAGATGCCCCCATCAAGTGTCTCCAAGTTCGTGATACCTTCTTCTCAATTCCTCCATTCTTCTTCCCAGCCTTTGCTACGAAGTCCTCCAAATTCTTTTCCTTTGTTTGCACAATACTCCCAAGTCCTCTTTGCTCCACATCCTCATGCTTCACATTAGGATCTTTGGGATACAAGATCATAGAATTTATCCTGGGTCTATAACCCAAGCAACTCCTCCTATTCATAGCCACCATCGTGGTTTTTCCTTCAGCTGTGATCAAGAGAATGTCCCGGTCCTCCATTGGCATGGCTTGTGCTAGCTCCATGAAGTCCAGCCCCAACACCATAGAATGATCGTCCATGTCCACAACTCTCAAGTCCAACTTCCCGAACCACGACCCTACTTTCACCTGTGTGTCCTTCAATACACCATCAATTGTTTTAATGGTAGAGTTGATAGCTTTGAAAGCACTCCATTCCTTTTCCATCTTTGTCTTCTTCCCAAAGGACTTTGCTGCTTTCCTACTCAAGAAGCTATGTGTAGCTCCCGTATCAACCAAAGCTGCAAACTTCTTCCCTTTCACGGTTACCTGCACAAAACTTGGCTTCAAGGAATCACCTCCTTCTGTTGGCTTTGTCTTGTGTCTCACCCCAGCAACCTTCTTCAAGAATTCGGCCTCAGAAGTGTCAATAGGTTCATGTTCCTTCTTGACATTCCTCTTGAGGTAGTTCACCTCCTTGCTTGGCTCTTTTAGGGAACTTGGTTCCGATCTAGCTTGACCTGCTTCAAGCTTTCCTTCCACCTTGTCCTGCTCAAGTGCACCAACCAAGTGTCCATTAACCAAGTTCATGGAACTTAGCTCCCGAATGCTCTCTTGGTCTCGGTAGTGAGTTCCCAACCTGTCAATGTAGTCAAGCTCCTCCTCCTCAATTACAACAACCTTCTTACCAAGAAGCTTCTTCTTTATCTCTTCCTCAACTTGCTTGATTTCGGCTTTCAACCGGGCTCTTTCATCAAAGAGCTCTTGAAGATCATCAAGTTCTTTGAGTTCCATATCTGCCATGTCATGAGCAACCTTTGCTCACCAGCTCCGACCGAGCTCTGATACCAACTGTCACGCCCCTACACCTGCGGTGATCTTCCAACCGCTTGTAGCGAGGTGCGGCACCACCGAACGCTTTCTTTTTAACAATACTAACGTTTATGGGCTATGCCTATTCCAACATGAACATACTTAACTTGTGTTCTTATAACCGAATAAAGTGTTATCCTTTATACTTTAACAAAGAACATTCTCAATCATTAACCATGTACAATAAACCGAGAACAATACACAAGTATAAAGGGAGGGGCAACTCCCGGTAAAGTCTGCCCAACAATATATTATAACAGCTTCTTCAATTTTACAATACAAGTGTGCTTGACAAACGTTAAGCCAACACTTAGAATAATTTTACCACCAGGGCATAGAACAACGTTTTAAAACATTTTATGCACCTTTGCACAAAGTGAAACACTCACCCGAGGCTCCTAATTCACCTTGCCAAATCCTGCATAAAACCGCACACTAGAACCTCCTCAAATCATGGCACACTTGCCACCCCTTCACATAAGATAGCTTTACAAAGTCCTTAAGCCTTATGCGCATGAGATATGTGCATATCCTTACAAGACTATGCACCTTTTACCCTTCCCTTATGCGAGAGTATATGAGCGAATATTCTTGGTGTAAATGGCCTCCTCACGTGCCATATATATACACATGCCATCACGTTACATAACCATGGGCCGACATGTTTAAATAACATTATGAAGCCCACGTCATATCTTTTATGTTTAATTATTATATAACCCTTCGTATTACATAGTTTTAATCTTTTATGTATGTGCTCCATTATACGTTATATGTATGTGCTCCATTATATGTATGTTTTATTATTCCATGCCTCCATATTACATATAATATGTGCGTCCACATAATACTTAGTCGTATTATGATTTTACATTATTGTCGCATTGTGTCGTTTATCGTCGCATATGACTCCATGGTATCTTCGCAACTAACTCGCAGAAACGTCGCACTGTCGTGTGCACTCACCTGCCGTGCGCCCGTGCCCGCCCGTGTGCCCCCGTGCACGATCGCCCACTGTCGCCCTGCTGCATGAAGGCCTTACATTCTCCTCCACCTAAAATTGTTGTCGTCCTCGACAACATATCATCTCAGTAGCTCTCCACCAAGATCATCATCATTCAGGATGTCGACCTTTCTACACAAGGAAAACATCCTTGCAACATATGTAGAGACTCTTTCTCCACTATGTCTCGGCCTAGTGACCAATGCCACCAAGCTCACCATCCATAATCCATGCTCAGGTCCATGGAAACTCTATCCATCTCATCTGCAACATGTTGTCCATATCAAACCGACTCTTGATGTGCCCCATTCAGGTCCATGAAGCTCTCTCCATCATCTGCAATGTGCCATCCTCAAGTCTCCATTCAACTCTTGATGTGCCCCATTCAGGTCCATGAAGCCCTCTTCATCATCTGCAATGTGCCATCCTCAAGTTCCCATGTCACACTAGCAAGTCCTCCTGCATAACATTCCTGCCCTAGCACCTTGTTAGGATGTCCCTTGACATCTCCACAAGTGCTTCCACACAATGTCCTTGCATAGGTCTCTACCATGCTCCATGTCTTCAAACTTCGGTTTAGTGAACTCGGTCACTCAACCATCTCATCATCATCACAAGGAAGCCTTCTCTCAAGGCCCCTTATAGAGTTGGTGTGGTTCCTCCCTACCAAGGCCTCCACACCAACCTTCTTCCAAGGTTGTTCATCGAGAGAGGAAAGCCAGGAAGTTCCCTCCCTGACTCTCATCCACCCATGTATCGGATTGATGTTGTGTCCTCAAGTATCTATGCACATCCTCAATCTCCTCACATGTACATCCAAGCTCACCTAGCTTGTCCTTTGTCAGCTGAAAATCATATATGCCCATGGCATACCTACAAAAGTCCACTATCCCGGCAGGATCTCTACCCTCATAACCTTCATCAACCACTCCCTTTGAAGTAGCACTCGGGCTTTCTTCATTTGCAACTCCATTGTGAAGATCCTTAGTAGAAGATGCCCCCATCAAGTGTCTCCAAGTTCGTGAGGCCTTCTTCTCACTTCCTCCATTCTTCTTCCCAGCCTTTGCTACGAAGTCCTCCAAATTCTTTTCCTTTGTTTGCACAATACTCCCAAGTCCTCTTTGCTCCACATCCTCATGCTTCACATTAGGATCTTTGGGATACAAGATCATAGAATTTATCCTTGGTCTATAACCCAAGCAACTCCTCCTATTCATAGCCACCATCGTGGTTTTTCCTTCAGCTGTGATCAAGAGAATGTCTCGGTCCTCCATTGGCATGGCTTTTGCTAGCTCCATGAAGTCCAGCCCCAACACCATAGAATGATCATCCATGTCCACAACTCTCAAGTCCAACTTCCCGAACCACGACCCTACTTTCACCTGTGTGTCCTTCAATACACCATCAACTGTTTTAATGGTAGAGTTGATAGCTTTGAAAGCACTCCATTCCTTTTCCATCTTTGTCTTCTTCCCAAAGGAATTTGCTGCTTTCCTACTCAAGAAGGTATGTGTAGCTCCCGTATCAACCAAAGCTGCAAACTTCTTCCCTTTCACGGTTACCTGCACAAAACTTGGCTTCAAGGAATCACCTCCTTCTGTTGGCTTTGTCTTGTGTCTCACCTCAGCAACCTTCTTCAAGAATTCGGCCTCAGAAGTGTCAATAGGTCCATGTTCCTTCTTGACATTCCTCTTGAGGTACTTCACCTCCTTGCTTGGCTCTTTTAGGGAACTTGGTTCCGGTCTAGCTTGACCTGCTTCAAGCTTTCCTTCCACCTTGTCCTGCTCAACTGCACCAACCAAGTGTCCATTGACCAAGTTCATGGAACTTAGCTCCCGAATGCTCTCTTGGTCTCGGTAGCGAGTTCCAAACCTGTCAATGTAGTCGAGCTCCTCCTGCTCAATTACAACAACCTTCTTACCAAGAAGCTTCTTCTTTATCTCTTCCTCCACTTGCTTGATTTCGGCTTTCAACCGGGCTCTTTCATCAAAGAGCTCTTGAAGATCATTAAGTTCCTTGAGTTCCATATCTGCCATGTCATGAGCAACCTTTGCTCACCAGCTCTGACCGAGCTCTGATACCAACTGTCACGCCCCTACACCTGCGGTGATCTTCCAACTGCTTGTAGCGAGGTGCGGCACCACCGAACGCTTTCTTTTTAACAATACTAACGTTTATGAGCTATGCCTATTCCAACATGAACATACTTAACTTGTGTTCTTATAACCGAATAAAGTGTTATTCTTTATACTTTAACAAAGAACATTCTCAATCATTAACCATGTACAATAAACCGAGAAAAATACACAAGTATAAAGGGAGGGGCAACTTCCGGTAAAGTCTGCCCAACAATATATTATAACAGCTTCTTCAATTTTACAATACAAGTGTGCTTGACAAACTTCAAGCCAACACTTAGAATAATTTTACCACCAAGGCATAGAACAACCTTTTAAAACATTTTATGGACCTTTGCACAAAGTGAAACACTCACCCGAGCCTCCTAATTCACCTTGCCAAATCCTGCATAAAACCGCACACTAGAACCTCCTCAAATCATGGCACACTTGCCACCCCTTCACATAAGATAGCTTTACAAAGTCCTTAAGCCTTATGTGCATGAGATATGCGCATATCCTTACAAAACTATGCACCTTTTACCCTTCCCTTATGCGAGAGTATATGAGCGAAGATTCTTGGTGTAAATGGCCTCCTCACGTGCCATATATATACACATGCCATCACGTTACATAACCATGGGCCGACATGTGTTAAATAACATTATGAAGCCCACGTCATATCTTTTATGTTTAATTATTATATAACCCTTCGTATTACATAGTTTTAATATTTTATGTATGTGCTCCATTATACGTTATATGTATGTGCTCCATTATATGTATGTTTTATTATTCCACGCCTCCATATTACATATAATATGTGCGTCCACATAATACTTAGTCGTATTATGATTTTACATTATTGTCGCATTGTGTCGTTTATCGTCGCATATGACTCCACGGTATCGTCGGAACCAACTCGCAGAAACGTTGCACCGTCGTGTGCACTCACCCGCCGTGCGCCTGTGCCCGCCTGTGTGCCCGTGCACGATCGCCCACCGTCGCCCTGCTGCACGAAGGCCTTACATTCTCCTCCACCTGAAATCGTTGTCGTCCTCGACAACATATCATCTCGGTAGCTCTCCACCAAGATCATCATCATTCAGGATGTCGACCTTTCTACACAAGGCAAACATCCTTGCAACATATGTAGAGACTCTTTCTCCACTATGTCTCGGCCTAGTGACCACTGCCACCAAGCTCACCTTCCATAATCCATGCTCAGGTCCATCGAAACTCCATCCATCTCATCTGCAACATGTTGTCCGTATCAAACCGACTCTTGATGTGCCCCATTCAGGTCCATGAAGCTCTCTCCATCATCTGCAATGTGCCATCCTCAAGTCTCCATTCAACTCTTGATGTGCCCCATTTAGGTCCATGAAGCCCTCTTCATCATCTGCAATGTGTCATCCTCAAGTTCCCATGTCACACTAGCAATTCCATCAACTGTTTTAATGGTAGAGTTGATAGCTTTGAAAGCACTCCATTCCTTTTCCATCTTTGTCTTCTTCCCAAAGGACTTTGCTGCTTTCCTACTCAAGAAGCTATGAGTAGCTCCTGTATCAACCAAAGCTGCAAACTTCTTCCCTTTCACAGTTACCTGCACAAAACTTGGCTTCAAGGAATCACCTCCTTCTGTTGGCTTTGTCTTGTGTCTCACCTCAGCAACCTTCTTCAAGAATTCGGCCTCAGAAGTGTCAATAGGTTCATGTTCCTTCTTGACATTCCTCTTAAGTTACTTCACCTCCTTGCTTGCCTCTTTTAGGGAACTTGGTTCCAGTCTAGCTTGACCTACTTCAAGCTTTCCTTCCACGTTGTCCTGCTCAAGTGCACCAACCAAGTGTCCATTGACCAAGTTCATGGAACTTAGCTCCTGAATGCTCTCTTGGTCTCGGTAGTGAGTTCCCAACCTATCAATGTAGTCGAGCTCCTCCTGCTCAATTACAACAACCTTATTACCAAGAAGCTTCTTCTTTATCTCTTCCTCAACTTGCTTGATTTCGGCTTTCAACCGGGCTCTTTCATCAAAGAGTTCTTGAAGATCATCAAGTTCCTTGAGTTCCATATCTGCCATGTCATGAGCAACCTTTGCTCACCAGCTCCGACCGAGCTCTGATACCAACTGTCACGCCCCTACACCTGCGGTGATCTTCCAACCGCTTGTAGCGAGGTGCGGCACCACCGAACGCTTTCTTTTTAACAATACTAACGTTTATGGGCTATGCCTATTCCAACATGAACATACTTAACTTGTGTTCTTATAACCGAATAAAGTGTTATCCTTTATACTTTAACAAAGAACATTCTCAATCATTAACCATGTACAATAAACCGAGAACAATACACAAGTATAAAGGGAGGGGCAACTCCCGGTAAAGTCTGCCCAACAATATATTATAACAGCTTCTTCAATTTTACAATACAAGTGTGCTTGACAAACTTCAAGCCAACACTTAGAATAATTTTACCACCAAGGCATAGAACAACCTTTTAAAACATTTTATGCACCTTTGCACAAAGTGAAACACTCACCCGAGCCTCCTAATTCACCTTGCCAAATCCAACATAAAACCGCACACTAGAACCTCCTCAAATCATGGCACACTTGCCACCCCTTCACATAAGATAGCTTTACAAAGTCCTTAAGCCTTATGCGCATGAGATATGCGCATATCCTTACAAGACTATGCACCTTTTACCCTTCCCTTATGCGAGAGTATATGAGCGAAGATTCTTGGTGTAAATGGCCTCCTCGCGTGCCATATATATACACATGCCATCACGTTACATAACCATGGGCCGACATGTTTAAATAACATTATGAAGCCCACATCATATCTTTTATGTTTAATTATTATATAACCCTTCGTATTACATAGTTTTAATCTTTTATGTATGTGCTCCATTATACGTTATATGTATGTGCTCCATTATATGTATGTTTTATTATTCCACGCCTCCATATTACATATAATATGTGCGTCCACATAATACTTAGTCGTATTATGATTTTACATTATTGTCGCATTGTGTCGTTTATCGTCGCATATGACTCCACGGTATCGTCGCAACTAACTCGCAGAAATGTCGCACCGTCGTATGCACTCACCCGCCGTGCGCCCGTGCCCGCCCGTGTGCCCGTGCACGATCACCCACCGTCGCCCTGCTGCACGAAGGCCTTACAACCACGACCCTAGGAGCGAGGTTCTTGATTAGGCAGACAAGTCGTGAGATCGACTTCGGGGAAGTGAAAGGAGAATACAATAGTGAAAGATTAACCGCCACGACCTCTCGCGCCTCGCAGAGCTTAAGGGACTAGATGTGCTCGATACGTAGAAGCTCGAATTCGAAGGGGACATTGAACTACTTGGCAAAATTGCATAGATTATTGTAAATGTGTTAGAAAACCTGCACGGATGAATCTAGTTAGTAAAGGTTGAACACACAACTTTGCAGAGAAAAAACACTAAAAGAAAATCGAAAGAAGAAAAGAATGATACATTCGAAAATATGTTACAATGCTCATGATATAGCATCACTGGGTGAAGATCCCAAGGTAATGCACTATAGTGGTGATCAATGAGAAGACTCAACACCTACAACAAGTTCTGATAACTAGTCAGTTGCGGAGTTAAAGAATGAGCAAATCAAGGAGTAAATCATGCAAAAGGAATCTTGCATGTAGTCCCATGCTCTAACTAAGAGTCCGCAAGTAGGTGTGTAGTAGTTTCAAGATGCAAAAGGAATCTTGCATGCAGTCCCATGCTCTAACTAAGAGTTTGCATGTAGGTGTGTAGTAGTTCCAACACCCCCCTTGAACACCACTATGGGGAAAAATAGAAAATGGGCCCTCGCAACTAAGGCCAAAGGTCACCCAAAATACAATGCAACTTGTACTAAAATTGAGGAAAGAGGGAAAACCTCGTGGGAAACCCCCCCCTCAAAATACAATGTAATCAAAAGAAAAGAGGAAGAAAAATACAGTTGCTAAGCAATCGTGTCCTTCACTCCAAGACGATCGTGCAAAGAGCGAAACTTCTGCTCAGTGAATGGCTTGGTGAAGGTGTCTGTAGTCTGTTCTGCTGAAGGACTGAACTGCAAATCAATGACCCGATCATGTACTAAGTCTCTGATGTAGTGCATATGGATCTCTATGTGCTTCGTCCGTTGCCGCTATACTGGATCCCTGCAAAATTTGAGAGTGCTCTGGTTGTCACACCAGATGAGAATGGGCTGGTGGAACTGGACGCCCAACTCAGTGAGGAAGTGTTGTAGCCACAGAGCCTGAATGGTGATGTTGACTACTCCTCGGTACTCAGCCTCAGCTGAAGAGAGAGAAATAGCAGCCTGCTTTTTGCTCGACCAACAGATAGGGCCAGATCCTAGACTGAGTGAATATCCGGAGGTGGACTTGCGATCAATGCTGTCTCCCGCCCAATCAGAATCTGTGAAGCCAAGGAGATTCATTGCAATGCCTGCTGCATAGTGAATCCCGAAGGTGATGGTGCCCTGCACATATCGGAGGATGCGCTTGGCAGCATTCCAGTGTAGCTCATGCGGCTCCTGCATGTATTTGGAAACTTCCCCTACTGCATATGGCAGATCTGGTCTGGAGTGGGTAAGGTACAATAAGCTCCCCAGTAGCTGTCGGTAGAGAGTGCTGTCAACTAATGGAGTGTCACCTCCATCCTCAAGGCGGACCCCAGACAGAAAAGGAGTCAGTGCTGGCTTGCAGTCAGTCATGCGAAGTCTCTCGAGGAGATTCCGTGCATACTTAGCCTAAGAGAGTTTGATGCCTGTGGCATTCTGGCTAATCTCAAGACCAAGAAAGAAGTGTAATGGACCCATGTCCGTCATCAAGAACCTATCATGCAAGGCCCTCTTGACTGTAGCAATGGCTGAAGCCGAGCTGCCAGTGATTAGGAGATCATCTACATACAAAACTAAGATAAGAAGAGAATCATGTGTCCTAAGCATGTAAACATTCGGATCAGACTTACATCTTTCAAAGTTTTGTGATAAGAAAAAAGAATCCATCTTCATGTACCAAGCTCTCGGGGCCTGCTTAAGGCCGTAGAGAGACTTCTTCAGTCTGCAGAACAAAGATGAATCCTGAATGAAACCATGTGGCTGCTCCATGTAGATCTCCTCAGATAGGTCTCCGTGAAGAAAGGCATTCTTCACATCCATCTGATGTACTTCCCACCGTTGGGCAGCCGCAATGGCAAGTGTAAGGTGTATAGAATCCATCTTTGCTACTGGAGCAAAGGTCTCGTCATAATCAATGCCATGCACTTGTTGGAAGCCTTTGGCTACTAGCCTTGCTTTCCGTCTGGTGATTTGCCCATCTACAACACTCTTGGTCCTGTAGACCCATTTGCATCGGACAAGTTTCCTTCCTGAAGGAAGGGGGACCAGATCCAAAGTCTGGTTCTCGAGGAGGGAGTTATACTCCTCCATGGCAGACTCCCAAGATGGATGCCCAGTAGCCTCAGCATAAGATTGTGGATCAGAAGACTGAACCAAATGACAATGCCGAGAGGGCGATGGTTCAGTGGCAGTGAGGACAAGAGGAGGCTCAATAAACTCTGAGCTAGTCCTTTGCAGATCAAAATTATCCCCCAGAAGACCATTTCTAGCAGCTGGTTGGTCTTTTGCATATATCTCACGTAAGCTCCTTGTTCTCTGATTTATGACAGGGGAATATGATTCACTGCTGGAAGCCCGATCTGGGCTTGGATGTGGATCATCATTTGCATGCACTAGATTTGTATCTGAAGAGTCTGTCTTTGCATCTTCATGCTCTTCCTCGGCATCTGCATGATCTGAATCTACATCTGAGTGCACTGAGTCATCATCTCGGACATGAGGTAGATAAAAAGTGCCTGCATGCGACGCTTGAGGTGCATGCAAGAGACTTTCCTCAAATTTGACACTTTGCTCAATGATGAGCTTGTCCATAGAGGGAATTAGGAGTCGATATCCCTTCACATCATCAGGGTATCCAACAAAGATGCACTCAATGCTCTGTGGATCAAGAGCTTTCCTCTTTTCAAAGGGGATCCGGGCCCATGCTCGAGAGCCGAAAACATGGAGGTGAGTGACCTCTGGTTTAGTGCCACTCCAAGCCTCAAAGGGGGTCTGATCCTTGACAGACCTATGAGGAGATCTATTCTGGATGTAGTTAGCACAATTAAGTGCTTCGGCCTAGAGCTTATGAGGCAGTGACTTGGAATGCAACATGCAGGAAGTCATCTCTTTGAGAGATCGGTTCTTTCTCTCAGCAACTCCATTCTGCTATGGAGTGTATGGAACTGTGTACTGCAACTGTATGCCGGACTGAAGGCAAAGATTCCGAAGTGCTGTGTTAACATATTCCCCCCCATTGTCTGTACGGAGGGCTTTGATCTTTCTCTCTGACCGTGTCTCAACTAGTGCTTTGAAATCTTCAAAGTGCTCAAAAACTTCAGATTTGTTCCTGAGAAGATACACCCAAGTATACTGTGAGAAATCATCAATAAATGTAAGCACATACCTTGATTTGTTGATGGAAGGATGAGGAAAAGGCCCCATGAGATCACTATGGATTAGATCTAGAGGAGAGGATGGTCTGTGAGTCTTGCTGGTGTCAAACTTTTCTCTGAGATGTTTGCCAAGAACACACCCTTCACAAACTCCTTTGGAGAAACTGATATTTGGCAAGCCTTCCACCATCACATTCTTGCTTAGTTGCTGCATATACCTGTAATTTAAGTGACCAAACCTCTCGTGCCAAAGCCTACTACTATCATCAGCATGTGTAAGCAATAAGGAGGATTCAGATTCAATAAATTCAGAAAATGTATACAGTCTGGCTCCATTGTTTACCTCACCAGTTGAAATTTTGGCGCTGCTATGTAGATCATATATGTTCACTACATCTAGAGTGAATTCCACTCTCTTTCTGGTGCCGGAATGAGTGATCTGATAAACTGAAAGCAGGTTTACCGAAAGTTTTGGAACATGAAGCACATCTTCAAAGCTTCCGTGTAAAAGTTCCACT
Source organism: Pinus tabuliformis (assembly GCA_031772625.1). NCBI lineage: Eukaryota > Viridiplantae > Streptophyta > Pinopsida > Pinales > Pinaceae > Pinus > Pinus tabuliformis. Next base: position 3,748,831 of record CM062815.1, on the reverse strand, counting down.
CTACCTTTTCCGGTGACCTCAATAGGTGAGTCATCTCCCATGAGGATGGGAGGTCCTTTGCATGCATCCAAAGAGGAATAGACTTCCTATGCAGCAGCCATATGATGTGATGCACCAAAATCTATCATCCATGCATCAGGAGAAGAATTAATTGCAACTAAAGCATGAAAATTGTTACCTTTCCCGTGTGGCGGATCCTTAGTTTTCTTTTTGGCGCCCTGAGGGATGTGGTCCCCAAGGTTGTGCTTCTGAAGGATTTCTGCCATTTGGTCAATTTGTTTCTTCATGCAAGAGGATTCTGGATGGAATCCTCTTTGACAGTAGGTGCATCTGTTTCCTTTCTTCCCTTTCTCATTTCTCGAGCTAGAGGAGTCATTGAAGGGCTTGGTGTACCCTTCCTTCTTTGGATGGGAATGTGCTTTTCCTTTGTCTTTTTGCAGCTGATTTTTCTGATTTGAATCAGATCTGTGATTTTTATTGTGGCTGCCATCATGCACAACAAGTGCATGTGCTTTTGGAGGTTTGATTTTCCCCATGCCAATGAGTTTATCTTGCTAAAAAATAAGGGACTCCATAAATTCTTTGAGAGAAGGCATAGTGTAGGATTTACCTGTTGCGAGCCTTACTGAATGAAATGTAGACACAAAGACAGAGTATTCCGGTTCGAGCTTTGACATAATAGAGAGAACTTGGCGACTCTCCTCCTTGGATTTGTCAATTCCACAACCCTTCAGTTGCAGCAATAGATCATTATATTTGGTGAAGAAGTCTTGAATTCTGTCATAGTTCCGTGGATCTAATGATAGCAGCTCCACTTTGAGCAGATGTCCTTTCATCTCACCCTGTTTCCCGTAGAGATCTTCAACTTTTTTCCAAATCTCATTGGGAGTATTATTGGCAGGTAGATGAAACTGCAACTCTGGAGAAATGCACATGCATATGGATCCGTGGGCCTCATCCATACGGTTGAGGTACTTGGATTTCTCTATGGCTGAAGTGGGTTCCACTTCTATAGCCATGGTAATCCTGTACAACCCTTTATGATGAAGGTATCGAGCCATTTGGTCCTTCCATTCATGATAGTTGTACGGTGTCAGGAACGATGCTTTGGGAAACTCCATTTTTTTGTCAATTTTCGATCTCCAAGTTGTAATACTTGAAAAATAAAGTACTAGTGCACCTTTTATCTAGCAACCTGTGGGCTCTGATACCATGTAAATGTGTTAGAAAACCTGCACAGATGAATCTAGCTAGTAAAGGTTGAACACACAGCTTTGCAGAGCAAAAACACTAAAAGAAAATCGAAAGAAGAAAAGAATGATACATTCGAAAATATGTTACAATGCTTATGATATAGTATCACCGGGTGAAGATCCCAAGGTAATGCACTATAGTGGTGATCAATGAGAAGACTCAACACCTACAACAAGTTCTGATAACTAGTCAGTTGTGGAGTTAAAGAATGAGCAAATCAAGGAGTAAATCATGCAAAAGGAATCTTGCATGCAGTCTCATGCTCTAACTAAGAGTCCGCATGTCGGTGTGTAGTAGTTCCAACATGCAAAAGGAATCTTGCATGCAGTCCCATGCTCTAACTAAGAGTCTGCATGTAGGTGTGTAGTAGTTCCAACAATTATCTCTAGTAAGATGGAGCCGAGCGCGGTGATGGGGATAGGACGGGGCGAGGTGGATGGAATGATGAGAATGAGAAATTGCACTATACCGTAAGATGGATCAGTATTATATACGTAATTATCAAACAATAGGCTCTGAACCTTAATAATGCTTACCCAACCGATCCAGCTTGACCAGTTCTATTGTTCGAATGAAAAAACATACTCAACAAACTTTGCATTTTGGATCTCTTCACCAACCAGTTCACGGGTCAGATTCCCACCTCTATAACCGGTCTCCGCAACCTCACTACTCTCAATCTCCATGGAAACCTGCTTAGTGGCTCCATTCCTCTGTCTCCGGGAGAATTGTGTTTTCTGCAAACGTTGGATATGTCTGACAATAGGCTCACGAGAAGCAAGCATACCGGATTCTATTGGTATGTTAACCAATATGTCCCTCTTGTACCTCTTTAGCGACAAACTCAGCGACAACATCCGCTCCTCAATCGGTGAGCTTAAGTCGGTTGCAGATTCGAGGAATATTCGAGAATCCAACGGACATGGGCGCCATCAATTTTTTGACCGCGCCCATGTCGGTCGGATTCCCAAATATTTCGGGAATCTGCAATTGACTGCGCCCATGTCCTCAATTGGGAACATGAAGTCCATGGGATTTCTTCATCTCTAGGAAAATTAATTGAGCGGAGTGTTTCCATCTTCAATGGGAGGTCTGGTCAATCTGCAACGAGTAGATATGTTGAATAACATGATCGACGACTCCATTCCTGCATCGTGGGGTAATCTTTCAATTCTTACGGACCTCTACCTTAACTGTAACAGGTTGTCGGGTTCGATCCCAAAAGGGATTTACTACCGCGGGATACTTTCTAGAGGATTTATTGCCGATCCCAGAAAATGAACTCCATTACTGCAACGGATAATTCTACACTTCTTGTTATAGGCATGATGATCACACCATTAACGTCGTTTGTTTCGCCATCCCATTAGAGGGAAACAATTCAGCTGCAGAGCGCAAGACCATTCCAAAGCTTTATACACCATTCTCTCATAGTGCGTCATCAGCTAGCTTCGCCACGGATAATCACCTGTGGGTCGTGTATATTATTAATCTCACTCAAGAGAATGCGCGTCTTGGTTGGACAAACTGGTGGGGAAGGGGAGGGCGAGCCAGCAGAGGTAATTATTCTGTGGGAGTTGAAGAATCCCGTAGGGCCAACCAATGCTTCAATCAATCTCGCTGTCGTGGGAATGGCTGGAGATTACACGAATGCCTCCTTTACCTTTCGAGCAATGGATGAGTAAAATTAAGTCAACTTATCTTGGGGATTTTCTATGGGATTGTTGTGTAGGAGTGGGAGATCCCGTGTGTTTTTCACCATCAATGAAGATGATTCGATCAAGAGAAGTGGTAGAGGTAGTTTCACACAATTTAGTTGATAACACATGGGATTGGCTGGCCAGCTGTCCAGTAAACCATCGTTGCGGAGATTAAGGTTGTAAGTTGGACTTTACACAGCTATAGTGTTTAAACCGAACCCAGATAGGAAGGTCGAGTAAATCCCAAGTAGTTTACTTCCATTAAAATTTGTTCAAAATTGAAGTTATATAATGTTTAGGTGTTCTTCTATTGATATAGGTTGATGTATTTAAATCTAGTCTTGAGAATTTAAGTGTATGCCCGAAATGACCGAGACCACGAGACAAGAATCAGCTCACTGCTGATAAAATCGAATACTTCATCACTAAAATTCACAGGTCCATACAATTACGTTATAAAATGTGTATATAGTGTTACACAGGCACCACATATCTAATATTCAAATTAGATAAATATTATCTTGAACAACCAAATACTCCATGACACCGATCGTTGCCGACACAGTATGACACATATATAGAATATCTATGTCAGGCTTTACTATGTTGCAGCTAATGGCGTTAATGGCGTAAGTGTCTTACTGATGAAAACTACCTATGCCTTAACATCTTTCTTTTAAAAAAAATAGGTGTGCTCTAACGCGAACATGATTTTGGACGGATGCCAGAATTTGGTGAGAAATTGTATCAGAAATTTGATTACGGAGCGTTTGAATCATTTTGGATAGTGGAAATGGATTCAGCACTATCAAAAATATTTATGCACTTAAAATATTGAACCTTTACCATGTAAACAGAATTTCCAATTTCTCAAAATCATACCAAAATTCCCATATTGTTATAGTGGCCTATTTCGACTACATGAAAAAAAATAAGGTTGCCTTATTGTTGAAAATGATCCATCAATCCTGTAAATTTCATGAATTTCAAAGCAGAATGGGTAGAGGAGGGGCTTAGATCTAAATGAGATACATAGCTCTTATAACCATAACTCTCTGCCCCACTTAGAGGGAATGTTTCCGGGGCCAGTGCAGTCGACAAAAGTCCCATTTGCCCAACACTACAATATAAACACACAAACTCTTTGGAAAAAATACAAAAGTCCCATTTACCCCAACACTACAGTATAAACACACAAACTGTGTGGAAAAAACAAACACACTGAATCCAGATCACAACAATATAGGAATAAAGAGCTTTGCTTCTGAACTTTATTAATTTTTTATTTAAATGGATCCATTGTCCATGACAACTGCGAGGTGAGCCATCTAATATTCAAGAAACCCTTAGTTTCCCTTACATTGTTAATAAGATAATATGACCAACACAGATCTCCAAGATGAATAATGCGATTTAAGATGATCATGTTATTTGTCTGGTTGGTGAAAATTGAAAATTTCTAGAAGGAAAGAGACCCATCAACTTACAATTTTCACCAAAGGTCACGAAGGCCTTTACTGAAATAAGAAAAAGTAGGGTTATTTTGGGTAAGGGAAAAAATATTTCTCCTAAAATTTGGTGTGCGATCCAATTAGAGGAAGAGATCGTGCAGCTTCTAAGGGTAACAAAAAATTAACACCCATACTTCTTGTTAAAGGAAAAACTTTTCCTCAAATTTGTTGCACAATCGAATTAAAGGAAGTGGAACAAGTTAGGATATGAAATTCCACTCCCTTTCACCAATGTTATTAAAATTTAGTAATAAAAATCTTCATCATCACAGAAATTTTAATGGAACCTTTCTAACTTTTGTTGATTTTTCTATATCTGCAAAATTATGATAGCATAACATTTCTTCAAAGTCACAAGTTGAGCAGCGAGAGTTGGGTTTACTACGTAGTAAGAAATAAATTAAAAAGGATTAGGAAGTTTATGCTGAAAAATTCCACAGGAACAATGGTATTAAATTTTTATCATCCTTTTGTGTGTGTATGCCTTCTATAATGAGATTCTTTTCTGCACTTTTATGTGATCACAATAAAAGGAATGTTGATTCCTCGTTCGTTATGCAGAGCTACTTCGTTGATTATAGAGTGAAGATCCGAGGAAGCCATGGATATTGATGTTGGCCTTCAAGGTGGACAAGTGAGACTCACACCTATAGTTGGCGATCCAAAGAAGCCATGGATATTGATGCTGGCCTTCAAGGTGGACAAGCTGGACTCATGCCTATCGTTGGCCTATGTGCTCAGAGTTTCCGATAGGCCCGAACCCGATCCCACTTTTTGTTTGATTTAAATATGAAATCGGATCCACTACATCGGAACTCTTCTTATGACCCTCGTTTAAAATCTATGATACAACCCGGACCCAATTTCTTTCAAAACTTCAATTTATTATGGCTCAAATATATGCGTGCTATTACCCTGGGGAGTTCGCGTCATGGTCCTTCTCGAGGGCTGGAATTACAGAGTTCATGGTGACCTTCTTGTTTCTTTACATTGCGATCCTCACGATAATGGGTGTCAAGAGGGTTGACAATGTTTTCACCTGCAGGAAATAATGGCGTGGCGATGGTTGAGGTGAAGGCTATATGCATGAGGTTGCACTATAGAATTACCATCCCAATCGATCCTTTCGGTTGAGTGAAATTTCTTCCTCAGGAGAATGGATATTAATACAACATTTCCAGATATGATTATAGCGAAGTCGTTGGTCTGTCCATACCAAGGTCACAACCGAGGACCACCATTATTCAATATTAATCAATAGGGCAAGATTTCATACAACTTTTAAGGGTAACAAAATATTAACACCCATACCTCTCGTTAAAGGAAAAGTTGCTCCTGAAATTTTTTGTGCAATCGAATTACTTTTTTATGTTTCATATTGTTCATATCGTAGGAGATTGTATCAAATGAACCAAGTGCAGTATTGATCAAGAACATGATCTTCTTGCTAAGAAAATCAGGGCATGGAGAAGAATGTTTTAGAAAAGTTTTGTTACCATGATGAAAATGATATTATATACTATTGGTTCATGGTTCTTTTGATAGGCCAGCTACCATGCCTCCCTATACCACTCTTTAATTTGATGTGGAATTACTGTCCTGGACTTATATTGTTGAAGCATGCAAGAATGGTGGCAACTCTCAAGCAAATATTGTCTCAAATAATACTAGGAGTTAGAAATGCTGCAAAGCTTCTAGGTTGCAGTGTTTCAGAGCTTATGACAACATTATTGACCCCATGATTCAAGCTGGAAATGAAGACATTATGCAAGGGCTTACTCATTCGCCAATTTACTTTCATCTGCATCTAATATTAGAGACATAACGTCATAACCGAGTTCAAGGCGAAAATTTTCAAGTTGTTCCAGTGATTAGAAAACACTTCATCTCATCTCATTCGGTGTATCAAGTCAAATGGATTGAAAATTTCAGATGTCTTTGTACAACGCCTTGTCCTACACTAGTAACCCATCAACGAATCCTCCTGCAACTCTTACTAGTACTACATTTCCCACTAATATCAGAGACCCATTTTCACAGAGGCCTCAAAAGATGCAAGATTCCAATACCGCCAGTTCTGCCCCCTACAACGAACCCAAACAGTGGCAACAGAAATAAAAATTTAGTTTAAATGATGGTTACAGTGTGCTAGGAAGAGATTTCATGCAACTTCTAAGGGTAACAGAAAATGGGCACCCATACCTCTCGTTAAAGGAAAAGTTACTCCTGAAATTTGTTGCGGGATCGAATTAGAGGAAGTGGAACACGTTTGCATACAAAATTCCACTCCCTTATACAAGTGTTATTAAAATTTAGTAATAAAAATCTTCCTCATCACATAAATTTTAATGGAATTGTTCTAAATTTTTTTATTTATCCTACATCTGCAACACTATGATAGCAACAAAAAATCACATAACACTTCTTCCAAGTCATAAGCTGAGCAGGAACAGTTGGGTTTACTATGTAGTAAGAAATAAATTAAAAGGGATTAGGAACTTTATGCTGAAAAATTCTAGAGGAACAATGGTATTCAACTTTTATCATCCTTTTGTGTGTGTATGACTTCTACAATTAGATTCTTTTCTAGACTTTTATGTGATCATAATAAAATGAATGTAGATTCCTCGATTCTTAAACTTGTTATGCAGATCTACTTCAGTGATTGTAGAGTGAAGAGCTGAACAACGCATGGATATTGTCGTTGGCCTTCAAGGTGGACAAGCGAGACTCATGCCTATCGATGGCCTATGTGCTTAGAGTTTCTGATAGGCCCAGACCCAATCCCACTTTATGTTTGATTTAAATATGATATCGAATCCACCACATTGGAACTCTTCATATGAACCTCGTTTAAAATCTCTAATACAACCTCAAACCCGATTTCTTTCAAAACTTCAATTTATTATGTCTCAAATATATGCGCGTTGTTACCCAGTGGAGTTGATTTAATGGTCCTTCTGGAGGGCAGGAATTGCAGAGTTCATGGTGACTTTCTTGTTTCTTTACATTATGATCCTCGCGGTCATGGATGTCAAGAGTACCAACAATGTTTTCACCTACATGAAACACTGGTATGGTGATGGTCAAGGTGAAGGCCATAAGAGGGAGGTTGCACCATAAAATGACCATCCCAATAAATCCTTTTGGTTGAGAGAAAGTTCTTCCTCAGGAGAATGGATATTAATACATGATTTCCAGATATGATTATAAGAAGTCGATGGTCTGTCGCTACCAAGGTCATTACTGATGACCACCAATATTCAATATTAATTCACAGGATGATATTTCATACAACTTCTAAGGGTAACAAAAGATGAAAACCATACCTCTCTTAAAGAAAAAGTTGCTCCTGAAATTTCTTACATAATTGAATTACGTTTTTATGTTGCATATTGTTCACATAATAAGATATTGTATGAAATGAACCAAGTGTAGTATTGATCAAGAACATGATCTTCTTGCTAAGAAAATCGGGGTGTATAGAAGAAGGTTTTAGAATAGTTGTTTTACCACGATGAAAATGATATTATATACTATTGGTTCATGGTTGTTCTGATAGGCCAGCTACGATGCCTCACTATACCACTCTTTAATTTGATGTGGAATCACTGTCACAGACTTATATTGTTGAAGCACGGAAGAAAGGTGGCAACTCTCAAGCAAATATTGTCTCAAATAATACTAAGACATGGAAATGCTTCAAAGCTGCTCGGTTGCAGTGTTTTGGAGCTTATGTCAACATTATTGACCCCTAGGATTCAAGGTGGAAATGAAGACATTATGCAAGGGCTTACTCATTCACAAATTTAGTTTCATTTGCATCTAATATTAGAGACATAATGTCGCAATCAAGTTTAAAGGGAAATTTTTCAAGTTGTTGCAGTGATTAGAAAGCACTTTATCTCATCTCATTTGGTGTATCAAGTCAAATGGATTGAAACATTCATATGTCTTTGAATAAGGCGTTGTCCTATAGTAGTAACAATGTTGTGGGGTGCTGGAAGTAATTCAAATATCTCAACTGGGATATCCTACTTGGATGTCTCACTAGCACTTTGAAAATTGGTATAGGTTCCTCTAGTCAACAAACAATATTGGTCAAGATGCACTTAGTATCTGAGTCCAATACTGAGAAAAATTAATATTTTTCCTAAGATGTATCAATGTTGGTTTCACAAAATATTTTTTTCTTCGAATAGGACAGATTTTCAACTGGAAGATATTTGGGTTCAAACTCTTTGTGGAATTCTTGTAATGCGAAAATAGGTTAAAGTTTTCAAAACTGATCACCAATTTTAGAAGCTCAAAAGAGCCCCCATAGTCTCACGATCTTTTATAAGAGGAGAAAACACAAGGGACAACAAAACCTTGTCTTTAAATTATGTTTCTTGTGAGTTTGGACAAAGGTAAATTTTAGAAACAACAAGGATTCCTCTTCCTAAATTAGGGCTAGTAATATAATGAAATTTCTCTTTCGATTCCCATGGATAGCGAATATTCTGAATGTTTCTGATTCATGCAAGAGAAATCCTAAGAGGAGATTTGGGTTACAACTTAAAAATACGACTTAGTTGATCTCCTCATACCAATCTACTCCTATATTGTTGAATCTCTATATGATATAAATTGTGTTCAGAATATTTTATAACACTTTGAGCTGGTCAACAAGATGAGGAATTGGAAATGGGGTTCTTGGCAACAGAGTGCTTATGCAAGAAACTTTTGAAGGAAGGAAGGCTCATAATGTGATGTCAAAAGATTCTAGTGAGAATTTGATGTCACAACGAAGTGAATGAGTCAATTCCATATCATTAGGAATAAGGCCACATCACAAAGAACAAGTCTTATCAGTGCCTCATCGCAAAGAAAAAATGTTCCTTGCGCCTCATCACAAAGAAGGGAGATTAATAGTAACTCAATCACAAAGTAGAAGCACTCATTGTGCTACATCAAATATAAACATATCATTACACAGTACTGCAATCAAAGGAATTATGTCAAAGGATTGCATCCCACTCTTGCGCCATTTTGCCATCTCAATTTGTTAGCCCACACTATTCAACTAACTTGCGTTGCACTGAGAACCATCGTGTGTTACTAAAATGATTGTTTGTCTCTTTGCACTTTGTCCTCATCTAATCATTCTTGTGTAACAATCCTTCTCCTAATTTCTTGAAAAGATCTATGTATGAATTATATTTGGACATCGATCGAACCATGTGTAAAACACAATCTCTGAAGGAGTGCTAAACAAGGGGAGGAGCTCATTGTAATATTTTTTCAATCATAGTTACAGTGTTGAAAAGTGTGCAACAAGAAATGCTTGTTGAGAATGCAACAAGGTGATGGAGCTTAGTGGAAAGGAGTCGCCTTCACTAAGTGGGCCCGCAGGAAAATTATGGCGCCAAGTTTATTTTTGGATCACAGCAGGAGTGATCACAACAGAGTGATCAGAGTCTATTTTTAGATTGCTAGTCAAAAATAGAAAAGTCAAATATTATTGTCTCATAATAATATTTAGACTATAAACTTTATCTTATCCTCTTGGAGCACTTCAGTTTGAGCTACAGATGTGGCACATGCAGCTGTCAGAAGGAAATACGCTTTCTTTATGAGTCAGTTGAGCTATTGCATGCAGGACATCAGTTAGAACTCATGTGGTTGAGTTTTGTGGAGTTGGATGAGCAGTTAATGGAGTTGTGTTCAGTTTGACTTAGTTGAACTAGTTGTATTTAGTCTAACTGATCAATAGACTAAGTGATAAGTTGTGTGAATTAGTTATTAATTAACTCACTAATTATTAACTCATAATGAAACTAAAGAATACATCAGTTAACTCAGTGCATGTACAGTTGAGTGGAGACAGGTGTTAGAGGTTGAGATTGCTATCAGTTGTGACTATAGTTGTGCATGAGACTTTGCACAAGCAATGTATTGAGTATGCCGATGAGAATGCCCAGTAATATAGCTTGTGCTCATGTGATTTCTAGTGTGAGTGATTTTCCAAGGTAAATAGAACTTGGAACGAGTTTGGATTCATTCATTCTCAGCAGGTATTATGTAGTGGAGGCAGGCAAGCAGCGGAGGAGATTTGGAGATCAGATCTGAGCTGTATTGTGTGTAACAGGTGGAGATAGTGTTGGATACTTGTGAGGAGTATTGTACTATGTATTGTTACATGTTCTCAATCATTAATATACAGATAGTGTGGGGTTTTCAGCTGTAAGCTTTCCCCGGGTTACATACTGTGTTAATGTGTGCATGCGATTGATGTTTCATTGTTTTTAATGCTGCTAAATTGATGATCAATGTAGAGGAGGTTATGTATTATGCATGTATTCCGCAATAGTGTATAATCGGAATAATCTTTGTTGAATATGTGTTTATTATTCAAAATTTCTACATGGTATCAGATCTGTTGATCATCAGATCTACTATGCAGGAAGTGTTTACATTCTATTTCTTCAGGCAGAGTCTATAATCAGGCCAGGTAGCCTTTGGATTCATCCTTATTTTGGAAGGTGAGATATCCGGTGAATGCCCATACAGTCGATCTCTGTACAAGAAATACTTTGTTCTCACGAATTCTAGATCAGAGGCAGTTGAGTTGTTAAGCTGGTGGAATTCTAATTTGCAGCAGTGTTTTCTTGGTGTCAATGTTGAAATCTCTTCCAACGGATTGCGATTGGAGTATGCCCTTGAGGGCAGTTCGAACTATATTGCATGGAAGGACAGGATGGAGGCGATATTAGATGATAATGGGTTGAAGGAGTTCATAGATGCAGATGTCCCAAAACCTATTGATGTTGCTCAAGTCGAGGATTGGCAAAAGAAGACAGCGAAGTGTTGAAGGATTCTATTGGAGGGCGTGAGGGATCACATTGTGTCTAGCCTCCATGGAAAGGCTTCTCCATATGTGATGTGGAAAACATTGACAGAATTATTCCAAAGCAAAAGCGACCAGAGGAAGTTGGCGCTCAAGGATAAACTCAGAAACATTAGGTGTGAGAATGGAGACAGTATGCCCCAGTATCTCACGAAGTTCACCTAATGTCGGGATGAGCTGGGAAGTGTGGGGGTAACTATTGAGGATGAGGATATTAGACTCACTCCTTCGCCTTCCTAAGAGTTGGCATAGATACCAGGACTCGGTGAATAGAAGGGAGAAATTGCTAGGATGGGAGAGACTTTGGTCAGATATTGTGCAAGAGGAGATTAGACGGCGCACCAGAGACAGTTCTTCATCTATGCATGATGAGGAGAAATATGCCTTAGCGAGTAAGGCAAAGAAGGGGAAGGGGAAGGCTTCTCTTTCTGAATCCAGTTCTTCCAATGATAGGAAGAAGGTTGACAAGTCGAAGGTGAGATGCTTTCGTTGTCATGAGTTGGGCCATTATGCTACTAATTGCCCAAAGAATAAGTCCAAGAAGGGATCCGGGGAAGGATCTGAAGGTGAGGCAGCTTCACTTGCTTCACAGTTTGAGTTGGACTTCACACTCTTCGCATGCATGGTTTCATCCATGGTGGGAAGTGGTTGGTTTCTTGACAGTGGAGCTTCTTTCCACATGACCAGTGACAAAAGTTTGTTTAGTACTTTGGAGGAGAAAGATCTCCAGATACTCATAGGGATGGGTAATGATGAGAAGCATAGTGTCTCAGGTGTAGGCATGGTTATTTTTCAGAGGGAGCATGGAGCTCGCCTTACCTTAACCGATGTCAAGTATGTACCAGGATTGAAGAGAAACTTGGTGTCGATCGCGATGCTGGAAGACAGAGGCTATGATGTACTCTTTAGTAAGGGAAAGGTTTTCCTTAGACACATCATCACTAGACAGGTGAAGCAGATTGGTTGACGGGTCAAGAACCTGTTTGCTCTTGAGGTTCAAGATGCATGCAAAGCCTTGAGCAGTGAGGCAACTGATGGAGACTTGGTGGTTGGGAGGGAGCGTATATTACCTCTCAACATGCAGGGCCAGAAGAAGTCTCAGATGATTGTGGAGGAGCCATGATTGGTGCAGCAACTTTAGGAGGTTGTGGAGCAGCCACAACAGGGGAAGCTGAGAGGAGATCGAGTAGAGACATCTACTCATGCAGAGACCTCTAGTAGGGGGAAACTTTGAGCCAAGTGGGCTGAGGGATCGCATGCAGCCATACCTCCAGGTAGGAGGTGGGGTGATGTGGATTGATCATCCCAAGGAGGAGGGGCAAGATCCTTGAGGTACCCAACCTCTTGGATGAGACCTTTCTACGGGAGCCCCAACGTGTAGTAGCAGGAATTGACTGATTAGGTAGAGACAGATGCGGATGGAGGACAGAGAGAGCGACAGTGCAGGGAATCCTAGGACAGCGCATAGCATGTAGGCACAAGTGTTTTGCACAGTGCTAGGTGGCACAGAGAGGTGTGCAATGGTGCAAGATGCATGGAGATGTTTCAGTAGTGTAGATGTCAGAGAGGGAGCACTTGTCAGCAACAGGTAGAGCTTCAGCATCAGAGTATGTTCCTAGCCCAATGGAGTGGTCAGTTGGGAGTGTTTTTGTCCAAGTGTTGTTGGAGCAAAGTCGACTGGGCAGATGTGTTGCATGCAAATATTCCAGAGTTTCAGGATCAGGTTTGAGAGGAAGCCTTTCTTGTTGAGAGGGAGTGTTGAAAAGTGTGCAACAAGAAATGCTTGTTGAGAATGCGACAAGATGATGGATCTTAGTGGAAAGGAGTCGCCTTCACTAAGTGGGCCCGCAGGCAAATTATGGCACAAAGTCTATTTTTGGATCATAGCAGGAGTGATCACAGTCTATTTTTAGACTGCTAGTCAAAAATAGAAAAGTGAAATATTATTGTCTCATAATAATATTTAGACTATAAACTTTATCTAATCCTCTTGGAGCACTTCAGTTTGAGCTACAGACGTGGCACATGCAGCTATCAGAAGGAAATATGCTTTCTTTATGAGTCAGTTGAGTTATTGCATGCAGGACATCAGTTAGAACTCATGTGGTTGAGTTCTGTGGAGTTGGATGAGCAGTTAATGGAGTTGTGTTAAGTTTGACTTAGTTGAACTAGTTGTATTTAGTATAACTGATCAATAGACTAAGTGATGAGTTGTGTGAATTAGTTATTAATTAATTCACTAATTATTAACTCATAATGCAACTGAAGAATACATCAGTTAACTCTGTGCATGTACAGTTTAGTGGAGATAGGTGTTAGAGGTTGAGATTGCTATCAGTTGTGACTATAGTTGTGCATGAGACTTTGCACAAGCAATGTATTGAGTATGCCCAGTAATATAGCATGTGCTGATGTGATTTCCAGTGTGAGTGATTTTCCAAGGTAAATAGAACTTGTAACGAGTTTGGATTCATTCATTCTCAGCAGGTATTGTGTAGTGGAGGCAGGCAAGCAGCGAAGGAGATTTGGAGATCAGATCTAAGCTGTATTGTGTGTAACAGGTGGAGATAATGATGGATACTTGTGAGGAGTATTGTACTATGTATTGTTACATGTTCTCAATCATTAATATATAGATAGTGTGGGGTTTTCAGCTATAAGCTTTCCCCAGGTTACATACTGTGTTAATGTGTGCATGCGATTGATGTTTCATTCTTTTTAATTTTGCTAAATTGATGATCAATGTAGAGGAGGTTATGTATTATGCATGTATTCCGCAATAGTGTATAATCGGGATAATCTCTGTTGAATATGTGTTTGTTATTCAAAATTTCTACATATAGTGGTTATACATGTGACATCAGATGAAAGAATACATCAATTGGAAAGTTGTAGACTCAATGGCTATGGGATGAAGAACATACCATTGTCATCTTTTAAAGAAAATAGAGAACTCATAACCTAGAGAATGATCAGATTGAATACCCTTAAAGGAGTTGCTTCAAATATTTAAATGGCCAAAGTGGACCCTTCATGGTTTCCATGAATTATCAATTAGTGAATTGAATATGGCAATCTCCTCAACATTTTCAAGAAAATCTCCAAGTCTAAGGTTATCAACATAGATGATAATGAGGTCATGACATGTTAAGAAATACATCTTGAATTGAAGAAAATGGTTGCTAACGACACTTGCAGTAGAATATATTGGATTTTGTTTAACTTCTTGCAATGCAATTGTCTTCTTGAGGCACATCTCTTCATCTGTAAACCTTGTGGTCCAATTTTGATACCACCATTGGAGATGAGAGTAGCAGACCTGACAACAACATTTTTTGTTGAATTTTAGAGTAGAACGGGTATGGGAAGGGCTTAGATCTTAAATGGGATACAAAGCTCTTATAACCATAACTCTCTACTCCACTTAAAGGGAATGTTTCAATTCCATTGCCAATGTGGTCGACAAAAGTCCCATTTTCCCCAACACTGTAGTATAAACACACAAACTCTGTGGAAAAAAAAAACACAATGTAAAAATCCAGATCACACGAGTCTCGTTATAAAGAGATCTGCTTCTAAACTTTATTCATTTTCTATTTAAATAGATCCATTTGTCCATGAAAATTGCCAGGTGAGCCATCCAATACTCAAGAAACCGTTAGTTTCCCTTACATTTTTAATAAGATAAGATGACCAACATATATCGCCAAGAGGAATAATGTAATTTAAGATGGTATTATGATTTGTGTGGTTGGTGAAAGTGAACCGTTACTATTTTCCCAAAAGTTTTTTCTTGTATAAGGTCCTAAAGAGCATAGGAAGGGAAAAACTAAGAGAAAAAAAATAAAAAATGTCTAGAAGGAAAGAGACCCACCAGCTTACAATTTTCACCAGAGGCCTGTATTGAAATGAGAAAAAGTAGGGATATTCTGGTTAAGGGAAAACAAATGCTCCTAAAATTTGTTGTGCGGTCGAATTAGAGGAAGATATTTCATACAACTTCTAAGGGTAACAAAAAATGAACACCCATACCTCTCGTTAAAGGAAAAGTTGCTCTTGAAATTTGTTGCGCAATCGAATTAGAGGAAGTGGAACAAGTTTGGATACAAAATTCCACTCCCTTCTACAAGTGTTATTAAAATTTAGTAATAAAAATCTTCATCATCACGAAAATTTTAATGGAATTGTTCTAACCTTTGTTAATTTTCCTACATCTGCAACACTATGATAGCAACAAAAAATCACATAACATTTCTTCAAAGTCACAAGTTGAGCACGAAGAGTTGGGTTTACTACGTAGTAAGAAATAAATTAAAAAGGATTATGAAGTTTATGCTAAAACAATCCAGAGGAACAATGGTATTCAATTTTTATCATCCTTTTGTGTGTGTATGCCTTCTATAATTAGATTCTTTTCTGCACTTTTATGTGATCACAATAAAAGGAATGTTGATTCCTCACTTCTTAAACTCGTTATGCAGAGCTGCTTTGTCGATTGCAGAGTGAAGAGCTGAAGAAGCCATGGATATTTCTGCTGGCCTTCAAGGTGGACAAGCGGGACTTGCACCAATCATTAGCCTATGTGCTTGGAGTTTCTGATAGGCCCGAACCTAATCCCACTTTATGTTTGATTTAAATCTGATATCAGATCCACCACATTAGAACACTTCTTATGACCCTTGCTTAAAATCTTTGATACAGCCCTAGACCCGATTTCTTTCAAAACTTAAATTTATTATGGCTCAAATATATGCATACTGTTACCCGGGTGAGTACGTGTCATGGTCCTTCTCAATGGTGGGAATTACAGAGTTCATGGCGACTTTCTTGTTTGTTTACAATGTGATCCTTGCAGTCATCGATGACAAGAGGTCCGATAATGTTTGCACTTGCAGGAAAGAATGGTATGGCGAGGGTCAAGCTGAAGGCCATAAGAGCGAGGTTGCACCGTAGAATTACCATCCTAATTCATCCTTTCGATTGAGAAAAAGATACTCATTAGCAGAATGGATATAATTAATACATGATTTCTAGATATGATTATAGCGAAGTCGTTGGTATATTGCTACCAAGGTCACGTCCGACGACGACCACTATTAAATATTAATGACATCGTGCGACTTGCATTTGGAAAAGTCTATGGAATGATATCGAGTTTGAGCTATACAAAGTACCCCAAGATAGAAAAAATAATCCGCCCATCGGATATCTTGATTGGACCTTATAATCTTCATGTAGACCTTAATATTTTGAGAGTCAACACTAATTTGTGACTCATGGACATTGAAGTCTGCATGGGAAAAGGAAAAAAATCTAAATACTATTTAAAATGATTAAAAAATAATAATAATCTAGATATTATTTAATAATTCAATTTTTTTTTAAAACTAAAACTAAAATTTAAAATTAAAATTAATAACCTTGATACTATTTGGTTTTATTTTTCAATAGGCCTGAAATTTTTAATTTCTTGATAATATTAATGATTAGTTTTAGTATTTTTTTATATGTTTGAACTTTTTATTTTGTTTATGATATTAATCATTTTTAGGCTATTTCTTGAGTTTTTGTGTGAAACAATTTTGGTGTTTCTTTTCACTTTGCAATTCCACACAATTCCATGGACTGTCCAAAGCACTTGGTTTCTTCTCTTGCGGTTCAGATTGACATGGTATGGTATGCTATCTGGAAAGACTGAAACCCCAACGCACAAGCACCTTTTCGGAAGCTTTTGAGTCCCATCTCTTACATTAAGATTCATATAATGTTAAGCTTTGAATTGGGTTTTTTATGCTTCCGATGTATTGAGGCATAATACATTAAACTTTGAGTTGGGTTTTTATGCTTACGATGTATTGAGGTATAATACGATAAACTTTGAGTTGGGTATTTTATAGTTTGGTTGTATTGCTGAACTTTGCTACTGATGAGCTCTTGATCTTTCAATGGCTTCCAGTTCCTCAGAATGCCCATATCACAACCTTCGTATAGTCTCACCTCTGATAATCAATTATCACCAATATCATATGCAGATGCAATTTTTTTTTAATGTTTTGAAGTGATTTCATGTCCGTTGTGATGGATCTTTGCAATATCGCAAATTTGTGGTGTGCCTTGTTAAAACCTCCAATATCAAAACCTTTAATACCTATATATGATTGCCACTTGTCACACTATGGTTTGATCGATGTTATAAAATATGCATGGAAATTGTCTAACAGTTTGGGGCTGTTGTTATGGTTTTCTCTATGATTTGTTAAGCTTTGTGTGAATTATAATAAAACAATCACTACGCAGGGCTCAAGGGGTCAATTTTAGAAGATATTGTCCTTCCCAAAAGCTACAGCCACTTTTAGGTTTTCGGACTTTGGTTATATCATAAGTTTATTATTATAAAGGGAAAATGATATATGTATCAAAATTTTGGTATTGCAAAATTATTCAATCAATAAACCACAACCACTTTATGGAAAGACACATCTACTTTATAACCTAAAAGTCACCATTCTAACCCACTGAATATCGCAAATATTTCATCTTGTCTCATTTTAAAAACTGATGCAGGAGCATGAGGCTTGAGGGCAAAAGACTTCGAAGTTATTCCAAAAATACAAAAAAACTTTACAAGCAAAGGAGTGGGATCCTTTAGCTGTCAATTTATAAGATTTCTAGATAGGATTTGAGCTAGGATTTAGGGATTGAGTGATTTTGTAATTAATTCATGTAGTTTAGATTCAGTTGAGATTCTCAAGGAAAATATCAGCCAAATTAGATATTGTTTAAGATTAGGCAGATTCGACCCAGTGTTTTGTTGGAAATAATACTGAGAGGGGGGGGGGGGGGGGGGGTGAATCAGTATTAGAAAATTAACAATATTTCATTTCCATAAATAGATTTATATACGCTACTTTTGTTAATGCAACTTGTGTATATACGCAACTGTGTTTAGAGCAACTAGCATATACCTTGTAAACTTATTATTTAGTCAGTTGATTCTTAATCTGTGTATCAGAACCATATAAGCAGTAATAGGTACAGTAAAAATAGAGTAGACAATAACACACAAGATATAAGGTGGAAACCCAATGTGGGTGAAAACCACCTGCTGCAATTTGTCTCTATCTTCTTTAAATAAGAAACTTCTTTTTACAGTATTTCTATACTGGTGTAGTTTTATACCAGTACGCAAGCTTCTAAATGCAGAAGGCTACAACCTTCTCTCGTTCTCCAGCTTCTCCTCGAAGGGAGCTACGACCCCCTTAGCTCTTGTACCAGCTGATGTACTAGTACGTAGGTGCTGACCTACAGAAGGCTACAACCTTCTCTTTTCTTCCAGAGACCACGTTTCATAATTTTTCAGACTGGATCCATCAATAGCATCAAAATATACAATCAATATCCCTTGCACTTAACCAAAACTAAATCAAACAATCACTTCTCTGAATGCTGTAACTATAATACAGTAACAGTACTAAAACCCAAAACACTGCAACACTAAACAAAAGTAGCTAAAAAATATTATATGAGACGTACGCTATTTCAATGTGCCTAACCTGTGTGCATACGCTGTTATATGAAGGCAAACCTACACATACGCTGTTTTTAATTGCCGAACCAACGTGTATACGCGCTTTTGCTATACTGAACCTGCGTACAGATCTGTAAAAGATTATTTAACCTTTACAACTATTCAGACATCAGTTATACCAAGATCATCAGATTTACATATTACGACATGCGCTAATTATTCAGATAAAAGATCAAAACCACATAAAGATACTTCTCTTCAAGCTTTAAGATCTTGACCCATCAATAGAACTTATACTTCTTCAAGCACTTAGGTTCCTCCTTGATTCAGATCCAACAATGCACCATAACCCAATGACCAGTGTTCTAGATCTTCTTCTTCATAAGATATTCAATACTTGAGTGCCTTTGCCTAATGATCTCCTCCTCCTTTTATAGTCTTAGGACTTACTCAATACCATGGTCCAAAATCACTTAGAAGCAATAACTCGAACCAAATACCTGTGGTCAACACTTTGGTCAAGATACCTTGAATCAATACCATGGGTCAAAATACCAAGGACCAAATACCATGGACCAAAACCAAGTTTTCCCACATGTATGCGCTTTTCCTTGCGTGAAGCAGACGATCAGGTAAAACGTGAAAAACTACAATCTCTCAGAATTCAATATGAAACTCTCAGAATGCACAATGATGAAAGTGTAGCTAATTATTTCTTACGTATAGATGAGATTGTTAATCACATGAAAAAATTGGGTGAAGATATAAAAGAAGTTACTTTAGTTGAAAAGGTTCTAAGATCCTTTTCTTATAAGTTTGAATCAAAAGCTTTTGCCATAGAAGAGAAGCAGGATCTTTAGAGTATTACTATGTCACAGCTACATGGAATCCTAACTGCTTATGAAATTAGAAAGGGGGTCCATCAAATATGAAATAAGTTGCATTCAAAGCTTCAGGAAGAGGAGAACTCAATGAGTCAGGACGTACATCAGAAGGAGAGGAAGAATCAAACTTTGTCAAGAACCTTCAACAAGGTTCTAGAAGATTTAGAGGTAAACCACCTTTCACATGTTTTGCTTGTGTAAGAGTAGGTCATTATGCTACCAAATGTCCTCAAAAAGATAAGCTTGATAATGGTAAGGAATCGGCAAAATGGAATAGAAAACAAAGTGTAAATAAGAAGAGCTACTATACGCATGAAGATAGTGATGGTTTATCAAATTGTGATGAAGATGAAAATAGTAATGATTATAGACTTCTGATGGCTTTTGAAGATGATGATTTTTTGGATGCTTTAGATGAAGATGGTTTCTATGAAGAAATTTCTAAGCTTAAAATCTGTTTAGAAGAAAAGAGTATGATTATAGATACTCTGACATTCCAGCTTGCTAAAAGGGAAAAACACAATGAAAAGTTAGAATGTGAAATCGTGGGTCTAAGAAAATAAATTGAGAAAAAAAAATCTCTCAATCTTAGGTTTGTTAAAGGATCATAAACTTTAGATGAAATCATTAAAGTGTAGCGTTCTCCTCTAATAAAGACAGGTCTTGGATATAGTGAAGAACCATCTCAAGCACAGAAGCCATCAACCTCCAAAAGCTATCTTGATGCAACAAGGAGAAATGAATAGATTGACAATCGTCAGTAGAGGCTTAAAGCAGATCACCAGGTAAATGTAGTTCAATCTACTTCAAGGATGAACAGAAGCTATAACCAACCACAGGTAAATCATTCTCAATTTGCTTCAAGAATGAATGTCAATGGAAACTATAAACATTAGGTCAGTAGATTCGATAATCGTGGGAATTTCTTTAATGGCCAATGTTTTTCTTGTCATAACCTTGGACACAAAGCTACTCAATGTGTTACTTACAAGACCATCATGACTAGAGAAGCACAAAATCAAAGGAATGTGACTGGGATCATGAAAAGGACCTACAATAACTTCTCTTCTCTTGAAAAGGAAATAGAATGCACTATCTGTAACAACTTCAGTCATGAAGACCTTGAATGCAGGAGTAAATTTCGGCAAACATCTTAGAAGGAGCAAGCTTCAGTGGGTCCCAAAACATGGAAAAAGAAAGAACCGCAAATCGAAAGATGTGGTATAGCCTTATATGCAGAAGGACAAGAAAATCAATGGTACATCGATAGTGGATGCTTAAAACACATGACATGTGATAAAGAAAAACTTCAATCATACAGTTCCTTAGAAAAGGAAAGGAAGGTCTCATTTGGAAATGATACCCTTGGAGTCATAAAAGGTAAAGGCTCTGTTCTCTTAAAAGAAAAGGTTAAAGTTGGGAATGTTATGTATGTTGATGGTTTAAATCATAATCTATTGAGTGTCAGTCAAATGTGTGATCAAGGAAATGAGGTAGTATTTCGATCAAATGAATGTGTTGTTCGTGAGCTTGATACAAGAGAAACAATGATCAAAGGCATAAGAACTCCAAATAATTTATACATACTCAAGGGAGGACAACAACAGTGCTATCTCAGCAAAAATGATGAACATTGACTATGGCACAGAAGATTAGGGCATTTAAGCTTCCCTCAGATAATGAAAGCATGCAAATTCCACGTTGTTCACGATCCTCCTGACATTAGAATTCCAGAAAATACAGTGTGAAAATCATGTCAATTTGGTAAGAAAACTAGAGCACATTTTCCTGAGAAGGAAGGATCAGCTAGTAAGCCTCTTAAGCTTGTCCACATTGATTTATGTGGTCCATCAAGGAAAAAGTCACCTCATGGAGAAGAATACTTTATATTGTTCATTGACGACTTTTCCAGAATGTGCTGGATAAAACTTCTAAAGCATAAAGACGAATCATTTGAAAAGTTCAAAGCCTTCAAAGCTTTGGTTGAAAATGAATCAGATCACAAAATCAAATGCCTCGGGTCTGATCGAGGAGGGGAATTTACCTTGGATGAATTCTTCGACTTCTGTGAAGAACATGGAATAAGAAGGGAATTCTCTACCGCAAGGACTCCTCAGCAAAATGGAGTGGTAGAAAGGATGAACAAAACTGTTCAAAAAATGGCTCGTGCTATGCTAGATGAGTCTGGAACTCCTGCAACCTTCTGGGGAGAAGTTGCATTTGTTGCCGTTACTATTCTCAACGAAACAAATGTCCGGGTAAACAACACTCAAACTCCTCATGAACTTTGGTATGGTAAGACTCCTACTGTAAAATACTTCAAAGTTTTTCGAAGTAAATGTTACATCAAAAGGACTGATGAAAAACTTGGAAAGTTTGAACCTAGAGCAGATGAAGGAATTCTCCTTGGTTACTCTTCCCGAAGTAAAGGATACAAGTGTTATAATAAAAGACTAAGGAAAATTGTTGAAAGTATTGATGTTGTGGTTGATGAAGTAGGCGAGAATTCAAAGTAGGTAAAAACTAAAGAGTGGGAAGAAGATGAGGATTATCCCTCCACATCAACTCAAACTAATGCTGAAGAAGAAGAAACCAATGAAGCACCAGAAGAGCAGATAACAGTAGAAGAAAAGACTCCATCCAGATATGTTCAGAAAATCATCTAGAGAATCAAATTTTGGGACAAAAAGAGGCAGGTGTATAGACAAGATGAACTACCATGAAGCGTGCAAAGATGAATACTGGGTCAAGGCCATGAATGAAGAGCTTGAGAAAATTGAAAAGAATAATACTTGGGAATTAGTTCCTATACCTCATGATAAGAATGTCATACGAACCAAACGGATATTCAAGAACAAGTTGAATAAAAATGGAGAAGTTATTAGAAACAAGGCCAGACTTGTTTGTAAAGGGTATGCTCAACAAGGTATAGACTTTGAAGAAAATTTTGCACCTATTGCTAGACTAGAAGCCATAAGAATGTTCCTTGCTCTTTCTAGCTTTCAGAAGTTCAAAGTATATCAAATGGATGTGAAATTTGTCTTTCTTAAAGGAGATCTAGAAGAAGAAGTTTATATTGAGCAACCAGACGGATTCATCCTTGGAAATGATCCAAAACTTGTATGCAGACTCAGAAAAGCTCTCTATGGTCTAAAACAAGCTCCAAGGGCCTAGTATTATCATCTTGACAAATACCTTCATCAACAAGGTTTTTCAAAAGGATCAGCTGATAGCAATCTATATATAAAAATTGACAATGATAAATTGCTAATACTTGTTGTGTATGTTGATGATATTATTTTTGGGAGTAATGAAGAAGCCATGAGTCAAAACTTTGCTTTGATAATGCGAAACAAATTTGAGATGTCCCTTCTTGGTGAGCTCACATATTTTCTTGGTTTACAAGTTCAACAAAATAAAGATGGTATTTTCTATCACAAACCAAGTACCTAAAGTAGATCTTGAAGAAATATGGCATGGAAAAATCTAAACCAGTATGTACTCCTACGGCAACAAGATGCTGCCTCAACGCAAATGATGAATCAACAGTTGTACATCAACCAACCTACAGATCCATGATTGGTAGTCTGCTCTATCTAACAGGTATCTGACCAAACATCAAGCATGCAGTAGGAATAGTTGGAAGATTCCAAGAAAATCCAAAGGAAGCACACCTTCAAGCAGTCAAAAGGATCTTCAAATATCTTCAAGGAACTCAAAATTTTGGTTTATGGTATCCTTGGGATACAGATCTTACACTTCATTCATATACAAATACAGATTGGGCAGGAAGCATGGATGACAAAAAAAGCACTAGTGGTGGTGCATTTTATATCGATTCCAGATTAGTATCTTGGTTCAGTAAGAAAAAAATTTCAATTTCATTATCTATAACTAAAGAAGAATATGCGGCTGCTGCATCTTGCTGCACACAACTCCTTTCGATGATGCAAACGTTGCAAGACACTCAGATCACATGCACTCCACCTATTTCCATTCTATGTGATAATACAAGTGCAATCAGTATTTCAAAGAATCCAGTCATGCATTCAAAGACCAAGCACATACCTATCAAATATCATTTTCTTTGGGAACAAGTGCTTGAACAAAAGGTCAAATTGGAGTATGTTCCTTCCAAGGAACAGGTTGCTGATATATTCACCAAACCATTGCCCAGGGGGACATTTGAATACCTCACATAGAAGCTGGGAGTAGTTGATGCATCATCTTGTTGTTGACACTTATATGTTTCAGAGAAAAGTGGTTGTAGTCGAGTTTCATGAAGAGCATCCGCGTACATACGCCAGTTTTGGTGGATACAGTCGCGTATATGTTGGTTAGAAGAAAAAAATAATGGGCTGGACTCAAGATGAAAAGAGTCTGATATGGGTCTGACAGAGACCATCTGGCATAGGTTTAGGGGGAGCATATACTTCTAATAATGCATTGTTGGCATTATGGTACAATTTCACAGCTGTTTTTGTTTCAGGTGGAACAGGTACAGAGGGAGATCATGGTTACTGGTCTGGATGATGATTGACAGATGTTGTTGATGACTATCATAGTCTTGTTTTAGATATTTTGTCTCTATGTCATGTATATCTTTTATTGTCGAGGTCATGTAATGACCTATTTTGTTTCCCCACTATGCCTGGGATGGATGATGTAATATTCTTGTTTTATAATGTATAAACTTTTGGTATATCCCCATTTGGTTCGGTGGATGATTCAATCTTGGTATATCCCCACTTGGTTGGGATATGGATGTATGTATGAATCCTTGGTGATAGGAAGGTCATTTATGATGTATAGAGTCATGTTCTTCTTGTAGAACATCTTTTTGTAGACCTTGCTTACAGTCAAGGGGAGCATGGACAACACTATTCAACAGATCAGATATTTCCGCATGTACTCAATGGGAGCATAACCCTTTCCCCTTGATGACAAAGGGGGAGAGTGACTAGGGGTTACCATCAAGTCCAAAGGGGGACATTGTTGGCATTATGACACAGGTTTGGAACTATGACATAGGTGTTGTCCTTGATGGAAACTCACTTAGATGACAGATCACAGTTCAGGCTCTCAGAATGAAGGAAAAAGAGATATATGCAGGTTCCACTTAACCAAGCCACATATACACACGGGATCGTTGGCCCAAAGGCGCGTATGCGTATGCACATGCTTTCATGCAAGTAAAAGTGCGTACATGTGGGAAAAATTGGTTTTGGTCCATGGTATTTGGTCCCTGGTATTTTGACCCATGGTATTGATTCAATGTATCTTGACTGAAGTGTTGACCCGAGGGATTTCGTCCAAGGTATTGCTTCTAAGTGGTTTTGGACCATGGTATTGAGTAAGGCCTGAGACTATAAAAGGAGGAGAACATTAGGCAAAGGCACTAGAGTATTGAATATCTTATGAAGAAGAAGATATAGAACACTGGTCATTGGGTTATGGTGCATTGCTGGATCTGAATCAAGGAGGAACCTGAGTGCTTGAAGAAGGATAAGTTCTATTGATGGGTCAAGATCTTAAAGCTTGAAGAGAAGTATCTTTATGTGGTTTTGATCTTTTATCTAAATAATTGGCACATGTTGTAATCAGTAAATCTAATGATCTGGGTATAACTGATGTCTAAATAGTTGTAAATGTTAAATCATCTTTTACAGATCAGTATGTAGTTTTAGTATAGCAAAAGTGCATATACACGCTAGTTCGGCAATTCAAAACAGTGTATACACAGGTTTTTCTATACTGAACCTGCGTACAGATCTGTAAAAGATGATTTAACCTTTACAACTATTTAGACATAAGTTATACCTAGATCATCAGATTTACAGATTATGACATGCGCCAATTATTCATATAAAAGATCAAAACCACATAAATATACTTCTCTTCAATCTTTAAGATCTTGACCCATCAATAGAAATTACCCTTCTTCAAGCGCTCAGGGTCCTCCTTGATTCAGATCCAGCAATGTAACATAACCCAATGACCAGTGTTATAGATCTTCTTCTTCATAAGATATTCAATATTTGAGTGCCTTTGCCTAATCATCTCCTCCTCCTTTTATAGTCTTAGGCCTTACTCAATACCATGGTCCAAAACCACTTAGAAGCAATATCCTGGACAAAATACCTGGGGTCAACACTTCGGTCAAGATACCTTGAATCAATACCATGGGTCAAAATACTAGGGAACAAATATCATGGACCAAAACCAAGTTTTCCCACATGTACACACTTTTCCTTGTGTGAAAGTGCGTGCATACACATACGCACCTTTGGGTCAGCGATCCCACGTGTATACGCGGCTTGGTTAAGTGAAACTTGCGTATATCTATTTTTCCTTCATTCTGAGAGCCTGAACTGTGATCTATCATCTGAGTGAGTTGCCATCAAAGACAACACCTGTGTCATAGTGCCAAACCTATGTCATAATGCCAACATGTTTAAGGATCTAATTGTTATATGAAATGGTATTTATGTAAGATCTAAATTATTATAAAATGATTTTGATTGATTCAACTTGTTTTGGCCATATAATATTAATTTGCAGAAATTATATCTCTATGTATTCTGTGTATAATTGGTCAATCCTGGAAGTGTTACATCCCTCCGTACTACCTCTATGTATTATTGAATTTCCAGTTTGGCCTTAGAATTTAGAGTTTATGTGATCTAATGTGATCATATTTAATTTCTTTTCGTCATGTATTAGTAGCTGCGGGGGTGGAACTCTACGGGTTTCTTGATGAGGGTTGAAGCCCCGCACTCATTCCGGGTCGTTGATTTCATTTTCAATGTCTTACGTCACAGTGAACAAAAGGGGTTGACCTATTTTTAACTTGTGGGCTATAGAAGTCCCGCGAGCCATAGGATTTAATGGCCTCTGTTATCTAATGGATATCGGTTGTAAGATGATTGGATGTTAACCTCAAACCCGGACCCAAACTTTTATACACAAAGGGTTTATAAACCTTATCGGCTCCATGACGGCAGTAAACGTCGCGCAGATTCCCGTGCCATATCCTGCTGACTGTTGGATCACTACTGGCTACTAACCATTGGATTAATATCGCATCACATCATTCATGAGAAAATGAACCCTGGCCTGGAGGAATTTCGATGTACGATGCTTAGAAGACTTGTAAAGCACTTATCATCTGATACTAAAATTAAGCAGTTCTACTAATTTAGCAGAATAGATAACTTTGGAGGTAGATGACTCATACTCCATAGGAAATCCAAGAAGAAATTCCACCTGAACTTGCATAAATCGTTTCTGGATTCGAACGATTGTCCATAACACCTGAACCTAGGCCACCATTTGTGGTATCAAAGCAGCTTACTGACACTGAACAGGTTCTCAAGGATCAGAAAAAATAAATCCAACATGGATTTCAGAGTTGGTGGTCGAAGAAGAGGACGACTAGTTGTAAATGTTGAAGTGTTGGAAGTTGTGCAACAGATGCAAGCTAGATTGGAAGCAGTGGAAACGGGAAGATATGTAGATGCTGGAGATGTCAGTGAACCTGAAGTTGAAGCTGCAGAAGAAGAACCTGCAGATGTAACTCTTGAAATGAGATTATTTAGGTCAATATTGAGATCCACATCCAAGCCTAGACTTGAAGTCTCAATCCACACAGGAAGCTTAGGCCCTAAGGAGTTGATAGATTGGATAAATGACATGGAGAAATTCTTCGATTATGAAGAAACAGATGAAGGAAAAAAGGTGAAGTTTGTTGACACCAAACTAAAATGACATGCAACACTTTGGTGGGATGGAGTGTAGGCAGAAAGAAGAAGACTTGGCAAATGACCAATTAAGAATTGGAACAGGATGGTGGCAAAACTGAAAAGTAAGTTTCTACCAAGTGACTATAAGCAAACATTATTTAGACAGATGCAGAATCTTAGGCAGAGGTCTATGACAGTAAAGGAATACACAAAGGAATTCTACAAAGTGAGTATAAGAGTAGGACAAATCCACGATACAAATGAGAAGGTTGCCAGATATGTGAATGGTCTTAGAATGGACATTCAAGATGAGGTAAGTGTATTGTCTCCTAAAATAGTAGAAGAGACTTATCAAATGGTACTAAAGGCTGAAGAAAAACTCATGAGGAAGCAGTATGCTAGAAACAAAGGTACTTTCCAAGGAAGGGGAAGTCAAGGTGGTAGAGGAAGATCTACAACACCTAGAGATGGAGCTAGTAGCAGCTCAAGTCAGCATGCACACACAGGAGCTGATACAAGTGGCAGAGGGATTTTTTCCAGAGGAAGAGGAGGTAGAGGTAGAAAAAGAGAAGTTAGATGTTACAGATGTAACAAGCTAGGACACAGAGCTTATGAGTGCCCATAAAATATAGGAACAAATCAGAGGAATGCAATTGTTGAAAAAACTAAAGAAGGAGAAACAAAGGTAATAGATGAAGAGAATGTACCAAAGAAATGGGAATCTTTGCTAGTCCATAAAAATTTTTTTAGAACTAGCTAAGGAAATTGTTGAACTAGCACAAAGGAAAACCTTGTTCAGGACTGTGTGTAAAGTTCAAGGGAAGTGTTGTCATATGATAATAGACAGTGGTAGTACAGATAATTTGGTCTACACAAAAGTGGTGGCGAAGCTGAAATTGAAAACAAAGAAACATCCAACAGCTTACAAGGTGTTATGGCTTCAAAAGGGATATCAATTGGTAGTGAATGAGCAATGTGAAGTGGAGTTGCAGTTGGGATAATACATAGAAAAAATTCTGTGCAATGTGATGCATATGGATGTGTGTCATATATTCTTGGGTAGACCATGGTAGTATGACAGAGGAGCTATGCATGATGGAAAGAAGAACACATACAAATTCAGCAAAGATGGTGTCAATCATACATTGCTGCCAATAGAAGAAGAGGATACATTGAAGAAACCTGATCCAAAGACCCTTTTGCTAAGTGGAAAGCAGTACTTGCAGCATATGGAGGAAGATGAGGTAAGTTTTGAACTGGTTTGCAAACCCAAGGTAATAATTACTTCCACAAAAGTTTCTGACTTACCAATTTAAATTCAAGTGATGCTGGATAATTATTGTGATATCATTGTAGATGATTTGCTTGATGAGTTACCACCCATTACAAAAATCAGTCATCACATAGATTTGATTCCAAGAGCAAATCTACCTAATAAAGTAGCTTACAGGATGACTCCCACAGAGAATGAAGAGATCAAGAAACAGGTTCAGGAATTGTTAGACAAGGGATTGGTTAGATAGAGTTTGAGTCCTTGTGCAGTGCCAACAATGTTGAGCCCAAAGAAAGATGGAGGCTGGAGAATGTGCATTGATTCAAGAGAAATCAATAAGATAACAATCAGGTACCAATTTCCTTTACCTAGGACAGAAGATCTGATGGATTGTTTGAATGGAGCAAGATATTTTACAAAATTAGATTTAAAAAGTGGTTATCATCAAATCAGAATTAGAGAGGGAGATGAGTGGAAAACTGCTTTTAAAACCAATGAAGGATTGTCTGAATGGATGGTAATGCCTTTTGGATTGTCGAATGCTCCTAGTGCATTTATGAGACTTATGAATGAAGTTCTGAAGGAATTTATTGGTAAATTTGTAATAGTATATCCAGATGATATATTAGTTTACAGCAGATCTAAGGAGGAACATGTGAAACGTCTGAATTATGTCTTACAGAGGCTACAACAAGAAAAATTATTGAAAGAAACACACTTCTTCTGCCCATCATCATGTGTTCTATAAATCGCCCTACACATTAGATACGAATTTGTGGATAAGATGACTAGGAGATGATATATCTCCCCCCACCATCCAATGATGGAGTCTACGGATTGACCTTTTACCTTGTGCTAGCATCCAATTTTATAAAGAGATTTTTATTTGGCCGCCAAAGTCTCTAAACTCTCATTCACCACCATCTTTAATTGAGTTTAAAATCATTTCAACAAAATAACTCTAAAAATGCCCTTTGTATATCTGATTTCCCTACAATGATTAATTTCAAATTATTTCTTCCTTGTGCAACTTTGATTTCTCACAAACTTTACTTTTTAAGAAAAGTTCTAGTAATGTTGAGGAAATAAATGCAAATATCCGTCCTGATGTTCTCTGAGCCGAATGCTGATGCAGTTGACTGTTGTAGCTTCTTTACATTTCTGTGAAATATGAAGAAGGAACTAAAGGCCGATTGCCATTATTATGATAATGATTTCTCGCAAGACAAAATTTTGAGCAACCACTTCCAGTATTGCAGTAGCGCGTTTTGAAAAGCTGGTATGATGAGCCTCTATGGATTTTTGTCAAGTTATTCAAGTAGTGAAGTGAACATGTGATTTTCGGGGATTCGTATGAGGTGAAGAAACCAACTAGGTTCTAATCGATCTGATCTATGCTTCATCTAATCCAATGGATCAAGCAACGTAGATTGAACTACAGTTCTTATTGTGTTGTACTTATTGACATAGCAGAGTGGATCTCTCGTCTTTCGTTGGAGGAGCATTCTCTTCGACCATTATTGAAAACTTGCACAACCTTCATTTGACTTTAAAATAGGATTCTCTATAGGGTCAAACTCAATTCAAGTACATACCATTGCTAAGAACACATTGAAGTATATACCAACAATGTGAGATAATTGAAAACACTATGGTACCCAGGAACTTAAAGTGTGTTTGGAGATTGGGCCTAGGGACACCAGGTGGGTAGATAAGACTAGTTAAAGACTATGGATAAAAGAATTTTGTAGCAACCGAAGGAGAGGTCCTAAGACAAGGATACCAAGTGGTGGTACTAAAGATCATGTGCTGAAAGAAAAAGCCCAAAATGGAAGACAAGGTTTAGAAGAAAGTTATTCTAGAACGAGAGGGAGATGAGAAGACTTTATTAAGGTATTTATTTTGTAGTCTTTATGGTCATCTCATAACAGATCTAGAAGACTTAAGGTTTATAAACATTTGAGAAGACTTGGATGTTACAACTTGTATTGATGTTTTTACGATGAAATCCAAGAATATCTCGATGATGCAGACGAGGATGAGCACCCACCTCAAAAGAAGACAATGGAATCTAAGCTTGATGATATTGTAGATGGACTTCATCGATTCCTACTATAGAGGAAGTTGAAAAATTCCATACAATACTTGACAATTGCTTCATTAATTAAGAGATAAGTACCTCATACTTTTCTCCCTTGATCAATTTTATTATTTTTTGTCCATCTTCTTGTCCTTTGTATTTCATGTTGTTATTATTTTTTCTTCCATGAACTCTTGAATGGAGAGAAATATGGGTAGATTGTGGTAACTACCAATGCAATAATTTATGTAGTAGCTAGCAACATATAGAAGGTTGTGACAGGAGGGTTCTCCCAATCTCCCAATAAGAGGGAATGGACTATGAGAATATTTTTGGTCTAGTCACGAAATTATCAACTTCTTGGACTCAAACATAGACTCAAAAAAAAGTTATTAATGTTCAAGAGAGAGTAGTATTAACAAGAATAATTTCTTACATGACTGAAGGAGTAGTAAAAACAAAATGACTTTCTTACATAATAGAGGAAGTAGCCATAAGGACATGATTGTGCCACTTCATCCAAGACATGATACAAAGAGGAGCAATAGAGCTCTCCTACATATTGAATATTGATTATATTATGGACAAAGAAGATCTTAGCATGATGCTGAATGTATCATAGAGGAATTTGACTAAGGGAGATGAATAAATTCACCTTTGAAGCAAGAAGGACTTTCTGGGAAAAGGAATTGGCTAGGTCATCAATGACCTTGACCTGAAACATCAATGGCCTATGGCAATTATAGGGGAAATTACAGGATACATTCATCTTTGAAGCCATAACGCCTTGGCTACGTTAACTAGAGGTGAATAACCTATGGAAATTATAGAATTGGATATAACTTCTCTTTAGAAGCCAAAAGGACTTGGTTGCTTGAAGGACTTGGCTGGGTTGATCGAAGAATATAGATATAATTCACCATTGAAGCCAGAAGGACTTGGCTAGGTCATAAAGGACTTTGACTATAAATGTGAAAGGTCCAAAGGAAGATTCTCTCCAAAGGAACTTGGATGCTAAAAGGACATTGCTAGCTTATGACCATAGGTTATTGATATATTTGTCTAAGTAGCCATAAAGGATGTTGGCCAAAAGCCCTCGATACTTACATACATATGAGAGAGTTACAATGGCCAATCTAGGATGGAGCTTTCTATAAACACGCATCAATATGACATGCCCATAAAATCTTCTTAAGGAAGGATAAATTTGAGCCAAAGGCGAATTCATTGTAGCCAAGTAGAATACCTCCCTCTCTAGGTCAATTAAAGATGAATAACCCAGGAGATATCCACAAATGAGTAGATTATGGAAAAATATGCACTTAACAAGATGTTAGATGTCTCACTAGAAGGGAATGTCGAGGTCTTTACAATATTGGGAAGACCATATCCTAAATCCATAAAGGAATTTGATAGGTCATAAAGGACTTTGATGAGGGGAGATGAATACATTCACCTTTGAAGCTACAAGGACCTGGCTAGGTCATAAAGGAATGTTAACATAAACGTGAATGGCCCAAGGAAATTATAGAATACATTCACCTCTAGAGCTAGAAGGCATTGGCTAGGTTGACCAAAGGTGAATAACTGAAGAAAATTATAGAATTAGACATATCTTATCATTAGAAACTAGTACTTGGCTTCTAGAAGGACTTGGCTATGTCAACTGAAGGACATAGCTCTAATTCCCCATTGAAGCAAGAAGGAATTAGATTCCAGAAGGACTTGGCTAGGTCATAAAGGAATTTGAAAAGAAATCTAAATGATCTAAAGGAAAATTCTCTCTAAAAGAACTTATATGCCGAAAGGACTTGGTTAGATGTAATGCCCTACTTGATCTTATCATGCTAATTTTTATTAGTATTTAATTAACTTGAAAATATTGACTTATAGTTATCAAGAAATATTGGCATATACCTACATTTGTGAAACTGTAATTTTATTTTACTGATATGACTTTTATTATTGTTAATTCAATCCCCAACTTGTCTTCTCAAATTTAATTTTGGATAGGATATGGTCTTCTCCAATTTATTTCCAAATTTAATATCCATATCCCAAGATGTATTTTCAAATCTAGTTTTGAGAAGATATGGTCTTCTCCAATTAATTTCCAAATTTAATATCCATATCCCAAGATGTCTTTTCAAATCTAGTTTTGAGAAGATATGGACTTCTCCAATTAATTTCCAAATTTAATATCCATATCCCAAAATGTCTTTTCAAATCTGGTTTTGAGAAGATATGGTCTTCTCCAATTTAATTCTAAATTAAATATCCATAATTTATTCCCAAAATGTCTTTTCAAATCTACTTTGAATAAGATATGGTAAGAAAAGTCAAAGATACAAAATGAAATAATAAGGGGGTAGTCATGACGTTAATGATAGGTGGTTGAGGTGGATGTGAGGAAGAGACATAAAACGGAAAGGATGATGGGGGGGGGGGTGGGGGGTCCTTGGTCTTTGTTTTAGTTTTGGAGGATTTTGTTTGAGGAAAGTGGAGAAAGAGACGGGAGAGAATGAAGAGATAAATGAGGGAATACAAACTTTGATTTGAAGAGTGTTTCTTTAACTTGGACAAACTACATCTGGTTGAAATTGGGCTCAGAGGGCTAGGGAACGTATGGAGGTTCCCAGGGCTAGGAAATCATTCCTAGTTTGCTGGGAGGTAAATTTAGTTGGGTAGTTGAGAGGAGCATCCCAACAGAGTCGGGAGCATCTTAACCAAGCTATTGGAACAAGTATTCTTTTGTTTATTGATTACTTATATAAATGGTTGCAATGAACTTTTTACTTGTTTAATATGTTGTAAATAAATGTTAATTGTATATTGTCATAAAATAAATGTTGATTTATAAATAAGTTATTTCACTTCATATTGTGTTTAAATTAAATAAATTTAGTTTCTAGTTAGAGGACCCTAGGTTCAAAATCTGGACCATGAAACCTACCTACTAGCTAAAAAAGAAACAAACAAACAACATTACAAACAATTTTAATTATATTAGAAACCAAAATAAATTGAATTATTAAATTATTAAATGACATTGACCATAAATTTAAATGGTGAAATATTTTTATTGTTATTATTATTTTCCATATTTTCATCAAAATCCATATATATATATATATATATATATATATATATCATAGGCAAAATGTCACATTTACTTTTTCCCTACAATTTGTAAAGGAGCAGAATTTTATGATTGCTAGATGAAACCACGATGTTAAAAAAAAATTATAGATTTAACCATCAACATTCTGAATATATATATATATATATATATATATAACTAACAAAACCACAGTGTTAAACAAGAGAGAAAGTATACAAAATTTTAAATTGGATCTAAGTTTGTCTCTTTTGAATGATGAAGAATGAGAGAATATGCTATAAGTTAAGGTTACATGACTTAAAATCTCGATAAATCACACGTCTTTCAGTTCCTCCGTGAAGAAATGTTAGGCCTTTGGCTGCACCCAAAGAAATTTTCATCCTGATAGACCATGGTAAGGGACGCGACCCTTTTCTAAAAAGATGATTTTCTAGGCTACCTCGAGGCATAAAATCATACACGAGTAGCCTCTGATCATCTTCTATGCAATACCAAATATGTCTAACCAGATTAGGATGGATAAAGTCCCCAAGAAAATTGACTTCTGCCATCCATTCCTTGTGACCTTGTAGCCCATCACGTTTGAGTGTTTTTACGTCTACAGTGAGACCAATACCAGGATTGATAGGAGCAGTGCCATTCTCTTCCATCCAACACTTGAAAATAAAACCAAAGCCACCTTCACCAAGAAGACTTTATATCATGAAGTTTCTGGTTCCATAGTTTAAATCATTAAAAGTGAATTTACGCAACTAGGACGAAACTTTCAAATCATATCCTACTTTGGGAGTGGATGGATTGCTTCATGTATTAATATTACTTGTGGAAGACACTGTCTCAACAGCAGGCAGCTCTTTGCTACTATCATTTGGAGATTTAGTTTCAGCAGAATGGATAGCAGGGTTACTTATGGAGTTATCTACTTTCGATCTGGAGGAGATACAACTGCTCATGAGCCCGAATTTCATACCATGCTAGCATCCCCGTGCCTCGGCTTCATCCTTTATTCATCGGCGTCCAACCCGAATAGAATTTCCCACATACTCCCAAATCTTTACCTGGACAACACCCGGCCCCAGTCCCATCCCGGAGGCCTGATAAAGCACTCCCATAGCCATGGCCTCACACAAATTCAAGAAATGACCCACTTCAAAACCACTGCATCTTCTCAATTTTCCTTCTAACCTTTAGCCAATAAGCCCTTGAAGAACCCAAATAGCTTAGCTGCAACAGAAATCCTCAAAGCTCCTTCTCAAGCCTCTACAACCTCAGCTACAAGGATCCCAAATGCTATCCATCACTCATCTTCCAATTAACTCAGCTATCCAATTCTCATGAATACAATTCAGTTTATTCCGTGATTTTTTCGCGAAGATCTACAAAATTTTTCTTCTATTGATACAGTAACATCTACCTTACCTTTAAAACATGTATATCGACTATTATCTTGGTTCTCGGATTTGGCCACTCCATTCCTGTGCATCAAATTATATCTCCCTTGGTTCCTTCTATTGAGCAGGTGAGAATCAGAAGAGCCATTTGCCTGCGAGTGTCATAGTTTATGTTTCACTTCTTGAGCTTGGTATTCCATCGCCATTGAGAGTAATTTACCAGACCTCTTTACCATGGCTAAGAACAAAACACTCTCAAAAGTTTCCAACCAACCCCACCTCCAGATCTGGCAGTGTACTAAAAAAAGACAGAGACAAGAGCATGGGTTATAAGCCAAAATAATAAATCAAGCCATTAGTACTCATGCAAGTAAGGAATAAGTGGCCCTTCTAGGGAAAGATCTCGGAAATGATACAAAACCTTACCCTGTACCTTATTTTAGCTCTGATCCCAATGGTTTTATGATGTTTAAGCCCTTAGTCGTCTTGTCAATACTATATGTTGAGCTCAAAACAAAGACCCAAATTGATTCCCTCCTTTAATTGTCTCAAATACAAGAACCCATGAAAAGCAAGCCCTATAAAAACTTAATGCAACAGAAGAGGGACCCTTGCCTATATGAGGCTTTCGGCTTCTTTCTCAGTATGTATACTACCTGACAACAAAAACCTAGATGTGGTTTTCTTCTGCTAGCTCTAGAAACCTGAAATAGGTATGTCCCAAGTGGGTACTCTGATATCTAGAGAGGCCAGGCCAAACACTCTTCTCCAGCCTTCTCCTCCAGAGGTAGTGTAAATGAATTATCCTCCGTTCACCAAAAAAAATCCCTCTAGATTACTAGTAGCCAAGGATCTAAATCAATTTCTGCCATCACAACTCTTATCAGGTGTTCTTGATGCATCAGATCTAATGGCAAAAAGCGGAGCTGTGTAAAACAAAAAGGGCCACAAAACCATGGATAAATACCAACTCTTGAGTCCAAGAATAAAACATGATTGATAGTGTGTTGCATGCACTCTATGGCCTCTATATTAAATGTCTCCCTGTGAACTACATTTTTTCTTAGGTAAGAACTATAATGTTAGGACAACAATGCGGAAATTTTTGCTTACGTGAAAACTATAATGTTAGGACAACAAATATAGGGTTTAGTTAATATTTCATTTTCACTGACCTTGACTTTCAAACTAATCATGTTTAGAATGATAAACTGAACCCAGCAATGAGAATTAAATAGTTGAAATCAATGAGATTAACTAGTTGAAATACTTTTCTTTAGTACATTCTTTACACTTAGATAACCAAATATTTTTACCAAGAGTTACTGCCCACCATAAATTACACAATTTTGGACATAAATTTACATAGGCGTTTATTGAGGTTAGTGCCCACCAAAATTTAAGCAAATTGTGGCAGAACCTTTAGAAGAAGAATTATTGACTTAGTCAACAAAGATAACCTATCTATGTATACAAGAAGGTTGTAAATTCCTATAGAGTTAAGATTAACATTAATACAAAGAAATATTATTTTGCAGAAAATATATTTTCTTACAACCATATTAATTCATATAATGACAAGATTTAGTGAGAATGTTGACCTTTTAAGTTGAATTAATACAAGTTGTTTATTTATTAATAATATTTAATAATATAAATGAACTTAAGTGAAATTTTAACAAGTTTTTCACATTATGCTTGATGCCATGCATAATTCTTAACTTTTTTACATGCAACTTCTTGAAATTTTTTAGAGACACAATAGAGTATCATAGATATTGTCATAGCTTATCAATATGCATATGTTTTACAAAACAGAAATCCAACATACTCATATCAAAGTGTCAAAGGTGAACACCAATTGATTAGCACATTAGAACCTCCTTTAAGACAATATATAATATTGAAATATTAAAACATGTAGCACTAATCATTCTATATATATCATTGGGATGGTAAATACCTAACAATAATGTCAGTGTTGAGTTGATTGAGGCCATTAGACACCTACTTTGAAAACACAAGGATAATATATATATATATATATATATATATATATATATATATATATATATATATATGACAATCTAACATTATTGATGGAATTTCAAGAGGACACCTAGTTATAATAATGTGATTAAAAGTGGTAAGTTAATGTTTATGTGAATGCTCAAAATATATAAGATGGATTTAGAATGATTGTTTAGGGATATCTAAAGATATTTGAGGGTGACTATCAATGCGTCATAGCACATGCTTAGATAGAAATGGGAGAGGATTTATTAGATCCATGGTTATCTTCTCAGTATTAGAAATATTTGTTTACAAGCATAACAAAAGGAAAACTTACACCTATCATTATGCAAAACATGTGTGAGCCGAGTAAGAATTGACAAGGCCCTAATTTGTGCTAATAAGTCTTGTATATCATACAGATATTTGAACAATTAAAAATGGTGAGGACGCAAAGAAATCAAGGTCAAGGAGGGTCATCACAAGGACCTCCTACAAATAACCCATTACCATCACTGGAGTTGGCTCTCATGTTTTGTTCCATAGAAGCAATTAATGAGACTTTAAGAGGGTGCTAAACAATTGAAGTCGAAGTAGAGAACCCTCCATCAGGGTTGGGAAATATCGACGGATCAAGAGACTCCGATAGAGGACCTCCAATCGAGGAAATTACTAGGGAGCTCCAAAAGATTAAGCTACTAGAGTTTTCTGGAGGTCGTGCCAGCAAACGTGCAGAAGCCTGGTTAGAAGGAATGAGAAGGTGCTTCACACTAAGATATTATAATTCCAATTCAAAAGCTAAAATACAAATATTCCAACTCAGAGATAGTGCTCTAAATTGGTGGGGTAACTTAGAGTGTCAACTACACCTCACTTCAGACACAGTTACTTGGGCGTTATTTGAGGAGAGACTCAAGACAAAATACCTACAAGCATATTATGAAGAACAACAGGTAGGATCCTTCCATTCTTTGGTACAAGGAAATCGTACAGTAGAAGAATATGAGATTAGATTCATGGAATTGGTCAAGTATGTCTCCTACATGGACAATGACCAACGTCAAGTAGATCGTTTCATTTATGGATTGAACCCTAAGATTAGGGAAATGGTTCGAATGTGGAAACCATCCTCAGTTGCAGAAGATGTGGAACACACTCGTTATGTTGAAGAGTACTTAGACTTAAAAGGTAGAAACGAAACCATTTTTCCACAACAACCAAGGTTTATGGGGAAGGCCCCTCGTACCCTCCCGAGGGGAGGAAGTTTGAGGCCATTGCCATATGGAAACAAGGTTGTACCCAGAGCACCGAAAGTGGGGATTTCAATGGTTACTAGTGCAACTTCACCCATAGCTTCAAGGACACGTGCAAATCAAGGTCATACGTGAGGAGCAACAAGTAGGGGTAGGGGTCCCAAGGGAAGGAATTGTTTCCAAAGAACTCCACAACATTTTGTTGAAAGTCTACCACACATCACTTGTTGGGGATGTGGGGGACCTCATTACCAGTGTAACTATTGTGAGTTACAAACTGGTAACAACCATAGAGCACATGGGCTTCACTCAATGAACCTCTAACATATCACGTTTGTTCATGGCATATTAAACAATACCCTTAATTTGACTACATATTGAAAAATGCCCCTAAAAATCACATTATTTAACCCCCTACAAGTACAAATCCAATACACCTTCCCAATTTAAAAACCACTACTTCTAGTAGATATTTTAGGTATCCATTTTTTCATTAACATTTTTTATACCCCTTTATATTTTCTCATTAACTTTGAGCTCCATTTTTTATACCTGCCAATATAAAAACCCTTTGCCTCCTATATATCCCCCAATATATTATGCCATTTTTTCCTCAATATATATTGCCCAATATGAACCCACATAGTATGGTATTGCTCGCCTAGTAAAGCCCCCGTGCCGTAGAGAAGGAAAGGCACCAATGGGGGAAGAAAGTAGCCACCATCGAATCTATGTAGCATTTGATAACCAACACATTGAACACCATTTTGTTGTGGTAGAAACCTCAGGTATCATAAAAAAAGTAAAAGTTAAATTTTGTTTGATTATGGTGCTACAGATAGTTTCATTTCACTAGTTGCATTAGAAAAATGTGGGTTGGCAGCCTATGAGCACGATGACTTTAAGCAAGTTGAGATGGCTTCTGGGATAAAACAAGCAGTAGGACCTAGTGTTGACCAATGTCAGGTAAATATCACTATGTGTATAACTAAGTTGAAAGCATACGTCAGAGCATTGGGGACATATGATGTAATTATTAGAATGGACTGGCTAGAAGCTCATCGAGCTTTGGTAGACTATTTCAAGAAGAAGGTGATTTGGTTAGCTGATGAAGGTAGGTCAACTGAGATTAGTCGAATAAAGAGAGGAGTGTCCCTACAATTCGTATCCACGATGAAGGTAAAAATTTGTATTCGACAAGGTTGCAAACTATATGTGGTCGAGGTTGTAAGTGACCAGAAAGGACCCACCCTAGATCAACACCCAATTTTATCAAAATTCAAGGATTTTTTTCTTAAGGAATTGACTGGATTACCTCCTGTAAGGGAGATTGATTTCACCATCGACCTAAAAATTGGTGCAGAACCAATATCTAAGACACCCTATAGGATGATAGCTCCAGAACTTTGTGAGTTGCAGATGCATTTATAAGAGCTTTTAGACTTGGGATTTATTAGACCTAGTATTTCACCTTTGGGTGCACCAATGATTTTTGTCAAGAAGAAGGATGGTTCCTTAAGGCTATGCATAGATTCTAACAACTTGAATAGAGCCATAGCAAAGAATAGGTACCTGATACCTAGAATAGATGACCTATTTGATCAAATGAAGGGAGCAATGGTTTTCTTAAAGATCGATCTATGATTGGGATACCACCAATTAAGGATTAAGGAAGGTAGCATCTCAAGAATTTCATTTCAAACTCGGTTTGGTCACTACGAGTTCGTAGTTGTTCCATTTGGTTTGACCAATGCACCAGCAATATTCATGAGCCTCATGAATGGTGTGTTCAAGAAGTATTTGGACCAATTTGTGCAAGTCTTTCTGGATGAATT
Organism: Pinus tabuliformis; assembly: GCA_031772625.1. Taxonomy (NCBI): domain Eukaryota; kingdom Viridiplantae; phylum Streptophyta; class Pinopsida; order Pinales; family Pinaceae; genus Pinus; species Pinus tabuliformis. The sequence goes on along the minus strand of CM062815.1, from coordinate 3,708,357 downwards.
TCTTGTGTATTCCAAGAATGAAAAGGAGCATGAAAAGAAACTAATGGTTGTATTTACTTGCTTAAGGGAAAATTAATTGTATGGAAAATTGTCAAAATGTTCCTTCTTTTAGAAGAAAGTTCATTATCTTGGGCACATCATTTTAGGAGAAGGGATTTTAGTTGACCTAGAAAAGGTAAAGTCCATAATGGACAGGCCAGTACCAAAAAATTCTCATGAGGTCCGTAGTTTTATGGGGATAGCAGGTTATTATCGCAAGTTTTTGGAAGGGTTTTCGAGGATTGCAAAACCCATCACCATGTTACGGCAAAAAGGGGTCAAGTATGAATGAACATATGAATGTGACACTGCATTCACTGAACTAAAGAGGTTACTAACTAGTGCACCGATCCTTCGAGTACCAGACATGGAAAAAGACTTCACTATCTGCACCGATGCTTCAAAGCAAGGGTTAGGAGGAGTATTGATGCAAGAAGGTGGAGTAATAGCTTACGCATCTAGAAAGTTGAAGAAACATGAAAAGTTGTATGCTACCCATGACTTAGAGTTAGCAGAAGTGATGTTAACTTTGAAATTGTGGAGACACGACCTCGTTGGGAGAAGATTTGAGTTAAGAATAGATCATCAAAGCCTGAAGCACCTCTTCACTCAAAGCGATTTGAATCCTAGACAATAGCAGTGGAGAGAATTCATGAGTGAGTATGATTTTGAGATCTCATACATTAAAGGAAAGGAGAATGTGGTGGTCGATGCACTAAGCAGGAAGCCAAGAAATTTCTCCCTAGTACCCTTGAGGGTTAATTTGAGGGAATGTGTGTTGGAGAAACTCTTTGAATATAGTTGGTATCTAAAAGTTATATCAACATTGCAGAGTGGGAAGTAGATAGAACAAAAGTTTGAGGGATATGTCCTTGAACCAGGTGGACTATTGAGATTTCAAGGGAGAATGTACATACCTAATGAAGGGGGTATAAGAAGGACTATCCTCGAAGAGTCACATAGAGCACTCTATTGTGCACATCCTGGAGTGAAGAAGATGTATGTGGACATGAAGAAACTCTTCTTTTGGGAAGGCATGAAACACGACATAGTCCAGTTTTTCACCAAATGTCTTGAATGTCAATGAGTGAAGGTTGATCATCAGCATCTAGTAGGACTCCTACACCCCATGACATCCCTATGTCTAAATGGGAGGTAATTTTTATGGATTTTATTATGGGTTTGCCACTCACGTCACAGAAGCACAATGCTATATTAGTTGTAGTTGATAAATTGACCAAAAGTGCCCATTTCATCCCAGTAAGAGACACTTACGATGTTGTTGATGTGACAAGAGTTTTTATAAGTGAAGTTATTCAACTACATGGGTTACCCCCAAAGATCATTTATGATAGAGATTCTCAATTTACATCTAGGTTTTGGACAAGTTTGCAGTCAACACTAGGGACTGAGTTGAAACTGACCACTCCATATCATCCAGAAATAGATGGGCAGACTGAAAGCATAAATTAGGTTATGGAAGACATGCTTAGAATGTATGTCATGGATAATCAGACTCAGTGGGAAAGGTACTTACCATTGGTAGAGTTTTCCTATAATAACAGTTACCACAGTTCAATCAGGATGCCTCCTTATCAAGGTCTATATGGGAGGCCATGTAGGATGCCATTGAATTAGGAAAATTTGGAGGACCAAGTAATAGTTGGGCTAGAATTAGTTCAAGAAATGGAGGAACAGGTAAGACAGATTCGACAAAGGTTAAAGGAAGCACAAGATAGATAGAAGAGTTATGTTGATTCACAAATGGCTGATCGAAGCTATGAAGTAGGAGACCAAGTTTGTATTTGTATCCAACCCAAGAAAAGCACCATTCAGTTTGGGAAAGGGAAGAATATGTCACCTGGGTTTGCAGGACCTTTTAGGATCAAGGAGAAGATTGGACCAGTTGCCTATCGTCTTTACTGCCACCCCATTTTCATAAAACTCGTGATGTTTTTCATGTATCTATTTTACGACATTATGTTTTTGATGAATCTCACAAACCAGATTGGAGGGAATTGCAGGTCTCAAAAATGGGAACCATAATGGTCAAACCATTACACATATTGGACCGTAGTGTTCGACAGCTCAGAAGTCACATGGTGGACCAGGTTAAAGTCCAGTAGGACAAGTATAGCCTAGGATCTGCTACTTGGGAGGATGCAGAGACTATACATCGTGTCTACCCCTCACTTTTTGAGCATTTGTGGTGCCCATTTTGACTTAGATAGCTACCTATGCTAAGGCTCTATTTGCAGTTCCATGTTATTTATTTTTGAACGCTATGTAATATTGATGCATTTAGTTGGACAGGTGAAACTAATTATATAAATCATTAGATGGATTAGGTATTAATGATTGAGATGTTTGATGTATGACCTAATGTACGACTTACTTGGTTATGATTTTATCTAGTGCATGACTTATCAGAGTTAATTTTGTTCCATGTATGGCTTAAGTGGATATGATTTAACTAATGAATGACTTATTGAAATTATGATTTATCTAATGTGAGATTTATTTCCGGTATGAACTACAAAAGTGACACGTGTATACTAGACTTAATAACATGATGTTTAAGATCACTTATTTATATATATTTCGTTGCTATATATATGCATGAATGAGAACTAACCTACAGATTGCAAAGAACTATATAATAACGAAGATCCACTCTTCCATTGGGGAAGGTTGAGTTGTCTAATAAGGAAAGGTATAATGTACATTGTTCTATTAATTTTTGTATCTACTTGATATGCACTCTTATGACATGGGTAAAATGTAAATGGTAGGTGAAAAGACTACATGACTGGATTATTCAATGGCAAGTATCCAACTAGCATTGTAGTGTGCTCCATATTAGGGTGTTGACCCTAGTTGTGAGGAGGGGTGGAGCTATTTCCCACTGTGTAGCCTCCAAACCTGGAATCGTGGGAGGGCAGTGATGCACATGCTCCCCTAGATGTGTAATGATGATTTCCAGTTGCTTGTTCGGGAAATTAGGTTGATATAGGTTATGCTCCCACCATATCGATTTTATCAGTGGTTAGATTAGTATAGCTGATGCCATAGTATATAGAAGCAAAGGATGGATACGGTGGGAGTGGAAGCAGGTTAGGAAGGATAGGTGGATATAAATTAGTTGGAGACTCTTGATGGAAAGTTGTATCATTGTCTGACTTATTGTTTTGCTACTATAACTCTATCTCTATTTTTGTTATGCCTTATTGTCAAACTTATTTCAAACTCCTTGTATTTTTCTCACTCTAACTTCGGGACAAAGTTTTCTGAAGGAGGGGTTTTTGTAATTCCCTACTTTAGCTTATCATGGTATTTTTTATTAGTGTTTAATTAACCTGAAAATATTGACTTATAATTATCAAGAAATATTGGTATATAACTACATTCGTGAAACTGTAATTTTATTTTACTAATATGACTTTTATTATTGTTATTATTCAATCCCCAACTTTTTTTCTCAAATTTAATTTTGGATAGGATATAGTCTCCTCCAATTTATTTCCAAATTTAATATCCATATCTCAAGATGTCTTTTCAAATCTAGTTTTGAGAAGATATGGTCTTTTCCAATTAATTTCCAAATTTAATATCCATATCCCAAGATATCTTTTCAAATCTATTTTTGAGAAGATATGGTCTTCTCCAATTAATTTCCCAATTTAATATCCATATCCCAAAATGTCTTTTCAAATCTGGTTTTGAGAAAATATGGTCTTCTCCAATTTAATTATAAATTAAATATTCATAGTTTATTCCCAAAATGTCTTTCCAAATCTACTTTGAATAAAATATGGTAAGAAAAGTCAAGGATACTAAATGAAAGGATGAGGGGTAGTCATAACATTAATGATAGGTGGTTGAGGTGGATGTGAGGAAGAGACATAAAAGGGGAAGGAAGATGAGAGGAGGGGGGGGATGCTTGGTCTTGGTTTTGGTTTTGGAGGATTTTGTTTAAGGAAAGTGGAGAAAGGGAAGGGAGAGAATGGAGAGATAAATGATGGAATACAGACTTGGATCTGAAGATGTTGTTTAACTTGGACACACTGCATCTAGTTGGACTTGGGGTCGGAGGGCTAGAGAACCTGTGGAGGTTCCCTGGGCTAGGAAATCATTCCTAGTTGGTTGGGAGGTAAATTTAGTCAGCTAATCGAGAAGAGCATCCCAATAGAGTCAAGAGCATCTTAACCAAGCTATTGGAACATGTATTCTTCCGTTTATTGATTACTTATATAAATGGTTGTAATGAAATTTTTACTTGTTTAATAGGTTGTAAATAAATTTTAATTGTATATTGTCATCAAAGAAATGTTGATTTATAAATAAGTTATTTCCCTTCCTATTGTGTTGAAATTAAATAAGTTTAATTTTTAGTTAGAGGACCTTAGGATCGATCCTCACACTCGGTCATGATCGTAGGAGATTGATACATTTGTCTAATGAGCCATAAGGAAATTTGTCCAAAATACGAGTATGCTTATGTACATATGTGAGAGTTACATTTCCCACTCGAGCATGGAGTTTTCTATAGACATGCATCAACAAAGAATGCTGACAATCTCTTCTTAAGGTAGGAGAAATTCCTGCTAAAGGAGAATGTGTTGCAACCAAGAAGAATACCTCCGTCAGTAAGAGGGAGTGTTGATTTTTGTGTAGCATCGAGAGGTATTCCCCCATGCCAAGCGGCCTCCTAAGTCATCCTAGAAAAATTAAGAAAATTAAAATAAAATAAATTTTATATTTTGGTTTCATGTAGGCTCAAAAGGGAAAATTCAACCCCACCATGAAAGGGTGTGTCCCTTGAGGTAAATGCATCCATTTGACTTGTATATATACACATGATGTGATAGTTCATTTGACTCACTCGCTCATCATGTCTCTTATATGGAAGACACTCATGGGAGCATAAAAGGGATGAAACGACTAAAGTTTGGACTTGGTTTTTGGCAATGATTCCTAAAAATTTTATTGTAAACTTTGGTGAAGAAAAATTTATCTTTGAAGAAGAGTTGTTGGGTTTTCTCCCAAATTTGTGTTTCCAAGGAAAAAAAATTTGTCTCGAGTTCTATTGTGTTTATTTTGAAAAACTCAACATTAACATGAAAAGGAAAATTATGTAGCTTAGATTGGGAGCCAACAAGAAGTCGTGCATAGTGTATTTTCAGTTGCCACTATTACTCAATTATACAAAGTGAAAAACCCACCAATTGTCCAAGAAGAAATCCACTTCGTAGAGGTAGTAATCATAAGTGAAAAAGATGAGCACTAGGACTTTCAAGTGTTTGTTGTAGTTGTAGATTGGATTCTAGACCTTGGGCATACTCGGGGAAGGCAACACCAGTTCCTCTGTTCTATAGATTTATATTGGCAAGTTAAATCCCTACATGGTAAGGTCCTCCTAAAGAGGAATGACACCAAGTTTGAGATTATCTACTAGATGAAGGGAATTCAATGAGATTTGATCAACATCTTTAATTGCCTCCTTAAAAAAGGAAGGCTAATCCAAGGAAAGGGGAAAGGGGCTAGCTCAACGTGGATCTAGTTCACAATAATACTATAAATATCTCCACCTCATCTTATTTCACCATAATACTATAGGTATCTTCACCTCCTCTCCAGTCACCAACATTTTTTTTTCAACTTTCATTAATTATCAACAACTATTCTCCTTGGACAACCTTTTCATATTACATTATGGTGTACATCATGTTATGCTCTAGACTTTATGTCACTATTTTAAACCAAGATACTCTAGTTCTCTAATTGATTAGGTTTCCCATAAGACTTACTATTAAATAATAATAATAATTAAAAAAAAAACATAAAAACAAAAAAACTAATCATAATGTAATTTAATTAAAATTTATTTATTAAAAAATTACATAAAACTTTCACTAATTTACATAAAATTTTAAATTCTTTAACAAAAATAATAATAATTATACAAATTTATAACAAAATACTGAACAATTTTTTTGTCAGCGTACCTTTTAATCACACTGAAAAGTCTGATTTTTCTTTTCATATTAAAATTAAAATAAATTGATTTATAAAAATTGCAGATTGTTTTTTGTGAAATAGTTCATCAAAACAATCTCTATATCGGAAAAAGTATAACTTCTACATCAGCGAAAATAAAATTGTAGAATTTTTTTTTTTTTAAATAGTGTTCATAAAATCAAAATTTCTATATCGGAAAAAATTATAACTTCTACGTCAACGAATATATTATATATTACAGTAGCTATAACTAAGTTATATGACCTATAAGTTCAAGCTCTCTGCAACATATTTGCCCCATAAATATTTCTTCAGACTTATGTTCCAGTACCCAAATATCAGATACTTGCAAGCAATTTTTGTCATTCAAGAGAAACAATTGGAAAAACCCCTCGAAACTTCAAACAGTAAACATGTTGTCGAATGATCTATGTGTAGTTTGCTACCGTAAAGAATCTAAACAAATCCAATTTATCGTGGTTATAAAAAGACAATCCTCTGTCATGATTTTAAATATGATTAAAAAATTAGAAAACATTTCAAAGTACAAGCGCCTAACCTAAACCTAAGGTATGAACAGAAATCCTGACCTTGTTTGCGCTCATCTCTGAGTTTAACCAACCAAAAAATGTTTTAGCCGTTACTGCCACAGGGAAACCTGTATGATCATAGAAAGGCAGCATAAGAATCGCATGAACGGAAAAAAAGAAAAAGAAAAAAAGAGAGTTTTCAATAATCGAGAAAAGGCCGTCGAAGCAAAATCTGTATTGAAGATCACAATATCATAGGTTCCTTACTTTCTCCATTTATTCAAACACTTGTAGAGTTACAAAGCAGCGTCATCTACGACACCAGCTGATCAAGTCTTTAGTAATAGCCCTTCTTCTCTAACGAGGATATCCATGGACTGCTCTGCATCGAAAAATTAATTTTAAAACAATATAAAGGCCTTCAGTATAAACAATATAAACGTGACAACACTGCAAATCTTCAAAACGTCTGGCAAATGGAAAAACTCAACAAAGTTCGTTGGGTTAACAACGGACGTGTGAGTTACGAAGAGACATACAGCCGTGCGCTTCCATTGTGACCGGGCATGTCAACCACGCCCTTTTTGCTAATGTGACCGTTCCAAACTCCCTTGGTTTTGAGAGAAAAATTGAAAGCGAAAAAAACATTTAAAACTGAATTCCCCTTGCAACGAAAGCAGAACAAATTATAAACAACCTAGAAAATCTTGATGAATACCGGAAAGAATTACTCTGTGAAACTTAGTATTAGAAAACCCCACATCTCGCAAGCGCGCTCAAGCAGCTTCCCATCTTTTCCCTTGCAACGAAAGCAGAACCATTTATAAATAAATTTTAAAATTTTGATTAAGAGCACGAAGAACCCTTAAGTGAAACTTAATATTTAAAAAACGCACATGCCACATGCGCGCTGAAATATCACTAGATCGTCTACAGTGAAAATGGCCAGATAACAGTCAATAGGAAAAATACTAAAACTAGCATGGCATGAAGAAAAAGGTAAAGGGTTAACCGACAAATGTCGGGATTTAATGTCCCTAGGGCTTACATGGTATGTATCTGTCTCTGGAAACACCGAAATCAAACATAGCAAACAAAAGCAAAACTAGTCTATGCATGCCACAAGGATCGCCTATTATCAAAATAAATTGATCCTGCACGTTACAATCCCTGTGACGAGGCACGTCCGTTTGCTTGAATCTGACAGAGAGAGATATGGGCACGCAGCATCCCACACACAAGAAATGCCAGGGACTATGTGTGCCCACTCTCTTCTGTCAGCACCTTCCCCAACAAGCCCGCCTTTCTTCCATTCCACGATGAGCGAAAAAAAAGCAAGAGCCACCCATATCCAGATACTCCGGAGTTAATGTGCACGCTACTAATACGACGGAAGTCCACGATGAACGAAAAAAACAAGAACTACCCATATCCAGATACTCCGGAGTTAATATGCACGCTACTAATACGACAGAAATCTCAGAAAAACACATATATGGAGTTTGATACGGAGACAGAAACCCGGAGGGTGCTATATCCCTTGCGGAGCAGGGTAGGATATGGTCACCGTGAAAACGCTGTCTGAATAAATAGTGCGAAGAATGTATCGATTAGTGTGGCATTTAATTAATTTACAGGCGGTGGACCTGCACCAGCAACTTTCTCAGAAACCATGGACCATTTGCTTTGAAGATAACGTGCGTCTCTTTTCCCAATTCAGTTTTATAAACAATTTGTGGGTCTTCCATACCTGCCCACAAACACATTCCGACGCAAAAGCAACGACCTAACATTGTGGGTCGTTATTGTTCCCTTAACTTTCCACATATACAATAACATCAATGTCTTCCATATTCTAGATTAAGCCAATCTTGTAACTTTTTGGGATAGTAGATTTGATAAGGTGTGTGTCGTGATTCTCCTCTCAACTTTCCAATTATACAACTAAATTGTCAATATCTTGCATGTTCGAGATTAAGCCAACATTATAATTTTTTGGGACAATAAAGTTGATAAAATTGAAGATAAAAATTTATTGCCAAAAAAATTTGAGAAAATAATTACATAGATATATAAAAAATATTTTATTAAAAATTACTTACATATATATATGAATTTAAATGAATGAAGAGAGGGAATAAAGAGATGGTGATTGAGATGACTATGTTATGAGGGCATAAGCTATTAATGTTTTTTTGGGCATCCCCACAAATCCCCATTTGATATCATCTTCCAATGAGGATGGAAGTGTTTACAAGTTTCATTCGCATTGAAAAGAAATTATAGTTGTCATGTATCTTGGCAAGGAACCAATTGCTTATGTTTTCTTCAGTCCAGGTTCAGAACTGAGATCGAGATAGGGATTAACGGTGATGCCCAACACAGACGAAATATCCATCAATGAGAATTCAATCTACGAGTGTGTGCTTGAGGATTGAGTTGTTGAACCATTATCAAGGATTTTAAGGTCCTCAATGTTCTACGTGGGAAGCCCTAAATGTAGAGGAAAATCTTTTGCATGAACTATTTGGGAAGCCTAAACAAGTTGGGCACTACGGATCGATCCATGTAAGGCATTGCTAGAAATGACATGGAGCATATTTGAAAGTGAGTTCCACTCTTTTTCTTCCAATGGGGGTGGTAGACAATATAGAAAATCACGAGCACATGAAAGGGTTTCATTTTTTTGTCAATATCGTGGAAGGGAACTCGATCTAGATCTATGTCACTAAGCTTGATAAAGTGGCGACTCTAAAGCAGATCATGCCAAAGCACTTGGAGATTATTGTAGACCAACAACATCTATATTCAAAGGGAAACACATGTAGGATATGTTATAGTTGAAAGACTATAGTATATCCCAAAATCCTTCCATCATCTTGTTGCTTAGGTTGCATGGCGATGCAGTGGGTTCCAGGTACCCAACTTCTTTATCTTCATGCAAGGAGGTGTCGCATGGAAAGGGTCCCATTTCAATGGACCAATCTCTCTCCATTTTAGGAAAATATATTGTTGAAAAATCGGGTGATATTCTAGCACTACAAGTAAACATGGTAACTCATTTCTCTTTTCTTCCATCAAGGTCCATAATTTGCATATTTAATAGGTTTTGGCCAATGTCAGAGGCACTACATCTATGGAATTTTACAACATAGAAACTATGACATTTATCTTTATTTCAAAGGATTTTATGCGGTACAATTGTATTCCCACGAAGATCCATATAAATTTTTTCAAGAAGGTCCTTAGCGGAAGAGTAAAACTCTTCATCTCTCCATGGTTTTTAGGATTTGATTCTTCAAAAATAGTGGTAACAAAGATGTTATTCTCAGTAAGGATACCAAACCTTCCTCTTCCATTTTAACATCACAAGCTACTAGAGAACACTCAAAATACTTTGGGTATTCCTAAAAAGGTGAAAAATGAAATAATGCAATGAGGATTATTTAACTTTTCTTGTATATGTGTACAAATAGAATTAAGCAAAGGTCTATTTGACAACATTATGATAAAAACATATATCCTTCCAATGGATCCAAAGATTGGATTATGAAGAAAATTCCTTTAGATGTCGTACATAGTTTTAAAGAGGATATTTACAGGATTCTTTTCCGCAAACTAAAATACCCCTGAGAAAGAAAAATAGGCAATCCTAGAAAACAAAATGCTATGATCCCTTTGATCCCACTCTTTCAGAGGATGAATAGGGGGAAATCAAGGAGGACTCTCTAATTGATGATGTTGTGAACACTTAGAATTGTGATGAATTTGCACAACCTATGCAGAATGTACAAGGAACATAATTAATCCATGCATGTGAGCACGATAGAAATGTGGCAGGCAAAGAGGATAGGCTAGTGGGAACAAAGAAAGTCCAGGTATAGAAAAGTTTGGATTTTGATAATGAACACCCCCTTGTGGTGATTGTGCCTGAGTTGACAGTTGTTCCTATTGACTCATATACAGGGGTTTCGAGAAAGGTCCAAGGAAAGAAAGGAAGGAAAGATAAGTTAATTGATTATCATAATATTTAACGTATCTTCTGTATGCTTAGAGGATGTTGTATACTCTCACAAGACTCTTGTATTTCATATATTTTAAAGCTTTCCAACATCTGCAAAATATAACCTTTTTTTTTAAATTGCAATGAAATTGTAGTTTTTGCCATGGAAAGAAAAAAAACTAACTAAATCTACATGCGTATGACAATTTTCTTTCCTTTAACATGTTTAAATATGAAAATTCCAAATATCATACCCATGAAATTGTCACTACGTTTTTTTAATAGAATATGCATATTAACAATTTTTTTCTAAAGAAATTATGTATAATTTTATTAATAAAAATAAAATTACCATATAACATATTCAATTGAGTAGATTTATTATTTTCATTGTTAATTCTTTTACTTTCTACTTTTCTGTTTTTTTATATACTTTTTATTGTTCATCGTTTTTTTAATTGAATCAACATTATGTTTTAATTTATTATTTTTTGATCTAATATTTCAGTAAAATATTATCTAATGCTTTTGTACAATTTTTGATTTAGTTTTTTTATCTAACACCTAATTGTTGAAATATGGCAACAAGAATATTCTAATTTAATTTGTCCTTGAATTAAATTGTGGATTAAAATCGAATTTAGTCTTAACAACTACTTGGAAATAATTAATTACTTTATTTTAAATTAATTAGTTGGAGAAATTCAAGTTAGAAGTCTTTCTGAAGTCATGCAAGAGTTATCCCTTAAATTAAGGAGATAAGATTGAGTTATATTTGAGTTAACTCAGTTTAATGAGTTAAGTCCAGCTAAATTAGTTCCAAACTATTTGAGGAACTAATAGTGAGTTAATAGTCAATTGATGCATGCATGCACTCAACTAGTGCTACTCTAGTTAACTGAAGATTCACTCATCAGAAACTCCTGCATGTCTCTTCTGAGAAAGACCAAGTTGAGATTAAAGTCAAGGACAGCGTCCTATGAGTTGTATGTGTTTTCTCATGGAGAATACTCATGCATGCAGTCAAGGATTTAATCCTTGAGGATTGCGCAGTTTTGGAAGGTGATCATCCACTTGGTAGATGGGTTTTCCACTTGGTAATAGGGGAATCATCGACAAGGAACAACACAAGGGAATAGGAGCTTAAAGGGTAGAGAGGAAGGCTAGAGGGAAGTCAAGATTTCCTGTGAGCATCTGTGAGGATTGTACTAAGAGCTTAATAGCTGTGAGAGCTAAGGCTTTGTATAATTCCTATGTATTTCCACCATGTATGATAATACAATAGTGTGAGGCTTTTAGCTGAGGCTTTCCCCAAATAATTTTCATGTGTATTGTGCCATTGATTCTTCTTTTGGTTATATTATTCATCTCGATATTTAAGCTTCCAAAAATTGATAGTAGAAGTAGGTTATAGTATTCTGATCTGATTTATATCGCATTATCGGGTTAACCTACACAGATTTTCTACATGGTATTAGAGCTAGATTTGTAGAAATTTTCTACATGGTATCAGAGCTGTGAACAATATACTGAGAAGAGAATTCAAAGTTTGAAGTTTGGGGTTGCAGGTGCAAATCGAATTCATATCATACTTCAAGGTTGGCCAATGGTGTTCTATGGCTTGAGACTTGAGTATGCCTTGGAAGGTAGCTCGAATTACATAGCATGGAAAGATAGAATGGAGGTTGTATTAGAAGAAAATGTCTTGAAGGAATTCATTGATCAAGAAATCCCAAAGCCAACTTCAACTAATGCACAAGAGTTAGCTGAGTGGAAGAAGTGCATGGCGAAGGCAAGACACATCATCCTTGAGGGAGTTCAAGACCATATTATCTCGAGTCTCCATGGGAAAGATACTGCATTTTCAATCTGGAAGACATTGAAGGACCTCTACCAGAACAGTAGCGACCAGAGGAAATTGGCACTCAATGATAAGCTTCGAAGAATCAATATGGAGAAGGGCGATACTATTTCCACATATTTGAACAAGCTCACCACCTGCAGAGATGAGCTTAGTAGTGTGGGAATAATTACTGCTGATGATGATATGATGAGCCTCACTCTCCTTGGTCTTCCAAAGAGTTGGAATAGCTACTAGGACTTTGTTAATGGAAGGGAGAAACTGTGAGATTGGGAACGACTATGGTCGGATATTATGTAGGAGGAGATCAGGAGGAGCACACGAGATGGTTCTTCATCCAAGAATGATGATGAAGAAAATCTGGCCTTAGCAAGTAAGGCAAGAAAAGTGAAGGGGAAGGCTTCCCATTTCAAATCGAATTCTTCTCATGGAGGGAAGAAGGGTGACATCACTAAAGTAAGATGCTTTAATTGTCACAAGGTGGGACACTATGTGACTAATTGCCCATCGAAGAAGTCCAAGAAGGGATCCTTGGAAGGATCAAAAGGTGAGGCATTAGCCTCTTAGTTCGAAATGGACTTTACCCTCATCGCATGAATGGTTTCATCGATGATAGGTTGTGTCTACTACCTTGACAGTGGAGCCTCATTCCATATGACCGGTGATAAAAATTTATTCAGTGCCTTGGAGGAGAAAGACCTCAAGATGCGCATAGAGATGGGTGATGATGGAAGGTATAGTGTTTCAGGAGTGGGCATGGTTGCCTTTCAGAGGGAGCGTGGAGCTCCTCTCACCTTGACAGATGTAATGTATGTTCCCAGACTGAAGGAGAACTTGGTATCAGTCACGATGTTGGAGGACAAAGGCTACGATGTTGTCTTCAGTAAAGGAAAGGCATTCCTAAGACACATAGCCACAGGTCAGACCAAGACGATTGGGATTTGGGTGAAGAATCTCTATAAATTAGAGGTAAATGATTGTTCAACATTGAGTATGAAAGCAGAATTGGTGCAAAGCCAAGACATTGGCAAGTTGTGGCATAAGCAGTTGGGCCATTTGTATCATGGGGCCTTGAAGATAATGCAGCAAATATCTACAAGACTTCCCAAAGGTAAACTTGAGCAAGTTGACACATGCAAAGGTTGTACCTTGGGAAAGTACACCAAGTCTTCCTTCCATGATTGAGATAGTCGAGCAGAGGCTATCTTAGAGAGAGTTCATACTAATGTGTGTGGACCATTCTTGATGGCATCCACAGCGAAGCAAAGGTATTATGTGCTTTTCATTGATGACTATTCTCATAAATACTGGATTTATTTCATGCAGAAGAAGGACCAAACTTTCACAAAGTTTTGTGAGTTCAAAGCTTTTGTCGAGAAAGAGTCAAGGAAGAAGATCAAGGCCTTCAGAAGTGACAACGGTGGAGAATATGTCTCTCAAGAGTTTAAGGACTTCTGTGCAGCAAAAGGAATTAAAAGAGAGTTGAAGACACTACATAACCCACAACAGAATGGGGTGGATGAGAGGAAGAACAAAACTGTTGTAGGGGCAACATGGGCAATGTTTCATGACTAAGGCGTACCACTTCACTTGTGGGCTGAGGCATGCAACATAGCGGTCTATTTGTAGAATAGAAGCCCACATCACATACTTGGGATGAAGACACCAGAGGAAGCATTCTCTGATAAGAAACCATATGTGGGTCACTTCAAGATCTTTGGCTCATCGGTATATTGCCATGTGACAAAGGATGCATGGAAGAAGCTTGAGCCAACAGTAGAGTTAGGGATATTTGTGGGGTACACTGATACACCTCACAATTATCGGGTGTACTTGCCTACCAGTCAAAGGACAGTGGTTCACAGAGATATCAAGTTTGATGAGCAGAAGGCCATGCGAGTTTCCCTTGAGAGGGAGCTCCAACTATAGGCTTTGGAGGAACTGTTGGTTCCTAAGGAGGAGAAGCCTCAAACTGATATGTAGCAGTTGCATGTAGAGGTTCTAGGAGTGGAGACATCCACTCAAGAAGAGTCTTCCAGAGTTGGACGGAAGCACACAAGAGAAACTGACATATTGTTGGAGGATGCGAAAGAGAATGTGGGAGAACCATCTTCTCAGTGTAGATAGAGGAGGTCATGTGAGAGGTACATTGGATACATGGCCCTTGCTGGGGAATGTGTTGAGACCGAGCCATCTTCCTTTGAGGAAGCAGCACAGCAACTGATTTGGGTTGATGCTATGATGGAGTATGAATCCATAGTTCGTAACAGTGTTTGGGACGTGGTTCCCAGAACAGAGAACAAGTTAGTTGTGAGTTCTCATTGGCTTTACAGGGTAAAGCAAGAAGTTGATGGTAATGTGGAGAAGCATAAGGAAATATTTGTTTCCCGTGGGTTTTAACAGGTCGAGAGGATCATGTTGCTGCAGTATATTTTGATAGAGGATCAAGATGCTAACATTTTGACAAAGGCATTATCAAAGTGTAAATTCGAGTTCCATAGAAACAGGATCGGGGTGGCAGATAATCCCTTTCTTGTTGAGAGGGAGTGTCGAAATATGGCAACAAGAATATTCCAATTTAATTTGTCCTTGAAATAAATTGTGAATTAAAATCGAATTTAGTCTCAACGGCTTCTTGGAAATAATTAATTTATTTATTTTAAATTAATTAGTTGGAGAAATGCAAGTTAGAAGTCTTTCTGAAGTCATGCAAGAGTTATCCCTTAAATTAAGGAGATAAGATTGAGTTATATTTGAGTTGTAATTAGTTAACTCAGTTTACTGAGTTAAGTCAATCTAAATTAGTTCCAAACTGTTTGAGGAACAAATAGTGAGTTAACAGTCATTTGATGCATACATGCACTCAACTAGTGCTACTCTGGTTAACTAAAGATTCCCTCATCAGAAATTCATGCATGTCTATTCTGAGAAAGACCGAGTTGAGATTAAAGTCAAGGACTGTGTACTATCAATTGTATGTGTTTTCTCATGGAGAAAACCCATGCATGCAGTCAAGGATTTAATCCTTGAGGATTGCGCAGTTTTGGAAGGTGATCATCCACTTGGTAGATGGGTTTTCCACTTGGTAACAGAGGAATCATCCACAAGGAACAACGCAAGGAAATAGGAGCTTGGAAGGTAGAGAGGAAGGATGGAGAGAAGGCAAGATTGCTAGCGAGCATTTGTGAGGATTGTACTGAGAGCTGGCTAGCTGTGAGAGCTCAGGCTTTGTATAATTCTTATTTATTTCTGCCATGTATGATAATACAATAGTGTGGGGTTTTTAGCTAAGGATTTCCCCAAAGTATTTTCATGTGTATTGTGCCATTGATTCTTCTTCTTTTTCTGGTTATATTGTTTAGCTCGATCTTTAAGCTTCTATAAATTGATAGTAGAAGTAGGCTATAATATTCTCCTTTGATTTATTTTCATTATCGGGTTAACCTACACAGATTTTCTACATGGTATCAGAGCTGGATTTCTAGAAATTTTCTACATGGTATCAGAGCTTGATTTGTAGAAATTTTCTACATGGTATTAGATCTGTGAATGGTACACTGAGAAGAGAATTCAAAGTTTGAAGTTCGGGGTTGCAGGTGCAAATTGAATTCATATTATAATTCAAGGTTGACCAATGGCGTTCTACGTCTTGAGACTCAAGTATGCCTTGGAAGGTAGCTCGAATTACATAGCATGGAAAGATAGAATGGAGGTTGTATTAGAAGACAATGTCTTGAAGGAATTCATTTATCAAGAAATCCCAAAGCCAGCTTCAAGTAATGCACAAGAGTTGGCTGAGTGGAAGAAGTGTGTGGCGAAGGCGATTCGGATCATCCTTGAGGGAGTTCGAGACCATATTGTCTCGAGTCTCCATGGGAAGGATAATCCATTTTCAATGTGGAAAACATTGAAGGACCTCTACCAGAATAGTAGTGACCAGAGGAAATTGACTAATCCAGGTGGATATTGGTGGCCACCTGCCAAGTCCACCTGGACCCCCAACATTGTCTTTCTCAGCATTTTCAGTTTCCTTAATTGTAGCACAACTTACTATTTTTAGCAGTTTTTCGGGGCCTGAACTTCCGGAGCCGTTTTGAGGCCCTAAACGACGTTTTTTGGGGAATCCAGGGGCAACATGGGTCCATGGAATGGACCATGTTGCCTGTTCCAACAATGATAGTGCTCGGATAGATCTTTCTAATGAGCTATTGTACGCGTCAAACAGAGATCATATGCCAAAGTTACGACCCCGGGAAGTTGGTGTACCAATTTACCCCCAAACAGGGCCCACAGTTTGGCGTTTCATCTCCTAGGGTTAGGTTTTGGAATGTTAAGGGTTTTCCATTATTTCTCAACAATAAATAGGCCTTCGAGCCTCATTGTAACACAGTTTAGAGGCATGTAGCCACCACATCTCTTCTCAGAGATAAGCTACCATCGCCCTAGCTGGTTTATTTCCATTTCTGGTTGTAAGCATATTTCAGTATTTTCCATTAATGAAATGAAGTACTATTTCCGCTGCATCTTTGTGTATATGGTTATCTCTATAATTTTTTGCGTTCCTGTTTAAATCCGGATCAGTGGTATCAGAGCGGTCTGCTTTTTCTCTGTTTTTCTTTGCATGTCCCCAACAAGGTCGGGATATAAGGAGTTAGGGCTTGAACTGGTTGAACCTTTGCAAGACCAGCCTCGCAAATCCCGACGGCCTCCCATGGCGGACGAGAAGAAAGACGAGGGGGTAGGAGATCCCATCAAAATCTTGCTCGAAGAAGCCCTCGAGCGACAACGGAACGCGATGATGGACAGCTTTGCCCAGATCCTTCAGCGGCTACCCAGAAGCAACGCATCGGCTTCTAGCAGCTACACTGGAAACGCCACACCCTTTAAGGTACAAGTTAATTTTGAAATCCCCATATTCGAGGGTCAGATAGACGCAGATGCCGTAGATAAATGGTTAAATCTGCTAGAGGGTTATTTTTCTGTTCATGAATTTTCGAGTCGGGAAAAGATTGTTTTTGCTCTTCTCAAAGTAGCCCCCCACGTCAAGGACTGGTGGGAAACCTACTGCGAGCAGACGGATGAAAGTACTGGCTCACTATTCCCAGCCGCACCCACCTGGGATTCGTTCCGGGATGCCATCAAGGAGCAGTACTACCCTGTCGGAAGCTATGAGGATGAATACATAAAGTGGACCACGCTGCGGCAGGGAAGGGACCAAGACGTGCCGGAGTTCACCAATCTTTTCCATACCATTCGCACAAAGTTGGGTATCAAGGACTCGGAGCAACATTTGATACTCAAATACCGTGGCTGCCTGCACAAGTACATCCAGGAAGAAATACAATTCCTAAACATCCCCTCGCTCGGCGCAGCATACCGATATGCCGTCAAGGTCGAGCAGAAGTTTAAACAAAAGAAAAGAGACTTTGGATCTGCGAATCCGAAGCAGGGGAAAGGTGTCCCTAAACCACAGAACAAAGGACAAAGCCAAGGCGGGACAGCCCAAGACAACCAGCCGAAGCCGCAAGCAAAGAACAGCGCTGCGAAGCCGAAAAAGGACACTGGAAAATGGTGTGAGTTCCATAAGAGCTCCACTCACAACACAAGTGAGTGTCGGGCCAAGCAGTCACTGGTGGCTGAGCTAAAGGTTTCAGAATCAGATGCATGTTCCGACTCTGAGTCAGAACCCGATAAGGGGTATGAAAAAGGGAAGCAGATCATTGATGTGAATCCCAGCGCCACTGTTGCTACCGCAAAGATCCAGAAAAATGAACCCGAAGATCCAGAGGAGGAGGAGCGTCTCTTCCACTCTCAGATGTGGGTAAAGGGCTCCCCGATACAGTTCATTGTTGATAGCGGGAGTCAAAAGAACCTCATTTCGGCAGAGGTCGTGAAGCGGTTGGGCTTACCGACCACAGCACATCCACAACCATACACCATTGGGTGGCTTCAACAAGGACGAGATCTTCGCGTGAGCCAGCAGTGTCGCCTTCCATACAACATCAAGCCCTTCACGGATGAGGTATTGTGTGACATTGCTCCCCTTGAAGTTTGTGATGTATTACTAGGACAACCATACTTGTGGAAGCGACATGTTGTGTATGAATCAAGGCCCCGTGCTGTTATTATTACATTGGGAAATAAGTTGTTTAGGATGCCAGAGGTAGCACCACCTGCCGCCCTCTCTTTGATTACTGCAAAACAATGCAGTAAGATCATTTCCAAAACCAGCAAATTTGTTTTCCTGATGATACGCCCTCAAGGAAAGAAGAAGACAGTGGCCGCGGCCTCCAAACGGGGTCCCTCTGCACGACAACTACAGATGGACAAGGTTGTGGAGGAGTACGAGGACATCTTCACCTCCCCGGCAGGGGTTCCTCTGCACTGTCAAGTCAAGCACTCCATCGATCTGACCCCAGGTGCGCCGCTACCCAATGGACCAATTTATCGGCACTCCGTTCTGGAGAACGATGAAATCAAGAGGCAGATTCAGGAGCTCCTGCAGAAAGGTCACATCCGTCCGAGTTCATCGCCCTGTGGGAGCCTGATCGTGTTGGTACAAAAGAAGGATGGGACGTGGAGACTCTGTATTGACTATCGGGCGCTGAACAAGATCACTGTCCGTAATAGGTACCCGATCCCGCGGATTGATGACATCCTAGACCAACTAAAGGGGGCGAAATATTTCAGCAAGATCGATCTGAAGTCAGGATATCACCAGGTACCAATCGAACCCTCCGATGTGTGGAAGACTGCCTTCAAATCCAAGGAGGGCCTCTTTGAATGGTTGGTCATGCCTTTCGGATTGACGAATGCTCCTGCAACCTTTATGAGGCTAATGGATGACATCTTGCGGCCATTCACCAACTCCTTTGTAGTAGTATACTTGGATGACATTCTGATCTTCAGCCAGAGTTGGGAAGAGCACCTCCACCACATCCGACAGGTTCTCCAAACACTGCGGCAACACAAGCGATGTGCCAATTTGGAGAAATGCACTTTTGGCATGACCCAGGTTCAGTATCTGGGATACATCATTGATGAACAGGGGGTGCATGTCGATCCGGCCAAGATCCAAGTCATTCGGGATTGGCCCTCTCCAACCACTCTAACAGAGCTCCGCAGCTTTCTAGGTCTTGCCAACTTCTACCGCAGGTTTGTGTTGGGGTTTTCTCATATTTCTTGGCCCTTGAGTCAAGTCACCAAGGGCGGGGCGAAAGCAAAATTCTTTTGGTCTGAATCTCAACAGAAGGCATTCAGGGAATTGAAGGATCGCCTCTGCACAACACCAGTGCTCGCGTTACCAGATTTACAACAACCATTTGAGGTCGAGACAGATGCCTCTGACTATGCTATTGGGGCAGTCCTTACTCAACATGGACATCCAGTGGCATATCACAGTGAAACACTTTCAGACACAGTCCGGAAGTACCCCACTTATGATAAAGAGATGTATTCCATTGTACAGGCCTGCCGACAATGGAAGCATTACATTTTGGGGAAGGAAACGGTCATCCACACAGACCACCGACCTCTGCAGTTCATACAGACCCAAGGGAAATTGCAGAATGATCGCCATCAGAAGTGGTCTACATACCTGCAACAGTTTCACTTGAATATCAAGTATAAAAAGGGCAGCACCAATAATGTTGCAGATTGCCTCAGTCAGCCACCGATCATGGCGCTGAACACCGTGCTCAACTCTTGTGGGCACGAGACTGCTGATTGGCCACTTCTCTACAAAAGCGACCCAGAATTCGGCCACACATACCAAACACCCTTGGAAGGTCGGCATGTTGCAGACTTTCACCTCCAGGACGCCCTATTATGCCACCTCGGTCACCTTTGTGTTCCTTCAAGCGAGCGTGCCAAGATGATTTGGGAAGCACACTACAGTCGGGCTGCTGGGCATTTCGGAGTCGAGAAAACAGTGGCAGTACTGCAAAATTATTTCTATTGGCCAAATCTTCGACATGATGTTGGAAAGTACATCCGATCATGTACTGCCTGTGCCATTGCCAAACCGACCATTAAGAAGCACGACCTCTATACCCCGTTGCCTACCCCTAGTCGACCTTGGGAATCCATCTCCATGGATTACATGTCAGGCCTTCCTTCCACCAAGCATGGAAATGACTGTGTTTTTGTGGTCGTCGACAGGTTCTCGAAGATGGCCATTATGATGGCCTGCAAGAAGAATATCACAGCAGAAGCCATTGCTAAACTCTTCTTTGAGCGAGTGTGGGTGCACTTTGGGATCCCACAGTCTATCATCTCAGATCGGGACAGTCGGTTTCTCAGCACATTTTGGTCCAGTCTCTGGTCAATGCTGGACACCAAACTCACGAAGTCCACAACCTTCCATCCTCAAACTGATGGCCAGACAGAGGTTGTCAACAGGATGATTGTGCACATTCTGCGCATGTATAACTCAAAGCATCCACGCACATGGGACGAGAGCCTCCCCTATGTTCAGCACAGCTACAACCGAGCTCTTCACAGCTCCACTGGCCATAGCCCTTTTCAGGTGGGTTTGGGATTCCAGCCACTATGCCCCATTGATGTGGCCATGCCCCTTGTAACTACTCACATGAATTCAGCTCATGTCCAGTCCGAAACAGATAAGGCCACCAGCTTCATTGAGCGCATCCAACATATTTGCCAGTAGGTCCATGACATTCTTGAGAAATCAAATGCCAAGTACAAGCAGCGACATGATCAACACCGGGTGCCACACAAGTTTCAGGTGGGCGACAAAGTCTGGTTGCATTTGCAAAAGGAACGCCTTACCGGAGCCTATCGGAAATTGAGACCACTCCGATATGGTCCTTACACCATTACTAAGGCGATGGGAGACAATGCATTTGAGCTCAGCATTCCCCCATTCCTTGGCCTACACCTAGTGTTCAATGTGGACCGCCTTCGGCCATACTTTCCACCATTGCTAGACACATCCGACATTGCAGAACAGCTCAAACCCACAGAATTAAATCCAGAATGCATGGAACAAGCTGCAACCGATCGGATCATGGACACACAGATCAAGAACACTCGCCAACAAAATATCCAACTGTATCGAGTTGTCAAAGCAGGCCAACTCCCTCAGCAGGGCAAGTGGCTCACCAGGGAACAAGTTCAGCAGAAGTTTCCTCATCTCATGGAGGAGCTCAACGCAATGGGGACCATTGCTTCCTAAGGGGGGAGGAATGATCCAGGTGGATATTGGTGGCCACCTGCCAAGTCCACCTGGACCCCCACCATTGTCTTTCTCAGCATTTTCAGTTTCCTTAATTGTAGCACAACTTACTATTTTTAGCAGTTTTTCAGGTCCTGAACTTCCAGAGCCGTTTTGAGGCCCTAAACGACGTTTTTTGGGGAATCCAGGGGCAACATGGGTCCATGGAATGGACCATGTTGCCCGTTCCAACAATGATAGTGCTCGGATAGATCTTTCTAATGAGCTATTGTACGCGTCAAACGGAGATCATATGCCAAAGTTACGACCCCGGGAAGTTGGTTTACCAATTTACCCCCAAACGGGGCCCACAGTTTGGCGTTTCATCTCCTAGGGATAGGTTTTGGAATGTTAAGGGTTTTCCATTATTTCTCAACAATAAATAGGCCTTCGAGCCTCATTGTAACATAGTTCAGAGGCATGTAGCCACCACATCTCTTCTCAGAGATAAGCTACCATCGCCCTAGCTGGTTAATTTCCATTTTTGGTTGTAAGCATATTTCAGTATTTTCCATTAATGAAATGAAGTATTATTTCTGCTGCATCTTTGTGTATATGGTTATCTCTGTAATTTGTTGCGTTCTTGTTTAAATCTGGATCATTGACTCAAGGATAAGTTTCGAAGAATCAAGATGGAGAAGGGTGATACTATTTCCACATATCTGAACAAGCTCACCACCTACAAAGATGAGCTTCGCTGCATCGGAATAACTACTGCCGATGATGATATGGTGAGCCTCGCTCTCCTTGGCCTTCCAAAGAGTTGGAATAGCTACTAGGACACTGTGAATGGAAGGGAGAAATTGCCGGATTGGGAACGACTGTGGTCGGATATTATGAAGGAGGATATTAGGAGGAGCACACGAGATGGTTCTTCATCCAAGAATGATGATGAAGAAAATCTGGCCTTAGCAAGTAAGGCAAGAAAAGGGAAGGGGAAGGCTTCCCATTTCAAATCGAATTCTTCTCATGGAAGGAAGAAGGGTGACATGACTAAAGTAAGATGCTTTAATTGTCACAAGATGGGACATTATGCGACTAATTGCCCATCAAAGAAGTCCAAGAAGGTATCCTCGGAAGGATCAGAAGGTGAGGCATTAGCCTCTCAGTTCGAAATGGACTTTACCCTCATTGCATGCATGTGTCATCAATGATGGGTTCTGTCTGGTATCTTGACAGTGGAGCCTCATTCCACATGACTGGTGATAAACATTTATTCAGTGCCTTAGAGTAGAAAGACCTCAATATGTGCATAGAGATGGGTGACGGTGAAAGGTATAGTGTTTCAGGAGTGGGCACGGTTTCTCTTCAGAGAGAGCATGGAGCTCCTCTCACATTGATAGATGTGATGTATGTGCCTGGACTAAAGAAGAACTTAGTATCAGTCGCGATGTTGGAGGACAAAGGCTATGATGTTGTCTTCAGTAAAGGAAAGGTGTTCCTAAGACACATAGCCCCAGGTCAGACCAAGAGGATAGGGATTCAGATGAAGAATCTCTATAAACTAGAGGTAGATGATTATGCAGTATAGAGTACGAAAGCAGAATTGGTGCAAAGCCAAGACATTGGCGAGTTGTGGCATAAGTGGTTGGGCCATTTGCAGGATGGGGCCTTGAAGATAATGCAATAGATATCTACAAGACTTCCCAAAGGTAAACTTGAGTAAGTTGACACATGCAAATGTAGTACCTTGGGAAGTACACCATGTCTTCCTTTCATGATCGAGACAGTCGAGCAGAGGCTATCTTAGAGTGAGTTCATACTGATGTGTGTGGACCATTCTCGATGGCATCTACAGCAAAGCAAAGGTATTATGTGATTTTCATTGATGACTATTCTCGTAAATGCTGGACTTATTTCATGCAGAAGAAGGACCAAACTTTCACAAAGTTTTGTGAGTTCAAAGCTTTAGTCGAGAAAGAGTCAGGGAAGAACATCAAGGCCTTGAGAAGTGACAATGGTGGATAATATGTCTCTCAAGAGTTTAAGGACTTTTGTGTAGTGGAAGGAATTGAACAAGAGTTGACGGAACCTCATAACCCACAGCAGAATGGGGTGGCCGAGAGGAAGAACATAAGTATTGTAGGGGAAGCATGGGAAATGCTGCATGACCAAGGCCTACCACTTCACTTGTGGGTTGAGGCATGCAACATAGCAGTCTATTTGCATAATAGAAGCCCGAATCGCATACTTGGGATGAAGACACCAGAGGAAGCTTTCTCCGGTAAGAGACCAGATGTGGGTCACTTCAGGATCTTTGGCTCTTCAGTATATTGCCATGTGACAAAGGATGCACGAAAGAAGCTTGAGCCGGCAACAGATTTGGGGATATTTGTGGGGTACACTGATACACCTCACAACTATCAGGTGTACTTGCCTACCAGTCAGAGGACAGTGGTTCGCAGAGATCTTAAGTTTGATGAGCAGAAGGCCATTCGAGTTTCCCTTTAGAGGGAGCTCCAACTATAGGTTGTGGAGGAACTGTTGGTTCCTAAGGAGGAGGAGCCTCAGACTGATGTGGAATAGCCGCATGCAGAGGTTCCAGGAGTGGATACATCCACTCAAGAAAAGTCTTCCAAATATGGACAGAAGCGCACAAGAGAAGCTGACAGATTGTTGGAAGATGCAAGAGAGAATGTGGGAGCACCATCTTCTCAGCGCAGACAGAGGAGGTCACTTGAGAGGTACACTGGATACATGGCCCTTGCTGGGGAATGTGTTGAGACCGAGCCATCTTCCTTTGAGGAAGCAGTGCAACAGCCAATTTGGGTTGATGCTATGGTGGAGGAGTATGACTCCATAGTTCGTAATAGTGTTTGGGATGCAGTTTCAAAACTGGAGAACAAGTTAGTTGTGAGTTCCCGTTGGCTTTACAAGGTAAAACAACTTGTTGATGGTAGTGTGGAGAAGCATAAGGCAAGATTTTTTCCCCGTGGCTTTTCACAGGTCAAGAGGATCATGTTGCTGCAGTATATTTCAATAGAGGAGCAAGTTGCTGACATTTTGACAAGGGCTTTGTCAACGTGTAAATTCAAGTTCCATAGATACAAGATCGGGGTGGCAGATAATCCCTTTCTTGTTGAGAGCGAGTGTTCAAATATGGCAACAAGAATCTTCCAATTTAATTTGACCTTGAATTGAATTGTGAATTAAAATCAAATTTAGTCTCAAGGGCTACTTGGAAATGATTAATTTATTTATTTTAAATTAATTAGTTGGAGAAATTCAAGTTAGAAGTCTTTCTGAAGTCGTGCAAGAGTTATCGCTTAAATTAAGGAGATAAGATTGAGTTATATTTGAATTTTTATTAGTTAACTCATTTTACTAAGTTAAGTCCAGTTAAATTAGTTCCAAACTATTTGAGGAACTAATAGTGAGTTAACAGTCAGTTGATGCATGCATGCACTGAAATAGTGCTACTCCAGTTAACTAAAGATTCCCTCATCAAAAATTCATGCATGTTTATTTTGAGAAAGACCAAGTTGAGACTAAATTCAAGGACAATGTACTATCAATTGTATGTGTTTTCTCATGGAGAAAACTCATGCATGCAGTCAAGGATTTAATCCTTAAGGATTGCGCAGTTTTGGAAGGTGATCATCCACTTGGTAGATGGGTTTTCCACTTGGTAATAGAGGAACCATCCACAAGGAACAACACAAGGAAATAGGAGCTTGGAAGGCAGAGAGGAAGGATGGGGAGAAGCCAAGATTGCTAGTGAGCATCTATGAGGATTGTACTGAGAGCTGGCTAGCTGTGAGAGCTCAGGCTTTGTATAATTATTATGTATTTTCGCCATGTATGATAATACAATATTGTGGGGTTTTTAGCTGAGGCTTTCCCCAAACTATTTTCATGTGTATTGTGCCATTGATTCTTCTTCTTCTGGTTATATTGTTTAGCTCGATCTTTAAGCTTCTGCAAATTGATAGTAGAAGTAGGCTATAGTATTCTCCTTTGATTTATATTGCATTATTGGGTTAACCTACACAAATTTTCTACATGGTATCAGAGCTTAAATTGTGGAAATTTTCTACATGGTATCAGAGTTGGATTTGTAGAAATTTTCTACATGGTATCGGAGCTGTGAACAATATACTGAGAAGAGAATTCGATGTTTGAAGTTTGGGGTTGTAGGTGCAAATCAAAATCATATCATACTTCAAGGTTGGCCAATGGCATTCTATGGCTTGACACTCGAGTATGCCTTGGCAGTTAGCTCGAACTACATAGCATGGAAAGATAGAATGGAGGTTGTATTAGAAGACAATGGCTTGAAGGAATTCATTGATCAAGAAATCCCAAAGCCAACTTCAAATAATGCACAAGATTTGGCTGAGTGGAAGAAGTGTGTGGTGAAGTCGAGACAGATTCGAGACCATATTGTCTCGAGTCTCCATAGGAAGGATAATACATTTTCAATGTGGAAGACATTGAAGGACCTTTACCAGAACAAAACGACCAGAGGAAATTGGCGCTCAAGGATAAGATTTGAAGAATCAAGATGGAGAAGGGCGATATTATTTCCACATATCTGAACAAGCTCACCACCTGCAGAGATGAGCTTGGAAATGTGGGAATAACTACTGCAGATGATGATATGGTGAGCCTCACTCTCCTTGGCCTTCCAAAGAGTTGGAATAACCACTAGGACTCTGTGAATGGAAGGGATAAACTGTCAGTTTGGGAACAACTGTGGTCGAATCTTATGCAAGAGGAGATTAGGAGGAGCACACAAGATGGTTCTTCATCCAAGAATGACGATGAAGAAAATATGGACTTAGCAAGTAAGGCAAGAAAAGGGAAGGGGAAGGCTTCCCATTTCAAATCGAATTCTTCTCATGGAGGGAAGAAGGGTGACATGACTAAAGTAAGATGCTTTAATTGTCACAAGATGAGACATTATGTAACTAATTTCGCATCCAAGAAGTCCAAGAAGGGATCCTCGGAAGGATTGGAAGGTGAGGCATTAGCCTCTGAGTTTGAAATGGACTTTACCCTCATCACATGCATGGTGTCATCGATGATGGGTTTTGTTTGGAATCTTGATAGTGGAGCCTCATTCCACATGACCGGTGATAAAAATTTATTCAGTGCCTTGGAGGAGAAAGACCTCAAGATGCACATAGAGATGGGTGACGATGGAAGGTATAGTGTTTAATGAGTGGGCATAGTTGCTATTTAGAGGGAGCATAAAGCTCCTCTCACCTTGACAGATCTGATGTATGTGCCTGGATTGAAGAAAAACTTGGTATCGATCGCGATGTTGGAGGACAATGGCTACGATGCTGTCTTTAGTAAAGGAAAGGTGTTCCTAAGACACATAGCCACAGGTTAGACCAAGAGGATAGGGATTCGATTGAAGAATGTGTATAAAATAGAGGTAGATTATTGTGCAGCATTGAGTATGAAAGCAGAATTGGTTCAAAGCCAAGACATTGGAGAGTTGTGGCATAGGCAATTGGGTCATTTGCATCATGGGGCCTTGAAGATAATGCAACAAATTTCTATAGGACGTCCCAGAGGTAAACTTGAGCAAGTTGACACATGCAAAGGTTATACCTTGGGAATGTACACCAAGTCTTCCTTTCATGATCGAGACAGTCGAGAAGAGGCTATATTAGAGCGAGTTCATACTGATGTGTGTGGACCATTCTTGACGACATGCACAATGAAGAAAAGGTAATATGTGATTTTCATTAATGACTGTTCTTATAAATGCTAGATTTATTTCTTGTAGAAGAGGGACCAAACTTTCACAAAGTTTTGTGATTTCAAAGCTTTGGTCGAGAAAGATTTAGGGAAGAAGATCAAGGCCTTGAGAAGTGACAACGGTGGAGAATATGTCTCTCAAGAGTTTAAGGACTTATGTGCAACCGAAGGAATTAAACGAGAGTTGATGACACCTCATAACCCACAACAGAATGGGGTGGACGAGAGGAAGAACATAACTATTGTAGGGGTAGCATGGGAAATGTTGCATGACCAAGGCCTACCACTTCACTTGTGGGCTGAGGCATGCAACATAGTGGTCTATTTGCATAATAGTATCCTGCATCGCATTCTTGGGATGAAGACACCAAAGGAAGCTTTCTCCGATACGAGACCAGATGTGGGTCACTTTAGGGTCTTTGGCTCATCGGTATATTTCCATGTGACAAAGGATGCACAGAAGAAGCTTGAGCCGACAACAGAGTTGGGGATATTTGTGGGGTGCACTGATACACCTCACAACTATCAGGTGTACTTGCCTAACAGTTGGAGGACAGTGGTTCGCAGAGATATCAAGTTTGATGAGTAGAAGGCCATGTGAGTTTCCCTTGAGAGGGAGCTCCAACTACAGGTTGTGGAGGAACTGTTGGTTCCTAAGGAGGAGGAGCCTCAGACTGATGTGGAGCAGTCGCATGCAAACGTTCCAGGAGTGGAGACATCCGCTCAAGCAGAGTCTTGTAGAGTTGGATGGAAGCGCACAAGACAAGCTGACATATTTTTGGAGGATACGAGAGAGAATGTGGGATCACCATCTTCTCAGCATAGACAGAGGAGGTCACCTGAGAGGTACACTAGATACATGGCCCTTGCTAGGGAATGTGTTGAGACCGAGCCATCTTCCTTTTAGGAAGCAGTGCAACAACCAATTTGGGTTGATGCTATGGTGGAGGAGTATGACTCCATAGTTCGTAACAGTGTTTGGGACATAGTTTCGAGACCAGAGAACAAGTCAGTTGTGAGTTTCTGTTGGCTTTATAAGGTAAAGAAATCTACTGATGGTAGTGTGGAGAAGTATAAGGAAAGATTTGTTTCCCGTGGCTTTTCAGAGGTTGGGAGGATCATGTTGCTGCATTATATTTCGACAGAGGAGCAAGATGTTGACATTTTGACAAAGGCATTTTCAAAGTGTAAATTCGAGTTCCATAGAGACAAGATCGGGGTGGCAGATAATCCCTTTCTTATTGAGAGGTAGTGTTGAAATATGGCAACAAGAATATTCCAATTTAATTTGTCCTTGAATTAAATTGTGAATTAAAATCTTGTTTAGTATCAACAACTACTTGGAAATAATTAATTAATTTATTTTAAATTAATTAGTTGGAGAAATTCAAGTTTGAAGTCTTTCTGAAGTCATGCAAGAGTTATCCCTTAAATTAAGGAGATAAGATTGACTTATATTTGAGTTGTAATTAGTTAACTCAGTTTACTTAGTTAAGTCAATTTAAATTGTTCCAAACCGTTTGAGGAACTAATAGTGAGTTAAGAGTCAGTTGATGCATGCATGCACTCAACTAGTGCTACTCCAATTAACTGAAGATTTCCTCATCATAAAGTCATGCATGTCTATTCTGAGAAACACTCAGTTGAGATTAAAGTCAAGGATAGCGTACTATCAGTTGCATGTGTTTTCTCATGGAGAAAAGTCATGCATGCAGTCAAGGATTTAATCCTTGAGGATTGCGCAGTTTTGGAAGGTGATCATCCACTTGGTAGATGGGTTTTCTACTTTGTAAAAGGGGAATCATCCACAAGGAACAATGCAAGGAAATAGGAGCTTGGAGGGAAGAGAGGAAGGTTGTAGACAAGCCAAGATTTCCTGTGAGCATCTGTGAGGATTGTACTACGAGCTAGCTAGATGTAAGAGCTAAGTCATTGTATAATTTCTATGTATTTCCACCATGTATGATAATACAATAATGTGGGGTTTTTAGCTGAGGCTTTCCCCAAAGTATTTTCATGTGTATTGTGCCATTAATTCTTCTTCTTCTGGTTATATTGTTCAACTCGATCTTTAAGCTTCCCCAAATTGATAGTAGAAGTAGGTTATAGTATTCTGCTTTGATTTATATTGCATTATCGGGTTAACCTACACAGATTTTCTACATGGTATGAGTGCGAGATTTGTAGAAATTTTCTACATGGTATTAGAGCTGGATTTGTAGAAAATTTCTACACTAATTAATCTAACATTTCATTACAACATCTCCCTATACATAAGTGTAAACAACCTTTTTGGTACCATTGATAATTAAATTATATTAGGTTAGATAAAGATTTCGGCGTAAATCACATGAAAAGTCATTTGTCGACGCGTTTCGAACCAATGGTTCATCGTCAGGACAAGATGAAGAAAACAGATCTAGTAAGCATGCTATATTCCAACGGCTACTAAGAAGAATTTGTAATTCCTTCTTAGACAACTAAATTAGTAATTTGACCTTTAATTTTTTATTATTTATTGGTTATCTTGACTTTGAAATATTATTAGGTCACTAGATCTAGCATGCTTAGCTAGATCAATATGGATAATTAAATTATATTATTTATTATTTTTCAAAATTTTCATATTCACTTTTAATGTAAATGTGGAAACTGTTGTTGTTTTTCTTAGATTGAGAAAAAATATTTGATCAAGTAAAATCAATAGGAAATAAATTATCAAATTTCAATTATATATATACTTCATCCATGCATGATGACACTCTTAGATATAACTATTACTACAAAATTTCATTATTGCAAGGAGTCCATGTTGTTCTATTTTTTTATGACTATTAGAGCCACTCAACGCACAGTCCCATACTTTCTCTTTATCACATTTTTCTCAACGTTGTGTTCAAACACCTTATGGGACATAAATCCTTTATATATATATATATCAATCAACATGGGAGGCTTTAAGTAATAAATGGGATGAACCAAAAGGGTTATATCCTTTGTAAAGAAAAACAACAATACCCTTTTACATAACTCGGCCCTCTTATTCAATCTTCCGGCAGTGGAGCTTCTTCCCTTTTAACTTGCATTATTAGGCTCTTCTACATTCCATCATATGACATCGCCTTGCGATCTTATGAACGAACGCCCAGTTTCCCAATGGCCGACCTTTTCTTCATTGCTTGTTCTTCAATCCTCCTGCTAAAGTCTTCCAAAGTAGCCCACTGCTTCACACAATGCTCCACGTACTCCTCAACTACTACCATTGTTCCACTGTTTATTTCACAGTTGAACCACATACCAGGTTAGCTCCCTATTTCATGATTGACTCCATGGAAAATATATCTACCAATGCCAACAGTTAGAGGCCTCCGGATGGGTTCTACTCAAGTCCTCCATATCAACTCTAGCCCACTCACTGTAACCCAATGCAATGAGAAGGTATTCACAAGAGCCTGGCGCGATAGAACCTCCAAGCGGAACCCACAACATAAATATTCCAGCCCACTATTGATTCCTCCCCTAGCTTGATTCAATTGCCTCTAGCTACTCTGTTATTTTGATTAACTCATAATTATTGATCATAAAATTGAGTAATGATTGACAATGTTGCTCCTTCCATTGTGAAAAGGGTTCTTGCTTCAACTGTAACAAATCCTTTGATCCTCTTTGTAATCTTCACACTCCCTGTGTGCTACTCTGGTCCTGCAAACAATGTATATGAATATGTGAATCCCTCCTTAGCTTTAACACAATAACTAAGCATTCACACATAATAGGTTGGTGATTAGTAACGATGGCTCACACTCTGAATCCATATACTCAAAACATAGTGTTCTCATATATTTTATACAATAAATTACAAATGACCTCCTTGGTTTAGAATATATCATTCGGCCCTCCCATCCTTTTGGCCCTACTTGGCCTTGAAAATTGTTGAATCTTTTTTATACACTTGGCCATTAATTTGATGAAATTGATTCTATTTAAACAAAAAGATCTAGAGCTGAATTTTGGTTTAGATCTATTATTTTTTCAGTTAAGCTAGATCTTCTAGATTTATATTTTTGTCAAAAGATTTAACTAATCCAAAATATATAAATTCTCTCAATATTCTGAAAATCTCTTCAAAAGAATACATCCCATTACAATTGTATTTTTAAATACATATTTTTCTAAAACTTTTTAAAAACATAAGAAATACAATAATTAGATAATTACATTCAATTAGGGAACCAATTCCCTTGGTAAATGAAAACCCTTTAAGTCTAGTCAAAATACATTTTTGACTTGGAAATGAAATGCTTTTGTATCACAAACCCATCATAAAAATTGAAAACTAGTCATGAAAACTAAAACAATATAGAGTCCTTCAATAATAATTTTTTGCATTTTTAAAACAATAACTAAATATATATAGAAGTGTCACCATCCATACGAAATAAAATAATAAAATAATTACATTCAATTAGGAAACCAATTCCCTTCGTAAATGAAAACCCTTTAAATCTAATCAAAATACATTTTTGACTTGGAAATAAAATGCTTTTGTATCACAAACCCATCATTCATGAAGACTAAAACAATATAGAGTCCTTCAATAATAATTTTTTGCATTTTTAAAACAATAATTAGATATAGGAGTGTCATCATCCATACACTAAACAAGTAAGGATTTTATTTTTACTTATTCCATAACTTTTTTCCCTTTCCCCACATGTTTAGTAGAGAATCGTTGGCAACAACTTATATAAATTGACTGACATATATATTTATGAGCTCATGTTACTAAATTTTGTATTAATATATTAAATATTATTTACGCTGCTCAGCAATAACTTATATATATTGATTTTTTATATATTTACATTCATGTTATTATTAAGTTTATTTTATGTATTTAAAATCATGTTACTAAATTTTGTATTAGTATTTTAAAAAGTATTTTTTTTTATTTTTTAAATATTTGATTAGATATATTTTTCTATCTTTTCATAATCACCTTTCACTTATAGTACAACTTTCTTACTATGTATAAATTTCATAACACGTCATCCACTTATCTCAAATTACTCCTCTTCACTTATAGTACAACGGTCTTACGTGTATAATCTTCATAACACCTACCTTATCTCAAACTACTCGAAGTATAATTAATTTTGTTGGAAAAATATGTGACAAATTTTCTTATAGCTAATTTTGAAATATTGTTCCATGTACCAGCTTCATAATTTGTCGTTCACTTATCTCAAGCTACTTCACAATATAGTTAACTTTCTTATATCAAACTACTCTTTAGTATATAGTTAAGTCTCTTGTCTCAAACTACTCCATATATAGTTAATTTTGTTAGCCAATTATGTGACAAATATTCTCGGAGCGAATTTTGAAATGTTGTCCGTGTACTAGCTTCGCTTCATAATGCCTCCTTCACTTACGTCAACCTACTTTGCAATATAGTTAAGTTTCTTAGCCAAATTGGGGGACTAATTTTCTTAGAGCTAGTTCTGAAATACTTTTCCTTTTTTATAAAATATGATATTTCTTGAGGTGCTGTTCTTAGAACATTAGTAAGCAAGGTTATGTTATGGATTTTGGAAATAGAGATCTTTAAAGATTGAATATTTGTAGGCTTTCTCATCCTTGGTATTTTTGGTGGTAATTGACACTCTTATAGGTAAACGTGAAAGATCATTTCCATAATTCACACTTCCAATAATCCTCATCCTTCTCTCTACAAAGGAAGAAGTTTCTAAACCTGGAATATTCTTTTTTATTTTTATTCTTTTCCTTTAGACCATTAGGAAGGTGCATTCCACGAAAATTATCTCTACAATTTATGATATTATGGAGGGGAATTTAATTTGTGAATAGCGCTAATCTCGAACAAGGATTCAACCTTAGCGGTGTATCGATCTTTAGAAATTTTCAAAGAATTAATGGATATGTATGCAGGTGATATAAAAATGCTACTTTGAAATTGTTTGTCAATAGTTTTAATATCTCCTTGTATGGCTTACTACTAAACTGATTTTTTAATATATAATTTGAATTTATTATGGGAAAAGGGCAAAAATCTTTCGCAGAAGGAAATTAATATGAAATGAAATGATTTAGAGAATAGAAAACATTATATTGTTTATTTTTTTTGGGAGTTAAACATCCACTGGGGATTTGAACCACTGACTTACCATCAATCCAAAGAGCTTCATGGGCACATTATATTGTTTATCACACGAATCTCTTTTTTTCATTTAATATACATTGTAATTAGCAAATCTTAATGTTAATTAAATACATGATATCAATTTATTATAAAAATCAAATCACTTTTTTCATGATAGATTTGAAGTTGTTATAATTAAAAAAATCATAAAAAATTAAATAATAACTTTATTTTAAAATATTATTATTATTAATTATAAAAAAATACATGTAGAAGGCTTCTTAACCCTAGAGATTCTTAATTGTAAATAGGCATTATTACAATATCATGTGTTAATACCATGGTTTATCAATACCACATGCGCCAAAAACCATAATTCATTTGTTGTGACACTTGCTCACGTGGCATTTTTCTCAACTAAGAAATTTAATTAGGGTGAAAATGCGATACATATTTTGGAGATAAATTTCAACCTTTGTATTTATGAATACTATTAAGAATATTTTGTGGAGTTTAAATCCCTATCATCCACCCAATAATGATTGATAATTAAGTTAGTATTTTGGAAGCTTTGTTCCAAAATAGACATGCCCATCAATGTGACTATCTATTTAGTTAATAATTAAATTATATTATTCATTATCTTTGGATTCTTCCTTCATTCTATAATTACACTGATAGGCATGTTTATTTCAAAATAGGTCTCCCACAATGTTAATTTAATTATTAGTAATTATTATGTTTCTTTTTGTCACTGAAATTGCTTTCATTAGAAGTCTATAAGAAACAAGGATTACAAAAGATATCTCCACAACCACTTTTTCCTCATTCATACCAAACTTTTTGGATTTGGAGGCCGAAGGATACCACAGATAACCTTTTTTCATATATTATTTATGCTAGGCTTACAAGCCATACATTACTTAAGGGAGGAAAAAAGATCACAAAAAATAACCACAAAATTTCAAGGAGGGGGATTGGAGGGAGTACAGGGGGGCTACAAAATAGCCAGCACATTCATGCATATGGAAATCAATATGTTCAACCTAAGCTTCCAAGTTGCAGAGCAAGTTCGTTCTGTAGTGGCTCTGTCGGAGGCTTTCCAACTGTTCCAATATTTCGTTCTGGATGAAATGTATCATTTATATATGCAACCAATTCATTGCGGTCTTCATAACTATGAGCGTGGAGGATATCCATATTGACCTAAACACCTCTTAGCTACTCTGCTAGCGACTCCAAAGAAGTTGGAGAAACGATACAAGCTAGAGAGTGAGCGGAAGAGTGAGGCACTTTGCCCTCTCATTCCAAACTTGTTGAGTTTCCTAAAGAAGAGTTATGGCTATGAGATGGATGACCCACGTTGAATGTATGATCAACCCAACGGCGAGACCGCCCTCTTTTGCAGGGCATTGTATTCAGAGCGGAAAGACTAAGCAACGGGGTCTATGATCACCCCTCAAGACTTCTTCCAAAATAGAATAGAGCCCAAACACCAGAAATGAAATAATACTTGCAAAGTTTGGGAATGCCAAAAAACACACCAATGTAGGAACAAAAATGGGCTAAGAGGAACTTCTTTGGAGCCAAGCAAATTCCCAGAAGAAACTCATCCTGAAACCCCACAAAACCACAAGTGCAAACTCCTACGACCCAAGTGTTCTCAGAACAAACCCCCATGACACCGACCGTGAAACAACACCAATTCAAATGACTGAAGACACTTAAGGGAAGAATGAGCATCCTTTTTATGAGTCAGAGACATAGGTGGCCACAGAATGTGTCTAAAAACAAAAGCACCAAACAAAGCTAGAATTATGAAACCGGCGACTTTAATTAAGAATATAGACACAATGATGGGCTTTTAAGACTTTCAAGCACAAACACCGGAATTGAGAAGGGTCCCATTCACACAACTCCCAAGTATTGTGTGGGGGATAAACAACAGACCTTCTAGACTGAGAGAAACAATACACCAAGATTACCTTCTCAATGATTGAGGTGAAAGTCGTCGTGAACCAAAAATTTTGAATTGGCTGAGGGCGACAAAGCTAGCAGTCAGATGCTACTCTAGAAGCCAATTCCCAGCTACATATCGTTCTAGGGTCCCAAATACTTGTCTACGAGTCAGACTCCATCAAAACCACTGTGACCTGGCCTTCCCCTGTGTTACACCAACAGATCCAAAACCCATATAAGAACCTAGTCACATTTACTGCAATTCTCCCCATTCCCAAAATTCATTGCCTGAACTTCTAACTACACAATGAAATCTTCCTTCCCTCTTAACATAACCAAAGTACCTTCTGGATTCACCTTCCATCATGAGGATTTAATGATGGAGCCACTATTTAAGATGAGCATGTGTGACGCATGGTAGAGGGGAAAACCCCAACGACCATCATCCCAATGTTTGTCCACTGCCATCAGGGGATTAGTAATTATTATATTGATGGTGGAGATTTAACCTTGATGGAATAGGTTAGAATATTCATAGTAGTATTGATAAATCAATTGTTAAAAGCTATTTCCAAGTTAATTATGCTCTTTTAATTAATTTATATGAAACTAATTAATTAAAGAAAATGTCATATCAACACATGTCATATTGTAAAAAGAGATATTTACAAGCTAAGAATTTACATGGTAAAGTGAGTGTGAATCTCCACGGTTATAAATATTGTTACATGATTCATGCATTGAGGCTCTCTCCATCCAAGAATGTTAGAGATGTTGAAATGTAATGTCCTGTTATACATTTTGATTGGCCAAATTACCTAAAAATAGAAATAAAATAAAATTAGTAATTATAATTGTCAATAAAACACTTTGATTTGGTCAAATTATATAAAAATAAAAATAAAAATAAAATTAAAATTAAAATTAAAATTAAAAACATAGAATTAATAATTATATTCATAACTAATAGTTAATAATTAGACCATCATAGGTCCAACTTAATTCTATATGTATAAGTGTGGAGAAAGATCAATTTTTTATGATGAAAACTTCTTTTAGAGTGAAAAGAGATTTGACCTCTTCCTAATTGTCAGATAAAATTAAGATAGATCTAAACTTGTATTTTTCTAATCTGGACAATATCACAACACGAAATAAATATTTTGATGCAAACCATGGATCAACACTTAAGATCTAATTCATATTTAAGGTAAAACTATATTTCAAATATTAACTAATTTTATAATCCATTTACAAAATATCATCTTTGAAATTATTTACACCGAGTAAATTATTAACTTATGTCTCTAACTGTGATTAACAAATTCTGAAATATAGACAATAAATTAATAACTTTTTTATACAAATAATTTGAAAATTAAAAATAACGTCCCATATGTTGAGAAAACCCTTTTAAATAAAAGAGACCCTAACGAAGGAAAAGAACATGTTCTCGTTACTTCATTAGGCATAATACTCATTCAAAATTTGTGAGAAAAATAATAATTTAAATGAACTTGATTTAGATAAAAATACACAATTAAGTAAGACGGATTGAGTTTAAAAAGCCTTGGGATAAAACATCTTTAAAGAAATATGGATTACATAATACTAATTAAATTATTCAAAATATTGAAATTTTGATCCATTAAAACTAAAATTAATATTTATGTGATATGACTTACAAGTTAATAATTTATTTTAAATAAAATAAAATAAACATTTGCTACATATAAATTAATTTTGAATTAATTCATATTTATTAAAAAGTTTATTATAATATAAAATTAATTATTTTACTTTTAATTATATTATATAGGTGTCATTTATTAATGTAAAGCTGATTGGTCTGAAATATAATGGATAAAAAGTCTGGTATAAATGAGGTTGGGTGTGATTTGAAGTAATTTTGATGAAATAATGTTTTTCAAGCTAAAGGTTAAGTGTTGGTCATCTCAAGACTCACAAAACTTAGCAAACAAAAACATATGCTCTACACAAATTTATTGTATAATTTGGATTATTACTTTTCTATATATGTGTAGTCTAACTAATAAAGGAAATTACCATTTCATGGCATTTTTTCTTGTTATTTCAACCAAAATTCAAGAGAGGTTTTTGAAAACTCGAGTTTAAGTTGTTTAATATGTGAAATTCTAGTGCCCCTAAGGTTTTTGAATGTGCTAAATCCATTTATACATTTAAAAATATATTTTAAACGAGAAAAATTTACAATCTTGCTTGAAATTATATAGGCAAATTTTGTGAAAAAAGTCATTTCATCTATAAATTAGTTTGCCATATATATGAGACAATTTCATCCATAAGACAATTTTTATTCGAGATTAAATTTGTTTTTAAAATTGAGTCAATGTTTATTTGAAATTAAATTTATTTCAAAATTTGGAAAATCTTTTTATCTAAAAATAATAATTCTCAATTGATCATTGCAATGTTTGAAATCATCTCCTAAACATCTAAAATCTTATAATGGAAATTTTATTAAAAAATGTTATTAAAAATATTCAGGAACATTTAAACCTAATGATAACAAAGATATAAATATAAGAGGATTTAAAAAAAATAACCTAATATAAGTTAATAAATTTTATCTGGGTAAAATATTTATTAATTTTTGTTAATGAATATTTCTTAAATAATATTTAGTATAAGAATAAGGGTGATAATTAATTTATAACAAAATTGATTTTTTTAAATGAAAGTTTTAAAAAATTACTTAAAATTTAATTAAAAACATTCTTAAATGAATACTATTTTTAAAAAGTTACAAAAGTAAAAACATCATTACAGATATTTTGAATTTGTAATTTAGATCTTAATTCAAAAAGTTATTGATATTAAACGAACTGTATGTTATTTTTTCAATCTCTATAGTTTTTAATAACTTTAAAAATTTTAAATTTTAACTTTAACTTTAACTATAAAAATAATCATAATCAGTAATCTTAATAAATTTTAGATAAAATTTAACTATTAAAAAATCTTCCTAAGTTGAAGAATTAAAAAAAATATATATTCATATTATAAGAGCGAAGGGTTAAAAAAAGAGAGCATGTTTTAAAACCTTTGAATTGATATAATTCGTATCAATTCAATTAATCGCGATTGAAAGATAGCATACTTAACCCAAATGAAGGTATTTAATTATTGCATAACCTAATATAGAGCATGTAGAGATATAGTAAATATTATACGGTACGTTTAGTAGTCACATTCAATAATAGCGAGGAACAACCATATAAAAGCTTACAGGATGGCCAACGGGGAAATCCTCTTTGACGATCTTTATTCTCTACGTACATGGAATGGAATGGGGAACATAAATGAATTGGAAAGGTATAAAGGGTTTTAGGTTTATTAAAGGAATTCATATGTTCACGACATTAAAAGACTCTGCCGAGCAGAACATTTTAGTCTCTAATTAACGTAAAGTCTAAAAGCCTTCCAAGACTCGTCACATCTTCAATAAAGCATCTAGAGTTCTGATTGGCTTTTGACGCACGAAAAACATCCAATACCGATAATATGCATATAAAATACATAATTTCATTTATTTTAGGAATTTCAATGATTGGCTTAGTCAAGCATTCATAGATTAAGGTTTAAGGCCTTTCAATTAAATTTCATTCGGAACGATTTAATAACTAACCCCAGTCTGATCTTTAGTTAATCTTTTGATGCGGAACCTTATAATTCAACCTTTCAACTTTTATAACACCCTTGGTTAATTCTATAACCGCGCATATGAATTAAACACCACTCTACGTGTCAACTCATCATATATCGCAATCGCAGAGTTTCAAAGGACTTAATAGAATGTGCATTCAAAACTCCCGATTTGCAACATGTGATTGCCCTTTTCCACCATTGATTTCGTCCACCAAATCAACAGTTGCCGCAATATCGCATCACACCTACATGTGACTTCATCACATTACTAAGACTCCTCTCGCATGCAATATGCGATAACACAACCGGACTTCAAATAAAATAGAACCGCACCTATAACCTTCTTGGGTCTGCTCTCCACAAATCTTATCACTTCAATCTCCATCGTCAATCTTATCTTTAATCTGACAGTTGATGTCTTCTCGATCAACAGAGTTGCTCGGTGATCCTGCGTCGTAGATCAAAACCCATTTGATCTGACAATCTGCAGCCCTTCAACTTGCACGAGGGTTAATTACAGGTCTAATACCATAGTTGACTCTGATGTAAGCATTGACTTTTGCAATCGACAGTTAAAATTGAGGGTGGGCCTTCAACCACGATCGAGGTATCCTGTACTCTCCTACCCTATTGCGGTTGCTAATCATCGTCGAACTACCAGATCTGTCGATCTAACAATCCAGATCGATTCCCACGATTCACCTTTCGCAAGTACTTGGATTTAATCTTCGTCGTTCGTTTCTTTCTCTTAGGTTGTACAACTTAATCTTGGTCGCCCATCGCTTTCAGCCTCATTCATTGATCTTTAGATCCAATGACTCCCATGCATCATTACCTCATTTCTTTGTCCTTTTCTTTACTTTGTTTTTATGTCATTCCTTCCATGTTCTTTTGTGATTTCGGCTTTCTTCTAGGTTCTGGTCCTTTGTTGTTCTTCCCCATAACTCTCTCCTGAGCTTAACTATGTGT
Source organism: Pinus tabuliformis (assembly GCA_031772625.1). Classification (NCBI taxonomy): domain Eukaryota; kingdom Viridiplantae; phylum Streptophyta; class Pinopsida; order Pinales; family Pinaceae; genus Pinus; species Pinus tabuliformis. The sequence continues at coordinate 3,668,178 of CM062815.1, read as the reverse complement.
ATTCCTTAACCACTGTTTCTCTGAACTTTACTTTGATCCTTCAATCGGATTCAACGATCTGACCCTTTCATCCTCACTTCTTTTGTATTCTGCCTGAACTTCACCTGTATACATATACTGTGCATAAACTCTAATTCACACACAATTTATCATTCAATACTCAAACTACACACTTACACAGTTTAGGAATTGAATCTCTCTCCCTCTCTCTCTCTCTCTGGCATGATTTTCTCTTCAGTGGCCTCCGTTTTCCTACCTGTCGTAGGCTTACAATCAAACCTATATAACTCTCGACATGACTAACTAACTAGCTAACCTCTGACTATGCCTTTTAGACTTACATTTATACAAAAGGATTCTACAACCAATTCCTGTTTTAGATCCATAATCTTCTCAATGAAATCCTAAAGTCTCTTCCTTATCTCTAAGGATCCTATCTAATCGAAAAAATCATGAACTAACTCCTAATCTAGGTTTTACAATTAATTCTCAAGTCTCTCAATCTCTCAACAATCCTGATTCTCCCATGTTCTCTGACATTCAAGAATATTTACTAATATGCCTCACTATACTTAATTAAATCTCTATTCTAGCTTCTCTCATTAAAATCACTCAAACCTTAATAATTACATTAATTCAAAACATAGGAAACCAACTTCCTTGAAAACACAAGACCTCCTATGTACTAAGATACAATGATATTATTGAGCTAAATGCTCCTACATTAGACTCTTAAGGTTGAAAATAATCATGATCTCCTGATCATATGGTTTTGATTTGTGTCCTCCTCGATCCCATACTTTGTTCTGCAGTCTGTCCTTGGTTGCTGTTGTCGTTTGTTGTTGTTCTCCAAGTCTCCACACTTTATGCTGCATTGCCCCACTAGCTATGCTTTCACAATCTGATGCTGTCTTTTTCTTGTTGTTGCTTTGCTTTATTTCTATTGTGTTCTCCCTTTGAGACTCTTTTCTCATCAAATCCGTCATCAATTCAATTTCTATGTCCAACTCACTTCTTTACTGGACTCTTTCATCTTCCTCTCTTGCATACCCTTTGCAATCTTCATCAGGTTCTTTCTTCTCTACTGGTGCTTTCAGCCAGTTCTCTAGTAGCTCCAATTTTGTCTCCCATTCACTGATTCTTTGATGAGAGTTTAGTCCTTCTTCTTTATTGACTACCTTAACAGCTTCCCTAGTTATCTCCACTGTGCCTATCATCATGATGGAATGGTGATCCTTTACTATGTTTTCAGCTAACATAGTCTCTTCTTTAAATTTGTCTTTAATCTTCTGTTTCTTACCTTCACTTCGTAGTCACTGGTTCCTTACGACCACCCTTACATCCTTACTCTCTGGTTGCTTTTGAACTTCTATTTCATCTCCAAATAACTTCTGTTCAATTTCTTCGATCACAACATCACACTCAGTCATTCTATGCATTGCTCCTACAAAAAAACTATTGGTTTGTGAACCAAAACACTCTTCTGTCTCTGTATTTTAAAGACCCTCTGCTACTTTTAAGTACTGTTGTACCACTTCTTTTCTATTGCCACGTTCTCCTAGAAAATTCTCCAGCAATTCAATTTTCTCTTTACATTTAGAAAGTGTTTTATCACAATGCTCTTCATTTCCAGCTTCATCCTTTACGTGGTCACTATTGCCCAACGATTCAATCAGACTGCCTTCCATAGACAATTTTGTCTCATTCATCTCTACAGAAATAAGTTCCTATTCAACACTTATAATCCCTGTATTCACACAACAATTATCAGTTTGAAAAATTTACGGCTCAATGGCCTCAACAAACGTTTCACATATCAGCTTTTCAGGCTGATTTTCATCTCCTTCTTCCACAAGGAATTGTCCTTATTTTGTAACAGTTCTAAATATCAATTCATCAATAATTTATTTCTGCTGCAACAATTCAATGTTTTCCTCATTTAAGAGGCATTCTTCATCATACTCTGCTCTAGAATACTTATCCTCTGAAAGGTACTCTTCATCCTCTATCAGTACATCAGTATGCTGATCCAAGTTCTCCTCTGAACTCTGGTAATTTTTATCAAGTTTTATGACAGCTTCATAAGGCTGCCAATCCTCTGCAAAACCTGCACTCATAAACAATCATTATAACTAAAAACATAAGGTCTCAGTGTCTCTTCTTCCTTTGGTAACATTTCAATATGTTGCTCTAAACTATCCCAATAGTTCACTGATCTTCATTCTTCATCTTCACCCAGAAATTCACCCGGTTCTGGTTCACAAATGGAAACTTCCATTTCCAACTCAACTTCTTTGAGTTTTTCCATTCAGCCACTTTACTTGCCTTTGTTTTAGTCTTCTCTATAGCTTATGCCACTTTACTAGCTTCTTCTTTAATACCCAACCTAATCTCTGGCTTTCCTCCAGTATCCTTCTTAATGCATCGAGTTGTTCTTTCATCTCTGCAATTTCCTTGTCAAATTCCTCTTGACTCATTCTCTTGCCATTTGCCTTGGCATCCTCCTTCTTCACTTTTCTTCTACCGTGGTCTTCCTTAGAACCTCTATTATGACTATCAGTAGTCATTTTCTCCTCCATCTCTATGAGTTCCTCACTCACTCACTATGAGCTATATTAAAACCTCTGCAACAACAAATCCTCCCTGCTGCCACTTACCTCACCAAGCTTTCCTCTGTAATTGGTCTTCTGGCAAGCCCTTGGTTCTCTATCTCTGAAACCTCTTTTGAGCACTTCTCCCTGCTCCTTCTAGGCTTCAACTCATATACATCTTCTAAGAACACAATTGTCTTGTTGTATTTCAATCACAATGAAATACTCGGTTCTGATACCCTCTTCTTTCACTTAGAAAGTCTTATCAGCTTCCTTCATTACTTAGCAATTCTACTCACATCCTCTGTGGAATTTCTCTTATGATCTTCTCGTGAGTTGCAACAATACCTCTACAGTAACAAGTCTCCTTCTTGCTACATATGCCTTACTAAGCTTCTCTCATCTGAGCTCAATCTTTTAGCATCTCTCTGGTTATTTCCTCTGGAACCAATCGAGTACTCCTTGCTCTAGGTTGCTACAATCTTCTCACCTTCTTTTGTTGTTTGTTGTGTATCAATATAAAGGCCACACACTCACCAATCTTCAAATCAAATTAAAATAAAAGCATACCATCTCACCTTCAATATCTTTGCACAATCTTGTTCTACCATTCACCTACAATTTGAATGTATTTTCCTCTGTTCACTTGCATCTGCAATTCTCCCAATATTCTGCTATACTTTATCTCTGTGTGCTTACTATTTTTCATATTAGAATCTGATCTCCTCTTGCCTACTTTCATCACCATTCACCTTTATACACACCTTCAAAACATAACTCTGTTCTAAATTATTTTCAAAGAAATTTTCACACAGAATTTCTTTATGCTGCCTTAATATCAAATTTTTCAGTCACAATTCTCATCTTATACCAAAATGATGCAGGAAAAACCTGCAATACCCACAGTATGCATATCAAATGCATAATCTCATTTATCCCAGGAATTTCAATGACCAACCTAGTCAAGCATTCATAGATTAAGGTTTAAGGCCCCTTAATTAAATCTTATGTGAGACGATTTAATAACTAACCCTAGTCTGACCCTTAGTTAAGCCTTTGATGCAGAACCTTATAACTCAACCCTTCAACCTTTATAACACCCTTGGTTAATTCTATACCTCGCGCATATGAACCAAACACCACTCTACGTGCCAACTCATCATATATCGCAATCGTGGAGTTTCAAAGGACTCAATAGAATGTGCATTCAGAACTCCCGATTTGCGATATGTGATTGCCCTTTTCCGCTGTTGATTTCATCCACCAGATCAACTATTGTCACAATATCACATCACACCAACACATGACTTCATCGCATTCCTAAGACTCCTCCTCTCACATGTGATATGTGATAACACAACTAGACTCCAAATAAAATATAACCGCTCCTATAACTCTCAGGTCCGCTCTCCAAAAATCTTATCACTTCAATCTCCACTGTCGATCTTATCTTTAATTCGATGGTTAATGTCTTCCCCGATCAATAGAGCTGCTCGGTGATCCTGCATCATAGATCAAAACCCATTTGATCTAATGGTCTATGGCCCTTCAACTAGCACGTGGGTTAATTACAGGACTAATAACTTAGTTGACTATGACGTAAACATTGAATTTTGCTATCGATGGTTAAAATTGAGTGCGGATCTTCAACCACGATTGAGGCATCCCATACTCTCCTACCCCGTTGCGGTTGCTAATCACCGTCAAACTGCCATATCTGTCAATCTGACGATCCAGATTGATTTTCGCGATTCACCTTCTACAAGTACTTGGATTTAATCTCCGCCATCCATTTCTTTCTCTTAGGTTGTACAACTTAATCTTGGTCTCCCATCGCTTTCAGCCTCATTCGTTGATCTTTAAATCCAACGACTCTTGTGCATCGTTACCTCATTTCTTCATCCTTCTCTTTACTTTTTTTTTCTATGTCGTTCCTTCAATGTTCTTATGTGTTTCAACTTTCTTCTAGGTTCTAGTCTTTCATGGTTCTTCCCCATAACTCTTTCATGAGCTTAACTCTGCATATTCCTTAACCAATGTCTCTCTGAACTTTACTTTGATCCTTCAAGCGGATTCAACGATCTGACCCTTCATGCTCACTTCTTTCTATATTCTGGCTGAACTCCACCTATATACATATACTGTGCAGAACCTCTAATTCACACATAATTTATCATTCAATACTCAAACCACACTTACATAGTTTAGGAATTGATATATATATATATATATATATATATATATATATATATATATATATATATATATATATATATGATTACATAATGAGACTCTCTGTCTCTTTGGCCTGATTTTCTCATCATTGGCCTCTGTTTTCCTACCTATGGTAGGCTTACAATCAAACCTATCTAACTCTCGACCTATCTGACTAACCAACTAACCTCTTACTATGCCTTTTAGGCTTACATTTATACAAAAGAATTCTACAACCAATTTCTGGTTTAAATTCGTAACTCATTGGTTCGAAACGCGTTGACAAAATTTTTCTAATGTGATGTTTTTGAAAATATTTCTATAATATCCATAATCTTCTTAACAAAATTCTAAAGTCTCTTCCTTATCTCTAAGGATCCTCTCTAATCCACAAAATCATGAACTAACTCCTAATCTAGGTTTTATAATTAATTCTAAAATCTCTCAATCTCTCAACTATCCTGATTCTCCCATGTTCTCCTACATTCGAGAATATTTACTAATATGCCTCACTATACTTAATTAAATCCCTACTATAGTTTCTCTCATTAAAATACTCAAACCTTAACAATTATATTAATGTAAAACATAGGAAACCAACTTCCTTGAAAACACAAGGCGCCCTATGTCTACTAAGATACAATGATATTATTGAGCTAAATGCTCTTAGAGAGAAAATTATTTCTAAAATCTTCATATCCAAATTCGATTTTGACGTCTCACATTTAGATTCTTCCAATTGGATTTCAATCATGACCTTATCTATAGGATATTTTTATATGGAAATCCGATATTGGGAATATTAAGTTTAATATTATAAAAAAAAGGTGGATATTTACTTTCGGATTTCAAGTAAAGGAATGATAGCTTGAGATGAGAATAGGATTGGGATTTTTCAAATGTTTTAAAATCTCTTTTCTTAAGGGCAGAGAGCTCTGAACTCAAAATAAAAAGTAGGGGTGGGGAATTAAATATCCTTTTACCCCTCACACCTATCCACGATGGTCTAAGTTCATAAATTTGATGATTTCACGATAAATATACAGAGCTGTAGCCAAACACTGAAATACATGTCTTTTCGAAAATATTCTAATATATTTAGCCCAATCAATACTTATGAAAGGTTTTGTAATTAGAAAAATTAATAAGTATAATTTATCCCAATTAATCATTATGAAAGGATTTGTAGATAGAGAAATAAGTTAAATATATAGCATAATAGCATCGTGAGCTACCATGATATAAATTTATCTATTCATATGATTGTTCGAGTGAAACACTGCCTTGTTTTTGTTTCAAACTTAAATAATATTATAACCCATTTTTTTGAAAATTGACGTTATGTTAAACTATAAAATAATTTTTTAATTTTTTTTTCTAAGAAAAACTATTCTATTAATATAAGACAAAGTATAATTACAGTGAGGCAAGGGCCTTAGTTGTGCTGAGCATCGTTCATCAAAAAATATGACTGTCTAACCTTGATTGCCCCAACAATGGGGAAACCAGTCCATAAAAGCAAAAAAGCCCATGCAGGGGTTATCAATTTTGTCCAAAAAACATATTAGACATTGCGTAAACATAACAAAGCTAAAAAAACATAACCGAAATTGTCCAATCATCAGAAAAAGCATCCATCTGGCAAAGGGCGACACTTGGTTTCCAAGTGTCGAATCTAGAGGTTATCTTGGGTAGGTATTTCCTCAATCAGGCATGCGTACTTGTACCAATCATCCTCTTCTTCTGATGTGTCGCCTCCCCGAGCTGGATTGGCATCTGCTGAGCTGCGCGCAGCTGCTTGCGGTCCGGACGTGTCTCCCAGCCTACTTCCCGAAGCCTACGTGTCGCCAATTCTGCCTTTAGCAACTTGCTGACTGCCGGCCAACACATTGTCATGCGGGGTGGCAACATCTTCGTGGAGGTTTTGTTTGCCTGGGTTGTGATTGCATCTGTTTCTTGGTGCTGCCCTCTGCTGCTCAGCATTGTGCTCAAGTAGAGCTTCCGGCGGGTCGATTTCTTCAGAGAATGTGATGGTTACAGTAGTAGTGATAACATGATGATGCAGGGTGCTGTGGAAACAAAATTATGTTGTATGGGGAGTTGGGTGTGGAGGAAGGGGAAAATTGGCTGTGTGGACAGCGACGTCCCTCCTTCCTGTGCCTTGGAGCTGAGCTCTTCCCCTACCGCTACGGGTGTCGGGATATCAGCCAGAGAAGGAGCCATAACGATTTGGTATGTCAGTTGAGGAGGAGGGGGAGACAGAGTTTAGGTTGGGCATTGCAGGAGGTTGGATGCTCCCTCCACGAGTGCCTCCTCTCCTACTCCGCATTGGGTGGCTGATGCAAGCCATGGAAGGATTCAAAACAGGGCTGTCAACGGGGAGATTGGTGCAATGACTGCGAAGAGAGTGAACGAAGGAGGTCTGAGCAGAAGCTAAATTGCAGAGGCTAGTGTGGGAGAAGTGAAACTTGTTGCCAAGGTCTATACAACTGAGCAACCAGCAGTGGCTTCCCGTTACAGTGTCAGAACAGAGCTTTGTGGCTTGAGGAGGACAAACGCAGTGGAGCAGGGGAGGAGAAATAGCATTGTAGTCTGCGGCTTGTGGAGGACAAACGCAGTGGAGCAGGGAAGGAGGAATATCAATATGGTTTGCGGAGACCATTGCGATGAGCATTATGGTGAGGTCTCGACTAGAGCACTCATTTAATGGCGCCTGCAAGATGCCATGAATGCCCTTTAGGTTGGCATGAGAGAAGATGCAGGCGGCCATGTGGCTAGTCCTCCCACCCCCCCGACCGTCTAATCACCATAAATAACTTGATTATCACCCGCATCTGGGTAAAATGTTTTTTTAATTAAATATAAAAATAAATTTAATTATATAATTTTAAAATCTAAGAATAATATTTTAATAAGTAATATAAAATTATAAAATTTAATTTAAAAAAATTGATATAAATAAAAAATTTCTAATTACAATTTTTATTTTTTTTATAATTTTATTCTCACTGATAATTTTTCCCATTCACTAATTTAATTTTCCAGATTCATCCTTCAATTTATTATTAATGTTTATCAAACTTATTATGGATATTTGCTTGGCGTTTAATATTTTATTAAAAAAATATTATTTAATTGATTTGGCAATACTTTACGAATATTATTATTATTATTTTCAATTTTTTTTAAATGATAATGTCTTAGGTTATAAAAAATAACTTTTGAATTTTAATAATATTAAAATTTGATTTATTTTAAAGAGTGATGATATTGTTTACCTGAAATGTTAGGTTTTTATATATAATTTATTTTTAATAGTGTATAAATTTGATTGACATTCCTACTTGCGAAGTAATTTTTTTTATGACTAGTTTTTTTTTTAAATTCTTTTCTCATCGTATTTGATTTTTATTTATACTTATCATTTAAATATAATGTATTATGTGTTGTTTCTTAATGTAAAAATATTTCTTTGTTAATATAAGTTTTATGTTCAAGCATATTCAACCATGTTCATTTTTAATGTAAAATTAGCCAGTGATGCAAATATGGATAGCCACTATTATGTAGATTCAATGATTTTACAAATTCTTAGACCATCTTTAAAATGTTTTCAAGTAAATTGGCTAAACTCATTAACTAAAATGTGTTTGGAAGAGGAAAATTTGATTTTATCTTTCAATTCGATGAGTTGGACTTAACGAGTACTTTATAAATAATAAAACAAATTTGAATCCACCTTTAAATAAAAAATTAAGAGGATTCTAACCTTTCAAGAAATAATAATATTTAGGCATTGTTTTGAAGAAATTCATTATCTTCTAACAACAAGGAAGAATATAGATTTCCGATAGACAAACTAACACCTAAAAAAAACTAACTCTATTATGTTTGGATTCCAGTGTGAATGTATTGAAAGCATCACAGTTTTGGTAACCATACATTTCAGATTTCCATATCCAATCAGTTTTTTTTTTTTTTTAATAATCAAACTAATGAATTGACCCATTTTATAAAAACTAAGGTCTATTACCAATGTTCCAAGACTAAAGAAACTATATAAAAATATGAAAATAAAAAGAAAAACAATTATTTCACCTACATAAACAAAAAAAAAATCATTACTGTTTTACATAGAGTATCATTGACCCATAAGTATGGATATATCATGTGAGTCTCAACCTTTAAACTTTAGGATTTGATGTTCATACTTTATGCTTAATTCTGCACAATGTAGAATTCTATGGTGTAACGAAAGAGAGAGATGAAATTTCTCTCATAATTATTGTAACATACCTCTAAGATAGGAAGAGAAATATGCATAATTACCATGATAACTTTTGTTTAACATTCATGTATATACATCACATGTTTCATTTTTCTTTCGCAAAAGAAAATCCTTGTTTTCCTTTCACAAGGATTTCATTTCTTATTCACTTTAATTATTTCTATGACAAATGACCTTGTTACATACTTTATATATTTCATGAACATGGCATGTACTTTTACGATTGGTTCAACTACTTTGTAAGGTATTTATTCTTTCATTTCTTATTCACTTTAATTATTTCTATGACAAATGACCTTGTTACATACTTTATATATTTCATGAACATGGCATGTACTTTTACGATTGGTTCAACTACTTTGTAAGGTATTTATTCTTTATATGTCTGGTTATGTTTGGTGGAAAACCATATCCAAGTATAGGGATAAGGATTAGTTATTATATGTAATCTTATGTCCTTTCAATATGATACCTTTAAATCAACTTTATCAAGTGCTTAGTTAATTATTATAATATATATGAAAGTAGTCTACTATAGCATTTTCTATAACACTTATTTCATATATATATATGAAATTTCAAGTAGGAATTCAAACTCATTGTTTAGACATGTCCAATCTATATGTTTACATACACATATCTAAATGTGGTTTGTGGCAATGAGTTATACAATATGCACTTATGAACTTTCTAGGCTTAAGTCTTGTACCCATGCATACATGTAAGTCATGGCACTTGTTCACATGAAAGGGTGACATGTAATGCACCAACATGGCCAAACTAAGTGTCCTGTGTTAACATTGGTGATTTCCTTGACTATATTAATGGTGGATATCTATCAAAGTAGTTAGGGTAAATAACTATCCCTACCAACTCCTCCTATCGCGAAGGTTCCATTCTCATTTGAAAGATATTGAGAATCAAGCTATGCAACCCTGAGATAACACTTAGAGAACTAGACTTCTTCCATAAATTTAGGAATTTTACACCATGCATTTAGCTAGACCTTCTCTTCATGCTAACAGAATGGAATTGTCTCTACATGGCAAAGCCATATCTTCACAAATATTTCTAAATTCAAACTTTAATCTAGTATTTTTTACTTCTTCCACTTCATATATAATTCTTGCATATACTGCTAATTTTATTAAATGATTTTGGAGACCAAAATCAAATTTTCCTTCTTAATGGCATATATATTTTTTTCATAGGTGATACTTGGGCTATCCATAAGGTCTCTGTTCATGGCGTTCACATATTCCATGAATTTTAATCATAGAAATCCAATCCTTCTCACAAGGTAATTTCATTGAATCCAATTCCTAATTTGAAACCCTAACTTATTATTACTAAAGAATTTCTGTTGAATTGTGTTCTTATTAGTGAGGCACCCTTTGTTTCTACAACACACTATTAAGGCTAAGGCTTCGCCTTTTTTCCAAAGGTAAAATATTTATATTCCATAGATATTCCTTATTTTTTCTTATAGTGACTTTTCTTACGTAAATTCGAAGGCCGACTAATATACTCTTTCTGTTCCTTCGATGTTGGTTTCTATATGTGAATTGGAGTTAAAAACTAAGCTTTTTCATGCCATTTCCACTTATTTTCTCCTCGACTATGCGGTTGCTCATTTGACTTCCTCTTTTTGCAGGTTCTCAATGTGCTCACCAAGCTTCAGCTTTTCTATGGTTCACATCAAAATTTTCTTATGCTTTACGATTTTTACTATAAGGAACACTAGACTAAAATATGTTTCTTTACTGAGTCTTTGGATAGAAATTTAAAAACTAAGCTTTCTATATGTGAATTGGAGTTAAAAACTAAGTTTTTTCATGTCATTTCCACTTATTTTCTCTGTGACTATGTACTTGCTCATTTGACTTTCCCTTTTTGCACGTTCTCAATGCGCTCAACAAGCTTTGGCTTCTCTATGGTTCACATCAAAATTTTCTTATACTTTACGATTTTTACTACAAGGAACACTAGACGAAAATATGTTTCTTTACTGAGTCTTTGCACGGAAATTTTCTATTTAATGAGCTTGCATTATGTTCAGCCTTTGCAAACAATTGCTCAACATTACTTATATGGGTTGTATCCATTTTATAAACATTTCAAATTTAATACTCGTAATTTAAGATGTGGTTGGTACCCATGAGGCCAAGTGCGTAATTGGTCTTTATTATTTTTCCATAACAGAAAACGCTTTTTTCTTCCACTCGATGTTCACTGGGCATGTGATAACTATTGTTTGCACATTACTGTGTACAAGAACGCTGATGATATTAAATAGAGAAGAAAGACACTTTTCTAGATTTTTTTGAATTCTTTTCATTCAAAATCACTTTAATAAAAATTAAAATAACATAAGAATATTTAATCTTTATTGAACCATTAAAAAAGGGGAAAAAATCATTTTATAAAATAAAAATATATTATATTAAAAAAAAAATTAATAATAAAAAATTATGAAAAAAAATAAATTTAAAATATTTAGAAAAGAAATTAATTCAAATCTCCAAAACCAAAGCTGCGTAATCAACCGAGACAATCTCGATTGCTTGAAATCTAGATGTTACATATAAATGTTGTGATATTTCCACCATTTAATTTCAATTTATATAAAATGAATTTTTTTATTGGTACTCACTCCCTATGCTTTTAATGATTGCACATTTCGAATTTCAAAAATGAATTTCGTTGATTATTCGAATTTTTTAACTCTTTGTAGTGCCCTTTGGCTATTTGTTAGGTTCCGTTGTAGTTTGCTTTGAAATAATTATTTTTTAAATGTGTCCGTTACGATGAACATTCAACTATTGATTCGTTTACTTTCCCGACAATTGAAATAATATGATGCCCATCGCCCCTGATTCTCTACTTATTTGTTTGTCATTGTCATTAATTGGCGGGACATTGTTTAGATTCTGCGAGGGACAACGAATGTGAACAATGTCGCCAGGATAAAGCTCACAATACAGAAGTCGTCGACTTAATTATACCTATATATATGCAGACTATTTCAATTCTACCTTGTTGTATAATGGGAGTAGAAGTCTATAGAGTTAACGTCATAGATTTTTCTTTCGTCTCTGGGAGAAACACAATTGTGTCCTTTATGAATTATCATATATCATTATATTTTCACTTTGAGCTTGTACACCATTAAATTCTAACTCGGTTGTTTATTCTGCAAGTAAATTATTATGATTTATGATGTGCTCACATTGTTCTTACATAGTAGTTTTATTTCTGGTATCTCTAATTTTCTTGGCATACAAAATGTCTTTACATTTATCTATTTTGCTAAAATTATTTCTACATTTATATAGTTATTATTTTACATTTAGCAAGTCCAAAACTAGGCCAAAGGCATGGAGGACTCATGTCATGGTGCATCACCAGGAATTTCTTTACACCCTTCTACTTCTTTCCCTACGACTGCTTGTCCCTTAGCTAATCGATGAGGTTTTAACCCTTATCATGGTCTACATGGCTAACCTAGGTATAACTTGACCATTCTTTAATTTAACAGTCATGATTATTATACTATAATGACTCTACAATAAATATATAAGCTTTGAGTATATACATGCATGTTTACAACAAACTTGGCTTGTAAATATTCGACACAGTTAGCTACATAAGGACGTTTCTCATGTTTCTTTCTCTTTTTAAAATATTGTGGTATGCACTTTAGTACTACTTAGCGTCTTTTCTACCATAGACAAATCCCAATACTTTCCTTTTGTTCCCATCCACAATATAATGGTTGCCAAAATGGTCCTTGGTCAAGATTTTTTGTTCAAGCTCCTAAGGATATCCACAGTTCTGGTGCCCCCAGCTTTTCTACAACAGGTTAGTCCAAATATACAAATATAGAAAACCATTCTTTTTCAAAAATGTTAGCAATACCTACTCATACACTTAAATACATTTAGGAGACATAACAAGTTTTACAAAACTTTCCTACCTAACTGATTCATACTTATAACTAAAGAAAAGAATATACTCATCACATATTCATTTTCAGGTAGCCATGGATACTTATATAAGGATTCATGAAAGTAAATTAAAATCTTCCACATTCCTCCCAACAATGAGATACTATTTTGAATAGTTCCCCCTGATATCTATTCCTTCGTGCTAGGAAAACAATCATAGGAAATATTTTTCAGTCATACCTCCTTAACCCTTAGTAATGTCCTACTAATTTTTGGGTTCAAGTCCTATTTTTATCTCCCATTAGCCTATGTTTTTTAGTTGAATTCCTTTATCTCCCACAATCCCTCTTTCGCATGTTCCACCCTTGACATTTATCTCTAGTGATGAACATATTTGGTGGTATATCTCTACCAATAGTTTCACTAAATGGAAAAAGGGAGGATTTTTTTTTTTTCTTTTGTTCATTCCCCTTATGACAAATAACTGATTCCAACTATTTTCCTGGCAGATAGGAGTCTAATTTCAAACGAAATCCTTTGATATATTTTCAAGAATGTTAACACATAAAACAAATTTTCTTTTTATTAACAGATTAAATATTTACATCCTCGTAGCATATTTACCTTTCACATGTCGAATTCAAAATTATAAACATCATTTAAAAACTGATTTACAACGGGTATCACATATCCCCTCCCCTTAAAAGGGAACACCATCCTTGGTGTTTTGATATTTTCATTTTGCTTGTAAAAACATAGGGAAAGTTCTTTCATTTCATCTTCCATCTCCTAGGTGGCCTCCTCATGCCCCAAATTGCTTCCATTGTACATTAACTTGGGTGATGGCTTGATTATGGAGTAAATATCAGTCCTATTTTCAAATACACCATTTAATTCTAGCATGTCTTCACACATCCTAAACAAATGGTGTCAATTTTCATTCATTCACCTTCAAGGATGAGAAACATGAATATAAGCACATCATCAATAATAATTAACAATAATAGATTATCTTGCACATTTCTCTAATTGAAATTCTTGATAACATGTAACCCATTAATTGCCTTTACCACACAATCTCAAACATGAGAATTACAAATTGAACTTTTATACCATTCCCAAATTAATCATATATATATATATATATATATATATATATATATATATATATATATATATAAAATTAGTATTTGCTTACCTGTAAACCCACGATGGATGGCTTGTAGCTAATGATTTGTTGTACTAGACATATCATAATTTCACCATTTCAAATATACCACAGCCAAACATTATTGAAATTTAGGATAACTTCGTTTCCATGAGACGTTCATGGTGGTTATATCATTCTTTTTTTGTTCAAGTGGCCCCACACATGTCCAGTTTAGTTATTCTATCATTTCCTTCTATTTTTCTTTTTACCAATTATTTATGCATAAGCCTTGATCATGATTTTTTAGCTTGGTTGGGTTTTCTTATTTTTATCTTCTCCCAATCTATTTTCCTTTTACTCTTTCAGTCCCAACATGCCATCAAGACCAAAACAAAAAGGGGAAATAAAAAATAAACCACTATAACAGTTCAAAGGAAAAGAAAGAAACAACATGAGAATCCTCAATGTCAATGAGAGACAATGATCCAGATTCAAATAGGAAGGCAACAAATTATAGATATAACCATAAATAAAAAGATGTAGTAGAAATAACACTTCACTTCATTTATATCAAATGATGAAATATGCTTACAAACAGAATGGAAATAACACTAGCTCGGGTGATGGTAGCTTATCTCTAAGAAGAGATGTGGTGGCGACATGTCTCGGAACTATGTTACAATGAGGCTCAAGGGCCTTTTTATTATTGAACAATAAGAGAAAACATTAAACGACCAAAACCCTAACTCGAGGAGACGTAATGCCAAGAGTTTATGGGCCCTGTTGGGGTTAGTTGGACAGCTAACTTCCTGGGGTCGCGACTTGGTCATATTATCTCCATTTGACACACATGATATCCCATTAGAAATATCTCTCCGAGGACTACAATAGAAAAGATGATTTTATCAATAAATCGTTGGCGGTAGATTTCCCAAAAAAACGTCGTTTAGGGCCTCAAAACGGCTCCATAAGTTTAGGACCCGAAAAATTGCTAAAAATAGTAAATTGTGCTACAATTAACGAAACTAAAAAACTGAAAGAAACAATGGTGAGGGTCCATGTGGAATTGGTGGGTGGCCACCAATATCCACCTGGATCATTCCTTCCCCCTTTGGCAGTGATGGTCCCCATTCCGTTGAGTTCCTCCATGAGATGAGGAAAATTCTGTTGAACTTGGTCCTTGGTGAGCCACTTTCCCTGGTGAAGGAGTTGGCATGATTTTACAACTCGATATAGTTCGATACTCTGTTGGAGAGTGTGCTTGATCTGCGTGTCCACGATCCGATCAGTTGTGGCTTGTTCCATGCAATCTATATTTAACTATGTAGGTGTGAGTTATTCTACAATGTCTAATGTGTCTAGCAATGGTGAGAAGTATGGTCGAAGGCAGTCCACTTTGAACACTGGGTGTAGGCCAAGGAATGGGGGAATGCTGAGCTCAAATGCATTGTCTCCCACAAGCTTGGTAATGGTGTAAGGAACATAGACCATATCAGAGTGGTCTGAGTTTCCAATAGGCTCTGGTAAGGCGTTCCTTTTGTAAATGCAACCAGACTTTGTCGCCCACCTGAAACTTGTGTGGCACCTGATGTTGATCATGTCGTTGCTTGTACTTGGAATTTGATTTCTCCAGAATGTCGTGGACCTACTAGCGAATATGTTGGATGTGCTCAATGAAGTTGTTTTCCTTATCGGTTTTGGACTGGAAAGAATCTGCATGAGTAGCTTCAAATGGCATAGCCACATTAATGGGGCATAGTGGATAGAATCTCAAGCCCACCTGAAAAGGGCTATGGCTAGTTGAGCTTTGGAGAGCCCGATTATAGCTGTGTTGGACATAGGGGAGGATCTCATCCCATGTGCATGGATTCTTTGAGTTTTACATGCAAAAAATGTGTATGATCATCCAGCTGATGACCTCTGTTTGGCCATCAGTTTGGGGATGTAAATTTGTGGACTTAGTGAGCTTGGTGTCCAACATCGACCAAAGACTGAACGAGAATGTATTGAGGAACCTATTGTCCTGATCTGAGATGATAGACTATGTGATCCAAAAGTGTACCCACACTTGTTCAAAGAAGAGTTTAGCAGTGGATTACGCTGTGATATTCTTCTTATAGGTAGCCATAATGGCCGTCTTCGAGAATCTGTCGATGACCACAAAAACACAATCATTTACATGCTTAGTAGAAGGAAGGCTCGACATGTAATCCATGGAGATGGATTCCCAAGGTCGACTAGGGGTAGGAAGCGGAGTGTAGAGGCCTTGCTTCTTGATGGTCAGTTTGGCAATGGCGCAGGTAGTGTAGGATCTGATGTACTTCCCAACATCCTATTGAAGATTCGGCCAATGGAAATATTTCTACAGTACTTCCACCATTTTCTCAACCTCGTAATGCCTAGTGGCCCGACTGTAGTGTGCTTCCAAAATCATCTTGGCACGCTCACTTGAAGGAACACAAAGGTGTCCCAGGTGGCATAATAGGCCATCCTGGAGGTGAAAATATAGAACTTTCTGACCCTCCAAGAGTGTCTGGTACGTGTGGCTGAATTCTGGGTCACTTTTGTAGAGAAGTGGCCAATTAGAAGTCTCGTGCCTGCAAGAGTTGAGCACGGTGGTTAACGCCATGATCAGTGGTTGGTTGAGGTAATCTGAAACATTATTGGTGATGCCCTTCTTATACTTGATATTCAAATGGAATTGTTGCAGGTATGTGGACCACTTCCGATGGTAATCATTCTGTAACTTCCCTTGTGTCTGTATGAACTGCAGGGGCCCGTGGTCTATATGGATGACTGTTTCCTTCCCCAAAATGTAATGCTTCCATTCTCAACAGGCCTGCACAATGGAATACATCACTTTGTCATTAGTGGGATACTTCCAGACTGTGTAGGAAAGTGTCTCACTATGATATGCCGCTGGATGCCCCTGTTGAGTAAGGACTACCCCAATAGCATAATCAGAGGCATCTATCTCGATCTCAAATGGTTGTTGCAAGTCTGGTAATGTGAGCACTGGTGCATAGAAGAGATGATGTTTCAATTCTATGAATGCCTTCTGTTAATATTCAGACCAAAATAATTTTGCTTTTGCTCCTCCCTTGGTGACTTGATTCAAGGGCCAAGTGATATGAGAGAATCCCAACACGAACCTGCAGTAGAAATTGGCAATACCCAGAAAGCTGCAGAGCTCTGTTAGAATGGTTGGATTCGGCCAATCCCAAATTAATTGGATCTTGGCTAGATCCATATGCACCCGCCGTTCATCAATAATGTATCCCAGATACTGAACTTGGGTCATGCCAAAAGTGCATTTCTCCAAATTGGCACATAGCCTGTGTTGCCGAAGTGTTTGGAGAACCTGCCAGATCTGGTGGAGATGCTCTTCCCAACTTTGGCTGAGGATCAGGATGTCATCCAAGTATACCACTACAAATGAGTTGGTGAATGGCTGCAATATGTCATCCATTAGCCTCATTAAGGTTGCAGGAGCATTCGTCAACCTGAAAGGCATAACCAACCATTCGAAAAGGCCCTCCTTGGATTTGAAGGAAGTCTTCCACACATCAGAGGGTTCGATTGGTACCTGGTGATATCCTGATTTCAAGTCGATCTTGCTGAAATATTTTCCCCCCTTCAGTTGGTCCAAAAGGTCATCAATCCGTGGGATCAGGTACCTATTCCGGACAGTGATCTTGTTCAGTGCCCGATAGTCAATATAGAGTCTCCAAGTCCCATCCTTCTTCTGTACCAACACGATCGGGCTCCCACAGGGTGATGAACTCGGACGGATGTGAGCTTTCTGCAGTAGCTCCTGAATCCGCCTCTTGATTTCGTCATTCTCTAAAATGGAGCGACAATAGATTGGTACATTGGCTAGTGGCGCACCTAGGGTCAAATCGATGGAGTGCTTGACCTGAGAGTGCAGAAGCACCCATTTGGGAGAGGTGAAGATATCCTAGTACTCCTCCATGACCTTGTCCATCTGTTGTTTTCGTGCAGAGGGCCCCTGTCTGGAGGTCGTGGAGACCATCTTCTTCTTTCCCCGAGGGCATATCATCAAGAATTTTTTTTTCCCAATTTTTGAAATGAGCTTACTACATTGTGTTGTAGTAACTAAAGAGATGGCGTTAGGCGGTGCTACCTCTGCTATCATGTACAACTTATTTCCCAAACTAAAAATAAGAGCACGAGGCCTTCACTCATACACAACATGTCACTTCCATAAGTATGGTTGGCCTAATAACACATCATAAACATCAAGGGGAGCAACATCACATAATAGCTCATTCATGAAGGGCTTGATATTGTATGTAAGGAGACACTGTTGGCTCATGCGAAGATCATGTCCTTGGTGAAGCCAAGCGATGGTCTACGGTTTTGGATGTGTTGTGGTCAGTAAAACCAACCGCTTCACGACCTCTACCGAAATGTGGTTGTTTTGGCTCTTATCGTCATCAATGCACTATAGTGGGGAATGTCTTACCCACATCCTGGAGTGGAAGAGGCACTCCTCCTCCTCTGGATCTTCAGGTTCCTCCTTCTAGATCTTCATAGTGGCAAAGGTGGCATTGGGCTCCACATCGATAATCTACTTCCCCTTGATATTCCCCTTGTCAGGTTCTGACTCAAAGTCAAAGCATGCATCTGATTCTGAAGCCTTTAGCTAGGCCACCAGTGACTTCTTGGCCCGACGCTCACTTGTGTTGTGAGTGGAGCTCTTATGGCACTCACACCACTTTCCCGTGTCCTTCTTTGGATTTGCAGTGTTGTTCTTTGCTTGCAAATTTGGCAGGTTGTCTTGGGCTGCCCCACCTTGGATTTTTCCTCTCTTCTGCAGTTTGGGGGCACCTTTCCCTTGCTTCAGATTTGCAAATCCAAAGTCTTGCTTCTTCTGTTTAAACTTTTTCTCGATCTTGATGGCATATCGGTATGTCATGCTGAGTGAGGAGATGCCTAGGAATTCCATCTCGCCCTAGATGTACCTATGCAGGCAACCACGGTACTTGAGAACCAAATGCTTCTTAGAATCCTTGATACCCAAATTTGTGTGAAGGGTATGAAAAACATTGGCAAACTCTGGCACATCTTGGTCCCTTCCCTATCGCAACATTGTCCACTTTATGTATTTATCCTCATAGCTCCCGACAGGGTAGTACTGCTCCTTGATTGCATCCCAGAACGAGTTCCAAGTGGGTGTGGTTGAAAACAATGAGTTTGTACTTTCATCCTTTTGCTCACAGTAGGTTTCCCACCAGTCCTTCATGTGGGGGGTTGCTTTGAGAAGTGAAAAAGTGACATTTTCCCATTTGGAAAAATAATGAATGGAAAAATATCCTTCTAGCAGATTTAACCATTTATCTACAACGTTTGCATCCATCTGACCCTCAAATATGGGAATGTCAAAGTTAACTTGTACCTTAAAGGGCGTGGGGCTTCGAGACTAGCTGTTGGAAGTAGATGTGTCGCCCTTGGGTAGCTGCTGAAGGATTTGGGCAAAGTTGTTCATCATCGTGTTCCTTTGTCGCTTGAGGGCTTCTTTGAGCAAGATTTTAATAGGATCTCCTACTCCCTTGTCCTTCTTTTCATTTGCCATGGGAGGCCATCGGTATTTGTAAGGCTGGTCTTGTAAAGGTTTGATTAGTTTGAGCCCTAACTCCTTATAACTCGACCTCGTTGTTGGACATGCAAATAAAAACAGAGAAAGAGTAGAACGCTCTGATACCACTGATCCATATTTAAACAGGAATGCAACAAATTGTAGATATAACCATAAATACAAAGATGTAGTAGAAATAACACATCATTTCATTAATATCAAATACTGAAATATGGTTACAAACAGAATGGAAATAAGTCTAGCTTGGGCGATTATAGCTTATCTATGAGAAGAGATGTGGCGGCTACATGCCTGTGAACTTTGTTACAATGAGGCTCAAGGGAATTTTTATTATTGAACAATAAGAGCAAACCCTAAACAGCCAAAACCCTAACCCAAGGAGATGTAACGCAAAGATTTTATGGGCCCTGTTGGGGTTTGTTGGAAAACCAAATTCTTGGGGTCCCGACTTGGTCATATTATATCCACTTGATGCACATGATACCCCATTAGAAATATCTCTATGAGGAATACAATGGAAAATATGATTTAAAAAAAAAATCGTTGGCAGTAGATTGACAAAAAAAAACGTCATTTAGGGCCTCAAAACAACTCCGAAAGTTTAGGACCCAAAAATTTTCTAAAAATAGTAAATTGTGCTACAATTACGGAAACTGAAAAACTGAAAGAAACAACGGTGGGGGTCCATGTGGAATTGGCGGGTGGCCAGGAATATCCACCTACATCAGAAAATGAAAAAATTTCATTATCAAGTCATGTAACCATATTCCTCTTAACATAACTGACTCACGAAATTCTCACGGCTCACTTCCTAAAGTTTTCATTCCTCTCTATATTGCAGATTAATGGCTTAGGCGTTTGGAGGTTATATGTGTTTTCTCCCGTGCAACAACTATGGGATCCTTTCCCTTTGCATCTTTGTGCATTATAAAATCCTTAGGACACATCCTATTAATATAGTTGTCTTAAGATATTTATTTTTTATTGTAATATGGTAAGCACATATTCATACATGTAATCAACCATTTAACAATACTTCAAATGTGCCTAGAATCAAAAGTAATAAGGAATAATTTTAGAGTACTTATCTCGAGAATCCTCGACTAGTAGCATAATGTGCATACCATGGTGGAAAAACACATTTGTTTAGAGGCATAAGTATCACTTGTGCCAATCTCCCATCAATGCTCTCTCTTTCATACTTTTTTTTTAGGGATCAGATAGTGTAATTTCATTGGCTTCCCAATCAACTTTACACATGTTCATGGTCAGATTGTTTCCATTGTCAACTATCAATCATCTAATTCATGTTAGGTCGATAGATTCCTTGGAGTCCTTATACATGCACATCCATTATTATATGCACCAAATATCTCATTATTTCATGTATTTTTAGTGAATGTGCATCTTTGTACCACTTCATATTTTACCCATACATTTTCTTTTATTTTCTTTTCATTTTTTTTTGTCCATATTTTATTTTAATTAGTTTGTGGCCTTTTTTCAAAGATTTGAAAGAAAATAAATCAAATTAGCACTAGTCAGGTTAAGGGGTTCCCCCTCATATGTATGTATACATCATTCAACCATAAACGTTTTACAATTCTTATACAATTATTCTAGGGAAACTAGCTGACATATTTCTTGTTTATACTACTATAACAACATGATCAATTTTCAAGCATACAAGTTATAATTAATAACCATTTCATTGATTTGAATTTCCTTTTATTTTTTTTATTCCAGCAAATTTAACTCTTTTTCAATGTGCAATTGTTATAAAAGTGGCTAATTAATGACAATTTCCATAAATCGACAATATGTGCTTGTAGCCTCTTAAAGATCTAATGTTGATTGCATCGTTCAGGTATATGTCAACCAAGGTTTAATTTGACCATTTTAGGGTCCATGACAATTATTCCTAGGGAATTTCCATATTCCTAATATGGACTTTGGTCTTACTTAGTTCACACTTACTAAATTTGGGATAAGGAGAATATCTTTGCAAGTATTTGCAACACCATTCTTGAATGCTTCCATGCTTATTGAGTGTGTTAAAATAATGAGGATGCCATTATCCTATCATTTTTAGCTAAAAGTCTCAAATACTTTACTCACTTTTCTATTTTTGAGACTAGATTTCTTTCAATCATGATATATTATGGTATTCTATCTCAACTTGCCATCATTGTAATGGATTACAACTAAAAATTTAACTAACAATTGTTAATTTTCCAATGTTCTATGCTCTTACAATAACTTTATCCCAACTATTTTCTTAAATTAGCAATAAATTAATCTTCCAATGGTATATAGTAATTGAAGATAGAATAGTAATGCAATGAAAGAAGGAGAGAATAAAGAGAAATAACAAGAGACACCAAATTTAGTTAAAGGCCAAGGAAAAACCCCACAAGGGGGAAAACCATTTCAAATTATTCTTCTTATTAGATTTTCATAAAATGTTTAGCAAATACAGTACAATGTTCAAGTTTATCAATCAAGAGACAAAGTCAATCCTTTGAAAATCTAATAGAATCAACCAACCAATATCCAAATGATGTGCTAATAGTAAAATCGATTCCAAGTCAAATCTTGTCAATGACAACAATAGTTAATATTTGTGAACTGCCAACAACCATCCAAAGTCTTGATCAAATTTCTAGTTAATGCGACCTTCCAAGATGGTCAAATATTAGTCAAAACATTCCCAAAATCCACAGTCAAACTTGGTAAACAGAGAGAGAAATTTTTCAATCAGATATAAAGTCAAAGTTTGTGGTCAACAAAATTAAAAATAGCCAGAAATCCTTGATTTATGTGGCAACAAATTCAGCCTCCAAAACTAGTCTAAAATGCCAAGTCAAACCAAGTCAAACTATGCCCAATCTCCAAAAACTCAACGATGGTGAAAGGCTAATCCAAGATACATTTTTGCACCTCCTAAATTGTCTCTATCGTACTCGCACATATGATAATATGACCTCCAATTTTAGATTGTATGAACTACGAAAGAGAAGTAGAAGAATGTGTGGGGTGTGTCAAAATGAGGTGTTATTGAGTTGTATTTATAGGTGATGGAGGAGACCAAATTTCTCTTTAAATACAACTTGTACTTCTGTTTCATTGAGGGGTTTCAGAATAAAAATATATTTTTCCTTAACCAAATTAAATTCTTCCAAGGGAAAGGAGGGTCTTCTATAGATGAGGAGGGTTATCCAAAGGAGGGAATTTGTCCTTGAGCTGCCAAATTAACACTCCCTCTTAGCTAGGGAGAAGTTTTTGATTGCATAATAAGTCTTATCTCAAATATCTCGTCATCATTAAGTCAAATGTCATCTCGGCTCACCTATGATAAAAACTCTCTAATATGAAATAAGAAGAGTTTGACATCATAGAGGAGCTCAAGCTACCACCGTCTATCAATAGCGGAGATATACTTACCACAAGGGAAAGGATCACTCTCTATCCTATTTCCCTGTAAAATAGGAAATATTGACTTAAGGATCACACTTTGTCCTATCATCTGAAGCGAGTAGGCGAGATCGACTTAAGGATCACAATTTATCCAATTTTCCACTCATTCCTCCATCTACATTCTCAATATTCATGTGGTATAACACCTACGTTCCATGACTTAATAAATATTGACTTACCTAGTTGGGCAAGGATCACATGTAATCTCAAGTCACCTCAACTAATTAGCTTGATGTGAATGACCAATGCCAAGAAGCCCAATGTAGGTTTTAACCCTATACAGAAATTACTTGCATACGAATTCTAAAACACAGAAAAATAAACAATGCGAGAGCATAACACATAAAACACATATACACAGAGATTTTCCCACTGGATCCTAAAATTGGAACTACCAGCTTGATTTTTCATTATGTTCCTTTCAATGTTATAATACATATTTATACATGCTGAAGCATCCAATACCATGGACTGAAAACCATCGCGTCCAATACCATGGACCGAAAACCATCGCGTCCAAAAAACATGTGCGAAAATCATGCACAAAACCATAGGTGGGTTCGCTCAATATGCATCACATCCAAATACCCTCAGATGTGGAAGAGAGGGTTTCTTACGAGTCCATACCTCTTGTGGAGTCTTATCCTCCAACGCTGATGAAGGTGACCTGTTGACCAGGTAACATGCAGTATCCATCGCCTCTGCCCAGAATTCTTGTCCTAACTTGGCACCACTGAGCATGCTTCTTGCCCTTTCCATCAACATCTTGTTCATTCTTTCTGCAACTCCATTTTGCTGAGGTGTATATGGAGTAGTCTTCTGCCGTGCTATACCACACTTTTTGCAGAATTCTTCAAATTCCTTATTGTAAAACTCTCCACCATTATCTGTCCTCAGCACATTTATCTTCTTCTTTGTCTTGTTTTCCACTAGAGCCTTAAATTCTTTAAACCTATCAAAGACTTCAGATTTCTTCCTAAGGAAATATATGCTTGTATTCCTTGAGAAGTCATCTATAAATGATACATAGTACACAAACTTACCCAGTGATGGAACCTTCACAGGTCCAAACACATCACTGTGCGCAAGCTCTAATATATGTTTCGCCCTCTTACCACCAGAGGGGAAACTCACCTGATTCTGCTTCCTGTATACACAATTTTCATAGAAATCAAAATCCAGAGAGCTATTACTCATACCTTCTACCATTCCTTTACCATGAAGTATTCGAAGGCCCTTCTCCCCAATATGTCCAAGCCTTTGATGCCACAGCATGGTCTTTTCTCCAGAGACCACTAGATTTTCTCCTCCACTTTCAGGAACCAGGGAACTGTTGCACCCATCAACATTAGTGCTACCTTGTAGCTTGTACAAAGTTCCAATCTGAACTCCCCGCATCAATACCAGTGCTCCCCGAACTATCTTGTAGGTATCCTTCTCGAACACTATTTTTACACCTACATCATCTAGATTACTAACGGAAATCAGATTTCTAGCTAATGCAGGAATATGCAGAACACCTGGAAGTGTTCTAACCCTTCCACCTTGCAGCGTCAACTTCACTTTTCCACGACCAATGATTCTAGCCTTCCTGTCATCCCCCAAGAAGGCATCACCACCATCATATTTCTCATACTCACAGAACCACTCTCTATGGGGAGTGAAGTGAAAGGATGCACCTGAGTCAATCAACCATGCCTCATGATCTACATGTGTACTTGAAGAAGCCAAGTACACATTCACACCTTCATCTAAGGTGGTTTTTTCCTCTGTAGAAGGAGCGTCATCAGATCCATTTCCTTTGTCAGGAGCTTTAGATTTACAATCCCTTTTGAAGTGGCCTTCCTTTCCGCATTTCCAGCACACCACCTTTACAGGTTTTCCTGGAGATTTAGATCTCCCTCTAGATTTAGATCTCCCACTCGATGACTTATTTTTGTTTCTGTTCTGGGACCGTCCTTGTACGAACAGGGCATCACCATTTTTTCTCTCCATATTTTTCTGTCTCATCTCCTCCGTCAGCAAGGCTGAGACTATTTCATCAAACTGCAAGGCAATTGCATTGCTACCTATTGCAATAACCAGACTATCCCACGAATCTGGTAGAGAACATAACAAACTGATGCACTTATCTTCATCTGAAATTTTAATATCAACATATGCTAACTGACTTACCACAGTATTAAATGCATTCAGATCCTCTGTCACCAAGTCTCCATCTTTCAACCTCAGGCTATACAGCTTTTTCTGCAGAAACAATTTATTCACCAGAGAATTAGATTGGTACAAAGTCCCTAACTTGTCCCACAAAGCCTTTGCCGTAGCTTCCCTTGATACATTCAACAATACTGAATCTGAGACACATAATCATATTGTGCTCTTTGCCTTCCAATCCAACTTCTTCCATTCTTCATCGATCACTCTCGTTGGTTTAGTACCTGGATCTACCACGATCCACTGATACTTATCCACCAATAGATCCTCCATCTTGAGTTTCCACAACTCAAAGCTCTGACCATTAAATTTCTCGATCTCTATCTTTCCATTGCTCGCCATCTTCTTTCACCACCAGAATCGATCTCGTAGATCTCCCATTGAAAAAGGTCTACCACAGGCCCGAGTGAAACCCCTCAGCAACAAAGGCGTCCCCTTGAAGCCAAAACAGCTCTGATACCAAATGTAGGTTTTAACCCTATACAGAAATTACCTGCATACGAATTATAAAACACAGAAAAATAAACGATGCAATAACATAACACATAAAACACATATACACAGATATTTTCCCATTGGATCCCAAAACTGGGACTACCATCTTGATTTTTCATTATGTTCCTTTCAATGTTATAATACATATTTATACATGCCGAAGCATCCAATACCATGGAACGAAAACCATCACGTCCAATACCATGGACCGAAAACCATCGCGTCCAAAAAACATGTGCGAAAATCATGCACAAAAGCATAGGTGGGTCCACCCAACCTAACATAGGGTTACGAGTGCCCCTCAAACCCCCTGTTAACTACGTGGAAAGAATATAACACAACCCAACACCCAACTTGCGTATATGATTCCAACTGGCATATACTTTTCCAAAGCGACAATAGACTATATCAACCTACCACAGGAGTAGGGTTCACACCCTATTTTATTGTCTAGAGTTGCCTCAACCCCAGGAACCCTTACTACTCAATTCCTCACAGAAAAACTCCACATGGGGGAAGAACATGCTCAGTTTTCTTGATCAGCCAAGACCCTTACCCAAGAAGGTCAGATATATCATTCTAAGTTGCTCTGAAGACAAAGAACTTCCCTTTCAAAAAAACCTTGGTGATTATATCCACTATCTACTCATCAATCAAAATGTGATGGAGGCTTAATGATCCTCTCCGCACCATATCTTGAATGTAGTGACACATAATCTCAATACCCTTGGGCTTATCATGAAACAAAAGATTTTCTTCTAATCAAATCGCACTCTTGTTCTCACAATATATCACGTTCGTATCTAAGACCTATTTAAACGACTTTCTTATCCGAATTGGATCCTAGAACACTCTCTAACTTTTCATGAACTCTTTAACAATCATGCCAAAGTTTCAAAGTCTTATAAAGATCAAATCTATCATAGATATCCTCATGACAGTTGCAATTTGTGATCAGCGCGGAGCAATGAGGACCCTCAGTCAAGCACGCATACCATCAGCCCATGGTAACACGCACTGGCGCAAATTGGAAAAGCCAGAGGTCAATTGAAGAAATGGGAGCAGTTTTTGATATGCGATTAGTGACAAGTCACTAATTTCATATCGTAGGGAAAACCCATCAAAGAAGGAAAAGTCTCGAGCGCTGGGACTCGAAAAGTTATAAAATGAAATGGATATTACGCTGATCCCGTCAGAAGCAGGGTCCCACAAAACCGGCAGAATATCAGAAGGGCTTCGAGCGATAAGAGGTTTCAACCGAGTCTCACCTGATGCCACAAAATGGATGCCATGCATCCAGTGGAAGAGAGAGAAAAACTTTCACATTGGACAGGTAAACATCATGTTAATTACCCACTCGATATCGACGATGACCGTAGGATCTGGAGGCTCCAGATCGACGGTGGAGATGCAATCCGATGGATTACCAGATTCACGAGGTAAACAAGTAGAATCGTATAGGATTTGAAGTCTGACGTGGACAATGCGTTGGCAAAAGGTCGTGCTTTGTGGGCATTGTTGGAGTTAATGGTAAAAACAGTCATTTCAAAGATGTCCAAGAGAACTAACACTTAGTCCGTTACGAAATAGATGGCCACCTCCCTGTGAGGCATTATACAATGATGATTACACAGAACAGAGGGATTCAGATAGACAAAGGCATGGAAATCAGAAATTTGGGAAGCGAAAATGAACAGTTAGAAAGAAGATTGGCTTTAAAGCCACGAGCTGACAGAGAGAGAAGCACGTAAGTTAGAAGCGGGAAGCTAAGAGCAGAGAGAATAAGCCAAGCTCACCTGTAGAAGCAATGACAACATCGAGCCAGACAGACCCAGAGAGAGTCAGAGAGTCTGTGTACTCCAGCGAAGGCTTGAGAGGTTCAAGCAAACTCCTTTGTATATGCCTGTCATGTATGAGTCTCAGATTGGGCTCATACTACTGTGACCAATAGAGGTCGAGTTTCAATAAGGAGAGTCTGTGTACTCCAGAGACTTGGGGGATCCAAGTACAGTCTTGTTGATTTATGTCTGCTATGTGAGACTCAAATTGAGCTCACTCTTGTAAAAACTATGCTTTGAAAACATAATGGAGAGGCCACCACTAAAGGTTGGATCGGGAGACATAGCCCAGGAGCATTGGGTAAAATCCTTATTAAACTTTTTGTGTTTATATGTTTGCCTGTTATGTTTTCCCTAACTGCTTCAGTGCCTGTGTATTTCACAATATTATCGATCTATTGCACAAAATAACATAGGCACATCCATGCACATGAGTCTGTAATACCTTAATTGTTTTTCTTTGAAATTTCAGATCAAGTGGTATCAGAGCTCTAGGTTAATAAGGTTATACAAGCTTGTGCTGGATTTTTGTTGTTGAATGTTAACTAGGACAAAGCTCAAATTAGGAGAAGGAGAATTGGTTGAAGATAACCCAAAAATTGGAAGAGTCTATCCTAAGAGGAAAATGACAGAAGAAAGTCCTTTGGAATCAGACTCCCAGTTCATGGATAGTTTCATGACCATGAGAGCCATGGTAGAGGAAATGTATAGAGAATTTAAGAAAGGTAGAGATGAAGATACATCGAATTTCAAACAAGATAAAGGAGCAGAAGAATATCTCCTCCATGACCATTTTAAAAGCAAAGAGAAGGAATAAAATCTTCCCACACCTCCTAATAGCCCTAAAAATAAAAAGAAAACGTCTTTGATTAAATTAGATGTTAAATTTGACTTACCAATATATGATGGATAGTTGAATGCAGAGAAGCTGGATAACTGGATTAGACAGATTGATGTGTATTCCAGAGTGCAGAGAATTTATTCAGACAAAAGTAAGATTCAACTGGCTAGCCTACGCTTTGGATGCACTACCTTCGTATGGTGGGAAGGCAGGACACAAGATAACATGAAGAAGCATGGTAAAAATTTTTCTGTCTGGAGTGAATTTGTTTCTACAATTAAAAGACAGTTCTATCCACTAGCTTATATGTAGCAAGCCATGATGAGTTGGCGAACTCTTCAACAATTAAAAGGGCAAAGTGTACAAGGCTACACCCAAGAATTTAGAAATAGCTTTGATTCTAGGAATTTCTTTAGACTCACCTAAAACTCTGTTGAAGTATATAGGTGGTCTACACATCTATTTAAAGAAAACCATTCTCATGTTTAATCCTACTAGCATAGACGAGGTATCTGTTCAGGCTACCCATCTAGAGGCTAGAGGAAAGAATGTGAACCCAGAAGTTGGGGGATCATCAAAACCCACTACAAGCAAGAACAAGGAAAAGAGAAAACATAAATGGAAAGAGAGGAAGACAAATTTTGTACAAAAGACCAATCCTTCATGCACTCACTGCAAGAAGGATGGGCATGATGATGGACACTGCTGGATTCTGCATCTAGAGTTGAGGCCCAAGAAGTATGATGGAAAAAAGAAGACTGCTGCAACTATTCAGAAAGATTTGGAGTCAGACTCAGGGGATGAAAAAATTATCACAGCCACAGGTATAAAAGGTAAAAATTCTGAAGCATCTACTAGTAATTCTACACAACCTACTAATAATGAAGAAAATGAGAGGAAAAGACATGAGCTTTTTCATATTAGAGTTATTTCCAAACATCAAAAGATTGATACTTTGTTTGATAGTGGCTCACAAGTAAATTTAATTTCTGAAGCAATTGTAAAGAAGTTGGGATTACTAACCACACCTCACAAGAAGCCATATCCATTAGGTTGGTTATGTGATAAAGCAAAGCTACAAGTGACTATACAATTAAACTTAGGTTTTCTTTTGGGTTAGCATTTGTAGATGAGGTTGAGTTAGATATTGTTCCCTTGGATATATGTGGAATTGTTTTAGGAAGTCCTTACTTGTATGATAGAAAAGCTATTTTCTATAAAGCTGAAAACAAGTATGAACTCATTAAGGATGGAATTTAATATATTTTAAGAGCTCATAAACTCAAGAATAATTATACTCTCATAAACTTGGGGCAGATGAAAAGAATTGTAAATTCATGCAAACAATTTTTATTGATGGTTGTAAAGGAAAAGAAACCTGATAAAAACAATGTATTTGAGGGTTGTAATGCTAAACAACAAGCTGATTTAGAAAAAATTGTTTCAGAATATGATATACTATTTCAAGAACCTAAAGGTCTGCCACCCAAAAAGGAAATAGTACATGATATTAATTTGCAGCAGGATGCTCCATTGCTTAACATCAGAATGTACAGGTTTTCCGCTTTAGAGAATGCAAAAATCAAGAAGCAGGTACAGGAATTGCTCGAGAAAGTGTTCATAAGATCTAGCACATCACCATGTGGGTCTCCAATTGTCTTGGTGAGAAAGAAAGATGGCTCATGGAGAATGTGCATTGATTAAAGAGCACTGAATAAGATAGCGATCAAAAATCGTTATCCCCTTCCTCGCATCGATGATATATTAGATCAGTTGAAAGAAGTTGTTTACTTTTCCAAGTTGGACTTGCATAGTGGCTATCATTAGGTTAGAGTTGTAGAGAAAGATGCATGGAAGACTGCTTTCAAAACAAAGTAGGGATTGTATGAGTGGTTAGTTATGCCTTTTGGCTTGACTAATGCTCTTGCTACTTTCATGAGAGTAATGAATGATGTACTTATACCTTTCATTGATGATTTTGTCATTGTATATTTAAATGATATTCTTATATTTAGTAAAACATGGGAAGAACATTTGAAGCATGTAAAGCAGACTCTAGATGTTTTGAAAAGAGAAAATCTTTATGTTAAGTTATCAAAATGTGAATTTGGCAAAACATATTTCAGTTATTTGGGTCATATTGTAGGGGGTGGTGAATTGAAGAAATATCCCTCTAAGTTTGCATTCATTGTAAACTGGCCTAAACCCAAATCTGCTGTAGAAGTTAGAAGCTTTCTAGGAGCAGCATAGTATTGGAGAAAGCTTATTTCTAACTTTTCCTTGATTGCAGCTCCCTTACATGCTTTAATAGGATTGAACCAGGTGTTTCAGTGGGGAGGAAAACAATAGAAAGCCTTCGACACCTTAAAAGAAAAGATTAGTACAACACCAATAATAGCACTGCCCGATCTTCAAAGACCATTTGAGATTGAAATAGATGCTAGTGACTATGCCATGGGGGCAGTGTTGATGCAACACAGTAAACCCATATGTTATCATTCTAAGGCATTTAATTCTGTAGTAGTTAATTATCACACATATGATAAAGAATTGTATGCATTAATACAAAGTGTGAAAAAGTGGAAACATTATTTAATGGGCAAAGAGACAGTTATACATACTGATCATCAACCACTTCAATATTTACATTGACAAAACTAAGTTGAAGCAATCAAGACACTATAGGTGGATGGGTTTTCTACAAATATTTCATCTTGTCATCAAATATAAAAAACGCATACACAATAAAGTTGCAGATATGTTGTCTAGACCAATCATAAGTGCATCTACGATACTTAAGCATAATTCAGTATTGCATGAAAGCTACATTGAACAATATGCTCAAGATATAGATTTTAAAGATGTATATGCAACTTTAAGTCATGGTAAACAAGTAGAAGAATTGGATTATCATGTTAAGGACCAACTCTTGTATCATTTTGGAAGGTTATGTATTCCACAAACTGAAAGAGTAAAGATAATTTGAGAAGCACACACTTCTCTAATATCAGGTCACTTTGGTGTAAGTAAAACAGTTGCACAACTGCAAAGATTTTTTTATTGGCCAAAAATGAATGAAACCATTTCTATATATGTAAGAGGGTGTACCATGTGTGCTAGAAGTAAGCCCAGCAATAGAAAACTAGTCTTGTACACTCCACTACTAGTTCCTTCTCACCCTTGGGAAAGTGTTTCCGTGGATATTGTTGGGGGACTGCCTAAATCTAGGAAAGGCCATGACTATTTATATGTTTTTGTGGATCGGTTTACCAAAATGTGTATTTTGATACCTTGTAACAAACAGATTACAACTGAGCAAATTGCAAAGTTGTTCTTTTAGCATGTATGGGTTCATTTTCGATTATCCACTTCCATTATATCTGATCGATGCTCCCAATTTGTTGGGAAATTTTGGTCGAGTCTGTGGGAATTGATGGACACCAGACTGAAGAAGAGCACAACTTTTCATCCACAAATAGATGGCCAAATAGAAGTGGTCAACAGGACAGTGATCCAGTTGCTCAGAGGCTATTGCAGCAAGCATCCCAAGCTTTGGGATGAACATTTATGTTATGTGCAGCATGCTTACAACCGAGCTAAACATTCTTCTACATAGAGATCTCCTTTTGAGACTTGTTTTAGTTTCACACCAAGGTCTCCCTTGGATTTTTTCTTTGGTAAAGACATAGCAGCTGATGGGCATAGTGATGTGGAAAAGGAAACCAAGTTCATTAAACAAATCCAAGAAATTCACCAGGCAGTACAAGAACAACTGGAAAAGAGCCAAGCCAAGTACAAGGCAAGGCATGATAGGCATTGGATTGAGCATAGTTTCCAAGTTGGTGATCAAGTCTGGCTGTATATCAGCAAAGATAGAATGCAAGGTGAAGGTAAGAAGCTAAAGCCAATAAGGTATGCACCTTTCAAGATACTTGAGAAAATTGGTGAGAATGATTTTCGCCTTGATTTACCAGCTTACATGCACATCTACTCAGTTGTTAATGCAGAAAGTTTGAGACTATTTCAACCTTCATTGATTGAAGATCCCGAAGAGCAGAAAAAATTTCCTTTTATTGATGATCTGTTGCCTGAATATCTCAATGAGTTGCAGGAAGATACAGTTTTGGATAGGAAGGTGAGAACTATGGCAGAGGGGATGTTGATACCTTAGGATTGGGATCAAAGGTTCAAAACCAACCAGTTGTTGGTGTTATAGACATTTTTGTGCCTTACAGCATTGAGCATGAAATGTCCATAATCTAAGGGATCCAAAGTCCCTAAACATGTTGTTCCTACCCCTAGAGGAACAAGGCTAACAAACCACAACAATTCACAGAAGTTCTCCACCTGAAACTGCTCAAAACAAGTCAAATCAGGATCATTTCAGTGGCTACACTAGTTGTTTGCACTGAATGTCAAAGCCAACACTGGCTACCTGCGTTGAATGTCAACTGGAAGACTGGCTACCTGCGCTGAACGAGAGTGGACATGTGGCAGGCTCATTTCTCAAGGTGTCAAAACCCAGGAAGCTTCCAAAATGACACTTGCCTCAGGGAATTCGACTGGTGATGAGTAAGAGGTTCCAAATCTCCAAGTGGAAGCAAGAACCTCCAAGTGGACTCAAGAACTGACAAAGGGAGAGGACACTAGTCAGATCTCAAGCTGACTCATCCTCTCTCCAAACATCTATATATGGATCTCTCCTCCATGAGATCTAGAGGCTGGAATTTTGTTATTGCAAAGAATTGTTGTTGGTTTGAGATTGGAATCATTGGGTGCTTAATGCTTTGAAGGGGGTGAAGATAGGAATTCCATCTGCTGGGAAGGAGATGCTGGATTGGAGCCCTCTGGGTTGTATCTCTTCCTGAACCTTGTTATTCATCAATAAAGCTATCTTGGTTTCTCCTATATGCTGATGTATTTTTGATGTATGAATGCATTAGTATGTTTAGTTTATTTCTAATCCTGAACTAGTTATGAATATGAATCCATGTCTTGTGTAGTGTTCTCTTCTTGTGATTTTGCAGAAACCTCTTGAAGCTGGGCGAGCGAGAAGGCAAGTAGCTGGGAACACTCCAAGAGAAGAGAAGCCGGATCGAGGGACAAATGGAAGACATCGGTTAGTCCTTCTATCTATCTCTTCATTCTTAATTCATAAAGGAAGAATACTAGAATAGCTGTCTCTGTTTGTTGCTAAGGCACTGTCACACCTTAGGTGGATAGGATTGTCCTGCATAGGCATTTTTCCCCACAACAAATTGGTGACTCCGCTGGGGAGATCTATTTAGTCATTTTATTTGTGTTTCTATCATTGTTTATTTCATAGACTTGACAACAACAATCGAACTGCATCTGCTTTTCCCGGATGCAAAGTAGACAGTTGCTGCCTTGATCCAATCACTGGACTTGTCTATGATCTGAACAATGGATCCACAAATGATTTGATGATCCTTTGTGATAGATCTTAGTACCCTTCAAAGCATCCCTTTGATTGTACCTTGCTTGTTGCTTTTATTTGGCCTGAAACAGTGAATTAAATAGCAATCTGTGACCCAGAACCTGTGGGAAACGAGAGTTTCTCCTTCAGCGCAGACCCGGTGAAGGGATTTTTCATTTCAATGCAGGTCCCGTGAAGGCTACCTGCGCTGAATGTCAAAACCCTTGTGTTAAGGTTGCGCTGAACCAGTTTGTCCTAGTACAGCTCGGGTTCTCTGCTCTGTTTTGCCTTGTTTTGATCTCTGATTTTTGCAGCCTGTAACCAGCATAGGTACCAGTCTGATAACTCCTTTTCTCTGCTTAGATTCCACCTCCTTTTGTACAAAAAGACTGTGAGTGTTTTTATGTGTTTGTGGCGTCATTTACAGTTTTCCTTTGCATGAGTGAAATAGTCATCCTGTAGCCCTTGATTCAGATCTGTTGATTGTGATCTTAGAAGAGAGTTCATTGGCTGTTTGCAGATTGATTATACATTTACTCTTGCTTATTGGTTTGAATTTGTCTCTTTTAAGTGTCGAAACAAGTATTCATTTCGAAAATCGTTAAGTGTTGTAATCTCTTCTACCCTCTCTGCTTTCGAAAAAGTAAACTTGTTTGTATTGGTCATTTAAAAGCAAATTCAAAGTTGTGCAAAAAGCTTTCTTTGTAGGCATCAATACTAAGAAAGCGGAAAACAAACACCTGCATTGTGCATTTGCATTTGATAGTTTGCATGTTGGATTTAGGAAAAGTGCATTAGAGTGTGCTGATTGCTCTTTGAGAAAAGATGGTGTCTTTCTTTTCCCTTAGTAGCTAGGATTTTCAAAGTTGAAAAGATATAAAGCTTGCTTATCATCTTTAGACTGCATTTAGGAATTTGTATCATACATCTCGTGGTGAACCTTGAAAGGAAAACTTTAAAAAAGATCAACCTAAAATAAATTGAATGAACTTAACAACGCTTTGTAACATAATGCACAACATAGAGGTCTAGGCTAGAGACGTGTTCCGGCGTCGTTAAGCCTGGTGACTGTCGATCTCGTTGATGGTGGGTGATTCCTCCTGAGGGACGATAGCGCCAATATAGATTGTGCTCCCACGTACCATCGCGTATATATTGGGAGACCCCTATAGGCATAAAACCTTTATCCTTAGGAAGCCGTGTCGGCCGCCCTACTGATCGCAATGCACTGAACACAGCATTCAGGAAGATCGATCGCCCGTACCCTAAAAAGTATTCTGCGGTTTTGCAAAAAGTTTGGCACACCCTCTGCCTAGAACTCCGGATCAGTTCCTTTTGGCCTTTTTCAGACTCTATAACAGAAAAAGTCCATCCGAGCATTTGTCACTTCGGGCTCGTTAAAACATCGAAGGAGACTAGAGTCATCTTTAGCTTTTTCTTGACTCTTTAAAACTGAGAAAGCAAGTTGTGTCTAAAAGCGTCTAAAAAATTCATTTAATTCGGAAACACACTTTCCCCTTTTGTATTTTGGTTGATCGAGTAATCTGCAATCGTGGAAGAAAGTCAATTGAAACCCCGTCGTTCGCGGAGGCTTACGAGTCAACCGTCTTTGTCTCCGGAATCGAAAACAGTACGGACAAAGCGAACTCGTTTAACCGGTTCAAAATCTCCTATCAAAGTTAGAACAAGTGTTCCAACGACATCTGAGATTCCGGTTACTCCAAACATTTCTGGAAACCCTGCCTCTATAGAAGAAGTTCAACAGCCACAGAGGGACAATAACATTGATCCTAGTCTGAGAGCCACTTGCGTTACTGAACCAGTTCCATCTGTAACCGGTTCAGAGAGTCTTGCTCCTCAAACAACTGTCGCTGTCGATTCAACCCCTTCTTCGGCACCAGAAATATTTTACGGACCTGACGGTCTTCCTCTTCCACCGGGTTTGATTGCAATAGAGGAAATTGTAGAGGATCCGTAAGCAAGTAATCCAACCCATTTTGGAGTCGGGTCACTCTATTTCCTTCGTCAGAAGTTAATCCACCACAAGTGGGAGTTCCTGTAGAATCGCTAGGCAATCTATTGGATAGACTCAAAATGTCTGAACAACCGTCAACATCTAGGACTGTGTCGAATGACACAGCGACAACAGAAGCCCCTGCCGTCACTCCGACAATGTTTGCCGGCATACCATCTGTCCCGACTAGCTCACAACCGCTAGAAGGAGTCCACCAAGGGACTATTTCGAGAGTGTGGTCCGTTCCAGGTTTTTCATCCAGAATAATATCCGGCAACTCTTATGTTGAGACTCGCCAGATTGATCCATTTGGAGGTCAATTTGGGCAATCCAGTCCTCAAGGACAAACAATCCCCTTGAGTTCCGGATTGCTACCATATGGGGGGCAGTATGCTCTTTCATTACCCCCTCCGGGAGGGTACCCATACGGGAGTTCACAACAGTATTCAGGTTATATTGGAGTTACATCAAGTGGTTGGGTACCTATGCTACCTCAACAATCAAGAGTTGTATATTCTATGCAACAGTGTGTACCTATGTCGAACATCCCGACCACACCGGCTATTGTGACAGTGTCGCAAGTTCAAACGTTGCCTGTTGTATGTCAACCTCAGATTTCTCAGGTTGTAATGCAACAGCCCCTTGACCCTGGGACACAACCAAAATCGCCAACTGGTGGGGCGACACAGGTCCAAACGGGTACAATTACCCCACACCTTGGTCCAACAGTTAGTATAGCACAACAGAACATGGCTTCACAACCATGGCTGGTGCAATACCAACAACCACAATTCCAGCAAGTGTACCAAGGTTCTGAGCAGTAGATCTTTGCGAACAGTGGACAAACGTATATTCAAAACGGTCAAAACCAACCGCTTTACAGTGGTCAAGTCCACCAACCGTATCAGTCATACCAACATCAATTACATTATGCTGGTATGCAAAGGCCCACTGCTCAAGCGATTCCATCGTACCCTGGGTATGCTTCACCTAACCTGAATCAACAGTTACCATTCGTGGCAACTTTAGAGTTAACCGATCTACACCGGTTAACCAACGATCTGATTTCTTACGCCCCTTGGTGGCCAGCGATTCCTCACAAACTTCCATCTGACATTCCTAAATTCAATGGAAATCCAGGTGAAGACCCATCGAATCACGTGATGACTTTTCATCTGTGGTGTTCATCAAACACCCTAAATGATGATTCGATAAGGCTTCGCCTTTTCCAGAGGACGTTAACGGGTCCAGCGGCAAAATGGTATATTGAATTACCTAGAGCCTCATTCGACAATTTCAGCTCCCTAGCCACGACTTTCTTAACCCACTTTCAATTACCGATAAGGTATGAAACGAGAACGGAAATATTAACCAACTTCAAGCAGACAACTGCCACTCATATATCCGATCATATACATGAGTGGCGTCGTCGTCGTAGGATGGTGAAAACGTACGTTCCCGATCAGCTGTTAGCTGAATGGTTTATAAAGTCGTTACTTCCTACCATAACAGAAGATGTGGCCAAGGGGGGAGTCTTAACGGAGGAGCAAGTTATTGCTCGTGCACAATATCTAGACTTAGTCTACACTCAGCCTAGCACGCTCTACGACAAAATACCTGACGCCCCTAGATCGGAATTCTCAATTCCTCCTCCTCCTAAATCAAATAGTGACTCTCATGCCGACGATGGCGTGATTGGCACGACAAACGCGAAATCGACAAAGGCTTCGTCTAAGAAAGCCCGTAAGAATTCGGATCAAAATGCAAAAGAAGAAATTCTTGCTTCAGAAGTAAATGTCGTATCAGCAGATAAAGGCAAAGAAACCAATCAACCAGGAAGCAAGAAGAAACAAAACAAAGGGAAGAAGAAGAAACAGGGTGAGTCATTCCCTGGAAAAACTTCTCCAAACCCTCCTAGGAAAGGGAAACCAAAAACTCCATGCATGATATGTGACGAGGATCATTGGACAACCGGTTGTCCATACAAATCTGAGCTTAGAATGTTCTTCAAAAGTTCGCAAACCTCAGCAGTATTAACTGATCCGTTTCCCAATCCAGGTCAAAATTTGGTTGATAGTGGAAATGCTTCCCCGTCGTAAGTGCTTATGTTGTCGGTTTCAAAACAGCAGAATGATGCTTTGATTTCGACAAGGAACAAAGATTACGGGAATCCGCAGCTGTCGAACGACAAAGGTAAAGATCAACCAAGTAGTTCGACAACAACTTCGACAGAAGTTGTACCGCCCATCATTCCTGAATTAACAATAAAACTGCCAAAGGGAGTAGTACACAAGTCGACGTTTAATCCTCGCGCCAGAGCGGTGCAACATTATAACATAGTGGAAGATTTGGCCCAATCGCCATCCGCTATTTCGACTCTTGAAGTACTACAAAATTGCCCATTCCAAAGGCAGGCTTTGTTATCGGCTATTGGTGGGGTTGATCCCAAGGATTCCAATCTTGTATCCTTTGATCACAAAGGATACGATCCTCAGTTACCAGCTCAACTAGCTTTCCTTATTCAAGTGAAAGCCCTCAACAAAACTGTTCACCGAACAATTATTGATGAGGGGGCATCTACATGTATTATGTCGATGAGTTGCTGAAAAACTTTAGGATCTCCAACCTTGTCGCGATCTTCGACGACATTAAAAGCATTCGACGGAAGGACATATACCCCGTGCAGTATCCTTAATAACTTGAAATTTGAACTGGGAGGAAAAACAGTAGAAATAGATGTTGAAGTCATCGATGGGAATCTTGATTACAACATCCTACTGGGAAGACCATGGATATATGCCATGGCAGCTGTAGTGTCGACTTATTTTAGGAAGATCGCATTCCCTTTTCAAGGAGGGATTACGATCGTCGACCAACAAGACTTCCTCCATAATGGTTCACAAGTTACAGGAAGCATTCCCATGATCCATGGAAGCAACCATTCGCTTCAAGACATCGGAGTAGGCCTACTGAAAGACCCCACATTAATGGGAACTTTCGCACTTCCACCTCCATTCTATATAGGAGAAGTAGCATTGGTAAGAGCCTGCAACATGATATCTTCCACGAAGATCTCAAAAGACGATGTCGATATGGATCATGCAATGGTTTTGCCCCCAAGCCCTGTAGAAATATTGTAGCAATCAATGTTTTGGGCATGGGAGGCGAACCCAAGTCAACGCTCATCAAGCGTTTGGGTAGATAGGTCTAGAGAATATGGTACCCCATTAGATCCTTGGTCGAAAGTACATGGGGCTGATGAAGGAATTCTACAATCAATGTTGATTGAGGGGGCACCATGGAATGATTGCCACCATCGTTCCCTTCTTCCGGAATATGAAGAAGATACTCATCATGACCTTTACCACCCTTTAGTTTTTGAATTCCTATCAAATACTGTAA
Source organism: Pinus tabuliformis (assembly GCA_031772625.1). Lineage (NCBI taxonomy): Eukaryota > Viridiplantae > Streptophyta > Pinopsida > Pinales > Pinaceae > Pinus > Pinus tabuliformis. Next base: position 3,628,650 of record CM062815.1, on the reverse strand, counting down.
ATACGGTGGATTCCGAGCGAAACTTATCCATATTGAAGAGACTATAGCCATAAATATCTCGACTAAAACAAATGTTGTAGAGAATATTTATGTCGGCAAAGGTTGTTCTCCTTTAGAACTGGAAATATATAACGCTCTTTTTCACGAGTTCAGAGATGTCTTTGCTTGGTCATATGATGAAATGCCAGGCATTGACTCGAGTATCGTTGAACATGAAATTAAGATGTATCCTGATGTCAAACCAGTAAGACAACGGCTTCGGTAGGTGCACCCCAAGAAAGCCGCTGCCATTAAAGTAGAAGTTGAAAAGCTCCTCCATGCTAGTTTCATCTACCTGGTTCCTCTAACCAATTGGGTATCGAATATTGTCCCTGTTATGAAAAAACAAGGGACAATTAGAGTGTGTGTCGATTATAGGGATGTAAACCAAGCTTGTCCGAAGGACAACTACCCTACACCCTTCGTCGACCAGATAATTGATGAATGCGCCGGATGTGAAATCTTTTCATTTATGGATGGATTTTCCGGGTATAATCAAATAAATATCCACCCACAGGACCAGTCAAAGAATGCATTCATCTGTCTGTGGGGCACATTCGCTTATCGAAAATTACCCTTTGGTTTAAAGAACGCAGGGGCGACGTTTCAGAGGGCAATGAATTATGCCTTCCATGACATCAAGAACATCATTCAACCTTACCTCGACGACCTTTCGGCTCATTCGCGAAAGCGGAATGATCATCCGCAGCATTTAAGAGCGATATTTCTACGTTGCCGACACTACAAGATAAGACTCAATCCACACAAATGTGTGTTTTGCGTCGGTTCTGGTCATTTACTTGGCTTTGTAGTCTCTAAGGATGGGATTCGTCTCGACCCTTGTAAGGTTCAGGCAATCATTAATTTACCTCCACCTTCAAATTCGCTTCAGATTCAGAAACTCCAAGGGAAAGCAAACTTTCTGAGGAGGTTCATTCCAAATTACGCAGAACTTGCTAAAGGTTATACTCATCTTTTGAAAAAGGATGTGCCTTTTGTCTGGGATCAGGTGGCGCAAGCTTCCTTTGATGCTCTGAAAGATTCTCTAGTAAAAGCATCATTAATGTATGCCCCAGATTATCAAAGAAATTTTAACCTGTATCTGGCTGCAGCAGATACAACCATTGCGATGGTTTTAGTTCAAGAAGTTGATGGAATTGAACATCCTATATATTATTTAAGTAAAAACTTGAATGATACAGAAAGAAAATACTCTTATGTTGAAAAGCTAGCACTCGCTGTTGTTCAAGCGATACAAAGATTTAGACATTATGTCCTCTTTCGAAAAACTACCATTCTATCAGATTGCAACCCCATGACTTATATATTGTCGCGACAGTTGCTGGGGGGCAAATATTCAAAATGGATAGCAATCCTTCAAGAGTTTGATCTGGAATTTGTACAATCCAAATCAAAGAAAGCTTTAGTTTTCGCAGAATTATTGTGCGATCTCCCATCGTCGTCCAACGATGAAACATCGGAAGAATCAATCGTGGACGAAAGTTTGTTTCTAATATGTGCAAGCAATGAGTGGTATGGAGATATAATAATTTATCTCCAAACCCAAAAGTTCAGGCCTGATACCTCTCACTCAGAACAAAAACATATACGATACCAAGCGAAAGACTACATGATCGTCGGTGATACGCTTTACCGTCGTGGTGTCGATACAGTTCTGAGGAGGTGTCTCACCCATGAAGAGGCCGAAAAAGCCCTGAATGAGTGTCATTCAGGCGCGTGTGGGGGGCATCAATCTGGATATGCTACAGCACAGAAAATCTTACGAGCAGGATACTTCTGGCCAACCATGTTCAAAGATTGCATAACCGCAGTCAGAAGTTGCCATGCTTGTCAAATTTTTGATAGCAAAACCAGAAGACCACCTGCACCTTTGCAGCCAATAGTTGCTGTTGGGCCTTTCGCCAAATGGGGCATCGATTTCATGAAATGTAACCCCACCTCGACCGGGGGGCATGGGTATATTATAGTCGTTGTTGACTATTTTACCAAATGGGCCAAGGCGATGCCTACATTAGATAACACTGGTGAAACAGTTGCCCTTTTCTTTTTCAATCATGTAGTCGCCAGGTTCGGCATACCACAGGCTATAGTTACAGATCATGGGTCGCATTTTCGCAATCACATGATGGTTGAATTAGCTGCCAAGCTAGGGCTATCTCACGACAGCTCTACCCCGTATTATCCGCAAGCCAACGGACAAGTTGAAGCCATCAACAAGGTCCTAAAGCGTATGTTGCAAAGGATGATCGGGGTTCACAAAAGAAGGTGGCACCTAATCCTGTACTCAGCTTTGTGGGCTTACCGAACATCGGTAAAGAACGCGACCGGGTTCACACCTTTCCAACTGGTGTATGGCCTGGAAGCAGTCTTGCCAATCCAGTGTGAAATCTCGTCTCTTAAAGTCGCAATTGATCTCCTCCCCGGAACTTCGGAAGAAGAGGCTCGTTTCTTGGAATTAATCCAATTGGATGAAACCCGTCGTGATGCCGCTTTGGCTAATGAAGTCCATAAGAAACGAGTCAAGGCGCAGTTCCACAAAAATGTCAAACCCCGTGTCTTCTCAGAAGGTGACTTGGTCTTGCTTTATGACCAAGAATCCGATAAATTGGGAGCAGGTAAATTTAATTCTTTATGGATGGACCCCTATATTGTTAAACGAGTGTTAGCAAAAGGAGCCTACGAGTTAATGGATTATGATGGAATTCCACTGGCGCAACCCCGTAATGGGTTGTACCTCAAGCGTTACTATGCTTAAATAGTAACCTGTATGATTTTGTTGTATTTTGTTTTCGCTAAAGTATCTGTTTTGGTCGTGTGATCCACCTTTTTACATTTATTGCAGATGTCAAACCTTCTGGAGACATGTGTTGGATATGCCAACGGAGCGAGTTGTAGTTCGTGGAACCTGTCCTCCGCAGCCTGGGCCATTTTTGATCCAAGCGGCGAGTTAGTAAGTTTCAGAGGTGTGTGTATTGGGCAATCAACGAATAACATCACTGAGTATAGCACGTTGATAGAACTAATCTCTGATGCCATCACCCATGGTATATGCCGACTAATTGTCAGGCTAGACTCACAACTTGTAATACTACAACTCAATGGTATATATTCCGTTCGCAATCCATTTATTTACTGCATGTTTCTAAGAGTTAAGATTTTGGAAAGACAATTTGATTTAATTCAATACCAGCATATTTCCAGAAACTTAAACACATTAACCAACTCATTAGCAAACTATGTGTTAGATAGACATTTGCGAAATTTATAAAAAGAGACACATCATCAATGTTGTACATATGGATCATATAACTCAACCAAAATAAACCCCGAAAATCAAAATATATATATATATTTATAAGCTGTTTATCGTTCATACATAATGTTCTGTAACCAAGACAAAATCGATCATATGACCTAAAAAATAAAAAATGCTAGGGGGCACCCTAGTCTAGTGATGCTCATGATAGCACGTCACGGCCTGTGCAATCATGCGCAAGAGACGAGTCCATCGTCTAGGCACACCAGTAGTATGCCGCTGCAACTGTAAAGGTAACTCATCAATCCTCACATCGGGAATGCCGAGAGTAAGGCTCTCAACCTGCTCCTGCACAGCTGTAAGAGTCTCAGCCACATCAAGGTCGCGGAGAATAACCCTCCCAGCAGTCTCCCCTACTGGGGCAGCAATTGGCGCTCTCGGGCGAACTGTTGGACGAACAGGACCAACATCTGCATGCACACATGAGTTTGATTAAAGTCTTGATAGAATAAAGCACAAGGACATTATGAATAAGAACAGTAAACAGTAATATGGTCAAAGATTTTACCCATAGCGCCCCACTGTTCGCCGTCCGGTAATACCAAGTCCGGATCACCTCGGAAATCCATACCAACATATGGATACTCGGAATAGACCATCTCCTGACGCTCGAACCACCTGAAGAAGGTATCAGTGAAAGAAATCTGAGATTGACCAGCATGCCTAGACATGTGATCAACCCATCTCTGCATGCATGGCTCGGTAGGAGAAGGCAAGTCGAGTGCGATATACTGAGGCTGCATCAGTGGAATTTTCTCCAAGGCAAAGGCAGTCAGAATAGAACCAAATCCAAAGTTCTTCAGCTTCCCTTCCTTTACCTTGTTCAACTGACTTTTCATCTGAAGAAGTACTGCATCACACCAGTTGAATACTTTTGGTTGGAGACACTCCAAGGCGTGCTGCACATAAGACCTGTTGGCAACATGAAGAGATGCGCTACCGGCCATCCTACCAATAGTATACAGAATAGACCTGAGAGACCTGTCAATAATCTCATGGATCACAACCTTGCCGTCTCTACTCGGCTGGGACCCCTCCCTGCAATACTGGTGGACATAATCTCTCACGGAGTCGTTCCCTCGGGCCGAACCGGACAAAGAAATGGGGGCACCCCGCCTCGACAAACCAGTCAAGAAGTAAATGTCTACCACGGTCAAAGGGATGGATTTGCTCCTAATCTGAAATACTTGGTTAATAGGATCCCAAGCATCAAGCATATACTGCAGTAAAGAAATATGTGCTCTCATGCTAGAGATACGGAAGAACTTCAGCAGGCCACAGTTCCGAAGCGCATTCACCGTGACAAGGTCATGGAGGGCAATCATGTCCTCTTCTTCATGTTCTCGTTCTCGCCATGTGAGGGTCATTTTGCTCAAAAGTCCCTGCAAAACAAACAAGAGAAAGAGTAAGATCCTGGATTTGATGAGAAACTGGCAAAATTTCATCAAAAACTGTGCAATAGAACTGTTTTTCTATGATCAACGCAACTGGCTAGTGTCCTACCTGCGTTGAAGGTCAAACTGCCTTCATGCAGCTTGACATTCAACGCAGGTTTCGAATGGACTGCCTGCGCTGATGGCAGAGCGCCCTAGCAAAACCCCAGGGGCTCATGGGAACAGGAAAACAGGCACAGAATGGAAAAAGGAAACCATGAAAAGAAAGAGCTAGAGTTTAGCTCCTACCTGGTCCAGACGGCGCCGAAAATCGTCCGCAGAATCTCCCGGAATCAGCTGGTGAAAATCAAGGGGGAAGAGGCACCTCCAAAGCTCCAACAAACCAAGTTCAAATGAAATGTTAAAATGAGAGGTAAAAACATCTTTTAATTGCTTTTTACGTAGTTCAAAGCGAAATATTAGGGTTCTAATCTTATTTTCATGCAAATGTTATTCATTTCTAATTAGTTTGAGGCAGCAATTGAGGATACAGTACTATCTTTGAAAAGGGCAAAGCTAGTGATGGTAAAAATAAAAAATTTGACCATATAATATCGAGCAGTTTTAGCACAAAGTTCATGCTCTTTAAAAAATAAACGCAAGATCCGAGCAGTTTTAGCACATAGTTCATGCTTGTTAAAAAATAAACATAAGACCGAGCAAATGTTTCCACCCGCGTTTAAGCTCATTAAAAAATGAACTATCCCGGTAAATAACCACTGTGAATGTAATATCATCAGCCATTAAAGCCTTGGTCATGTTTGCACCGTCACCTCCACTTTTCCATTGGCCGATCGTTCACCTCCATATGATTGTTTACCCATTTTGAAGAACAGCTGTGAAGAGTGATTTCACCTAGCCATCCTTGTGACACTGCCGTGATTGGAAAATTCCAACCTGTACCTGGAATCAGCTGCTAACCCTGTTTATCACTTGTTCCTCAAAAGACAAGACTTCTTTAAGCTCTTTTCATCTGACTCGTAAAATATGAAAATATTGCCGAGTTTTGGCCTTCCAGCTCGTTAAAGAGACCGGAAGAGCTATTCCTCCTCTAGATTTTAATCTTTTTGGACCTGAGGGATTATTGCACAAAAAGATCGAGCGCTTGTTTTGTTCGGCTCGTTAAAACTATCGAAAAATCATCCCTTCTGTAGTGTTTTATACTTTTTCGGACTTAAGGGATTAGATGACGAAAAAGGACTTTTGGAGTTAACTTTATGTACCTTTTCAGACTCTCTAAAAATGAAAAGGACCGAGTTATCCTTGTCGTTAGACTCGTTAAAATCATCAAATAGCGACAAACTTGTCTTTAGACGAGAATGAGTTTCACTATCGCTAGGCTCATTAAAACATAGCGATGGGCTTGCCCGAAGGGCAGGTTATAGAACAAGCATATGTTATCCTCCTCAAGCTTGACAAAAATAAAGAGGTACTGGTCAGCAATGACTGGGGAAAAATTGGGAGAAACTAAAGAAAACTTTGATGGTAGCAAGTCGCTCTTGAACATGACACTTTTCCTTCGTACCACAATCGGGTTGGGTTGTTTCATTCACCGGTCACATCCATTGTCTCGCCATACCATCCATATTTGGGGTAATGCTACCGATCCATCGTATCAGTGTCGCCATATGTTCAAGAGAAGTCGTTCAGAAAAGTCAACCGTGTCCCATCCACTACCATACATTATCCTTCATCCTTTCATGACTGCCACCCTGAATCATATGTCACAGATCGTTTTCACCTCCATTAAAATAATTAGCTCCGTTCCGTGTCACTGATGTGGGATTCATTAAGGCCCCCTTTGACGGATCGCTTCTTGTCGACATCAGCTCATTATCCAAGAAGTTGATCTAGGAACAACCCCCTCAGTACTTTGAAGCTTGCATGCCTCAATGGCAAGTTTCTCACTTCCGGCGACAGGTATACATCAATGACCTTCGACCGAAAGATTTTGCGTGGTGTTCGACGCCAAGTCCTTTATTCACACCACGTGAATTGTACTGCAGTACCTTGAGGGTCATTATCATTATCGGTGATTCCTCTCGCGCTTGTTAACGGTTTACATCATTGACCGGTAATCAAGCGATTTCTTTCCATGTTCGACTTCAGAACAATTCTCACATGGATCGACTTGTACTTAGAGTGAAGATCGAACGAGTTTGAAGACCCCAGATCTAGTGTCATCCATCTGGGCTGTGATATATATTCAGGAAAGATAAATACATTGACATGTACATCATTGCAGCAGATAATCATCCTACTCAAAGGATGATAATTTCATCAAAATTATCAGTCTACCATCAGACGATTGTCTATTCTATGTACAGAAATGAATTTATAAAGCTGAGCATGGGAATGCCCGCCTCAGCTAGCTCATGAAAGCAGTATGAAAAATAATGTATTGTATTGTATCTTATTACAGGTCTCCTCTCAGCATTGGATGAACTTCAGATCCCCCTGATAAAGAATTTCGCCCGATAAACAGCCTCATACTTTAGGGGGCAACTGTTATAGACATTTTTGTGCCTTACAACATTGAGCATGAAATGTCCATAATCTAAGGGATCCAAAGTCCCTAAACATGTTGTTCCTACCCCTAGAGGAACAAGGCTAACAAACCACAGCAATTCACAGAAGTTCTCCACCTGAAACTGCTCAAAACAAGTCAAATCAGGATCATTTCAGTGGCTACACTAGCTGTTTGCGTTGAATGTCAAAGCCAACACTGGCTACCTGCGTTGAATGTCAACTGGAACACTGGCTACCTGCGCTGAACGAGAGTGGACATGTGGCAGGCTCATTTCTCAAGGTGTCAAAACCCAGGAAGCTTCCAAAATGACACTTGCCTCAGGGAATTCGACTGGTGATGAGTAAGAGGTTCCAAATCTCCAAGTGGAAGCAAGAACCTCCAAGTGGACTCAAGAACTGACAGAGGGAAAGGACACTAGTCAGATCTCAAGCTGACTCATCCTCTCTCCAAACATCTATATATGGATCTCTCCTCCATGAGATCTAGAGGCTGGAATTTTGTTATTGCAAAGAATTGCTGTTAGTTTGAGATTGGAATCATTGGGTGCTTAATGCTTTGAAGGGGGTGAAGATAGGAATTCCATCTGCTGGGAAGGAGATGCTGGATTGGAGCCCTCTGGGTTGTATCTCTTCTTGAACCTTGTTATTCATCAATAAAGCTATCTTGGTTTCTCCTATATGCTGATGTATTTTTGATGTATGAATGCATTAGTATGTTTAGTTTATTTCTAATCCTGAACTAGTTATGAATATGAATCCATGTCTTGTGTAGGTTCTCTTCTTGTGATTTTGCAGAAACCTCTTGAAGCTGGGCGAGCGAGAAGGCAAGTAGCTGGGAACACTCCAAGAGAAGAGAAGCCGGATCGAGGGACAAACGGAAGACATCGGTTAGTCCTTCTATCTATCTCTTCATTCTTAATTCATAAAGGAAGAATCCTAGAATAGCTGTCTCTGTTTGTTGCTAAGGCACTGTCACACCTTAGGTGGATAGGATCGTCCTGCATAGGCATTTTTCCCCACAACAGTTGGCCGGATAAATCGATCTTGCGGACAAGGCCGATCTCCCTAGTATCAAAAGATATCTTGCAACAAGCAGGACAAGAAAATCTACTTTTCTCTAAACATATTGCGATTCATCAATAAGAACTATAGAGGTTTTTAGACACTACCTTAAGTCCAAGGCTAGCTTGTAGCAACCATCCTTCAACTGTCCGAAAGAGTTTCATTTTGAGAACCTGCAATCACAAACAAGCACACATCAAATAACACCTGCATAGCTAATATAATAAATCATGTTCATCATGGTGATCAAGGAATTTATAAAATAAACCATAAAACACAACTTATTGAGAAAAATACACTTGATTGTATTAACTTTGAAAATAGAAGAACTTTACAACTTTTGTTGCCTTGATGTTGTACAAGTTCTTCCTAGGGTATGAAACAGGAATCTCCTCTACTTTGACAAGCCTCACACTCTTCCAAATGAGATCAAAAATGTATGTAATCCTTCCTCACAAAAGCTCAATTAGGAAGACTAAGTTCCAGCAACATTTCACCTCAAAAATATTCAGCTTTTAACCTCCTCATTAACCAGCCCAATGCTTCATTTTATAGTGCAAAGGAAGGAGGTTACAGGTCCACCTATGAAGGGATAGAGTCCTCCTTCAAAGGGATAAGCTCCTCACATCAAGGGGTTAGCTCCTTAAGGTACGGGATGCATGAACCTTAAAGGAGAAAACTTGCCACCTCAAGGTTCCTTCCAGAAGCTTCTAGAAATTACTCAAAGTGAGTTTTTAAGAATATACTTGCACCTTTTTTACTTTTACAGGGGTCCGCACCCATTACATAGAGACAAAGCAGTTATGTGCTAAGGGGACATGACCTTTAGGTGCGGGACCGCAGGTAATGCTAAGAGAAAGTGCAAAACTAGAGTTTTATAGACTTTTGAGGGCTTTCTCTTATTTTCAAGGCTTGATATGAAGAACTGAGGCTTAAGACCCTCAAAGGAGGAAAGTATGAGTGGTAATGGACTCACACAGATTGCAGAATGTCAAGGTGATAATTTTTAGTGCAACAGATTGCCCCCTAAAGTGCGAAGTTTGTAATAGATGAAAATGAAGTCTTTCATGTATGAAGAGTGAAGTACTTTATGATTTCAAGGATCATCTTGTGGACACCCCAATTGGAACTTGTAAAAAAATTCAATGCAAAAAAAATATATGTGAACATCTCATCGCTGAGGTAGGCATTCCCATGCTCATATCAAAACTGACTAGAAAACTAACTGAACTACTCTGATACATGAATGATTTTGTAATACATCACGAATATAGACATATGTAGACACAGTATGGGCGCAACCATTTGTTTATGAATAGTCCACTGTATAATGAATAAAAAAATTCATCGCAGCCTAGATGGTGGAAACTAGATCCAGGGTCTTGATTTCTGCTTCCCGAACTAGTACGATTCTATCCATGTGAATGAATGTGTCAAATTCAAACATGGTAGAAACCACTTGATTACCAGTCAATGATGTGAACTGTTAACAAGTGTGAGAGAAGCCACCAGTAATTTCAATGGGTCTCAAAGTACTCAGTACAATCCATGAAATACGAATAAATGAGTTGATGTTGAACATGTCATAGAATCCTTTGATCGAAGGTCAATGATGCAACTTGTCGTCGAAGGCGAGAAGCTTGCCATTAGGGCATGCAGATTCCAAGGTACTGACGATTTCTAGATCATCTTTCTAGATAATGAGCTGAAGTCGATAGAAAGCGATCTGTCGTAGGCAAGCCCACAATACGAAATCATAGATCAAGTTTGAAGAAATATATTTGGCAAGGAGTAACTCAGGGATGGTCAAAATGGATGACAGATATTTTTCAAATGAATGGTTTATTTGAACTAACCTCTTGAACACATAATGACACTGCGGATGGTTTGGTGACAATTGACCCAACGCTAATGCCCAGAAACCAGTTGAAGACTTTCAATACGGTTTGATTAACTGTTAGGGAAAGGATTTCCCAACCCAGGTGACAAAAAGTGTCGTGTTCAAGAGTGGTTAACTACTTTTCTAAAACACAAAGTGTAACAAACAAGTTCATTTTTCTCTCTTTTCCCCCACCATTTCTGGCAAGTACCTCTTTATTTTTGACAAGCTTGAGGAGGATAACATTTGCTTCATTATAAGCTCATCTTTCAGATGAGTCCAACTTAGTTTAAAATTCGAACCCTAAGAAGGAGTGGTTCGTTCCTATTTAAAAATTGAACAGGTCCTTTACTGTTAAATTTTAACGAGTCCAGTATAGGAAAAACTCGGTGTTTTTCAATTTTAGGGAGTTAGAAGGAAAACTTAAGAAAACTCCATGGATGTCCTTTTTCATAAATTTGTGTCTCCCAAGCCCGAAAAATTATAAAATAATACTTGAGAGAACCACTTGACCATTATGATCAAGGAGTAGTTTTCATAATCAGTGGCCCTGATTTGAAAAAGTAAAAAAGTGATCAAAGACACGTCGTTTTATAACCAATATTGAACTTGAAACGACAAAAGTTCGGCGATATTTTCATGTTTATACGGTCAGAAAAGAGCTGTAAGTGGACCGTCCTTTTAATTCCATTTTAACGAGTTTAAAAAAGGAAAAGCTCGACAATATTTTCATATTATACGAGACAGAAAAGAGCTTAAAGATGACTCCAATGTTTTTTGTTGAAAATGACCAATTTTCCCTGAAAAATCCAATATTTTGCACAAAAACTCAAAACATTACTCGTACCTATTTAAGATACATAAAAATGCATCAAAAAGTTACCTTTTAAAGTAAAAAATAAATAAATTAAAAATTCTTTTATTCAAAAAAGCTTATAAAAAGGGCTTTTGTAAATTCATTTTTATTGTTTGACTTCGGAGTGAGAAGAGAGAGCTTTTGGGTAATAAACTTCCTGTGAAGATTGCAGAAAATCCATCTGTTGAAATCGAAAACTGTCAGCTCCAGGTAATCCACATCATCCTTATCTTGCATTTCAACAATTTGTATTTCATTTTAGGGCTTTAAATTTGATTTTTTAAGGAGAATTTGTTTTAGAAAAATGCTCGTGGGGGTCCGTAGGTGCAACATGCGGCCCCTGCGGACCCCGACTTTTTATAGAAAGGAAAAAGTCGTGGGTCCACACCTATTGCCTAAAATGCATGCGGACCTATGCATTGTCCCTAACTAGTGGGTGCGGACCCCGCGAAATAGGTTTTTATATTTCAAATTTCTCCATTTCTGCCCAAAATTTTTGAACTAAATTGTTCTAATATGTCTTTTGTGCAATGTAGGACATACAAAATTCTTATTTGGCGGGAATGCGAGCACGAGGATGTGGACCTAGCCGCAATAAATCATCAACCCACATTGGATGCATTGAGAGCATGGAAACTATTTAAATTCTGGGCCATACCCAGCATGAGGGCCCAAGTAGACTTCTTGCAATTGCTTGTGGACAGGTGGAACATATAGGACCAGTGTTTCATGATTGGTGGCCACTGGCTCAAAATTGAGTTGGAGGACATATATTTTTTGACTGGTTTGCCCAAGAGAGGCGAACAATTGTCTATTTTCGGGACTAGGCCAGGTGGCCAGTCTGTCGCTAGTCTTCGATTGGAGTTTTGCAATGAACAAACACCGAATAAACGGATCGATATTAAAGCTATCGCCCATCCTGAACTTAAGGTTATTGTGTTCATTGTCACCAGACTATGCGGGGGTGCAGCATTGCATGTAGCTACCAGATCCCAAATTCGAATGGCAGTAGACTGTTCTTGAGGTACCATCTTCAACTGGTGCGAAGCTGTGTTGGCAAATGTAAAAGGCCAACTAACTAGGGCAAAGAACGGACAACTAAAAAACTTTGGATATGGTTTCCTGGTTGTGAGCTTTGGTCTAGAGAGGGTCTCGATGTTGGTCACACAACACCTTTCCGTTGAGGCTGGACCTCCTCGAGAGCCTAGGATAGTGCGTTGGGTTGCAGTGATGGCCCGTCATCTTGAGGAGGGTTCAGAGGTTGTTTGATTTCCACCTGAGTATTTTCGTTGGTTGGAGAACCAACTTTTTGTGATTCAGGATTTTCCATATGCTAGGATGGATTATCATGGTGACCCAGACATGACTCTTCCACCAGGAGAGCAGTGAGATGATTCAGGCAAAATCATTCTCAACATTTTCTAAGTTTTAACTATTTTATTTATTTATTTATTTTTTTTACTTTTTTTTTTTTTTTTTAAATCGTCCAAAACTGATAATAAAAAGTTTCAAATGCAGATGTGGGTCCACGGTGACCAGCCGCTCTCCAGCCCTATGAGAGGAGACAATCAGTTGCAGTAGTATGGGCCCCACAGGACCAATCTACAGAGACCCTGACCGAATTGGAGAATCATCTAGAGCGTTTGACAACAGATATTCCAGAGACTGGCATAAATGATATCCCACTTAGGTTACAGTGATATGTGATTGGGGTCTCAAGACCTTTTATAAGGTTCCTTTGTAGGGTGGCTCGAGCAGTGGTTTCTTATCATGATCATCACCAGGGATAGGATGATTGCTTTTGTAGACTCATACGACATTTTATGTCTTTTTGTATTATCATTTTTGCCGATCATAAGGTGTTTTTCAACCTATGATCGAAGACGATGTATATTTGACACACTTCTATGCTATGATATATCACTGTTACTGGCTTTATTGTACAACATGTTATGGAATGTTTTAAATTTACTTTTTTTATTATTGCAAATGTCTATTGAACATTCGAGAAGCAATTGCATCTGCTAATGTATTTAAATATCTTGGACTATGCTGATATTCAATGTAGTCAAATTCACGTTCCAAGAGACGAACTCTCAAAAATAATCTTAACAAAACTGGATTTATAATGGCATAAACTCTATTAAGCTGTAATACGACGAGTTCAAAATATAACCTAACAATCAAACTCAGAATCCCAAATGAGATGGATTCAAATAATAACTCAATCACTGCACTATACTCTGCAATGTTATTTGTTGTTTGACCGAGGCTTACCCAATGCATAGATACTAACTCATCAGAGGTTGAATAGATAACCTAACCTGCGAAAGAAATGTTCCATGTATTACGACAAGTACCATCAACAAAACCAATGTATGTTTGAAGAGACGTCGACATCTGCAATATCAAGAGTAAAATCAAGATATGCAGGAATAATGATAAAAGCACTCTCTAAACTAGGCACACATTTCTAATCTAAAACACACCAGCTAGAAAGAAACTAATCTAACAAAGATCTCCACACCAAGGTTTAAGCATAATGTCTCTTTAGATAAAGCCCATTTCTGGGTTTACCCAAAGAGACACCGTCAAAATCTACCAATTCATAGGCCCCTTTTGCCAGCTTTCGCTTAACAATATAAGGACGATGCCACATAGGTAAAAATTTTCCAGCCCCTAGCTTATCGTTTGCTTGATTGTATAGTAAGACTAGGTCTCTTTTCGAAAAATTATGAGGTGTAACATTTCGATCGTACTGAGCTTTTATTCGTTTTCCACGAGTCTCGGTTGCTAATGCAGAATTGCGTCGATTCTCATTTAGCTGAGCTAAATACAACAAACGTTTCTCCTCTTCGGAAGTGGTTGGGAGTAATTCTATGGCTATTTGCAATGACGGAATTTCGCATTCAATGGGTAACACTGCTTCCAAACTGTAGACCAATTGAAAAGGAGTGAAACCAGTTGATGTTTTTACTGAGGTTCGATATGCCCAAAGTGCTGAAAATAACATGTTATGCCAATTCGACCTATGAATACTAATGATTCGTTGGATCATAGTGACTAGAACTTTATTGATAGCTTCAACCAAACCATTAGCCTGTGGGTAATATGGAGTAGAACTATCGTGACGCAGGCCAAGTTGATTTTTCAGTTCAGTCATCATGATGTTTCGAAAATGATTCCCATGATCAGTAATAATCGCTTGAGGAACACCGAATCTAGCAATTATATGATTGAAAATGAAAGTTACAACAGTTTTGTCGTCTGCAGAAAATGTAGGCATCGCCTTGGCCCACTTAGTAAAATAATCAACCGCAAGGATGATATGCGCGTGCCCTCCAGCCGAGTGAGGTTTACATGTAATAAAGTCGATACCCCACTTTGCAAAAGGACCGACAACAATTAGAGGGTGGAGAGGAGCAGGTGGAGCACACATCTTACGATCAAAAAATTGACAATTGTGGCATTTCTGGACTGCATAGATACAATCTTTGAATAAAGATGGCCAGAAATAACCAACGCGTAATATCTTTTGGGCTGTGGCATACCCAGACATATGACTGCCACATGCTCCAGAGTGATAGTCATTCAGAACCTTCTTAGCTTCTTCATGAGTTAGACAACGTCATAAAATAGAATCTGCCCCACGACGATAGAGTGTATCTCCAATAATATTGTATTGTTGGGATTGAAACGTATTTTCTGTTACTGAGATCGTGAGATTTCAAGTCGAAAATATTGTGTTTGGAGATAAAAAATGATATCTCCATACCATGGATCAAGAGTACTGATAAGAAACAAGGATTCGTCCGCAATAGGCTCTTTTGCCACAATTTCAGTATCATCACGCGGGAAATCACACGCCAGTTCCACAAAAACCAAAGATTTCTTTGCCTTTGATTTTTCAAATTCCAAGTCAAATTCCTGCAAGATAACTATCCATTTGGAATACTTGCCCCCTAGCAATTGTTTGGTCAAAATATACATGGTTACAGTCAGAAATTATCGTGGTTTTGCGTAATAAGATGTAGTGACGAAATCTTTGGATAGCTTGAACAACTGCCAATGCCAATTTCTCCACATGCAAATATTTAAGCTCAGTCGGATTTAGAGTTCAACTAAGATAGTAAATCACATGTTCACTGTTGAATTCATCTTCCTGAACTAAAACCATCCCAATGGTGGAATGAGAAGCGGAAAGGTACAAAAAGTAATCCTGGTTGTAGTTGGGAGGATGCAATAATGGTGCATGGGTCAACGCGTCTTTAAGTGCATTAAAAGATTTGTTAGCTATCTCATCTGAAAAGAATGGAGTAGTCTATTTCAACAACTTGGTAAAACCTTTCGTTATCTCGGTGTAGTTAGGAATGAAACGACGTAAAAATTTGCTTTCCCTTGCAAACTTTGGAGTTGGCGAAGAGTCGAAGGAGGAGGCAATTTGAAATAGCTTCAACCTTCGAGGGATCGACACGAATGTCAGCTTTCGAAACAATAAATCCCAGTAAACGACCCGTTTCTATACAGAAAACACATTTGTGTGGATTCAACCTAATTCAATAACGCCTACATCTCATAAAGATTGCTCGTAAATGAGTGAGATGAACAGCTCTATGTAATGAATGAGCAGGTAAGTCATCGAGATAAGGCTGCATGATGTGCTTGATTTCATGAAATGCGTAAGACATAGCTCTTTGAAAAGTTGCTCCAGGGTTCTTCAATCCAAAAGGTAATCTGCAATAAGCAAATGTCCCACATGGACAAATGAAAGCCGTTTTTGGTTGATCAATAGGGAGTATGTTGATTTGATTGTAACCGAAAAAACCATCCATAAAGGAGAACATTTCACTACCGGCACAATCATAAATAATTTGATCGATATAGGGGGTTGGATAATTGTCTTTCGGACAAGCTCTATTAATATCCCTATAATCAATACATATTCTTATCGTTCCTTGATTTTTGTTAATAGGAACAATATTCGATACCCAATCTGTTAAGGGAATGGGATAAATGAATCATGCTCGAAGTAATTTCTCAACTTCAGCTTTAATAGTAGCAGCTTTTCACGGATGTATCTAACACAAATGTTGCTGGATAGGTTTAGCATCCGGGTAAGTTTTAATTTCATGGACAACAATTGATGGATCGATTCTTGGCATTTCTTCATATGACCAGGCAAACACGTCTCGGAATTCTTGAAATAAGGCTTTATAAGTTTGGATTTCATCGTCCGTATAGGAAGCACCTATATGAATGTTTTCAATAATTCTGGGTTTAACTGAAATGTCAATAGGAATCGTTCGAGAAATATTTCCCAAATTTAACTTAGAATCAGGATGTTGCAATGGATTTTGTGGTTCTTTGACATAGTCAGCGGTAAAAATAGATGAAAAATCATTTTCAAAATGATCAAGCTCAAGTAAAAACGAAGATCGATGATGAAGATCTTCCCATGGTAAATCATCAACAGACAAAAGTTCACGAATCTGCTCATCAGAATGAATAGGCTCAGAAAATGTTGTTGAAGTTGAGATTGAAATTGAAAGTGATTCTCCATGGACCACATTCATTAGATCAATTTTGGTTGAACAAGAGTCAGAAAATGAATGTACTGCCTGATACGCAATTTCAAAGGGACTCAAAGCCATCGTGTCACCAAATGAATCCACCTCAGAATCAGAAGGTACGATCCAAGGATCATCAAAAGCAATAGTGTTCGATGAAATCATATGAATAGTTGCAATAGAAGGCGATATGTTAGGAGGAGGAAAGGAAAAATGTTCCTAGTAAACCAGAATCTTTAATCAATCCTACCCCAACATCCTTGTAAGGGATAATTGTTTTACCGACACGTTGAATACTATCAGAAGAGGTTGGGTTAGAAGAAAAATAAGTCAGTTGGTCTATGGTAATGATCTGCCCATTATGAGGAAACTTGATAAGCTGAAATACCGATGAAATAATAACAGTCATAGCATAATACCAACTGCGACCCAAGAGAAGGTTGTAATCGAGAGGGACATCAACCACTTCCACATCTAGATTTACAGTTTTGCCTTCAACCCCTATAGGTAAATCCTGCAAAATGCCAAAAGGATGGAACCCTTGGCCATCGAAAGCCTTTAGAATCATCGGGGATTGATTGAGTGTCGGAGAACCAAGCGATCTCCAACACTAGATCGACATAATACATGTAGAATCTCCCTCATCAATTACAATCCTAAAGCAAGGTCTGTTTTTGACTAACACTAGAATCTGGAAAGCCATTTGATGAGGTAGGCGAGGTGTACTATTCTCTAAATCGAAGATTATAACGTTTGAATCCTAAATATCAATAGCTCCTATAACTGACAATAGAAATTTATGCTATGTTGGACATGATTGCAGCACCTCAAAAGCCGACATTGTTGAAGGGGAAATAGCTAAGTCTTCAACAATGTTATAACTCTGAGCATCTCTCGCATGTCGATTGAAAGTTGACTTTCGAAGTATACCTTTTGTAGGCGGTTTGATTACTAAGTCAGGGTTAGTTTTCTCGATTTGTAGCGGATCAGAACTAGAAGGAGTTGAAGTTGATGGGTTTGAATGAGAAGATTCTGCTTCCTTACCACCAACAGGACTTTTACTACCATAATCTTGTGATCGCGTCGCAATCCTGACATGAGATATCATCATTATGGGTTCTTCTAAGGCATTTGAGGAATAACCAATCATCTTACTATCTTGGCTAGGAAAAGGATCCTTCAAGACAACAAGCATTTGAGAACCTTTTATGATTTTCGCAACCTTAGCTCGATGTGGGCAGTCTCTTATAAAATGCTCCTCATCACAAATGAGAAAAGGATAGCGAGGTTTACGTTTGTCATCAGTAGATTCATTTTTATCTGATTTCTCTTTTGAGTTTTGTTTATTTTTCTTCTTCCCCTTATTTTTACCACCAGATTTTGATTTGGCCGCACATGATTCTACGACATCAATATCGGCAGGAATTTTAGCGGAAGAGTCTCTTGTCGGGGAATCCGGTAAAGTTATAATAGGAGAAGAATTCTTTAAAGATTTATTCCTGCTTTTGGTACTAACTAAACCAATCATACCATCAGCGGCATGAGACCCTGAAGGAGCTGAGTTATTTGATTGTGTTTCGGAAGGTCAGGGATTTTTTCATGTAAAGTACCTCACTGCGTGTAAACGAGTTCAAGGTACTGAGCCTGAGCAGTTACATTCTCTTTAGTAACAACTCCTGCCTTAGCTACATCTTCAGTGATTTTAGGTAATAATGATTTAACGAACCATTTTGCTAAAATTTGATCCGGAATAAAAACTTTCACTAAACGTCGTCTACGTCGCCATTCATGAATATGATCTGAAATATATGTGGACATGGATTATTTTAATGAAGTTAATAATTTCGTGCCATTGTTGTATCTAACAAGCAACTGAACATGAGTTAAGAAAGAAGTAGCTAACTGACTAAAATTATAAAAAGAGGCTCGTGGTAACTCGATGTACCATTTGGCAGCAAGACCAATCAGAGTTCGTTGAAAAAGACGTAAGCAAATTGAATCATCAATAATGGAATTAGATGCACACCAGAGGTGGTAAGTCATCACATGATTTGACGGATCCTCTCCTAACTTACCCTCGAACTTCGGGATATCACTAGGCAACTTATTAGGCATTTGCGGCCAATACGGAATATGGTAAATTGGATCGTTCGTAAGGTGTGACAAATCAGCTAAGTCCAAAGTTGCAATAAAAGGTAACTATCGGTTAGGGTCTCAAAAACCTTGGGTAACAAGACTAGCCCCAGGAGAAGGATATCCAGGATAACCTGGAATTTTATTTGCATTAGGAATATTATAACCTCCCGGAAAACCAGGATTAACCGGACCAAACTGGGGTTCTTGAGGTTGCTGATAAGTATATCTAGGGTACGGTTGATACTGATAAACTGGGTTTTGTACAGTAGGACCGAATTGATACTATCCCTGGTACGGTTGATAAGTGAATTGTGGTTGACTTGTGACAACTGTACTTGGACTAGGTTGTCCTACAGGCATTTGAACCGAAGTCTGAATTGTAGGTCCTGACTGAGGTAAAGAAGCTTGAGGAGTCTGCAGTGATGCAGGAACAGTAGAAACCAGAGCTACCGATACTCCAGAAGTAGGTGGGGTAGATTGAACAGAAGCTGCAGTAGTTGCAGCGGCAGTTTGAGGCAGATTTTGAGGCAAACTAGGCCCAGGCTGCTGAACTACACTGGGTGCAAAGGTTTGAATAGCATACTGGACAGGTTGCTGGGTTGAACTAGAAACTAAAGGTTGTCCAGATTGAGTTGAGAACTGCACGTTAGGTTGCAAAGTCTGTTGAGTTTGAGATGGATCCCACACCATGTTCATTCCGGGTTATGGGCCCATAAAAGGTTGAGCATATGAAGGTCCATAACCAGGTTGAGCATAGGGCTGATAATTAAATGGTACATTTCTAGCTCCTTGTACAAATGATTGACCAGAAGGTGGTTGGAAACCTTGACTTGGGTGCTGACCTTGAGATTGATAACCTTGCGGCGCGTACTAAAATTGGGGTTGACCTTGAGGGATATATTCATACTGGGGTTGACCTTGAGGTATATACTGAGTTTGGGGTTGACCTTGAGGTATGTACTGTCCTGATGGTATGTATTGTCCTTGAGGTTGTCCCCAGGTGGTAACTGACTACCTTGAGGTTGCCCCCCAGGAGGTAATTGAGTAACTTGAGGTTGCCCCCCAGGCAATAACTGACTACCTTGAGGTTGCCCTCCAGGCGGTAATTGACTACCTTGAGGTTGCCCTCCAGGCAGTAACTGACTACCTGGAGGTTGCAAATTTGGAATAGTACCAGAAATCATAAGAATTTCTTCTACGCTCAACGCTTGAGTTCCGTTATTACCAGTTGATATCTCATGTTCAATTGGTTGAGGAGATGCTCCTGAAAAAGTACCAGTGAGAGACTGATACCTAGAAGGAACAAAAGGACTGCCATATAGAAATGTTTCCGGTGATTGGGAAAACATAGATGACTGTCTCGACATATTCAATGGAGGATAATAACCTCTAGGTGTTGGATGAAAAGGAATTCGACGTGGTGAAAAACTAAGACCCAAGTTTTCTAATTTTTTTTTCAAAGATACGTACCAAGCGTCACTCCTAAAAGGACTGTAGAAAATTTATTCATGCTCCCTAAGTTCTAAAGTTAGTTGATTTTCAGGGAGAGTTCTATCTTCGTTTGGACTAACAAGTTCTTCAATAGAAATGTGTCCAGAAGGAAGATTTTGGTAATGATACTTCCTACCCTGGGTGAACCAGGACCACTAGAAGTTGGAGAAGCAAATCCTGAAGATGGAGTAGCAGCAGGTTCGGTTTCAGGCTCAGAAATTTCAGGTTCTTTAGCTAATTCACTAGTAGAAGAAATACTACCAATAACTTCGGAAAATGAAATTGGTTTAGAAATATACTCTGTTGCTTGAACTTGATAATCAGGATGAACAATTAAAGATGACTCTCCAGCTTCCGATGACCCAACTCTACTGTCACTAGGAGATACAAGAGCTTGTAGCCCTTCAAGATGGCTTGGTGTATACTCTTGAGGTTGCCCCCGAAGTCTACGGGATTGTCTCGATAATTCAGCCATGATTAGATATTTAATTACTCACACGCAAACAAAGAAAATTTCAATAAAACCACCTAGAGTATCTAAAGAACCAAACAATTGAATCACACGCCTAAAAAATCTAAGAGCTCAAACCACACACAAATAGTAACTTTCTGTACCAAAACACTAGTTTGTGATGAAATCTAACGTCGTAGAATTCAATACAGAAAGGGCGGTTGGAACAGTTACCCCGACAACCTGCTTAATGAAACAAACTGGCACAAGTTCCTTCACAAAACAGTCTCGAGTGAAAAGAACCCCCCAGAGAGTCCAAGTGAGTCTAGTTGACGTCTACTCCAAGTACAGTGAGACCCGTCCTTCACCGTCACCTTAGGAAAGAATCTTAAGATTATGGTCACTAAGATTATCAACCATAATAAATACAACTAGGGGAACAATCTACAATCCGATCTACTCGCAAGGGAAAAGTAACAAATCTCAATCCCCTTGAAGGCTCCCCTTGACATGATTAATCCGAGGTTTACCAACAAGTGACCCCAAGCTCCTCGGCAATGGTTAATCCGAGTTTTACTGTTTATAATACGTGCAAATCTTGTATCTTTCCCATGAGATAGACTTGATTGTCTCAAAGGTTCGGACATGATCTCGTGATTGACTCCTTTAAAAGGAGCTTTCTAGATTATATAAATTACAATTGGATTTATTTCCTACCGCAAGATATAACTACTTGTTTATTTTAACTATCTTGGAGAGTTAATTACTCCCTACTCCAAGATACTAGCCTAAGCTATATTGGTGATAAGAGCCCTAGAAATAAAAAGATTGCTAGATCAATTTTAATTAAGCGTTACTTTTAGGGTTGTTTCTTAAGTCAATAAGTATGGAAATGAAACTTTGATGGTGTGAAGACTCGACTCCAAAAACACTAAAAATGCACCTAAAATGATAAACAATTCGTTTTTCCTTCAATGAATTCCTAACTAAAAGAAAGAGTTGAGAATGCAATTCTTTGAAAAACAAATCTTTCTTTCAACATGTGAATGAAAAGAAAATATTTTTGTCTTTTTCAACAAGAACTCAAAACGAGACTACTAGTTATGCTAAAAAAAAATCCCTTTCTTTTTCAACACTCAAAAACTACAAAAAACAAATTCTTTCAAAAGAGATTCTACAATTTCTAGAAAACACTCAAAACTATAAAATCTAATCTTGAGATCTAAAAACTTCTAAAACCCTAATTGAAATGAAAGATTCAAATTCTTTTCGAGGGAGTTTTACTTAGTTATTCAGTAAACTAAGGATTAATTCATTCAGAATAACAAATCAATCAAAAAACATCCAAATGTGTTTTCTTTTATAAAAATGAAATTCAAAACTTATAAGAAAGTTCGTTCAAAGCTTTGCAAAGAGAAAACGAAATCTATTTCTCACCTAGGGCAGATTTTACAAACAAGTCAGACTTATCAAGAAGACAAAAGAGACGAGGGTAATCTAAGGTTTCTTAGGCTTCTAATCTCTGAGTCACTACAAAGACCAAGCGAAAACCAATCCAAGCACGCAAAACTTCTAGAAAATCATCTAAAACAAAAATGCCAATGGAACTCACTCACAAGAGATTTTTGACAGAACACATGCAGATCTGGGTAGACACTAAAAGTCGTAAATAAAACCTAAACTTAACTGGACGAAAACAATTTAGGTTTTTCAAAAATTTTAACAGGGTCTGCAAGCTTCCAGTAGAACCAGATGCGGTACCGCTCTGTGTACTAAAGGAAAAGTGTGGACAGGTCCGCATTGTCTGTAAAAAGAAAGTGCGGTGCCCTGTAAACTTTGGAAAAAACAAAAAGAATCCAAATCCTAAAAACTACCCAATCCCACACACATCAAGCAAAAACCAGAAACAAGAACAAGTTTCTCAAGTCAAAGATAAAGGAAAACCAAAAACCAAATTCAGTTCCCCAGCGGAGTCGCCACTTTGTTGGCCAGATAAATCGATCTTGTGGATAAGGCCGATCTCCCTAGTATCAAAAGATATCTAGCAACAAGCAGGACAAGCAAATCTACTTTTCTCTAAACATATTGCGATTCATTAATAAGAACTATAGAGGTGTTTAGACCCTACCTTAAGTCCAACGCTAGTTTGTAGCAGCCATCCTTCAACCGTCCGAAAGAGTTTCCTTTTGAGAACCTGCAATCACAAACAAGCACACATCAAATAACACCTGCATAGCTAATATAATAAATCATGTTCATCATGGTGATCAAGGAATCCATAAAATAAACCATAAAACACAACTTATTGAGAAAAATACACTTGATTGTATTAACTTTGAAAATAGAAGAACTTTACAACCTTTGGTGCCTTGATGTTGCACAATATCTTCCCAGGGTCTGAAACAGGAATCTCCTCTACTTTGACAAGCCTCACACTCTTCCAAATGAGATCAAAGATGTATGTAATCCTTCCTCACAAAAGCTCAATTAGGAAGACTAAGTTCCACTAGCATTTCACCTCAAAAATATTCAGCTTTCAACCTCCTTAGTAACCAGCCCAATGCTTCATTTTGTAGTGCAAAGGAAGGAGGTTACAAGTCCACCTATGAAGGGATAGAGTCCTCCTTCAAAGGGATAAGATCCTCACATCAAGGGGTTAGCTCCTTAAGGTATGGGATGCATGAACCTTAAAGGAGCGAACTTGCCACCTCAAGATTCCTTCCAGAAGATTCTAGAAATGACACAAAGTGAGTTTTTAAGAATATACCGGAGCCTTTTTTACTTTTATAGGGTTCCACACCCATTACACAGAGACAGAGTGGTCAAGTGCACAGGGGACATGACCTTTAGGTGCGGGACCGCAAGTAATGCTAAGAGAAAGTGTGAAACTAGAGTTTTATAGACTTTTGAGGGCTTTCTCTTATTTTCAAGGCTTGATATGAAGAACTGAGGCTTAAGACTTGCAAAGGAGGAAAGTATGAGTGGTAATGGACTCACATAGATTGTAGAATGTCAAGGTGACAATTTTTAGTGCAAGACAAGTGCAAAATGGATAGAAATTAGGCAAGTGAGGAATTTATACCCTCACTTGATTGATGCTTAAAAACCAACTTTTGGTGGTTCAAAATATTTTTCAGTGGGAAGGCCATGATCCGAATTGGATCCTAGAACACTCTCTAAGTTTTCATGAACTCTTTAAAAATCATGCAAAAGTTTCAAAGTCTTATAAAGGTCAAAGCTATCAGAGATATCCTCATGACAGTTGCAATTTGTGATCAGCGTGGAGCAACGAGGACCCTCGGTCAAGCGCGAAGACCGTCAGCCCATGGTAATGCGTGCTAGCACAAATTGTCAAAACCATAGGTCAATTCAAGAAATGGGGGTAGTTTCTGATATGCGATTAGCGACAAACCCCTAGTCGCTAATCGCATATCGCAGGGCAAACCCCTCAAAGAAGGAAAAACCTTGAGTGCGCAGACCAGAAAATTTATAAAATGCAACAGATATCGCGTTGATTTTGTCAGAAGTGAGGTCCCACAAAAAAAGGTAGAATATCAGAAGGGCTTCGAGCGGTAAGCAGTTTCAACTGAGTCCTTCTTGATTCCACACAATGGGTGCTACACGTCCGGTGGAAGAGAGAGAAAACCGCTCACAGCGGATGGGTAAACATCATGTTACTTACCCACCCGATATTGATGATGACCATATGATTTGGAGGCTCCATATTGATGGCGGAGACGCAATCTGATGGATGAACAGATTCGACGGGGTAAATAGGCAAAATTGTATAGGATTTGAAGTCCGATGTGGACGATGCGTTGGCAGAAAATCATGCTTCACGGGCATTCTTGGAGTTAATCGTAAAAATAGTCGTTTCAAAGACATCCAAGAGAACTGACACTCAGTTCCTTACGAAATATGTGGCCACCTCCCTGTGAGGCATTATACAGTGATGATTAAGCAAAACAGAGGGATTCAGATGGACAGAGACAGGGAAATCGGAAAGTCGTGAAGTGGAAACGAACAATTAGAAATGAGATTGGATTTAAAGCCACGAGGTGACAGAGAGAGAAGAAAGTAAGTTAGAAGCGGAAATCTAAGAGCAAAGAGAAGAAGCTGAGCTGACCTGCAGAAGCAAAGGAAACATCGAGCTAGATAGAGCCAGAAAGATTCAGAGAGTCTATGTACTCCAGAGAAGGCTTGAGAGGTTCAAGCGAACTCCTCTGTATATGCCTGTCATGTATGAGTCTCATACTGGGCTCATATTACTGTGACCAATAAAGGTCAAGTTTTAGTAAGGAGAGTCTGTGTACTCCAGGGACTTGGGGGATCCAAGTATAGTCTTGCTGATTTATGTCTGTTGTGTGAGACTCAAATTGAGCTCACTGTTGTAAAAACTCTACTTTGAAAACATAATAGAGAGGCCACCAATGAAGGCTGGACCGGGAGACGTAGCCCAGGAGTATTGGGTGAACTCCTTATTAAACTTGTTGTGTTTATATGTTTGCTTGTTATGTTTTCCCTAACTGCTTCGATGCCTGTGTATTTCACAATCTTATCGACCCGTTGCATAAAATAACATAGGCACATCCATGCACATGAGTTTGTAATACCTTAATTGTTTGTTCTACATAAATTTCGGATCACTTTCCGAAGAGCTTCCTCAACCAAACTTCCTTGTAGCTAGCCATGCTAGCAATAATGTATTCTACCTTGAATGTGCTTAAAGCTATAGAATTTTGTTTCTTGCTCATCCAAGACATGATGGAAGTCCCTAAGCTAAAGAAAGACCCTGATGTTATCTTCTTGTCAATAAAATTTATGGCCTAGTTAACATCAATGTATCCATGTAGTCTCACATCTTCAGTAGTATATCTCAAACCAATATTTATCGTCACCTGTAAATATCTTAGTACATGCTTGGTAGAAATATAGTGATAATGAAGGGACTTAGTCGTGAATTGATTCAAAGTGTTGACCACAAAACATATGTTAAAATGAGTGTTCACTAGGAATATCAATGCCCCAATCAATAGTTGGTACTCAAAAGGATTAGTCAAATCGGGTCCATTAATATCTCCACATAGTTTCTTGAAGTTCATCTCCATCGGTGTGGTCAGGGACTTGTATTCTACAATTCAAAATATTTCCAAGATATTCACTACATATTTTCCTTGAGAAAGGAAATCACATCGGGTGTTTTCGACATTTTTAATCCTCGGAGGTAATGCATCAAACCAGGATCTTTCATCTTTAACGTAGAGGCCAACTCCCTCTTACACTCAAGCATCAGGGGTTCACTACCTATAAAAAATAGATCATAAACATATAAAACAAAAATCAAAGGCATAGCTTGGATCACTTTGAAATATAGGTTCGGGTTAGCACGACTTCTTGTGAATCTAAGCTTTAGCGGGTAACTGCAATGTGGGCATACCAGGCTCTGGGGGCTTGCTTCAAGACATATATAGCTTTATTCAACCTGTAAAAATGAGTATTCTTATCCTTCACTTCAAATCCATGAGGTTTCTCAACATATACTTATTCCTGTAGTATGTCACAAAGAAACAAAGTCTTTATAACCATATGCTAAAGGTTCCATACTTGACTAGTAGCAAGGGAAACAATCCATCAAATTGTAGTGTATCGGGAAATGGGTACAAATATGTCATCATCGTCTTCTCCCTCTTTTTGAGAGAAATATTGAGCTAGAAACCTCACTTTATACTTCTTAATGCTTCCATTGTCTCCATGCTTGATTTTATATAACCACTTTGATGTTATGACAGACTTTCCTTTAGTTCTTGAAAGAACATCCCATACATCATTCTACATAATGGATTCATACTCTTTGGTCATGGAAGCCTTCCAAACCTACCCTTTCACTGCTTCTTCATAAGTGGTAGGTTCACTTTGTATGATGCACCTCATAGCTACAATGTATCCCTAGTACTGACATGGCTTCTTACTTTTTCTAAAGGTACCTTTGGCATGAGCGTGTCTCTTAGCATCCTGTAATCATGAAGCCAAAGTGATATCTTGCTAGTAGGGGGATCACATGGAGAAGGATCCAAGGGTTCCATAGGCTCCATGGGATCATCATCAACATATTTCTCCATCTTGGGCATAGAAGGACCATCTAGTAAGTCCATGTCATCATATTTGTTCTAAGGAGGAGGCAGGGGAAGTTCCCTTGCTTTTCTAAGCGAAGCATCTTCATCGAAACTTACTTCCCTGCTAAACTTAATTTTCCTTTTACCAGATATATATACTCTAAATTATTTAAAGTTTTCATAATATTCAACAAACATACCTTTCTATTGAGTGGATTCCATCTTGTTCCCCTTGTCCTTTGGTACATGAAATTATATGGGGCAACCAAATATCGTGAGATGTCCAATATTGGGCTTCACACCTATGAATAATTCTTTGGGAGTATTTTTATCCAAATCTTGATGAGGAAGCTTGTTTTGAACATAGACCGTTGTATTTATATCTTCTCCCCAAAGGAACTTCAATAATTGTCAATCATGTAGTATAGCTGTTACAAATAAATTTGTCACTGTCTCCCTGTCAGTAACCCTAATGTGTCAGGAATTCACAATAATCAAGTTCATGCCTTCTGAACTGGCCAAAAACCCACTTTTCCAAAGTTTTCCTCATCAGCGCGTCTGTTTATAAAATATCCGCGATGACTGGCGATTTATAACAGACCGCGTGCGCTGCCAGCGCGGAAGCACACGCCTTTCCCGCGCTGATCGAATTTCATGACCAGCGCAGCCCCTGTTTGTATCTACCCACGCTGACATGGCCTTTTCCATTATGTCTTTGCGAGGTCAGCGCGCCAGACCAGTTATGCACCCGCGCTGATCCAGTTTTGGCGAATTTGTTCCAACAGCCAGCCTTCCAGGTAACTCCAGACTTGGTTGTTCGCCTTGTGAGTATCGACTCCCTTCTATGGCATGTCTGTTCGACCCTTTGCAACCACTTCCTTTGAGGATAAGCTCATCCTTCCACCCTTTTAGGAGGCTCCTTCTCCTATATAAACTTCCACCATTACCATGAGCAGCTAGTTTTGAATAGCTTGGATTGTGTAGAGCTTATAGTGCTCAGGTTGCTGCTACTATAGGTATTTGGTGTGATAAATGTGGAAGTGCATGATAGCTTAGGGAAGTTTGTGTTGTGTTGCTTGTGTGAGAGAGAGAGTTTCTTGTCTTGGGAGAATCATTTCCAAAGGTGAATGCTTGAGACACTTGCTGACTGGCCCCTCCTGAGAAGGTTACCGACGTCAGAACATTTGGTTGTATTCTTCTCTGCTTGATTAATAATAGATGACTACTATTATTGTTCCATTCTCATTTGTCTATGCAATGGTTAAATGTGAATTACATCTTTTCTGACTGATGTATGGTTGCTTTTATTAGATTTCACTCTTGTGTTTGTTTCCTCTTCGTGTGTGCAGGTGTCTATTCGCGGAGATCGCGGAAGATCGTGACCAGCCAGAGCGAAGGAACGAAGGTGGTATCTCTTCATCAAACAACAGCGCTGGAATCCAAGTAGGTGCTCTTTGCCTCTTGTTTAATTGCAATTAGGGACTTGCATAGTAGCAATGACCGATTGTTGCTAGACCCGTTCTGGGCTAGTAGGGATCGCCTCTATCCGTAGAGGGGATTTACCTCTCCAACAATTTGGTGACTCCGCTGGGGATCAGCCTTTTGTCTCTTGTGTCCATTCTTTGTGTTTGAATTTGATTGTTCTCTCTTTTCAAGTTAGGGGGATTGTTTCTCTACTTGTAGCCTTCCTAGGTCCATCTGGGAAGTGTCTTAATTGTTAAAAGAGTTTCTACTTTTGGTTTGGGAGTTTTTTGCTTTGATTCTACTCGTTTTTACCCTCAGCGCGGTTTAATTCAAAATAGACGCGCTGACGTCGCACACCTGCTTCTTTGTTTTCCCTGTCATCGCTCCTGTACGATTAACAGTCGCGCTGACCTCGTTTTTGAGACAGCGCGCTTTATCCATGTGCTTCCGTGCTGACGTCGCAAAGTTGCTACAGGCCTTCTCTTGTCAGCGCCGAGTTGCTGAAGGCCACCCGTGCTGATCCTGTAGAATTCATTTTTGTCCAGATTAGCCTCCTGAACCTGTTGCTTTGACTTTCCCCTCTTCTCTCCACTTGGTTTGTGACTTGTTTTTCATTACCTGAACTCTGAGCTGCTTGTTTGCGAAGTCTTGTTCCACAGGGTTTCGTTTTTGCTCATTTTTCGGTTTTGCAAATACCTTCCTCTTTGCTTTCGCTGCTTGGTTTGTATTTCCGCCATCACTTTTACAGTTGCTGGATTGTGTTGAATCTCTAATTGACTGGTTGTAACTCTCATCCTCCGGGTGTTTGCCTTTTTCCATTGATTTCGCATTCTAGCCCTAGGGCATCTAGTGGCCGTGTGTGTGTCAAGCCTTCCGTAGGGATCTTGTTTTCTTGTTAGACCAGCCAACTTCAGATTTGTTTTTTACACTTGTTCAGTGATTGTTGAAGTGTTTTTGGTTGTGTTTCCGAGCGGTTTTCACTTCCTCCTTGTTTGAATCCCTGTTTGTCTTGCCGAGCTTAGATCACATAGCTCGTGCGGAACTTGGTTTTTCCTTTTGATTTGGAAATCTTTGTTGGGTGTTTTGGGAACTTTGTGTGCTTTCATCGAGTGATTTTCTTGGTGTTCCTGTTCCTCAAAATTCATTTGGATGCTTTGTGCCATTGAAAGAAAATCAAACTAGTAGCTTTGCTTTCGACAATTGAGAAGGAAAAGAACATTTCATTGATTCGCATTTTCAAAAGAAAAGTTTCCTTAACTTGCTTTTAGCTGCATTAGGTTGTTTGATTGCTCGTGTTCGTTTTGTTTGATAAAAAATTCTTTACCTTCTCATAGCTAGGATTCATCGAACAAAATGGTATTCTTTGGCATGTAGTTTGCATCTAGGTAATTGTGAGAGAACATACGATAGGACCTGAAATCGAAACTTAATTTCAAGATCAACCATAAAATGAACTGAATTAACCTAAAAACGCATTGGAACTAAACGCAAACATGTAGAGGTCTAGGTTAGAGACATGTTTCGGCGTCTTTAAACATAGTCACTGTTGTTTCACATTATGGTTGGGTGATTCCTCCTTCTGTGACTCGATAGTGGTCTAACACGAACTGTGCTCCCACGTACCGTCGCGTATATAGGGAGACCCCACTAGGCTTTTATCCTTTATCCATAGGAAGCCGAGTCTGCCGCCTTGTGAACCGCAACGCACTGAACACATCATTCGGGAAGATTGACTGCAGTATGGAAAGTCCTTGGCTCTCATACGATTGCTAAGGTGTATAAGTAGTTTTACGGGTCGCCTGGTAAACCCTATACCTAGAGTCTCCAGAGCAGTCACTTTTGATCCTTTTCGGACTCCCTAAATGAAAAGGTGCCTATGAGCGTCTTGTCACTTCGTGCTCATTAAACATTCGAAGGAGACTGGAGTCATCTTTTCGTCCTTTTCTCGACTCTTGAAACATGAAAAGGTCAAGTTTGGTTCTTGTGTCTTAAAATTAATTCGGCCACGATAACATCACCTGGTTAGATCTTGTGTGCGTTAGTTTTGAGTAGGGTCTTTATCGTTAGTTTGCTTTAGGTTTTCTAAGGGGTCTTGTCATCCTGGCTGACCCGTCAACTCCCGGTCCGAGTGATCAAGGTTCTCCATCTTCTGTTGCTCCAGAGGTACCAGTTGTAAGCGGTACTCTTCCCATTGTTCCGAGTATCTAGCCTATCAACGTACGTGCCCCAGGCGACGAAGATTACATAGAAGATTGGAATCCTATCTGGGAGCGTGACAACGATTATACCCCTCGTACTCCTCTCGGTATGTCGTCTCCGATGTCTACTTCCCCCATGGATGAGACATCTTCCAGCACAGGTGAAACACCCGTGGTGACAGATATTGAAAATCCCATCCCAGCTACCTCTCCACTCCCTCCACGATATCAGTTAGTGAGGGATAGGATAGATGCT
The DNA here is from genome assembly GCA_031772625.1 of Pinus tabuliformis. Taxonomy (NCBI): domain Eukaryota; kingdom Viridiplantae; phylum Streptophyta; class Pinopsida; order Pinales; family Pinaceae; genus Pinus; species Pinus tabuliformis. Next base: position 3,597,839 of record CM062815.1, on the reverse strand, counting down.
AGAACTACTTCTACGACTATATGGAATCCTAGTCTTATTGCCACCACGGGGCCCTTTATTTCGCGACCTCTTAATACACCTGTTACGTCAGGTCTTAATACGCCTGTTACCTCAGTTCCTACCAATCCAACCGTTTTTGTAGCACGCTCGACTCCGGTCATCAGTGCTGTGACAGCATCTTCATCTACAAACCCTGGAGCTGGTCCCTCTTATACCCAGGGCCAGCCAGGGGTTTCATCTGGAGTCATTGATCCTGCACAAAATGCTCAGCCCTTTCCTGGTGGTGTTCCAGGAGCGGGGCCGTATGATGCCCATGGGCAACCCATTGTGGACCCAGATTACCAAGGTCCACTCTTTTATTATGATGCAAACGGTTAGTACCTCGAGAACGTTTCATCCCTGCCTCGTCAACCTTTCGTTGAAGAATCGGCACCGTTGGACGTTACGTATGATCCCGTCACTCATACTTTCCAAGGGTGTCAGAATCCTCCCAGACAGCCCCAAGGACCACCCAATCAAGGCCAACCGCCTTATGTGCAAACCCCTCAATGGCAACCACTTTATGGCCCGCCTTACCCAGGACAATCTGGGGGCCCACAGGGACAACCCTACCAGGGACAACCCTCGGCCGTTGGAGGTCCGTCGTATTCATATCAAAGTCAACCTACTGGATATCCAGGGCAACCTGGTACCCAGCAAGGTTACCCAACTGGACAACACGGGCAGCCTTACATTCAACAAGGCCAACCTGGTTTCCAGCAAGGGTACCCATCTGGACAAACTGGGCAAGTTTATACTCCTCAAAATCAACCAGCAGTCCAGCAGGGATATCTTCTTGGGCAAGGGGGGCAGCCTGCTATACAGCAAGGCCAACCCGCTACTCAGCCTATGCACCAAGGGGGGCAGCCCGCTATAGAGCAAGGCCAGCCTTCTGCTCAGTCTGTACATCCTGGTGGGCAGACGGGCCAACCTTCTATGCAGCAAGGTCAACCCGCTGTCCGCCCTAATCATCCATCTGGACAAGCTGGCCAACCTCAGGGTCAACCAGCTGTTCAGCCGGCTCAGTCATCCGTTCTGCAAGGACAACCCTTGGTGGTCCACGGACAACCTGGCACCCAGCAAGTTCATCCTGCTGGCCAGCCAGGTCCATCTCAAATCCAACCAAGTCAACCTTCGGGCCAGATGATCCAAGCCCAGCCGGTTCAAGGACATTACCCTGGGCCTCAAACTCAAACGGGTTATCAAATGCAAGGTGGGCCACAGCCTCAACCTTCTTACCAGATGCAGCCTCCCTATCAGGCTCAGTATGGGGCCCAGCAACCATATGGCTACCAGCAACCCCAAGGACAAACTCAGTTTGCTCCTTATCAAAATTATCAACAACCACAGGTCACTCCTTACCAAAATTATCAGTATGCTGCGCCTGTAGGACAAGTTGCTAATACATGGGGAGCTGGGGGGCAGACACAGGGGCAGCCGTCCGCATATGGCCAGAATCTGTATGGACAGAACCCCTACGCACAAGGTCCCTATGCGCCAGGTACTTTTGGGTCAGGTCCGTCGGGACAAAGTTATCATGCACCAGGCCCTTTTGGGCCAGGTCCGTCCGGACAGAGTTCGTGGGGGCAACCACCATCTGGTTGGAACCCTAATGTTGCCTCGAATCCGCAGCCACAAATGTCCTTTAACCTGCAATTACCATTCTTAGCAACGTTGGAACTGCCTGATGTGTCCAGGTTAACAAATGATCCTATTTTGCATAATCCGTATTGGCCACCGGTTCCGACCAAAATACCAGGTGATTGTCCAAAGTTTGATGGCAAAGCTGGTGAAGACCCTCAGGCCCATGTAATGACTTATCACCTTTGGTGTTCATCGAACTCATGGCTTGATGATTCTATCTGGCTTCGCCTCTTTCAGAGAACTCTCACTGGTTTAGCCGCTAAGTGGTACATCGAACTGAATCGCGGCATGTTTCAAGATTTCAACTCGTTGGCTATGGCCTTCTTGACTCATTTTCAGTTACCCATTCGATACGAGACTGGGACACATCTCCTCACGTCTCTCAAACAAGATACGGCTATGCACATCTCTGATCATCTACATGAATGGAGAAGGTGTCGTCGCTTGATCAAATTTTGGATTCCTGATCAACTCCTGACCGACTGGTTCACGACTTCCTTTGTCCCTAAGATTGCAAAAGACATTGCAATGGGAGCGTGTGTAACTGAGGAGCAAGCAATTGCGCGAGCTCAGTACCTTGACTTAGTGTACTCTCAGTCGGGTACTTTGTATGAGTATTTTCCAGATGCCCCGAGGCCTGGATAGCCCAAAGCTCCACCAAAGCCTTCTGTTGATGGAGTCATTGGTTCTGTGAATTCGTCATTAAAGAAATCGGTCGTGAACCTTGGGAAGCAGAAAAAGAACACCTCTAACGAAAATGCTTCTCAGGGCCAATCGATTTCTGGGAGTACCTCCGAGGTAAACGCCGTTCAGTCCACCACGGCGGACAAATCCTCGAAAGGGAAAAAGAAAGGAAAAGCTAAAGATAAATCTGGACAGCCCAAGCAAGATCCCCCTAAGCCTCCTTCCGAGGAAGGAGCTAAGCGAAAACCTAAGTATCCTTGTCTCATTTGCGACGAGGATCACTATACCAAGGATTGCCCAAGGCGGTCCGAAGTTAGCCGACTCTTGAAAGGTGCTCCGGGACCTCCTGCTGTGCTTAAAGAGCCTTTCCCTTCCCAGCAGACCCAAATGGTGGCAGATCCCTCTCAATCCTCTTCCTCGTTCGGTTCTCAAGTGTTCATGGCTGGAACGATTCCCATCCATGTTTCAACTCGAGCGAAAGATTATCCATCTCAAGCCGGGAAAGAGCCGGAGGTTCCATCCAGCGCTCCTCCGTCCAGTTCTGGTCCCCTTCACATCGAACGGCCCAGCACTGAGATGATCCCCCGACCCCCTCCCAAAGGTGTACTCAGGAAATCATCTTATAACCCGAATGCTCGTGCTGCCCAGCACTATAGCATTGTCGAGGACTTAGCTCAGGCTCCGTCTGCTATGTCCGCGTTAGAAGTCCTCCGGAGCTGCCCCTCCCAGAGGAAGTCCTTGCTATCAACCATTGGTGGCATCGACCCGGCAGATTCGGATTTAATTTCTTTTGATCTCGAGGGTTTCACGCAGAGGCTGCCTCACCAAGTGGCTTTCCTTATACAGGTCCTCATCAATGGCAAAACGATTCATCGTACAGTCATCGATGAGGGTGCCTCCACCTGCATCATGTCTGTTGCTTGCTGGAAGGCCATTGGTTCTCCTGCTCTGAGCCAGTCTCCTACAACCCTGGAAGCTTTCGATGGAAGAGAATCTCGTCCATATGGTATCCTCCCACGATTGCCTATCTCTTTAGAAGGGAAAACCGTAGAGGTAGAGGTTGAAGTGGTTGACGCTAATCTCACTTACAACCTCCTCCTTGGACGAAGCTGGACATACGCCATGCAAGTCGTGCCTTCCTCCTTGTTCCGTGTCGTTCGCTTCCCCCATCAAGCAAGAATCGTCACGGTGGACCAGCTGTCCTTTTTTGCTTCCTCTTCTGAAGGAAATGTGTCATTCGTGGAGCATACCTCCAAGTCATTAGTGAGTGTGGGTGCTAGACTGTTTAAAGATCCCTTATTGACGGGAGTCTTTCCCCTCCCACCTCCAAATCTCGCCCCTGTCAACATGATTTCAGTACATTCTGCTCCATGGGTTCTTCCTCCCTTGAATCAGGAAGACTCTTGGGGTGATATGATGTCGTTGAGTCCTGCCGAGCTCAACTACATTGAGATTGTCGCTGCATCAGATCCCCCTCCTGAACCTGCTTTTTTAAGCAGTGTTCCTGATTCATACGATCATTTCCCTTGGCTGGGTGATGAGGCCACTTCGGATCCCCTGAAGGAAACATTTCCCTCCGACGAGGCCATCATAGAGACTATGTCTCTCGAAGAGCTCCCTTGGTTAGATCACCACCATCGTTCTTCGTTTCTCCCTCCACATTCAGAAATGGTCGCTTGTCTCGAGCGGTTTGCTTCATGTGTCCCATCTCCGCCCCTCCAAACACCTGTCTAGCTATACCAAGTGTCTTCGGAGGGCAATATGGGTAACATCACGCAAACCCAGCCTATCGACATCTCTGTCAAACCAGGGATTGTCGAGAATATTTTCATTGGAATCACATGCACTCCTAAGGAAGTTCAACTCTATACTGCTTTATTTCGTGAATTCCGTGATGTCTTCGCATGGTCTTACGAGGAAATGCCCGGCATTGACCCTAGTATTGTGGTGCACGAAATACCTACTTATCCAGGCGCTAAGCCTGTTCGTCAGCGCTTACGTCCAGTGCACCCTCGAAAGGCTGCAGCCATCAAGGCCGAAGTCGAAAAGCTTCTTCGAGCTGGTTTCATCTATGCCATCCCCCTCACCGAGTGGGTGTCCAATATAGTCCCTGTAAACAAAAAGCAGGGTACTATCCGGGTCTGTGTTGACTACCGCGATATTAATCGTGCCTGTCCAAAAGATAACTTTCCTACGCCTTTTATTGATCATCTTATTGATGACTGCGCAGGAAGTGAGATTTACTCGTTTATGGATGGCTTCTCTGGTTATAACCAGATCAACATAGCCCCTGCAGACCAACATAAGACAGCTTTCATTTGTTCTTGGGGCACCTTCGCTTATAAGAAGCTTCCTTTCGGTCTCAAAAATGCCGGTGCCACCTTACAGCGTGCGATGTCATATGCTTTTCATGATATTCGACACATCGTACAGCCTTACCTGGATGACCTCCCATCTCATTCAGCTAAGCGTCAAGACCATCCATCTCATCTACGCGAAATTTTTCTCCACTGTCGACACTACCGTATACGACTCAATCCGCATAAGTGTGTCTTCTGCGTAGAATCTGGCCGACTACTCGAGTTCATCGTCTCCCGGGAAGGCATCCGTCTGGATCCCCTCAAAGTCCAGGCCATTTTGAACCTTCCTCCCCCTGCCTCTTTGCAGCAATTGCAGAGCTTGCAGGGTAAAGCTAATTTTCTCAGACGATTCATTCCGAATTATGTCGAGGTGGCTAAGGGTTTCACACGGTTATTAAAGCGAGACACACCCTTTCGTTGGGATGCTATCGCCCAGGAATCTTTTGAGCGCCTTAAAGACCTTCTTGTCTCAGCTCCGCTCCTAAGACCTCCGAACTACCACCGTGATTACACTCTCTATCTTGCTGCCGCTGACACAACCATTGGCATGGTTCTAGTGCAGGATGATGATGCCGGCACCGAGCACATTATCTATTATCTTAGTCGCAACCTTCTGGATACGGAAACTCGCTACGCATATGTCGAGAAGTTGGCATTGGCAGCTGTCTACGCCGTCCAACGATTCCGCCATTATATCCTGTTGCGCACAACGACCGTGATCTCTGACTGCAACCCCATGACCTACATTTTGTCGCGTCAACTGCTGGGGGGAAAATACTCGAAGTGGATTGTAATCCTCCAATATTTCGACTTGGAATTCACTGCGGCCAAGTCTAAGAAATCTCTGGTCTTTGCTGAACTGCTCTGTTCCTTACCATCTCACTCTGCACCATCTCGTTCGGAGGAGCATATCCCGGATGAAACATTGTTTCTCATCAGCACCCTCGACCCGTGGTACGGGGACATTATCGTATATTTGCAGACGTCTTCCTTCCGTCCAAACATATCGAAAGATGTTCGACGGCGAATTCGTCACCAAGCTCAACCCTATTGCATTTTGGGCGATACCCTGTACCGCCTCGGCGTTGATTCTGTTCTCCGCCGATGTTTGACTCTCGAGGAGGCTGAGCGGGTGTTGAATGACTGCCAGTCTGGTGCTTGTGGTGGCCATATGTCCGGATATGCTACCGCCCAGAAGATCCTCCATGCTGGTTATTTCTGGTCTTCCATATTCAAGGATTGCATCCTTGCTGTACGTGCATGTCACGAATGCCAGGTTTACCACTGGAAGATGCGTGCACCTGCTGCACCACTGCACCCTGTTGTCACCGTAGGTCCATTTGCCAAATGGGGCATCGATTATACATCCTGTAACCCTCGTTCGGCTGGGGGGCATGGGTACATCATCGTTGCCGTGGATTATTTCACCAAGTGGGCCGAAGCGATGCCTACACTGAACGAAGATGGTTACACAACAGCGCAGTTTTTATTTAACCATGTCATTACTCGTTTCGGAGTCCCTCAGGCTATCGTCACGGATCACAGAAAGCATTTCCGTAATCACATGATGACGGAACTAACGACCCAACTAGGCTTGCGTCAAGATAGTTCGACACCATAATATCCACAATCTAACGGTCAAGTCGAGGCCGTGAACAAAGTCTTGATCACTATGCTTCAACGCACCATCAATACACACAAGTCTAATTGGAATCTGATGCTGTTCCCAGCCATGTGGGCCTACAGGACTTCTGTGATGGATGCCACCGGTTTCACTCCGTTTCAATTGGTTTACGGACTGGAGGCCACCCTTCCCGTCGAGTGTGAGATTCCTTCGTTGAAATTGGCTGTCGAGTTGCTTCCCAACACCACTCCGGTGGAGGAATGGCTTCTTTACCTAGAATGGTTAGACGAGACTCGTCGTTTAGCTTCTCTGGCTATCGAAGCGCAAAAGAAGAGAGTCAAGGCTCACTTTGACCAGAACATTCATCCTCGTTCCTTCGTTGAGGGAGATCTAGTACTGCTCTACGATCAAGCTAAAGATAAGCTGGGGGCAGGAAAACTCGAATCCATGTGGCTAGGTCCTTATATCGTGAAAAAAGTTTTACAAAAGGGTGCATATGAGTTGATTGATTATGAAGGAAATCCTCTTGACAAGCCCCGCAACGGGCTGTATTTGAAAAAATATTATGCATGACTTCGTGCACTCAGTTTGTACATACGCGTGTTTTGTGTGTTTTGTGTGCATGATTTCATGTTTTACTTTGGTGTGAAGGCGTGTTTGCCTCTTATTGTGTTTTCTTCTTCTTGTGCAGATGTCTAGTGCACCCTATGTTGGTTTCGCTGATGGCGCCTGCCGTAGTACTTGCAATTTGTCCTCTGCGGCGTGGGAAATCTATGATCCTCACGGAGAGTTGCTAGATCTTCAAGGAGTCTGCCTCGGTCATACCACTAATAATGTTGCCGAATACAGTGCCGTAATTGAGCTACTAGCCGAAACAGTTGATCTCGGCATTCGAGCAATGATGGTAAACCTGGACTCCCAGCTTGTCGTTCATCAACTCAACGGGTGATATTCCGTTAGAGACCAACGTATCCTAAGGTTGTACCTACGTGTCAGATTGTTAGAAAGGAATTTTGACTATATCACATATCAACATATTCCGAGACGATTAAACACGTTGACTGATGCATTGGCAAATCATGTGTTAGACAGACATTTGCGAAATAGATAAACATCATACAAGAAAGCGTAGAAAGCATAATAGAGTAAAGCATATGTAAATAAGATATTTCTCAAGCATAGTTTGCATGCGTGCCATGTGTGCTTTTAAGCTTGCATTTAAAAAATTAAAATATATGGGTCATGTGTTGTGCAATTCATACATAAGATTACATTTGTACTGAACATTTGCATAACATAAACAAAACATCATCACATGTAACAAGATCCATCCAAAAATCGGTATGTATATATATATATATCGTGTGGCGCACTAAGGCGCTCAAAAATAAGTGTGTATGTCAAAAATAGAGTCACTGTCCTCAGTACATCCGAGACATATGTCTCTCAAAACATCAGTGGAAGTAAACCTAGGCATCTAGTGTGCAGGGTTATGCTCTCTGTAGCATACAGCTGCTCGTGCCACCCGCCTCAAAAGGCGGTGCATCCTGGGTGCCACCCCCACTGTGTGGATCTGGTGCTCTATAGGGACCTCCTCGACCCCCTGATAGTCCGGCACTCCCTCCAGCAAACCCTCAAGGTTGCGAGCCACAGTCTCCGACGTATCCACTCCTGGAGGAACTAAGGCCAGGGCTCCAGCTTCTGGCCCCTCTCTCCGTGCCGTTGGGGCTAGGCCAACGGGTCTCACAGGTCCCACATCTGCATACGGTGACATTTATTAAGACATGTACATGAAAAACCAAAAACATCAAAAAATGTTAAAATGAGATCAAGTGACATACCTCCATCATCCCAATGCTCTCCTGCGGGCAGTGGCATGTCAGGATCGTTGCGGAAGTCCATGCCGGCATATGGCCAGTCCTCCACAATGACAACCTGGCGGTCCAGCCACTCTCTGAAGTACACTCCCCAAGATACTGGGCGACCACCACCTCCACGGGGCATGACGCGGGCCCATCGACTGGCCCTCGTCTCCCGAGGACCTCTAGGTGGATCCACAGCCATCGTCTGTAACTGTAAAGCTGGCACCCGCTCCAGCATGAGCGGAAGAAGAAGCGACCCATACGCGAACTGCTTCGTCTCTCCACGGCGGCAGTTGCTTAGTTGCCTCTTCATGCTAATGGTCACAGCAGTCGCCCAGTCAAAGATGGTGGGCTGTAGGCACTCCAGAGCTAACAACAGTTGGTTCTTCGAGGCCTCATGATTGGCCAAGGAACCCGCTGCCCGTGTCACTAGGAAGAGTATCGTGCGGAGGGGCATGTCCCGCACTGTCGGGATACCAACCTTCCCGCTCCGTGTCTTTTCAGCTCCTGGGCATACTCTAGCCATCAGCTGGTCCAGAGTCTCACCGCTGGGTCGCTGCCCCTCCAGGATGGGCCTCTGGCCCCGACGCGACAAACCAGTCAAGAAATAGATACCCGAGGCATCAAACTCGATATCTTGCTTGCGGATGGTGAATTTCCCGTCTATTGGGTTCCACGCTCTAATCAGGAACTCCAACAAGTCAAGTTGCGCCCTCAAGCGCGGAGTCAGGAAAAATTTCAGAAAACCGCATGCCCGCATTGCATTCCGGCATTCGGCGAGCGCATATGCGGCTATATCTTCATTATCATGGGCTCTCTCTTGCCACACGAAAGCCATGTTGCCCTGCAAAACCATGAAGAAACATTAGATCGCTGTTTGTGGAAAAATTTACGTTCATTTTGTAAAAATTCAATTTTTTCCACGCCAGCGCGACTGTTTTAAAAACAGTCGCACTGAAAATGGCGCCTCAGTTGTTTTTTCATTGGGTCAGCGCGGAAGCACACGGGTTTTCCACGCTGACCCAAAAGCTGGTACGTGTAATATTAAATCGGTCAGCGCGGTCCCGAGCGGGAAACCCGCGCTGACCGAGAGCGCATCCATGCTCAAAAAATTTGCCCAATTGGGCAAATTCCACCATTAAAATCCTACCAAATATAATCAAAATGCAAGGCAGGGAGAGGGGAACCTACCTGGAAGAAGCTGTTCGAAGAATGGTGTCCGCACGGGCTGGAAATCGCTCCGTCAACTTTCTGGCTTCTCCACGTTCTTCACGCCCCAAAATGGTAAAACGGTAAAAATGACTTTTCACCCCCCTATTTATAGTAAAAACTCATAAATGACCATATTTTGGGTTTTTTGTCATCTTTTTTACCATGGATTTAGCCCTAATCTCACTGAATGCGTGTTTTAATATGTTTTTTACACATATCGAACGGATTTATGCGGGTAGTGTTCTTGTGCAGGTTCGGATAACCAGCGTGGTCATAACGGTACATCGTGTACTTGGTCTCCAAAAAATGTCGTCTTTGAGCTCTTTTCCGACATGAAACAAGAAAAGATGGCAGAGCTTCCTTTCGGCTCGTTAAAGGGAACGAGAGGCGGTCGTTTTAAGCTCTTTTTCTGACCGTGTAACTTAAAAAGATTGCCGGGTGTTTGTCGTTTCGCACTCGTTATTGGCTCTAAAACGACGTGTTTCCGACCGCTTTTTTACTTTTTCGGGTCGAAGGCACTATTTACGAAAAGTACTCCTCGATCGTAATGGTCGGGCGGTTCTTTCGAGCATTGTTTTATACTTTATCGGGTTCGAGAGACACAACTGTACGAAAAAGGACCCCCCTGGAGTCTTCTTTTCCGCTGTCTTTTCAGACTCTCTAAACAAGAAAAGACGCTGAGTTTTTCCTTTGTCAGGCTCGTTAAACGCTTGATGACATCGGGCATCGTCGAAATGACACTCTTCAAGCATATGCTATCCCCGTCAAGCTTGTCATCCAAAAATAATCGGGGTACCTGCCGGGAATGGTGGGGAAAATGGAACTGCAATTCTTGCGTCGGCAGTATGTCGCTCTTGAACATGGCACTGGTCTGCATTCGTGTCAGGTGGGAATTTCTCATTTTGTTTCACAATTGACCTCCGTGGGTACGGGTTATCCTATTTGACCTCTCATTTGCTCATTACCATTATCATCATACCCTCTGCTCATTTGATGTCAAATACTGCCAAATCCACTGTCGTGCCGCCGATATGTTCAAGAGAAGTTGACCTCTACAATAATACAACCTCATCTGCTATCTCACACAAATCATTTTACCTCCCTCTCGTGTCGATGATGTGGGAAACATTATGGCCCACCTTCGATCAAGGTCACTTCCTGTCGACTTCAACTCATTATCCGGGAAGGTGACTTAGAGACTCCCTTCAGGTGTCTTAGAGCCTGCATGCCTCAATGGCAGGTTCTTCGTGTTCGACGCGAGGTTTTCATCATTGGCCTTCGATCGAATGATTCTACGGGTGTTCGACGCCAGCTCATTGATTCACACACCGCAGATTGTACCTATAGTACCTTGAGGACCATTGTCATTACTGGTGGTACCTCTCGCGTCTGTTAACAGTTTTCATCATTGACTGGTAATCAGACGATGTTCATGCATGTTCAACTTCAGCTCATGTATTCACATGCTTGGACTTGTACTTTGTTCGGGTCGGGATGGAGCGCAAGACCCTGGACCTCTGTCTGTTATGGTCCAGGTTGCGATTTTGTGGATGATCATTACATGACTCATTGATGGATGGCTGTGCCCATACCTGAGTCTTCATGGATGCCTGCGACCATACCTTATCATTATTATGGTCTCTTTAGCTGGGTGGTTGCGTCCATTCCACAGACCTTTTCGCATGTCTTTCGGATGGCTGCGCCCATGCCTAGACTCCATGTACTTGATTATCAGAGATTCTCGGTCCTTCCTGGTGGTGTTCCAGTTCGGCGAGTGTTGTAAAGCATTTCACCCCTCCCACTCTCTCGGTCTTCATGCTTTAGGGGGCATCTGTTACACAGTAATTTGTCACTGTCTCCCTGTCAGTCACCCTACTGTGTCAGGAATTCACAATAATCAAGTTCATGCCTTCTGAACTGGCAAAAAACCCACTTTTCCAAAGTTTTCCTCATCAGCGCGTCTGTTTCTAAAATATCCGCGATGACTGGCGATTTATAACAGACCGCGTGCGCTGCCAGTGCGGAAGCACACGCCTTTCCCGCGCTGATCGAATTTCATGACTAGCGCAGCCCCTGTTTGTATCTACCCGCACTGACATGGCCTTTTCCATTATGTATTTGCGACGTCAGCGCGCCAGACCAGTTATGCACCCGCGCTGATCCAGTTTTGGCGAATTTGTTCCAACAGCCAGCCTTCCAGATAACTCCAGACTTGGTTGTTGGCCTTGTGAGTATCGACTCCCTTCTATGGCATGTCTGTTCGACCCTTTGCAACCACTTCCCTTGAGGATAAGCTCATCCTTCCACCCTTTTAGGAGGCTCCTTCTCCTATATAAACTTCCACCATTACCATGAGCAGCTAGTTTTGAATAGCTTGGATTGTGTAGAGCTTATAGTGCTCAGGTTGCTGCTACTATAGGTATTTGGTGTGATAAGTGTGGAAGTGCATGATAGCTTAGGGAAGGTTGTGTTGTGTTGCTTGTGTGAGAGAGAGAGTTTCTTGTCTTGGGAGAATCATTTCCAAAGGTGAATGCTTGAGAAACTTGCTGACTGGCCCCTCCTGAGAAGGTTACCGACGTCAGAACATTTGGTTGTATTCTTCTCTGCTCGATTAATAATAGATGACTACTATTATTGTTCCATTCTCATTTGTCTATGCAATGGTTAAATGTGAATTACATCTTTTCTGACTGATGTATGGTTGCTTTTATTAGATTTCACGCTTGTGTTTGTTTCCTCTTCGTGTGTGCAGGTGTCTATTCGCGGAGATCGCGGAAGATCGTGACCGGCCAGAGCGAAGGAACGAAGGTGGTATCTCTTCATCAAACAACAGCGCTGGAATCCAAGTAGGTGCTCTTTGCCTCTTGTTTAATTTCAATTAGGGACTTGAATAGTAGCATTGACCGATTGTTGCTAGACCCGTTCTGGGCTAGTAGGGATCGCCTCTATCCGTAGAGGGGATTTACCTCTCCAACAATTTGGCGACTCCGCTGGGGATCAACCTTTTGTCTCTTGTGTCCATTCTTTGTGTTTGAATTTGATTGTTCTCTCCTTTCAAGTTAGGGGGATTGTTTCTCTGCTTGTAGCCTTCCTGGGTCCATCTGGGAAGTGTCTTAATTGTTAAAAGAGTTTCTACTTTTGGTTTGGGAGTTTTTTGCTTTGATTCTACTCGTTTTTACCCTCAGCGCGGTTTAATTCAAAACAGATGCGCTGATGTCACACACCTGCTTCTTTGTTTTCCCTGTCATCGCTCCTGTACAATTAACAGTCGCGCTGACCTCGTTTTTGAGACAGCACGCTTTATCCATGTGCTTCCGCGCTGACGTCGCAAAGTTGCTACAGGCCTTCTCTTGTCAGCGCCGAGTTGCTGACGGCCACCTGCGCTGATCCTGTAGAATTCATTTTTGTCCAGATTAGCCTCATGAACCTGTTGCTTTGACTTTCCCCTCTCCTCTCCACTTGGTTTGTGACTTGTTTTTCATTACCTGAACTCTGAGCTGCTTGTTTGCGAAGTCTTGTTCCACACGGTTTCGTTTTTGCTCATTTTTTGGTTTTGCAAATACCTTCCTCTTTGCTTTCGCTGCTTGGTTTGTATTTCCGCCATCACTTTTACAGTTGCTGGATTGTGTTGAATCTCTAATTGACTGGTTGTAACTCTCATCCTCCGGGTGTTTTCCTTTTTCCATTGATTTCGCATTCTAGCCCTAGGGCATCTAGTGGCCGTGTGTGTGTCAAGCCTTCCGTAGGGATCTTGTTTTCTTGTTAGACCAGCCAACTTCAGATTTGTTTTTTACACTTGTTCAGTGATTGTTGAAGTGTTTTTGGTTGTGTTTCCGAGCGGTTTTCGCTTCCTCCTTGTTTGAATCCCTGTTTGTCTTGCCGAGCTTAGATCACATAGCTCGTGCGGAACTTGGTTTTTCCTTTTGATTTGGAAATCTTTGTTGGATGTTTTGGGAACTTTGTGTGCTTTCATTGAGTGATTTGCTTGGTGTTCCTGTTCCTCAAAATTCATTTGGATGCTTTGTGCCATTGAAAGAAAATCAAACTAGTAGCTTTGCTTTCGAGAATTGAAAAGGAAAAGAACATTTCATTGATTCGCATTTTCAAAAGAAAAGTTTCCTTTCCTTGCTTTTAGCTGCATTAGGTTGTTTGATTGCTCGTGTTCGTTTTGTTTGATCAAAAATTCTTTACCTTCTCATAGCTAGAATTCATCGAACAAAATGGTATTCTTTGGCATGTAGTTTGCATCTAGGTAATTGTGAGAGAACATACGATAGGGCCTGAAATCGAAACTTAATTTCAAGATCAACCATAAAATGAACTGAATTAACCTAAAAACGCATTGGAACTAAACGCAAACATCTAGAGGTCTAGGTTAGAGACGTGTTCCGGCGTCTTTAAACATAGTCACTGTTGTTTCACATTATGGTTGGGTGATTCCTCCTTCTGTGACTCGATAGTGGTCTAACACGGACTGTGCTCCCACGTACCGTCGCGTATATAGGGAGACCCCACTAGGCTTTTATCCTTTATCCATAGGAAGCCGAGTCTGCCGCCTTGTGAACCGTAACGCACCGAACACAACATTCGGGAAGATTGACTGCAGTACGGAAAGTCCTTGGCTCTCATACGATTGCTAAGGTGTATAAGCAGTTTTACGGGTCGCCTGGTAAACCCTATACCTAGAGTCTCCAGAGCAGTCACTTTTGATCCTTTTCGGACTCCCTAAATGAAAAGGTGCCTGTGAGCGTCTTGTCACTTCGTGCTCATTAAACATTCGAAGGAGACTGGAGTCATCTTTTCGTCCTTTTCTCGACTCTTGAAACATGAAAAGGTCAAGTTTGGTTCTTGTGTCTTAAAATTAATTCGGCCACGATAACATCACCTGGTTAGATCTTGTGTGCGTTAGTTTTGAGTAGGGTCTTTATCGTTAGTTTGCTTTAGGTTTTCTAAGGGGTCTTGTCATCCTGGCTGACCCGTCAACTCCCGGTCCGAGTGATCAAGGTTCTCCATCTTCTGTTGCTCCAGAGGTACCAGTTGTAAGTGGTACTCTTCCCATTGTTCCGAGTATCCAGCCTATCAACGTACGTGCCCCAGGCGACGAAGATTACATAGAAGATTGGAATCCTATCTGGGAGCCTGACAGCGATTATACCCCTCATACTCCTCTCGGTATGTCGTCTCCGATGTCTACTTCCCCCATGGATGAGACATCTTCCAGCACAGGTGAAACACCCGTGGTGACAGATATTGAAAATCCCATCCCAGCTACCTCTCCACTCCCTCCACGATATCAGTCAGTGAGGGATAGGATAGCTGCTAGAACTACTTCTACGACTATATGGGATCCTAGTCTTATTGCCACCACGGGGCCCTTTATTTCGCGACCTCTTAATACACTTGTTACTTCAGGTCTTAATACGCCTGTTACCTCAGTTCCTACCAATCTAACCGTTTTTGTAGCGCGCTTGACTCTGGTCATCAGTGCTGTGACAACATCTTCATCTACAAACCCTGGAGCTGGTCCCTCTTATACCCAGGGCCAGCCAGGGGTTTCATCTGGAGTCATTGATCCTGCACAAAATGCTCAGCCCTTTCCTGGTGGTGTTCTAGGAGCAGGGCCGTATGATGCCCATGGGCAACCCATTGTGGACCCAGATTACCAAGGTCCACTCTTTTATTATGATGCAAACGGTCAGTACCTCGAGAACGTTTCGTCCCTGCCTCGTCAACCTTTCGTTGAAGAATCGGCACCGTTGGACGTTACGTATGATCCCGTCACTCATACTTTCTGAGGGCACCGGAATCCTCCCGGACAGCCCCAAGGACCACCCAATCAAGGCCAGCTGCCTTATGTGCAAACCCCTCAAGGGCAACCAATTTATGGCCCGCCTTACCCAGGACAATCTGGGGGCCTACAGGGACAACCCTACCAGGGACAACCCTCGGCCGTTGGAGGTCTGTCATATTCATATAAAAGTCAACCTACTGGATATCCAGGGCAACCTGGTACCCAGCAAGGTTACCCAACTGGACAACCCGGGCAGCCTTACATTCAACAAGGCCAACCCGGTTTCCAGCAAGGGTACCCGTCTGGACAAACTGGGCAAGTTTTTACTCCTCAAAATCAACCAGCAATCCAGCAGGGATATCCTCTTGGGCAAGGGGGGTAGCCTGCTATACAGCAAGGCCAACCCGCTGCTCAGCCTATGCACCAAGGGGGGCAGCCCACTATACAGCAAGGCCAGCCTTCTGCTCAGTCTGTACATCCTGGGGGGCAGACGGGCCAACCTTCTATGCAGCAAGGTTAACCCGCTGTCTGCCCTAATCATCCATCTGGACAAGCTGGCCAACCTTAGGGTCAACCAGCTGTTCAGCCGGCTCAGTCATCCGTTCCGCAAGGACAACCCTTGGTGGTCCACGGACAACCTGGCACCCAGCAAGTTCATCCTGCTGGCCAGCCAGGTCCATCTCAAATCCAACCAAGTCAACCTTCGGGCCAGATGATCCAAGCCCAGCCGGTTCAAGGACATTACCCTGGGCCTCAAACTCAAACAGGTTATCAAATGCAAGGTGGGCCACAGCCTCAAACTTCTTACCAGATGCAGCCTCCCTATTAGGCTCAGTATGGGGCCCAGAAACCGTATGGCTACCAGCAACCCCAAGGGCAAACTCAGTTTGCTCCTTATCAAAATTATCAACAGCCACATGTCACTCCTTACCAAAATTATCAGTATGCTACGCCTGTAGGACAAGTTGCTAATACATGGGGAGCTGGGGGGCAGACACAAGGGCAGCCGTCCGCATATGGCCAGAATCCGTATGGACAGAACCCCTACGCACAAGGTCCCTATGCGCCAGGCCCTTTTGGGCCAGGTCTGTCGGGACAAAGTTCTTACGCACCAGGCCCTTTTGGGCTAGGTCCGTCCGGACAGAGTTCGTGGGGGAAACCACCATCTGGTTGGAACCCTAATGTCGCCTCGAATCTGCAGCCACAAATGTCCTTTAACCCGCAATTACCATTCTTAGCAACGTTGGAACTGCCTGATGTGTCCAAGTTAACAAATGATCCTATTTTGCATCATCCATATTGGCCACCGGTTCCGACCAAAATACCAGGTGATTGTCCAAAGTTTGATGGCAAATCTGGTGAAGACCCTCAGGCCCATGTAATGACTTATCACCTTTGGTGTTCATCGAACTCATGGCTTGATGATTCTATCCGGCTTCGCCTCTTTCAGAGAACTCTCACTGGTTCAGCCGCTAAGTGGTACATCGAACTGAATCGCGGCATGTTTCAAGATTTCAACTCGTTGGCTATGGCCTTCTTGACTCATTTTCAGTTACCCATTCGGTACGAGACTGGGACACATCTCCTCACGTCTCTCAAAGAGGATACGGCTACGCACATCTCTGATCATATACATGAATGGATAAGGCGTCGTCGCTTGATCAAATTTTGGATTCCTGATCAACTCCTGACCGACTGGTTCACGACTTCCTTTGTCCCTAAGATTGCAAAAGACATTGCAATGGGAGCATGTGTAACTGAGGAGCAAGCAATCGCGCGAGCTCAGTACCTCGACTTAGTGTACTCTCAGTCGGGTACTTTGTATGAGTATTTGCCAGATGCCCCGAGGCCTGGACAACCCAAAGCTCCACCAAAGCCTTCTGTTGATGGAGTCATTGGCTCTGTGAATTCGTCATCAAAGAAATCGGCCGCGAACCTTGGGAAGCAGAAACAGAACACCTCTAACGAAAATGCTTCTCAGGGCCAATCAATTTCTGGGAGTACCTCCGAGGTAAACGCCGTTCAGTCCACCGCGGCGGACAAATCCTCGAAAGGGAAAAAGAAAGGAAAAGCTAAAGATAAATCTGGACAGCCCAAGCAGGATCCCCCTAAGCCTCCCTCTGAGGAAGGAGCTAAGCGAAAACCTAAGTATCCTTGTCTCATTTGCGACGAGGATCACTATACCAAGGATTGCCCAAGGCGGTCCGAAGTTAGTCGACTTTTGAAAGGTGCTCCGGGGCCTCCTGCTGTGCTTAAAGAGCCTTTCCCCTCCCAGCAGACCCAAATGGTGGCAGATCCCTCTCAATCCTCTTCCTCGTTCGGTTCTCAAGTGTTCATGGCTGGAACGATTCCCATCCATGTTTCAACTCGAGCGAAAGATTATCCATCTCAAGCCGGGAAAGAGCCGGAGGTTCCCTCCAGCGCTCCTCCGTCCAGTTCTGGTCCCCTTCACATCGAACGGCCCAGCACTGAGACGATCCCCCGACCCCCTCCCAAAGGTGTACTCAGGAAATCATCTTATAACCCGAATGCTCGTGCTGCCCAGCACTATAGCATTGTCGAGGACTTAGCTCAGGCTCCGTCTGCTATGTCCGCGTTAGAAGTCCTCCAGAGCTGCCCCTCCCAAAGGAAGTCCTTGCTATCAGCAATTGGTGGCATAGACCCGGCAGATTCGGATTTAATTTCTTTTGATCTCGAGGGTTTCATGGAAAGGCTGCCTCACCAAGTGGCTTTCCTTATACAAGTCCTCATCAATGGCAAAACGATTCATCGTACAGTCATCGATGAGGGTGCCTCCACCTGCATCACGTCTGTTGCTTGCTGGAAGGCCATTGGTTCTCCTGCTCTGAGCCAGTCTCCTACAACCCTGGAAGCTTTCGATGGAAGAGAATCTCGTCCATATGGTATCCTCCCACGATTGCCTATCTCTTTAGAAGGGAAAACCGTAGAGGTAGAGGTTGAAGTGGTTGACGCTAATCTCACTTACAACCTCCTCCTTGGACGAAGCTGGACATACACCATGCAAGCCATGGCTTCCTCCTTGTTCCGTGTCGTTCGCTTCCCCCATCAAGGAAGAATCGTCACGGTGGACCAGCTGTCCTTTTTTGATTCCTCTTTTGAAGGAAATGTGCCATTCGTGGAGCATACCTCCAAGTCATTAGTGAGTGTGGGTGCTGGACTGTTCAAAGATCCCTCATTGATGGGAGTCTTTCCCCTCCCACCTCCAAATCTCGCCCCTGTCAACATGATTTCAGTACGTTCTGATCCATGGGTTCTTCCTCCCTTGAATCAGGAAGACTCTTGGGGTGATATGATGCCGTTGAGTCCTGCCGAGCTCAACTACATCGAGATTGTCGCTGCATCGGCTCCCCCTCCTGAACCTGCTTTTTTAAGCAGTGTTCCTGATTCATACGATCATTTCCCTTGGCTGGGTGATGAGGCCACTTCGGATCCCCTGAAGGAAACATTTCCCTCCGACGAGGCCATCATAGAGACTATGTCTCTCGAAGAGCTCCCTTGGTTAGATCACCACCATCGTTCTTCGTTTCTCCCTCCACATTCGGAAATGGTCGCTTGTCTCGAGCGGTTTGCTTCATGTGTCCCATCTCCGCCCCTCCAAACACCTGTCCAGCTATACCAAGTGTCTTCGGAGGGCAATATGGGTAACATCACGCAAACCCAGCCTATCGACATCTCTGTCAAACCAGGGATTGTCGAGAATATTTTCATTGGAGTCACATGCACTCCTGAGGAAGTTCAACTCTATACTGCTTTATTTCGTGAATTCCGTGATGTCTTCGCATGGTCTTACGAGGAAATGCCCGGCATTGACCCTAGTATTGTGGTGCACGAAATACCTACTTATCCAGGTGCTAAGCCTGTTCGTCAGCGCTTACGTCCAGTGCACCCTCGAAAGGCTGCGGCCATCAAGGCCGAAGTCGAAAAGCTTCTTCGAGCTGGTTTCATCTATGCCATCCTCCTCACAGAGTGGGTGTCCAATATAGTCCCTGTAAACAAAAATCAGGGTACTATCCGGGTCTGTGTTGACTACCGTGATATTAATCGTGCCTGTCCAAAAGATAACTTTCCTACGCCTTTTATTGATCAGCTTATTGATGACTGCGCAGGAAGTGAGATTTACTCGTTTATGGACGGCTTCTCTGGTTATAACCAGATCAACATAGCCCCTGCAGACCAGCATAAGACAACTTTCATTTGTCCTTGGGACACCTTCGCTTATAAGAAGCTTCCTTTCGGTCTCAAAAATGCCGGTGCCACCTTCCAGTGTGCGATGTCATATGCTTTTCATGATATTCGACACATCGTACAGCCTTACCTGGATGACCTCCCATCTCATTCAGCTAAGCGTCAAGACCATCCATCTCATCTACGCGAAATTTTTCTCCGCTGTCGACACTACCGTATATGACTCAATCCGCATAAGTGTGTCTTCTGCGTAGAATCTGGCTGACTACTCGGGTTCATCGTCTCCCGGGAAGGCATCCATCTAGATCCCATCAAAGTCGAGGCCATTTTGAACCTTCCTCCCCCTGCCTCTTTGCAGCAATTGCAGAGCTTGCAGGGTAAAGCTAATTTTCTCAGACGATTCATTCCGAATTATGCCGAGGTGGCTAAGGGTTTCACACGGTTATTAAAGTGAGACACACCCTTTCGTTGGGATGCTATCGCCCAGGAATCTTTCGAGCGCCTTAAAGACCTTCTTGTCTCAGCTCCGCTCCTAAGACCTCCGAACTACCACCGTGATTACACTCTCTATCTTGCTGCCGCTGATACCACCATCGGCATGGTTCTAGTGCAGGATGATGATGTCGGAACCGAGCACGTTATCTATTATCTTAGTCGCAACCTTCTGGATACGGAAACTCGCTACGCATATGTCGAGAAGTTGGCATTGGCAGGTGTCTGCGCCGTCCAACGATTCCGCCATTATATCCTATTGCCTTTGGGGCTCCAGCTCAGGAAACTTCCACGATGGACATGTTCTTTCTTTTAGCCACACCATTCTTCTAAGGATACTAAGGTACAATAGTTTCCATCTGCATTCCAACTTCCTTGTAAAAGTCAAAGAACTCATTTGAAGTATATTCCCCACTGTTTTCAGACTGGAAGACCTTGATCTTCTTCCCTTTTTTATTTTCTATCAACATCTTTAAACCCTTGAACATATAAAATGCCTCATCCTTGTACTTCAAGTAAAATATCCATGTCTTCTTGGAGAAATCATCAATGACTATTATTTAGTAGATGTTTCCATGAATAGAGTGCACATGCATAGGTCCACATAGATTATAATGAATGAGCTGAAGAATATCATTGGTATTATTCTTTCTAGAGGGAAATGGTCCCCTTGTATTCTTTCCATTGGAATATGCCGCACATACTCCCTCATGACTAGCTTGAACATTAGGCATCTTAGAAACCAACTTCTTTAATTTCGACAAGACTTCATAATGTAGATGTGCCAACCTTCAGTGTCATATATCACTTTGATCACTGATGTCACAGAACATTGCACACATAGGTCTTCCATTGACTTTATAGAGTCCTTCGATTCTAGATCCCAAGGTGAAAGCATCCCACAGGTGACATTTAATAGGCCATCTGGTGACTTTTCCACACATGAAATCTACTCTCATCCCTTTGTCTTCCAAGGAAAATATAGATACCAATTTCGTTTTTAGTCTCGGAACATACATCACATCATGAATAAGAATCATTTCACCAAAGTCCAAATGAAATTTTACAGACCCAAAACCCTTCACTAGATGAGTATAGTTCTCTAAGGATAATTTTCAAAATTTTCTCTCTCTTAACAAGGTTTGAGAGGAATTCTGAATATCTATAGAAATGTTTAGAAATTGCACTATATACCAACCAACCATCATACGAATCTAGATGGGAAGAACTTGAAAGATAAGAAATAAGAATATCTTTAGATTGAATAGGAGTGAAATTATTTTCATACCTGGAGCTCATTTACTTGTTTTGAGGACAATGCCCTTATCCACGATCATCTAGAGCCTCTCTTATTCTCTAACATCCCTTCTTCCCTAATCAACTCCTCTTTTTCTATCATTAAACTTGTTTTTGTTGTATATGTATCTTGAATCATTTCTCTTTTTTGGAAACTCTTAACATAGTCTCCTTCCTCTTCTATTGAATTCCTTTGATTCATGGGGAGGCCTTCATGAACTAGGTGGTCTTCCTCTTTCTTTTCTATTATTTTCTTAACAAGAAAATGCAGAGGGCTCTCCTTCTTCATGCTTTGAATCCTCCATCTGGAAATCATCTTGGTCTCCTCTTGAGTGCATTTTCCAATGATCTCATCAAATGTCGGAGTACATTATTGATTCTTATAGTAGTAATGAAGGTTTACCAAATAAAAGGAAGACGTTGAAGAATAATCATCACCAAATATATATTAGATATATACTCACTATGTTTTTCGATTGATCCTTTAGTTGGGATACCCTCATTACGTTGGATTGCATAAATCCCCCCTTGTTCATCTTTATATACTTGAGTTGATTTTTCAAGGAAAGGATACGATTCAAGTTGTTGACCTCATACATCCAAACCATCCTATCATATATATCATTAGACTTCTTCAATCTTCTAACAAAAGCAGGTAAGCGATCTTGCAAACCATCAATGCAAATTTTCTTGGTTTTGAGCTCACCTTTATCGTACTTGGATTTGGCAGTAGTAGGCACATTTTCTGGAGGTACATGAAATTTTCCTTCCACATATTCCAAGACTTCATTTTCATCCAATATCACTTCCAACATGATCTTCCAAGCAGTAAAATTTGATGAGTCACCCACCTTCTCAGAATCCTTGAGGTAAGAGGTAGACATCTTGACCAATTTAAATAGTTTCCTTCAACTTCTTCCAAAGATGATTGCTCTTGTCTCTTGTCTCCTTGGGATTGTCTTCACCCTAGTTATGGTACCATGCTAATTTTCCATTTGTGTATGCTGTTATAATAAATTTAGACCAAATATTGTATTCAATTAGGAATAAATTAATCTTCCAATGATAAATAACAATTGTAGATAGAACAATAAATGTAACGATAATAGTATACAATAAATCACAATAACAAGAGACACCAAATTTGGTCAAAAAATAGGGAAAAACTCTACAAGGGGAAACCCTTTCAGATTCTTTTAATTATTAGATTGTCATAAAATTTTCAACATAGAGCATACAATGTTCCAATCATCAATAAAGAGTCAAATTCATTCCTTTGACTATCCAACAAAACCAACCAACTAATGTCAACATGATGAGCCAATAGTCAAATTTGTTCCAAGTAAAATATGGCCAACGTCAAGAATAGTTAATAGCAACAAAAGATTCCCTAACCAATCCTCAAGTCAAAAATCACCAAACATCCAAAATTCTCATTCAAAATGGTAGTGAATATGGCCTTCCAAGCTAGTCAAATATTAGTAAAAATAGTCCCAAAATCCATGGTCAAAATTTTTCAAAAGGAAGAGAATTTCTCTGGTGAGATCAGAAGTCAAAGTCCACTGTCAACAAAATTCAAACTTCCCATAAATCCTCAATTTATGTACCAAGGAATTTTGCCTCCAAAAATAGTCCAAAATGGCAAGTCAAACCAAGTCAAACTATGCCCAATCTCCAAAAATTCAATGTTGGTCAAAGGACGATCCAAGACAGATTTTTGGTCCTCTTAAATTCTCTCTGTCCTACTTGCACATTCGAAAAGATGACTTGTAATTTCATATCGTACGAATCTCCAAACCAAGGAAGAAGAATGTGTGAGATGTGTGTCCTAATGAGGTGTTATTGAGCTATATTTATAGGAATTTGGGGAGACACAATTTGTCATCAAAGTCAACCTATAATTTTGTGGCATTGAGGGTTTTCACATTAAAAATATATTTTTCCTCCATCAAATTAAATTCTTCTGAAGGAAAAGAGAGTCTTCTCTTTATGAGGAAGGTTGTCCAAAGGATGGTGTTTGTCCCTGAGCTACCAAATTAACAACAATTCCTTTGCACACTATAATTTATTCTCTTCTCATGCTTCCTTTTCATTTATGTGTCTTACTAGCTGTGCCCTATGACACAATTCTTGGGTCATTCTGATTTCACATTTATAGGAAATATCCCATCGTACAATCACATACTCTATGATTAAGGAAATTTAGGTTATTGGAAAATTGATCTTTGTGATTCGTTAATGAAGGAAGTAAAAATTGATTCCTTTTTAATTTCCTAAAACTGTAAAATTATAGGAAAATTTCTTACAATACAATAAAATTCGTTGTGGTTTAATGAATTATAGATAGCACTTCTTACCATAATATTCATTCTTGGTGGTTCTTACCAATATTATTAACTATTCTATACTTGTAGAAGTTTTTATTTGTCTTGCCTCACTATAAGACCTTCTAGTTTAGAATCTTTCTTAATTCATTACTTCCTTTGCAGGTCTTATCAATCCTAAAACATAGTGCCTACTTCGGCCAATTGAATGTTAGAACACTTAACATAATATCACCTTATCCAAGTTGTTCATAAATGGGTATTATTATTATTATCATCATCATCTCACATATATCACGTTGCATATTCCATACAATGTATACTATTAATATTGTCAATATTTATCATGTCACTTTGCTAGAATTGAACTTGGGAGGGGAGTGCCCATCCATCCAAACTTCACTCACTTAACACACACACACACACACATATATATAAAGTGTTCTTCATATTCACTATGGTTTAACAACAGTTATCATTGATTTTGAGTAGACATCCTCTTCAAGTACACCATATATTTTAGGTTAAGCAATACATGGTTCTCATCCCCATTTAATCATGTTCCTAGTTATTATATACACGTTATTCTATTTATAATCTCCATGTTTTCTTCAATTCGATCATAAACCCCATACCAAATTATTTATAGCAAATTTTCCCTCACATTCTTATTAAAAAAAAATGCAGTAATTGTTAATAATCCTAGCTCCATTGTTTTTTTTTTTTTTATGTGTTTCCTTTCTAACTCTTTTATAGCTTATGTTTAAATTTTGTAGAATTTTTTTTCATAATATTGTTCTAAGCTCTATCCTTTTGCGGTTTACTTCTCATGAGCATGAAAAATTTCTCTTTTGATAGAGTTAGTTATTTTTATTTTATCAGTAAGTATTTCTCTCATCTCTATTATTTCCTTAGCAATTTTCTTTTCTGCAAGGCCATTGGTCAAAATCCAACATTTGTGAGCCTTTCTAAGCACATTATACACAAGTTGGAAGAGTTGTACCCCTTAAATAAATTCTCTCCGACAACAATAATTAAAGTATTGCATTTTTAGTGCCAAGAGTATCTTCCTACATTTTTACCTCTCTTCTCCATAGATTGTAATAAATATCTAATATAAGAAATCTTTGAATAACAGTCTTATAAGTTATATATACAATTTATCTTTATGAAAACTTAAAATATCGCATAATTATTATGAGTACTAGAGAGAGTTGACTGTATAAATAACACTTACATACACAATCTAAAACTCCATGAGCACCTACAATTGTTTACCCTATTATCAGGAAATCACCATGGGAGTAATTGCAAACATTTTAGAGACAATTTCATATGCAACATTTTGACTTATCTTCTAAGCCATCGACATGTTGTTAGTTACTGTTTGACAAAGTAGATAGGTGATTCCACTTTACATATCTATACATGTATAGATTTCCTAACTTGATTATATAAATATCTTCTTAAGTACACATATTACAACTTCCTTGTCTATTTACTATTCAAGCAATCAAGAAATAGAATTTGATGGCTAACAATACTCAATTAATTTTATTAGATAACTTTACGCACCCATTGATATCTTTCCCTACAACTAAGAGTATTCCAACAACACTATGTTAATACCCACCTAAATCACATAATTAAAATTTTGTCATGTATTCATAATACAAAACTATTTTATGCATCTCTACCGGTGTTATTTAACATAATTTTTTTTATTAAATTCCTCATTATATAAACAAGGGCAACTGCGTAGCGACATACCTGCCTATAAGAGACTATGCATGTCCTCCACGTAGTTGTGGTTCCATTATCTGGTATCCATAAGGAATCAGAGCTTTGAACAGTTCCATGTGTGCCACTTGTATCCGAAGGAATCAGAGCTTTGAACAGCTCCAACTCCTATCTGCGAGTATCATTGAAGAAAGGGAACTTGTATGCATGTTCATTTTCATCTCTTCGTCTATCCATTGCCTCTGTTTTCCCATTTGTTTCGTCTCTTCATTTACCCATTGTCTCTGTTTTCCCGTCCTGTTGGGAAAGGGATCATAATACCAGTCACATTGTCGTGTGCTTCTGCATGTGTCGGTGTGCTTTATGAGAGGGTTTGAACCTCAACCCGGTAATAGAGCTACCCTGCAATTTTTCACTATCATAATTTGATTGAGTGATGAATTTTATATAATCAGATATAAAATTGTATAATATGATTAATAGATTGAAATACAATATGAATAGTAGACTGCAATTTTTTTTATAAGATTTTAATAGTTAAATCAATGAATGGAGAGGTTTGTATTTTTGGCCTGGTAAACTTGAAATAGTATTTATGTGGGTGAGCACATATTGGAGTTTTTGGTGGGTAAACATGAAATAGTATTTATGTGGGTGAACACGTATTGTAGAGAAAGAGGTGGCACGCGGAGGAAAACCAAGCCAATGAGACCAAACCACATCGGAGGTGTGGTGGAATAGGGGTGAGCCCTTTGTTCGCTTTTGTTATGAACACACGTCCAAATACCAAAACAACCAAGTAACACTTGCAACGAAATTTATTGATTGAACTAGAAAGCAACGACGTTTTGAATATTTTCCATGCCACCTTATCTCACGCAGAAACGCAGCAAGAACTGGAAGGATGGTTCTGCAGCCTAGTGATTTGGGGTCGGGGAACCACTGCGCTCAGAACTGGAAGGATGGTTTTGCAGCCTGTCAATTTGAGGTCGTGAAACCACTGCACCTAATGATATTTTCGAACTGGATTCCCCCTAATGATATTTTCGAACTGGAAGAATGGTTCTGTACCCTCTAGATTTGGAGTCAGGGAACAAGTTTGATAGACAGCCATAGTGAAGGCAAAAAATTTGCTGACCTGTTGAAGCTTTTGACAGAAAAATTGTCTGCAAGATGTGTAGGCATTAAGTGCTTGGATACTGAAACAGGACGAAGTGAAACGAGTTTGAAGTTCTTGTGCAAGAGATATCTCGACCCTGCATTAAACGTGGAAAAGCGTTTTATATATCTTACCAAAAAATCTTGGAAGCTGACGGCTTTATCATTGATCAATATAATAAACCTAATGTCTCCCCCTGCAGGAGAAAGTTGTTTACAGGTTTACAGGCATACTTTCAGGCATATGAATTTGTGGATTTGGTCGACGAGTCTAATCAAGAAACCGATAAGTTATTGAGTAAATCTGCAGATGGTCTATTTGAATCCTTACACGCAGTACCTCGACAGTCCACGGGTATTTCAACAGCGCGACAGGAAGTTCATGCAATCAATAATCTCGCGGAAGAAAGTAAAGATCAGGCTGAGGTGAATGAAAAAAGAGAAGACTCTATGGATTGGAAGAAGGTAGCGGCAGGGAACTGGTCTTACAAATTGTGCAAGAATGCAGATTGCACATCTGGTGAATTTACGGAACTATTGGATGAATTTCAGGGATCATTAGCAGACATTCTGGTGTTTGCATACAGAGAGTGGGGCCTACATTGGTGGAGAGCTGAAGGAAATGGGCAGTTGATCTGCAGGGAAAGAAACTTGTGGAAGAAATTTACACAGTGGGGAAATGGAAGGGTCTGATGTAGGAGTTGGAAGAGCGACGATGGAGCATCACCACAACAACGACAAATGCAGAATCGAGCATGGTATAATTTAGTTGTATTGGCTTTTCATATTAATTTATGTACCTTGTATTTTGTGAGAGAGCTATGTAAGTCTTCCCCTTTATTGCATATTACGGAAGTGAGTTACTCTTAAAATGACATACCCAAATATTGAATTGGGCGCATGAAAAAGTTTTCATCTATCTGTTATAAGTTGCAGATTATGTTTTTGGTAGATTTGTTTATGCAGATGCTTTGCTAGCAAAGTCCTAGGCATAATTGCAGTGTGTAGTTTGTAGGAGCGATGTTTCATAATTGACTTAGTTCATCAGCATATTGTGCTTTGCCGAATTGCCGAATTGATTTTCAATCCTTAATTCTGTTGCCTTCCTAATCACTTAATGGCCCGCAATAGCTATAGCTAAGTAAATGTGACATTTAATTGTGGAAATTTCTTCATATTGTGCTTTTCCGAGTTACTGAAAGCTATTAATGGAACTACTGATATTGTGCTTTGCCGAATTACTGAAAGCTATTAATGGAATTACGGAAACTTGAATTACAAAATTACACAATTGCATAGAATTCAGTCATAAATGAAAATTGAAAATTGAATGTGAAGTATATAATTCCCATTGAATCATCCATAAAAATTTACCGTGAAAATTTCTTCATATTGTGTTTTGTTGAAAGCTATTAATTTCTTCATATTGTGCTTTGCTGAAAGCTATTAATGGAATTACTGAAACTTGAATTACAAAATTGCACAATTGCACAATAATATTGATTTTGGAGAAAGAAGTGGAGCAAGCAAACACAGAGACGAAAGGGCGCTAGTAAGGTCCCTATATTGATTCCCCTCAAAGCCTAAATGCAAAGGTAGGTAAGGAGAACCTGACCTGAACTATGCAAATGACAGCTTTCCAATTGAATATTCCTTCAGAATTTCCTATAAATTCTTTCTAGGGGTTTGTTCTTCTGGTCATTACCATCACACTGGCAGAGATCAGATATATGTGTCTGATATATGTGTCTGATGCCTTGTTTCTGCAGGATTTCTTAACAGATTTTAAACGACGCTAGCAACCCCCTGTGATTTTGCTGTTTGTTTTACCAGGCCGGTGAAAATGGGTGCATTCACCCTTCTATCAAGCTGGATTGATGCTGCCACTAATCCTACGTACAGGAAGAAGCGTAAACAATTATTACTGGACAAACATGAATGCCTCTGCATAGACTTCAAACATCTGGCACTTGCAGCATGCAGAGCACGGAGAACAGGAACCAGAGAGAACTTAGGATAAATTAAGTTGCGCGCACATCGGGCCAAGTGAGGTGGGCAATAAGAGGGTAAACTGAAAACTTTGGTTAAAGTTTTATTGCAAAGAAAGTGCCCAACATAAACTTTGGTTAAACAATACTTAACCCGAAGAAATTGACGGTCAATGCGAAAATTAATAGCAAGTCAATGCCGTATTGAACGCTATAGTCCCTGCTATGCCAAAAACAGGGACTAATAATATTTACCATGTTTAATTTTTGTTGTAGTTAGTCTTATAAGCCACATTGTTATAACGTACGACACTAACACAATTTGTAACATCCCTCTAGCATAATTATGAGGATTTTTTTTTTCTTTTACGTTCATGGATATACATCACATGTATCATTTTTCCTTATTTTCCATTCGTATGAATTATACTTCTTATGTACTTTTATTATTTCTATGTCAAATGACCTTGTTACATACTTACTTTTTATGTCATCGTATGTACTTTTAGGATTGATTCAACCACTTTGACCCCTATAGTTATAAATCTATTCCATACCTTCATTCTTTATTTCCAAGTCTTGATATTTCAGGCTATGTTTGGTGGAAAGCCTTATCCAACCCTAGGGATAACTTGGATAAGGGTTAGTTACATTATGTATTCTTATGACCTTTTAATATGATAGCTTTAAAGCAATTCTATCCCATCCCATGCTCAGTTCTTAAAATATTTACAAAGGCGATTGACTATATCATTTGCTACCTATCTATACATATACATATATATCCTGTTAACGAACAATCCGGCCCATTTATTACACCTGTCGAAGCTATATGTTTACATACATATTTATCTAAATGTTCATACGTTGGCCATTTAACGAACTTTCTAGACTTGGGCCTCGTGGCACACACATAAATGTAAGTCAAGATGGTAGTTGTTCACATGAAGCGGTGAAATATAATGGGCCTGCATGGCTAGACTAGGCGTCCTCTGTTAGCGGTGGTGATTTCCTCCACTGGATCAGCGGTGGGGATCTATCAACTCCCGTTGCAAAGGTCTCATTCTCGTTTGGTATATGAGAGGTTGAGAGCTGAACTCTGCAACCGTGAGATTGCACTGGGAGACCTAGAATTTTCCCTCAAATTTGGGGATTGATTCTTCACTGTGCATTTATCTAGATCTACTCTGTAGGCTGATAGAATGGAATTGTATCTATAGGTCGAGGATATATTCACAAACAAGTTTAAAGTCGACCTTTATTCTCATCGTTTTACTTCTTCCACTTAATATATCATTCATGTATCTATTACTAATCTTCTTGAGTGATTTTGTTGCTTAAAGGTATATATTTGTTCGCATAGGGCATACCCGGGCTCTCCACAAGGTCTATGGTCATGTTATTTGCATTTTCTCGGAATTTTAATCATGGAAATCCAATCCTTAGTGTTCTACACTCATATTCTTAATTTCAAACCCCAACTTCATTATTTCTGAAGAATCTCTCGTGAATTTTCTTCCTATTAGAGTAGCACCCTTTTATTAAGGTGAAGGATTCACCCTTAAATTGTCTAAGGTTAAATTTCTATAGGCCATAGCTACTCCTCGTCTTTCCTTATCCTTATTTTTCTTAGGTAAATTAGAAGTTTGACTAATATACTCTGCTGGTTCCTTGGCAGGTTGGTTTTTGGTTGGGAATTTGGGTTTAATACTGATCCTTTTCATAGAATTTCCACTTATTTTCTCCGTGGTTATTCACGCGTTCCTTTAATTCCTCTTCTTCCACAATCTCAATGCCCTTAATAAGCTTCGACTTGTCTATGCTCGGCAGAAAACTTAAGAAATAAGCTTCGACTTGTCTATACTCGGCAGAAAACTTCTCTTAAGTTTTAGGGTTTTTACAACAAGGCCTACCTGGTTAGAAATATGTTTCTTGACTAAATCTATATCTCAAAGGTTTTATTTAAGGAGATGGGGTTATGTTAAGTATTTGGTGACAATTTCTCACCATTACTTATATTTTATATTTTACAATAAGGGTTTCATCACTTTTATAATTCTTTTCCATTTTCATACTTATAGTTTATGATACGTGCGGTAACCATGAGGCCGAGGACGTAATTAGTGTTTATTACTTTTCCTGGAAAAAAAGGTTTGTTTTTTTTCTAGATGTTTACTATGCATCATGATACGATTTTACCTATATATTTAGATACAAATACTTTCAACTCTAGTGTGTTGTATAATGAGGACCAAAGCATGTAGAGCCAACGGCATAAATTTTTCTTGTCTCTTGGAAAAGCACAAGTGTGTTCTTTATCCAGTATCATAAATCATTATATTTTCAATTAGATCTTTTACACTTTTAAAATTTTCCTTTGTCGTTTATTCTTTGAGGAAATAATTAATAATTATTATTTTGATGTGTTTATATAGTTTTTTTATACAGTTTGAGTGAGTCTAATTGTCAAGAGCATGTCTTTCTTTTTAAGAGGTTACATGTTCAAAACAAGAGGGGTAGAATATGTATACTTTCATAGACTTAGGAGTCAAATTGCAGCACGAAAGTGGGTCCCCTGTCCCACAAACAAGGGAGTTTCATACACCAATTTGGTCTCTGGTTTGGCGGTGACCTTAAAATTAGATAATAATAGTAATATTTATGGCATCTCTAATTTTCTTTACATACAAATTATTTTTCACTATATTTATGTATATTTTTTGCCATATTTCTATGGTTATATAGTTGTTATTTTAATTTTAGTAGGTCCAAAAATAGTCTAGAGACTTGGGGAACTTCTATCTTGGGGACCACAAGGAATCTCTCTATTTCGTGATTAATTATTTTCCCAAGACTACGTGTTCCTTATTCAATTGATGAGGTTTTAACGCTTGTCATGGTCTACATGGCTAACTTGGGCATGACTTACTCTTATTTGAGTTAGTCTTGATTATTATACTATAATGACTCCATTGTAAAAATATAAGCTTTTAATATGTACATGCATGTTTATAACATAATTGGCCTATAATTATTCAATGCAGTATGCTACATAAGGGTGTTTCTCATTTCAATTTTCCTTTTAAAATATTTTGTGGTATGCGTTTTATTGCTAATTGGTGTCTTTTATGCCATAACCTAATTTATTGATCATGTTCTTACCCTTGTCATGGTCTACATGGCTAGCTTGGGCTGACTCGACTCTTATTCAAGTTAACCTCTATTATTATACTCTAATGACTCTACTGTAAAAATATAAGATTTGAATATGTACATGCATGTTTATAACATACTTGGCCTATAATTATTCAACACAGTGTGCTACATAACGGTGTTTCCCATTTCAATTTTCCTTTAAAAATATTTTGTGCTATGCACTTTATTGCCAATTGGTGTATTTTCTGCCATAACCTAATTTATTCATAAACGAAACTAAAGAAAAGAACATACTCATCAAAGATTCTTTTTTAGGTAGTCATGGATACCTATTTAAGGGTTCCTGAAAACATATTAAAGTCTTCCACATTCCTCCCAACCATGAACTAATCTTCTCAATAGTTCCCGTCTAGCTCTAATCCTCCCTCGCACGTAAACAATCACAAGATTTATTTTTTGTCCCACCCCCTTAACCCTTAGTTGTGTGCTACTAATTTGTAGGTTGGGGTCCAATATTTATCTCCCACTAACCTATCTTTTTCCTTTGATTTCCTTTATCTCTTGTAGTCCTTCTTGTATAGGTTCCACCCATGAAATTTATCTCTAGTCATGAAACTTTCTGGTGGTCTTTCTCTACCAACAATTTGAGCGAATGGAAAAGAGGATGATTTTTTCTTCTTTTGTCCTATCCCCTTCTTGGGAATAATTGATTCAATTTTTTTTCCCGGTATTCATGAGTTTAATCTCACATAAAAGCCTTTAATATAGTTTCAAGAATGTTAAGACACAAAATAATTTTGCTTTTTATTAAGAAAGTAAATATTTACATCCTAATAACATATTTACTTTTCACATGTCACATTTACAAGGGTATCATAAGCCCAAAGATCCATTATGGACAAGTCGATGATGATTTTGAACTCTCAACACAGTGTGATACTTAACTTGGAGGCTCAAAAAACATAGTCAATAACTTCTTTTTTTTCCATAATTTATTTTCAAATTGATTATATCTATATGTGTGTGTCTCTATGTATGTATAGACATGAGTAATTTTTTAAGTCACCCATTAAATTGATGGTTTTAAAAATGTGGTAATGACATATTTTCAAAATTATGAATAAATAAGGAAAACGTGATTAAATAGATTTCGGATTTAATCCATAATATCTAAAAGAAAAATATGGCATACATATAACTTCTTTGAACTTATATAATAAAATTATTACTTAAAAAACTCGAATACTTTTATTTATGTACTTTTATAAATAGGGAATATAAAAATACAAAATAACAATTCCATATATATTATTATTGATAATTCAAATTTTTAAAACAAATCTCACATCAACTGAGAAAATTTATATTTTAATTTATACGTGTTCATTCACAGCTACGTATTTTTATAATATTCTTTAATCAATGTAAAATATGTCTTTCTTCTTAAAGATTTAAGATTCATATATGTTAGTTTTCATCACCAACTTGTATATATGAGCAATTTAATTAAAAGGCGAAATAGTTTTTTGGTCAAAATTTAATAATACGCTTTCGAGCAAGAGTGTTATCTCTTGTTATTTAAAATGTATTTTTGAATGAATAAATTATTTTGATTTCCTAAAAAACTCTAACTTAAATTAAAAATTCTTAAAAATATCTATGAGAACTTGGGTTCTAAAAAGAATTATATATATATATATATATATATATATATATATATATATATATATATATATATACTCACTATTTCAACAATGTTTAGCCAAATAACTATAGCAAAAAAACTCATTGATTTTATATTTTGAATATTATATTAATATTTATAAACCATGTTAAAATATACAAAATCCAAATCAATATTTAGATTTATCATAATCATTATATTCTAAATTGTCTATGATTTATATTCATTAGGTTGGATATCTAAGATTGTAATTATAGTGAGTTTTCATATATTTATACAATGATTCATGCCTATAAATTTTTTTAGATATTTCATAACTAATAACTAATAACTATTTTAGATCCATCTTAACTCTTGATCTATCAAGTAAAAAGAGGGATCAAATCTCTCAATGTGCAAATGTGTTTTTTGAGTGCAAAACTTGGGAAAAAATTTGCACTCCTAGAGATTTAACCCTTCTCGCCACTTGATAAATCAAGAGTTATGATGAATCTAGGCCAGTTTAATATTTCTATATTAAAAGATCTTCAAAATCAATTTTGTTTAAAATATTGTTTCTCCTCACAACAATTATATCAAATACATATTTTAAAATTATATATTAAAGCAATTGTAAAATTAATACTATGCTAAGTATGTTAGGAATAATGTTTATTTTAACGATTGGTTCGAGGTTTGTTGGATACTATTGAGAGATTCTCTCGACGATAATCCCCTAATTTAAAATTAGTTGGATCTCATTCCAAGTATATATATATATATAAAAGAGATTGAAAACAAGTGAGGGAAAATATTTTGTGGTGTGCAATTAGACTTATGTCATGGTATCAAAATTGGTTGTGAGAGCCATGATCGTAGATCCTCTATAAATAAATAGGTTAGAATATAATAATGATTGATTTTCTACCAGTGAGCATTCAGTTGTTTATGTAGTTAAATTCATGTGTTCATCATTATGCTGTGAGAAGGCACCGAAAATCACACTCTGCATGGGCTGCATGTCATCAATGGGAATATATGAACTGCGACACTCGTGTATGCACTACAAAATGGTTCAAATGGTTGGGCTATCCCGTGATTAATAGCTCAAGCGCGGCCAATCAATTTACAATGTCAAAATTCATTGCAGAAGAATCATGGTTACCTTCCACCAGATTTTAGTAGGTCTCGTGTTTCACCAGCACCACTAGGAGTTAGCACAACCATTTCTATTTGAATTTCCACTGCATCCATGATTACGAGCAAAAATCTTCAATGAAATGCATGGTACCTTTATGATGTATTTGGTCAAGAAAATGGCTAATCTTGAACAACATATAAATATGCCAACCTAATATGCTCGAAAGTCAATATATGGAGCTATTGTTGTAACTGAAGTCACTGAAATCAAAGGTCGTGGTACATGCAAGGGGCTCATAGGTGGTAAGCCAGGGTTGGGACGAAGATTGACATGAGTGTCTCTTCCAACCTCTGTGGTAGCGCTACTATCTTCCATGTGGTTCAGATTGCAGTTAATTTTACCACTACATTGAGATATCTATCATGTGAGGAGACCTAGCGAGGTGTATTTTTTGTTACGTATTTGTTCTAAGGAGCTCGTCACAATTTGCATATTTTTCATTTGTGAGGGGAGATTTTTGTTGGAGCGATGATCATTTGATATCATGGAGTTTGGGTTTTTTTTAGCACACTTGTGTCACCCTATCTATTGGCAATCCGATAATTCATATCCTCTTTGATTCGATTCCTTTAAGTATGCTCCATCTTAAGATGATTATTCCACTTGTGTTCAAGAGTGTTGAATTCCTTGTCACTTGCATGGCTTACAAAATTGACTTCAACAAATTCCATTAAAGGTCATGATTTATAGTAGCTTTGATAGTAAGGAAAGCCATGAATGTACCGAATTTGTTTCATATCAGTGAACGCAACCATGTAGTGCCTAAAGCTATAGCAGAAGGAATATGACAAGCTAAATAAGGAAATTTTGTTAGAGAAAATTCATATGGAGAGTTAAGTAGTTAAACGATTTTTGGAAAATTGTGTGTAGTCATGTAATATTTATTTTATGTGTAAAATTTATATTACGAAGAACTAATTATTCAACATAGTAGCATAGTTAAAGCTAATGGTTCTTAACATTCTTCTTCAACATAGTAGCATAGTTAAAGCTAATGGTTCTTAACAGTCTTTGGTGCTGAGAGAACACATCATTGAATTGGTAATATCTAGTATGTTATGTGATGGTGGTGCTTGTTGTTCTTCATCGCTTTTCAGGTTATCTTAGTGTGTATGTAAATTTATGTGTGTCAAGTGCGTCAAGCTATATCATTGACTTCTGAATAAATTCAGTACCCATAAAACTATCCTAGATAACTGGAAGATAAAATGAGCTTTTGCATCTCACAGATGGGAGCATGTCCATAGGATCATTTTGTTACTTGACTACATTTTTTGACAACTTCAACAAGTTATGTAATTTTTTATAATGAAGTATGTCAATATTGTTAATCATTACAAGTACATCAATGATGGTTGGAGGCAGTGGTATCTTAAATGGTTCAGGTGGTAAGCTCAAAGTTGTGTGAAGAAAGAATGCAATCTGCGATATTCCAGAGTGGGTGTAAGTGTTAATGAAGACCATATCAAAATTTTCTATATAACTATATATAAAATAAACATTATAGGAGGGTGTTAGGAATACTATTTATTATAGAGATTGGTTTGAGGTTTGTTAGAGATTTTTAAGTGTTTCTCTCAACAATAATCTCCCATTTTAAAATTAGTTGGATTTACTTCCAACCATATATATGTATCAGATTTGTGGTTGAAAACAAGTGAGAAAATTTATTTTGATGTATGCAATTAGATTGCTGTCAAAATATTAATGCTCCTCACAAATATAGTCCCACTATCAATTTTATTATGTTTTTTGAAATATAATACCCATTGGTATTGGTTAAGTCATGAACCACCTAAATTAACAAAAATCATGGATCATATAAATTTAAAAACATTGAATGGATGTTTAATAACATGATTTAATATTTCAATATATAATTATTTAAATTTAAAATCTTAATAAGATTTAAAAATACTACTAATAATATTTGGTTCATAAATTGAGATATATATCATTCAGAAGAAAAATGCATTCAATATTGTGAAGATTGAAATATATAATATTCGACCTAAAAGTTATATATCCATAATGAACCTTCTGCAACCCTTGTTATGTTCCTTGAATTTAAGAGTGTTATGTGTAAAGGGGAAATAATTTAAAACACATAAGCAATATGAATATCAAGTAATCATATTATTTTCTTATGTTGGTTTGAATTTCCTTCCGATTATAAAAATTCCTTGTATTCCATAATTGTTTTAGTATACCACATAGCCAAAAAGTTGTCATTTAGAGTGTCAACCCACTTTAATGATGTATATGTATGTGAACAGTACAAGAACCTATGCATTTCATTGATTTGTATGTTAACATTCACCTCCATATCTTCAAAAGTCCGTTGCAAAGATGAAGCACCTCGAAAATATTTCATGTACAAAAGCGATCTTGAAACATTGTCAAAAAAAAATTGTGATTTGGGAAGATGAAGCACCTTGAAAAATTGTCCTATATGGGAGTGATTGAAACTATATGGGAATGATTTTGAAACTTTTCAAATTAAAATGAGAGAAATTTTAGATTGAAATATTATTTCATGATAGGTGCTTACCTTCTTGTGATTTGAAGAGAATAATAAGCATGTACAACCACCTCGCACCCAAGGATTGGTCGTATCTCCTTTACATACATGACATCTCACATATTCTTAACAATTTGATTTAAACATATATATACATAAGTGAGAATGAAATATTGTTAATATATCATAATCACTAGAGTCTAAAGTGCTCTCGTATGGTTTTTATATTTTATCCATCCTAACTAGAGATGATATATAAAATAAGACCTATATTATCTTATTATTTTGTGTGGAGAGGGACAATTTATTAGTTTGATTGATCATTAAATTTTTTCTTCTTTCTAGATAAGTAACTTTCTTTTTAAACTTGTAAAACTAGTTGGGAAAACAGACATGGTAAAAATGAAGAGACTAATATTAATCATGGATTATAAATTTGGTAAAATTGGAAAATTATGATTTTTTAAAACATTATGCACAAGTTTAAATAAGTGACATTGGAAAATAATACAATGGGAAAAAATACTAAGGGAAAACTATCGGTTATCAAAATTATTAATTTTGTTTTTGAATTTTATTTTAATTTTAATTTTTTATTTATTATTATTATTATTATTATTATTTATGTAATTTGAGTGAGTCAAAATGTTAAATAGGACAAGAGAAGACATTACAACATCTCTATTTATTTTTTATTTAATTTGACCACGTCAAAATGTTAAACATGATAGGAGAGGACATTATAACATCTCCATCATATTGGGCTAGAGTGTTCCTATTGGAGCAATAATATCAATCGTGTCCCTTCTTTCAATGTAAATGATCAAATTCATGTAAATGATCAAATTCATAACTTGATGGTAGTTGGAGGAAACTATTTTTGTTTTGCTATTTTTTTTTATATGAAAAATGACTATGGCTTTATATATATATATCTATGTTTACAATTTATTACAACATATTTTAAATATTTCTTATAAATATATAAAAAAAGTATGTTGGTGAAGTAATATGTTCATATGGTAAAAATAGCTTAAATAAAATGTTAAAAAAAAATGGTAAAGGAAGACTTTTACTTTTCTTATATTAAGTATAAAAATAAAATAAAAAATGATCAATTTTCAATAAAATTATTAGGTAATACTAGAAATTACTTGATTCTTGATATTTAATAATTGATTATGTGAACAAGTACCTTCTCCATTGTTCTTTTAGAGACATCAGTTCCTTCATGTGTAGATGAATGTTTTTGCACCTTTTTGTGTAAATGTGGGAAGCTGACAACAAAAATGTCTCATAATATCTATCTCATCTAAGTGGGGAGTTCTCCCTTGTGGCCTACCAAGTAGTTAGTGGATGTCTTGTTGAATTGATCCTAAAGTGGATGATGAAAAATATGTCTTGTTCATTGCAAGTCTTGAATGTAGTGTTGTGCATGTAGGATTTGGATGTGTTCTTCCAATTGATATGGCTAATAAAACTTCAACTAATTGACAATTATTAAATTATGAATTTCTTATTTTGTATGTATGTCCATGTTGTAGGAATTGTCAAAAACTTATTGTAGGATCATTCATTGACCATAAATAGTTGTCTTTAGTTGTTGGTGTTGCTTTCCCTACAAGATGTTTATTTGAGTAAATATATTTAAACATTTTCATACACTTGAAAAGTAAAGAGTGTTTATTTGAGTACATATATTTAAACATTTTCATACACTTGAAAAGTAAAGAGATCCCTACATCGATCTTAGAGTTCCCTAGTGTGTGTTTGAGATATTTATATTAAGTTATTCACAAGTTCATATATGTTAAAGAATATCAGTTAAAGGTGCGTTCCTACTCATATCCTCTTCACTAGTGAGAATGTTTTGTTAGAAACAATAGGATATTTAGTTAATCATAACAAACCCTGAAGCAATAATAAATAGTTTTTAGGTGCATCATTCAATTATAAATCTATTATAGAATGTGAGGATAATTTTCACAATTATTGTTCTTGATATAATGACCTCGAAAGAATTAAACAACATTGTGATTAAAAACCTCTATTCGAACATCTATTTGACAGTGAAAAGCTATTAAAAATTGTAATTAGAATCCAAACAAATTCTATATTTATTTCCAAACATGGTTGGTAATGTGGGAGTCCATGATTGATATAATGGTACATAGAAGCCACAAACACGTATAGGCCTATAAAAATAATTAATATACAACTTGAGAACCAATGATGGTCTCTTTATCAAAAATGATAAGGGTCATTTAAACAAAAGAAGAACAAATTGACACATAAACGTGGTTATTCTTGAAGAAAATCTTAGGTAGGTTGCTAATGTAT
This sequence comes from Pinus tabuliformis, assembly GCA_031772625.1. Taxonomy (NCBI): domain Eukaryota; kingdom Viridiplantae; phylum Streptophyta; class Pinopsida; order Pinales; family Pinaceae; genus Pinus; species Pinus tabuliformis. Next base: position 3,558,538 of record CM062815.1, on the reverse strand, counting down.
CCCATTAAGATGGGTTCCAAATGGGAATATATAATGGGAAGTGGCTAATCCTTTTGAATTCTATACTTAGAGATGATAACATGGCTACACATAGAGGAATAAGGGGAAAATTCTCTACATATTTGTGGAAGATTAACTAATATATAATATTGTACATGTTTCAACATCTTAGAGAGTGAAAAGCAACCACCATATCAGAACGTATAATCTTTTCATAGCAACATTCAATGAACTTTATGTCATATAATGTCTAGCTACAATACTAACCATCGTAGATAGTGTAGTCTGATGGTGGTGATTTTTTTTATATTTGTAGGATGTAATAATGATTAAACAAATACTTTAATTAAATAATTCATTTCAAACATATTTTTCTTGTATTCTTATGTAGTGAATGCAAAATATAAAATAATGAATACATGTACTGTTGATTTGGGGTAGCATTAGATGTGCTCTAGCCACGAAATTTTGTGGAGAGGTTGGGGCACATGAGATCTCCAATACCCAGAAAGGGTTTGGGGAGATTCTAAATAAATCAGGAAATATTAAAATAATTAATATTTCTAATGGAATCCCTATGTCTAAACTTAGGGAAAATAAAATATTAATATGTATTAATATGAACCTGTGTTAGAGTGGTCCAAAAGACATGGATCAAGCTAGATATAATCTTAGCCATTGATTAAGGACTTAATCTCAGTCGTTGAGATGACAACAGGAAAAGTATAAGAGGAGGCTTGAGGGTCACTTGGAGAATACACCAGAGTGATTAGTAATTCTATTCTCTAGAGCATGGTTTGCTAAGAGAGATAGAAATAGTGACCGGAGAGCATCTGAGGTGCATTGAGTACAGAGAGATAGAGAGGCAGAGATAGTGTCAGGAGAGCAGTAGAATAGCTAGAGAGAGTGACGTAGGAGCAGCTAGTGCTCACACAGGGCCACACAGAGGTAGCTAAGGGTTGCACAGAGCACCAGAGAGGCCAACGTAGCTAACACATAGGCTCAAAGAGCTGAAGCAGGGCCTTCTGGGTCTGACGTAAGGCCAACGCTGGGCTAGGAGACGCTAAAGCAGTCCAGATTGGGCAGACGCTGGGGTTTCTAGGGAAGATTGATGCTGAGTAGTTTCCAGAAGGATTATCTGGGGCTTCAGCCAGTAGATTTGCCAGAAATGGAGAGGTATTACTGCTAAGGAAATTCTCTATTGGGTAGGCTAATTTTGGCACCTAGATTGTACTTTGATATTTCTTAATAAGAAAACCCTAGGATAGTTGCACTGGTTTTCCCATATTGGGTTTTTGTGGTGACATTAATCCAAAAATAATGGTCTCATATGGTGTGTTTGTTCTTGTTTCTTTTAGTTAATGATCTGTAATATGTTGAGCATGCATTAATGTTTATTTTTAGTATTTACATTGTAAATACCTTGTTAAGGAGAATAACAAGTAGGTAGGAATAAATCAGATCAAGTGCATGGAGGGTTTCTAACTAAGTAAACTTAGAAACTTCAACATGGTATCAAAGCGTGATTGCAAATCACAGGAGGACTAAAATAAATCAGCCAAGCAGAGCAATAGTAGCAAAATCAGTTGTCCTGAGGTGACCGAAGCTATTTCTAGTAACACCGAACCTAAGGAATGTGACAGAGAGCTAGCCAGGGCCATGCAGAGGAAGCTGAGAGTTGCGCATAGCCCCAAAAATCCCAGCATTGCTGATGTAGAGGGCCAAAGGGTTGACGTAGGGCATCCGAGGGTTGACGCAGATCCATCTGGAGTGACGCAGAGCCAACGTGAGGTAGAGAGGGGCTAATATAGTTCACAAAGAGGCAGTTGTTGGGTCTAGAAGGTTGCAGGAATATTGCAGAGTGGAGCTGGTGAGGTACTGTAGTCAGAACAGTACCTGAGAGAGCAAGGCCAAAGGAGTTGTTGCCAAGGGTTTCTAGCCGAGGAACCTGGATTAGCAGTGCAGTTGCACAAGATGATCAGAGTAGGGGGCATCTCGACAAGTGAAAAAAGGATTTCCAAGAGGGAAATCAGGACTTAGAGGGAGTCTGGAAGAGAACTTCTAGACGGGAACTAAAGACCCGGAGGAGTCGAACAGAGAACTTCCAGAAGGGAAGTAGAGGAGCATCATGTCACTACACGAGGTGAGAGACGAGGATAAACTGGACGGAGCATCAAATTTCGTAGTCTGGAACACCAGAATCTTATCAGTGCTTGATAGGAATCGTGTTAAGAACTTCGCCTTGAAGGTAATAGCTATCCCAATCGACCCCAGTGATAATGACAAGTACGAGGAGGTGATGGTTAGGGCCAAGTGCATGATACTTTATGGGGTCAAGGATCACGTGGTACCACATATAGGTGAGAAGGAAATGAAATTTGAGATGTGGGAGGCTCTCAAGAAGTTATATCAGCATACTTCTGTGTAGAGAATAATGTTTCTCGAGAATCAGATGAGGTTGTATTAGATGAACAAATGACAACCGATTGACACCTTCCTCGGAAGATTGAATGAGATCCAAGATCATTTGACTATTATAGGGGAGACACTAGATCAGGAGCTAATGGTGAGGAAAACCGTGAAGGCTATCTCAGGCTACTTGGAAGTGTTTGTCCAGAGTATATTAGGCAGAGGGATAATTCCACCTTGGGACGAGATGTGGGCAGCTCTTCGCCAGGAAGAGATCAGATGGTAGTTGAAGACAGGTAGCAACAGCAAGGGGATCAAAGTGAAGAAGGAGGAGGAAGATGTGGCCCTAGCATCTGAGGGAAAGTAGGAAAATCGAAAGAAGAAAGATATCTCCAAGATCAAGTGCTTCCACTGTGGGGAGCTGGGTCATTATGCGACCCAATGTCCAAGGAAGAGGAGTAAGGGAGAGTCTTCCGAGACTAAGGAAACACCAACATGAGTAGAGAAGGAAGTTTTGACAAACGATGACTATGCCATGAGTGCAAACGCACCACTTGAGTGGAAGTGGGGAGACATTGAGCTATAGTCAGATAAACTATAGGTGATGAGGGGCGGGATCCTGGAGGTACCCAGTCTCTTGGATTAGACCTTATTATGTGAGCCCCAACAAGGAGTAGTATGACTAGCTGGATGAGTAGAGACGAATGCAGATGGAGTGGGAGAGAGAGCTACAGTGTAGGAGTCCTGAGATAGCACAGAGCTACCTAGTTGTAGCAGTGTGAGAAGCACAAGAGTGTTGCACTAGTGTAGGAACGCACAAAGATGTGTGAAACAGTGAGAGATGCACGGAATTGTTGCAGTAGCACAGAGGTCAGAGAGGGAGCACTTGTCAGCATCAGAGGGAGCTTTAGCATCAATGGGTGTCTCTAGCTCAACAGGGATGTCAATTGGGAGATTAATTACTTACTTCTCAGTAACTGAGTTGCAGTGCAACAGTAGGCAGCACAATGCAGCATGATGAGAGGAGGTGCAGTGCGGATGCAACACTGGGAGAAAGGACCAGCAACAACATGGATGGAGAGCAAGTTGTCGTATAGATGCAGTAGTGGAAGTGGCAGAACCAAGGGAATGAGGAAGCAATGCATAGGATGTTGGGAAAGAAGGCCTAGCATTAGCACAGGTACCAATGCTGAATGATCAGAGTAATACTTAGTGAGGAGTATTGCTAGAGCATAGTCCTCGCTAAGAAAGAGTGTTGATTTGGGGTAGCATCAGATGTACTCTAGCCACGAAATTTGGTGGAGAGGTTGGGGCAGATGAAATCTTCAATACCCAAAAAGGGTTTGGGAAGATTCCAAATAGATCAGGAGATATTAAAATAATTAATATTTTTAATGGAGTCCCCAAGTCTAAACTTAGGGAAAATAAAATATTAATGTGTGTTAATATGAATTTGTGTTAGAGTGGTCCAAAAGACATGGATCAAGCCAGATCTAATCTTAAACATTGATTGGGTACTTAATCTCGACCGTTGAGATGTCAACAAGAAAAGTATAAGAGGAGGCTTGAGGGTCACTTGGAGAATACACTAGAGTGATCAGTCATTCTATTCTCTAGTGCGGGGTTTGCTAAGAGAGATAGAATTAGTGATTGGAGAGCAGCTGAGGGGAATTGAGTACAAAGAGAAAGATAAGCAGAGATAGTGCTGGGAGAGCAGCAGAGCAGCCAGAGAGAGTGATGCAGGAGCAGCCAATGCTCACGCAGGGCCACACAGAGGCAACTAAGTGCTGCGCAGAGCACCAGAGAGGCTAGCGTAGCTGACGCAGAGGCTCAGAGAGCTGACGTAGGGCCTCCTGGGGCTGACACAGGGCCAACGTTGGGCTAGGAGAGGCTGCCGTAATCCAAATTGGTCAAACGCTGGGGTTTCTGGGGTAGATTGGTGCTGAGTAGATGTCAAAAGGATTATCCAAGGTTTCAGCTAGTAGACTTGCCAGAAACGAAGAGGTATTACGGCTAAGGAAATTGTCTGTTGGGTAGGCTAGTTTCAACACCTAGATTGTACTCTGATATTTCTTAATAAGAGAGCCCTCAGATAGCTGAACTGATTTTCCCACATTGCATTTTTCCGGGGACATTAGTCCAAAAATAATGGTCTCATATGATGTGTTTGTTCTTATTTCTTTTAGTTGCTGATTTGTAATATGTTGAGCATGCACTAGTGTTTATTTTCAGTATTTACATTGTAAATAACTTGTTGAGGAAAATAACAAGTAGGTAGGAATAAATCAGATAAAGTGCATGGAGGGTTTCTAACTAAGTAAACTTATAAACTTCAACATGTACTAGAAGATAGTTGAGGAGATCAAAAACTTTTTTAGATGTACCTATCTTGTTGTAAATGACGAAGCGAAATTATTGGATAAATGAAGTATAAATTAAATGGAACTCACCATGCATATTTTATAAAAAACATTAAGAAGAAATGGATGAACATAGATGCACAAAATTATATCCATGGAAAATTTAGGGGCTAATATTCGCAAGTGGGCCAATTTTCCATAATGGTTCCAAAGAAAGATTCACTACTTTCCATTTGCTATAAAAATTATCTGCCCAACTTTTACAATATAAAATTATTTCACCTTAAAAATTTCCAACATTATATAGAGAGTATATATCAAATTATTATAAATTTGAATAATTTACAAATACATCAATAAACATTTGATAGTTTGCATAATAGTAACTAGTGAGATTCACCAATGTTTTTAAACTTTAAGATAATTTTTCATCCTTAACATTTTCCCTGATTATACCCTTCCTAACATGATAATTGGACTAATATTTGAGATACTAAACCAATGCATAATTCCTTCTTGTTGTTTTTAAAATTCATTTGGAAAAAAATAGTTTTACAAATTGATATGGAACATGGTGTCCCATCCATCTAATCTTGCCATCTATTTTGATCTCAAATTCTTGATGAAGATTGGTGAAACTAGGAAATATATCTTAATGAATCATTTCCTTATTCCTTTTGAAGGGACTATTTTCTACAAAAGTACATTTTGAGGTAAAAATATCATAGAGCTATTGTAACAACTAGTAAATGTTAGAAATTAGTTTGATGAGCTTTCATTAAGAGTTATGGCTAGCAATAAAGATCTTAATTTTTTTAGAAGAAACTAGAATTGGCAAATTTGGGATTGTTTATAAATTTCATGGTAAACGTGGGTGCACACTCTATCAATGAGAAACAATAAATACTAGGTTGATGTTTTTCTAATGAAATACCTCTTTTTAACCTATGGATACACATAACAATTCTTTGACAATTTGCACATGCTACATGGTGCTTTGAGCTTTAGATGATGATCAAGAAGACCATGAGTTAGAATACCACAAAATGACAAAGGTGATTGTGAAATATATCATTGATGAAGCACATAATTGTAGTAAAGTTCTTGGATATACCAAAATGCATCAAAATCTCGTGATAAATTCCAAAATCTTACTTTCAAGGTTTTTTTGAACTATTGAAGGGAATCATTTCAACTTTGTGATATTTGGACATTAATCATTTTTTTGCAATATTAAGCATTATGATGGCGATTAATAAGTGTTTTGATGTAGGGTAATGGATATCAATTCTTGGATGTTTTTTTTATTGTGATTCCTTTCATCAGTAACTATATGATATTAGTTTTTCTCTTGATTGAGATGTATGATGGTTAAAAAATAAAAATGATAAGTGATGGGTTATATGCAACCATCTTCAATATATTTTTTAATCTAGGACTCAACATTTACTATCTCCATAAGAGAGAGGAAATACAATGGGGTGATAAAGACAGGAAATCACATCATAAGATTAATGGGTCTTGAATTAAGTTTAATTCCAAGGTTATGAGTATTGTGGAAAACATTCATGTAGGAGTATAACAACAATCACATACTGTGACTAGATGTGGGATGCGAAATGTTTTCCTCAGTTGTACAAATTATATAGAGGGTTCAAATTTTAATGGTAGGGACATGTTTTAGAGTATTTTTTTTTATAGAAGATGGAATGAATATGAAATGGGAATTGTGTTCCTTATTTTCCTTAGTGTGGGTATCAGTGTAAATCCTACCATTCTATGGTGCATCTCACTTATATTGATAGGTATGACACAATATATGGTCAACACAATCTAGGGGAATCACATCATGGCACTCTAGAATATTAATGAGGGGCTTGATAGTGAAAGAAACGTGAAAATTTCGGATAATAAGTCATTTTGATCCTTCATCACTAATTAATCCATGATGAAAATGCTACAAAAGGTGAGGTCTTGCATATTTATAGAATTTGTAAGGGTTTGTGAAATTTATTTTGGTTTGCATTGTGAAAGGTTGCAACAACAATATGGTCCTTAATTTGAAATTTTTGGTTGAAGAGTAGTTTACAAGAGGTGCCAAAGACATCACCAAAAATAAGTACCAATATAGGATCTAACGATGTTAGAATTTCCACTAAATTGGTTTTTTGAGCTATGATCTAAGAATTTTTTTTTAGTCATTATATTTAAAGAGCATATTTATTAACTAACTGATGTGGGGGTCATGACACTAATCAAATGAGTTGTATTAACTCCTATGGAAAATGAATTACCTTTTTTACTATGATTATAAAGGGAAATTGGTAGTCAAGAAATCTTCTTTCAAGGGTAAACAATTTGTTGATTGTGGCACTAAAAGAGAGGCTTTGGGTTAATATTATTTTAGTATCTAAGGCTCTACGAAAGTTTTCATTCAATGTTACCTTTTAAAAAACAACTACTTATTCATTAAGAGTTGGTAATAAACCATAAAAAAATTGAAAAATATTTACTTGCTAGGTGATTTACAATAGACCATTACAATGCTTGTCATCTATCTTCATTATTTTATGCTTGAAAAATTAAAGGAATTAACATGCAAGTGTAGTTTAATCAAATGGGCCCAGTTTGGAGAATTAACGTATAAAACCTCCAACTGCCATTTTTATTCCTTAAATGAATTTTTATGTGTTAAAATTTCTTTCTTAATCGTTTCACCTTAATACACCACTCTACACTTGAATACCTTTCCAATAGTGCAATAATTCCATTAGTTAGAGTTGTGATATTGTATTTATGCCTCTCTGAATTTTAACCTATATTTATTGACCAACATGGTGTGAGAGGATGCAATGTTATCCCACATTACTCATGCCAAAATGGATAACCATGTTGTGACTATCAAAAATAATATAAAAGGTTCAATTCTGTAACTATAGTTGAGAGTTGAAGGAGACAATCCTAACCCCTAGTTGCATATCAAGTTATGTTATAATGGGGACATTATGAGGAAAAGGTGTCCCATTCACTATAATTGTATCTTATTCCATACTGGAGTAAGAAAACCTCATGTGGGAGTGACATATAACCATATTAGTGTTTGTAGTAGACTTCTCCTTCTGTACTTGCATTATTTCAATTTTGGAGTAAGAGTTTCCTATAACATATCTTGTGTTTGTTGTTTTTGTTTTTGTATGGTTTTCATGGACCCTAGAGATTGGTAACCACTACAACCACAAAATATTTGTACTAGGTAGATCCACATGAATATTTCACTTCCTATCAGCCCAACCTTAAAGCGTGACCTCAAGAGTGTTAGGGGAGTTGAACCCATGACATCTCAATAGAAAATGTAATTTTACAATGTGGACTTGACCAATTGAGATAAACCTCATGGCTATCTTGTGTTTTTTGTTGTTGGTGTTGTTGGTGTGCGATTGTAATTTATTGTTCTCCATTTTTTTGTGTTTTACCTATTTAGTGCATAAGAAGAAAATGATAATTAATAGAATAGGAATTTAAGGAGTTTAACCTTCATCATATAGATTTTAGTATATTTTTGTAAGATTTATTATGATGTTCCATTGGAATATCTATGTCTATTTATGTATCATATTGGTATAAAAGTAGGTTTATTTAGGACATCATTAGAAACTTTGTAGAGGATTTAGGAATTAATTTATGCAGGGAGTCATAAAAACCAAGCCATGGAAAATTAATATGTTCATAACAACCCTTGAGATTTGGTAGAGGAGATATTTTTGTGGTTTTATATCAAAGTTTTAGATGTAAACCATAATGTGAACCTCCACATGGTGGCCATCAGTAATAAGCTTGGGCTAATAAGAGACAGCACAAATTCCAACTTAGAGACCTCGTACTAGGGGGCAATCAAAGGGATATGTAATATCCTAAGACATAGTCAAGGAAAGAGTATAGAAAGGAAAACCAAGGTAAAGTGCCATGAATAATTAATTCTTCCTATTAAACATGGAAGTAAAGTTTGACATCAAGCCAAATCAAGGCATGATCTATTATAAAAAATTAAATCACTAGTTGGAGTAACTGTAAGTTTACTTTAGAGTTCACCATGTAGATGTGGAAGATAGAATATCATTTGAAAGAATGAAGGTAGAGGGCTATGCCTTAACTTTCTAGGAAATGCATATGGGGACACATACACTGTAGGTTTATCCATCGATAACTCAATGAGATGAATTTAAAACCTTCATAAAATCTCAGTTCTACCTAATTAGGTATGTAAAGGAACAATGGATTTGATGGCACCACTTTAGGTAGAGGTAAAGGAAAATTGTATTCGTATCGAATTAAAGAAGATGGAAATCATGATGGGTATATATCCTAAGAACCTATATGTACTCCTTAAGTATCTAGGGGCTCTACACAACCATATATGAAAGTAGGGCATATTGTTTACTTAAAGAACAATGGTTATGGATTGTGTATAGGCAGAGTACCTAAAAAACATAGGCCAAATGAAAGCGTAGTCAAGTGTTTTTAGTTGAAATAACACAAAGAAGCTTCTAAGGAAGGGGGAAAGATATGGAAAGGGTGAGAGGAAAGGGAGATAATAGCCACTATACATTTGTGCAAGGGCCCTACAAATTATTTTAGTAGTTGCAAAATCGATGGCCACATGAAGGAGAAGTATTAGAAATTACATCAGAACCCTATTATAACCCTATTTTCCACTCCACTACTATAAGATAAGCCTTAGTTTAAATTACCTTAAGTATAGGATGGAATGCATCCAATTTCACGCTTTATCTTTCTCGCATGGGTCTTTAAATGATGTTATTAGATGTTGTAGATATGCGATTACATAATTGAGTACTTTCTAATAATTATTTTGTAATGATTACAAAATTATGAAATAATTGTAACCACCCTCCTACCACACTTACCCAAGCTAACTTGTCTACCGGGGTAAATATGTGACTAATATTTACTATGATATGATTCAAATCCCCAAGTACAGTTATGTAAGTGGAATCGATGAAGCGAAACCAAACTAACCTTCCTTAGGAGCTACAGGAACCCCACGGGTTAACCAACCACTCTAGGTGCCCAACCACTGAGTTTAATTGCTTTTTAACTGAACTAGACCCCCATTTGCTCCCATTATAGGCCCTTTATGTCACTATAACCCTCTAGTATCTACCACAACAAGGTATCCATGCGACTGCAGTCTTCTTGAAGCTGTTCTATGCCAGTGACCCCAAAAATATGAGCCAATTTTCAAGGCTAGGACTCAGGCCTCTACCTAGAACTTGATGAAATTATTAGAAATTATAAATAATAAGAAGATAATGCCTTTAATGAAAATCTTGAACGAGGACCTGCCTTGAATCATCCTAACCATGACACGAATTTTGTCAAAAACATAATGAACATGTAATGTATAGGTTATAAAAACACATTTGAACATAGGGACTTCATATTTTAGATTCATCAAGAAGGTTGTATTCCCTCTTAGATTAGCTGCAATATCATCAGTTAGGTCAATCATTCATTAAAATTTCATCTAATAACCAAAACATGATGAGAGTGGTAACTCAAGACTGTAATAAAGCCATACTTATAAGCAACATATAACCAAATAAAAAATAGTAATAGAATAAAAATCATAACCACATACCAACAAGAACATTTACACATAGAACATAAGGGGAAAAGAGCTTGTATTAACATATGCAAATCCAACCAAGTCAAGGAATTCCATGTACCACCCAAACACAGATTGTGTTGAACCAAATATTTCTTTCAACCAATCACCCCCATGCCATATTCCAATCATGAATGTGGGATGACATGGAGATGTTCAAAAAAGTTCAATATTTTGAAAGAGCTTCACAAAATTTGAATAAAGGTTTCAGAAATATGGAAAAAATAAAATTATATAAATTACACGTAATTCAAATAATCACAACATAATATATGAACACACAAAAACAATAATTCCAAAAAGAGATACATAAATCTCAATAACATAATAGCATTATCCATAGTTTATAGTTTAAACTAAGAGTTACGAATATTTAAGCATTTGTGACACCAAGACCTGCTTCAAAATCATAACCTGTGTCGATATTTTCATCTAATGCCTCAGTATTAAATGTGGGACTCAAAAGTAGGTTTCCTTGCTTTTAAATCAGATATTTCAAACTTCTTTCTTGCATTTTCAAGGGAAGGTTCAGAGGTTAGGCCCAGACCAACTTGACCCATCCAAGAGGTTCAGATATGATCTGAGACATGTCTTGCTAGAGATAACAACTATGTTGCTATGTTGCAAAAGGGAGGGTCAACACCTTTACACCTCATGTCCCAATCAATCCAGTGTTTTGATGACTTCTTGTTAAAATTGGAAACTAGGGCCAAATTCCACTTTGGTCTGCTCCTTTGAGGAAGATTATTGTGGCATTGAATTCCTCTTTTTGAGAGGTCCAAAATCAACCTTAAGATCACCAAATTTGGATAAGGAAAAATATTTATTTACTTCAAATAATTTCTACAAGTCATGACCTTATTAAGGCAGGAAAAATGAAAATTTGAAATTCAAATTTTCCTCCAAAATGTTAAGGTCAGCTTCACCTCCATAAGGACAAATTGTTATATATATAGGTGTCCTCCATTCTTCTTAAACACATCAACTTTCTTGGTTAAGGTCTGAGGTAGCCGAGTTCTTGACAGAGGTTGATGGACTGTTTGTTTATGGGATGAGGTTTGAGATTCTTCATGATAGTCAGCCGCACGTCTATATGGATTAGTATGGGAAATTTGCTAGCCTGAGTTCTATAGTAGAAAGGGAAGTCGAGGTTTCTTGGACTCTGGAGTAATTGTGGTTCTATTTGAGAATGATTCTGGGCTCAAGACTGTAGCTTTGAATGAGAATTGATATCACAATAAACCTTAAAGTAGGCCACACTTATCTAGGCCACTTCCATCCAGACCAATCTTAGTTCACAAGGCCGGCTATCCTCTAAAGGAAGGCTGCAGTCTGTTATATTTGATCAATAGGTTGTATGGTCTAGTTTTGAATCTTAGAAGGAGGTTAAGGGGCATCCAGTTTCTACAATATATGTTTGAAGGAATTTCTCAGTTCACGGAAGGTCTATCGAGTATGAAAAGGGTGTTGTAGATGACTGTGCTTGTGCCTTAACTAGTATTCAAAAATGTAGAGTAGAAGACCCCATCCCTTGGTGCTATGGTTTCCATTTGATTGAGTCATCTTCATGTTTAAGGGATTTGATATAAGATGTTCATCTTGGCAAGTCAATATTGAATTTAAATCATTATACTCTTTCTCTCTCTCTACTAAAAATTTGATGTTTAATAATAAGAAGATTTGATCAAGGGTTTTCCCCATCTTGCGGTTTTTCCCTAGCTTGTGCCATATTCTTGTGTTCTTTTGTCTTGGCTTGTGTTCAAAATTGATCATGTACATAAGTTACTATATGTGATTATTAATGGATTAATGGAAAAATGGATGGATGAAGTAACTAATTGAAGCAAAGAACATGTTAACTCAAAATTAACATCGCATTAGAGCTTAGGAAAAGACAAGCCCAAGCAAATGCGAAAGAGAAAAGCAATCTCAAGAGAAGGTTAATTTCTTAAGAGCTTATGGGCATCAAGTGGTTGCAGGTAGCCTCTCTCATTGCAATCTATGGCCTTTCCTGTGTCCATCTCCTGAATCATTATTCCCCTTCGAGTTGAAGCATCAACCTTAATGTTACTTATGAAGGGAATGAATCCCTCGTTCATATTGGTTATAGTATGAAATTTTGTTCGAACAAAGGAAGGCACTTTATCGAGTAGAATGGGATAGCATCATAATCATGAAAATTCCAAGGCTTGTAGTCAGACCTCTAGAAAGGATAACCATGGTCTATCATAGAGAATTTGATATGTTGTCCTAACCAGAGATACTCTCAACCTTCAAATTGCAAAAAAATTACATATTTATGGCTTGATCTAAGGTATATCTATTCAATTTCATATTGATCCCTTCCTTGAAAGATGGTGTTATATTGCAAGAAATTATTGTAGGTAAGTGATGGCCTTATTTCTTGTCCAAAGTACAGTATTGGATTTCTCCTTGCCAATTTTCGAGTTTCTCTGAGTAACTCTAAATAAAATTAAATTATCACATTTGAAAGATGGAAATTATCTATCGGTTGTGCTATCTACAAGAGTTTGAGTTGGAGGATCATATTGTTTTCAGATGTCTCCTCTACTATGATATTATAGGGATAATTCATTGTTTGTAGTAACGATAACGAGGACTCTTATGATACCTTGTTTTGCTGCTAAATTCATTAATGATGTCATTGCACATATATCAATGATCTTATGAGGTTCATGTAGGATGGTCTCCATAAGACAAAATTACATTCTTCTTGCCTATGTAAACTATAGGTGGTAAAAATTACCATGAAAAGGTCCTTGTCTTGGATACACACGTACTAGAGCTCTATGGCCTCACACTTCCTTTTGCTTGTTTCCTAGTAGATCTACTTCAATGAAGCCATATTTTAGAAGGTTTGATCTAAAATAACCTCTCCAAGAGATGAATCAAAGACTCCTCCATTCTGGGTATAAATATTATGAAAACCCTATATAAAGAAGGTTGAACTTGCAGCCCTTTATATCAGTGAAGAGGACAAAGATCTAGTCTTAAGATTTGTACTCATTTTTAGTCCAAGAATGCTCAACAAAGTCTAATCCTAAGCAACATAAGGGAATAAGCTCAAAATATGGTCTTACAAATTACTTTAGGCAGTGAGAATTATTTCTATAATAAGATTTGTGATCCATATTAAATGACTAAGAAGTCGAGATTCAGGTGAAGTCAAGATCTTATATCTCCCGGAAAGGAATGGTCTCACTGAAAGTTCAAAGACTTGAAGTTACCATAAAGCTCAAGAACAACCACATCTTCTATGCCAGGATGGCTATATCAAAAAGCAAATCCTTGTGTAGTTAAATCTTCTTAGTTACCTCATAGGTAGCATCAATACCTCTATGCATAGTATATCAATAGGTTTTCTATTTGCTATACAACTCTACATCTCATCTAGCCTCCTTTCACTTTAGTTTTGTATGTTCCGTAAGCAGTGATTATATTACAGCACTCATAAATTGATGACAGGTGTATAATCTTGTTCACAAAAACAGTTGTGAAGAAGACAACCATTATATTTTCTTGATTAATGATTTTTCCTCTATATTATCTATTAGTTAAAGATACAAGAGCTCTTTTGTCCTTGGCTTCCTAGATAAGGGTTATGGCATACTTGAAGTATTCAAAGAACAATTATTCCATTTTCGTAAGCCTCTCCTAGATAAGCGTTATGTCATACTTGAGGTATTCAAAGAACGATTATTCTATTTTCTCAAGCCTCTGTCATAAAGGAAGAGGAGCCAAAGAAACATGAGAAATGGACTATTACTCTGCTCTCAATTGAAGTATCTATTCATTCTATTATGATAACAATAGGCGTTGACCAGTGAAGTCAATGTAATTAAAATCATAGCTTGAACAGTGATGCAGTGAAATCATAGATAATAAGGAAAATTCACTTTCACGATGAGGAGAAACAATCTTTTTATCTTCAATGTCTTATGTTGAAGACCTATAGTAGAGCAGGGATGCTACTATCAATTCTTTCAAAATCTCTCTGGATATCCTGAAGCAAGTCAATAGTTTTGAACCCAAGAAATAAAATGATGAAGAAGGTTGTAATATGAGAAACCTTGAACTTTTAAAAGAACCAGGATGAGACCCTTAGAATAGCCTCCTCATTGAAGAAGGAAACTAAGAGGACCCTAATCTTGAATCTTTGGAGAAGGATGGTTGTACTCAGATACCTCAAACCTTTGCATCATGGGTTAATAGCTGTCATGAAGTAACTGGATGAAGGAAAGGATTTCTCCAGGACCATGAAGATGATTTTCTCTCTGATCTGAAGAAGAGAATTTCTGAAATTCTCTCACTCAATTGCAAAATCTCATTTTTAAAAGGATGAAGATCATATTGATGAAGTCTGCATATCTACCTGAAGCAAGGCTTCAGAGGGATCCACTTAATCCTTAGTAAACTATATAAATGACTATGGCACTTAGAACAAAAGAAAAAATATAGGAAACGTAGATATGACTTGGGCAAGGCCACTTTCTCAATATTTAGAGGGAGAAATGATTGAAAAAGTAGTTTTAATCATGTATGTTGATATAAGATTTTTGAAACCAAGATGAAAATATTTGATACACTATTTCCTGCACATAAAATCCTGGTGAGATGGAGAATCCATTCATTCTTGTTTTTCTTAATAATCATCTATCACATGTCTCTAAGTCAAGATTATGGAGGTGCCCCATATATTATATAGTTTCTTGCTAGTATTTAGAAAAAATTGTCTACCGGAGTATAAGGCTCCATGAATATTCTGATACTGTCTCGGATAGCAATATGATGAGTAATACACCCAGTATTTCTTGAAGCTGAATGCATGGCTTATTATGAAGCCAGTTGGTTGTTGAAGCTCTTCCGTAAGCTATTTGAACATGAGATGGAATCTGTCATTGCAGATTGCAGAATGGGTTTCAGTTTTCAGATAATCATATTGTCTCCCACTATCACTTTATTCGTGATATGTTATAGCAAGGGACATTCCTGTTTATGGAAGAACACTACCAGGATTATGACATGTTCAATTACAAAGTGGATGGGTTTTATGATAAGTAGGCTGCCAGATGGACACTTTGCACCTTGAAAAGACAAGCTTAGGCCGTGATCTCCCTAGGTAAGAGGGAATAAGATTAGTCAATTATTTTCTTCATCAAGATATACAAGAAGCAGAGGATTGCTAAGTGATTTCAAGATCTCTATTATATATACATCTATATATTGCTTAATAGAGCTATGAGGCTCCTATTGATCTAGTCTTGACTTTCAGAAAGCAACTTCACACTATTCCCTATCTGAAGGGATGCTTGATTAAGATTAAATATTGAGCTCCAGGAACTCCCAGGGGTTTGGGGTACTTATTGAGTTATGAGTGAGCATAGGGTGAGTGGTTCACCTTCACCTATTGGTGCGCCAAGTGCAGGGTGAGTAGTTCACCTTCCCCTATTAATGACATATGCATAGGATGAGTGGTTCATCTTCTCCTATGGAATATGAGCAGGATGAGTGGTTCACCTTCTCATGTGGATACCCAGTAAGAGATGCATATAAGCATCTGATGACATGTCAGTGGGACATGGTTCATCCTTTCCCCCACATGTAGGATGTTCATTCCCTGCAATTATTGGTTGACATTCCAGTGGGATGTGGTTCATCCTTTCCCCATGGTTGATTGTTATGCCTTGTGATTGTAGAATGTAGATCGTCCTTTCCATATGTGTGATTGTATAATGTGGTTTGTCCTTTCCCTATGTGAGATTGTGATGTGTGATTGTAGGATGTGGTTCATCCTTTCCCTTCGTATGGTTGTGAGAAGGATGTGATACATTCTTGCCGTGCTATTTACTCAATATCATCCTGCCCATGTAGTTTGAGAAACATGGGAAGTACCTCTCATCTCGCCAATGAGTTGGGAAAAGTGGTTACGATGGACGCATCGAGTACTGTCGCACTCCCTACACTACAAAAAAAATTTCATTAGTGAGGGTCATGCCTGTGACAGACCTTTAAGGTTCGTCACCAATGTCACATATGGTGACGGTCATTAAAAAAACATTGTTGTAAGTGAATTTAGTGATGGTCCTTTAAGTTTTTTCACCAAAGCCATTTTTAGTGGCAATTTTGGTGAGAGTTGTTAAGGGTTTGTCACTAATTCTCTCTTTGGTGACACTTCTATTGACAATATTTTATTGACCCTCACCAATGCTATTTTTGTTTACTTTTGGTGACGGTGAAAAAATGTTTGACATCATTGATCATTCTAATGATTTTTTGATGATGCAATGTGCATGCTACTATATTTTTTGTCAAAAGATAATGATTTAAGACCATTGTTATGGAGTGTTTTTTATTATGTGTCCATGGACTTAGTGGTTATATTCAGTCAATTTGTTAAGTAATTAGTGTGTGATCAAGTAACGAGAATATATTTTTCCTATGATTCAACACATGATTAATCTTTATTAGGTTTATTATCTAACAAATTCCCTTTATATAAAGTTCGACTAGTGTGTGTAGGAACTATATTATTTAATACATAATCAAGCTCTGTCAATTCTATTTATGAGAGAGATCTAGAACTCCTCAACACTCTTGGCACATATTAACATGTTTTGGCCCACACTAACATTCCTTGGCACCTTGCATGTCTTGGAACATCTTTGTACCTAGAAAATCTTGCCATGACTAGGACACCCAATGATCCATGTTTACTCAACTCCTGGATTTAACAAAGAGCTTTATTTTCCGTGATGTAGTTAGCATTGCAATTTATAAAATAATAAATTAACATATATGCATGGTCAAGAAAATGGAAACATAGTGACGATCAACAAGTCATAAATAAGCAACATTGATAACAAATTTTGTCCAATGTGGACTACGTCTCGAGGCCCGGTGTCAAGATGGTGTTGGCCACTTCATTAAGTGCTGGAAATGGTGAAGATGTACATAGACTATGTTTTCCTTCATTATAGGACATGTTCCCTCTACATGAGTGGAAAAGTCTCCCCACGAGACGTTCCGCTACACGAACTATCACTCACAATAGACCTCCTATCACCATGACATAAACTTACACATGGTGACAATGAGTGTCCCATCATCATGACATCAAAGAGATCTCAACCAACAAAAACACCCATGGTGACAATGATTATCTCACCATCATGGAAACAAAGAGGTCTCAATCAATACATACATAACAATCCATGACGAATAAATCTCCCATGAAATAGAAACTAATATCTTGCATCATACATCAAGTAGGAATCGAAACACCATAGTACATCTCACAACAAATGATCAAAGAAGTACATGAAAACAACACTTCATATACCTCAACTATGATGTTGGCTGAAGAATGGAATACTCAGCTGCTGGATCTGAGTGCACCATCGAAATCGCAGAGTCGAATGGCATAGAATCAACTGTCCATGCTTTGAAATCTAACACTATCACTCTAATATGGAAAATGGTTGACAAATAGAAGGTGTAGCTGCAAACGCTGACTGTACCACTAAATTTTTGTCGTTGAGAGGTGTAAAATCGACTATCCATTTGTTGAATTCTGACACCGTAAAAATTTGGGCCTTTAGGAATCTTTTAGATTCTCTCGTGATTCTCCAAAGATTCCCTCCTCTGGGTTGACTGGATATCTTCAACCCAAATCAAAAAACTGATCTCACGATTGAGATCCTTGTGGAATTCTGAGAATAATGAGTATAAAGTTGGTTGCATTCTAGATTTAGGAAATTTCAGCTTCCAAGGAATCTGGAAGATTCCCTCAAGATTCTTGAAGATTCTCCTCTTTTGGGAATCTGAAAATTCACTTCTCAAAAGGAGAATCTCACCCCACCATTGTGTTCCTTGCGAAAATCTGAGAAAAATGACTGTAAAATTGGTTACATTTTGACAAAATGAATTTTTACCTACCAAGGAAGCTTTTTAGCGTCTTAACATTCTCTCCAAAAATTCTCTCTCGAAAAGCATGCCATCATGGTTCAACCTCTGTAGGTTGTGTCATGATTCCACTGCTCATCTATTTCTCTATTCCACTCTCTATTCCATTCAAATTTTCCTCCGTTCTCTTTCTCGTACAAATGAATTCAAGGGTTTTAAATGTGAGGGCAATGGAATTTCCAATGAAGCACCATTGGTGCGTTGGTTACGGCGAACTGCTGGAGGAGCAGGGGTGAAGGGATCAAATACTACCCCTACCAAAACTGGTGCACATATATCCATTTTGGCATGGTTTTTTTATGTGTTTTGGTTTGTGACTGTTTGTTGGTTATGTTAAATGGGCGTTTTTGGTGTGGGCGCTTGAGCGGTGGGCGGCCGTTTCGGTTGGGCGAGTTCAAACCCCGCCGTCGACGGTTTTGACAAGTCGAGAATGGCGAGGGGTTAGGTCCGCTAGTGGCAGACCACCCTATATCATATATATATATATATATATATATATATATATATATATATTTGTCGGTCTGAGGTTGGAGGGTCCGGTGGGGTCATGGCCCGCCACCTATCTTAATATAATTTTTATTTTTTTTATTTTTTAATAATAATAGGTCCTATTAGATTTTTTCTAATATAAGGGATTTTAGACAAATTAAAGAGGAAATAACTTCGCCCGCTCTCAGGCGCTCAATTTCCATGCTAGTTGATGGTGAATTTGTAGAAAACTTAAATGTGGCCCACTTCCCAACTTTGACTGCAACTTTGATTGGCTCTGTCTCCTCCGTAAGAGATCGGAATTGAGTGTCGTTCACACAGTTAGAATTAGGGCGATGAGCACTTCCATCTGATGCTAGTTTGGGAACAATCTAACCTCAAAAAATTTTGAACATTTTTGAGTCCTCTTGGACTTCTGTATGTGTCTAGAGCTACCTGGATTGCTCCTCCCCACTAAGGAGCTTTTGGTCCTCCAAAAACATGAAAAATTATCACTAACTTCTTTGTACATTGTCTACACCACAAGTGTCTGATAAGTCACCCTTCCTTCTCCTTCACCTTTGTCCTTCAGAGCCATAAGTGATGAGATGACCCTGCAACCTCTGCAAACCTGTAGTACATTGGTTTGGCAAATTACATGCTTGATTTACAAGACCAACTAGTGACCCAAGCATCCCATACTTGCCCGAGTTTATAACACATACTCGATGGTCAAGTTTACATCAAAAGGAAACAATACCCCAACTATCAAAACAAGGCCAAAATATCGTTGTTACTTCAACAAGCGATGGAAAACACATCATTACTACAACAGATGATTTACAAAAATAAGGCCAAACACTATTTTTTCTTTAACAAGTGATGGAAACACAACATCATTTTCACAGTTTAAAATGCAACACAAACTAAGGCCACACATCATTGTTGCTGCAACAAGTTATGGAAAACACATGATCACTTTTACAGTTTAAATTGCAACAAATGATTCACAAACACACAACCATGAGACGCTAACTTATATAGAAACCATTTTTCACTTATCAATGGGAATGGTTCATCCCCTTGTGGTGGTTTTTCTTATCGAACGAATTTTTCAAGTGGTTCATGCACCGACACTTTGTATTTAAGGTGCTGCTATGGATGGAGCCTCCAACACGTGGCTCTTTAATGGCCACCTCTATCACAATGACTTCAATAAGTATTCTTCCTCTAGATCTTCTTTACCTTCTTCTTTTCCTTCTATTGAAAGGGTCTTTCACACCTCATCCTTTTTCATGCTGCCATTCTCTTCCAGCACTCATCAAATAAATTGTTATGTAAACCACAAAAAGAACATGTTTTTTGATTCCATGATTTATGTCCATCATCAAAAACATGATTATAATTGAAATGAGCATTTGAATAATGAGTTTTTTATGCCTTTCCTTGCTGTCTCTAGTGTAACTATGGAAATGAGATCTTGCGTTAACTCTTTCCCATAAATGGGCATTGCCATGGTATGATGGTGAAGTGTTCCCATAATTCTATTTCCCCGACGATTTCAACAATATCATGTAGGCATATGACACCTTTGAGCATTCTCCTTTAGTATATCCAAAGCCTCCAAATTGAGGTCTTTGCACAACCTATAATGGCTGAGTTATGCCTTGGCTATTAACACCAAGTCCTTCTTCCTCCTTGTACCTCATCCTCGTAAGGATCCTCTTGTTTGTCCATATAATTGGTATCTCCACATTTCCAATAGAAATCATACTATGTGAAGATGAAACTGAAGGGAAATGAACATCTTTTACCTCCACTGTCGATTTGGAAAGAACTGATGAGGGCTTCTCATCATTTGTTGTTGGTGGTTCACTGGCTATCTTGGCACATTCCCCAACTTCCTTCCTGACATACCCAAGTTCTTCCTGACGGGGTTCTTCCTCTACTTTGATGGGGTTGATAATGCCTTGGCCATTAATTCCCAAGCCTTTTCCTTCATACCCCATTCTCTTCAGCATTTTGGAGCCAATTCCTGTGGTATGATTTTCAAAAACAATGAGATCATCATCAAGAAACATACATGAAGTCATAGAATTGGTTTTTACCTCACAAGGGTCACGCTAGAACTTTTCCAAGGCCTCATCCTTAGCTTGCAGATGTTGTATAAACCATTGTTTCTCCTCCTTATCTTCTCGTAGAAGCATCTCTAATTCAACATTATCTACTTGAAGACTCTGGTTGTTGTGCTTCAGTTCATCCAGGGCCTCTTCCGTGGCTCGCAACTGAAGCTACAATCATTGCTTTTCCTTTGTCTCTTCTTGTAGAGGTTCATACATTATTTCCATATTTTATGACACTCTGAGCATGGCCTCATACATCTCTTTGTCATCCCCCATTGTTGTATGTTCCATTGTTCACACTCGCAATTCACATCCATGCAAAGACTACTCTGATACCAAACTTGATCCGAGTTGACTCAAATCTCGGATTTAACCAAGATATTTTGCTTATGTGATGTAGTTAGCATTGCATTTTATAAGAAGATAGATGAACATATATGAATGCTTAAGAAAATGGAAATATAATGACGATCAACAAATCATAAACAAGAGACATTGATAATGGAGTTCGTCCAGTGTGGACTATGTCTCTGGGCCCAATGTCAAGATGGTGTTAGCCACTTCATTTAGTGCTAGAAATGGTGAATATCTACATGGAATATGTTTTCTATCATACAAGGACATATGCCCTCTACATGAGTGGAAAATTCTGTCCACGAGATGTTTCGCTATAGGAGCTATCATTCACAATAGACCTCCTATTAGCATGACATAAACATACACATGGTGACAATGAGTATCTTGTCATCATGACATAAAATGGATCTCAACCAAAACACCCATGGTGAAAATGAGTATCCCGCCATTATGGCAAGAGAGGGGTCTCAATCAACACATACATAAGAATCCATGATGAACACATCTCAAATGAAATAGACACTAAGATTCTGCATCATACATCATGCAGGAATCGAAACAGTACATCTCACAACAAATGATCAAAGAATTACATGACAACAATACTTCATATACCTCAACTATGATGCTGACTGAAGAATGGAATACTCAAATGATGGATTTGAATGCACCATCCAAATTGTGTAGTCGAATGGCATAGAATCGACTGTCCATGCTTTGGAATCTGACACTGTCACTCTAATATAGGAAATGGCTGACAAATAAAAGGCCCAGCTACAAAAAATGACCACATCACTAAATTTGTGTCATTGATAGGTGTAAAATTGACTATCCATTTGTCGAATTGTGACACTAGAAAAATCTAAGCCTGTAGGGATCTTTTAGATTCCCTCGTGATTCTACAAAGATTCCCTCGTTTAGGTTGACTGGAGATCTGCAACTCAAATCAGAAAACTAATCTCACCATTGAGATCCTTGTGAACTTCTGAGAAGAATGAGTATAAAGTTGGCCACATTCTAGATCTGGGAAATTTCAACCTCCAAGGGATCTGGAAGATTCCCTCAAGATTCTCGAAGATTATCCTACGCTGGGAATCTGCCAATCCGCTACTCAAAAGCTGAATTTGACCTCGCTATTGCATTCCCTATGAAAATCTGTGAAAATGACTATAAACTTGGTTACATTCTAGCAAAATGTATTTTTACCTCCCACAGAATCGTTTTAGCATCTTAAGATTCTCTTTAAAAAAATTGTCTCGAAAAACATGCCATCATGGTTCCACCTTTGTTGACTGTGTCACAGTTCCACTACTCATCCTTCTCTATTCCACTCTCCATTCCATTCAAATCCCCCTCCGTTCTCTTTCCCATGCAAATGAATAGAAAGTTTTTAAATGTAAGGGTGATGAAATTTCCAATGAAGCGCCACCGGCACGTTGGTTAGGGTAGACTATTGGAGGCACAGGGATTGGGGGATCAAATCCCACCCCTGCCAAAAATGGCATGCATATATCCATTTTGGCGTGGTTTATTATGTGTTTTGGTTTGTGACCATTTGTTGGTTGTGTTAAATGGGTGTTGTTGGTGTGGGCGGCCGAGCGACAGGCTGGCCGTTTCGGTCGGGGGGTTTCTAACCGCACCGCCCATGGTTTTGAAAAGCGGCAAATGCATAGGGTTCGGGTCTGCTATTGGCTGCCCACCTTATTCTATATATATATATATATATATATAATCTATATATATATATATATAGATATCTATATCTATATATATATATATATATATATATATATATATATATATATATATATATATATATATATATATATATATATATATATATATATATATATATATAATATATATATATATATATATATAGATATATATATATATATATTATGTTGTGGTTCATGGACACCCTGGTCAATGGGTGGCGCTACGTCTACGGAAAAATCTGGGTTGATCCACCCCGAAGGGAATCTAGCCCCGCAACCCACTACCAAGGGCTAACCCTAAGGGCTTCGAGGAGAATGGATCCTGTGACCTCCCGATGGTGAGGCACTGATTTTGACCAACTAAGCTAACCCTTGGGGCTTATCTATATATATATTTGTGGGTTGTAGGTTGGAGGGTCCGGCTGGGTCATGGTTGCCGACCCTTTTCTAATATATTGTTTTTAATATAAAAATTTGGTGTCATATGTTGGTTGGGGCTAGCAGGCGCCACATCCTATCGATCGATTTTCTTAATTAAATTTGTTCTATGTGAGGTCCGATAGAGGTGGCGGGGGTCATGGCCCACCACCTATTTTAATATGTTTTTATTTTTATTTTTTAATAATAATAGGTCCTTTTAGATTTTGTCTAATATAAGGGATATTAGACAAATTAAAGAGTCAACAATTTTGCCCGCTCTCAGGAGCTAAGTTTCCATGTTGATTGACGGTGAATTTGTAGGACACTTAAACCTGACCCACTACCCAAATTTGACCACAAATTTGACTGGATCTATCTCCTCCATACGAGCTCGGATTTGAGTGTCGTTCACACATATGAAATTAGGGCAACACGAACTTCAGTCTGGTGCTAGTTTGGGAACAATATAACCACTTTGAATGTTTACCCTTTCTGAGTCCTCTTGGACTTCTGCATGTGTCTGGACCCACGTGGATCACTCGAGCACATGTTGGCAGGCCCTCACATAACATAACACTCTCCTAACATGTGTTGGCATGCCCTGTAGTCCCGGGCATGCATTCAAACAATTTGGCATGCATTAACATACATTAGCACTTGGCACAAATTGGGACTTGACATGTATTGGAACCTATTATTAGTGTGCCTAGCATGCCCCTTTTGAAAAAAATAAAGTCTTGACTTAATAACCCTCTTATATTTTCATTTCCCTGCATTTTAGCTTGGTTCTTCCTTATGTTTCTTAACACTCCTTGACACACATTTTCATACCTTGACAACTTGCACATCCTAGCATGCCTTATCATATGTCATGTCTTGGCACTATTTGGTGCATGTTTACACACACTGGAACTCCCTAGCACACTCTGGGACTTCTTAACATGCCTTGATATTCCATAGCATGCCTTATTAGTGCTTAGCATACTTTGTCACTCCTTGCATGGGATGCCAACTAGCACTCGTTGACACACCCTAACACACCCTTATATTCATTCACTTCCATGCATTTTGACCTAGTGCTCCCTTGTGTTTCCCTAGTACTCCTTAAAACTCCTTAGCATGCATTAGCACTCTTTGGCACACCTTAGCACTGTTCGACATGCCCTGCCACTTCATAGAAATATGTGTATCACTCCCTAAGACACATTGGCACTTGGCACATGTTAGTTCTTGGAAATTCTTAGCATGTCTAGCATTCGTTGAGATGCCTTGTTATGCTTTGACATGGTTTAATATTAAATTTATTTGACATCAACTATTGGAAAGTAGATGAGAAGTAATAGAGGAATATTTGGCACTTAGAATGCACTAGCACTTGGCACTTATTGGTAGCTAGTGTTGGTGTGACTAGCATGACCATCTTGGAAAAGGTAAATTAATGACTTATTAACCCTCTTATGTGTTCATTTCCTTGTAGTTTAACTTATTTCTCCTTTTTGTTTCATTAACAGTCCCTAGCACATATCGTGACACCCTTACACATCTTCGCATGCCTTAGCACTCGGCACATATTATCATATTTGACATGCCTTCACACTATTTGGTAGATGTTATCATTCCCTAGCACACCTTGACACTCACACCCTCACAACTAACCTTACATTTTTTCACGACCTAGGAACCCAATCAAGTCCTTAGCTACTACATTTCATGTGACATTGGCCTGCTTCGGCCGCAATAACTTGACCAGTTGCACCTAATACAAGTAGATTGTGCCTTGTTCACCTAAGAACTACCTATAACTAATCTTAGGCCACTAATGTCCAAGCTCAACCTGTCCCACTTAAGAACTGACCAAGGAAAGGATCACATCTAGCCATGACCATAAAACAACTAAGCAACATAGCTTACACAGACAATATTTCACATGTATGTCCAGTTCATATAAACAATATATCATTAACTAAGAGTTTGCAAGAACCACTAGATGGACAAGACACACATGGTATAATTTGGCACAAGCAAAATTCCCTAAAAATTATAAAAAACAATGTACAATATGAAACTATCTAAAATATTTTAAAATGTGAGAATTTGGCCAAAGTGTGGCACATGTCATATAAAAGTAATAGCTAAAGGAAAAATAGTGTTGTGCCTAGCACAAAGTCTCCCTTTGCCTAAAACTGTTATGTAGAGCCCCTTATCACATCCATAGGCTTGCCTCTTGCAAATCTTATTATGAGCTTCTCATAACATGCTTCTTCCTTGGCACACTTCTATTCACTCACACTCCCTCGGACACACTCTTATTTGTTCATTTCCATGCATTTTGACCTAGTTCACCCTTATGACGCCTCAAAACTCCCTAACACTCCTCAGCATGCATTGATATTTTCTAGCATGTGTTAGCGTACCTTTCCATTCATTGTCATGCCCTGACTCTCCCTGGCTATCTTTCCCTCACAACTAACCTTACTTAATTTGCAACTTAGGAACCCAACCAAGTCCTTGCTCTACTATAAGAGCTTGAACAAGTTACAATTACTACAACTAGACTATGTTGTTGAATTGTGTAGCTTGGGAGATATTCCACAATCCTAGTGAGATGGGTTTCTGTGAGTTTGATCACAAAAGGCTTTGTGGGAAAAGAACCCAAGCAAAGGGGTTTTGGACCCAAGAAGGGGTTTAAATTCTAAAAGAAAATTAAAAGGGAAAATTAATATTTCCTAATGTCTAAGTGGATACAACTTGTAAGTTCTAGAGGGTTCCTAAGAGGCCTAGCTAGTAAAAGTTATTTTAGTAGGCATTAGTATGAAGGAAAGAACATCAAGTGAGAAGGAGCTCATTTGATCAAGGAGGACAAGAGGGATGTAGTCCTAAAGTAGGATGAGTTAGAGGGTTGCGTAAGGGTTGCTAAAGGGAGGCCAACAACATGCAGCAAGAGAAATATCATCATGTGAGGGTTCACAAGAATGTCGCATACCTTAATGGGTTCGAGCTAAGAAGTAGGGTGGCATAATGTTGGTTCTCTTCTGGTATATCAAGCTTAAGAGAGGCAGCTCATGAGAATTTGGGCATGTGATTTCAATGGTGTTTTTGTGTGAGGGCCACATCAAATTCTAAAATAGCAGAGAGGGTTGAGACCTTGTCTTGTGGTGGTTAGTAGGTTGCAAGGTATGTGATAAATACCAACACAAATGGAGGAGGGCCTGGACTAGATTTTTGCGCCAGAACATAAGTGTTTGTAGGTGTAATATTGATTCGAGGTAATCGTAGTTTGAGGGTTGTAGAGATTTTAAGTTCAAGTCAAGATTTAGTAAAGAAAAATGCCCATAATCTATGGATCCATATGATCTAGTTCAAGTCTCTTATGGAGGAAAGGGTTGTTGCTTTTTCTATGGGTGGATAGGCTTTGTTATAAGGCAATTAGAATATAAGTATAATTCCCTAGTTATTTAATTTTCCTAGCATGTTCATTCCATAAGGTATGCCCTTAAGACTGTGACAAATCTGAGTAGAAGAAGATAGGTCATGACTCCTAGGATGATGATTATCTCTGCAATATAGACCACATATATGGAATATGGTTTGCAGAAGTATGTGTGTAGATAGAAGATCCAAAGGAGGGTGGAACCTGAGTAGAAGATTGAACAGAAGAAATGTGCCATATGAGGAATGGATTGACATGAAGAGGAGTTGATTTTGGTGGACTATCCATAGATTTTTGGACAAAGATATGAAGAAACCTATAGACAATTAGTTAATGGACTGTTAGTGGATGATTTGTGACCCTAGTTTAGTCATTTATAGATTGTTAGAAGGATGATAAGAGGAGTAGTTCAGATTTCTTCATAGATTAGACAATAAAGAAATTGGTACACAAGAATAGTGATTTTGAGAGGACTTAAATCACTATCAGGTGGCATATTTTTAGAGCCCTGGATGAGGGCAGTGCTGTGTGCCTTAAATCAGTAAAAGAATCGATTGTGGTTGGGAAAATTGATTGCAGTCCTAGCATAGTTGGAGGGTTGTTAGGTGATGGTTAAAGAAGAGCCCTAAGTCTTGTACTTATGAAGGAAAACAAGACTAATAGAAGGGTGGTTGTATTTGTCCTAAGGACGTGCAAAATTTTAAGGACTAAAGTAACAGTCAAGTGGACTAGCTAACTAGCCCTAGTTCCTTGTATTGTAGAGGATTGAGTGAATGAGAAGAAGGGTGACCTCCATAGCACAAGACTTGTCATCTTGTAGTAGCACTATAGAAAAATGGGCATACCAAAGAGTTGTTCACAAACGGAGTTGTAAACAATTAATTGAAGACCCTAATTGTTGCAGACCTTGAAGGAAAAAGGAGGTATTTAAAGGGAAAATTTTGTTGAGTCAAGTTTAGTAACCTAAAGTAGTTGAGTTCATTGATAGAGGTAGATTGAGGAGTTGAAAAATAGGAGGCAAGAGGACGCAGTGCCATATGTGTTCCAGACGCATGGACTGAAAGAATTGTGTGTGGCCACCATCGATAAATAGGTCAAGTGTTTTCTTGGTCAAGGTAGATTTCTTGTCAAAGGACTAACACCAATCCCTAGTTTTATTCCTTGTATCAATCACATTTTAATGGGACATGATGCATAGTACGGGAGCTCTAGCATGACCTATTATAGTTTGTAATATAATGAAGAAGCATTAGAAAAAGTTAAAAATTGTCATGTGCCCTAGTTGATTCCCTGATCTGTGTAGATTTCATTATGTAAAGTAGATGTGTTGTGGCACTTGAGTGTGTTTGCATCAAAGATTCTATACCAAACGCAAATTATCATGTGTCATGGAAATTCAACATATGTCTTGTAAGAACTACATGTAACTCATCTTAGGCTGCTCATGTCCAATCTAAACTCATCCCACTTAACAAGTTACCAAGAGAAGGCTTATCACATCCAAACATGGCCATAAAACAACTAAGAAACAAAATTTACATATTGACATTCCATAGCACCTGACATGTATTAGAATGCCTTAAGACTATGTGGCATGTGTTAGCATCCCCCACATTTCTTTGCATGCTTTGACACTCCCTAACACACCTTAGCACTTGTTGATTCACCTTGGTAGTTTAGAATACCTTGGCACTACCTAGCATATAAATTTGTCACTCCCTGATGCAGGGTTACCCCCACTTACAACCACAGTATGCATAACAATGCATAAATATATCTGTCCCAGGTATTTGACTCTCAAAGGAGTCAAATATTCTCCAACCATAAATGATTAAGGCCCCTTTTTCATCGGTTACTTTGTATTGGAACTCAATCACCTCGCCAAAACCTCCTATCGGGACTTTTAACCAACCCTCAAACCTTTTTTTATGACTCTATTAAAGTCATCCTTCTAAATCCTTCTATCGGGACTTAAGACCCTCTTCCTTCCTTTATAAAACCTATAAGACCGCAACTATAATCTTTTTTCCACTTATATGTAACCTTCCCTATTTAAACATTGCTACACATATATTTAACCCATAAAGGCTTTTATCGACGCTATTTCCCTTATTATTTGTTTACAAAGGAAAATACGCCCAAAACATACCTTTTTCTGCCTTTCATACAACTCCTGCATAGATCCCGAGACACCACCTTTATCACTGGTTGCAATCGGCTATCGAGACTTTCACAGACCACATTACACAATTCAGAACCCTTATAACTATGGGGATTTCCTTTAGAAACCCCATAACCATACATTAATCACAATACAAAGGAATAATGGCAAAACCCACTCCAACGCACATAACCGGATTTCAAATCTTATAAACCTGCCACTGTAAACTCCGTCGGGTCCGCTCCTCTTATTAACTCTTCTGCTACTCCGATTCCTCCGATCGCCAATCAGTGCTTATCTCTATCAGCGTATTGGCCCTTCATTATAAAATCATAGCCAACCCTTTGACCTCTCCGACATGCGATCACCAACCTCATCTGGACCATCGATTTGGACTCTTGATCCCACGGTCCATGATATATCGCATTATTGCAATCAGACTTCTCGATGGTCAAGGTCCAATAACGCCCAAAGGTTTCGCCGATGCGATATGATCTGGACCATTTATCTCACAGATCTAATGGCTCCTATGTAGCTATACTTTACATATCGCCCATCTCTTTACTTGTGTTTTTTCGCCATTTTCTTTAATTTTCTCTGTGGTCTCTGGTTTCTTCAATCTTTTGCTTTCCTCTCTTCTACCTCTTCTAAACTTAACTCTGTGAATTCTTCCCTCACTATCTCTCCAGAGCTTGCTCTGATCCTTCAACTGGAACCAAAGTTCCCTTATGATTCCTTTGAGTCATTCTCACCTTCGTGCATTCCTTAGAACTCTGCCTGTAATCCTCTGTTACAGAACCTACGAGTTTACGCAGAAATCAATTGTTATACACTTGTTTCACACATTTACACAATACCAAAATGAACCTCTATATATTAATATGAAGAATTGATTACATTCGAGACTTTTCTGTCTCTCACGGGCCTATTCTTCAATACTATGGCCTCTAACTTGATTCTGCCTGTGGGCTTACATATATGCCAGTGAGTTCTGTTGAACTCATCCTGGTTTGACTCCTAGATCTATTGAACCGACTCCTAGATGTACCCTATCCTCTATGTCCACTTCTAATTCATTAAATTCCTAAAATCTTTCTCTTGTCCCTTGAATCATGAACTGTTCTAAGAGTCCTAATTGACTTTAGACTCTTTTTTCATTATTGCCCACTCATGTCCCTCTTATTCAAGGGTATTTACAAGATATCTCACACATCTAATTTATTCCTATTCTATGTACTCAAAAGCCTAATATTACATTTATTCATCACTTAAGAATCCAAATTCCTAAAAATGCATGACCTCCTATGTCTACTTAATTACAATGATTTTCTCTTGGGTTGAATGCTCCCACATTAGACTCCCAAACTAGAAAATATTCATGGTATCCTAATCATGTATCTTTGATCCTGGTCTTCCTGGATCCCATACTTTGCTTTGTAACTGTCGAAATGTCTTTTTCCTTTGCTATTGTTGCACTTCTATTCTCTTCTACTCCATTTTCTTCTCTTTGTCAATCAGGTTCATGTTATGATTAATCTTTCTTCTTGTTGCTACTATTTTCCTCCATTTGAACTGCTTTGTCATCAATTGCCACATTTCTTCAATCTCTGTTTCCAGTACATCTTTGGACTGGTCCATGTTCTTTTTCTTACTTCTACCTCCTTCTCTTTGTTTTAGGTTGTTGTTGTTTTCCACTAATTCTTTAATCTATTATTGGTTACTTTCTCTTTGTAGTTACTGGTTCCTTACTTGTTCTTCTACTCTTGTTCTTGCTCCAACTTTTGCTTTGCTTGCTATGCTAACTTCTATGTTGACTTTTGCTATGTCTCTTATGTTGGCTTTGAATACCTCCGTATCATCCTTACCCTCTCACATGATTGAATCATGATTGTCCAACACTCTCTTCAGCAATTTAACATATTTGTTCCATGGATTTAATTCTTCCACCGAGTCTTCTTCTTTCACCTTTATTTGGTTGTTCACTTGTGCCAAATCTCCTCCAGCAATTGCAACAAAAACTGCACTCACAAAACACTTGTTAAAATAAAAAACATAAGGCTTCTGTGCCTTATCTCCCTTTGGCAATAGTTTAGTTTGCTCCTCTGTTTCTTTTTCGTTTGTCATCACTTTAGTATGTTTATTTGAATTCTCAAAAGAATTCATGAGACTCTCAACTATTCTCTCTTCCACATCATCTATCCTAATGATGTCTTCCTACCCTTGTCCACCATAGTGAACTCCTTCTTCTGCAATCACACTGTCATACTTTGAATTTTCCAGCAAATATGCTAGCAATGCAATTTCTCCGTGACACTTTGCAAGTGTTTCATCATCACCTCCAATCCTAAGTTCTTTTTGTTGCAATAATTCACAACTTCTCCCATTTAAGAGATATTCTTCACCCTCCTTTACTTCAGAGTTTTTATATTCTAAAATATACTTCTCCATACTTCTGATAGCTTCAAAAGATTACTCAACCTCTGCAAAACACTCTTTTATTAGTGTTCTTCCTCCAAAGGTTAAATCCTTTGCATAGGTTCCTTCCTTCATAACATCCTTCAGTAGATGTCCTTCTTCTTCAATAGCTTCCATGGCTATTTCCATTGTGCCTATCATCATAGTGAACTGATGATCCTGTATTATGTTTTCAACGAAAATAGTCTCTTCTTCAATATTGCCTTTAATCTCTTGTTGTTTATCTTCTCCAAGAGCTATCCTTGTCGCACCATCTGCATTATCATTCTCTTGCATTTGTTCTACATCCAGAGACAAACTATTAGTCTTAAAAACATAAGACTCTGTGGTCTCACTTGATGGTTTAGCCATCATTTCTCCTTGTTGTTCTAAATCCTTCACAGGATTCAGAAATTCTTCGATGGTCTCCTCTTCAATCTCTTCAAGCCCTTCACTTGGTTGCTTGATATCTTTCCTCAACTGTATTTGAGACCTATCTATCTCATCTTCTTCTAGAACAAAATTTAGATTCTACTTATCTTCTTTCTCATTTATGAAAATATCAAAAAATTGTCCTTCCTTACATGTTTCACCTGCAATCATACACAAATTGTTAGATTTAAAACCATGTGACCCTTTGGCCTTACTTGAAGTTTTAGTCTTCAAGTCTTCATATTCACTTTCTCCTAGAATTTCTCCCTGTTATGTTTCACAAATGTACTCTTCCATTTCCATTTCCAACTAAACTTCCTTGAGTTTTTCCATTAGCCACTTTACTTGCTTTTGTTGTAGCCTTCTTTGCATCTCATTCCATTCCACTAGCTTCTTCCTTAAGAACCAACCGAGTCTTTGGCTTTCCTCAAGTATTCTTCTTAATACATAGAGTTGTTCTTTTAACTCTGCAGTCTCTTTGTCAATTTCCTCTTGACTCATCCTCTTGCCATTTGCCTTAGCATCCTCTTTCTTCATCTTTCTTTTGTTGTGGCTTCTCTTTGAACCTTTGCTATGACTATCAGTAGTCATCTTCTCCTCCTCTTTCTTCATGAGCTCCTCACTTATCTGCAACAAGCCTCTGCAACAGCTAGTCCTCCTTGCTACAATCTTACCTCACTAAGCTCTCCTCACTCAGTCTTTTGGTAAGCACGGGTCCTATGTCTGGAACCTCCTCTTGAGAAACACCTTTGCTCCTTCTAGGCTTCTGCAATCTCCCACTCTCTCTTGAGAACACTTAAGCTATCCTCTCTCCATCCAATCTCTTGTTGGATTCTTTCAGATCACTGCCACTTTTCTTCAGAGTGTTTTCCTTACTCTGTCTTCAAGAACACATCTGGTTCTCCTCTCACAGCTTCTCTTGCTGTCACCTATGCCTTAGTATATAAACACACATTCTCAATTTAAAACAGAACATAACATATTATCTCACCTTCAAGATCTCAACATGATTGTGTTTCGCCATTCCACCTGTGCCTTGGATGGATTTCCTCTGTCTCTTGCATCTGCAAGTTCTGCTACACATCACCTATGCATGCCTTCTTCTGTCAGATTAGAATTTGATCCTTCCTCTTGCCTGCATAACACCTTAACACATATTATGTTCTCAATCCTTTCTCATAGAATTCTTTGTTCTGTTGACCCCAATTACTTCAATTACAACCTGCTCTGATTATAATTCCACCCTGATACCACTATGATGCACGGTTACCCCCTCTTACACCCACAGTATGCATAAAAATGCATAAATACATTTGTCCTAGGTATTTGACTCTCAAAGGAGTCAAATCTTCTCCAACCATAAATGATTAAGGCCCCTTTTTCATTTGTTCCTTTGTATTGGAACTCAATCACCCCGCCAAAACCTCCTTTCGGGACTTTTAATCAACCCTCAAACCTTTGTTTATGACTCTATTAAAGTCATCCTTCTAAATCCTTCTATCGGGACTTAAGAACCTATTCCTTCCTTTATAAAACCTATAAGCCCGTATCTATAATATTTTTTCCACTTATATGTAACCTTCCCTCTTTAAACATTGCTACACATATATTTAACCCACAAAGGCTTTTATCAGCGCTATTTCCCTTATAACTCGTTTACAAAGGAAAATAAGCCCAAAACATAAGTTTTTCCGCCTTTCATACGACTCTTGCATAGATTCCAAGACCCCACCTCTATCGCTGATCACAATCGGCTATCGAGACTTTCGCAGGTCACATTACACAATTCAGAACCCTTATAACTATCGGGATTTCCTTTAGAAACCCGGGAACCATACATTAATCGCAATACAAAGGAATAACGGGAAAACCCACTCCAAGACACATAACTAGATTTCAAATCTTATAGACCCATGACTGTAAGCATGTTCGCCAGAAGGAGCTTGGAAAAATCTTTCCAACGGTGTTACTATGTGGGAGATATACGGTGATATTTGAAGCCTAGATTAAAACAAAACAAATTTTGCATTTGTTTCACTGTTTTAGTCATTTTAGCGCAACGCCATGTTAGAATAGATGGAAAGTAATTTTGAGAAACCCAAGGAGGTTTTTGTCAACCATGAGCCATATAACAAAAGTCTCTTTCAGTTTATTCACAGGTGTTGTGATTTGGAATATTTGACTAGATCTTTACAACCTATTTTGATAGATTTAAATATTTAGTGATTTCCTGTTTAGAGATTATTTTTTGGCACAAATTCCAAGCAATTGGAAACGAATTTCCAAAATTTGAGAGAGGTTTTTCTCAAAAATGACCTTATCTAAAAAAAACCTCTTTCGATTTCACAAAATTACTTTCCATCTGTTGTAACATGGCGCCGCACTACAATGACTAAAACAGTAAAACAAATGCAAAATTTGTTTTGTTTTAATGTAGGCTTCAAATATCACCGCATATCTCCCACATAGTAACACTGATGGAAAAATTTTTACAAGATCCTTCTGATGAACATGATTAGGATATGATTTGAGCTGAAACTCATGTGCAAAACATCTATGAAAACCAAACATAGTAAGAGCCCATTTTGATCCCTGGTGACAGGCTGCGGAGACTGGAACTAACACATTGATGCGATATGATCTGGACCGTTTATATCACAGATCTAACGGCTCATGTGTAGCTATAATTTACTTCTCTCCCATCTCTTTACTTGTGTTTTTTCACCATTTTCTTCAATTTTCTCTGTAGTTTTGGGTTTCTTCAATGTTTCGCTTTCCGCTCTTCTAGCTCTTCTGAACTTAACTCTACGAATTCTTCCTTCACTATCTCTCCAGAGTTTATTCTGATCCTTTAGATGGATTCAAAGATCCCTTATGATTCCTTTGAATCATTCTCACCTCCACGCATTCTTCAAAACTCTACCTACAATCCTCTATTACAGAACCTACCGGTTTGCACAAAAATCAATCATTATACACTTGTTTCACACATTTACACAGTACCAAAATGAACCTCTGTATATAAATATGAACAATTGATTACATTCAAGACTTTTGTGTCTCTCACAGGTCTATTCTTCAATATTGTGGCCTCTACGTTGACTCTACCCATGGGCTTACATATATGCCAGTGAGTTCTGTTGAACTCATCCTAGTTTGACTCCTAGATCTATTGAACTGACTCCTAGATGTACTCTATCCTCTACGTCCATTTCTAATTCATTAAATTCCTAAAATCTCTCTCTCATCCCATGAATCATGAACTGTTTTAAGAGTCCTAGTTTACTTTAGACTCTTTTTTCATTATTTCCCACTCATGTCCCCCTTATTCGAGAGTATTTACAAGATATCTCACACATCTAATTTATTCCTATTCTATGTACTATGTACTCAAAAGCCTAATATTACATTTATTCATCACTTGGGAATCCAAGTTCCTAAAAATGCATGACCCCCTATGTCTACTTAATTACAATGATTTTCTCTTGGGTTGAATGCTCCTGCATCACTCCCTCCTTAACATACCTAGAACTCATTGACACTCCCTGTCACACACTCTTATTCATTCATTTCCATGAATTTTGACCTAGTGCTTCTTTGTGTTTCCCCGACACTCCCTAACACTCCCTAGCACATATTGGCACACCCTAGCACCTGGCACATCTTAGCACTCTATAATTCCTTGGCACTACCTAGCATACCTTGTCACTCTATCCTTAGCACACTTAGATCTTGTTGACACTCTTTGTCACAAACTCTTATTCATTCATTTCCATGCATTTTGACCTTGTGCTCCCTTGTGTTTCGCTAGCATTCCTTAACACTCCTTGGTACACGTTGGTACACCCTAGCACCTAGGACATCTTGGAATGTCTCCTAAGCCTCTAGCATGCATTAACACTACCTAGAATACCTTTTCACTCCCTCTTTAACACATAAGGAACTCACTAACACTTCCAATCACAAAATCTTATTTGTTCATTTCTATGCATTTTGACGTAGTGTTGCCATCTGTTTCCATGACACTCCTAGCTAACACTTCCCTGCACGCATTGGCACATCTGGGTTGCATTCCACCCTACCACTCTAGCATTACTTAGCACTACCAAGAATGCCTTGTTACTCCTCCTTAGCACACTTGGAACCTGCTGACACTCCATGTCACACACTCTTATTCATTTGTTTCGATGCATTATGACCTAGTCTTCCTTTGTGTTTCCTTAGAACTCCTTAACACTCCTTGACATGCATTGGCACACCCTCACACTTGGAACTACCCAGAATACCTTGTCACTCCCTCCTTAGCACACCCAGAACTTTCCAACACTCCCTGTCACACATTGCTATTCATTCATTTCCATGTAATTGAAACTAGTCCTCCCTTGTGTTTCCTTGGAACTCCCTAGCATACGTTGGCACCACACCCTAACACCTAGCACATGTTGGAATGCCTTAGCACTTGGCATGCCTAACATGCCTTGGAACTTTATAGCATGTTTTAGTACTTTATGGCATTCCTTGCAAACCTTGGCACTCCCTTAGTTGTCATGCCCTCATAGATAGCCTATTCCCTCATAGATAACCTTACTTTTTTAGCGACTTGGGAACCCAACCAAGTCATTTAAAAAATAGTGTTGTCCCTAGCCCAAAGTCTCGCTTTCTCTAAAATTTCTTAGTCCATCCCCTTACTGTAATCATAAGCTTACCTCTTGCAAGTCCTATTATGAAATTATCCTAGGACACTTCAACCATGGGACACCTAGAATTCAATGACACTCCTCGGAAGACAATATTATTCATTCGTTTCCATGCACTTTGACCTAGTTCTCCCCTGTGATGCCCTGACACTCCCCAACACTCCTTGACATGCATTGAAACTATTTGGCATGTGTTATCACACATTTTCATTCCTTGGCACACCTTGGCACTCCTTAGCTATCATGTCCTCATAACTACGCTTATTTTTTTTTAGACTTGGGAACCAACCAAGTCCTACCTCGACAACAACATCTAGACCAAGTTACAATTACGAGAAATATACTATGCATTGTTCACCTAAGAATGGAATATAACTCATCTTAGTCTGCTCATGTCCAAACTTAAATCATCCCACTTAAGAAGTTACCAAATTAAGGCTCTTGTCCAACCATGGCCATAAAATAACTAAGAAACATGGTTTACATATTAACATGCCATAACACCTGGCATGTCTAATAATCCCTTAGCATTATCTGGCACATGTTGGCATCCCTTGCATTCCTTGTCATTCTTTGGCACTCCCTAGCACATTGTACAACTCCTTGACATGACCTTGCATGGTT
The DNA here is from genome assembly GCA_031772625.1 of Pinus tabuliformis. Classification (NCBI taxonomy): domain Eukaryota; kingdom Viridiplantae; phylum Streptophyta; class Pinopsida; order Pinales; family Pinaceae; genus Pinus; species Pinus tabuliformis. Next base: position 3,521,216 of record CM062815.1, on the reverse strand, counting down.
GCATGCCTTGGCCTTGCCTAGCATATAACTTTGTCACTCCCTCCCTAACACACTTGGAATTCGGAGACACTCCCTATCACAAAATAGTATTCATTCATTTCCATGCATTATGACATAGTGTTCCTTTGTGTTTCCCTAACACTCCTTGACACGCTTTAGCACACCCTCGCACTTGGAACTACCTAGCATACCTTATCACTCCCTCCTTAGAACCCCTAGAACTTGCTAACACTCCCTGTCACACACTCTTATTCATTCATTTCCATGCAATTGAAACTAGTCCTCCCTTGTGTTTCCTTGGAACTCCCTATCATGTGTTGGTGCCACACCCTAACACCTAGCACATATTGGAATGCCTTAGCAGTTGGCATGCATTTTCATTCCTAACATGCCTTGGAAATTTCTAGCATGTGTTAGTAGTTCCTGGAATTCCTTGCACACCTTGGCACTCCCTAGTTGTCATGCACTAATAGATAACTTATGCCCTCATAGATAGCCTTACTTTTTTTTCAAATTAGGAACCCAACCAAGTCATTGAAAAAATAGTGTTGTCCCTAGCCCAAAGTCTCTCTTTGTCTAAAATTTCTTAGTCCATCCCCTTATAGTAATCACAGGATTACCTCTTGCAAGTCCTATTATGAAAATTCTCCCAACACACTTTGTCCTTGGGACACCTGGAATTCACTCAAACTCCCCGGAAGACACGCTTATTCATTTGTTTCCATGCACTTGGACCTATTTCTCCCATGTGATGCCCTGACGCTCCCCAACACTCCTTGACATGCGTTGACTTTGTCTGGCATGTGTTAGAACACTTTTTCATTCCTTGGCATGCCTTGGCACTCCTTAGCTATCATTCCCTCATAAGTACCCTTATTTTTTTAAGACTTGGGAACCAACCAAGTCCTACCTTGACTACAACATCTAGACCAAGTTACAGTTATTACAACTATATTATGCGCTGTTCACCTAAGAGTTTCCTGTAACTCATCTTAGTCTACTCATGTCTAATCTTAACTCATCCCACCTAAAAATTTACCAAGTTAAGGCTCATTTCCAACCACGACCATAAAACAACTAATCAACATGGTTTACATCTTGACATGTCATAACACATGGCACGTATAATAATCCGTTAGCACTATGTGGTACATGTTGGCATCCCCTGCATTCCTTGGAATTCTTTAGCACTCCCTATCACATTGTACTAATCCTTGACATGACCTTGCACTCTTGCATGCCTTGGCCTTGCCTAGCATATAACCTTTTCGCTACCTCCTTAACACGCTTGGAATTCACCGACACTCCCTATCACACTCTTATTCATTCATTTCCATGCATTTTGAACTAGTTCTCCCTTGTGTTTCCATTTCACTCCCTAACACTCCTTGTTATGCATTGGCACACCTTGACACATCTTAGCATGTCACCCTAACACTCTATAATTCCTTCACACTACCTAACATACCTTGTCACTCCCTCCTTAGCACACCTAGAACTCATTGACACTCCTTGTCACACACTCTTATTCATTCATTTGCATGCAATTGAAACTAGTGCTTCCTTGTCCCTGGCACTCCATAACATTCCCTGGAATGCATTACCTAACACATATTGGCATGTTGTTGTTGCCCCTAACATGCCTTAACACTGCCTAACATACCTTATCACTCCCTCCTCAACATACTTCATAAATCCCTAACACACTACCACTCCTTGACATGCCCTGGTACTCTTGCATGCCTTGAAACTTCCTAGCATAATAATTTGTCACTCCCTTCTTATCACACTCAAAATTCACTAACATTGCCTATGACACACTCTTATTCATTCATTTTCGTGCATTTTGAACTACTTATTCCCTGTGTTTATGTCGCACTCCGTAACACTCCCTGATATGCGTTGTCACACCTTGGCACTTGGAACTACATATTAACCCATTCTTAATATGTAAAACATACTAATGGAACTAAATATCCCCCATAGAGTAATAATATCCTTTATAGAGGCCATATGTGGTTCTTTGAGAGCTACTTCAAAAAGCTTAATCATCAATGATTCAAATAAGGCATAAGCCCCTTATGTTCCTATTTTGACCAAGCCTACACTTCTAAGCATCATATGTGATTTGTGTTAGTGTCAGTATTGTATTAATATCACAAGTGATAAAACATCATTTTACCAAGTCTGTTAGGGGTCTCAAGGTCAAATTTTATCATGTCACTAGGTTTTCAGAGTAAAATTTGGTCACTGGCTAGTTTGTCTAGGAATGTCTCCATTCTTTTGAAAGATCTCACATGTCGATCACCTACTTCACTTAGATGATGGAATCATAATAAAAATAATGTTTTCATCATATCATTCATCATCATTACCATTTCACTCACTCTTATATCTTCATTAGGTCATTATGGTTTCAAGGTCCATCCTCATTCCATGCAAAAAAGTCATTAGTAAAAAAAAAAATTTGTTAGGGAAGAAAAACATTTTTAATCACCAAGTCAACCCAAGTCGACCCAAGGTTGAGCAAAAAAGGACGACCCAAGGTCGATCAAAAAAGGACGACCCAAGGTTGAGCAAAAACGGTTAACAACCCTTTTGCAGAATTTGTGCACTATATATTGTAGTTGCCTACACACACAAATTCAAATTCTGGGATATCCTTTAGTGTTTCGACTCTCCGTTCAGTGGATGAGATGGCTGCGCTCCAGCTCACTAAATAATGGGACGGCAGTGGTCCTCCGGGCAGTTATTTCACTTTGACTTACTTTTTTCTCATCTCCGATGGTGGCCCCCTTGTCGAGAGTTCGCTTGCTGGAATTGAAATGGAATAGATTGGAAGAGAACCAAGAATCTACTGTGGATAGATGGGAGGATGAAAAAATTAGAAGAAGAAAGGATTTTCTGGTTGGACGCATGAAATTGGCTAAACATTTTCTCTGAACAAATATAGAACCAAAATGGATGGTCTTATGCCTATTACCAGTTCTTCCTCCCGAACCGAGGCCAATCTTTCAATTAGGTGAAATCCAACATTAGATGAGTTGTGATAAGAAGCTCTTTGCATACGTTTTTATAAATTTTCATGAGTTCTTCATGGTTGCAATCTGAAGTTTCCCAAAAGAGGAAGTCTCATTGTTCAAAAAGATAAAGAGAAGCTCAGGTTTCAACTCTCCAAAGTGGCAAAGTTTAAAAGGTGAAAATCATGTTTTGAAAAGGTATGTGGGACCCATTTTTATTCAAAAGAGAATAATATTTTTCCTATAAAAGCACAAAGAGTCCCAAACTTGTTTCATTTACCTCCTAAAATCCTTTTTTCATCGAGCTCTCCTTTCCATTGGTGAAAAAACATGGGTTTCCTAAGAAAATTTGGACAAGATCTCTTGGTGCTGCGCTTCTGGAGACTGTGTTGTGCTTCTAAAGGTGGCACTGTGCTTTTGGACACTGCGTTGTGCTTTAGCATTGCGCTTCCATGAACTACATTGCACTTGTGCCACAGTAGCCTGAAAATCACCCAAACTCACCCAAATTTTGATTTTGAGCTTGTTTTCCTACTTATTGCTATTCTAATCTTGTTCACAAGTACGTATCATCTTTTTTCTCACTTTTTTCCTTTGGCAAGATAAATACTAATGCAAATTTTATTCGTCTAGGGTTTAGGTGAAATTTTCATGCTACAAGCACTTGTGTAACAAATGTATTTGGTTAGTTATGACATTGAATACATGTACAATTTTCACCTCATACCTCTGTACATGTTTAAAATAGCCTTTGATTCACTAAATAACTTATCAACCCTCAAATTACCTCACCCTTACATAAACCCTAGCTCATAACTATTAGTTTGGGAAAATTTACGAGCAACATTGTTTTCAATTTATCCTAATCATTTCTTTCCCTCATTTCACTCCATTTAAACTTCATGAGTTTTTTTCAGCCCCTATTCATCTCCCAAAATTCCCCTACCATCATTTCCTTTCCCCAACCCCCCTAATTTCATCATTTCACTCATTCCTCATTGGTTTTCCATTTTCCTGTTATATAGGGTTTCTATCATAATGGAGGGAGATTCTTCACCATAAGAAATGATAAAATAGCATAAAGGAGGTAAAATCCTCATATATGAGCCTATCAACTGCAATGAAATCAACTCATCGCCATTCGTCAAGCAGTGTTTTGAAGATGTCAATTGTCTAGGGTTTTGCAAAATGGTAGGTGAAGTGGGTTTCCATGAATAACTAACTGATTGGATTGCCACCCATCTAAGAGGGGAAAGGGCCATCATAGCAGGGTTTGGGTTTACATTTGCAGTGGTTGACATTTATCTTGCCACAAGGATACCTCTTCATGGAGAGTATTGGTTTAAAGGAATGAGATTGGACCTTGAAAGTTACAGATCTTTATTGAAATCACCCTATAGAGAGACTCATACACATGTCATCCAATTTAGGTACCCGTTGGAGAACTATGTGCCATTGATGAAGGTTGTAATGAAGTTTTTCACCTGTGAGGGAAGATTTTCTAGATTGTATGCATATCACATCAGACTTCTAATGCACTTAACAGCTCTGAAACCTCTCAAACTGTAATTATCTATGTAGAAACCTTGTTAAAATGTCTGAGAAGGTACAAGTGAAAGATAAAGAACACTACCCTAGTATTTTTCATCATAACTTAATAAGGATTATAGTTCTCAATCAGCTAGCAGAAGAGAACATGATAGAGGATTCATTCATAGAAACAGCTTTTCAATGGCATGAGACCACTTTTTCAGTTCATCATCAAAACATATCAACGCAACAGCTGGAGGTAGGATTGTCAAGAATGTCACTGGAGGTTCCTAAGGCATCTAGACCTGAGGTGACAAGAATGTATGAAAGAGAAAAAAGGCTTGTGTTTACTTCTCAAGTTGAGAAAAGGGCCAAGCCTTCTACATCAACAAAACAAGGATCACATGTACAAGATGAAGAACTAATTGAGCATGATTTTGAACTGGTGGACTTGGAAGAAGTAAATGAACCTTCAAACATGCAACATATTATAAAAGATAAATATTCCCAAATCAAATTACTCATGGACAATATGTCAAGAGAAATGTTTTTTATCTCCTTCCTTGAACAAGAAAACAATCAACTTAAGGCTAGACAACTCATCATGGAGAAAGAGCAATATAAGGTGTTGCAGCAAGGAGGCAAAGGCAAAGAAGTTTTGGAGCCCAGTGAACATGAGGAAACTAAAAGACAAGTTAGGAAAAAGAGGCCAAGGACCAAGGGACTCAAAAAGGAATTGAAGGAGGAGAAAGGACATAATCTGCTAGATGAATACCTAGACATGGAGGAAAAAATTTCCTTGGAGATCAATGAGGATAGAGATTATTAGCTAAGTAAGGTCAATGACCACTTAGAAAAACTTCTTGACAAATAAAACTTGGATAATCAACTATTGAGACACATGGCCCATCATTATCAGACTAGAAATATGATATCTAATATCAAGCTCAAGCAGGTGAAAATTAAGCTAAAGAAAACCCTAAAGGACAAAAATGGGAGGGATAACTTGGATATGCTTGCTGAAGAGTCCACGAGGGCTTTAAATACCTCATTTTTCACTTCATGATGAATTTTTAAGGTTTTCTGAGCATTTTTAGTTTTTTTTTTTTTTTTCAGAATTTTGGTGCCAAATTCAGAAATTGAGCTAGTCATAGAAGCACAGCGCCTTGGTGTTGCGCTTTTTCCTCAGTGCTCCAAATGACAAGTGGCTTACATTTTTTGGAAATATGATGACCTCCTCTCAAAATCCATCTCATAATACTTCTCAAAAAGGGCTCAAATTGTGAGAAAAAGGAGAAAAAGGGGTGAACAATCATCATTTTGCCATTCTTTTTGACATGCACTGCGCTTCTGGAGACACCTTGGGAGATTGCGTTTTTGAAAGCCTTCCCATGGGTAATCTTCAAAAGTTTAAGGTGTTATAGAAACTATATAGGCAAGGCTAGTTGACCATTCTATAATATCTTAATTTGGACTTCATGAAAGGCACCATCAAGTGGCCTCAAATTTGGCGTTGTGCTTCTACAAATTTCTGAGTTTTTATTTAAAATCTCACTATGTAATTTCCTAGTTTTTTAGTTTGACTTGGTCAAAGTAAAAAATCATGATGTAATTGCATTAGTTTGAGGTTATATGATGTAATCATTAATAAATACACATGATATGTTTTTTTATGGTTAATTAGGTCCCATAAAGGAAGAAAAATTCAAAACAAAGTCTAAGAGAAGGGTTTGTATTTGACCTTCTCACTCTCACTTGTTGGTTGAGAGAATTTTGGAAACATTTCCACCTCCTAGGAATTCCACTCTTGAAGTTGGGGAAGTTGTTTGATTGAGTATATATGTATCATTTCTCATTCATACAGAGGGGTTGGACTTTTGTGGAGAGGCTTGGTACCTTATGTTCACTTACAAGAAATTGTAGCTATATTTCGGGAATTCTTGTTAAGTGAGTCTATGGTGTTGTTTTATTTTCCTATTAGATTCTAATTGATGAAATAATCTCTATTTTCATGCTTTATCTTATTCCTATGAATTTACTTGTAGCTATATAGACATAAATCTTATATTTAAGCTCTATTTATATGGAAATCATGCTTTTGTTTCTTTTCTTCTAAGACTAATGAATTCATGCTTTTACATGCTCATTATGTTCTCTCAAACTATCAGACCTATAATCATTGACAATGCTTTAAGTTCACCATAACACACTGATGTCTAGCTCCTTTTTATACTTGGCACTGCATACTTGAAGACTTAACCTAATTACCTGCTCTAATCCCTAGTCCAGCAAACCAAAAACCCTAAATTCACAAATAATCAAAGAAGCCTTATACATCTGGCCTAAAACCTATTTCTTTCTAGTTACTCATTGACAAATCCTTAGATATATCTTTCTCTGGTTTAGTAGGGCTAGCCACTGAACTGAAAGTGGTTCGAGGTTACCTTTTTCGATCTCCTCGTCAGCCTATGAAATTGTAGAGGATAAAATTTTTGGTGTCGTTGCCAGGGAAATGAATAATAAATAATTCCTGGAGTTATTTCAGAGATTTCAAGAAAACTGGTTCTGTAGTTGATAGTTTCCAGTATCTAAAGATAGGTCAATTTTGTAATTTTCATCAAGTTTAAGGTGGGAAAAATTCATGCTCCTAAAAGACATACTAGGTCAAATCCTGACCCAAATCCACCTTTCATGTTGAAGACCCTGAAAAAGTGCTCAGAAAACTCAAGTTACCCATCTCTAAAAGTGCAGTTCGAAAAATAAAAAGGGCAACTTCTTTGCCTAAAAAGCTATTTTCTTTTGAGTAGCTTCCTTTTGATATTCAGTTAGAATTGTCTCTTTCAAGGTCAAAACCTGAGTCTTGCATTTCTGGAGTAATATCTGAACCTCTTCAATTTGAATCTCATTCCCATTATTCTGAAACTCTATTTTATAAAGTTGATCATGAGTTTTGGTTGAATTTTGACAAAATTCAAAGTCTTGCTGACCAGCTCCAAACCACTAATGAAAAAGCCTATATCTAATATCATCTTGAATACTTAACTGTTATTTCATCCTCTACTACACCTCCAAATACATCTACTACATCTCCAAATACCTCATCTACCTCATCTTTTCTTCCACCACCTCCATTAGTGTCATCATATTTACCTACACAACCCATTGTAGTACCTCCACCACCTCCAACAATCATGGCATGATTTGCACCTCTTATGCTACTTGGTCAACTTGCTGATCTACCTCAGCACTATGGTCAAAGACTCCCTCTATTTGATGGAAGCTCGGAAATCACAACCTAGCATCATGTTTATAAATTGATAGATTTTATCGATCTAGAAGAAATTGATGAAGATTATGCTAAGATGAGAATGATAGCTCATAGTGTTTCTAGAGACGTGAAGAAATGATTTTTCAACTCGGCTGTTAATTCTATTATTAATTCTCAGAGACTGATAGAATTGCTCTTAGAACATTGACAAGAAAAGAAAAATACACTACAAATTCTGGTTGAGTACAATTCTATGAAAAGGAATCAAAATGAGGCAGTCCAAGAGTTCACAACAAGGTTCAATATGGTGTATAATTCCATCCCTGATAATATGAAACCTCCTCCTGGTTTGACCCAGACATGGCATATTATCTTAGGGAGAGGGGCCCTACAACTCTTGAATAAATGCAACAAAATGCAGTAAGTGTCGAAGCTAATCTGCTCATTAAGAAATCTAAATCAAATCCTGAGAGGTCTGAGAAGAAAGTTGTTTTTAAAGAAGAGCACTCATCATCTTCAGATCTAAAGGTTGACACTCTAATCAAAACCATGGAAAGAATGATGGACAGAATATCCATAATAGATTGACAAGCGGAGCCTTCAGTGAGGAATTCGAACTTTCATGGCTAGCAACAACAAAAGTTCAGAAATAGACAGAAAGAGTAACAAAATCAAGATCCTCAAGGACAATTAAGAGCTGCATTTCAGCAAAATTATATCGAAGGACGGGAAGAAGATGAAGAGGAAATTGTAGAAGAAAATAATTTCTTTGAAGAATATGATCTACCTACCTTTCTAATTGAAGAAGATCAATTTTCAGAAGAATCTTTTGTACCAATTGATCAGTAGTTGGTACTTGAAAGTGATGATCTAGGGGTTGTGCAAACTGAGGAATACCAAAGAGGATATAAAAATGCTCTTAGTCATTTGCAAAATTAGTACAACTTAAGGAACATAAATGTACATGTTACATTAAATTGGAAGAGGCAAAATACACAAAAAGATACACAAAGCAAAGAAGCAGCTCCTGCAAATCACAATAAAGAAAAGGACATTGTTATACCGAGTCATGATAAAACCAATGAAGCCTCTACCATCTATGTGAGAAAAGGTAAGGAGGTTCAAAGTGAAAGTCATAAGAAGGAATCTCAAGCTAAAGGGAATATTGAAAAGGAGGACATCGATGCAAAAGAGGTAGAGAATCAATCCAATCTATTTAGTTAGAGAATGAAATTTCTAAGTTGAAAGTTTTAATTCCTCTAACTGAATTAGTGAAGCATGATAAGTATAAGTTTTATATTGCTAAAATGCTGAAGGTAGACCAAATGTCAAACACATTTAATGTGGTCGATGATGAGCTTGCAATTCTATTTGGATTAGCCTTAGAAGGAAGTCCTGAAGATAGTGAAATTCCACCTTTTTATCTTAGTCTCAAACTTCATGAATTTATCCTCCATAATGCCATGTTGGACTTTGGTGCCTCACATAATATTATGCCAAAAGTCATCAATGACAAACTAGGAGTGAGTATCACCTGACCTTATCATGATCTCTACTCTTTTGATTCGGGTAGAGGGAAATGTCTTGGCCTTACCAAAGATTTAGTAGTGTCCTTGGACCAAATTCCGGCCAAGAATGTGCTGATGGATGTAGTGGTTTCCAATATTCCTCCTCGGTTTGGTATGTTTCTTTCAAGGTCTTGGGCAGAAAAACTAAAAGGCACTTTACAACTTAATTTTTGATATGCTACTATTCTAGTATTTGGGCAACTCAGAAAACTCTATTGGGAGAAGAAGATGAAATTCATGATTAGTAGCAAGGAACAACCAATAAGTCAACCCATACATGATGTACATACTGATCTCAATTCTTTCATTTTGTATAGTGATATGAATTCAGTCGATGATGAAAGTTAGCTTGTCGAAATTTCAAAAGTTTTAGATGTTATAAGTAGTGTGCAGAAAGTTGTGATCGCTGAAGCAAAAGAGATGAATGAAGAATTCTTGCAACTAGTAAATCTTCTTGAAATGATTGCTAAGTTAGTGTAGAAAATAGATTGTCTTGAGACAACAAGACATCCTCCACAAGATCAAACAGATCAGCCTTCACAAGTTCTTTTTCTGGATGAAGAAAATGGTCTTTGGACCATGGAGTTTGATGGTTCATTGGGAAAAGAAGGAGCTGGGTTTGGTGTTTGGATTCATGGTCCATTACATCATTCATGTAAAATTCCAAACAATATAAGAATGGGTTCTTACAAGTTAGCTTTTGATTGCTCAAAAAATGAGGCAGAGTATGAAGCATTGATTGCTGGGCTTAAAATTTTTAAAAAGTTGGGAGCAAAGAAAATTTTTGTTTATGGCGACTCCGAGTTGGTAATTAAACAAGTAAAGGGGCAATACCATGCCAAGCATCCAATAATTAGAACTTATCACAATGTTGTCCTTGACATCCCTAAAACGTTTTTTAGAATATACTCTGTCTCTTATTCCTAGAACTGAGAATGTATAGCTGATTCTTTTGCTACTGCAGCTAGTATGGTGAAGATTCCCATTCACTCCAATCAGAAGTATTCTATTAATGTTAAACACCACCCAGCTATTCCTGATAATATGAGATTTTGGCAAGTGTTTTTGGATTACAAACAAATCAACAATTTTCTATAAATGGAAGGTGAATTCCAAAATTCTCGCATTGAGGATACATACAATATGAATGATCGAGAGATTCAATTAGTTGAGATTGAAGTATTGTAGCTGAAGGACAAGACATTCCAAGAGATCTTGTACCTTTGGAAGAGTTGTTTGATTGTGATGATGTTGCTAAAAATCCCACCATGGTCCCCATATAGAAAGGAGGTGAAGATGTGAACATTGGTGTAATTGACAAGCCTAAGATGGTCAAATTGTCAAAATCCTTATCTCCACAGATGAAAAGTAAGTACATAGCTTTAATGAGATAATTTTCTGATGTATTTGCTTGGGACTATTCATATCTGAAGGTTTATGACAAGAATATTATTCAACACACTATTCCGGTCAAGCCTGATCAAAATCCATTTCACCAGAAACTGAGAAGGATTAATCCTAAGCTGCTACCTGTTATCGGGAAATCTAGTGTCTATGCAGAGCTACTAGTCCCACTAAGATTGGTAGCTACCTTAGAAACAAACAAACTAAAACCACTTTCATTTTCCTTTACGAGAGATAGATAAGAGGGGAAAGAAGGAGACCAACCTCTGTCTTGCGCTTGGTTCCTTACTTGATTCCTCTCCCTTCTGATAGATCTTTGCCACTTTCTTCCTTGTTTACCCAGCTTCAAAGAGTACCTGTAGAATCAAAGCAGCATAACACTATCCAAGAACAGAGATCTACTATCATAAACAATATAGGACCAAATATATATTGACCACAAAAATGCATATATCATCAATCATACAAGAATGTGGAGGAAAACTCGAATAACTTTATTAATAATCAAGAATAGCAAAGAGGATTACAACCAATTGTTCAAACCCAGTGTCATCCTCTTAGCAAGAAAGCCCTTCTTCACCTCATGAAAAGCTTAGATCACCCAACACTATGATGTTACACCAAGAAACCAGCAGCACTTCCTTACAAGATACAAAATTCCAGCTTCCGGATCTCTAGGATGAGGGATCCATATAGATGTTTGCAAGGGGGCTGAGTCAGCTTTTGAGATTTGATTAGTGTCCTCTCTCTTATAGTTCTTGATTCCACTTGGAGATTGATGATTTCTTACTCATCCCTGGGTGAATGCAGAGAGGCAAGTGTCACAGGAGAAGTTTCTGGAAGATTCCATGATCCTCCACCTCGCAGATTGACCCTGCCATTTGTCCACTCTCGCCCATCGCACCCCATAGAATGGCTTTTCAGTATGAATCGCACCTCCCATGTGCATTTAGGTGGGATGCAGTGCACTTTGACCATGGAGCAGGTGAGATGGTCCAGTTTTGACCAGTTCTCAGTAGTTTTTCATGGAGAACTTCTGGGAGATGTTGTAATCAGTTGACCTTGTTCTTTTAGGGGTTGGAACAACAATTTTAGGGACTTAGGAGCCCTTGGTTTATGGAAGTTTATGATTGGGGTTGCAGTGCCAAAAAATTTCTATAACAGTTGCCCACTAAAGCATGAGGTCGTTAATCTTTTGATGTCGGGTGAAATGCTTTATCATGAGGATCCGAAGTTTTTTCGAGCTGGAAGGTGACCTGTAATAAGATACAATACAATACATTATCTTCATAATATTTTTATGATCTAGTTGAGGTGGGCATTCCCATGCTCAGCTTTATAAATTCATTTTCATGTACATAAGACATAAAATTGTCTGAGTGTAGACTGATTATTCTGGTGGAGCCATCATCCCTTAGGTTGGATCATTATCTGTGCAGTAATGATGTACATTTGATGTCTTTATTTTCCTGAATATATATCGCAGCCCGGATGGATGAAACTAGATCCGGGGTCTTCAATCTCGTTCGATCTTCACTCAAAGTACAAGTCGATCCATGTGAGAGATGTTCTGGAGTCGAACAAGGAAATACATCTCCTGATTACCAGCCAATGATGTAAGCTGTTAAAAGGCATAAGAGGAATCACTGATAATGATGATGACCCTCAAGGTACTACAGTACAATTCACGTGGTGTGAATAAGGGACTTGGCATCGAACACCACGCAAAATCCTTCGGTCGAAGGCCATTGATGTAAACCTGTCGCCGGAAGTGAGAAACTTGCATTGAGGCATGCAAGCTTCAAAGTACTGAAAGGGTTGTTCCTAGATCGACTTCCTGGATAATGAGCTGATGCCGACAAGAAGCGATCTGTCATAGGAGGGCCTTAGTGAATCCCACATCAATGACACAGAACGGAGAAAATGATTTTAATGGAGGTGAAAACGATCTGATGATATAAGGTTCAAGGTGGTGGTCATGAAAGAATGGATCGTAAATGTATTGTAGTGGATGAGACACAAGTGAATTCTCTGAGCGACTTCTCTTGAACATATCGGCAACACTAACATGATGGATTGGTAGCATTAACCCAAAATATAGATGGTGTGTTGGACCCATGGTGATATGACCAGTGAACGGAACAACCCAACCTGACTCGGATGTGGAGTGAAAGTGTCATGTTCAAGAGCGACTTGCTACCAATAAAGTTTCTTAAAGTTTTCTTCCAAATTTTTCCCCAGTCATTGCTGACTAGTACCTCTTTATTTTTGTCAAGCTTGAGGAGGATAGCATATTCTTGTTCTATAATTTTCCCTTCAGGCAAACCCGTCGCTATGTTTTAACGAGCCTAGTGATAGTGAAACTCGTTCTTGTCTGTATGGACAAGTTTGTCACTATTCGGTTTTAACGAGTTTAACGACAAAGATAACTCAGTCCTTTTCAATTTTAGAGAGTCTAAAAAGGGACGTAAAGAAAACTCTGACAATCCTTTTTCGTCATATAATCCATTAAGTCCAAAAAAGTATAAAATAGTACAGAAGGGATGAATTTTCGGTACTCTTAATAAGCCGAACAAAATAAGCACTCGATCTTTTTGTGTAATAATCCCTCAAGTCCAAAAAGATTAAAATCTAAAGGAGGGATAACACTTCCGATCACTTTAACGAGCTGGAGAGGCCAATTGCTCGGCAATCTTTTCATATTTTACGAGTCAGATGAAAAGAGCTTAAAGGAGACTCGTTTTCCAAGGAACGAGTGATAAAGTTTGGTAGTAGCTAATTCCAGGTAAGGTTTGGAATTTTCCAATCACAGTAATGTCACAAGGATGGCTAACAGGATCACTCTTCACAACGGTTCCTCAAAAAGGGTAAACAATCAAATGGAGGTGAATGATCAGCCAATACAGAGTAGAGGTGATGATGAGAACACGACCAAGGCTTAAAAGGTTGATGATAATGCATTCACGATGGTTATTTACCGGAAATGGTTCTTTTTTAATGAGCTTAAACTCTGGGGGAACTTTTGCTCATTGCTTATGTTTATTTTTTAACGAGCTTGAATTCCGCATTAAAACTGCTTGATCCAGTCGTATAATGAGGATGTCTCATTTAAAATGGCATTTTTTCAAAGCTTTGCCTCGCATCCTTTCTTTATGCAAGTTAGGAAATGACCAATCCTACGAGTTTAAAGGGTTAGAGGACCTACAAATTTAAAAAATAAATGTTCGCTCTTCGCTTGCACACCAAAAGGTTTGCATGCGCCCGGGTATAGCGAAAAGTTTCCGGGTTACCAAAGACTGCTCTATCCATACTTCAAACAAAACACTTCCTCGGCGATGTCTACCGAAATAAACAAAGGTGAGCGGCGCAACTGGCTCCACTCACATAACTTTGATGAAGGAATCTTATTCCAGTCTAATTTCTTAAACCAGTTATATATCCTTCGTGGAAACTTACCCTATACCCAAGGTTTTCCTGTCGAAACAGGCCAGGGTGCATGCCCCTTGGGTTTCAGTCATGTCGTCCGAATCACTCACGCTCATCAGGTGGATGGACTGGGGATTGATGAGACATTCCTTGTGTGAAAAGACCATTTAGGGATGGTATTTGACTATTTTCTATGTGTGAACTGGGGAATCAAAGCTGGTCTACGAGCTTGACCACTCTTCCTTCATGCGGAAAACACATTACTCTAAAGAGTGAGGAGACAATGGCTCCCATGCAATAAATATAGTTGCGTCCAAGGAGTAGATTATAATCTAGGGGTCCTTGGACTACCATTATGTTCATGTGAACAGTTTTCAATCTCAATGTTATCGGCACATTGGGAAGGATCCCTAACGGTCGACTGGTTCCTTTGCCAAAGCCTGTTAGATTTCTCATTTCAGGCAAAAGCGATGGCGAACCAAGAGCTTTCCAAGCAGTTGAGGAAAGGATACTCATAGAAGCCCCTTCATCTATGATCGTACCAGCCATGACCATTCTATATATTTGAGCAATCATTCGAAATGGTACACTAACTGGTAAACGGGGTCTGCCTAGCAGATTCCAATCGAAGGAAACAACTAGGTTGCTTGGAGGTGGGACCGAATAGACGGCCGGATACGACTCTGACGAACTTCCTTCCTGCGGTAAAGGAATGGGTAGACTACCCCCATGTTCATCGGAGTCTGTGCTTACGAAGAGAATTTGAACGGTGTCGTTCTTGTTCTCTCCGGTGACTGTATCATCTGAAGATGGACCTTCTGAAGTCAAGACCATGTCAACTGTCGCCTCGACCTTTTGACTTTCGTTTGGTGTGGATTCAAATGGTTTATCTTCAATGATAGACGCTTCGGCCGACCACAATGGCGTCTCAGCAGGATTTTCATCTAGTGACGGACTCGGCAAGAGCTTCTTATATCCAGGAGGAAGCCGTAACGGTGAAACTGGACGGTTGTCCAAAACTCTTTTAGCTTCGTCTAAGAAAGGACAATGGTGGACGGCGTGATCACCTTCACAAAGTTTACAAGGAAAGTTACATTTTCCTTTTTGTCGAGGGGCTTCACTTTCACTAGTTGACAGTGTATTCTCAACATGATCATCAGAGGTTGATGACACCGGATTGTGCAAACGAGGAGACCAGTCCCTTAGGATCTGTGGGATGCAAGGAAAATCTCGATGATAGTGATCTCCTTTGCAAATGACACATGGCGATTTAGGCCTGGACGGTGCAATGTGTGGATTTTCGCTAGATGATGTGTGGTTGCCCCTTTTCACCTTTGGCTCCTTCTTCTTCTTCTCTTTCTTCTTCTTCTCCTTCTTCTTCTCAATTACTTGATTTTTGGCTTTATCAGCTTCATCAAGCGAAGAGGAAGGAGGAGAGGGAGAATTGGACGAAGTAAAAGGTTTGGGGGTAACTCTCGTATCATTTATTTGCTGACTTGATTGTTCAGGAATCACGGTGTTCTGAACGACAGAGGTCGAGAAGAGCCATATGGGCAAGCCGATTGTCAATCCTGGAAGTGACAATGTGGCCATATGGGGTGCACCAACATCTCCCCAAGAGGAGAAGGACTAGGATTTCCTCCAAAGGGGAATCCTTGGTTGGTGGACTCCATTTTTCTCAACCTAAGACAAATGAAGGAAAGGTGATGTTTATTTCGATTAAAAAAATTTTTAGACGCTTTGACACAACTTGTTTTTTCAATTTTTAAGAGTCGATAAAAAATAAAAGATGGCTCTAGTCGCCTTCGATTTTTAATGAGCTTGAAGTGGCAAGTGCTCAGATGGACCTTTTCGTTTAAGGAGTCTAAAAAGGAATGAAAGAGACTACTCTGGAAATCTAGACAGAGGGATTACCAAACCAATCGCAAAACTGCAGAGTACTTTTTACGGTACGACAATCAATCTTCCCAAATGTTGTGTTCAGTGCATTACGATCGATAGGGCGGCAGACATGGCTTCCTATGGATAAAGGATAAAGCCTATTGTGGTCTCCCAATAAATACTCGACGATACGTGGGAGCACAAGTCCGTACTGGCACTTATCGTCTCAAAGTGGAGGAATCACCCAACCAGCAATGAAAACAACAGTTTCCAGGCTTTATGACGCCAGAATACGTCTCTAGCCTAGACTTCTAAATGTTGTGCGTTAGGTTCCAAAGCATTTTTAGATTCATTAAATTTATTTTATAGTTGATCTTGCTTAAGAAATTTTCCCTTCAGGTTCACCGTGTGATGTAAATATACAATTCCTAAAATGCAATCTAAGATGATAAACAATCGTTTAATCTTCTTTTTACAATGGGAATCCTAGCTACTAAGGAAAGAGAGACGATATTCTTTCAACATAGAGCAGATAGCACACACTATATGCACTGTCCTAAATCAAACCAACAAACAGTCTAAATGCAAATGCACATGCATGTATTTGTTTTTAGCCTTCTTGATGTGTGAATGATAAAAAGAAAGTTAAGCGCAAATCTGAATTATTTTCAAAGCGACATTACTAACAAGTTTCTTTTCAAGGCAAAATGAAGACAATGATGACACTTTTTTACTTGGAATTGAAAACTTGCTTTCGACACTTGAAAAACAATTATATTCAAAACAAATACTCGAGTAACAGTGTAATCGACTATCAAGAACAATCAGATTGTCTTCTATTACTGAAAATGACACTTGCGACACTTCCAAATTAAGAAACGACAGTTCAATTACGCTACTTCTTTGTAAAAGAGAACTGAAAACGACTCACAATACATAAAAACATTTACAGTTTATTCTCCCCCTTCTTCCCTGAATAAGAGAGTGGTTAACCTCTCTAGCTTTTCTTTTTCCCCTGTTGTTTTTAGTCTTTTAGGCAAAGGTTTAAACTTTGCCCTTGCCCCTAGAAGAATCCCGGTGGATGACATTATTTGCGATGTGGAATACGGGATTAGGGATCTTCCGGACAATATCAAGGACACTATTAGGCAGGATTGTGCTGTCGTCCTTAGGAAGGCTAAGCCCCCTCGGAAGAACCTCAGCAAGGAGGAATTCTCTGCCCTTAAATCATTAAATTAGAACCAAGACATTGTCGTTTTGAAGGCTGACAAAGGAGGGGCTACGGTCATCCTTAACAAGGATGATTATCGTAAGAAGATGTTAGATCATCTTCAGATTAGTGGCAGTTATAAAAAATTGCCTAAGAACCCTCTTAAGAAATTTTCTAGGACTGTGGCTCTCGCCATCAAGTCCAGTAGTTCTGTGGGCTCTCTAGGCCACAAACTCATTGAGAGCAGTCCCCTTACTCCTAGGATCTATGGGTTACCTAAGATTCACAAAGAAGTGGTCCCTCTGAGGCCTATCGTCAATACCATTGGTGGTCTGACCTACCTTCTAGCTAAGTTCCTCACCCTGAAACTTAAGCCCCTAGTTGGCCGCACTGAGTCCTTCGTGAAAGACTCTGCATCCTTCGTGAAGGAGCTTAAAGATATTAAACTTGACCCTGATGAAATCCTTGTCAGCTTTGATGTAGTCTCCCTTTATACCTGCATCCCTATAAAGGAGGCCCTGGAAGTGATCTATCGCCTAACGGATCCCGATACCGCGCATCTGGTTGAGATCTGTCTCACTTCCACTTTCTTCTATTTCGAGGGTGAGTTCTTTGAACAGACTTGTGGTGTTGCCATGGGTTCCCCCCTTTCCCCTATTGTCGCCAATCTCTTTATGGAAGATTTCGAAGCCAAAGCTCTAGCCTCGGCTCGTCTCCTTCCTAAGCTTTGGAGAAGATATGTAGATGACACTAATGTCATCTGGTCCCATGGCCAAGAGGAGCTGGATCACTTCTTCAATCACCTCAACTGTCAGTCCTCTTCCATTAAGTTCACCATGGAAAAAGAGGTTAATGGTTGCCTCCCTTTCCTGGATATTCTTATTTCTAAGAATATGGATGGCTCTCTTTCCCACTCAGTATTCCGAAAGAAAACGCATACTGAGCAGTATCTTCATGCCGATTCCCATCATTTCCCTGCTCAAAAGATGGGTGTTCTTAACACCCTTGCTACTCGTGCCCTGAGGATCTCCGATAATAAGAGCTTTGATAAGGAGCGATCCCATCTCCTTAATGTCTTTGTGGAGAATGGCTACAGTAGGCGCCTAGGTCAGAGGGCTTTCCTTAAAGCCTCTAAAAATGCGTTAATTAATAAAGAACCGAAGGAGCGCCGACTAGGGGTCCATCTTCCCTATGTACAAGGAACCACAGACAAAATTGCTCGGATCCTTAAGAGGTATGACATCCCCTCTATCTTTAGGCCCCTCAGCACCATTCGTAAATCCCTCTGATCTGTGAAAGATCCTGTTGACCCTATGGACATGAAGGATGTCTACTTGATCCCTTGTTCTTGTGGAACCCCCTATATCGGGGAAACAGGACGCTCCATCCATTAGAGGATATGCGAACATGTAGCTGACCTAAGACATGGGAGAACCAAGTCTTCAGCATTAGCAGAGCATGTGGAAAAGACCAAGCATCACATTTGTATTGAGGAGGCCAAGGTTGTTGCTAAGGTTGCTCATTTCCATCATAGTAAATTCAGGGAAGCTATTGAGATTGAAAGAAGGCCTAATAATCTTAATAGAGATGACGGCTGGAAAATCATTAGCTATTGGATCCCTGCCCTGTCATCTTAGTCTTTCTCCTTCCCCCACCTTTTAGCTTTGTGCTCGCTTTCTGTGTTCCCCCGGAAGCCTTCCTTCCTCCTAGGGTTGATCCGTTTTGCTCTGTCCCTCCCCCCTTTTTATTTTTTGTCATTCTCTCTGTTTTATTTTTATTTCTTATTCATATACCTTATTTATATATACTTATTATTATTATTATTATTATTATTATTATTTATTTATTTTTAATTAATTAGTTTATTTATTTTATTTTTATTTTACTTTATTTTTTAATTTATTTTATTTTTATTTATTTATTTAATTTATTTTTATTAATTAATTAATTAATTTATTATTATTATTATTTTTTTTTATTTTTTTTCTTCAGTATAATGATCTATTTATTATTTTTATTCCTTTTTCAACTATCTTTTACCTTAGCTTTGTTATCTTTTATATATTTTGTTTTTTATTATTTTATTCTTTTATTATTATTATTATTTATTATTTATTATTTTTTTTAACCTTTTTTTTTCTATATTAAGACTAACCTACGTACCCACGGGAGATTTGAACCAGTGACCTATCGCAAGGAGTGCCTTAACAGCGCACCCATTCACCGTCAATCCAAACCCCCGTGGGCTTATTTTTTTTTTAACCTTGACTAACCTCCTTCTGAGTTTTTCCTAAGTTTGTTTTATTTATGTGTTTATTTATTTATTTTTAATTTTTAAACTAACTTTTACCTTTATTAGCTTTATTTTATTGTTTTTATTTTTATTTTTGATGTATTTCTTTTTCCTCTTTTATTTTGATCTATTATTAATTTGTCTTTTCAACTAACTTTTACCCTTACTAGATTGGTTCATTTATATTTCTATTATTTTTTCCTTTTTATTTTATTCTCACTAACTATTATTCTATACCCTATGTATGTTGTATTATAATATTTCTTATAACTTATATTTTTATTAAACTTTTGACTAACTAATAACATTAACACCTTTTTAATTATTTTATTATAAAAATTTTATATATTTTAAAAGAATGGTCATCGAATATAACTATATTATTTTGACTTTTTAACTCTGGTCCCATAGTCAAAATTAGCCGTTGGATAAGATAGCCGTTGGGGTCTCTGCTCATACTATTTAAATTGCATAGCTATATCTATTTATTCAACTTGTCCTGACGATGAACCACACTAGTTGGTTTGAAACGCGTCGACAAATGATATTCTATGTGATTTACGTTGAAGAATCTCTCATAAACATTTACAGTTCTTTGCACAATGGAGGCAGAATAATGGCAAGGAAGGGGGTTTCCAATAGAGGTATACTGACTACAGATAGCAAATCCCCTGAATAGAGCTGAAAAGAGTGAAAAAACCAAAGTCTACAAGCAAAATTAGCCCTTTCTGATTAGCGCACCTGTTACACAGGGAATCCAGTATGCATCCCACCTACAACACACGGGAAGTGCGATGTATACTGGGATCCTTGAAGAGAGGGTGTGATGGTACAGTGCGAGACTTTTGATCCAGTTCTTGATCACAGTTTGCAACACAGTTCAGGGATTTTGGCCGAGCAAGTGGTAATTAGCATAGAAAATTTTAGGTGCAAATGTTCGCCCTTTGGCGAAATTAAGGGGTTTTAAATTTTTAGTGGGCGAATATTTTGTATCATAGTACATTTTTACAAGAACAGGTTTTATTTAAGTGAATCCTATGGGCCAAAGGCCCATATACCATATTTATAAAAGAGGTATGGTAAATTAATAAAAATATAAATTAATGAGAGGTATGGTAAATAAATAAAACATTTTTTATATTTACTCCATAAGTCACCTTATATAGATGCAAGGGTGTAAACAAATAAAAATATAAGTAAAGTGGAGGTATGGTAAATAAATAAAACGTCTTTTTATACTTACTCAAAAGGTATGGTAAATAAATAAAATTATAAATAAACTAGACGCATGGTAAATAAATAAAACCTCTTTTTATATTTAGTCCATAACCCTCATTCTATTTATGAAGGCTCAAGAAAGAGGTTTTATTTAAGTGAATCCTATGGGCCAAATACCATATTTGTAAACGAGGTATGGTAAATTAATAAAAATATAAATAAACGAGAGGTATGGTAAACAAATAAAACATATTTTTATATTTACTCCATAAGTCACCTTATATTTACGAACACTCAAAAAATGCGTTATATTTAGGTGAAACCTATGGGCAAAATACTATGGGACAAATACCATGGACTAGATTGTTATTAATACCGTGCAAAAAAACATTATTAAGCCTAATATTAGTATTAATAAAAATGAAAATGGCACATGGTATTGACCCATGATATTCACCAAAATGGCACATGGTATTGACCCATGGTATTCAACTGGAATGTAGCCTATTTAAATGGCGGAATTAAACCAACATAGATCCAACTTTACTCTGGATCTACTAACCCCCGAGAGGTATCAAATATCGTGATATGCAAACTAGCATAGAGTGAAAAAATATTTGATCTGATCAAGAGTAAAAATGGATGTTGTAATTTAATGTATGTTAAACAATTTAGCTTGGTTAAAATAAAAATCACCTATTAATTTTATTAATTTTTATAAATTACTAATAGTAATTTTTAAGCTCCAGGTTTATGATAACCCATGGTATTGACCCATGGTAATACCATGGTATTCATGTGAGCATAGACTATTTAAAGGGGAAATTCTATCATCTTAGATCCATCTTAATTATGGGTCTACCAAGTGCTCAGAGGGAT
The DNA here is from genome assembly GCA_031772625.1 of Pinus tabuliformis. Classification (NCBI taxonomy): domain Eukaryota; kingdom Viridiplantae; phylum Streptophyta; class Pinopsida; order Pinales; family Pinaceae; genus Pinus; species Pinus tabuliformis. The sequence goes on along the minus strand of CM062815.1, from coordinate 3,499,519 downwards.
AAATAGATTTCATCCCCCTAAGAGTGGTAGATGTGGAGTTAAGATGGATATAGGTTGGTTTTTATGATAATGAAGATATTAAATAGACTTAGGAAATTATATCGTAAAAACATCTTAAGGTGAATGGTTAAAGCATAGAAATTGGACACGTATATTTGTATACTTTTGTTTTAAACTGAAACAAATCCAGGGCTAAAAGGAGTGGATTGATTGCACTAGCCATCCTTCTATAACTTTCCAACATATGATGGAGTAAACAGATTGTAATTTGGGTAATCTTTCTAATTGAAAACAAGAACATACTTGTGTATTGGCAGGGTGGTTACGAGGTCCCTAGAAGTGATGAATTTGAATTTTTATTGGTTTTATATATATTATTAGGTTTTTTCTCATGCTTTCTGTGAATGGCACGGGTGAATCTTATCCTACATCCACTAGGTTATCGATATGTAATTTCCGTAATTTTGATTTCAAAAGATATTTTAAAGAAATGCAATGATTTCACTTGTGTATTCAATAAACACAAGATTTTATAATTAAGTAAAATATTCGCCATGCCTGGTGAGAGATTCGCCAAAAAAATTATATATACATATCATATTATTGATAAAATCGCCTTCCATTTTTCCTATATACCATGGAGATTTGCCCATTTATTATACATGTAAATTTGGGGGGGTTAAAATTTTCCCTAGTAATCAGTAAATAAATCACAGGGGTAGATCTAAGGAGGTTACTAGAGCCACCACAAGGGCAATTAGAGAGCTTGTAAATCGATTGTTCAATTCATAAACAAAACCCGGAGATAGACTGAAGCAGCATTGATCTACTTTGCACTTGCATAGCAAATGCAGTTCGAAGGCTAGCTGGCTTGACTTCAGGCTCCATCTGTAAGTTTATAAAGCAAACAAATATAGTCAAACAAACAATCTATTCGCTCCCCAGTGGAGTCACCATTTTGTTATTGGGAAATCTAGTGTCTATGCAGAGCTGCTAGTCGCACTAAGGCTGGTAGCTACCTTAGAAACAAACAAACTAAAACCACTTTCGTTTTCCTTTACGAGATATAGATAAGAGGGGAAAGAAGGAGACCAATCTCTGTCTTGCGCTTGGTTCCCTGCTTGATTCCTCTTCCTTCTGATAGATCTTTGCCACTTTCTTCCTTGTTTACCCAGCTTCAAGGAGTACCTGTAGAATCAAAGTAGCATAACACTATCCAAGAACAGAGATCTACTATCATAAACAGTATAGGAACAGATATATATTGACCACACAAATTCATATATCATCAATCATACAAGAATGTGGAGGAAAACTCGAATAGCTTTATTAATAATCAAGAATAGCAAAGAGGATTACAACCAATTGTTCTAACCCAGCATCATCCTCTCAGAAGTAAAGCCCTCCTTCGCCTCATGAAAAGCTAATAGATCACCCAACACTAAGATGTTACACCAAGAAACCAGTAGCACTTCCTTACAAGATACAAAATTCCAGCCTCCGGATCTCTGGGATGAGGGATCCATATATAGATGTTTTCAAGGGGGGTGAGTCAGCTTTTGAGATTTGATTAGTGTCCTCTCTCTGATAGTTCTTGATTCCAGTTGGAGATTGATGATCTCTTACTCATCCCTGGGCGAGTGTAGAGAGGCAAGTGTCACAGGAGAAGTTTCTGGAAGATTCCATGATCCTCCACCTCGCAGATTGACCCCGCCATTTGTCTACTCTTGCCCATCGCACCCCATAGAAGCGCTTTTTAGTATGCATTGCACCTCCCGTGTTCATTTAGGTGGGACGCAACGCACTTTGACCATGGAGTAGGTGAGATGGTCCAGTTTTGACCAGTTCTGAGTAGTTTTTCATGGAGAACTTCTGGGAGAAGCTGTAATCGGTTGACCTTGTTATTTTAGGGGTTGGAACAACACTTTTAGGGACTTAGGAGCCCTTGGTTTATGGACATTTATGATTGGGGTTGCAGTGCCCAAAAATGTTTATAACAGTTTCCCACTAAAGCATGAGGTCGTTAATCTTTTGATGTCAGGTGAAATGCTTTATCATGAGGATCCAAAGTTTTTTCGAGCTGGAAGGCGACCTGTAATAAGATACAATACAATACATTATCTTCATAATATTTTCATGATCTAGCTGAGGCGGGCATTCCCATTCTCAGCTTTATAAATTCATTTTCATGTACATAAGATAGACAATCGTCTGAGTGCAGACTGATGATTCTGGTGGAGCCATCATCCCTTAGGTTGGATGATTATCTGTCCAGTAACGATGTACATTTGATGTATTTATTTTCCTAAATATATATCGCATCCCGGATGCATGAAACTAGATCCGGGGTCTTCAATCTAGTTTGATCTTCACTCAAAGTACAAGTCGATCCATGTGAGAGATGTTCTGGAGTCGAACAAGGAAAGACATTGCCTGATTACCAGCCAATGATGTAAGCTTCTAACAGGCGTGAGAGGAATAACCGATAATGATGATGACCCTCAAGGTACTACAGTACAATTCACGTGGTGTGAATAAGGGACTTGGCGTCGAACACCACGCAAAATCCTTCGGTCGAAGGCCATTGATGTAAACCTGTCGCCGGAAGTGAGAAACTTTCCATTGAGGCATGCAAGCTTCAAAGTACTGAAAGGTTTGTTCCTAGATCGACTTCCTGGATAATGAGCTGATGTCAACAAGAAGTGATCTATCATAGGAGGCCCTTAGTGAATCCCACATAAATGACACGGAATGGAGCAAATGATTTTAATGGAGGTGAAAATGATTTGATGATATAAGGTTCATGGTGGTGGTCATGAAAGAATGGAGCGTAAATGTATTGCAGTGGATGAGACACAAGTGAATTCTCTGAGCGACTTCTCTTGAACATATCGGTGACACTGACATGATGGATTGGTAGCGTTAACCCCAAATATAGATGGTGTGATGGACCCATGGTGATATGACCAGTGAACAGAACAACCCAACCTGACTCGGATGTGGAGTGTGTCATGTTCAAGAGCGACTTGCTACCAATAAAGTTTCTTCAAGTTTTCTTCCCAATTTTTCCTAGTCATTGCTGACAAATACCTCTTTATTTTTGTCAAGCTTGAGGAGGATAACATATGCTTGTTCTATAATTTTCCCTTCGGGCAAACCCATCACTATGTTTTAACGAGCCTAGCGATAGTGAAACTCATTCTTGTTTGTATGGACAAGTTTGTCGCTATTCGGTTTTAACGAGTTTAACGACAAAGATAACTCGGTCCTTTTCAATTTTAGAGAGTCTGAAAAGGGACGCAAAGAAAACTCTGACAATCCTTTTTCGTCATATAATCTCTTAAGTCTGAAAAAGTATAAAACAATACAGAAGGGATGAATTTTCGATACTTTTAACGATCCGAACAAAATAAGCGCTCGATCTTTTTGTGTAATAATCCCTCAAGTCCAAAAAGATTAAAATCTTAAGGAGGGATAGCACTTTCGCTCACTTTAACGAGTTGGAGAGACCAATTGCTCAGCAATATTTTCATATTTTACGAGTCAGATGAAAAGAGCTTAAAGGAGACTCGTTTTTCGAGGAACAAGTGATAAATTTTGGTAGTAGCTAATTCCAGGTAAGGTTTGGAATTTTCCAATCACGGCAGTGTCACAAGGATGGCTAACAGGATCACTCTTCACAGTGGTTCCTCAAAAAGGGTAAACAATCAAATCGAGGTGAATGATCGGTCAATACAGAGTGGAGGTGATGATGAGAGCGTGACCAATGCTTAAAAGGCTGATGATAATGCATTCACGATGCTTATTTACCAGAAATTGGTTCATTTTTTAATGAGCTTAAACTCTGGGGGAACATTTTCTCATTGCTTATGTTTATTTTTTAACGAGCTTGAATTCCACGTTAAAACTGCTCTATCCAGTCGTATAATAAGGATGTCTCATTTAAAATGGCATTTTTTCAAAGCTTTTCCCCACATCCTTTCTTTATGCAAGTTAGGAAACGACCAATCCTACGAGTTTAAAGGGTTATAGGACCTACAAATTTAAAGAATAAATGGTCGCTCTTCGCTTGCACGCCAAAAGGTTTGCATGCCCCCGGGTATAGCGAAAAATTTCCAGGTTACCAAAGACTGTTATATCCATACTTCAGACAAAACACTTCCTCGGCGATGTCTACCGAAATAAAAAAAGGTGAGTGGCGCAACTGGCTCCACTCACACAACTTTGACGAAGGAATCTTATTCCAGTGTAATTTCATAAACCATTCATATATCCTTCGTGGAAACTTAACCTATACCCAAGGTTTTCCTGTCAAAACAGGCCAGGGTGCATGCCCCCTAGGTTTCAGTCATGTCGTCCGAATTACTCGCGCTCATCAGGTGGACGGACTGGGGATTGATGAGACATTCCTTGCATGAAAAGACCATTCAGGGATGGTATTTGACTATTTTCTATGTGTGAACCATGGAATGAAAGCTGGTCTACGAGCTTGACCACTCTTCCTTCATGCGGAAAACCCATTACTCTAAAGAGTGAGGAGACAATGGCTCCCATGCAATAAATATAGTCGCGTCCAAGGAGTAGATTATAATCCAGGGGTCCTTGGACTACCATTATTTTCTTGTGAACAATTTTCCTTCTCAATGTTATTGGCACATTGGGAAGGATCCATAACGGTCGGCTGGTTCCTTTGTCAAAGGCTGTTAGATTTCTCATTTCAGGAAAAAGCGATGGCGAACCAAGAACTTTCCAAGCAGTTGAGGAAAGGATACTCACAGAAGCCCCTTCATCTATGATCATACCAGCCATGACCATTCTATATATTTGAGCAATCATTCGAAATGGTACACTAGCCGGTAAACGGGGTCTGCCTGGCAGATTCAAATCGAAGGAAACAACTAGGTTGCTTGGAGGTGGGACCGAATAGATGACCGGATATGACTTTGACGAACTTCCTTCTTGTGGTAAAGGAATGGGTAGACTGCCCCCATGTTTGTCAGAGTCTGTGCTTACGAAGAGAATTTGAACGGTGTTGTTCTTGTTCTCTTTGGTGACTGTATCATCCGAAGATGGACCTTCTGAAGGCAAGACCGGGTCAACTGCCGCCTCGACCTTTTGACTTTCGTCTGGTGTGGATTCAGACAGTTTATCATCAATGATAGACGCCTCGGCGACCACAATGGCGTGTCAGCTAGATTTTCAACCAGTTACGGACTCGGCAAGAGCTTCTTATATCCAGGAGGAAGCCGTAATGGTGAAACCGGACGGTCATCCAAAACTCTTTTAGCTTCGTCTAAGAAGGGACAACGGTGGACGACGTGATCGCCTTCACACAGTTTACAAAGAAATTTACATTTTCCTTTTTGTCGAGGGGCTTCAATTTCACTAGTTGACAGTGTATTCTCAACATGATCATTAGAGGTTGATGACACCGGATTGTGCAAACGAGGAGACCAATCCCTTAGGATCTGAGGGATGCAAGGACAATCTCGATGATAGTGATCTCCTTTGCAAATGACACATGGCGATTTAGGCCTGTGTAGAGCTATAAAAAGGGTCTCTTTCACCTCTAATTACCTCACATTAATATGTCAATCCGAGAGCGTTTGGTTATTTCAAAGAGTGACTCAATCTGAGGCTATTTGTCAGAGTAATGCTAGTAGTACAACGTTCTATGAAAATACAAGAGTAAACTGATGCTTATCTATGACTAAGTTACTTCAAATGACTAAAGCACACGCTCTTAAAGCTAGGAAACTTTATCAGTCAAGGGTTCGACAACAATAGCCCATCCCTTTGGAAACTGATGGAAAGGAAATTAGAGCATGGACCATGGGTCTGGGAGCGAGGTAGTAAATGCCAAGGCTCACTACAGCCACAGATCGTCTCTCACACCAAATGCGAGTAAATGAAACAGCAGATAAAAATGGAACGGCAAATAGGAAACTGAACAACAAATCTAGAATGGAACAACAATTCTTAAAATGGAACAACAATTCTGAAATGGAACAACAATCGTATATATAAACCTCGCGAGCAATAATCAAACTTTATCCTATCAACTCAAATGCACTCCTTGTAATCAAAACTCCAATCTTTCATTCTCCAAGCAAATCACGCAACCAACTGATGGAACAACATTAACTTCTAATTATGGAATAGCATTTGGAAATCATACGCACACAACACCCTTGAAAAGTAATCTGATTTATCAACAGGAATTACAACTGTGTTTCAAAATGGAACAACATGAACACATCTTTCAGATAATTTCCTTAATAGAAATACACATCATAAAAGCTCCGTAACAAAATGATAACAATGTTCAATTAAGTCTAATAATATTGAATCAACTCTGAAAGTATTGATGATATAATGCAGAGTCAATATAAAGAACCTTAATGAACGAATCTTAACAGAGCATATGATGTAACTTATAAAGCATACAAGATTACCAACTAATGACGATAAGCAAAGCACACAAAAATCAAATCGTAGTGATACAGAAGCAAGTGTCCTCCGGGGCCGGGCCCTTAGCCTCAAGGGTACACCGCTTTAAGTTAATCTAGACGCAGAGATAAGATAATCACCAAGTTTATACTAATGCATGAAACAAAAAGTACAATGAGCCAAGTTCAACGAGACTCGATGATCAAAGTTCAATCTTTAACAAAAAGTTACATAAAAGCATAATCCCCAAAGCTAACAGTGTCGTCCCTTTATATAAGGGTGACGGTGGAGATGTCTAAGTAACAAGATAAATAAAGTAGCGATCCCTCAGGATCGAAGATCCTGAGGGATTCGCCAAACTGTTAACCCTTAATCACTTCTTTTCTCCTCCGCCGAGCTGGTGCCTTCTCCTCCTTCTCCGGACCGGTTTGCTTCAACCTGTTTAGCCTTGTTTGCACTTGGTCCTTCGTCAAAGGGACAGCAGTTACCCTGTTCTTGTCTTTTTCTTTGGAACAACAGCTCCTCGTTTTTACCCTTTCCTGCACAGGAGAATGACAAATATCAGCGGTTAAGTCTTGCATACTAATTCCACATATTTTATCATAATTCTCTATTGTTTTTCACATTCATGATGTAAAAGATTCACAATTCCCACTGAAAAGCCATTGAAATGATCATTAAAAACACACCTTTTTAGTACTCCACACACCCCCCTGCTTACCCTGTTTCATGCCCTCATGAAAACGTTGTAGTTGACATGCAAAGCAGTGAGAGAATAAGCTGGAGAAGGAATCTCATGCGGAGGCCTACAGCCATGGTGAGTGACTAGGTAGTCAAGGAACTGGCCTGTTTGACCCTCAGGCATCTCATATAGGGCTTGATATCCGGGTGCAGGGTGCCAGATAATTGGACTGTGGAATGTATATCCTAACCAAGATGGCCCTGCCCTCAAAATGCTTTCGCCATAGAGGTTCAAACGGTTGGAAGCTAATTGAAAATTCTCATACTTAAATGGCTCCCTAAGCTGGATGTTTGGATTAGAGATTCGGTACCGGAATTTTGCGGCATCAATAGCGAGGTCTTTGATAGAAAGAAAATATTCTAAACTTTGTCGAATGAGTGCCTCGTGCATGGGTCCTAATGTTTCGATGACACCCGGAGTTCTCATAAGGTTTCTATGTGCTTTCCATAACCATACTGGGTCCCTAGGCTCAGCCCTTACCCACAAGTCTAGGCCATTTTCCTGCCTCTGAAAAGTGTTATAGGCTTTAAGCCATTTGATCTGATTAACCCCGAATGAGATGAATGCTTGCAATTGAATGTCCCCAATAAAAGGGCCAGGGTTCAACTCAGTCTACTCATCTAGCACGAGGTTATGAAAATAAAATTCACATAGCAATCTCTGGACCTTCACCCCATAACGTTTACAACAATCTATAAAGTCATTGATAGTGTTAATTTGTATCGGGGCACCTGCTTTAACAACTTTTATTTTTAATTGTAAGTACCGTTCCAATAAAAACAGAGCATAGCTTTTGGCAGGGGCCCTACATGCTAAAACGTCATTGTATAAAGAACACAAGGTATCCATTTGTTTGATAATAGTATCTAACCTACGAGTTACCTTTGCAACTTTCTCTTGTTCCTTTCGCCACCCTTCAAAGGCCTGGCTTTCGGATTGGTTGACGTTCCTTAGTTGCTGTTGTAGTTCTTCATACTTCTCGAGAGGGACTGTTTGCTCTCTAAGCCTTTCCATTTCTTGCTGAGCCTGTTTCAATCCCTTGTGCAAGGTCCTCGTCTCTGGATATCTTTTCCATGCATCAGTGGAGGTCGAGGGTTTTACCTGAACTTTCTTATTGCGTTGTTTCAAGTTCAGAACCCTTATCACCCCTGAGGGTGGTGCCTCTGTTTTAATTTCCTTGTTGTCCATTTCTTTTTTAACATGAATACCAGCTTGCAGCTGTTCCTTTTCAAATGGAACAACAGTTTGTCCCTCAGCGTCATTTGGAACAGCAGCTGGACCTTCAGCTTCATTTGGAACAGCAGTTGGATCTTCAGCTTCATTTCGAACATCAGTTGGATCTTCAGCAGGGTTTTGATCCGCAGGGCGATTTTTGGTCCTCCGCCTTTTTATCTTGCGGATTATTATTGCAGTGGTCATCTTTTTCTTCCCGGCGGTCTTTCTTATCCTCTACCTCACTTTCAGGATCCTCATCTGCTGGTGGAGATGGGCTATTACGCTCAATAACCTCCGTTGTTCCTTTCGTAATTCTCTAATTTCCAATATTTTATTAGAAGGAACAGGAGGCTTTCTGCTGCGTTTTGGACCGTGACTAGTCCCTGAATCTTTCTCCTGGGGTGCTTCTTCACTACTTTGTGCTGGCTATTATGGGGTAGGAACCCTAACTGGTTCCGTGGCTTCGTTTTATATCCCTACTTCCTCTATAATTTCCTCTGGTGCCGTGGGAATAGATTGTTCCCGTTCAGTGTCTCCTATCTCCTTTTCATCATGAACAGGTAGATTTCCTTCTTCTGCCTCTTTTGCATGTGGTTTTTCAGGTGTATCTTCTTCCTGGGGTTTGTCGTAGAGGTATGATGGAGTGGAAGGTTGGCCATACTCACCCATATTGGCCAAGATTGCGGCCAATTCACCTTCTCCCACTAGGTCCTGTGGTGGGCTACCTACCTACTGTCCCATTTCCTCCTCCTACCTGGATTGTCCAGCTTCTGCCTCAGAATGCTTAGCTTCCATTTCAGGATGCTCAGCTTCTGTTTCAGGAGGCTCAGCTTCTGTCTCATGAGGCTCAGCTTCTGTTTCCGAATGCTCAGTTGCTTCTTCATTTTCCTCTTCGGATTGCTTAGCTTCCTCGGCCTCTCCTTCCTTTTCTCCTTCGACTTGTTCTTCTTCTACTTCTGGCTGTGAGGGTTGCTCGTCCTCAATTACCACTAGTTGGCTGGTGCTTTCCTGGATTTTTTCCAGCCTTCCTCTTATCCAGGCTAACCGGACTGATTTTCTGCGTTTTTCTGGCTGTTCCGGTGTATCAGTGTTTCTTGGCGTGTTTCTGGTCGTTCGGATGTGCTCGCAGTATGTTTCTGTTTTCCTAATTCTCTGAATTTTTCTGGATGTTCTGGTGTGCTTGTAGTATGTTTACGTTTTTGGGAAGATGCTATCGCTCTCCCCTCAATTATTGCAATTAATTCTTCGGTTATGACTAACTATTAGTCGGATTAATCCATGGTAGCTGACAACTGACTCTACATGCTGTGCCTTTTTCAGGCTTCGTTCGATGTCATGAAGTAAAGAATTCAAAAGTGCAAGAAGATTTACAGAGCATTTCTGCTTTAGAACAGCTAAGAGTTTAAGATGTCGTGGCCTTACCACGTCTTTTCTCCCCTCGCAGGTGATGTAGCTTTTCACTGTTCTTGCTAATTCTGCCCAGTGTTCTCCTAGCGTTGCCAGCAGAACTCCCTTCCCCTTAATCGTCAAGCTCTGGCCTTCGTCCTGGAAAATTTCCATGATCTTCTGTAGTCTTTCCTTCTTTAGTGTCCATACAGGTCTGGTGGCTGGTAGTCCCGAGACTTCTACGATTATATCGTCGGTGACTGCTATCCGTTTCCCCCTCACTGTGGAGTGATCCTCCTACAGGTTCTGCAGAAATTCCATCGCCACTGTTTCATTGGACTCCTGCAGGCGACTGAGATAAGTCAGCCATCCTACTCTTTCCAGGATCTCCCGAGCAGCAGCGGAGACTGTCAACTCCTGTGGTTCACTTCAAATTGCCCTGCCTCCCATGGTTTCACTGTGGATTTCAATGGAATAGCGACTGCTTGTGCTGTTTGAAACACAGAGAGGGTAGTAATCGTCGGATTTAGAAAAAAACACAGAGTATGCAATAGAAATGACTTATGAACAGCAACTTGTGTAGAAAAAAATAGAAATGTCATGTCGTTAAATCGTGCCATTTCCTGGTACACTATCTTTCCCGAATAGTGAGCTGACACATAACCTGGGGAATAATGAGGTTAACCTCCCCCCCCCCCTCAATGCAATAGGCTGCCCCAGCCATCAAAGAAAGGAGCGACACCCGATCTGTAACCAAGTCATAAAGGAACAACGTATGAAAATATGCCATGCTTAGAAAAACAACGGATTACCGAAATCGAGGCGTAAAGTTGGATCGCGTATTACGTAAGAGGCTTCTGCGATATGATGCGAGGCTGGGGGATAGGACGTCTGTCGTACTTGCCAAATCTCAAGTGGTCATTGTCACCTCCTTTGCCATGATTGGTGTAATAAATGTTCATGCAATATGTAAGTCGGGAAATAATGTATGATTAGTGCCTAGGATATAAGAAACAAAAGAGTATTAGTATCCTACCTATTGGTATAATCAATGTAACTTCGATACCATTAACAGAGCTCTGCTGCCGACAGGTGTCCATAACCTTGGCAGAGTTGTTTATTTCACCCCTGGAACCATGATCCTTTATGTGCATATTAAGGAATGTAATGTCAAAGTGTAGGCCATTATGCTGGCCTGGTAACCAGTTAGCCATAATGCCATTCACGAGGAGGGGGCAAAGAGTGGGCAGGCCGGCTCGTGATGAGACCTCCTGTTCCAAGGTTTGTTTATTTGATATACCTTTTGGACCATATCCCTGGTGTGGTGGCCATAGTGGGAATGCCACTTCACTTCCATCCTCATGATCATGGTAGGTTTGCTCTTGATGAGACCCCCTATCCTGCATTTGGCAATTTATAATTCATTTTTTTTTTACTTTCTTTTTTCATAAAGCACTTTTCCTTATATATACACAAAAGGTGGTTCAACACTCCTTAAGAGTAGGAATGGTGGAAGAAGTCTTATCATCTCAATAGGAGGATATAAACCCTTTGCTCTTATTCCTAAACAAAAATCAAAGGGAATTAAAAAGAATGGCATGATAAAGATAACCAATCAGGGAAAAATTAGTAAGACAATGACAACAAATGATAAGTATGTCCTTCCTTCTGTCCTCTTACCAATACATAGCCTTATAAAGATAGCGATTTATAATTTCCCGATTTCAGTATGTTGTGATTTTGTATTCATTGCATAAGTGCATAACTGTCTCTAAAAGACTTTGAAAGAACAGGGGCAAGAAGCATCCTCAAACTTGGATCAGCAAAAGGGATAAGCTGTTTCACAAAGAGATAAAAAGTATGCTAGAAGTGTTCCTTTTTGAGAGAAGAACAATAAAGGAGCATAGGTCTCATAAGTGCAAATGTTGTTCCTTTTGAAAAAGGAACAAAAGAACACACCAATGCCATTCCTTTTGAAAAAGGAACAGCAAAACACACCAGTGCCGTTCCTTTTGAAAAAGGAACAACAAAAAATAAAAAATGCTATCTCTTTTGAAAAACAGTACAGCAACACACTCAAAATGACGTTCCTTTTGAAAAAGGATCAGCAAAAATCAAAATGTTGTTCCTTTTAGAAAAGGAACAGCAAAACAAGCAAACGCCATTCCTTTGAAAAAGGAACAGCAAAAAAATCAAGAGTGTTGTTCCTTTTGAAAAGGAACAGCAAAAAGTGTTGTTCCTTTTGAAAAGGAACAACAGAAAAATAAAAAAATGTTGTTCCTTTTGAAAAGGAACAGCAGAAAAATCAAAAGTGGTGTTCCTTTTGAAAAGGAACAACAGAAAAATCAAAAGTGTTGTTCCTTTTGAAAAGGAACAGCAGAAAAATCGAGAAATCAAAAATGTTGTTCCATTTGAAAAGAAAGAACAGAAACACACAAATGCCATTCGTTTCAGGAACGGCAAAAATTGAAATCTTTGAGCAAAAGAACACATTTAGTTCAAACATATGTACACAAACGAGTTTGAAGAAAAGAAATTATGTACAAATTGTGAAAAGAAATGAATTCCTTAATGAATTACAGGTGAGGAAGACTTCTCTTCCTCTCCTAAAATCTCCATATCAGTGTCTCTGCGTAGTTGTTGGCAGAAGGATTCCCGAGTGAGTGGTTTACGATAGAGACGAACTCGGTGGCCATTCACTTTGAAGTTATATCCAGAACCGTCAATGGTGATTAAAGTGATGGTCCCATTTTCATGTACCTTCTGGATTTCGTATGGTCCCAACCAACGAGTCTGGAGTTTCCCAGGGAAGTCCTGAAACCGAGAGTCATATAACAGAGCCTAGTCTCCCTCGTGGAAGACTTTGTTTTTGATGAGGGCATCATGCCATTTAGCTCGCTACTGTTGAATCAATGTTGTATTTTGTAGTGGAAAGAGCCTAATTTTGTCCAATTCATTGATCTGCTGTAGTCGATTAATCTGTGCCTCGGTTAGATCTAAGCCAACTTCCTGTGCTGTTCGTAATTTTTGAATTTCAAATTTTATAGGAAAAAAGGGTTGTTTTCCAAACACTAATTGATAAGGTGAGTAACCAGTGGTGCTTCTCCATGTTTTTCTATAGGCCCAGAGTGCTTCAGGTAGTCGGGCAGCCCAATCACGCCTGTGTGACGCAATGGTTTTCATTAGGATTGATTCTATTACCTTATTGCTGCTTTCTACCTATCCATTTGCCTATGGGTGATATGGAGTAGTGATTTTGTGCTGGACATGATAATTATTAAGTGTTGTAGCTAATCTATTGCCAGCAAATTGTGGTCCTCCGTCTGTAATTATTTACCTTGGAAGGCCATAATGTACAAATAGATGGAACCGAAACTGTATGACAGAGTCCTCTGTGGCTCTTGGCAATGCTTCTGCTTCAACCCACTTGGTGACATATTCTGTTGCCACCAAGATATATGTTCTCTGATTTGATGAGGGGTTGATGGGTCCAATGAAATCAAGAGCCCATCGCTCAAATGGTTCGATGACTAACTGTGGTTTGAGAGGCAGCTCGTCAGCTTGACCAGGACGTCCTGCTCGCTGGTAGCTGTCACAGGCTTGGACAACTTTCTTTGCATCTCTGAAAATCGTGGGCCAATAATATCCTCTCTGTAATACTTTGTGTCCAGTTCTACGCTCAGCGAAGTGTCCCCCACATGGTCCATCATGACAGGCTTTTATGATGTCAAAGATTTCATCTTCTCGAACACATCTCCTGATATGCATATTTGCCACTGTGTGAAACAAATAGCCCCCAATCCAAGAGAATCGAGTACTCTTCTGAACAATATGTTTTCGTTCATTAGGGGTTAAGTGTTTTGGTAGTTTACCTACTGCAAGGTAATTGGCAACATCAGCATACCAGGGTGTTCGAACGGCAATAGCAAACAGATATTCGTCCAGAAATTGATCTTCAACTGCTGCTGCATAAATTGGCTTTGGCATTCTCGAGAGAAAATCGGCTACAGGATTCTCTTTATCGGGCCGGTCCTTGATTGCGATATCGAATTCCTGCAATAATATCAACCATCTAGTTATTCTGGCATTTGTGACAGGCTTGTTTGCTAAATATTTTGTGACGGAATGATCCGTATACAAGATAACAGGATAGCCTGTGATATAATTTCTAAATTTATTGACAGCATGTATTACAGCTAGGAATTCTTTTTCAGTAATAGTGTAATTTAATTCAGTAGGGGATAAATTTTTGCTGATGTAATAGATAGTGTATGGCTTTTTATCCTCTTCTTGCCCAAGGACTACGCCAATGGCTGTATCTGAGGCATCAGCTGATATCTGAAATGGCAAGTCCCAGTTTGGTCCTCGAAGGACTGGGGCTGTGGATACGAGGTTCTTTAAATCCATGAAAGCACGTTCACATTTTTTAGTCAAAAGAAAATGAACGTTACCAGTTAGTGCATATAAAGGTGCAGCAATGTGTGAATAATGTTCTATAAATCGTCTATAATATCCAGAAAATACAAGAAAGCTGCATACCTCTATTTGAGTAGTAGGAGTGGGAATAAGCAAAAGTATTTGGATTTTGGCCGGGTCTACCTGAATGTCGGCTGCTGAAACATAGTGTCCTAGAATAAGTCCTTCAGTCATCATCATGTAACATTTTTCGTGACTTAAGCAAAGCCTGGTAGCTATGCAGCGTTGTAGGACTTTTTCTAGGGTATTTAGTGCTCGATTAAAATCATCTCCATAGGGTGTAAAGTCATCCATATATACTTCAAGTCCATCATTTATTAAATCTACAAAAATGCTAAGGATAGCCCTTTGGAATGTGGCGGGAGCATTATATAGGCCAAAAGGTAGAACTCGGTAGGCAAATGTTCCCCAAGGACAAGTGAAAGTTGTTTTGTCTTGGTCTTCAGGGGCAATCTGAATCTGATTGTATCCATTGAAGCCATCCAGGAAGGAAAATAATTTTTTTCCTGCCAAAGTATCTAGCACTTGGTCTATGAATGGGGGAGGAAAGTGGTCATTTTGTGTTGCTTTATTGAGTTCCCTGTAATACACACAAATTCTCCATTTCCCATTCTTTTTTGGTACCACCAAAAGCAGAGAGACCCATTTACTGTCAGAAATAGGATAAATAAAATTGACATCTAAAAGTTTCTGAAGTTCCGCTTTCACCACATCCTTTAAATGAGGATTAAGTCTTATTTGCGGTTGACGGACATGTCTAGCATCTTTTTCTATATAAATGTGGTGTGTACACAATTGTGGGTCGATTCCTTTCATATCAGGGTAATCCCATGCAAATTCTTGTTGATATTTTCTTAACAGATGGATGAGCTTAGTTTCTTGTTCAGATGTGAGTTTGGCATTGATATTTAAAGTTTTTCCCGGTTCAATTTCCACAATTTTACTATTGGCGACAGAAGTAATAGGTATTGTTTGATCATGTGTGTCTTTCAGAGGATCTTCTTCTAATTCATTATCAAATGCTGCTTCTATCATGTGACATTGCGTACAGGATCCGGATTCAGTTTGACTAATGAAGTTGTTAATGGCATCATCTTCTGTTTGATCTTTAAAATCAAGTGCCTCTTGTATAGTCAATGGAGATCTAATGTTATCAGTAAGGTATGATACATGATACTTGTTAGTTTTAATTATTGTGAGACTTGGCTGCGCTGGAGGGTATAGGACCAAATTCTTGATATCGGGTCCTTTGGTTATGGTCATATTTCCTTGTCGGAAACCAATGTAAGCATTGGCGGTGGGAAGCCAAAGCCTACCTAGGATTAGCGGGTGTCCATCAAGTCGGGTTTTTGGATTAATTATCAGGAAATCGGTTGGATATTCCCAGGAATCTACAGAGACCATGACATCGTGTAGAGTACCTTTTGGTCTAACCACAGATCGGTCGGCCAATTATAACAAACTAGAGGTAGGTTCTACATATGTAATGCTGAGTTTTTGACAGGTGGTGGTTGTTAAAATATTGATTGCAGCTCCTAGATCAACTAAGGCATTAGACAATGTCTGACCGTAAATTTGAACAGTTGCAATTGGATTTCTTGTGTCTTCATATTTAATGGGTGTTTCTTTCCCAGACAATAGATTAGATAAAGTACCGACTACTTGGACTCTTGGATTAGTCGTTATATTCCTCCTTGGTTTCTTTATGCACAATTCTTTAATAGTTTTTGCGTATATAGGAATATCTTGAATGGCTTGGAGGAACGGGATTTTTATATACAAATTTTGTAATTCTCCTAGAATGTCAAAGTCAGGATACTGTAAAGGTCGAGGTATGACTAATCGTTCTGGGAATGGGGGAGAGGATGTAGTTGCTTGATTATGAGTCTGCTGCTTATTTACATCCTCTTGTTGCAACTGATGTTCTCCTACTAACTGATCTTCAATATGAACTGTTTTATCTCCCTCATTTTCAATGATACGTCCAGATCGTAATTGAAGATCGTTACACTCCCGTAGGTCGGGTCCTATTTCTGGTGATTCTATGATCTGGAGAGATTGGACCGGTCTGTTATTTAGGTTGGGGTTAGGTTGGGCTAGGAGTTGGGGTCTCAGATTAGACTGGGAATTTTGTTGTAGATCTGGCAGAGTAGGTTGAGGAAGCGGAATAGTTCCTACTGGCTGTTGCATCGATCTTTGCCAGTTTGTCTGCCAGGGTGAACTTTGTGAAGTAGGGGGAGTCCATTGCGGAGGATCTGGGCTATTTTTCCAATATGGTGGAGTATAAGGGAAATTCGGCCAACCAGATTGGCTTGGCTGATTCAGCCATGGGTTTGAAGAAGGAAATGATGGTGGTGACCAGTTCGAAAATGGGGGTTGGGGCTGATTTTGCCACATATTATATTGTTGAGCATTATATTGTGGAGGCTGAAAAGAAGAGGTTGGGTCTAAAAACATACCAGATTGTATTGGCTGCCACTGGTGGCGTTGGTTGATCAAGTACACTGATTCTGGTTCTTCCTCTACTTCCTTGTATACTACTTTTAATCTAGGAAGTGAGGGGCAGCTTTCCGTAAGATGATCGTTTGTACAGATGGCACATATTTGGACTGTATCAAGTGGACACTCCTTGTGACTATGTTTTTTTCTGCATCAGGGGCAGAAGATTGCCAAATTCTGTTCTGCCTCCATCTACTTCTGTTTGGCTTGCATAATATCAAGTTGTGTAGTTAGTGTCCCTAGAATATCAGTTTTAAAATTTTCTAATAAATTTCCAATCTCCACACGCGTTACTCCTTCTGTTGATATTTTATTGTCTCTTGCAAACCGATCATATTCTGCCGGTTTTATTCTTGTGCTGCCTCTCGAACTCCTGATACATAAATCAATAATGTCAGCAAAATTCTCTTGATAAATATCCCCTTTTCCCATGATATTTAATGTTTCAATCCACTGTTCCTTCATGACCCTTATCAATGCAGTTTTTAACACATTATCAGGTAAAGGTAGTGATGCATAAGGCGATCTTTGTAAATTGTATTGAAAACATTCCACATATTCTTCTAATTTTTCATTTGGTGTGGCTGTCATTTGGAATATTTCGTCTTTCAATTCCTCGACCTACAATAATCTTGATATTTTTTTAAGAAGGATTCTTTCATTTGATCCCAATTGTTGATGACCCCACCACCTAGTCCCATAAACCATCTTAAAGCTGCCCCCTTTAAAATAGAGGGGAATAATTTTAATTTCTGGGGATCGATGGCATAATCATATCCCCTTCACAACACATCAAATTCGAATAAAAATGTATCTTGATCTTCTGATGTGAGAGCGTGAAATGTAGGGATATGTTGAAGAGGGATAACTTTCATGGGTGCATTTGCTGCAGAATCTACTATAGGATATTGTAATGTAGAGGTTTGAGTATTTGGTTGGTTCTGAGCCATAGGATCGAATATATGCCAATAACCTTCTGGGATATCTAGGAGGGTATTCCTAGGTTGAGAGGGAACGATTTTAGCAGGGATATTCTTTATGGCACTTCCTTTATCTGGGATAAGAGGAATACCTGATGTCTGAGGAGATTGGACTCCTTCAACAATGATTTTCGCAGCGCTCCCCTTATCTGAGCTGTTTAATGGCTGATCTGTTCCAATGGGAGATTTTGGTTCCTCGGTTTCCCCTGTTTCTCCTTCTCCTTCACAAAAGTTGCTGAAATTCCCTTCCTGCAATAGTTCTGGAGTAGAATTTTCAATTTCTTGAAAGTCCTGCTCTTCAATTTGACTATGCACCTCAGCAAAGGCTACAAATGGTGATCCTGTGGCCTGAAGGGAACTAGTAGGTTGTTTAGAAATGATTTTCCTGCGACCTACTGAGGGCTGAGATTCTATTTTCTTATATATTTTGTCTATGAAAGTTGTTCGGCCAAGGGTCACTGACCCCTTAGCATTTTCGGGTTTGGATGGAAACTTAATATTCTTTTCTGGTTTTTTCTGCTTAGTCATGCACTCAAATGAACTACTAAATTCTATTCAAACAAAGCAAGAGCAAATCTGTTAGGAAAGCGGACAGTGGAGCAGGGCTTTTACATGCTCCGCACGCAGGTTCTTACCTTCCGTTTTTAAGATCCAACTCTTCCCTAGCAGGTTCGTACACTACTCTGAAAAAAGACAAATGGCTACACTCTTTCCCCGGCAACGGCACCAAAATGTAGAGCTATAAAAAGGGTCTCTTTCACCTCTAATTACCTCACATTAATATGTCAATCCGGGAGCGTTTGGTTATTTCAAAGAGTGACTCAATCTGAGGCTATTTGTCAGAGTAATGCTAGTAGTACAATGTTCTACGAAAATACAAGAGTAAACTGATGCTTGTCTATGACTAAGTTACTTCAAATGACTAAAGCACATTCTCTTAAAGCTAGGCAACTTTATCAGTCAAGGGTTCGACAGCAATAGCCCATCCCTTTGGAAACTGATGGAAATGAAATTAGAGCATGGACCATGGGTCTGGGAGCGAGGTAGTAAATGCGAAGGCTCACTACAGCCACAGATCGTCTCTCACACCAAATGCGAGTAAATGAAACAACAGATAAAAAGGGAACGGCAAATAGGAAACTGAACAACAAATCTAGAATGGAACAACAATGCTTAAAATGGAACAACAATCGTATAACTAAACCTCGCGAGCAATAATCAAACTTTATCTTATCAACTCAAATGCACTCATTGTAATCAAAACTCCAATCTTTCATTCTCCAAGCAAATCACGCAACCAACTAATGGAACAACATTAATTACTAATTATGGAACAACATTTGGAAATCATACGCACACAACACCCTTGAAAAGTAATCTGATTTATCAACAGGAATTACAACTGTGTTTCAAAATGGAACAGCATGAACACATCTTTAAGATAATTTCCTTAACACAAATACACAACATAAAAGCTCCGTAACAAAATGATAACAATGTTCAATTAAGTCTAATAATATTGGATGAACTCTGAAAGTATTGATGATATAATGCAGAGTCAATATAAAGAACCTTAATGAACGAATCTTAACAGAGCATATGATGTAACTTATAAAGCATATCAGATTACCAACTAATGATGATAAGCAAACCACGTAGAAATCAAATCGTAGTGATACAGAAGCAAGTGTCCTCTGGGGCTGGGCCCTTAGCCTCAAGGGTACACCGCTTTAAGTTAATCCAGACGCAGAGATAAGATAATCACCAAGTTTATATTAATGCATGAAACAGAAAGTACAATGAGCCAAGTTCAACGAGACTTGGTGATCAAAGTTCAGTCTTTAACAAAAAGTTACATAAAAGCATAATCCCCAAAGCTAACAGTGTCGTCCCTTTATATAAGGGTGATGGCGGAGATGTCTAAGTAACAAGATAAATAAAGTAGCGATCCCTCAGGATCGAAGATCCTGAGGGATTCGCCAAACTGTTAACCCTTAATCACTTCTTTTCTCCTCCGCCGAGCTGGTGCCTTCTCCTCCTTTTCCGGACCGGTTTGCTTCAACCTGCTTAGCCTCGTTTGCACTCGGTCCTTCGTCAAAGGGACAACAGTTACCCTGTTCTTGTCTTTTTCTTTGGAACAGCAACTCCTCGTTTTTACCCTTTCCTGCACAGGAGAATGACAAATATCAGCGGTTAAGTCTTGCATACTAATTCCACATATTTTATCATAATTCTCTATTGTTTTCCACATTCATGATGTAAACGATTCACAAGTCCCACTAAAAAGCCATTGAAATAATCATTAAAAACATACCTTTTTAGTACTCCACAACCTGGACGGTGCAGTGTGTGGATTTTCGCTAGATGATGCCTGGTTGCCCCTTTTCACCTTTGGCTCCTTCTTCTTCTTCTCTTTCTTCTTCTTCTCCTTCTTCTTCTCAGTTACTTGATTTTTGGCTTTATCAGCTTCATCAAGCGAAGAGGAAGGAGGAGAGGGAGAATTGGATGAAGTAGAAGGTTTGGGGGTAACTCTAGTATCATTTAGTTGCTGACTTGATTTTTCAGGAATCACGGTGTTCTGAACGACAGAGGTTGAGAAGAGCCATACGGGCAAGCCGATTGTCAATCCTGGAAGTGACAATGTGGCCATATGGGGTGCACCAACATCTCCTCAAGAGGAGAAAGGACTAGGATTTCCTCCGAAGGGGAATCCTTGGTTGGTGGACTCCATTTTTCTCAACCTAAGACCAACGCAGGAAAGGTGATGTTTATTTCGATTAAAATAAATTTTAGACGCTTTGACACAACTTGTTTTTTCAATTTTTAAGAGTCGAGAAAAAACAAAAGATGACTCTAGTCGGCTTCGATTTTTAATGAGCTTGAAGTGACAAGTGCATAGATGGACCTTTTCCTTTAAGGAGTCTGAAAAGGAATGAAGGAGACTACTCTGGAAATCTAGACAGAGGGATTACCAAACCAATCGTAAAACTGCAGAATACTTTTTACTGTACAGCAGTCAATCTTCCCGAATGTTGTGTTTAGTGCATTGCGATCGATAGGGCGGCAGACACAGCTTCCTATGGATAAAGGATAAAGCCTATTGTGGTCTCCCAATATATACTCGACAGTACGTGGGAGCACAAGTCTGTACTGGCACTTATCATCTCAAAGTGGGGGAATCACCCAACCAGCAATGAAAACAACAGTTACCAGGTTTTATGACGCCGGAATACGTCTCTAGCCTAGACTTCTAAACGTTGTGCGTTATGTTCCAAAGCATTTTGAGATTCATTAAATTTATTTTAAATTTTATCTTGCTTAAGAAATTTTCCTTTCAGGTTCACCGCATGATGTATATATACAATTCCTAAAATGCAATCTAAGATGACAAAAAATCGTTTAATCTTCTTTTTGCAATGAAAATCCTAGCTACTAAGGAAAGAGAGACAATATTCTTTCAACATAGAGCAGAGAGCACACACTATATGCACTCTCCTAAATCAAACCAAAAAATAGTCTAAATGAAAATGCACATGCATGTATTTGTTTTCAGCCTTCTTAATGTGTGAATGATAAAAATAAAGCTAAGCGCAAATCTGAATTATTTTCAAAGAGACATTACTAACAAGTTTCTTTTCAAGACAAAATGAAGACAATGACGACACTTTGTTATTTGGAATTGAAAACTTGCTTTCGACACTTGAAAAACTATTAATTCAAATCAAATACAAGAGTAACAGTGTAATCGACTATCAAGAATAATCGGATTGTCTTCAATGACTGAAAACGACACTTGCAACACTTCCAAATCAAGAAACGATAGTTCAATTACGCTACTACTTTGTAAAAGAGAACTGAAAATGACTCACAATACATAAAAACATTTACAGTTCTTTGCACAATGGAGGCAGAATAATGGCAAGGAAGGGGGTTTCCAACAGAGGTATACTGACTACAGACAACAAAACCCCTAAATAGAGCTGAAAAGAGTGAAAAAACCAAAGTTTTTAGGAAAAATTAGCCCTTTCTGATCAGCGCACCTGTTACACAGGGATTCGAGTATGCATCCCACCTACAGCACACGGGAAGTGCGATGCATACTGAGATCCTTGAAGAGAGGGTGCGATGGTACAGTGCGAGACTTTTGATCCAGTTCTTGATCATAGTTTGCAGCACAGTTCAAGGATTTTGGCCGAGAAAGTGGTAATCAGTAAATAAATCATAGGGGTAGATCTAAGGAGGTTACTAGAGCCACCACAAGGGCAATTAGAGAGCTAGTAAATCGATTGTTCAATTCATAAACAAAACCCGGAGATAGACTGAAGCAACATTGATCTACTTTTCACTTGCATAGCAAATGCAGTTCGAAGGCTAGCTGGCTTGACTTCAGGATCCGTCTGTAAGTTTATAAAGCAAACAAATATAGACAATAAACAATCTATTCGCTCCCCAGTGGAGTCGCAATTTTCTTATCGGGAAATCTAGTGTTTATGCAGAGCTCCTAGTCCCACTAAGGCTGGTAGCTACCTTAGAAACAAACAAAATAAAACCACTTTCGTTTTCCTTTACGAGAGATAGATAAGAGGGGAAAGAAGGAGACCATCCTCTGTCTTGCGCTTGGTTCCTTGCTTGATTCCTCTCCCTTCTGATAGATCTTTGCCACTTGCTTCCTTGTTTACCCAGCTTCAAAGAGTACCTGTAGAATCAAAGCAGCATAACACTATTCAAGAACAGAGATCTACTAGCATAAACAATATAGGACCAGATATATATTGACCACACAAATGCATATATCATCAATCATACAAGAATGCGGAGGAAAACGCGAATAGCTTTATTAATAATCAAGAATAGAAAAGAGGATTACAACCAATTGTTCTGACCCAGCGTCATCCTCTCAGCAAGAAAGCCCTTCTTCACCTCATGAAAAGCTTAGATCACCCAACACTATGATGTTACACCAAGAAACCAGTAGCACTTCCTTACAAGATACAAAATTCCAGCCTCCAGATCTCTGGGATGAGCGATCCATATATAGATGTTTGCAAGGTGGGTGAGTCAGCTTTTGAGATTTGATTAGTGTCCTCTCTCTGATAGTTCTTGATTCCACTTGGAGATTGATGATCTCTTACTCATCCCCGGGCGAGTGCAGAGAGGCAAGTGTCACAGGAGAAGTTTCTGGAAGATTCCATGATCCTCCACCTCGCAGATTGACCCTTCCATTTGTCCACTATCACCCATCGCACCCCATAGAAGGGATCTTTAGTATGCATCGCACCTCCCATGTGCATTTAGGTGGGATGCAGCGCACTTTGACCATGGAGCAGGTGAGATGGTCCAGTTTTGACCAGTTCTAAGTAGTTTTTCATGGAGAACTTCAGGGAGATGTTGTAATCAGTTGACCTTGTTCTTTTAGGGGTTGGAACAACACTTTTAGGGACTTAGGAGCCCTTGGTTTATGGACATTTATTATTGGGGTTGCAGTGCCCAAAAATGTCTATAACAGTTGCCCCCTAAAGCATGAGTTCGTTAATCTTTTGATGTCGGGTGAAATGCTTTATCATGAGGATCTGAAGTTTTTTTGAGCTGGAAGGCGACCTGTAATAAGATACAATACAATACATTATCCTCATAATATTTTCATGATCTAGCTGAGGCAGGCATTCCCATGCTCAGCTTTATAAATTCATTTTTAGTACATAAGACAGACAATCGTCTGAGTTCAGAATGATGATTCTGGTGGAGCCATCATCCCTTAGGTTGGATGATTATCTGTGCAATAATGATGTACATTTGATGTCTTTATTTTCCTGAATATATATCGCAGCCCGGATGGATGAAACTAGATCCGGGGTCATCAATCTCGTTCGATCTTCACTCAAAGTACAAGTCGATCCATGTGAGAGATGTTCTGGAGTCAAACATGGAAATACATACTAGCCAATTATGTAAGTTGTTAACAGGCGTGAGAGGAATCACCGATAATGATGATGACCCTCAAGGTACTACAGTACAATTCATGTGGTGTGATAAGGAACTTGGCATTGAACACCATGCAAAATCCTTCGGTCGAAGGCCATTGATGTAAACTTGTCGCCGGAAGTGAGAAGCTTGCCATTGAGGCATGCAAGCTTCAAAGTACTGAAAGGGTTGTTCCTAGATCGACTTCTTGGATAATGAGATCATGTCGACAAGAAGCGATCTATCATAGGAGGGCCTTAGTGAATCCCACATCAATGACACGGAATGGAGAAAATGATTTTAATGGAGGTGAAAATGATCTGATGATATAAGGTTCAGGGTGGTGGTCATGAAAGAATGGAGCGTAAATGTATTGCAGTGGATGAGACACAAGTGAATTATCTGAGTGACTTCTTTTGGAAATATCGACGACACTGACATGATGGATTGGTAGTGTTAACCCCAAATATGGATGGTGTGATGGACCCATGGTGATATGACCAGTGAACGGAACAACCCAACCCACCTCGGATGCGGAGTGAAAGTGTCATGTTCAAGAGCGACTTGCTACCAATAAAGTTTCTTCAAGTTTTCTTCCCAATTTTTCCCCAGTCATTGCTGACTAGTACCTCTTTATTTTTGTCAAGCTTGAGGAGGATAACATATGCTTGTTCTATAATTTTCCCTTAGGGCAAACCCATCGCTATGTTTTAACGAGCCTAGCGATAGTGAAACTCGTTCTTATCTGTATGGACAAGTTTTTCGCTATTCGGTTTTAACGACTTTAACGACAAAGATAACTCGGTCCTTTTCAATTTTAGAGAGTCTGAAAAGGGACGTAAAGAAAACTCTGACAATCCTTTTTCATCATATAATCCCTTAGGTCTGTAAAAGTATAAAATAATACAGAAGGGATGAATTTTCGGTACTTTTAACGAGCCGAACAAAACAAGCGCTCGATCTTTTTGTGTAATAATCCCTCAAGTCCAAAAATATTAAAATCTAAGGGATGGATAGCATTTACGGTCACTTTAACGAGCTGGAGAGGCCAATTTCTCGGCAATCTTTTCATATTTTACGAGTCAGATGAAAAGAGCTTAAAGGAGACTCGTTTTTCGAGGAACGAGTGATAAATTTTGGTAGCAGCTAATTCCAAGTAAGGTTTGGAATTTTCCAATCATGGCAGTGTCACAAGGATGGCTAACAGGATCACTCTTCGCAACGGTTCCTCAAAAAGGGTAAACAATCAAATGGAGGTCCCTGATAATAATTCTTATTATGCAAAGAATAGTAATGGTGCTTATATTCCTAGCTAACGTATTTTTCATGTACATTGGTAAAGGTCTTGAGAGTTATTCCCAATGTTAAAAATGTGGTAATGTTGTGCAAATATCAGTAAAGATAAAGACCCTAATAGAAATTCATCCATTGGTAGAAATCTCTCATAATCAATTGGCCTCATTATGATAGGTGTAAGCTTAGTTTAAAAAAATAATAATTATCAAACCTTTAGGAACTGACATATTATCATACTTTTATATATCTATATTGAAACAATAAAAAACCTTCACATAATTTTAATTTTGAGTGTTTTAATTTATCTCAATATATGTAAAATAGTGGCCACATAAACAACTAGAACTTTAAAACATTAAGAAGGATATACTCTTTGAAACACATAAATATAATTGCATAAGGCCACTAATTACATACCGCTTGGCCAATGCTATGGTAAATTCTCTGCGTTTAAACCAAATAAAATTCTCCACATGTTATGGTAAATTCTTTGCATATCAAAATATTTTGACAAAATTTTGGCACCACAATTTGTTCCACCTTAATTGTTTCTTCATCTACCAATGGGGGTACGTGGAGGCATCTTTGGATGCCCATGGCATCGGTCATATTGGGATGCTACTCCTCGACCCCACAACACATTCAAATCTTTTAGTTCTCAAATTCCATTTATGGATCACTACATCCCACCCTTCTCGTTCTTAAACACTCCCATATGATGCTCATTCACGTGTGTATACGTAGAGTCCACGGATAGATTGTAAAGGAATTGAGCTTTCTTTCAATTTTTTCTTTGATATTTTTGTATTGTAATGGTATAGATGGTGGGTGAAAATCTGTTTGATTTGTTCTTTTTTCTATTGAATACATTGTTCCAAATCATCAATTACTGAAAATAATCATGAGATTGAAGTATATGGCTCCATCCTTGCCCGAGCTCTCCTCTTTGTTTTTTCGAGGGTTTCTCGTCTAGGGTTTGTGCTATAAACCTGCTAAGTTATTTTAGTGTGGGGTTTTCGTGGTCCAGTTTTTGTTGATAAACTACAAGTTGGTCAATGATATTTATAATGTAGACCCATATTTACAGTAAAATTCAAATGGATACAGTTTGATATTTTAGATAAGAGTTTCTATGAGCTTATAATCAAATAGTAATCATTGGTCTTTGTTAGAACTATTTTTGGTATATTTCGGAAATTACAATGTAAATTCATGTTCACAGTAAAACAAAAATCGATATAGTTCTAGATCTTAGACAAGAGTTTCTATGTGATGACAATCAGACATTAATTTATTGTCCTCCAACAAATTATTATCAACTTATATTGTAGAGTGTTACATTGCCAATACCTCCCACTCTCTCAAATTTAAGTTCCATAGTCATGGGGAGCACCATAAAGGCTATAAAGGTATTTAGAAAGATGATTATAAACTTAGATCTAGTTGAAACATGACACTATTTATATTGGCACATCAACCTAACCGCTACTCTCTTAAGTGGAATTGACATCTTATTGTTGTAACAATGTATCCGAGTCTTATTGATCCTAACCAAATCCAACACTAGAAGGAACAATTGGAGCAACATATAGTAATTTATGGAACAAGAAATCCAATGGTAGGTTGAGTTAGGGCTTGAAAATTAGAGACCATGAGTGGTAGTTTGTACCTATGGTATGTAGCCTCTTGTGTGTTTCTATAGGAATTTTCTGTTAAAAAAAATAAGATAAGTATTCATGGGTTAGTTCACTTGCTACATGGGTTTTCTCTTGTAACATTGTGGAAAAGGAGAGAAGTGGGAGTGAGAAAAATTGGATAGTTCCAGATCCAATAATAACATCCTTTCTTCAATAACTTAACTCTTTTCATTGTATCATAGGTGTTGCGGCTTGATTTAAGCTATAACGATCTTAGAGGACCCATTCTAGAATCCCTTAGAAATCTTAGAATGTTGCAGAAGCTGGATTTGAGCTCTATTTCCCTCATAGGCCACATTCCTACAACTCTTGTGAACTTGAAAAACTTGGACTTCATAGCTCTCAGTAACAATAAGTTTACAGGTAGATTCCATCCTTTGCTTAGAAGTTTACAGAGCCTCCAATACTTCATAATAGATAACAATCTAATGTTTTATGCATTGCCTTTTGAACTTGGAAAGCTAAGAAAGATTAGGAGCTTAGGCTTTCTAGTTCTAAGTACTCAGATTAAATACCTGTGACTTATGGAAAAAGTTTGAATCTAAGCTCTTTGAATTAGGAGAGAAATAGGTTATCAAGAAGGATTCCTTCCATTATGGGTCATATTTCTCACATGTACCACCTTAATCTGAGTGGTAGCATGCTATCAGGGGCACTCGTTGTCTCTTCGGAGTTTTTGCACATGTTAGGTAAGAACATAGGCTTTAAGGGACACCCAGGTGTTGAAGACTCAAAAATCGAGTCTACAACAAGGGGGATAACCACCCGGTCTGGACCTTAAAGCAGATCCTTTTCCGTTTGGAATAGTGGCTCCCACTGGGGATGATGGGACTAGTTTCCCAATCTATTTATGATGGGTGCACTAACGGGATGATGTTTTTATTTTTTGGGTTTATGGGGTGGATGCTTATTCTAAATCTAATCTATCTTTTAACTAACATATGCAATCTATTCTAATGAAATAAAACATATAACTTTAAACTATCCAAGGAGTAACATTTCACTTATGCGATCTAAAATAATTTCTAATAGCAATTGATAATGAAAATCATTCAATCACTACGAGAAAATAATCCATTAAAAATGATTGTTTTGTATAAAAAGTTAGCCGAAACAATTATGGGAAACATATCGCATAATAGTTATTCATATACTCAGCATAAATAAGTTATCACCATACATAAGTGCAATAATGACAACTAAACATTTAGACTTTCATATATCAATAACTGAAAATAATTTATCACTTAGCAGATAAGTAAAAAGTATTAGGAGATAAAAATACCATTGGTAATAAGTTCTACTCATGAGCTGCAACAATATAGATTCATCTTCAAATCACTCAACATCCACAAAGAGTACAAAAGTGCATTTTATAAGCAGACATCAAACTCATATAAAAATAAATCTTGTTCCATTCATTTTATTAAAACCTACTCAGTGGGGGGCAAACTGCACGTTTTGAAGAATTGTTTTTGATAAAACTCTGGATCCCTCTCTAAATGCAATGAGAGGGGTTACATACTACTTTATGAAATCTAAAAATAAATATTACAAGAATAGATGAGGAGGTTTAAATGACCTGCCTCATTTTAAGAAAAAAATGAACTAAACTAAAACTAAACTATATCTATGATAAATCCTACATCTGCTCCTTTAAATTGCAAATATCCAGCATCGGTTTCGAAAGCGTCGGTTGGCTGACTCATCTTTTAACTGTCCTGCAATTACGGTGTTGGAAATAGCTGGCACTATCTTCTTGGAAGAGGCTATGAGGCATTTCAGGGTCATCCATTGATTATGTGGATTTACCAGGTACTTCCAGTATGTGTCCCATTTTATCCTATTTACCTGTTTAATCAATTCTGCCTTTCCTTCTGCTGTTTGCTTCCACTTTGTCTGAAGCTATTGTGCCTTTGGAAGGAAGCCCAGAGTAGTCTTAGATATCAAATTGGCCTTGTGCAGGTTTTTTTTTATGCACTCAATGACACTGTTTATTGTTGTCGTTGTCTCTTCCATCGCCTATTCTGCTTCTTTAAGCTAGGAATCCCATTTCGCAAATAACAGTTCTTCGTGCAATTCGTCAATTCTGGGCAATTCCGCTCTTTTCCCTTATTTTGATCTCTACCGGTTTAAGAAGTCTGGAATCTTCTTAAGAATTGAATCATAATAAAGTAGTAGATCTATGACTTGATTCGTAATATTATCACTTATTTCACAATGGGAATTCCATTGCAAGATCTTTTAACAGAGTAATTCTTCCTGCTACAAGAGTTGGGAATTAAGAGTGAGTGCTTCTGTGATAAATTCTCCAATCTTAGGATCATCCTTATGAAGTTATATCATAGCTTGTAACTATTCCTCTTTATTGGCCAATCTTCTTTGATGATCGAATTGCATCTGCTAGAAGTCCTGGTGGAGTTTTCCCAATTGTACCTCTGCTTCTTGGCTGATGCTGAGCTGTTGTAGTTGTTGTTCTAAAAATAAAATCTTATCCTCTTTCTCTTTTAGTAGCATCTAAACTTTTGACACTTTATCAATTTTTCCCGAAGCGTACGCTCCTGCGATCTAAGAGAGCCTAGTTAGATTTTCCGACGGGTTTGTAGTTGGATCCTTCCAAAGAACATCCAGAGGTTCATCCTCAGGAAGTGAGCACGACATCTATTTTTCATTTTTTCCTTTGTCTCCTGACAACAACCTTATGTTGAGGGCTATAAAATACTCTAGAGGAGGAATCTATTCTATCTTTAGTACAATTTCAGATGACGGAGCAATAGAAATATGCTCTGTTTCCTAAGTATTAATAGTCACTTCTACCACCATCTCTGTGGGCATCTCTCTTGGGTTTGTTAGTGGTTGTGCGCTCTATTCCTTAGTGTTGATTAACTTATTAAAATTCTCCCATTCACCTTCTAGGTCCACTACAAGTGGCGTATGGCTTTGTAAGGGGAGTGGGAATTTCAGCTTGTTTCAGGTACAAAACCTACTGGTCAGGCTTCTCTGTAGATTGAGTTGTATCCTAATTGATCCCTGACTTCTACTGTGTTCACTCTTGGACTGATCATCAGACTTTTTAGCTGATTCCTTTTCAGAATTTGATTTAGACTTCTCTTCTTTTGAATTACCACTTATGCTAACACTGGGAGTAGGCTCCCTTATTGGTTCAATGAGCAACTGGACCAACGGGACCTTTGTCAACCTCTGCTTTCTATAATTGTCAAACTTTTGGAGTTTTTCTTGGTCAAACTATATTCGTGCCATATGTAGAACCTCTATGAAAGTGTTCTTTTGTAGAAAGACATTGTCAAAGGGATATTCTTCATTGGTAAACACTTTTATTTTAACCTTTCTATTGAAATTACTTACAACACCAAAGGGATCATACTGCCTCCTCGGGAACTTTGGTAGTTCTAAACATAACATATTATCGACCTATTTAAAAGCATGACCTAAGTCAAATAATGCAAAATCTCTACATACAATAGGAAATTGAAGCCAAATGGCCTTCTTAGAATCTTTTAGTACTTTTCTCATTCCCCCAACACCACAGGTCTGGTAAGCTATTTCCTTGGCCATTAGTTTGTTGGGGACATAAAAAGGAAGGATGTGGGGTGAAGCAATGCTTCCAAATAGCCTGATGTATGTGAAAAACTCCTCCGCAAACCACCTTCCCAAAGGGAGAATGTCAACTTCAACTTCTGGGGAAAATATTGGGCCATCTCTGTTGTAGAGCATTCTATGGATAAGGAGCATAACTCCATGACAAATATTGTAAAAATGTGGGATGAAATTGGATTCCCAAAATACTTCGTTGTAAACCTGAATGGGAAGAGGATTTTGCACTATCTACTTCCATCCCATGATAGGATAATCGGAGACAAAAAAAATGGCATCCATGACGTAGGCACTTAAAAATAACAGGGGGTAAACCCTTGAAGTAAAACTTATTTTAGTTTGATATCCTAAAATAGCACAGGCTAAATTATTTGATAAAATTTGGGCCCAATCCATTATGGTGGCCGCATCCAATAGAGGTAACCACTCTGATGAAAACTTATTGATGTTTGGTCTCCCAAACAATCTACACAACATTGCGGTGGCAAAAAAATAAGGAGAACAAAGAGAGCCAGTGGCGTACATACCATTTTTATCCGTCTTCAATCTTTCCTCATTGTTTGACTAGTGCTTTGTACAATCTGCCAAGTCTTCGTTCTCCTTGACAAATTTTTCTACAAACTGCTTGTTGTAGGTAGCCTGGGGTTCTCGCAAGTGATACATACATCTCAAATTTCTTGGGGTAAATGACCCCATGAGATATATCTACATTATCTACTTGTTATAGAGATTTTTGTGCCTTGCAGCTATAAGCATGAAATGTCCATAATCCAAGGGATCCAAAGTCCCTAAAGATGTTGTTGCAGCTCCTAAAGGAACAAGGTCAACCAATGACAGCTCCTCCCAGAAGTTCTCCACCAAAAACCACTCAGAACTAGTCAAATCAGGATCAATTCAGAAGCTCCACTAGCTGTCTGCGTTGCAAAGTACCCAAATACACTGGCTAGGTGCATTGCAACGCACTTGAATGCACTACCCAGGTGCGTTGAGCAGGAAATGACAAGTGGCAGAGTCATTCAACGAGGTGGAAAGACCATGGAAGCTTCCAGAATCTTCTCCAATAACACTTGCCTCACTGAATTCGACCAAGTGATGAGTAAGAGGCTCTCAGTCTCCAAGTGGAAGCAAGAACTGACAGAGAGAAGCCACAAGTCAAAACATAAGCTGACTCATCCTCTCTGCTTACATCTATATATGGATCCCTCATCCCAGAGATCCAGAGGCTGGAATTTTGTACTTTGCAGAGAATTGCTGTTGGTTTGAGATTGAG
The DNA here is from genome assembly GCA_031772625.1 of Pinus tabuliformis. Taxonomy (NCBI): domain Eukaryota; kingdom Viridiplantae; phylum Streptophyta; class Pinopsida; order Pinales; family Pinaceae; genus Pinus; species Pinus tabuliformis. The sequence continues at coordinate 3,467,932 of CM062815.1, read as the reverse complement.
ATTAGTACATTGGGTGATTTATGCTTTGTTGGAGGAGAGGAAGGGATTCCTTTGCTGGGAGGTAGATGCTGGATCGGGACTCACTTGGTTGTATCTCCTCTTGGACTTTCTTATCATATCAATAAAATTATTTTGAGTTTCTCCTACATGCTGTGTATCAATGATGTTTTGTCATATTTGCATGTTTAGCTTAATCTGATCCTGAGCTTTTTATGAATGTATATCTATACCTTCGTGTAGTTTCTCTCTCTTGTGATCTTGCAGGAATTCGGTGAAGCTGGGCCAGTAAGGGAGCTGGGAGCTGGGAGCTATTGAAGAGAGGAGTAATTGGATCAACAAACTAGCGAAAGACACAGGTTAGTTACATCCTTTCTCCTCATTTACATTTCATAAAGAAGAATACTCAAGTAGTTTTCCTTGTTTGTTGCTAAGGCACTATCACACCTTAGAGTGGGATAGGGGTGTTCTGAATAGATACTTTTCCCAACAACAAATTGGCGACTCCACTGGGGAACGTATCTAGTTAGTTTATTTGTGTTTCTATTGTTGTTCTTCTCATAAGCTTAGGAGTGGCGAATCGAACTGCATTTGCCATTTACAAATGCAAAGTAGAGATCTGCCACTCTAGTCCACTCACTGGGCTTGTTTATGATCTGAACAAGCTGATCCACAAATACTCTAACTACCCTTTGTGATAGCTCTTAGTCCTCCTTTAAATCATCCTTCTAATTGTACCTTATTGATAGCTTTTATCCGGCCAAAAACCTCAAATCAAACTGCAAACCGTGACCCAGAACCCAGAGACAATTCTCGTTTCTGCTTCAGCGCAGGCTCTGTGAAGAGACTCTGAATTTCAACGCAGGTCCTGAGAGGGCTACCTGCGCTGCAATTCAGTTTCTCTGTGCAACAGGTGCGCCGATCAGCCTTTGCCCTGTGCAGCTGTGGTTCTTTGCATCCTTGTGTTCAGTTTTATCTCTGATTTTTGCAGCCTGTTATCAGTGTGTGTAGCTATCTGAAAACCCCTTTTCTCTGCCTTAATTCCGCCTCAGTTGTATAAAAGAAACTGTATTTGTTTTTGTGTATTTGTTACATCATTTGCAGTTTCCCATTACAAAAGTAAACTAGTCATACTGTCGCTCCTAGATCTAGACCTGTCGTAAGTGTCGTTTCGATCTTAGGAGTAAATTTGTTTGCTGTTGAAAGTTGATTGCGCTTTTACTTTTGTCTTTTGGTTTGAATTTGTGAATTTCTAGTGTCGAAACAAGTGTTTACTTCAAAATCATAAAGTGTCGTAATCGTCTTTTTGATTTCAAAAAGAAACTTGTTTGTGTTTTCACTTGAAATCGAATTCAAATTTGTACAACAGCTTTCTTTTTAGGCATCGATATTAAGAAAGTGAAAACAAATACATGCATTTGTGCATTTGCATTTTGACAGTTTTCATGCTTTGATTTAGGAAAAGTGCATTTACAGTGTGCTCTATTCTCTTTGAGAAAAGTTTGTGTCTTTCTTTTCCCCTGTAGCTAGGATTTTCATTGTTGAAAAGAGATAAAAGCTTGCTTATCATCTTTAGACTGCATTTAGGAATTGTATCTACATCTCGTGGTGATCCAAAAAGGAAAACTTCTAAGAAAGATCAAACTAAAATAAATTGAATGAACTTAACAACGCTTTGTAACTTAACGCACAACATAGATGTCTAGGCTAGAGACGTGTTCCGGCGTCGTAAAACCTGGTGACTGTTGGCCTCACTGATGGTTGGGTGATTCCTCCTGAGAGATGATAAGTGCTAGTACGGATTGTGCTCCCACGTACCGTCGAGTATATATTGGGAGACCCCTATAGGCATAAAACCTTTATCCATAGGAAACCATGTCAGCCACCCTACTGATCGCAATGCACTGAACACAGCATTCGGGAAGATTGACTGCCCGTACCTTAAAAAGTATTCTACGGTTTTGCGAAAAGTTTGGCACACCCTCTACCTAGAAATCCAGAGCAGTCCCTTTCGTTCCTTTTCAGACTCCTTAACGGAAAAGGTCCATCTGAGCACTTGTCACTTCAGGCTCATTAAAAATCGAAGGAGACTAGAGTCATCTTTTGCTTTTTCTCGACTCTTAAAAATTGAAAAAGCAAGTTGTGTCTAAAGCGTCTAAAATTCATTTAATTCGAAAACATATTTCCCCTTTTGTATTTTAGTTGATCGAGTAATCCGCAATCGTGGAAGAAAGTCAATTGAAACCCCATCGTTCGCGGAGGCTTACGAGTCAACCGTCTTTGTCTCCGGAATCGAAAATAGTACGGACAAAATGAACTAGTTTAACCGGTTTGAAATCTCCTATTAAAGTTAGAACAAGTGTTCCAACAACATCTGAGGTTCCGGTTACTCCAAACATTTCTGGAAACCCTGCCTCTACAGAAGAAGTTCAACAGCCACAGACGGACAGTGATACTGATCCTATTCTGAGAGTAAACACTTGTGTTACTGAACCAGTTCCATCTGCAACCGGTTCGGAGTGTCTTGCTCTTCAAACATCTGTCGTTGTCGATTCAACCCCTTCTTCAGCACCAGAAATATTTTACGGACCTGACGGTCTTCCCCTTCCACTTGGTTTGATTGCGATAGAGGAAATTGTAGAAGATCCACAAGCAAGTACTCCAACACATTTTTGAGTCGGGTCACTCTATTTCCTTCGACATCAGAAGTTAGTCTACCACCAGTGGAAGTTGCTGTAGAATCGCTAGGTAATCTTTTGGATAGACTCAAAATGTCTGAACAACCGTCAACATCTAGGACTGTGTCGACTGACACAGCGACAACAGAACTCCCTGCCGTCACTCCGACAATGTTTGCCGGCGTACCATCTGTCCCGACTAGCTCACAACCGCTAGAAGGAGTCCATCCAGGGGGTATTTCGACAGTATGGTCCGTTCCTGTTTGTTCCTCCGGAATAATATCCGGCAACTCTTATGTTGAGACTCGCCAAATTGATCCATTTTGAGGTCAATTTGGGCAATCTAGTCCCCAAGGGCAGACAATTCCCTTGAGTTCCGGATTGCCACCGTATAGGGGGCAGTATGCCCTTTCATTACCCCCTCCGGGAGGATATCCATACGGGATTTCACAACAGTATTCAGGTTATACTGGAGTTACATCAAGTGGTTGGGTACCTATACTACCCCAACAACCAAGGGTTGTGTATTCAATGCAACAATGTGTACCTGTGTCGAATATACCTACTACACCGACCATTGTGACAGTGTCACAAGTTCAAACGCTGCATGTTGTATGTCAACCTCAGATTTCTCAGGTTGTAATGGAACAGCCCCTTGACCCTGTGAGTCAACCACAATCGCCGACTGGTGGGGCGACACAGGTCCAAACGTGTACAATTACCCCACACCTTGGTCCAATGGTTAGTATAGCGCAACAGAACATGGCTTCACAACCATGGCTGGTGCAATACCAACAACCACAATTCCAACAAGTATACCAAGGTACTGAGCAGCGGATCTTTGCGAACAGTGGACAGCCGTACATTCAAAACGGTCAAAATCAACCACTTTACAATGGTCATGTCCACCAACCGTATCAGTTGTACCAGCATCAACTACATTATGCTGGTATGCAAAGGCCAACTGCTCAGGCAATTCCATCATATCCTGGGTATGCTTCACCTAACCTGAATCAACAGTTACCATTCGTGGCAACTTTAGAGTTACCTGATTTACACCGGTTAACAAGTGATCCAATTGCTTACACCCCTTGGTGGCCAGCGATCCCTCATAAACTTCCATCAGATATTCCTAAATTTAATGGAAATCCAGGTGTAGATCCATCGAATCACGTGATGAGATTTCATCTATGGTGTTCATCAAACACCCTAAACGATGATTCGATAAGGCTTCACCTTTTTCAGAGGACGTTAATGGGTCCAGCGGCAAAATGGTATATTGAATTGCCTAGAGCTTTGTTCGACAACTTCAGTACCTTAGCCACGAATTTTTTGACCCATTTTCAATTACCAATAAGGTATGAAACGGGAACGGAAATCCTAACCAACTTCAAACAGACAACGGCCACTCACATATCTGATCATATACATGAGTGGCGACGTCGTCGTAGGATGGTAAAAACGTACATTCCCGATCAGCTATTAGCTGAATGGTTTATCAAGTCTTTACTTCCTACCATCACAGAAGATGTGGCAAAGGGGGGAGTCGTAACAGAAGAGAAAGTCATCGCTCGTGCGCGATATCTAGACTTGGTCTATACTCAGTCTGGCACGCTCTACGACAAAATACCTGACGCTCCTAGACCGGAATTCTCAATTCCTCCTCCTCCTAAATCAAACAATGAATCTCACGCCGGTGATGGCGTGATTGGCACGACAAACGCGAAATCGATAAAGGCTACATCCAAGAAGGCCCATAAGATTTCAGATCAGAATGCAAAAGACGAAATTCTTGCTTCGGAAGTAAATGTCGTATGAGCAGATAAAGGCAAAGAAACCAAACAACCAGGAAGGAAGAAGAAACAAGGCAAAGGGAAGAAGAAGAAATAGGGTGAGTCATCTCCTGAAAAAACTTCTTCAGACCCTCCTGGAAATAGGAAACCCCCCTTTGGGTGTCAGATATGTGATGAGAATCACTGGACGAAAGAATGTCCATACAAAGCTGAGCTTAAAAGATTCTTTAAAAGTTCGCAAACCTCAGCTGTGTTAACTGATCCGTTTCCAAATCCAGGAACAAATCTGGTTGATAGTGGAAATGCTTCCTCACCGCAAGTGCTAATGCTATCGATTTCGAAACAGCAGAATGATGCTTTTATTTCGACAAGGAACAAAGATTATGGGAATCCACAGCTGTCGAACAACAAGGATAAAAGTAGTTCGACAACAACTTCGACAGAAGTTGTACCACCCATCATTCCTGAATTAACAATAAAACCGCCAAAGGGAGTAGTACACAAGTTGACATTTAATCCCCGTGCTATAGCGGCGCAGCATTATAACATAGTGGAAGATTTGGCCCAATCGCCATCCGCTATGTCGACTCTTGAGGTGCTACAAAATTGCCCATCCCAAAGGCAGGCTTTGTTATCAGCCATTGGTGGGGTTGATCCTAAGGATTCCAATCTTGTATCCTTTGACCATAAAGGATACGATCCTCAGTTACCAGCCCAACTAGCTTTCCTTACTCAAGTGAAAGCCCTCAACAAAACTGTTCATCGAACAATTATTGATGAGGGGGCATCTACATGTATTATGTCGATGAGTTGCTAGAAAACTTTAGGATCTCCAACCTTGTCACGATCTTCGACGACATTAAAAGCATTCAACGGAAGGTCATATACCCCATATGGTATCCTAAATAACTTGAAGGTTGAACTAGGGGGAAAGATAGTAGAAATAGATGTTGAAGTCATCGATGGAAATCTTGATTACAACATCCTACTAGGAAGACCGTGGATATATGCCATGGCAGCTGTTGTGTCGACCTATTTTAGAAATATTGCATTTCCCTTTCAGGGGGGGATTACAATCGTCGACCAACAAAACTTCCTCCCCAATCGCTCACAAGTTACAGGAAGCATTCCCATGATCCATGGAAGCCCCCATTCACTTCAGAATATCGGAGTAGGCCTACTAAAAGATCCTATACTAATGGGAACTTTCGCTCTTCCACCTCCAATCAATCTGGCGAAAGTAGCATCGATAGGAACCTGCAATATGATATCTTCCACAAAGATTTCAGAAAATGATATCAACATGGATCATGCCATGGTTTTGCCCCCAAGCCCAATAGAAGTATTATAGCAATCAATGTTTCTAGCATGGGAGGCAAACCCGAATTAATGCTCGTCAAGCATTTAGGTAGATAGGTCTAGAGAATATGGTACCCCTTCAGATCCTTGGTCGCGAGTGCATGGAACCGACGAAGGAATTGAACAATCAATGTTGATTGAAGGGGCACCATGGAATGATTGCCACCATCGTTCCCTTCTTCTGGATTATGAAGAAGATACTCAAGATGACCTTTATCATCCTTCAGTTTTTGAATTCCTTTCAAATACTGTGAATACGGTGGATTCCGAGCAAAACGTATCCAACATTGAAGAGACTATAGCCACAAATATCTCGACTAAAACAGATTTTGTAGAGAATATTTATGTTGGCAAATGTTGTTCTCCTTCAGAACTGGAAATATATAACGCTCTTTTTCTTGAATTCAGAGATGTCTTTGCTTGGCAATATAGTGAAATTCCAAGCATCGACTCGAGTATCGTTGAACACGAAATTAAGATGTATCCAGATGTCAAACTGGTATGACAACGGCTCAGGCAGGTGCACCCCAAGAAAGCCGCTGCCATTAAAGCAGAAGTTGAAAAACTTCTCCATGCTGGTTTCATCTACCCGGTTCCTCTAACCGATTGGGTATCGAATATTGTCCCTGTTATGAAGAAACAAGGGACAATTAGAGTGTGTGTCGATTATAGGGATGTAAATCAAGCTTGTCCAAAAGACAACTACCCTACACCCTTCATCGACCAGATAATTGATGAATGCGCCGGATGCAAAATCTTTTCATTCATGGATGGATTTTCCGGGTATAATCAAATAAATATCCGCCCACAGGACCAGTCAAAGATTGCATTCATTTGTCCGTGGGGCACATTTGCATATCGAAAATTACCCTTTGGTTTAAAGAACGCAGGGGCGACGTTTCAGAGGGCAATGAATTATGCCTTCCATGACATCAAGAACATCGTTCAACCATACCTCGACGACCTTCCAGCTCATTCGCGAAAGCGGACTGATCATCCGCAGCATTTAAGAGCGATATTTCTACGTTGCCGACACTACAAGATACGACTCAATCCACACAAATGTGTATTTTGCGTCAGTTCTGGTCGTTTACTTGGCTTTGTAGTCTCCAAGGATGGGATTTTTCTCGACCCGTGCAAGGTACATGCAATCATAAATTTGTCTCCACCTTCAAATTTGCTTCAGATTCAGAAACTCCAAGGGAAAGCAAACTTTCTGAGGAGGTTCATTCCAAATTACGCCGAACTTGCTAAAGGTTATACACGTCTTTTGAAAAAGGAGGTACCCTTCGTCTGGGATCAGGTTGCACAAGCTTCTTTTGATGCTTTAAAAGATTCCCTAATGAAAGCATCATTAATGTATGCCCCCGATTATCAAAGAGATTTTAACCTGTATCTGGCTGCAGCAGATACGACCATTGCAATGGTTTTATTTCAAGAAGTCCATGGAATTGAACACCCTATATATTATTTAAGTAAAAACTTAAATGATACAGAAAGCAAATATTCTTATGTTGAAAAACTAGCGCTTGCAGCTGTTCAAGTGATACAAATATTTCGACACTATGTCCTCTTTCGGAAAACTACCATTCTGTCTGATTGCAACCCCATGACTTATATATTGTCGTGACGGTTTTTGGGGGGGAAATATTCAAAATGGATAGCGATCCTTCAAGAGTTTTTTCACACGGAATCAGTCAAGAGTGCGGACACAACCGACCTTCCTAGAAGTCTAAGACATTCTAATGACAAACAAAACAAACTGGAGCTATCCTTCTGTAAACATACATTATGATATGAGAAATCAAGTGTTTCGTTCTTACCTTTGTCCAAACGCTGTTGTAGAAGTCCAAGCTTTGTTGATCTGGATGAGCTCCTCCTTTTCTCCAAAACCTGTAATCACCAACAGTCAAACAATTAAATAGCACCTGATTATAACATAAAACAAAGCATATTCAACACATAGACCAAGGAGTACATGAAATAACCCATAAACAACAAGTTATTGAGAAGAATGGACCAATTTGCATTAAAGGTAATCAAAAGGAACCATTACAACCTGAGCCTTGGTGTTGTGCAAGCTCCTTCCAGGGTCCACAAGAGTCTTCCTCTACTTTGACAAAGCTCACCCACTTCCAAATAGAACAAGTAAAGATGGCAATCTCTCGTCACAAGCTTCTAAATGGGAGTCCTAATTCCTGCAGCATTTACCCTTAGAAATCTATAGCTTTCAAACCCTCCTCCTTCTGGCCCAATGCCTGTATTTATAGTACTCAAGAGGAGGTTAATCAGGTCCACCATCAATGGGATAATCCCCTCTTTGGGTGGGATAGCTCCCTTATTGATGGGATAAGTTCCTCTTTGATAGGAGTGCATGAACCATCTGGAGGCGCCCAATACACGTCGAAAAACCTTCTAGAATGCTCTAGAAATGACCACAAGTAACTTTTTAAAGATGAAACTTGCGCATTCTAACCTTTACAGGGGGATGCACCTGTCCCTTTACATACAGAGCGTCTTTGGACGCAGCTTTTGTGAACATTGGGAGCGTCCCCGCAGGTAAGGTTGAGAGAACCTGCGTCCCCAGAGATAAATACATTTGTACAAGACTTTCTCTCTTTTTGGAGTTTGACATGGAGGGCAGAGGCATAAGACTTGCCTAAGAGGGTAGCATGACTGTTGATTGAGCCATACTAACTGTAAATAGTCATGGTGATATTTTTTAGTGTAACAAGTTTGATCTGGAATTCGTAAAATCCAAATCAAAGAAAGCTCTAGTTTTTGCAGAATTATTATGCGATCTCCCATCGTCGTCCAACGATGAAACATCTGAAGAATCAATCATGGATGAGAATCTATTTCTGATATCTACAAGCAATGAGTGGTATGGAGATATAATAATTTACCTCCAAACCCAAAAGTTTAAGCCTAACACCTCTCACTCTGAACAGAAACGTATACGATACCAAGCAAAGGACTACATGATCGTCGGTGATACACTTTACCGTCGTGGTATCGATACAGTTCTGAGAAGGTGCCTCACCCATGAGGAGGCCGAGAAAGCCCTGAATGAGTGTCATTCAGGAGCTTGTGGGGGGCATCAATCTGGTTATGCTACAGCACAAAAAATCTTATGACTAGGACACTTCTGGCCAACAATGTTCAAAGATTGCATAACCGCAGTCAGAAGTTGCCATGCTTGTCAAATTTTTGATAGCAAAACCAGAAGACCACCCACACCTCTACAACCAATAGTTGTTGTTGGGCCATTCGCCAAATGGGGCATCGATTTCATGACATGTAACCCCACCTTGACTGGGGGCATGGGTATATCATAGCCGCAGTTGACTATTTTACCAAATGGGCCGAGGCGATGTCTACATTAGATAACACTGGTGAAACAGCTGCCCTTTTCTTTTTCAATCATGTAGTCGCCAGATTCGGCGTACCACAGGCTATAGTCACGGATCATGGATCGCATTTTCGCAATCACTTGATGCTTGAATTAGCTGCCAAGCTAGGATTGTCTCACGACAGCTCTACTCCGTATTATCCGCAAGCCAACGGACAAGTTGAAGCGATCAACAAGGTCCTGAAGCGTATGTTGCAAAGGATGATCGGAGTTCATAAAAGAAGATGGCACCTAATCCTGTACTCAGCCTTGTGGGCTTACCGAACATCGGTAAGGAATGCGACCGAGTTCACACCCTTCCAACTGGTATATGGCCTGGAAGCAGTCCTACCAGTCCAGTGCGAAATCAGGTCTCTTAAACTCGCAATCGATCTCCTCCCCGGAACTTCAGAAGAAGAGGCCCGTTTCTTGGAATTAATCTAATTGGATGAAACCCGTCGTGATGCCGCTTTGGCTAACGAAGCCCATAAGAAACGAGTCAAGGCGCAGTTTGAAAAAAATGTCAAACCCCATGTCTTCTCAGAAGGTGACTTGGTCTTGCTTTACGACCAAGAATCTGATAAATTGGGAGCAGGTAAATTTAATTCTTTATGGATGGAGTGTTAGCAAAAGGAGCCTACGAGTTAATGGATTATGACGGAATTCCACTAGTGCAACCTCGTAACGGGTTGTACCTCAAGCGTTACTATGCTTAAATAGTAACCAATATGCTTTTGTTGTATTTTGTTTTCGCTAAAGTGTTCGTTTTGGTCGAGTAATCCACCTTTTTACATTTATTGCAGATGTCAAACCTTTTGGAGACATGTGTTGGATATGCCGACGGAGTGAGTCGTAATTCGCGGAACCTGTCCTCCGTAGCCTGGGCCATTTTTGATCCAAGCGGCGAGTTAGTAAGTTTCAGAGGTGTATGTATCGGTCAATCAACGAATAACATCGCTGCGTATAGCGCGTTGATAGAACTTCTCTCTGATGCCATCACCCATGGTATACGCCGACTAATCGTCAGGCTAGACTCACAACTCGTAATTCTACAACTCAATGGTATATATTCCGTCTGAAACCCAAGTATTTATCGCATGTTCCTAAGGGTTAAGATTTTGGAAAGAAAATTTGATTTTATTGAATACCAACATATTTCGAGAAACTTAAACACATTAACCGACTCATTAGCAAACTATGTGTTAGATAGACATTTGCGACATTTATAAAAGGAAACACATCATCAATGTTTTACATGTGGATCATATGGCTCAACCAGAATAAAACCCGAAAATCAAAATATATATATATATAGCTGTTTACGGTTTACATATAATGTTCTGTAACCAAGACAAAATCGGTCGCATGCCCCAAAAACTCAAAATGCTAGGGGGCACCCTAGTCTAATGATGCTCGTGATAGCAAGTCACAGCCTGTGCAATCATGCGTAAGAGACGAGTCCATCGTCTAGGCACACCAGTAGTATGTCGCTGTAACTGCAAAGGTAGCTCGTCGATCCTCACATCGGGAATACCGAGAGTAAGGCTCTCAACCTGCTCCTACACAGCTGTGAGAGTCTCGGCCACATCAAGGTCACGAAGGATAACCCTCCCGGCAGCCTCTCCTGCTGGGGCAGCGGCCGGCACTCTCAGACGGACTACTGGACGAACAGGACCAACATCTGCATGAACACAAGAGTTTGATTAAAAGTCTTGATAGAATAAAACACAAGGACATTATAAATAAAAATATTAAACAGTGATATGGTCAAAGATTTTACCAATAGCGCCCCACTGCTCGCCATCCGGTAGTACTAAATCCGGATCACCCCGGAAATCCATGCCAGCATATGGATACTCGACATAAGCCATCTCCTGCCGATCAAACCGCCTGAAGAAGGTATCGGAAAATGAAATCTGAGACTGACCAGCATGCCTAGACATATGGTCAACCCATCTCTGCATACGTGGTTCAGTAGGAGGAGGTATGTCGAGTGCAATGTACTACGGCTGCATCAGTGGTATTTTCTCCGAGGCAAAGGCGGTCAAAATAGAACCAAACCCAAAGTTCTTCAACCTCCCATCCTTTATCTTGGTCAACTGACTCTTGATCACAAGAAGTACTACATCACACCAGTTGAATATTTTCGGTTGAAGGCATTCCAAGGCATGCTGCATATAGGACCTGTTGGCTACATGAAGAGATGCCCTCCTAGCCATCCTACCAAAAGTGAATAGGATAGACCTGAGGGACCTGTCAGCGACGTCTCGGATGATGATCTTGCCGTCTTTACTCGGCTGAGATCCTTCCCTGCAATACTGGCAGACATAATCTCTCACAGAGTCACTCCCTCGGGCCGAACCTGACAAAGAAATGGGGGCACCCCGCCGCGACAAGCCAGTCAAGAAGTAAATGTCTACTGCAGTCAAGGGGATGGATTTGCCCCTAATCTGGAAAACTTGGTTGATAGTGTTAACACCCAGGTTGTTCCCTATGACTCCCAAGGGAATACGGCCGGGGTAACCACTAACCAATCTTTGGATCACTGTTTCTAGCCAAACTGTGATCAGAGAGGGCTCTCTCTTTATGATTTGTAACTGTTTATGATAGGGTTTTAGGCTAGCTATTATGCACATGTTTTGTTTATGTTTTGGTTGATGAAACTCCTTTTAGATTCCAGTGATGTAGTTTTCAGAGAGGTTGAGTACCATTGGGCAATGGAGTCTGTGGCTATATGTGTTTGAAACTTTGAGATGAAAGATGGAACTTACAAGGCCATTTGAGTGCTTAATAGAACAGATTTTTGATTAAATGACTGGAAACAGGTAACACAAACAGTGAAAGCATTTAAGAATTTTCACTTATTGTTTATATATTCCCAACAGACAGGTTTAAGAGGAAAAGACAGAGGTCTCAGGGGCAAAAATTGAATCCCTGAGAATGCCTATCACAGTAAAAGACACAGTTTTGAAATGCAGCAATTAAGAATTACAATTCTGTCACTGTATCTGAGGAAAACATGTATAATAGCTCAGTTTGAGTCCAGGGTAATCATGGGTTAAGTCCTGGAACTATCCTTTCACCTTGCTATCAAGTGTAAAACATTTAAACAACAAAAGAGAACAAAAGACTCGAAAACATATAACAAAGAGATTTGAGAATACTTATTGTTTTATGCAACACCCTGGAATCCTGTAACATTCATCTTTCACCACAATACATCAAAGTACACCAAGCCTTGGAAATTCCATTCTTCCTTTGTATTACTTCTCTGAAAATATTACAGTAAGAGAGAGTTCTCAAAAGGAAATTACAACAACCCCTTTCAACTGCTGTGAAGGGTGAATATATACTTGCGGTCATTTACAAAATATCTGAGTTCTGAGTTATCTCAGATTTTACATTCTTACCAACCACTTAAGATATTATGACCAAAATTTAATACAGCATTGATTACAGAGTACAGGCATTTTAATGCTCTGTCAGAAGATATTTTAGCCTTTGGAAACAGCTAAGTCGGTCGAGATATTATGAATAAATGCTGGAAGACCTGTCTTTAAGGCTTGTACGCTGTATCCTGGACTTGTCACCTGTGATTGTGACTGCTGCTTGTGGTGAGTCAATGGTCCTGCTGAGTTGGCTCAGCCTCTGCCTCTTCCCTGTAGATATCTTTCTTCAAAATTGTGCCTGCGCATGTATGCTCATTTGCCTGGAGAATTAGCGCTACTGATTCTGTCCTGACAAAATTGTCTGTGTCAAATTTCTCCAGACATCCTGTGTGGGCAGTTGGTGTGCTAAGATTGCCCCTAGAGTTTCATCTGCTTCTGTGAATTTGAAGAAGTTAGGTGGTGTATCAAACAGATGCTCAACTTCATTCATGAGGAAAAATAGGTTCTCCACCCTGTCATACATAGTCTGCCCGGTGGCTGGCCCTGCGTCTGCTGAAGTGCTGGGCGGTTTTGCAATCTCTGCTACTGCATGGGCATCAATTCTCTTATTGTAATTGTCTAGGGTGAGCAGTCTTCCTACACTGCTTAAAATGCTGGGGAGGCCTCTGTTCTGTAGTGCCACGAATTTTTCCAGGAATCTGTTGATTTCAGTCTGCATATCCTGTGTCCTCCTCTCTAGTGTTCCAACCAAGTTCCTCAATGTTATGACTCTTTTGGCTACAGCAATTGTTTCTGTCCTGTTGGTGATTCCCATGACAGCTAATTGAGAGCTAGTCTTATAGTTCAGAATATTGATCATCCTAGTAGCAGCTTCTGGCATGTGTCCAAGGCTTGCCCTGGCTCTCTGTATTTCTCTGTTTGCTTTAGTGATGAGCACCATTTGCTCATCCATGGTCTCAATATATTGCCACTGGTTGGCAATGGACCGCCCAATGTTGCTCCATAGCACTGCTTTCATTTCAGCTGTCACTTTTTCTAGTGCAAGCTCTTTCTCTAGTTCAGCAATTCTCCTCTTAAGAGCTCTTACCTCTCTCTCCTTGGCTGCCTCATTCTGTTTGCTCTTGTCAAACTTTTCATTTACCTTAGCCAAGGTTTTCTTAAGTTCATCCAGCTCTTTCATTTGAGATTCCATGGCTTTGATCTCAGCTTGCAGCTTTTGCATGTCTAAACTAGTAGCCTGTTCCGATGTTGTAGTTGTTGTTGCTGTGGATGGCGCTGTAGTTGGTGTTGTAGCTTCTGTTTGCTGAGGAGGAGGAGTAGTCTTTGGAGGGACTTCCTCAAGATTTATTATCACAGGAGGAGGCTGGGAGGGTTGGCCCTCTTCTCTTTGCTTCAGTGCTTCTTGTAGTGCTGCCTTTGCAGCTTCAGTTTGTCCTAGCTGGTCTTGAGTCCTAACCAGCTCTTTGTATAGGGATACCAGCAGGTCTGTAGTATCCTTTTCTTGCCTTTGCTGGGCAACTTCATCTGTTTGTGGATGGATGGTGGCCGGGAGTTTGATTTTCTTTCTTAGGGCCGCCATGTCTGCATCCCTTATCTTCAGGAGTTCTTGGATGCCTTTGACATCTTTAGGATCATGCCCTATATCAATAATTACCTCTTCCAAGGACTTGATCCTATTGTCCTTGGCTTGTGATGATGCTCTTTCTAATTCCAGCTGAGAAGCTGTGTTATCTAGGCTGCTCTTTAGTTTGTAGTTCTCCAATGTCTCATCTGCCAGGGAGGAATACACCATTTAACCAGTTTGTTTATGTAATTCAATCTTGTCCATAGGGTGTATGTCTTTGGCAAGAACCTCCATGTTGGTTCTTAGATAGTCCGAGGTGGACTGAGGATGCAAAGTTGTGGGCATGAAGTGGCTCATTATCATTTTGCCTTCGCTCACATCGAAAGCAGACATGAGTCTCTGCTGGTTGCTAGGAGCTAGGTTTAACAAGTGATTATACAGCTGCACTTTTATGGGATCACTCCTCCTTTTGATGTCAATGAATTGCTGCTTTATACTTGACTGCCCTTCTCTATGTTGACCGGAGGAGCTGACCTCTCCTCCCATAGTCATGTCATGTCCACGCCGAGATGAGCTGGCCGAAAGTTCTCCACTGGGTGGGCCCATGCCCATGGCTTGCCTTACTGCTATGTCCTCCTCTTGGGAGTCATTCAGTCTTTGTCTCTTCTCTCCTCTGATGAAGGATGAGGTGTGGGGGGTCTCTCTCTCCCTTTTCCTGGTCAAGTCCTCCTTCTGTGGTGTTTGGAGGACTGAGGTGTCTACATTGGTGTCTGTCCTGGGAGGCACCTCTGTTTGGGGCTGCTGCTCAGTGTAACTAGGTAGATCTGTCCCCTTTTCCTGCTGCAAGGGCTGCTGTTCACTGGACTGTGCTTCTTCTTGTTGCTGCCCCAGTTCTTGCTGTTCCATTTCTTCTTGCTGCTGTAGCAAGGTGTCAACTTGTTCTTCTGTCAATATAGGTGGCTGTTCCACCTGTTTTCCTTTGTCTTTGCTTGCTGCCTGGGGTGTCTTCTCAGTAGTTTGCTGCTGTGCTGCTGAAGATTTAGCAGCTGTTCCAATTTGCTTTCTGTAGGAGAGGGGCACCTGTCCACAAGTTTCCAAGTCAGTTTCTTTTTGCACATTCCTAGCTTCTTTCTCAAGTAATTCTTCCTTAGTGACTTGTTCTACTAGTGTACCCTCTTCCCAATCTAGTGCATTGGCATACTTTTCAATTTCAGGTTGTCTTTTATGTGCATAGTTGCCCAATTTGTATCTAATTCTCCTGAGGGAGATAGAATGATTGGGGTCATAGGGAATCCATTCAAAACTGGTCTGCAATCTGAGGCCTTCCAGGATGCTGTCTGCCTCTTTCCACCCTTCCTCTTTCCTGTTATATAGGAAGGAACCTAGCTGGTTTCTTACCTTCAATTGTGACTTCTTGTTTCTACTCTGAAAGTGAAGGTAATCTGAGTTCCCAAACTGCCTGAAATATTCTAAGGCAAAAAGCCTCATGGGGACATACCTTGGCAACCTAAATGGGTTCAATTCACAGCCATATATCCTAATGACTGTGTGGTTCTGGTAGAAGTACCAGTTGCCAATATTGTAAGATTTGTTCAAATGTAGAATCCTCTTCATATCATCGGTTAATCTGGGAGGAGGAGTACCTTGCAGCGCTGTTAGGGCTGGATGAACAAATAAATCAATAAACTCACAGTATGTATAGGGTGATACTGAGGTAGAATGAAAAACAGAGGTCCAGAAAACAACTGATCTTGGGCTTCCTTGGGCATTGAGTGGCCTCAAAGGAACAGAGAAGGTAGCTGGCTGGTTGAAAAGGAATAAATGATATATATAGGAGGTGTACCTGAACAGTCTCTCCCTTTTCAAATTCATGAACTGCTCATGGATTTTCTCTGCTATGTAAGTTGCATAATCATACTGCACAGCTGGAGGCTTACCAGGGGCAAATATAGACAGCATTGCCATTATGCTGTCATCTACATCTTCCAACCCCCTGAATCCTAGGACATAGCCAATTAGATCCACCAACATTCTGCCCAACTCATTTAGATATTGGTACCCAATAGGAGGGGTTCTGACTGTTTCAGAGCCTGGTGTGACAAACAGTTGGTTGATTTTGACAATCTGGTCACTGGACAGCTTGATCCCTCTGTTAATCAGATTCTGCATGGATAGAGGGGTCAATTTCTTGGCTGTTTTGAAGCGCAGCATCTGGTTTATGCTCTCTGGGGTGATCTGGAACAGGACTAGGCCTGTGGGGCTCATGACTGCTCTTTGACTGGGGTCATAGCATTCCTGGCAGTTATAAATGAGCTCTGGCATAGGATTGACTTGGGGAAGGTTGTATATGGGCAAATTTGACTCCCAAATCCCCAAGATATCTGCCCCACTGAGGTGCTGGGCTCTTAATTCATTCAACATTTGAATATTGTACTTGGTTCCCATGGGGAACCAATCCAGCATTTGGTAGTCCATGTCTCCCAGGGCTTTCCATGCTAATTCCTGGTGAGGAGCATTGATGGGCTTAATATTGAGTGCAATAGGGGTCTCCATAGCTCTTCAAGTTGCAAGAATTGCAGGTGGACAGGTGGAATGGTAAAAACACAGTCTGGAGGCAGTTCTCTGTGGAAACAGTTGATGTTTTGAGTATCCAAGGGGAATTCTCTCAATAGCAATTGAAATACTACTGGAGTCTAGTGACAGAACTTCTCTGTGGTCTAACTGAACTCTCCAATCGGGTGAATTATATCTATTAGGAGCTCTGCCGGGAAAACGGTGAATTACAGTGGTTTTATGTGAATTGCAGGTTTCTAAAGCTCTGCAGGTACTTCTTGGCCCTCACAATGACAATGGTGGATGAACAAATGGAAATGAACGGTGCAAATAGCGTTTTTATGGTTCTACTATCCCTCTGAGCAATTTCAAGCTTAATGAAGGTCGTATGGAGGGCGAAACGGTCTAAATACCTGTAATTCGATGAGCAGAGGTTGAAGCAAAGGTGCACAGTTGCTGCTTGAGGAGGTCGCCCGGGCTAATAGACTGGTTGGCGAAAATTAGAGTGCAAACGGTCATGCAGAGCGTCCAACAGTAATAACAGTGAAAGTGGTAAAAAACACGGGAAAATTGGTAAATATGGGTTATTTTACCAATTTGGCGCTTTTTTCTGCTGACGTCATCGGGCGACGTGGCAGTGGGTGACTGGTCAAAGGGGCGGTGAGGTGGCAATCAAACCGCAGCGGTCACGGTTAAGGCCTTAACCGCCGCGGTTTCTCGGGGCGGTTTAGGTACGGCACAGAAGCTGTCAGACTCGGCTCCGAGATGGTTGATCGATTGACGCGTGGAGGAGGCGTGACAAGGCGCAACGTCACTTTCTCGGAGGTTAAAGTGCCGCCATAGGATGCGCTCCGATATTAATGTGGACCGTCGGATCTGATGGGCTTGATCCGACGGCTGGCGGAGGAGAAAGATGCGCGCTTCATACTGCGGGCGGAAAAGATTAAAGTTTGTGGGTTTTTATGGGTTTTTCAAATGTTTCGCTTAACCAATAATGTGGTAGGATTGGGGAACGTGCCAGAGGCGGGTATTAACCTTTGCAAAGGTTTTTATAGGCAAAAGGGGTTTGGAGAGGGGGTTTTATCAATGCAGAGGTGATTTGAGGGTAAATTAACTTGCAGCAAAGGGGGAACAGGGTGGAATAGGTTCACCAAAGTGGCCAGATGCCATTTTGGTCCCTTTTGAAAAATACACGGCTATTATGCCTAGGGGAGGGAATATACATAAGATTTGGGGTTTTATACACCTTAGTGTTAGTATTATTAGGGGTGGGGGTAAGATAGGGGAGGTTATATAGTAGAATTAGGAGTTAATATGAATGAAGGAGGGGAATTAGAAAGGGGGTGTTAGTGATGGACTAGAGAGGGAAAGAAAAGAAGTTAGTGATCCTCTTTGCTGTGAGTTCATGGAATTCACCACTTTGTTTGCTGATAGATTTATTGCCTTGGCAAGAGACCTATTGATACCTGTGTAATGGTGATCATATTCTTTCTGCAACCACAACTGCCTACCCAACTATTTTGCCTAGCATTTTTTGTTTCTTCTTGGAGGGGCACTTGGACTTGCAACCCTCAATTGCCTTTTCTTTTCTTTGGCTTTTTCCTTTTCTCTCTATCTACTTCTACCCTTATGTCTTCCAAGGTCCCAGATTAAACTTTTGGGAACCTTTGCTTCTCTACCTGAACTACTTGTCTGCCAAGATTAAGCTGTTTGGACAGACCTCTTTCTCTATTTTACAACTCAAAATTGAAACATGGCATGATCCAGTTTAGACTGTTGAATCATCCACAAAATTTGAAATAAGGTCCTCAATACTTGAAACACTTTACCCAGCTCTTGCTTTCTAGGAAATATGGGATCTTTGGGATACCAGAGCAGAGCATATTTGGATTTTCTATAGTAAATCATGAAATATGAAACCTATTACTATAGGTATCCAACAGTGGCTCCACATGGGGATGGTTTTTCTTTTGAAAGACCAAGAACAGCAGGTCAGATTGCCTTATTCCTTGACTGCCTATCTTAATCTTTGAAATTTGCTGCATATAATCTGTCAAAATTGTGTGCCTTTTCTTGGAGAACCTCTGATTCTATCTGCCTGTTGCTGCTAGGTGCAGCATTTGGGAAAACCTCTTTTTACATTCTAAAATAGAAGATAATATGTAAGGCTGCATATATACAATGAACCTCTAAATTTCTATCATAGTGAACAGTCAAAATAGTGCTTCAGCATCCTGCCATTGACAGGACCTTCATCCAGTTCAGTTACAGTCAAACTTTTTAGGAAGTAGGTGTTATTACCTTGTACTGCTTGGACAGAAAATGGTCCCTTCCATAAAGAGTCAAACTTCCCATGTTTTCCTTTCTCTTCTCTTCTTGCATCCCACTTTAAAACTTTGTCCCCTACATTGAAATCCTCTGCTTTAGTTCTTCTGTCAAAGGCCTTTTTTAGTTTCTCTTGTAATATCTGCACTCTGCTGAAAACTTGTTCTCTGGTCTGCTGTAAACAGATTATCTGGTTAATCCTTCTTTGCATGTCATTTGGCTCTGCTTGGCTTTCTTGTAGAAGTTTCATAACCGGCACTCCTAGTGATGAAGGAAATCTGGCCTCTAATCCATAGACTAACTCATATGGGCTGGTCCCAATTGATCTTTTAGTGGTTAATCTGTCTGCCCATAAAGCATTTACTAGTTTCTTATGCCAGTTCTTTTTGTTCTCTTCCAGCACTTTCTTTATGATGTTTATCAGGCTTTTGTTTGAGGATTCAGCAAGGCCATTTCCTTGAGGATAGTAAGCTGTAGAATGGCCCAAAGTAATGTGAAATTTATGGCAAAAGTTCACCATTTTCTTGGATCTGAAGGCAGCAGCATTGTCTGTTATTATCTTGTCTGGGCAGCCAAATCTAGCCAGTATATTGTTTTCCAAAAATTGAATGATTACTGAATCATTTGCTTGTCTGCATGGGACAGCTTCAATCCACTTGGTGAAGTAGTCTGTTGCTGTCAAGATCCATCTGTGTTGTCCTGAAGATGAGGGATGAATTTCTCCAATGAAATCCAAGCCCCATTGTTGAAAAGGTCTCTCTGTTGCAATGGGCCTCAAAGGAAGTGGCAGCAACTGTCTTTTGCCTTCAAACAGTTGGCACTTGTGGCATGATGTTGTGAATTTCTTCACATCAGAGAACATAGTGGGCCAGTAATAACCAGCCCTTAATATCTTGTCTACAGTGGACTTCCAGTACAAATGTCCACCACAGTCTCCAGCATGGAATTCTTGCATGATATTGTCAGTTTCACTCTCAAGAAGACAGTGCAGCAAAATACCTTCATGGTTTTTCCAGAGTAGATTCTCATCTATCACACAAAATTTAGATGTTTTCATTTTTAGGAACCTAGACTTAGTTCTGGACAGTCCTGGGGGAGCACACAGGTTTTGTAATACATAACAGATATCAGAGTACCATGGAGATTGTTCAAAGGCTACATTGATCTTTGGAGTCGCCAGCTCTGTTTCACTGTCCAGTTGGTTAATATCTAAGGCTTGGAAATTTGCTTCTGTCATTAACTTGGCCAAACCTTGCCCTTTTATCAGCTTTGTAGGCTTTATTTCAATGTCAAATTCAAGTATGTTTGCAATCCATTTTCCTCTTCTACCCTCTAAGTTTTCTTGTGTGAGAATGTCTTTGACAATAGGACTTGGTACATAAGCCACAACATGGGAGTAAAGGATGTAAATCCTAAAGTCTTTGATAGCTTTGATTAAGGCATAGGCTTGTTTTTCCATTATTTGGTACTTTAGAGGAGCATCTCTAAGAGCTCTGCTGAAAAAAGCAATGGGCTTTTCATTCCCTTGGTCATCTTTCTGTAATAAAACAGCAGCAATAGTATGTTGGGAAGCAAAGGAGAAAATGATGAAGTCTCTGTCAAACTGAGGGTTAGTTAACACTGGGGTTTGAGTCAAGGCCAATTTTATACTTTCAAAGGCTTGCTTTGCTTCAACGGTCCACTTGACCTTTGAATCCTTCTTTAGCATGTTGTTTAGTAATCTGATTAACTCTGCTAAATTTGGGATAAACCTTCTCAAAAAGTTGATTTTTCCTAAGAATCCTTGCAGCTCCTTGACATTCCTTGGGTGAGGCATTTGTAGGATAGCTTGTATCCTATCTGGATCAATTCTTATGCCATCTTTCGAAATGATATGCCCTAGAAGTTTCCCTTCTTCCAAGCCAAATAATGACTTCTTGGGGTTTAAGGAAATACCATATTTCCTGCATGTTATGAAGATTTGTCTCAAATGTTTCAAGTGTTCTTGGTCAGATTTTGAAAAGGGTGTAAGATCATCTAAGTAAATGACCAAGAAGTCATGAATTTCCTTTGCAAAAGCAATGTCCATTGCTCTTTGAAACGTTGCCCCTGCATTTTTCAATCCAAAGGGCATTTTCACATACTTGAAAGTGCCCCATGGGGTAGTAAATGCAGTCTTGTCTTGATCATCAGGGTGTACCAGGATTTGATTGAAACCTGAGAATCCATCAAGCAGTGATATCCTTGAAGCCCCTACTACCCTCTGAAGGATGTGATCCATTTTGGGTAAGGGGTAGTTGTCTTTGAGTGACACTAGGTTCAAATTCCTTAAGTCTACACAAAGTCTAATCTCACCAGTTTTCTTTCTTGTAGGGACCAAATTTGAAATCCACTCAGAAAACCTGATTGGTGCTATGATACCAGCTTTGAACATTTTTTGTAATTCCTTTTCAATGGAAGGAAGGAGCACAGGATTGATTCTTCTCAATTTCTGTTTGAATGGTTTTTGATTAGGCTTGAGGGGAATGGTGTGCTGGATAACAGAGGTATCATAAGACTTCAAGTCCTCATAACCCCAGGCAAAGACATCTTGGAACTCTTTAAAGAGATCAATATATTTGGGTTTTTGGTCAGGGGGCAAAGCAGCAGATAGCTTTATTATTTTAGGCTTGTCAGTGGTACCAATGTTACATTCTTCAATTGTTGCATCTAATGGCTGCATCTTTGGTTTCCTGGGGACATCATTTGAGTCAAAAATATCCTCTAGTGGGGTAAGGCCTGCTGGAAGGAGATTGTCTTTGAGTTGTATGATTTCATCTTCAGCGTTGCTCAGCTCTTCACAGTCAATTTGGTGAATTTGCTGAATGTTTTCTTTGTTGAAAATGGTTGGACTGAGTAATTGTTTGGCTGTTCTAGGTGACATTGGGTGGGCAGACTGTTGAAACTGTAATTGTGATTGACTTGCTCCATCAACTATTTGAGATTGACTTGCTGTCTCAAGGTCAATATTTAATCCTGTAAACTCTTGTTGCAAGGTTAAAAAGTTGTTTATTTGCATGTCATTCTCAAATACTTGCCACTCTTTGACATTGTTTGGAATAGAAGGCCTATATTTGACCTCTGCCGTGAAACAATTGTTGGGTTCTAATGGAAATTTGAAGGTGCTGGCAAATGTTGCCAAGCTATGTGCATGGAGATTGTGGCCCCTAGAAATTTTTGTGATAACAAACTCAGGAAAGGTCTCTAATATTTCAATTACAGCAGATCTGTAGGACCTCAGCCTTTTGTCATTGGTGACAAAATTCCCTTTTACTTGTTGAATTACTAGATCAGAGTCCCCCATGATTGAGAGGCTATGTGCTTGTAATGATTTTGCAATCTTGAGGCCTAGTAGCAGAGCTTCATATTCTGCCATGTTGTTAGTGCATTTAAAGTTCAATCTATAAGCCCGGCCTTCTGCATAGCCTTTCTCTTTGTTATGTATCCATACTCCAGCTCCTGCTCCTAACTTGTTAACTGAGCCATCAAATTCTAGGACCCACCAGATGCCTTGCTGGTCAGGAGATTTC
The DNA here is from genome assembly GCA_031772625.1 of Pinus tabuliformis. Classification (NCBI taxonomy): domain Eukaryota; kingdom Viridiplantae; phylum Streptophyta; class Pinopsida; order Pinales; family Pinaceae; genus Pinus; species Pinus tabuliformis. Next base: position 3,445,335 of record CM062815.1, on the reverse strand, counting down.
AAATTCTGTTCATGGGATGGTAGTGTGAGCATGAGTTGGGGTTTGTTCTCCCATTTGTTTTCTAGGATAACTTCATCATTTGCTTGACCATCTTTGACCACTAGAGGAGAGCTAAAGTGTCTTGTTGAACTGATTGATGTTTGACAGGTGCTACTTGTTTGATCAAGGTTTTGTTCTTGTATAAGTGTCTCCGTCTTAATATCACTGCTTGAGAGGCCTGCACTGTCATTAAAGAGGATAAAGGAGTCTATGTCCGAATGAACAGCGTATATTGGGAAATTTTGGGGTTTCTCTTCACTGCTGACCATATATTTCATGAGTGTTTCCCTATAAAGTCTCTTTGGTTGTCCAAAGACAGAGATGGTTGCATATGACATGTCTAATTGCAGGGAGCCTTGGAGTTTCGCTCCCCATGATCTTGATAAGAGCATCCCATATTTGGGTGGGATATCAGCAACAACAACATCCATTAAAATGGTTTTGTTGGGAAATTGAACCAAGGACACACATAAATCCTTAATTAGGCCCAAGCATTTGACTTGACTAGAATCAAAAGAAAACAGGTCTTTGTATGGTCTTGTGATGTCTAAGTTTAATCTTTCCATGACTGCTTTTGGCATCAGGTTATGAGAGGCACCTGAGTCAAACATTGCATTATGCAGTATTTTATCATGAACATGCAAGCTGACATAAAAAGGTAAAACCCCTGTGACTACTGTTTTTCCATCTACCTCTGGGCCAAACAGTAATTCTGGAGTGTCATCTAGCACATTTACATCATCTTTGCTGTTGGTGAGCTGAAGGGATTTTTTGATCTGTTGCTTATATATGTCATGCTTGGCTAGCTCTGAAAGGGGAATTGCTATTTTTAACTTGCCAATCTCTGTTCCTAGGTCAAAGGGTTTATCAATTTGGATTTTGGAGTCACGGGTAGCAGTTCTTTCTCTGTTCATTAGATCTTCTTGGTGGATTTCATCCTGATTTTGGAACCTGCCCCTTATATTGATGTCTTGAGGGTTAATGTTTGGGTTAGGGTGAGAGGACGAGGCTGCCATGGGCTGTTGTGGTGGGGACAGTAGTTCAGTGACCTCCTCAACCACTACTTCCTTTGTAGGCAAGTTTGTTTTGTCATTAGGTTCAGTGACTAAGGTTTCTTTAGATTGTTGTTTCTCCTTTATCTTTTCGGGCTGATTCACGTTCACAGTCCTACTCCTTAGTTTGTATTGTTTATGGACTTCATAGACAGCAGTATCATATCCTTGTTTAAAGTCAAAGGATTCTCCTGATTGAGTTTGGAATGTTTTGCTTTCATCCTCCTCATGGTCCTCCTGTGTTAAGAAAACCTGGCTTTTACCATCCAGACCTATTAAGTTGATCTCAGGATCTTCATTGAGCTGATTAGCTGAGGAAGTTTCTGCATAATTTTCTTGAAAAGGGGGTCTGATATCTTGGTCTGCACCTGTCTTTCCTATATTGGGGTTCTGGACTCTCCTAAAATTTGGGTTTCTAGGAGGGTTGTTTTGTGGTGCCTCCCATGATGATTTCCTTTCTACTGATTCCACTCTCTCTCCCAATCTCTTCATGCTATTTAGAATTGCATCTAACTTTTGATCAAAACCCGAGGGTTCTTCTTTGAAACCAGTCTTCTTTTCCAGCTTTGCCCTGTTTCTTTTGGCAATTAGGTTGGCCTCTACAGTGACTGCAACCCTTTGGGCTTCTGCAAGGGTTGGAGGGTCTCTTTCTCTCAACTGATAGGCCATATCAGAATCAAAACCATCAGGGAAGTTATAAAGGGCCAAATCAGGAGGGGGCCTTAAGTTCTGGGGGATAGCATTGTATATGTTGTTAAACCTAGCACAATACTCCAAAACCGTTTCTTGGGGACCTCTTTTAATAGTGTTATATTCACCAAGTATATGGTGCGGATCTCTCTTTTTCTCCCATCTGTTGGTAAATTCCTGGTATAGAACTTCAGGGGTTGCAATGGAATTTGCATTTAAGGATCTAAACCAAGTTCTGACATCCCCAGTTAAGCTTTGAACAAAGATTCTCATCCTGACACTGTCATCATCTATTTCATAGGTCTCAAAGTGGTCTTGCATCTTTTTAGCATGCTGGATGGCTGTCAAAGGGCCATGGGAGTCAAAAAATGAGAGTCTAGTTTGGTAGTCTTGGGGTAGAGCTGGAGCATTGGCTGGTATCTGCAGAGGTGCATATCTGTTAGCCATATTTATGGGGTTTATAGGGTTAATAGGAACAAATGGGACAACAGGGATTACAGGTATAACCGGGTTAAGAGGATGGGTAATAAGTGGGGAACTGGTTGAGGGAGTATGTGCAGATGGTGAAGATGGAAGGAGAGGACTTTGAGGGGTTGATGGTGAACTGGGGGAATTGGGTGTGGAACGGAAAAGAACTTTGCAAGGAGTGGGAATGAGGATAGGTTGGTCCGAACTTATATTTGAATCAGCAGGCTTGTCCTGCTTTTGCTGTCTCCTTATGTTCTTTGGTATGATATTTGGGTTATCGACAATGATGGGTTGATTAGGGTCAGGGTTTGCCCTAGTGTGCCTTGGGTTTCTTTTGGGAGCCAGCTTCTAAGTATTCTTTTAGAACTTTATACAGAAGTTTTATATGTACAAGGACTGAACAAGCATTCTGGAATGACTATATAGGTCTCAAAGCTAAGATGAAGTTTCCCTAGCTAGCTCTTCCCTAAAGCTGTCCCTGTATTAGAGAAACAGTCCTAAGGCCTCTTGGCTAGTTTCAGGCTTGATGGTAGCTTTTGAAAATAGATAGTAATTGAAAAAATCTTAAGTCCCCAGTGGAGTCGCCAATTATGTTAACACCCAGGTTGTTCCCTATGACTCCCAAGGGAATACGGCCGGGGTAACCACTAACCAATCTTTGGATCACTGTTTCTAGCCAAACTGTGATCAGAGAGGGCTCTCTCTTTATGATTTGTAACTGTTTATGATAGGGTTTTAGGCTAGCTATTATGCACAGGTTTTGTTTATGTTTTGGTTGATGAAACTCCTTTTAGATTCCAGTGATGTAGTTTTCAGAGAGGTTGAGTACCATTGGGCAATGGAGTCTGTGGCTATATGTGTTTGAAACTTTGAGATGAAAGATGGAACTTACAAGGCCATTTGAGTGCTTAATAGAACAGATTTTTGATTAAATGACTGGAAACAGGTAACACAAACAGTGAAAGCATTTAAGAATTTTCACTTATTGTTTATATATTCCCAACAGACAGGTTTAAGAGGAAAAGACAGAGGTCTCAGGGGCAAAAATTGAATCCCTGAGAATGCCTATCACAGTAAAAGACACAGTTTTGAAATGCAGCAATTAAGAATTACAATTCTGTCACTGTATCTGAGGAAAACATGTATAATAGCTCAGTTTGAGTCCAGGGTAATCATGGGTTAAGTCCTGGAACTATCCTTTCACCTTGCTATCAAGTGTAAAACATTTAAACAACAAAAGAGAACAAAAGACTCGAAAACATATAACAAAGAGATTTGAGAATACTTATTGTTTTATGCAACACCCTGGAATCCTGTAACATTCATCTTTCACCACAATACATCAAAGTACACCAAGCCTTGGAAATTCCATTCTTCCTTTGTATTACTTCTCTGAAAATATTACAGTAAGAGAGAGTTCTCAAAAGGAAATTACAACAACCCCTTTCAACTGCTGTGAAGGGTGAATATATACTTGCGGTGATTTACAAAATATCTGAGTTCTGAGTTATCTCAGATTTTACATTCTTACCAACCACTTAAGATATTATGACCAAAATTTAATACAGCATTGATTACAGAGTACAGGCATTTTAATGCTCTGTCAGAAGATATTTTAGCCTTTGGAAACAGCTAAGTCGGTCGAGATATTCTGAATAAATGCTGGAAGACCTGTCTTTAAGGCTTGTACGCTGTATCCTGGACTTGTCACCTGTGATTGTGACTGCTGCTTGTGGTGAGTCAATGGTCCTGCTGAGTTGGCTCAGCCTCTGCCTCTTCCTGTAGATATCTTTCTTCAAAATTGTGCCTGCGCATGTATGCTCATTTGCCTGGAGAATTAGCGCTACTGATTCTGCCTGACAAAATTGTCTGTGTCAAATTTCTCCAGACATCCTGTGTGGGCAGTTGGTGTGCTAAGATTGCCCCTAGAGTTTCATCTGCTTCTGTGAATTTGAAGAAGTTAGGTGGTGTATCAAACAGATGCTCAACTTCATTCATGAGGAAAAATAGGTTCTCCACCCTGTCATACATAGTCTGCCCGGTGGCTGGCCCTGCGTCTGCTGAAGTGCTGGGTGGTTTTGCAATCTCTGCTACTGCATGGGCATCAATTCTCTTATTGTAATTGTCTAGGGTGAGCAGTCTTCCTACACTGCTTAAAATGCTGGGGAGGCCTCTGTTCTGTAGTGCCACGAATTTTTCCAGGAATCTGTTGATTTCAGTCTGCATATCCTGTGTCCTCCTCTCCAGTGTTCCAACCAAGTTCCTCAATGTTATGACTCTTTTGGCTACAGCAATTGTTTCTGTCCTGTTGGTGATTCCCATGACAGCTAATTGAGAGCTAGTCTTATAGTTCAGAATATTGATCATCCTAGTAGCAGCTTCTGGCATGTGTCCAAGGCTTGCCCTGGCTCTCTGTATTTCTCTGTTTGCTTTAGTGATGAGCACCATTTGCTCATCCATGGTCTCAATATATTGCCACTGGTTGGCAATGGACCGCCCAATGTTGCTCCATAGCACTGCTTTCATTTCAGCTGTCACTTTTTCTAGTGCAAGCTCTTTCTCTAGTTCAGCAATTCTCCTCTTAAGAGCTCTTACCTCTCTCTCCTTGGCTGCCTCATTCTGTTTGCTCTTGTCAAACTTTTCATTTACCTTAGCCAAGGTTTTCTTAAGTTCATCCAGCTCTTTCATTTGAGATTCCATGGCTTTGATCTCAGCTTGCAGCTTTTGCATGTCTAAACTAGTAGCCTGTTCCGATGTTGTAGTTGTTGTTGCTGTGGATGGCGCTGTAGTTGGTGCTGTAGCTTCTGTTTGCTGAGGAGGAGGAGTAGTCTTTGGAGGGACTTCCTCAAGATTTATTATCACAGGAGGAGGCTGGGAGGGTTGGCCCTCTTCTCTTTGCTTCAGTGCTTCTTGTAGTGCTGCCTTTGCAGCTTCAGTTTGTCCTAGCTGGTCTTGAGTCCTAACCAGCTCTTTGTATAGGGATACCAGCAGGTCTGTAGTATCCTTTTCTTGCCTTTGCTGGGCAACTTCATCTGTTTGTGGATGGATGGTGGCCGGGAGTTTGATTTTCTTTCTTAGGGCCGCCATGTCTGCATCCCTTATCTTCAGGAGTTCTTGGATGCCTTTGACATCTTTAGGATCATGCCCTATATCAATAATTACCTCTTCCAAGGACTTGATCCTATTGTCCTTGGCTTGTGATGATGCTCTTTCTAATTCCAGCTGAGAAGCTGTGTTATCCAGGCTGCTCTTTAGTTTGTAGTTCTCCAATGTCTCATCTGCCAGGGAGGCATACACCATTTCACCAGTTTGTTTATGTAATTCAATCTTGTCCATAGGGTGTATGTCTTTGGCAAGAACCTCCATGTTGGTTCTTAGATAGTCCGAGGTGGACTGAGGATGCAAAGTTGTGGGCATGAAGTGGCTCATTATCATTTTGCCTTCGCTCACATCGAAAGCAGACATGAGTCTCTGCTGGTTGCTAGGAGCTAGGTTTAACAAGTGATTATACAGCTGCACTTTTATGGGATCACTCCTCCTTTTGATGTCAATGAATTGCTGCTTTATACTTGACTGCCCTTCTCTATGTTGACCGGAGGAGCTGACCTCTCCTCCCATAGTCATGTCATGTCCACGCTGAGATGAGCTGGCCGAAAGTTCTCCACTGGGTGGGCCCATGCCCATGGCTTGCCTTACTGCTATGTCCTCCTCTTGGGAGTCATTCAGTCTTTGTCTCTTCTCTCCTCTGATGAAGGATGAGGTGTGGGGGGTCTCTCTCTCCCTTTTCCTGGTCAAGTCCTCCTTCTGTGGTGTTTGGAGGACTGAGGTGTCTACATTGGTGTCTGTCCTGGGAGGCACCTCTGTTTGGGGCTGCTGCTCAGTGTAACTAGGTAGATCTGTCCCCTTTTCCTGCTGCGAGGGCTGCTGTTCACTGGACTGTGCTTCTTCTTGTTGCTGCCCCAGTTCTTGCTGTTCCATTTCTTCTTGCTGCTGTAGCAAGGTGTCAACTTGTTCTTCTGTCAATATAGGTGGCTGTTCCACCTGTTTTCCTTTGTCTTTGCTTGCTGCCTGGGGTGTCTTCTCAGTAGTTTGCTGCTGTGCTGCTGAAGATTTAGCAGCTGTTCCAATTTGCTTTCTGTAGGAGAGGGGCACCTGTCCACAAGTTTCCAAGTCAGTTTCTTTTTGCACATTCCTAGCTTCTTTCTCAAGTAATTCTTCCTTAGTGACTTGTTCTACTAGTGTACCCTCTTCCCAATCTAGTGCATTGGCATACTTTTCAATTTCAGGTTGTCTTTTATGTGCATAGTTGCCCAATTTGTATCTAATTCTCCTGAGGGAGATAGAATGATTGGGGTCATAGGGAATCCATTCAAAACTGGTCTGCAATCTGAGGCCTTCCAGGATGCTGTCTGCCTCTTTCCACCCTTCCTCTTTCCTGTTATATAGGAAGGAACCTAGCTGGTTTCTTACCTTCAATTGTGACTTCTTGTTTCTACTCTGAAAGTGAAGGTAATCTGAGTTCCCAAACTGCCTGAAATATTCTAAGGCAAAAAGCCTCATGGGGACATACCTTGGCAACCTAAATGGGTTCAATTCACAGCCATATATCCTAATGACTGTGTGGTTCTGGTAGAAGTACCAGTTGCCAATATTGTAAGATTTGTTCAAATGTAGAATCCTCTTCATATCATCGGTTAATCTGGGAGGAGGAGTACCTTGCAGCGCTGTTAGGGCTGGATGAACAAATAAATCAATAAACTCACAGTATGTATAGGGTGATACTGAGGTAGAATGAAAAACAGAGGTCCAGAAAACAACTGATCTTGGGCTTCCTTGGGCATTGAGTGGCCTCAAAGGAACAGAGAAGGTAGCTGGCTGGTTGAAAAGGAATAAATGATATATATAGGAGGTGTACCTGAACAGTCTCTCCCTTTTCAAATTCATGAACTGCTCATGGATTTTCTCTGCTATGTAAGTTGCATAATCATACTGCACAGCTGGAGGCTTACCAGGGGCAAATATAGACAGCATTGCCATTATGCTGTCATCTACATCTTCCAACCCCCTGAATCCTAGGACATAGCCAATTAGATCCACCAACATTCTGCCCAACTCATTTAGATATTGGTACCCAATAGGAGGGGTTCTGACTGTTTCAGAGCCTGGTGTGACAAACAGTTGGTTGATTTTGACAATCTGGTCACTGGACAGCTTGATCCCTCTGTTAATCAGATTCTGCATGGATAGAGGGGTCAATTTCTTGGCTGTTTTGAAGCGCAGCATCTGGTTTATGCTCTCTGGGGTGATCTGGAACAGGACTAGGCCTGTGGGGCTCATGACTGCTCTTTGACTGGGGTCATAGCATTCCTGGCAGTTATAAATGAGCTCTGGCATAGGATTGACTTGGGGAAGGTTGTATATGGGCAAATTTGACTCCCAAATCCCCAAGATATCTGCCCCACTGAGGTGCTGGGCTCTTAATTCATTCAACATTTGAATATTGTACTTGGTTCCCATGGGGAACCAATCCAGCATTTGGTAGTCCATGTCACCCAGGGCTTTCCATGCTAATTCCTGGTGAGGAGCATTGATGGGCTTAATATTGAGTGCAATAGGGGTCTCCATAGCTCTTCAAGTTGCAAGAATTGCAGGTGGACAGGTGGAATGGTAAAAACACAGTCTGGAGGCAGTTCTCTGTGGAAACAGTTGATGTTTTGAGTATCCAAGGGGAATTCTCTCAATAGCAATTGAAATACTACTGGAGTCTAGTGACAGAACTTCTCTGTGGTCTAACTGAACTCTCCAATCGGGTGGATTATATCTATTAGGAGCTCTGCCGGGAAAACGGTGAATTACAGTGGTTTTATGTGAATTGCAGGTTTCTAAAGCTCTGCAGGTACTTCTTGGCCCTCACAATGACAATGGTGGATGAACAAATGGAAATGAACGGTGCAAATAGCGTTTTTATGGTTCTACTATCCCTCTGAGCAATTTCAAGCTTAATGAAGGTCGTATGGAGGGCGAAACGGTCTAAATACCTGTAATTCGATGAGCAGAGGTTGAAGCAAAGGTGCACCGTTGCTGCTTGAGGAGGTCGCCCGGGCTAATAGACTGGTTGGCGAAAATTAGAGTGCAAACGGTCATGCAGAGCGTCCAACAGTAATAACAGTGAAAGTGGTAAAAAACACGGGAAAATTGGTAAATATGGGTTATTTTACCAATTTGGCGCTTTTTTTCTGCTGACGTCATCGGGCGACGTGGCAGTGGGTGACTGGTCAAAGGGGCGGTGAGGTGGCAATCAAACCGCAGCGGTCACGGTTAAGGCCTTAACCGCCACGGTTTCTCGGGGCGGTTTAGGTACGGCGCAGAAGCTGTCAGACTCGGCTCCGAGATGGTTGATCGATTGACGCGTGGAGGAGGCGTGACAAGGCGCAACGTCACTTTCTCGGAGGTTAAAGTGCCGCCATAGGATGCGCTCCGATATTAATGTGGACCGTCGGATCTGATGGGCTTGATCCGACGGCTGGCGGAGGAGAAAGATGCGCGCTTCATACTGCGGGCGGAAAAGATTAAAGTTTGTGGGTTTTTATGGGTTTTTCAAATGTTTCGCTTAACCAATAATGTGGTAGGATTGGGGAACGTGCCAGAGGCGGGTATTAACCTTTGCAAAGGTTTTTATAGGCAAAAGGGGTTTGGAGAGGGGGTTTTATCAATGCAGAGGTGATTTGAGGGTAAATTAACTTGCAGCAAAGGGGGAACAGGGTGGAATAGGTTCACCAAAGTGGCCAGATGCCATTTTGGTCCCTTTTGAAAAATACACGGCTATTATGCCTAGGGGAGGGAATATACATAAGATTTGGGGTTTTATACACCTTAGTGTTAGTATTATTAGGGGTGGGCGTAAGATAGGGGAGGTTATATAGTAGAATTAGGAGTTAATATGAATGAAGGAGGGGAATTAGAAAGGGGGTGTTAGTGATGGACTAGAGAGGGAAAGAAAAGAAGTTAGTGATCCTCTTTGCTGTGAGTTCATGGAATTCACCACTTTGTTTGCTGATAGATTTATTGCCTTGGCAAGAGACCTATTGATACCTGTGTAATGGTGATCATATTCTTTCTGCAACCACAACTGCCTACCCAACTATTTTGCCTAGCATTTTTTGTTTCTTCTTGGAGGGGCACTTGGACTTGCAACCCTCAATTGCCTTTTCTTTTCTTTGGCTTTTTCCTTTTCTCTCTATCTACTTCTACCCTTATGTCTTCCAAGGTCCCAGATTAAACTTTTGGGAACCTTTGCTTCTCTACCTGAACTACTTGTCTGCCAAGATTAAGCTGTTTGGACAGACCTCTTTCTCTATTTTACAACTCAAAATTGAAACATGGCATGATCCAGTTTAGACTGTTGAATCATCCACAAAATTTGAAATAAGGTCCTCAGTACTTGAAACACTTTACCCAGCTCTTGCTTTCTAGGAAATATGGGATCTTTGGGATACCAGAGCAGAGCATATTTGGATTTTCTATAGTCAATCATGAAATATGAAACCTATTACTATAGGTATCCAACAGATAGGATCCCAAGCATCGAGCAAATACTGCACTAGGTTGATCTGTTGTCTCATGCTAGAGATGCGGAAGAACTTCTACAAACCACAGTTCCGCAGCGCGTTCACTGTAACAGGATCATGTAGGGCAATCATGTCCTCTTCTTCATGTTCTCGTTCTCGCCATGTAAGGGTCATTTTGCTCCAATATCTCTGCAAAAACAAACAAGAGAGGAGATTAAATCCTAATTTTGATGAGAAACAGGGAAAATTTTCATTAAAAACTGTGCTACATCTTTCCTTTCTGCGCCCAACGCACCTACACAGGTGTTATGGGTGCGTTGAATGTCAAGTCACCTTCATGATGACCCACAATCAGTGTAGGTTTCGACATGCCTAGGGTGCGTTGATGGCAGAACGCTCCCATCAAACCCAAGGGGCTCAGAAAAGCAGGGACTGAAGCACAGAATGTAGAAAAGAAACCATGAAATGAAAGAGCTCAGGTTTAGCTCCTACCTGGTCCAGACGGTGCCGAGAATCGTCCACAGAATCTCCCGAAATCAACTAATGAAAATCAAGGGGGAAGAGGCACCTCCAAAGCTCCAACAAACCAAGTTCAAATGAAATGGTAAAATGAGAGGTAAAAACACTTTTTAATTGCTTTTTACGTAGTTTAAAGTAAAATATTAGCATTTTAATCTCATTTTCAAGCAAATATTGTTCATTTCTAACTAGTTTGATGAAGCAATTGAAAGAATAGTACTATCTTTGAAAAAGTAAAGCTATTTATGATAAAAATCAAAACAAAACCATATTATCGAGCAGTTTTAGCACATAGTTCATGCTCGTTAAAAAATAAACATAAGATCGAGCAAGTGTTTCAACCCGCGTTTAAGCTCGTTAAAAAATGAACTATCCTCCGGTAAATAACCACCGTGAATGTAACATTATCAGCCATTAAAGCCTTGGTCGTGTTTGCATTGTCACCTCCACTTTTCCATTGGCCGATCATTCACCTCCATATGATTCTTTACCCATTTTGAGGAACAGCTGCGAAGAGTGATTTCACTAGCCATCCTTGTGACACTGCTGTGCTTGGAAAATTCCAACCCTTACCTGGAATCAGCTGCTACATATTTTATCACTCGTTCCTCAAAAGACGAGTCTTCTTTAAGCTCTTTTCATTTGACTCGTAAAATGTGAAAAGATTGCCGAGTTTTGGCCTTCTAGCTCATTAAAGCGACCGGAAGAGCTATCCCTCCTCTAGATTTTAATCTTTTTGGACCTGAGGGATTATTGCACAAAAAGATCGAGCACTTGTTTTGTTCGGCTCGTTAAAACTATCGAAAATTCATCCCTTCTGTATGGTTTTATACTTTTTCAGACTTAAGGGATTAGATGACGAAAAAGGAACTTTGGAGTTAACTTTACGTACCTTTTCAGACTCTCTAAAAATGAAAAGGACCGAGTTATCTTTGTCATTAGACTCGTTAAAAACATTAATAGAGACAAACTTGTCTTTAGACGAGAACAAGTTTCACTATCGCTAGGCTCGTTAAAACATAGTGATGGGTTTGCCCGAAGGGCAAATTATAGAACAAGCATATGTTATCCTCCTCAAGCTTGACAAAAATAAAGAGGTATTGGTCAGCAATGACTGGGGAAAAATTGGGAAGAAACTCAAGGAACCTTTATTGGTAGCAAGTCGCTCTTGAACATGACACTTCCACTCCGTGCCTGAGTCGAGTTGGGTTGTTTCATTCACCGGTCACATCACCATGGTTTGCCATACCATCCACCTTTGGGGTAAATGCTACCAATCCATCATATAAGTGTCGCCGATATGTTCAAGAGAAGTCATCCAGAGAAGTCAACCGTGTCCCATCCACTACCATACATTATACTTCATTCTTTCATGACCACCACCCTGAACCATATATCATCAGATCGTTTTCACCTCCATCAAAATCATTTGCTCCGTTCCGTGTCACTGATGCGGGATACATCAAGGCCCTCCTGTGATGGATCGCTTCTTGTCAACATTAGCTCATTTTCCAAGAAGTTGATCTAGGAACACCCCCTTCAGTACTTTGAAGCTTACATGCCTCAATGGCAAGTTTCTCACTTCCGACGACAAGTATACATCAATGACCTTCGACCGAAAGATTTTGCGTGGTGTTCGATGCCAAGTCCTTTATTCACACCACGTGAATTGTACTGCAGTACGTTGAGGGTCATTATCATTATCGGTGATTCCTCTCGCGCTTGTTAACAGTTTACATCATTGACTGGTAATCAAGAGATGTCTTTCCATGTTCGACTTCAAAACATTTCTCACATGGATCGAATTGTACTTAGAGTGAAGATCGGACGAGATTGAAGACCCCTGATCTAGTTTCATCCATCTGGGCTGCGATATATATTCACGAAAAATAAAGACATTGACATGTACAGCAGTGCAGAACAGATAATCATCCTACCAAAAGGATGATGATTTCATCAGAATCATCAGTCTACCATCAGACGAATGTCTGTCCTCTGTACATAAAATGAATTTATAAAGCTGAGCATGGGAATTCCCACCTCATCTAGATCATGAAAACAATATGAAAAATAATGTATTGTATTGTATCTTATTACAGGTCTCCTCCCAGCATTGAAAGAACTTCGGATCCTCCTAATAAAGCATTTCACCCGATAAACGGCCTCATACTTTAGGGGGCAACTGTTATAGACATTTTTGTGCCTTACAGCTAAAAGCATGAAATGTCCATAATCCAAGGGATCCAAAGTCCCTAAAGATGTTTTTACAGCTCCTAAAGGAACAAGGTCAACCAATGACAGCTCCTCCCAAAAGTTCTCCACCAAAAACCACTCAGAACTAGTCAAATCAGGATCAATTCAGAAGCTCCACTAGTTGCCTGCGTTGCAAAGCACCCAAATACATTGGCTAGGTGTGTTGCAACGCACTTGAATGCACTACCCAGGTGCGTTGAGTGGGAAATGACAAGTGGCAGAGTCATTCAACGAGGTGGAAAGACCATGGAAGCTTCCAGAATCTTCTCCAATGACACTTGCCTCACTGAATTCGACCAAGTGATGAGTAAGAGGCTCTCAGTCTCCAAGTGGAAGCAAGAACTGACAGAGAGAAGCCACAAGTCAAAACATAAGCTTACTCATCCTCTCTGCTTACATCTATATATGGATCCCTCATCCCAGAGATCCAGAGGCTGGAATTTTGTACTTTGCAGAGAATTGTTGTTGGTTTGAGATTGAGATTAGTACATTGGGTGATTTATGCTTTGTTGGAGGAGAGGATGGGGTTCCTTTGCTGGGAGGTAGATGCTGGATCGGGACTCACTTGGTTTTATCTCCTCTTGGACTTTCTTATCATATCAATAAAATTATTTTGAGTTTCTCCTACATGCTGTGTATCAATGATGTTTTGTTATATTTGCATGTTTAGCTTAATCTGATCCTGAGCTTTTTATGAATATATATCTATATCTTCGTGTAGTTTCTCTCTCTTGTGATCTTGCAGGAATTCGGTGAAGCTGGGCCGGTAAGGGAGCTGGGAGCTGGGAGCTATTGAAGAGAGGAGTAATTGGATCAACAAACTAGCGAAAGACACAGGTTAGTTACATCCTTTCTCCTCATTTACATTTCATAAAGAAGAATAATCAAGTAGTTTTCCTTGTTTGTTGCTAAGGCACTATCACACCTTAGAGTGGGATAGGGGCGTTCTGAATAGATACTTTTCCCAACAACACTACTACCCATTTAAACATCTCATTGTAGGGGAGTATCTTCGGCCTCGCAGCAATACAGTGTAAAAATGAGCATGCAAGCTTAGTTAGGGATGCTTCAGAAGAGACGCGTCCATCTGCTATAACTGTAATCTCCATAATCCTTGAGTTTTTCTCTTCTAACAATTGGTACATGGCCCGCTACGTAGATATCCCTGCATCCCTAGTACAAGTGGTGTCTGTAAATAATGGAGTCATCTCTATTTTCTCAGATGTGGGTGCCTTTCCTTTCTTCCCCATTCCGTTGTGTATTACGTTCTATGAATTGCTCCTGAAAATTGCAAGCAAAGAGCAAGGATATGATTAAGATGCTAGTGAATACAAGAAATATCAATAGAAAGACAAAAATAATGTAACGGGAAAGCTTCAATTCTTTAAATCATATCAAAGATATCACCTTGCGTCAAATGGTCCTTTACCCTGATCCGAATTGTTTTTTAATAAATGACCACTAATGGACTGTTAAACTAAAAATTTAATGTTCATAACTTTGCATCGAATGACGGAAAGTAGTTGCCATAGAACTCTGAGCCCTTAGATCTGTGATAAAGCGATTTTGCAATTTTCTTCACAATATCGCAAATCGCAACATTGCAAAACCTATTATTGTTAACAACCATTGTTTCATCGGGCGGCTACGATATGCAATTTGTGAGAGGCTATCACATTTCGTGACATTTGGGTGTTTTACATAAACTAGCATAGCAGAATTTGGAATTTGCGATGTGATAAGGTTGTAAGACTTTGTGATCTCGCATTCTCGTGAATCGCATTTTCAAGGAGTTGCTTTTATAAGAGATGCTCGCTATGATCTTTTGCGATGCGATAATATCGTTTTAAAAGTGGGTTTTTCAAAGCTTTTCTTAATATTTGAGACTTTCTGCTTATAAAGCTTTTCTTAGGTTTTGTCTTCATATAGCATTTTTATAAGGAATCACATAATTTGTGATGTTTTAAGCACTTGGAGTATGGAAAAGGTAAATTTACGTGTTTTAGCAAGTTCTACTTTGATATCTTGTTTTATTCTAAAAACAAAAAGGAAAAATTAAATGCTAAGTATTGATTTTTTGGAAGGGTCCCCATTTATTATTCCTATTGCTAACACTAATAAAAGCGGGGTTGTTGATGGTCACAACAAGTGGCGATTCACTTGAAAGAACCAGTTACCTCTCATGGTTTTTTGAATTTTCTAAAACTTCTAAAATAGAAATGGTTTTGAAAATCAAACTTTGTTGTAGAAATATAAGGTAAACAATGTTATTTGCTAACAACAACATCTTGTTCCAACTATCCTTACTCTGATTATCTTCTTCTCAAAGTTAGTCATTGTACTTACATTAGTCATTACTAGGTTTTTAAATATAAAAAAAATATATCTCCTTAGATCAGTTTAGGTGTACTCATTTGTTGTAGGTGGAGCCTCTACTGCGAGTAGACATCCATAGCCTCGATAGGGTTACCTGTTACCCAACAATGATCCAGTATCCTACTTAAGAGGCATGCAATTTTCGAAGATAAATCCTCATATACACTTATTTCTTTTTCTTTTCCTATTTTTCTTTTAATTCTTAAAGAAAAATGTCATGGTTTGGTGGCCAAAATTGACAGTTCCATTCACTTGATTGATAACTTAATTGAACAAGTTGGCTCGTGATGAGACCCCTTGTCTTTTGATTGAAACAATCTCAAGCCATTACCCCGTTTTGGTATGCAGTTTGGCAATGTTAGTTAGTTATAATCTTTATGATCATGATAAGCTGGCTCTTGTTGAGACCTCTTATTCTTTAAGTTTAAAGGGCATAGTTGGATTATTCTTTGAATCTCGCAATTTCTTAAAGTGGGGAGGAATTCATTGATTCCTTAAGAATTATTCTGGATGACAATTGTAGAGTTTAAAAATATCTTTTCTGAAGAGAATCTTTGTCTTGTTATTGATACCTTTCATGACTGAGGTGAGGAAAAATTCTACTTAAGGTTGATTTTAACTAAAACTTGTAAAGCTGAAACAAAAGAACAAGTAAAAAATTTTAGAATAATAGCACTTGACCCTATGTTTCAAAAATAAAGATTAATTTTCATAACCACTTCCACTTATACAAGCGAAAAGCAAATTGACAAGAGACACTATTCTTTTCATGGAAACCAAAAGTAAACATTTTCAACCCTTTTATTATCAAAAAGAAAACTAAACTAAAAACAATAATCTACAGGAAAATAGAGGAGATCGTCTTCTATGGGAAATATTTTTTAAGGATTTTTCCATTAACATGTAAAGACTCTCTTTTCCCTACTAAGTCTTGTAACATGAAAGTCGATGGACCTATGATTTCAACAATTTGGAATGGTCCAAGGCGCATCCATTGGAATTTAGTATGTTTGCCTTTCTCTTCATGGGCTTTATCCCATTTCAATCCTAAGTCTCCAAGTTGAAAACCTTTTCTAGAAAACCAAGTTTGAATCAAGAGAAGCCTTTACTAAGTTGATGATGTGCATTGGTAATTCTGGCCTTTTCTCGTTCCTCTTCAAGCTTAAGAATCTGCAATTGTCTTAATTGCAAGGATGCAGAAGGGGTTTCTTCAATGAATTGAACTAAGGCTAAAGAAGGAATAGCTAGATTAGTTGGGAGGACCACTTCTTTTCCATAAACTAAATTAAAAGGAGAAGTGCCAATAGAAGTTTTCTGAGTTATTCAATCTACCCAAAGAGCGTACATTAAAGACTTATGCCAGTTTCTCTGATTTTGATCAATAGTCTGTTTAATGTTTCTAATAAGGTTTTTGTTTTTTGATTCAGCCAATCCATTTCCTTGCAGATAATAATTAGAAGAATATTTAAGCTTAAAACCTCTTTTGAGTGCAAAATTTAGTCACAACATTACCTGAGAAATATGATGCATTATCGAACATTAAAGCAGAAGGTAAGCCAAACTTGGTAATTATGAATTGATCTATAAATTTGATGATACTCTCAAAGTTGGCTGACTTGAGTGGAACTGCTTCTACCCATTTGGTAAAGTAATCGGTAGTCGTAAGGATGTATTTATGTTGTTTAGAAGAGTGAGGAACAATCTCACCTATTATATCTAATCCCCATTGTTCAAATGGTTGATCGATGTTGACCAGCTGTAATGGCAACGATGGTTTCCTCTGTCTTCCAGCAACATTTTGACAAATCTGACATCTTCTTACATAGTTGTGTGCATCCTTAAATAATGTTGGCTAGTAGTAGCCTGCGCACAATATTCTGTGTGCTATCGCATCTCCTGCATAATTTCCACCCACTGGTCCATCATGAAGTTCTTGCAATACTTTTTCAGCTTCAGATTTCTCAAGGCATATAAGAAGAACATAATCATAATTCATCCTAAAGAGTACATCATTTACAATTTGATATTGTTTAGCTTTTAGTCTCAGGGCTCTTCTCTTTGTAAGATTCAAATGTGAAGGAGCATATTCATTTTTTCAGTAAAACATGATATCAACATATCTTGATTCAGTGTCATTTAGTCTTACCTCATACATTTGTACCTCACTGTTTGGGGACTGTGTTTCTGATATGTGCGATGCTTCAGCCAACATCCTGCAAAAACCTTGACCTTTTACAATATTTTCTAGTTTGATTTCAACGTCATATTCTTGCAGGGCTGTGACCCAATTTGCCCTCTTTTCACCCACGTCCTTCTGTACCAAAAGATTCTTACCGCTGGGTCTAAATTCTTTAATTGCTTTGAAGGGTCTAAAGTGTTTAATTGCTTTGAATGCAGCATAAGCCTATTTATCAACGTCAGAGTAATTTAATTCAGCACCTTGCAAATTTGAATTGAAGAGGGTAATTGCAGCTTCGGCTTTATCTTGATTGGCTTGTGTGAGTATTACAGCATATGATTTCTTAGAGGAAAATGTATACAAAATGAAAGGATCGGAAAATTTTGGAGTCGCTAGAGATGGGGCATTTATAATTTCTTGTTTTATCAGGTTGAATGCTTCATGTTCTACCTGACACCATTTTAAGAGAGATTTTTTCTTAATCATTGCTTGGAGGGGTGACACAATTCTTGAGAAGTCGGGGACAAACCTTTTAACGAAATTGATCTGACCAAGGAAGGATTCAATCGCTTTTTTGTTATGGGGTAAGGATATCTCATAAATCTCCTTAATCCTATCTGGAGCAATATGGATTCCAGATTTAGACCCTATGAATCCGAGAAGCATTCCTTCACTTAATGCAAAAAATGACTTTTTTGGATTAAGTGAGATCCCATACTTTTGACATCGTTGGAAAATCTGTTTTCAGTCTCTGAGGTGACTACTGCGTTTTTTACAATATATTGTTATGTCATCCAAGTAAATCACCACTGAATTATTCATTAATCCTTTAAACGCAATGTCCCCGGCCCTTTGGAAAGTGGCACCGGCATTAATCAACCCAAATGGCATCTTTTGATATGCATACGTGCCCCATTTCGTTCTAAATGTAGTCTTCAATTGATCACCCGGGTGGACTAAGATTTGGTTATACCCTGAGAAGCCATCTAAAACATACATTAGTTCAGACCCTGCAACTGATTGTAATATCTGTTCCATAGGGGGTAGTGGAAAATTATCCTTTTGGCAAGCTTTATTGAGATTTCGAAAGTCAATACAAATCTGGATATCTCCGTTTTTCTTTTTGACTGGTACCAGGTTGGAAACCCATCTAGAATGTCTAACAGGAAAAATAATTTTGGCTTTCAGTAATTTGTTCAACTCAGACTTAATCTAGTTTTCCAAATTAGGATGGATTTTCCTCAACTTCTGTTGGACTGGATTTTCGATAGTGATCATCGGGATTGTATGTTGTATGATTGAAGTGTCGTAAGTTTTGAGGTCATTGTAATTCCAGGCAAAGACATTTTTATATTGTTTCAATAGTGGAATGGAAGCTGATTTTCACTCGAGAGTTAGACCAAGACCTAAGTTGATATTTTGTGGTTTTATGTCAGTTCCTAGATTCACTAATTCATATGTTAGAGTTGAACTCTGAAGTTTTGAATTGGTGGACATTTTGAATCTCTCCTTTAAATAATATAGGTCTTCCAACATGACTACAGATTTGGGTATAGCGTTATTTCTACTTCCTTGTTCCATCTACTTGTCATGTTGGTCCTCATCAATTATGTGATCATTGTAAGAGCCTTCTGAAGTCCGAAAACTTACAATATCAGGGTCATCGTTAAAAACTCTCCAATTGGTAACATTATTAGGGATGGAGGGTCTAAAGATTAATTCAATTGAGAATCTGTCTGGACTATAGTCTTCTTAGGGAATGAGCTTGGAAGCTACATAAGGAGGGAGATCAACACTAGGATTTTGGAGTCTGGGAATAGATGAAATATTAAATGCTATAAAGTGTGAAGTCAAGTCTTGTACTAACGATTGATAATGCTTCAAGTGTCCTAATAGACAATGTATAGTATTTCTAACCTGCTTGATAACAATCTCAGAATCTACAAAGACTTGTAGATATTTGATATCAAACCCGATTGCCTTGTATAACCCTTGAACTAACACTTCATATTCAGCAGTATTGTTTGTACAATCGAACTCGAGTCTACAAGTTAGCATGATTTTCTCTCCTTTTGGACTAATTAATATACAACCTACTCTTGCTCCATCATTAGACTTAGAACCATCAAAAGATAATTTCCAAAACAAATATTTATTTACAGGCCTATCTACAAAATTAATGCATCTAGAAGTATCTGTTTGAGAAAAAATTTCTATCTGAGATAAAACTGAATTTTCTAAAAAAGGTGAAGTATGAGCATTGAAATTCCCTAAGAACGAATAAACATAATAGTTTCCAATTATATTATTGTTGTACGCTATAGGTTTGTTTTCTCCTTATAACTCCATTGCTATATACTTTTGGTGTCTTTCTCACTCAATCTTTATCTGATTTGGTTTACCATTGTAAGGGAGCCACATATGAGACCAGTCGGTCACAAAGTAACCGTGAAGCTTCTCTGACCAATCCCTGCTAAGAATTAGTCCATAAAATTCAGGAATATCAGCAACATGTATATCAATGACTTGGCATACCTTTGGATTTGATGAAAGCCTTGTGGTCACTCAATTAAGCTCACCGATAACCTCGACTTGAGACCGATCCAGCTGTACTATGCGTACTCCAGATTTTTGACATTGGACATTTAACTTTACGCAAACTGTCTTAGGAAAAATATTAGATGAAGCACCAGAATCTACCAGATAGTTATGCAATTTTTTATTGAAAACTTCAAAGGTAAGGAGAAATAGGGGGGTATGGGATTTTGACCTTCCTCCAATTAAAGCAATGTCATTTGGATTGACTTTATTTGACATATCAGTTGGAGGTCTTCCCATTTCATGAGTAGCTTATGAGATTACAGCGGCAGGTAGAGGTGCAATAGGTACTGCATGCAGCTCTTTCAAGAGCAGTTTTTGTTGATGCCTTAATTTTCTCAGATCTTGAAAATTAATATTAGTGCTAGTATTCTTCATGTCTTCAACAATGTTATACTCCATTTCATCGGAGATGATAAGCGTTTTAGATGGAGTTGTTGAATCATATTGGACTGAGTTTGTCTAATTAGCCTTTGGTTTTCTTACCTGTGATTTTATCCTTAGGAGTTAGGCTTGGGTTTTTTTGTTTAGAACTAGATTGTGGAGGACCAAGTCGATTTCTACTTCTGGTAGTAACTCGTAATGCATCTTGATCTTCTTCATCTAGGAGAATGAAGTCCCACATTCCTTGTAATTCTACAACTTCATCATCATCAATATGTTCCTCATTTGAAACCTCCTCTTCTTCCCCTTCTGATTTTTTTTTGTTATAGCGTTTGGAGGTTTTGGATCGGTTGAAGGATTCCTCTTGAAGGGTTTAAAAGGTTTCTTGGAAGAGGTTTCTGCTACTTGTTTCTTAATATCAACCATTTCGTTGGACATGGTTTTTAAAACTTTCCGTAACCCTTCCAAGTCAAATGGGTCCTTTGATTATTTTTTCTTAGGTTCATCTCTCAAAGCGACCTTTTTAGACTTTCTTTCATCTACAACATTTTTGTTTTCTATGGCTAGGATACGTTTTTCCATAGCTATCGCCTCTTTCATATTTTCTGCCAATGTTGGCTTTGCATCCCTATCTACAAAGATGGTTGAATTTGAAGGCAAAGCGGAAATGTACCATTCAGTTTGGACTTCGTTGCTAAGCTTGGATGCTACTGGTATTTTATTTAATAATTTATTGAAGCAAGAATTGAAATCCTTGATTGGTTATTTTTATTTGGCTTTCAAATTGGAGAGGTCATTGATTAAAGTTGTTGTAGATCGATCATCTCCAAATTTAGTTAAAAAAATATCTTGAAATGTATCCCATTTATTAATGGAGCCCGATGGTAATGAAAAATTCCATGATCCTGCTACTCCTTTTAAAGTATAAGGAAATAGTTGTATAACTGTGTTGTCCTCTGTTAATCCGTTTAAATTAATTGATAGCATGAAATTATTTATATGATCTTCAGCTCATAGGCCATTGTTAGGGTTGAACTTGGGGAGCCATTTTTCAGGATGAGCTGGTAATTATGATAAGGGCGCGGGCATTCTCACAGCTCCTGGGTTGGCTCGTGGCCTTAGTGGAAGATTTCATACCATCGTTGGGGTATGAGTAGGGGGAGGTGTTACAGAAAGTGAAGGTGGTTGGGTAGAGGAGGATTTCTCTCCTGTACCAGTGTGAACCATGATCTGAAGTTGTGGGGTGTATAAGTGAACTTGCGATGATATGGATGGGATGGTAGATGAAGATGATGATAAAATGCTCACTCTGAGATTCTACTGGTATTTTTCTATATTTCTTATGACTCGGTAAAGGAAACTCAACCAGTGGGATTCCTAATTTTTCTCTTTCTGCTCTAGTTAGTCATTGAGTCGGGGTCAGATGAGAAGTGACACTACCTTGGGAAAACTCAGATTCCTCTTTAGATAAATAAATTCCCTGTAACTTATGAATTAAAGTTTGTAACTCAGGGGGATCTGAAGAGGAATGATCTGGCTTGTTTGGGATTTCAGTAATGTGCTCTGTATTTTTCTTTTCAACTTCTGGTTCAGTGATGGAAGATTCGAAATGCAAGCGAGAATTTGAAGGTGACGGTGAGGGAGTTTTACTCTTAGAATGGCGTGAAGATGTAGATTTACTTGCCATTCACAGTCAGGCCCTCCTTCTAGTGCCAAATATGTTGAAGGCTCGAAAATCGGGTCTACAACAAGGGGGATAACCACTCGGTTTGGACCTTAAAGCAACTCCTTTTCCGTTTGGAATAGTGGCTCCAACTGGGGATGATGGGACCAGTTTCCCAATCTGTTTATGATGGGTGCACTAATGGGATGATGTTTTTATTTTTTGGGTTTATGGGGTGGATGCTTATTCTAAATCTAATCTACCTTCTAACTA
Source organism: Pinus tabuliformis (assembly GCA_031772625.1). Classification (NCBI taxonomy): domain Eukaryota; kingdom Viridiplantae; phylum Streptophyta; class Pinopsida; order Pinales; family Pinaceae; genus Pinus; species Pinus tabuliformis. Next base: position 3,423,273 of record CM062815.1, on the reverse strand, counting down.
ACATATGAAATCTATTCTAATGAAAGAAAACATCTAACTTTAAACTATCCCGGGAGTAACGTTTCACTTATGTGATCTAAAATAATTTATAACAGCAATTGATAATGAAAATCATTCAATCACTACGAGAAAAGAATCCATTAAAAATGATTGTTTCGTATAAAAAGTTAGCCGAAATAATTATGGGAAACATATCACATAAGAGTTATTCATATACTCAACATAAAAGTAAGTTATCCCCATACAGAAGTGCAATAATGACAACTTAACATTAAGACTTTCATATATCAATAACTGAAAATAATTTATCACTTAGCACATAAGTAAAAAATTTTAGGAGATAAAAATACCATTGGTAATAAGTTCTACTCATGAGTTGCATCAATATAGATTTATCTTCAAAACACTCAACATCCACCAAGAGTACAAAAGTGCATTTCTGTAGCAGACATTAAACTCATATAAAAATAAATCTCATTCCATTCATTTTATCGAACCTCCTTAGTGGGGGGCAAAATGCACGTTCTGAAGAATTGTTTTTGATAAAACTCTGGACCCCTCTCTAAATTTAATGAGAGGGGTTAAATACTACTCTATGAAATCTAAAAATAAATATTACAAAAATAGATGAGAAGGTTTAAACAACTTTCCTCGTTTTAAGCAGAAAATGAACTAAAAATAAAACTAAATTGTATCTATGATAAAGCCTACATCTGCTCCTTTAAATTGTAAATATCCAGCATCGGTTTCAAAAGCGTTGGTTGGCCGACTTCAGCTTTTAAATGTCCTGCAAATGCGACATTGGAAAGAGTTATCACTATCTTCTCGACAAAGGTTATGTGGCATTTTGGGGTCATCCATTGTCTATGTGGCTTTACCAGGTACTGCCAGTATGTGTCCCAGTTTAACCTATTTACCTGTTTAATCAATTCTGCCTTTTCTTCTGCTGTTTCCTTCCACTTTGTTTGAAGCTATTTTTCCTTTGGAAGGAAGCCCGGAGTAGTCTCTGATATCAATATGGCCTTGTGTAGGTTCTTGTTTATGTACTCAATGACACTGTTTGTTGTTGTCTCTGCCTCTTCCATCACCTGCTTCTTTAAGATGGGAATCCCATTTCGCAAATAATATTTCTTCGTGAGATTTGTCGATTCTAGGCAATTCCGATCTTTTCCCTTCTTCTGATCTCTGCCAGTTTAAGAAGTATGAAATATTCTTAAGAAATGAATCATAATCAAGTTGTAGATCTATGACTTGATTCATAATATTATCACTTATTTCACAATGGGAATTCCATTGCGAGATCTTTTGACAGAGTAATTCTTCCTGTTGCAAGAGTTGGGAATTAAGAGCAAGTGCTTTTGTGATAAATTCTCCAATCTTAGGATCATTCTTATAAAGTTCTATCATAGCTTGTAACTGTTCTTCTTTATTGGTGAATCTTCTTTGATGATCCAATTGCATCTGCTGGAAGTCCTGCTGGAGTTTCGCCAATTGTACCTCTGCTTCTTGGTTGATGCTAAGCTGTTGTAGTTGCTATTTTAAAAACAAAACCTTATCCTCTTTCTCTTTTAGTAGCATATGAACTTCTATCAATTTATCAATTGTTACCAAAGCATATGCTCCTGCGATCTGAGAGAGCCTAGTTAGATTTTCTGATGGGTCTATAGTTGGATCCTTCCAAAGAACATCCAGAGGTTCATCCTCTAGAGTGAGCACGACATCTATTTTTCATTTCTTCCTTTGTCTCCTGACAACAGCCTTATGTTTAGGGCTATAAAATACGTCTATAGGAGGAATCTCCTTTATCTTTAGTACAATTTCAGATGACGAAGCAATAGGAATATGCTTCATTTCATGAGTATTGATAGTCCCTTCTACCACCATTTATGTGGTTGTCTCTATTGGGTTTGTTAGTGGCTGTGCACTCTATTCCTCAGTGTTGATTAACTTATTAGAATTCTCCCATTCACCTTCTAGGTCCACTACAAGTGGCTTTGTTGGCTTTGTAAGGGGAGTGGGAACTTCAGCTTGTTTGGGGACAAAACTTGTTGGTTAGGCTTCTCTGTAGATTGAGTTATATGTCCAATTGACCCCTCACTTCTGTTGTGTTCACTCTTGGACTGATCATCAGACTTTTCTGATGATTCCTTTTCGGAATTTGATTTAGACTTATCTTCCTTTGAGCTACCACTTATGCTAACACTAGGAGTAGGCTCCCTTATTGGTTTAATGAGAAACTGGTCCAATGGGACCTTTGTTAACCTCTTCTTTGTATAATTTCAAACTTTTGGAGTTTTTCTTGGTCAAACTGTATTTGTGCCATATGAGAACCTCTTTAAAAGTGTTCTTCTACTAAAAGACATCGTCAAAGGGAACTTCTTCATTGGTACACACTTTTATTTTAATCGTTGTAGTAAAATTACTTACAACACCGAAGGGATCATACTGCCTCCCTGGGAACTTTGGTAGTTGTAAACATAGCATATTATCAACCTCTTTAAAAGCATGACCTAAGTCAAATAATGCAAAAGCTCCACATACTATAGGAAATTGAGGCCAAATGGCCTTCTTAGAATCTTTCAGTACTTTACTCATTCCCCCAACACCACAAGTTTGGTAAGCTATTTCCCTGGCCATTAGTTTGTCAGGGACATAAAAAGGAAGGATGTGGGGTGAAGAAATGCTTCCAAACACCCTGATGTATGTGAACAACTCCTCCCCAAACCACCTTCCCATAGGGAGAATGTCAACTTCAGCTTCTGGGGAAAATCTTGGGGCGTCTCTGTTGTAGAGCATTCTATGGATAGGGAGCATAACTCCATGACAAATCTTGTAAAAATGTGGGATGAAATTGGATTCCCACAATACTTTGTGGTAAACCTGAATGGGAAGAGGATTCTGCACTGTCCACTTCCATCCCATGATAGGAAAATCGGAGACAAAACAAATGGCGTCCATGACATAGGCACTTAAAAAGAATGGGAGGTAAACCTTTCAAGTAAAACTTCTTTTAGTTTGATATCCTAAAATAGCAGAGGCTAAATTATCTGATAAAATTTGGGCCCAATCCATTATAGTGGCATTGGTGGCCACAACCAATAGAGGTAACCACTCCGATGAAAACTTATTGATGTCTGGTCTCCCAAACAATCTACACAACATTGTGGCGGAAAAACAATAAGGACAACAAAGAGAGCCAGTGGTGTACATACCATTTTTATCCTTCTTCAATGTTTCCTCATTGTTTGACTAGTGCTTTGTACAATCTGCCAAGTCTTCGTTCTCCTTGAAAATTTTTTCTACAAACTTCTTGTTGTAGGTAGCCTAGGGTTCTGGCAAGTGATACATATGTCTCAAATTGATTGGGGTAAATGACCCGATGACTTGTTGACTGGCCATATTGAACTCTCTATCAGATATATTTTCATGATTTGTGAGCCATTTAACCATATCAGTGTAGGGGAGTATCTTCGGCCTCGCAACAATACAGTGTAAAAATGAGCATGCAAGCTCCATTAGGGATGCTTCGGAAGAGCCGCGTCTATTTGCTGCAACTGTAACCTCCATAATCCTCGGGTTTCCCTCTTCTAACAATTGGTACATGGCCTCCCACGTAGATATCCTTGCGTCCTAGTACAAGTGGTGTCTATAAATAATGGAGTCATCTCTGTTTTCTCAGATGCGGGTGCCTTGCCTTTCTTCCCCATTTCGTTGTGTATTATGTTCTGTGTACTGCTCCTGAAAATTGCAAGCATAGAGCAAGTATATGATTAAGATGCTAGTGAATACAGGAAATATCATTAGAAGACAAAAATAAGGTGACGGGAAAGCCTTAATTCTTTAAATCATATCAAAGATATCACCTTGCGTCAGATTGTCCTTTACCTTCATCCAAGTCATTTTTTAATAAATGACCACTAATGGACGTTAAACTAAAAATTTAATGTTCATAACTTTGCATCGAATGACGGAAAGTAGTTGTCATAGAACTCTGAGCCCTTAGATCTGCGATAAAGAGATTTTGCGATTTTCTTCACAATATCGTAGATCGCAATATCGCAAAACCTATTATCATTAACAACCATTATTTCATCGGGCAGGTCCAATATGCGATTTGCGAGAGGCTATCGAATTTCGTGACATTTGGGTGTTTTACATAAATTAGTGTCACGGAATTTGGAATTTGCGATGCGATAAGGTTGTAAGACCTTGTGATCTCGCATTCTCTTGAATCACATTTTCAAGGAGTTTCCTTTATAAGAGATGCCTGCTGTGATCTTTTGCGATGCGATAATATCATTTAAAAGTGGGTTTTTCAAAGCTTTTCTTAATATTCGAGACTTTCTGCTTATAAAGCTTTTCTTAGGTTTTGTGGTCATATAGTGTTTTTATAAGGAAACACATAGTTTGTGATGTTTTAAGCACTTGGAGTATGGAAAAGGTAAATTTACATGCTTTAGCAAGTTCTACTTTGATATCTTGTTTTATTGTAAAAACAAAAAGGCAACATTAAAAGCTAAGTTTTTATTTTTTGGAAGGGTCCCCATTTATTATTGCTATTGCTAACACTAATAAAAGGGGGGTTGTTGATGGTCACAACACCAGGTTATGAAAAGGGTACACTGGAGAGTCAATATGCACATTGTAGTAAGTTGGATAGTATGTGCTTTACTAGCTTGAAAAATATATCTTTCTCCCATTCAATTCAGTTTTCTTTGAGCTTGGAGATCAAGAAGTTGAAGGGATAAATGCATAGATTGATAAAAAACTCTATACAGACTAATTTCTAAGTTGGTTATTGAAATTATTTCCTATGATTCATTTCTGTACTAGAAGTGTTGAGCTTCTAAGAGAATGCTTTACTAACAAATTTCTAGTTTGCTTAGATTTCAGTGTTAAAAATATAATGTAAAAAACTAGGTCATGGAATGTGTTGCCCCTTAAGAAACCAATTTCCTAGCTGTGTAGAAATTGTGCTTAAGACATTAATTTTTATTATCAATGCCACTTATTTGTATTATGTATCCTCACGTGAAGGGCCTAAAGGAACTAACTTTTAACCTTTAATATTTAGCTGATATGAAAATCTCAGAATGCCATGTGATGCTGAATATGAATGTTGTGTGAAGAATGCCTTGAGAAGTTAAAGATAGTATGCTATGTTTGACAGGAAATACTATATGTAACTTAGAAGTATAGGGGTAGGAACTTTAAATATAGGAGTGCTCTTTTAAGGAATTTTAACTTCATTCACATAAGTAAACAAAGACCTGCAGCTTCATTAACATATTTAAAGAAAGGAAGAAACATGATGACACATAACAGACAAATTACAAAATCATACCCAACAATGTGTGGAAAACTTCTGATTCTTTCATTAATCATAAATTTATCAAGAATACAATAGCATAGTCTCCAGGTTCGTCAGAATTCAGACCTTTTTTCTATAATTTTTCCTCCTTTTATACATCATGGGACAATTGGTAACTACAAAAACTGCCAGACTGCTTAACTACCTTCTAACCGTATAAAGTAAAAGTCATAACAAAATATTACATTAGAGGGTAAAAGACACCTCATTCTTCTCAAGAAAATAAGATAAGAATAAGTAACAAAAATTAGAGTATGATTGGTGATTGTTGCTTGTTGTTTGAATTTGCGGCTTGAGTAAGTGGTCTTGCTAATGCATCTTTGGTCTGCTCTATCATCCATTCCTTGCACTTTCTCCATAATGGTACATTTGACTCTGGTACTTCCTCTAACTTGTCAAGTGCTATTCTGCAAGCTGTAATCCTACCATAATTATGCTTGTCTATAAACAGAGTCTTCACCATCCAGAGAAGCTTAAAATATTTGTTGAGGTAGTTCACAATGGTGGCTCCTTTCAATACTGTTGTCTTTTCATGAGTATTATCAACTTTTCTTTTTGCCTCAACCAGCAAAGTCTAATATGTTTTCCATGGCAGCAAGTTTCCTTGTAGATCCCCACAAGAAGGAAGTCTAGCTCTAACTCTTTTATCAAACAATATGTTAAACTTTGAAACTGCTTCCTTCATCTCATTTATCTTCTTCTCAGAAGTATTCCTGTAGATATTTCTGACAATCATTTTGTTAAAATATATTGCACATGATGTTTTGTCTGGTATGTCATATTCCTTCAAATCTACAGTAGATTTAGAGTTAATGAAATCTATCATCCTCTTTGAAAACTTTTACCTATCTAAATCTTTTTTCTTATTTTTTATGATCACCTCTTCCATATCTCGAACTAGTGTTTCCTCCTCACATATAATCACAAGAAATTCCCAAATGCCCTTAATAAACTCAATGACTTCATCCCATAGGATTTCTCTGGCTTGAATTAAGGACATATTGCCCTTCATTTTCTCCTTTATCCTTTTGATTTCATCTTCAGCCCTCAGGAGATCTTCCCTATACTTCTTTTCATTATCTTTCCCCCTTGCTTCTTCTTCACTCAAATTCAATAGCTTGCAAGTTGTTTCCAATTCTCTTTGGGCTTTCTTTACATCGTGCTCAACCATTTTAAGCTCTATTCCCAACTATAAAACCTGTGCTGTTGGATCATCTGTGCTAGCTGGCATTACTATTATACAAACATGAGTGTCCACCTATCGTTACATCTTGTCCAAAGATTCTTTAAGTAAAGAAACATCTTCAGTCTTGTGCATCACATCCTGTAAGAGATTTTCCTTTTCATATTCTACTTTAGCTATCCTTGCAGCTATGGGATGCTCATGTGTACGTAGATTTAACTTCTTTTTCAAAACCCCAATCTTTGACTTGGAAGATTGCAATAATTTCTGAATAAAAGGTTGGTCATTAGGATTGACACCTATATTAATGATAATTTTCTTTATCTTGTCTACCTGAGCATTCAAATATCTAGAGTTGGCTTTCTCCAAATTTAACTGCTGAATTACCTTATTTAGCATTTTTTCTGCCTTGACAATTACTGCATTTGTCTTATGTAGATCATTTACGATCAATTGACCAGTTTGCATATGCAAATTGATCTTGTCAAGCATTGAAAGCTTGTGAGTGTCAACAGTTAAATTCACAGTCTTGAAATTGCTAGTAGACCCCCACTGATATTTCAGTAGGCTGTGAAAAAAGAAATTTTCAGTTGGCTTCTCTCCAAATCCATGGTAGATAGCAATCTAGTTTGTTCAGGAGTTACCTGTGACTTAGCTTGAGCCTCCATATTTAACTTCACCTTCTGATTTCTCTTAGATATCTGAAAAAACATACTTTGAATTAAATGAACCTGATCATGGACAGGTTCTCTGGAAGATGGGGAACTTGGGGCACCTTCTATTTCTCCTAATTGAATCACCAAACCAGGTTTTGCTGCAGACATTGCATCTTGAAGCTTGGTCCTCAGATTCTTCCTCATCTAGATCAATAAATTCCTCTCTAACCCACTTAACACCTTTTTCTGTAATTCTAGGGGTTTCAATCTCTGTCCTCTGGGTGTTATGCAAACCTCCATTTGCCAACTTCTCTGTTTCAGGTCTACTTTCATGTACAAAGGCTGAATATCCATTCTCTAGTCTTCTATTTGCAATAATTTGATTAGGATCATAAGCCCACTCAACCACCTATAAAAGTGTTGGGTCCCTATAATACTAGTGATTACCCCATTACTATTGTAGTTATACCCCTTATTTATATTGATGTACCCATGTAGTGCCCATATTGTTACTATTGTGCCACATAGAAGCCCACTATTGTTATTGTTGTGCCCTACAATATTATTGTTATGTAGGCTTTGATTGTATTGGGACCACTTAGACTCCTATATATAGAAAGGAGGTATTTTCATTTGTATCATCCAGGAATTGTTCATTTATGTAATGTAAAGGAGGTTTCCCCCTCGAAGAGGCTGAATTCTAAGGCGTGGATCTCTCTTTTCTATCTTTTTGTGAGCTGGTTTCATAACATTTGGTATCAGAGCTTTGGATTCTAGGGTTTCGCTGCTCCAAACAGGTCATCGTGCCATTTTCACTATAACTTTTTTTCTGTGACGTTTCAGAAGTCGCAAAAAAAACCCATTTGAGAAGAATTGGCGTTGAACCTTGGGTCCAAATTTCAGAGCGTTTTGCGCGATATGTTCAGAGATATGATCTGAGGAAGTTGGCCTTTTTGCAGACTCCTGAATTACATTCAAACCAGGTGACCTGGGGAAAATCGTCATAACTCTCTCTCTGAGGATCGGATTGAAATTTCGTAAAAAGGTACAGAAAGAGGACGGACTGTAGTTTCTTGTATGTATGTTTCAGATTCAAAAGTTGAAACAGTGACTCGTGGCACGTCGTACATGTTCGCTCTACTGAACCAGTCTAAAAGCAAGTCACTGTGGGAGATTTCACATAACTCTTCCTTGGAGAATCCAATTTGGCTCAGACTTGTGGCATTGGAAAAAGGACGCAGAAGGCTACTCCAGGTAGCAATTTCAGAATTTGATGATCTGAAATTACAGAGATACATCAGATTCAATATCAGGCTTCTATAAAGTGAAAAAAGGTGTGTAGTTTTTTTTTTTAATTTTTGTGTAAGCTTGGTTTAACGGAATTCAAAGGGCATAGTAAAACTTTATTATCGGTAACTGATGCCCCGAGGAAATAAAATGAAAACACCTAGTAAGGAACCTGAAAGCTCTAGCATGACTCATGAAGAAGAGGAAGAAATGCTACATGATATATCAAAATTACAAGAACAAGTGCAACAAATGTCACGCTCACAAAAGCTAACGGAAGCTAAGATAAGTGGCATGGAATCTAAGGTAAATGGCGTGGAATCTAAGATAAAGGGAATGGAAGCTAAGATGGATGGCATGGAAGCTAAGATTGACGCTAAAATTGATGGCATGGACGCTAAAATTGATGGCATGGATGATAAGATGGATGAATTGAAGAAGTTGCTACAAGAAAGGGTCACTAATGGTGAAAAGGTAGTAAAGGAAACTCATGATGAGAATAAAAGAAATGTTAATCATGATTCCATAGACTCTAATGTTGGATCGAAGACTCACCATGTTCCAAAAATTGATGTGAGGAAATTTGATGGCAAGGATCCCGCCACATGGATATTACAGATGGAGCAATTCTTCGATCTCAATAATGTGCAAAACACACAAAAGGTACGTATGGCAACTTTATATTTGGAACCAAATCAGTTTGTATGGTATCAATGGCTTTGTTCTCGTAAACAATTTATCACTTGGGCAATTTTTACGGAAGAATTGATAGCACATTATGAGGATACAAAAAGCAACACTTTTTTTAGCCAATTGATAAGTCTCAAACAAAAGGGTTCAATAATGGAGCACATTGATGAGTTCCAAAAATTGAACATAAGGGTAAAATATATTCCAGAGGAGCATAGGATTGATGTGTTCATAGGGTCTTTAAAGGATAATATCCAACATGATGTGCGCCTTTGGGAACCTGATTCATTAGAGAAGGCATTCAGGTTAGCAAGAAAAATGGAAAGCAAAATTATGGCAACTAGGAAGCATACCGTTCACAACTATAAAGACGGAAGTGTTGTTGCTCATAGTCTTCCACAACCTACAAGGTTGACACCACAACAATTGGAAGAAAAAAGAGCAAAAGGGCTTTGTTACAATTGTGATAGCAAATACACAAAAGGTCATAAGTGTGCTGAGAAGAAATTATTCTACATAGATTGTGAAGAGGAAGAAGAAAAGGAGCAAGAAAGGTCAAAATAAGAGGATATATTCCAGGAACAAAGCCTAGATGAAGAACAAATAAATCCGACCATATCTTGTAATGCATTGGCAGGAATTACCACTCCTCAAACCATCAAGATAGTAGGACAAATCAAGAAGAAAAAAGTAATAGTGTTGATTGATTCAGGAAGCACCCACAATTTTATTCATTGTAGGGTAGCAAAAGAATTGAATTGCTTCCTATATCCAGCACCAGAGTGTCAAGTGATGATTGCAAATGGAGGAACAATAAATTGTTCTGGAAAGTGCCATAATATCAAGCTATCCATGGGAGAATATGTATTGACTAGCCCAATGCTTTCCATTCCAATGGGAGGTGCTGATGTTGTACTAGGAGTCCAATGGCTACAATCCTTGGGTACAATAGCTTTTAATTTTCAAGAACTTTTCATGAAATTTTCTGTGGAAGGAAAGGAAGTTGAATTAAGGGGTATTGCAGGGAAACCAGGAAAGATAATCAGCTCTAATGGTATGACAAAGCTTCTAAAAAAGGAGCAAAGGGGTGTAATTGCACAATTATGTTCGCTAGATGTTTCCACATTAGAATCATCTATTTATCCAGATCTCCAAAAAGTCCTGGACAATCATTCCAAGGTATTTGAGACTCAAAAGGTCTCCCACCTATGCGTGATCATGATCATGCTATTCATCTGATTCCAGGAAGTGTTCCTCCAAACATCAAGCCGTACAGATATCCCTATGTCCAAAAAAGTGAAATTGAACGTATGGTTGCAGAAATGCTAGAGGCTGGTATAATTCAACCGAGTCAAAGTTCTTTCTCTGCTCCAGTAGTATTGGTGCACAAGAAGGATGGATCATGGCGCATGTGTCCGGATTATAGGGAGCTCAACAAGCTCACTATTAAAGATAAGTTCCCCATTCCTGTCATTGATGAATTACTGGATGAATTGCATGGATCAATTTACTTCACCAAGTTGGATCTTCGTTCAGGATATCATCAAATCAGAATGAAGATTGAAGACATTCCGAAAACGGCATTTAGAACTCATGAGGGTCATTATGAATTTTTGGTCATGCCTTTTGGCCTTACCAATGCACCTTCAACATTTCAAGGTTTGATGAATTCAATTTTCAAACCATTCCTTAGAAAATTTGTGTTAGTATTTTTTGATGATATACTTATCTACAGCAAGTCTTGGAAGGATCATGTTGAACATGTCGACAGGGTGCTACAACTATTGGAAGAGAAACAATTATATGCCAAAAGATCCAAATGTTTCTTTGGAGTCCAGGAGGTGGAATATTTTGGTCATATTGTATCTCATGAAGGAGTTAAGGTAGACCCTACCAAAATTAAAGCCATTAAGGAATGGAAAATCCCCACATCCATAAAGCATTTGCGCAGATTTCTTGGGTTGACAGGGTATTATCGCAAGTTTGTTAAGAATTATGGGAGAATAGCAGCACCTCTAACGACATTATTGAAGAAAGATGCATTTTCATGGACTCCGGAAGCAGCAAAGGCCTTTGAACATCTTAAAGAGGCAATGTGCCAAGCACCGGTCTTAGCTACACCGGAATTCACAAAAACCTTTACTGTGGAATGTGATGCTTCAGGAAATGGAATTGGTGCTGTTCTAATGCAAGATGAAAGACCCATTGCCTTTGAAAGTCGTCCAATCAAGGGAAAGTTTCTAAGAAAAGCTATTTATGAGAAGGAAATGTTGGCAATACTCCATGCACTTAAGAAATGGCGACCCTACCTAATGGGAAGACACTTCAAGGTAAAAACAGATCATGATAGCCTTAAATACTTTTTAGAACAAAGATTATCCTCTGAAGAGCAACAAAAGTGGGTCACAAAGATGTTGGGTTATGACTTTGAAATCATCTACAAAAAGGGGAAGAAAAATGTGGTGGCAGATGCACTCTCAAGGAAGGATGACGATGTGGAAGCATTGTTGTGCGCTATTTCTATCATCCAACCAGATTGGATAAATGAAGCAAGGGAGGAATGGAAGAATGATGAAGAAGTGTGGGCACTTATTCGAAAGCTACAACAAGATTCCAGTATGTCTGATACATTTAGCTGGAAAAATGATTCGTTATGGTACAAGGATCGCTTATACCTCTGTAAGAATTCCCAGCTAAAACAAAAGATTCTTATGGAATTGCACACTTCTCCCTTAGGAGGGCACTCAGGATTTTTAAAAACTTACCACAGGGTTAAGAAGGAATTTTTTTGGGATGGCCTTAAATCAGATATTCATAAGTTTGTGGCAGAATGTTTGGTTTTCCAACAAAATAAAGTTGAAACAATTAAGACATCGGGTCTATTACAACCTTTACCCATTCCAAGCCAACGTTGGGAGGAGGTATCAATGGATTTTATCACAGGTTTACCCAAGTCTGAGGGAAAGAGTGTCATCATGGTGGTAGTTGACAGACTTACCAAGTATGCACACTTTTGTGCATTATCACATCCATTTAAATCCAGTACAGTTTCTACTGCATTTATGGAAACAATTCAAAAGCTACATGGAAACCCAAAGATTATTGTAAGTGACAGAGATCCCATTTTCACTGGAAATTTTTGGACAGAATTATTTTCTTGTCTTGGTACTCAGTTAGCTCATAGCTCATCTTATCATCCTCAATGATGTGGGCAAACTGAGATAGTAAACAAATGTTTGGAAGGATATCTTCGTTGCTTTGTATCTGATAAACAGACACAATGGGTCAAATGGTTGCCTCTGGCTGAATGGTGGTATAACACTTCCTTTCATACAGCAACAAAAATGACCCCATTTATGGCACTTTATGGGTATCAACCACCATCCATCACATCATATTTAAGAGAAAATTCTAAGGTTCAGGCAGTGGAACATCACATCGAACATCAACAACAAGTCCTCCAACTCTTAAAGGATAACCTTGTGTTGGCACAGAATAGAATGAAACAACAGGCAGATCAGCATCGCAGTGAAAGAAGTTTTGATGTAGGTGATTGGGTATTCCTACGGCTACAACCATATAAGCAAATGTCCCTCAAGCAAGCTAAGAAGGATAATAAACTATCACCAAAGTATTATGGTCCGTACAAGGTGTTGCAAAAGATTGGTACTATGGCATACAAATTGGAGCTTCCTGCAGCTTCTCGATTGCACCCAGTTTTCCATGTTTCATGCTTAAAGAAGGTTATAGGCGACAAGCTCCCAGTTCAAACAATATTGCCAGAACTTGACGAAGAAGGAAAAATTATATTGGAACCAGAAGCAGTTATAGAAACAAGAACTCAACAGCTACGAAATCGATCAATTTCAGAGTACCTTATCAAGTGGAAGAACTTATCCGCTGAAGATTCCGCATGGGAGGACGAGAATTTTATGCAGAAGTATCCTGAACTACTCAAGCGTTGAGGACAACACTTTTTTGAAGGAGAGGGGCATGTTGGGTCCCTATAATACTAGTGATTACCCCATTACTATTGTAGTTATACCCCTTATTTATATTGATGTACCCATGTAGTGCCCATATTGTTACTATTGTGCCACATAGAAGCCCACTATTGTTATTGTTGTGCCCTACAATATTATTGTTATGTAGGCTTTGATTGTATTGGGACCACTTAGACTCCTATATATAGAAAGGAGGTATTTTCATTTGTATCATCCAAGAATTGTTCATTTATGTAATGTAAAGGAGGTTGCCCCCTTGAAGAGGCTGAATTCTAAGGCGTGGATCTCTCTTTTCTATCTTTTTGTGAGCTGGTTTCATAACAAAAAGACACATGTCATTCAACAAATCTTCAACCTCCTGGGTAGCCTGTCTGGTGTTTACAATAAAGTGTCCCACTGCTTTAGGCAACTTGAAGAAAAGGCCTTTATTCATAGGAACAAAATGAACTTGATCTAAATTTAAGCTCTTCTTGGTAAATTCAAGGGAAAAATGCCTCATTGGCACAAATTTAGGTAATCGTTAAGGCTTGACAGAGGCTCCATAAATCCTAATATCTACATGCTCTTCAAAGATGAACCAATCCCCACATATCACATCCTTACTCAATTGAAGAAATTCTTGAGATTTAGGAAGAAAAGTTTGGGGTAGGCTTCCATTCAAAATTTTATAATCCATTGGAAGGAATAAGGAAGTAAACTCAAATAAGCCACTATCTCTTGGATCACCCCTTATCTGGTCTATTCAAAATACCATTGACATCTTCTTTTGATTGATATCATGATGCAGGAGCATCACGATTCCGAAAATGTGTACATTTAGTAGAATCTAGGTGGTCTTGTGTTTTCAAAAGAGTGGGTTTCCTAAGTATTTAATTAATGTAATTTTAGATATTTTGAGTGATTTAGGTGAGACATTTAGAATATAAGTTAATTAAATATTGTGAGGATATTTGTAAATGTTTGCGAATGTAGAGGAACATTTGAGAATCAGGATAATTGAGAGATTTGAGAATTAATTGTAAATCTTAGATTAGGAGTAGTTCATGATCTATGGAGGATCCTTAGTATTAGTTAGAAGTTGATATCCTTAAGGGATACAGAATATATTTTAGGAACCAATTGAGGACTTAGATAATTCTTAGGATATAGTTGAGAAGATCGAGGATCTGAACTAGAATTAGAAACATAGTCCTTTTGTATAAATGTAAGCCAAAAAGGCAGAGAAAGAGTTAGTCAAGTTGAGTTAGTTAGAGAGAGTAGATAGATAGGAAGGTTAGATTGTGAGCCTACTGGCATTGAAATGAGAAAGGGCCATTGATACAAATCGTGTAAAGGAAGATCAGGCTAAAGCTAGATTGTGAACAGGTTTTTATTTGTATCTATACATTTGTTTAATGAATGAGGAAATTGAATTCATTGTGCTTGTGTGTGCCATTCCTTTTATGTGTTGAGTGTTCTGTAATTGTAAATTTATGGTTTCTATGTGATAAACCAGGATGAATGAATTCAATTTAAATTTCTGAAAGTCTTTTTGTTTGACAAAAGACTTACCATCTGGGTAGAATCCACGTGATTCCAGCTGGATTTAATAGATATGTGTGAAGGTCAAGTAAAGAACGAGTTACGAATCTAGAAGAAGAGAAATAATGCAGAGATCGTTATGTAATCCATTTCGGAATAGTGTTAAATAAACATAGGTATAGTTGCAAGGTGGAGTGTAGTAAAATTCAACAATCCACGTTGAATGTAATCTGAGTGCCAAAGTAAAGTGCATAGCTGCAGAGGTTAGGAGTCTACAGGTGTCTTGATTTGGGTTGAAGCATCACATTTATTCCTAGAAATTGATTTCAATTTCAACTGCTGACGTCACAGTCAATTGCGAGGGTTTGAGTTGTTTGGTAACCGTGTGTCAGTCGAAGGGCCACAGACCATTAGATCATTGCTAATAATGACGATTGGATTGATATTACATCACCACATTCATGTGTGAATGAATGGTGCTTAAGAAGTTGCGATATGCAATGTGCGATGATCAGGTGGTTAAGTGTCACACACGTTTCTCGTGTGATATCGTTATTGACCATTAGACCAAGCATGCCTTGATCAAATGGTGGAGGATCAATGATTAGTTTCACTGATCAGGTGAAACATCAACCGTCAGATTAATGATGAGTTCAACGGTGGAGAATTAATCTGATAAGGTTTGTGGAAAAGAGGGAAAGTCAATGTGGGAGGATAGCTATTCAATTATTGTTAAATTTCCATTAAATTTCTATTCAATTGTTGTTCAATTATTGAGCAGACCTGAGGAGTTTATGGATGCAAATTTAATTTATTTGGAGTCTGGTTTTGTGCATTCAGGTGGGACCGACGTTAGTTGGAAAATTATGTGTTATTCCGTTATACGATGATTGTTCAAGTTTTGTTAAAACCGACAATGTAACGCTTCCAATTTGTATAGGTGGGCCATAACCCATAGATTCATGGTAAGGTGATTATGAAAACCAGGGAAATTACCTTTAGGAAGTTTTTCCTGCAACATATCAACAACTTTTAGTCCCAAATCAAAAAAATGTTCAGCATTTTGGTACAGGAATAAATAAGTAATGACTAAAGGAAATTTGACAAACCCAGTGAGAGGCAAAGGCATAAATTGGGTATTGATATTATCTACCCAGAATGCTGGAATATCTAATACTATCTCTGCCTTCATCCTTAAGGAGAAAAATCGCAGCACAACCTTAACCACCTTCTTGGAGTCTTCTTTTCCTAGAATGTTGGAAATTACTTGCAAAATAGGTCTTATGTCTACTATGAATATTTCTAAAGAGAAGACATTCCCATTTAGGGAGAATTGACTAGATTTCGGGGCCAGGAAAGAGGTGACATGAGATATTTCCTAAGGAGACATGTTGTCATAATAAGAAATGAGAGATTCTTCAGTAAAGGTGGTCTACGTTTCAGACACATGGTAATTCAAAGCTTGGTGTATTAATTGTGAGGTTACTTGAAAAACACTTTCCCCTGACTGATTCATTATAAAACATTCCTTGGGGTACATTGCAAGGCTAGCCATTGAATAAATTCAGGAAATAGATGAGTTCTTGGGACAAAAGTAGCTAAAACACCTGACCTAACCATTGCCATGAATATAGGAGACTTTTTATGGTTAAGAATGACCTTTTGATATAGTGAAAGATGCTTAATTGTGCAAAGGGTATCAGAAATATCTCGTTCGACATCCATTAATGGGTTATGCGTAACAAATGAGGAACTTACTTGTTTGGCCATGGTGACTGTAGGTGACAGTTGCTGGTGACAGTTGTTAGGATGGTTGCTGACTCAGACTGTTGAACTAGATGCAAGGTTGCTTAGTACTAAAACAAAAGACTAATGCAACGAGGTTTTGCTTGTCGTTTATATATATGATAATCCAATGGAGGGAAAACCAATAATTAATGTAACTAATTAATGGAGTGGCAGATGAGGTGATGGGGTATGGTGAATGAGGTGGACGGTAATGCATGAGGGTGGCAGATGACATGGAGGAGATGACATGGAGTGAAGTGATGGGGGTGGCCCACTGTGGGGGTAGGGAGTGTATGGGAGGTTCATCAGGCTTGAACCCCCACAACAATCTCAGACCCTTGATCTCAATCAAACACCTTGACGTCATGGTCAACTGCAGGGGTTAAGCCTGAGTTATAACTCATGCTTGTTGTTCCCCCGCAGAGCACTTTACCCGCTGCTCGAGCCCATGACTTCTTATATCCTATGATACCGATCGAAATTTAATATATGGATCGAGGGCCCACCTTATATGGATTTGAATGCCATTAATAATATAAAATAAATCACTGCTTTCGAACTTTCACATTCTCTTTTGACTTTTTAAAACAAAATATTTGATTTTTTTTATAATAGTAAAAATGAAATGTAAATGACGATGGATGCTACAACATCTGACTCCACCTGGGGATAGTGATTTTTGCATAGAAGCACTAAGAACCGCAGATTAGTGCCTTCACCTCGGGCATGGAATCATATATTTCTTTGCCAAATTTAATTCTATGGAATTTGTACAATGAATTCACTCTGGTATCTACAATGATAGGATGCTTATGCTTCAAAATTGGAAATAGTGTTTGAGGTACTGCCCATTGATAGGCAATTGTAAAGTCTGACCATCAAGATTTTCTAGGAATAATGTATTATTTGCCCTTACTTCTATAATCTTGAATGGGCCATACTAGAGAGGATCAAACTTCCCATGTTTTCCCTTATCTTATCTTCTAGTATCCCACCTTAATAATAGGTCTCCAGTTTTAAAATCAATCTCTTTGGCTTTTCTGCCAAAAATGTCCTTCATTTTTTATTGATACATAATCAAATTATCTCTCACCCTGTCTTTGTTCTCACTCAAATCCACTAGCTTATGCATCCTTCTTATCAGAGCATTGGATTCTTCTTTTGCCTCCTGAATCATTGCAATGATAGGTTTCACAAGCTGACTAGGAAAAAGAGCTTGAGTTCCATACACTAACTTAAAAGGTGATTTACCTGTAGACCTTTTTGTAGTCACTCGGACAACCCAAAGAGCAAGCTTTATTTCAAATCACAGTCTTTATCGTTCTTTGCAATAGTTTTCTTAAGAATTTTCATCAATTTTTTGTTAGTGGATTCAACCAATCCATTACCCTGAGGATGATAAGCTGTTGAATGAGATAAAATGACATTATACTTCTGACAAAAAGAAACAAACTTAATTGAACTGAACACCTGAGCATTGTTAATTATAATCTTGACAGGGCACCCAAATCTGCTGAAAATGTTTTCCTCTAAAAATTTCATCACCACCTGGTCACTTTGCCTTTTTAGTAGGTATAGCCTCTACCCACTTGGTGAAATAATCAGTAGCTGTAAGAATCCACTTGTGTTGTCCATGTGAAGGACAGTTAATTTCTCCAACAAAGTCTAGCCCCCATTGTCTGAATGGTTCTTCTATGAAGACTGGGATTAATGGCAAGGGAGCTAACATCTTTTTCTCAGAAAAAAGCTAACACTTCTGACAACTTCTGAAAAACTTATATATATCACCAAACAAGGTGGGCGAATAAAAGCCTGCTTGGAGGACTTTGTGTGCAGTAGCTTTCCAACTGTAATGTCCACCGCATAACTTCTCATGATAATATTTAATTGTCTCTTTAGATTCATCTTTTTTCCAAACGTAATAATAAAATTCCCACATGATCCTTCCAATACAATATTCCCTCCATAATCACGTATGGTTGTGCGTTTATTTTTAATGCTCTATATCTTGTTCTCTCCATTAACTGGGGATAAGAGAGAAAACATAAATAATGAATTGTGTGCTTGTACCATTCTGAATTTGATTTTTCTTCACCCTATTCAATTATTTCCTCATTTACAGGTGTTAGCAACTTGATTCCCAATGCATGAAAATTTGACTTTGTCAACATCTTTTCCAAACCCTGCCTTTTCACCAGCTTTGTGGGCTTTATGTCTAGGTCATACTCTTGGATCTTAGCTATGCATTTCCCTCTTTTACCTTCCACATCACTCTGGACTAATACATCCTTTATTGCAGCATTTGGAACATAAGCAATGATTTGTGACTATAGCACGTAAGTTCTGAAGGCTTTTAGGGCTTTTACCAAGGCATATACTTGTTTTTCAGGAATATTATATTTGAGTTCAACATCTCTGAGGATCTTGCTAAAGAAAGCAACTTGTTGCTCTTTTCCTTCATCATTTTTCTGTAATAAAACAAAAACTATTGAATTGAGTGATGCAAATGAAAATATTTGAAATGGATTATGATAATTAGGGCTAATCAAAACTAGAGTTGCTTGTAATGCTTCTTTGATCCTAGAGAATGACTCTCTGGTTTCCTTGGTCCAATTTCCTTAATTCTTTTTCTTCAACATATTGGTAATCTCTTTTACAATTTCAGCATAATTGGACACAAACCTCGTTAAAATTTTTATTTTTCCCATAAATGTTTGAATGTCTTTCTTACTCCTGGGTAGGGATATTTTTTTCATAGCTTGCACCCTTGCTGGATCTATCTTTACTCCATCTCTAGAAAAAATGTGCCCTAGTAGTTTGCCTTCTTCTAGAGCAAAAACAGACTTCTTAGGATTCAAAGAAAGCCCAAATTTTCTACATTTCTCAAAAGTCTTTTTAAAATGGTCTAGATGCTCTTCATCTGACTTAGAGAAAACAATGATATCATCCAAGTACATCACTACAAACTTGTCACCCACAAATGCAATGTCCATAGCCCTCTAAAATGTTGCACCTGCATTCATCAACCCAAAGGGCATTTGAGCACACATGAAGGTTCCCCAAGGAGTTGTGAATGCTGTCTTTTTCTGATCCTCTTTATCGACAGCCACCTAGCTATACCCAGAGAACCCATTTAACATTGGCATTCTGAATGATCCAGTTACCTTCTGCAACACATGATCCATTTTAGGTAATGGATAGTTATCTTTCAAGGAAGCCCTATTCAGATTTCTAAGATCCACACATAACCTTATTTCTCCATTTTTCTTCCTTACAGGTACTAAATTAGCCACCAAATTAGAGTATCAGAGTGGAACTATTATCTTAGCATCAAGAAGTCTCTTAACTTCTTTCTCAATCAATGGTAAAAGAAAAGGATTAATCTTCCTGAGTTTCTACTTAAATTGTTTTATCCCTTCCTTCAAGGTAATCTTGTGTTGAATAATGCTTACATCATATGTCTTGAGATCCTCATAGGACCAAGCAAAAACACCAGTGTACTTCTTGAAATTCTCAATATATCTCTCTTTATAATTTAATGGAACTCCTTTAAACAATTTGACTAACCTAGGCTCCTTGTAGGTTCCAATATTATGATCTTGAATCTGCTCATCTTGTGAAGCTTTCTCTGAACTAACAGCTACATCATTAGAGTTAAAGAGTCTTTCAAGAGGGACAAGTCCTCTTGGTAGAATATTATCTTTCGATTGAATAATTTTCTGATTAACTATGGAATTTTTAAAATCACTTACTTCTGCATATTTTGTTGTTTCATCCCCTTCTTGATCAATTTTGGTGCCTTGAAAATCTTCAATCATAGTCAAGAATTCCTTAATCTACTGATCATCCTCAAAAACCTGCCAGTTCTTTATGTTATTTGGAACATAGGGCATGTGCCTCATTTCAAACTCATATCTTAGCCTTGGATTTCTAGGAGGCCTAAATGTGCTAGCAGCCATAGCCAATGAGTATGCTAACCTGTTCCCATCTCTTAGAATGAACTATATGTTGAAAGCCTCAAAGAAATTCTCAACTAGATCCCACACTTCATTTCTGTATCCCATATGCCGTTTTGTTTGACAATTATTTTTTATTTTCTTTATAATCAACTCTAAATCTCCAAAAATAGAAATAGACTGGACTCCCATTCGTTTTTCTGTTTGAAGAGCAATGATCAAGGATACATATTCTGCCACATTATTAGTTGCTTCAAACTCCAATTTAAAAGAAAATGAGATCATATTACCTCCAGGTGTAATGAAAAGGAAACCAACACCTGTTCCTTCTTTAGAATAGGCTCCATCAAAGAATCACTTCCACACCCCTTCTGTTTGAAGCTTTGTATTTACACAAGCTGAAGTAAGCTGCCTTTGATTATCTTCAGCCAACTCTGCATCGTCATGCAACATGAAACAAGAAAAGTCATAATTTTCTTGGTTGTACACAGGTGAATTACTTGCTCCATTCTTTGTGATTGTTTTAACAAATCTTGTTTCTCTATACAACCTTCTCTCTTCTCCACCAAAAATTGGTATGATAGCATAAGTAAAATCCAATTTCTGAACTCCCACAAATTTACCCCCCCATGACCTAGATAGCAACATTCCGAACATAGGATGGATATGTGCTACCACTACATCCATTACCTAGCTTCTAGTTGGGATCTGGTCTAATGACATCACCATATCTTTAATGACCCCGAGACACTTGAATTTATTTGAATCAAAAGAATACAGGTCTATATAAGGTTTAGTAACTTGTAGGTTTAATTGTTTCATTACTAATAGTGGCATAAGGTTGTGTGAAGCTCCTGAATCAAACATACAATTATGAAAGAGGAAATCATGAATCAATAAATAAATGTAGAAAGGAGGTGTTGAAGAATCTACCTCCTCCACATGTGGATCAAAAACCACTACTGGTTTATCGTCTTGTAGATTGATAGTGTCATTTATATTCAAATTCTGAGATAGGTTGATAAACTCAACAATCTCTCTTTGATAAACTAGTGCTTTGACCAACTTTCCAAGGGGCACCTGGATTCTGATTTTTTCTAACTCTTTAGTGAGACTAAATACATGGACCTGTTTGGTATTCTTTTTAGTTTCATCTTCATTTATCTTAATCACTGAAATCTTTTGTGGAATGGAAACAATTTTTTCTAAAGGAATTTTATCAATTTTATCTTGAGAGGACTCACCTTGAAGTATCTGAGTTTTGCTATTTGTATTCTGTTGTTTCTTTCCTTTATTTAATTGTTTTGAAAGTTGTGGTTCTTGTGGAATCTCCTTTTGTAGGGGAGTAGGAACTTGTTTCTCAGCTTCATTTTCTTGAATTCTAGATCTTTTCCTTGATCTCAAGTCATATTTCTAATGTAATTCTGCCTGCATAAAATCAGTAAATTGCTTCCAATATTCATCAATTTCATTCTCATCATAAATGGAATCTGTTTCATATTCTTCTCCGTCAACGCTTAGTTCATCTTCATCTCCTGCATACAACGTGGAAATATGATCATCATGATCTTTGGAATGCTTTGGTACTTCATCAGGATCTACCTCTAAGTAAAGTGGTGCTTGAACCTGATCTTGGTCTTTTCTCTCTTTTTGAAAAATTTGCAGAGGTTGTTTTCTATATTGAGGATTAAAGTTTCTATTTTGTTGTACTAGTCTCTAAGAATTCTTACTCTCCAACTCTAGTTTAATCAATTTACTAGGAAAATTTTTAATCACATTATTCATATCCTCTAATGTTTGACTTTGAGAGGATTCCACTTTGGCCTTTCCCTTATCTTGGGTGTGTTATGAAACCAGCTCACAAAAATATAGAAAAGAAAGATCAACGCCTTAGAATTCAGACTCTTTAAGGGGGCAACCTCCTTTACATTACAGAAATGACAAGACCTCCTTTCTATATATAGGGGTCTAAGGGGTCATAATATAATCAGAGTCGACATAACAATAATAATGTATGGGCACAACAATAACAATAGTGGGATTCTATGTGACACAATAATAACAATATGGGGACTACATGGGCACAACAATATAATAAGGGGGTTACACTAATAACAATGAGGGGTTCCACTAATAACAATGAGGGGTTACACTAGTATTATAGGGACCTAACATGGCCCTTTCCTTCAAAAAGTGTTGTCCTCAACGCTTGAGTAGTTTTGGGTGCTTCTGTATAAAATTCTCGTCCTCCCATGTGGAATCTTCAGTGGGTACGTTCTTCCACTTGATGAGATACTCTAAAATTGATCAATTTCATAGTTGTTGGTTTCTTTCTTCCGCGAATGCTTCAAGCTCCAATATGATTTTTCCTTCCTCATAAATTTCGTTTGAACTGGGAGCTTGTCACCTATAACCTTCTTTAACCATGGAACATGGAAAACTGGGGGAACTTGGGAAGATGTAGGAAGCTCCAATTTGTATGCAATAGTACTAATCTTTTGCAGCACCTTGTAAGGACCATAGTACTTTGGTGATAATTTATTATCCTTCTTAGCTTGCTTGAGAGACATTTGTTTGTATGGTTGTATTCGTAAAAATACCCAATCGCCTACATCAAAAAAATTTTCACTGTGATATTGATCTACCTGTTGTTTCATTCGATTTTTAACCAAAGTGGCATTATCCTTTAAAAGTTGGAGAACTTGTTGTTGATGCTCCATGTGATCTTTCGCTGCTTGAATCTTTTTCTTCTTGATATGTCCTATCTTGAGAGTTGGAGGAGTGGTAATTTCTTCCAATGCATTATAAGATATGGTCTGATTCATTTCTTGATGCTCGATGTGATCTTTCACTTCTTGAACATTTTTCTTCTTGATATGTCCTTCTATCTTGATAGTTTGAGGAGTAGTAATTCCGACCTATGCATTATAAGATATGGTCAAATTAATTTCTTCTTGATATGTCCTTCTATCTTGAGAGTTTGAGGAGTGGTAATTCTTGCCAATGCTTTACAAGATATGGTTGGATTAATTTCTTCATTCTCTGGGGTTGGTTCCTGGTGTATATCCTCTTCTTTTGATGTTTCTTGATCCTTTTTTTCCTCCTCTTCATAATCTATGTAAAATAATTTCTTCTCGGCACATTTATGACCTTTAGTGTATTTGTTATCTCAATTGTAACAAAGCCCTTTTGCTCTTTTTTCTTCCAATTTTTGTGGTGTCAACCTTGTAGGTTGTGGAAGGCTAGGAGAAACAACAATTCCATCTTTATTGTTTTGATGGGTAGACTTCCTTGTTGCCATAATTTTGCTTTCCACTTTTCTTTCCAACCTGAATTCCTTCTCCAATGAATCAGGTTCCCAAAGACGCACCTCATGTTGAATGTTATCCTTTAAAGTACCTATGGAGACATCAATCCTATGCTTCTTTGGAATATCATTTTCCCTTATATTCAATTTTTTAAAGTCCTGAATGCACTCTACCATCGAACACTTTTGTTTGAGATTTATGAATTGGCTAAAGAAGTTGTTTCTCTTTGTATCCTCATATTGTGCTATCATTTCCTTGGTGAAAAATGACCACATAACAGGTGGTTTATGAGAACAAAACCCTTTATACCATAAAAATGGATTCGGTTCTAAATGTGAAGATGCAATACGTACCTTTTGTAGTAGTTGCACCTCATGTAGATCAAAATATTGCTTCATATGTAGTATCCAATTTACCGTATCCTTTCCATCAAACTTCCTCATATCTCCTTTTCTGGATTTTAGGAGCTCAATCTTGAAACAAATGTAACTCTATGATTTCAGATCTCAAAGTTTTGAAATTGTGTCCTATAGTAACGCATTGAGTCCTGTTTCTAACACTGCAAGTTTGATCAAGATTGGATTCTGCAAGGAAGGGTTATGCTGAATCTCATAATATGACCTCATTATATAATGTTTCAGTAGAGCGATTTTGTATGACATGCCACATATCACTTTTTAGATGTTCAGATCTAAAAAATATACAAAGAAAACGACAGTCTGTCCTCTTTCTATAACTTCTTACAAAATTTCAATCTGAAGCTCAGAGATAAAGTTATGACGCTTTTCCCAAGGTCACCTAATTAAAATGTAATTTGGGAGTTTGGAAAAACCCTAACTTTCTCAGATTACATCTCCGAAAATATAGCGAGACAAGATCTCAAATTTGGACTTGAGCTTCACCAATATTGTGGCTTAAATGGGTTGTAATTTTAGAGTCTGAAACTTTATAGAAAACAATTATTGCGAAACTTCCACGATGACATGTTTGAGATGAAATTTTGCAGCTTGCAAAAACCTTCACTTCCTCAGATCATATATCCGAAAATATAGCGAGACAAGATCTGACTTGCAGACCCGAGGTTCAGACCGATTTCCTCCCAAATGGTTTTTTTTTTTAGCTTCTGAAGCATTGTAGCAAAAAATTTATAGATAAAATTGCACGATGGCCTCTTTGGAGCAGCAAAACCCTAGAATCCAAACCTTTGATACCAAATGTTATGAAACCATCTCACAAAAAGATAGAAAAGAAAGATCAACGCATTAGAATTCAGCCTCTTCGAGGGGGAAACCTCCTTTACATTACACAAATGAACAATTCTTGGATGATACAAATGAAAAGACCTCTTTCTATATATAGGGGTCTAAGGGGTCATAATATAATAGGAGCATACATAACAATAATAATGTAAGGGCACAACAATAACAATGGTGGACTTCTATGGGGCATAATAATAACAATATGGGGACTACATGGGCACACCAATATAATAAGGGGGTTACACTAATAACAATGGCAGGTTACACTAATATTTCAGAGTCTGAACCTTTGTAGAAAACAATTATAGTGAAACTTCCATGATGACCTATTTGAGATGAAATTCTGGAGCTTGCAAAAACCCTAGCTTCCTTAGATCATATATCCGAAAATATAGTGAGACAAGATCTAAAATTCGGACCCAAGGTTTCGACTGCTTTCTTCTCAAATGTGTTTCCTTTATCTTCTAAAACTTCGTAGCGAAAAAGTTATAGATAAAATTCCATGATGACCTGTTTGGAGCAGCAAAACCCTAGAATCCAAAGCTCTGATACCAAATGTTATGAAACTAGCTCAAAAAGATATAAAAGATAGATCAACGCCTTAGAAATAAACCTCTTCAAGGGGGAAACCTCCTTTACATTACACAAATGAACAATTCTTAAATGATACAAATGACAAGACATACTTTCTATATATAGGAGTTTAAGGGGTCATAATAGAATCAGATCCGACATAATAATAATAATGTAAGGGCGCAATAATAACAATAGTAGGCTTAGAAGGGGAACAATAATAACAATATGGGGACTACATGGGCACAAAAATATAATAAGGGGGTTTTACTAATAACAATAAGGGGTTACACTAGTAGTATAGGGACATAACAGGGTGGGCTGTGCCTCTGGTGCTTTACCTGTAGCCACCAGATTTGCTTCTATTTATCAAGCATCAGTTTGGATCTAATCAAGGGTTGTGGATCTCCTCTCCATCAATGTGAACCCAAAATCTAATACAAATGCCCCTGCAAAAGTTATTTTTGAACCAATAGGAAGGGGATCGATCTCCACTAGAAGGCTGTTGTAAAGTTTATTGAACCTTCTGATGAACTCAACAACACTTTCATCATATTTCATTTTAATAGCATTACACTCTGTAAGTGAATAATCATGATCTCGTTTCTCTCCCCATCTCCGGGTGAAATGGCGCTCCATCTCTTCCCATGTAGGAATAGAGTTATTAGGAAGCCCTTTAAACTACTTTCTTGCTTCACCAGCCAAGGATTGAACAAAAAGTCTTAAAACAACATCCAAGTGTTCAACATTGAGATTTTCTGCAAAATTACAAAACATTGCTATATGCTTCTCTATTGCTTGTTCATCCTCCCTTGAGAAACGAGGAAGGATTTTAAGTATTCTTGAGGCATTGGATTTAACTGTTGTGGCAACTAAATAGGTGCATACCTATTTAACAAGAATGAAGTTCTGAGGAGTAAATGGAGTATGGAAAGGTGGCAATTTAGTTATGGGTTCAGGTTGAACAACTATAGCAGATATATTTTTGAGTACTGAGAAAGAAACAGACTCTAAAGACTATTCTTGACAGTTGGGATCTTGAAATGAAGTGGATGTAAAATGTAGCTCTTGGTCAATAAAAGGTGAATGTTTGGATCAAAGATGTGTTGAACTACTGCCAGGTGCAAACAGTGTAGGACTTGGTGTAAGTGGAGTTTTTGGCTTTCCAACCCTCTTGGAAACTAATCTCTCAGGGTCTAAAAGGGCCTGAGCTCTTGTTTCCAAGGCAAATATTTCCTCCTCATTGAACACCCAGAGGAAAATACTAAAAACATAGGGAAAAATGTTCTTGATTTCGTCCCCAGAAATGACGCCAATTAATGTTGTCCCTTAAGAAACCAATTTCCTGGTTGTGTAGAAATTGTGCTTAAGACATTAATTTTTATTATGCATGTCACTTATTTGTATGACATATCCTCATGTGAAGGGTCTGAAGGACCTAACTTTTAACCCTTAATATTTAGCTAAAATTAAAATCTCATAATGCCATGTGATGCTGAATATGAATGTTGTTTGAAGAATGCCTTGAGAAGTTAAAGACAATATGTTGTGTTTGACAGGGACTACTATCTGTAACTTAGAATAAGTATAGGGGTAGGAATTTTAAATATAGGAGTACTCTTTTAAGGAATTTTAACTTCATTCACATAAGTAAACAAATACCTGTAGCTTCATTACCATATTTAAAGAAAGGAAGAAACATGATGACACATAACAGAGAAATTACAAAATCATACCCAACAATGTGTGGAAAACTTCAGATTCTTTCATTAATCATCACTTTATCAAGAATACAACAACACACTCTCCAGGTTCTTCAAAATTCAGACCGTTGTTCTATAATTTTGCCTCTTTTTATACATCATGGGACAATTGGTAACTACCAAAACTGTTAGATTGCCTAGCTACCTTCTAACTGTCTAAAGTAAAAGTCATTACAAAATATTACATTAGAGGGTAAAAGACACCTCATTATTCTCAAGAAAATAATATAAGAAGAAGTATCAGAAATTAGAGTATGATTGGTGATTGCTTCTCATTGTTTGAATCTGTGGCTTAAGTAAGTGGTCATGCCAATGCATCTTTGATTCGCTCTATCATCGATTCCTTGCACTTTCTCCATAATGGTGCATTTCACTTTGGTGCTTCCTCTAACTTGTTAAGTGCTATTATGCAAGTTTTTATCCTACCATAAGTAGGATTGTCTGTAAACAGAGTCTTCACCATCTAGAGAAGCTTAAAATATTTGTTTAGGTAGTTCACAATGGTGGCTCCTTTTAATACTGTTGTCTTTTTAGGAGTGTTGTCAACTTTTCTTTTTGCCTCAACCAACAAAGTCTCATATGTTTTCCATGGCAAGAAGTTTCCTTGTAGATCCCATCAAGAAGGAAGTCCAGTTCTAACTCTTTTATCAAATAAGATGTTAAACTTTGAAACTGCTTCCTTCATCTCATTTATCGTCTTCTTAGCAGTATTCCTATAGATATTTCTAAAAATCATTTTGTTAAAATATATTGCGCATTATGTTGTATCTGGCATGTCATGCTCCTTCAATTCTGCAGTATATTTAGAGTTAATGAAATCTATCATCCTCTTTGCAAAATTTGATCTATCTAAATATTTTTTCTTATTTTTTCCGACCACCTCTTCCATATCTCGAACTAGTGTTTTCTTCTCAGATATAATCACAAGAAATTCCAAAATGCCCTTGATAACCTAAATGACTTCATCCCATAGGATTTCTCTAGCTTGAATTAAGGACATATTGCCCTTCATTTTCTCCTTTAGCCTTTTGATTTCATCTTCAACCCTCAGGAGATCTTCCTTGTATTTCTTTGCATTATCTTTCTACCTTCTTGTTGCTTCTTCACTCAAATTCAATATCCTGCAAGCTGTTTCCAATTCTCTTTGGGCTTACTTTACATCGTGCTCAGCCATTTTAAGCTATTTTCCCAATTCTAAAACCTGTGTTGTTGGATCATCTGTGTTGGATGGCATTACTATTGTACAAACATGAGTGTCCACCTATCATTGCAACTTGTCCAAAAATTCTTTTAGTAAAGAAACCTCTTTAGTCTTATGTAACACATCCTATAGGAGCTTTCCTTTTCATTTTCTACTTCATCTATCCTTGTAGCTACGGGATGCTCACCTATAGGTAGATTTAACTTCTTTTTCAAAACCCCAATTTCTGACTTGGCAGATTGCAATAATTTCTGAACAGTAGGTTCGTCATCAGGATTGACACCTATTTCAATGATAATTTTCTTTAACTCATCTACTTGAGCATTCAAAGATCTAGAGGTGGGTTTCTCCAACTTTAGCTGTCGAATTACCTTATTTATCATTTTTTCTGCCTTGATAGCTGCTGCATTTGTCTTATGTAGATCATTCACGATCAATTGCTCAGTTTGCATATGAGAATTGATCTTGCCAAGCATTGGAAGATTGTGAGTGTCAACAATTAAATTCAAAGTCTTGAAATTGCTAGTAGAACCCACTGATATTTTAGTAGGATGAGAAAAATAAATTTTAAGCTGGCTCCTCTCCAAATCCATGGTAGATAGCAATCTAGTTTGTTCAAGAGTTACCTGAGACTCAGCTTGAGCCTCCATATTTAACTTCACCTTCTGATTTCTCTCAGCTATTTGAGAAAACATACTTTGAATTAAAGGAACCTGATCATGGATAGGTTCTCTAGAAGATGGGAAGCTGGGGCACCTTCTGTTTCTCCTAACCGAATCACCAAAACAGGTTGTGCTGAAGAAAGGGGCACCTTCTGTTTCTCCTAACTGAATCACCAAAATAGGTTGTGCTGAAGAAATTTCATCTTGAAGCTTGGTCCTTTTTTTTTCTTTAGATTCTTCCTCATCCAGATCAATAACTTCCTCTCTAACCCTCTTAACACCTTTTTTTGTAATGCTAGGGGTTTCAATATCTATCCCCTGGGTGTTCTGCAAACCTCCATTTTCCAATTTCTTTGTTTCAGGTCTACTTTCATGTACAAAGGTTTAATATCCATTCTCTAGTCTTCTCTTTGAAATAATTTGATGAGGGTCATAAGCCCACTCAACTACCTATAAAGTACACGTCATTCAACAATTTTTCAACCTCATGGGTAGCATGTCTGGTGTTTACAATAAAGGGTCCCACTTCTTTAGGAAACTTGAAGGAAAAGCCTTTCTTCATAGGAACAAAATGAACTTGATCTACATTTAAGATCTTCTTGATAAACTCAAGGGAAAAAAGCCTCATTGGCACAAAGTTAGGTAATCGGTAAGGCCTGATAGAGGCTCCATAAAGCCTAATATTTGCATGCTCTTCAAAGATTGACCAATCCCCACATCTCACATCCTTACTCAATTGAAGAGATTCTTAGGCTTTAGGAAGAAAAGTTGGGGGTAGGCTTCCATTCAAAATTTTATAAGGAATAAAGAAGTAAACTCAAATAAGCCACTATCTCCTGGATCACCCCTTATCAGGTCTGTCCAGAATACCACTGACTACTTCTTTTTATTGATATCAAAAACCTTTAGCCCCAAATTAGAAAAATGTTCAACATTCTGGTACATGAATAAATAAGTAATGAATGAAGGAAATTTGAAGGACCCATTGAGAGGCAAAGTCATAAATTGGGTATTGATAGTATTTACCCAGAATGTTGGAATGTATAGTACTATCTTTGGCTTCATCATTAAGGAGAAAAATTCCACCACAACCTTATCCACCTTCTTGGAGTCTTCTTTTCCTAGAATGTTGGAAATTACTTTAAAAACGGGTCTTATGTCTACCGCAAATATTTCTAAAGAGAAGAGATTGCCATCTAGGGAGGATTGACAAGATTTGGGGGCTAGGAAAGAGGTGACATGAGATATTTCTTGAGGATACATGTTATCATAATAAGAAATGAGAGATTCTTCAATAAAGGTGGTGTAAGTTCCAGACACAGGGTAATTCAAATCTTGGTGTATTAATTGTGAGGTTACTTGAAAAACACCTTCCCCTGACTGATTCATTACAAAACATTTCTTGGGGTACATCGCTGAGGCTAGCCATTGAAAAAGTTAGTGAATATATGAGTTATGGGGAAAAAAGCAACTAAAACACCTGACCTACCATTGCCATGAATATAGGAAACTTATTATGGTTCAGAATGACCTCTTAATATAGTGAAAGATGCTTAATTGTGTAGAGGGTATCAAAAATATCCCGTTTGACATCCATTCATGGGGTATTAATAACAGATGAGGAACTTACTTGTTTGGCCATGGTGACTATAGGTGACAGTTGTCATGACGGTTTTTGACTCACATTACTGAACTAGATGCAAGGTTGCTTAGTACTAAAACAAAAGACTAATGCAACGAGATTTTGCTTGTCCTTTATATATATGATAATCCAACAGAGGGAAAACCAGTAATTAATGTAACTAATTAAGGGAGTGGCAGATGAGGTGACATGGTATGGTGAATGAGGTGGAAGGTAATGAATGAGGGTGGCAGATGACGTGGAGGAGATGAGATGGAGTGAATAGATGGCAGTGGCCCGTTGATGGGGTAGGGAGTGTACGGGAGGTTCATCGGGCTTGAACCCCCAAAGCTATCTCAGGCTGTTGATATCAGTCAAACACCTTCACTTCATGGTCAACTATGGGGGTTGAGCCTGAGTTATAACTCGTGCTTGTTGTTCCACCATATAGCACTTTACTCACTTCTCGAGCCCATGCTTGTTTATATCCTATGATATATCTTGAGCTTTAAGATATGGGTTAGGGCCCCATCTTATATGGATTTGAATGCCATTAATAATATAAAATAAATCACTGCTTTCAGACTTTCACAATCTCTTTTGATTTTTATTTTTATTTTTTTGATAATATTAAAAATGAAATGTAAATGATGATGGATGCTACAACATAATGTATGAGGAAACAATCCGTTGAGGATAAAATATTATATTATTACATTATGGATATTAGTGGATCAAATGCAAGCTCAATGTTGATTGGTAAAGTGGGTTTGCTTTAGGCTGAGTAAGTTGTAGAAAAGAGAAATGTGCTACTGAAGGCTTGGAATCATGGGCATAATAACATCTAATATAAGAAATAAAATTATAAATATTTTCTTGTCACATGGCCTTAGCATTCCAATGGAATGCAAATAAAACCATAATTGATAGAACAAGGATGCCTTACCAGCTTGTAACTTATAGATCAGTTGGTGATGGTTTGGACTGCCTGCCAAGGGTATGGGATTACCTGTTATCTCTCCAAGAAACTCTCCTAGGTTGTAGCTCGGAGATGCTCAGGAAATCACAAACTCAACTTAATGTTGGAAATGGATGAATGGAAGGAATGATGCATATTCAAGCTGGATAAACACTTCTTCATTTCTTGACTCCAGACATGCATGAACACAGCCACACTACAAGGCTTTATACCACCAATCACTCACAACTTAAGTATTAGGTGAATATGGAGAATAGTGACCACACCAGAAGATGCACAGGACCCTGTGATGGTCGGCTGCATCCAGTAAAAGGTCTGAAAATCTAATTCCCTAGTGCGCAGACAGGGTGACAACTCTATGTCACTAAGTGAAAAGAAACTTGATCAATACATTCACTGAGACATACAAGATTATAACATAGAGGTGGGATGACATCCCCTCTAATGCCACACATCAGGAGCTCAAGAAAAAATGCAAATCAAGCACAACCTAGAACGGAAAATAAGTTGAAAGTGAGCAATTAATAGCAAAAGAAGCTTGTATTAGCTAAAAATGTTGATGAGACGCTGCAAGTATCAAAGTAGTTACAGTTTCCAGAAATTGAACCTTACATCAAAACCATCAACCCTGATTACATCTATTTTCTGGATATATATAGAGGTTGATTACAAAAATGTTCTGCTATTCTACGTGTGGAGGAGTCATAATGAACCACCAACTGCTTTAACTGCTTGATGGATCTTTAGTACAATCTGCCTGCTTCAGTGAGTGACTTTGATCTTCTCGGATGCTCTGTTGTCCTTCTTGGGCAGGTGGAGTGTCGTATGGGTGAAATTCCATAACTGGTAAATGTATTTAACTCCTCGAGGCTGGTCCTTTCTTTCTCAGCCATCCTTCCTATTAAATGCATTCGTTGAGGGGTAACTATGCCGAGTACTGCACACTGGCCACCTTCGTACTTTGGGAGGATGGAATGGATAGAGGAATGCATGGCAGACGTATGAGTAGAGTGGGAAATGAATATCAGCCGTTGGATCACATAGATGGACGATGGATATGGCTCAGCGGGAGGTATCGGGAGGAAACGGGAGCAGACAATCGTGAGCCGTTGGATCCCAGGTGGTTAGATCCAATGGTCACCGGGCAGAGGATATGCACAAGGGTTAACAAGTGGGGACGACGGACAGGCAGTAAGCAGTATTTCCTGCACCGTTGTTGGAAGGTAGGTGGTAAACATACAATGACCAGCGATCACAATCATCGTGTGACATGTGGCAGCGGAAACCGCTTTTCTCGCAAGTTAACACGCAGGCGGTTTGCGGGCGCGGGAGGAGCGACTACCGTTGGATCGCACAATAGGTGATCGGACGACGAAGTTTTAATTGTGCATGTTTTCGTCGGATGTGATGGGAAAGGGCTGTGTAAAGCGCGCGGTCATGTGATCACAGTTACAAGACGGTTTAGACTCGGTGCCCAAGGAGCTAAGGAAATATGGGTTTATTCTGGGTTTTGGAGGAAAACAGAGATAGCGGGGGTTATGAGGGTATGAACGGTGTGAAGGAGTAGGAGAAG
The DNA here is from genome assembly GCA_031772625.1 of Pinus tabuliformis. Taxonomy (NCBI): domain Eukaryota; kingdom Viridiplantae; phylum Streptophyta; class Pinopsida; order Pinales; family Pinaceae; genus Pinus; species Pinus tabuliformis. Next base: position 3,389,878 of record CM062815.1, on the reverse strand, counting down.
AATGACTGATGCGAGTCCTTTGTGAGCATAACCAACACAGCCAGACCTGTATTTGACCCTTGAATCATCAAAGTACGTAGCAGAGCTAACACTGGCTCCTTCTGGGGATGAGATCCTCCCTGTGAGGTCTCAAGAACCTGTAGATCAATGCCTTCCCTGTGAAAACCAATTAGCAAAATTTCCTAGCATTCCATTGGGCATGGAGTCTGAATGATCCTACACTAAAACTGATAAAGCAACATATTTACAACTTTAAGGCCCAAAAGACCTTAAATCACATAAATTTTCAGAAACCTCCCATTAATTGGGCCATCAAAAACTGCTTCTCCTCCCATACTTTGCAGTAGGAAGGTATTGTTCCCTTGGATCTGTGAAATAATAAAAGGGCCTGTCCAGAAAGCATCAAACTTCCCATGGTTGCCTTTCTTTTCTTTCAGTGCATCCCACTTCAAGACCAGGTCTCCAACCTGAAAATTATCTGATTTTGTCTTTCTGTCAAAAGCTTCCTCAACCTTCTTCTGATGCATTGCAGACCTTTCAACCAGCTATTCTCTGATTTGATGTACCTCTGCTAAATCAATGATCCTTTTTTCCATGTATTCTTCCTCATTCTGCTCTTCTTGCATGAATTTTGCTATAGGGAGAGTTAATTGAATCGGGAATATGGCTCCAGTGCTGTATACGAGCCTGAATGGAGAATTCCTTGTGGATTTCTTGACGGTCACTCCGTCAGCCGACAGTGCATATTTGAGCTTAGAATCCCAATTCTTTTTATTGTCTTCCAGCATATTTTTAATTATCCTTATCAGGCTTTTGTTGGAAGATTATACTAGACCATTTCCTTGAGGATAATAAGAGGTGGAATGAACTAGCTTAATTCCCATTGAATCACACATGTCCACCAATTCTTTCGCTTGGAAGGCTGCTGCATTATCTGTGATTATTTTATGTGGACAACCAAACCTGGTGAAGATATGTTCAATTAAAAACTTCATGGCCACCCTATGATCAACCTTCCTAGTAAGTATTGCTTCAATCCACTTAGTGAAGTAATCAGTAGCAACTAAGATCCATCTGTGCTGGCCACTGTGTTGTGGGGAAAAATGCCTATGCAGGACGATCCTATCCACCTAAGGTGTGACAGTACCTTAGCAACAAACGAATACAGCTACACTGGTTTCTTCCTTTATGAAATATGAAAGAGAGGAAATCGATAGACTTACCGTTGTCTTCCGTTTGTCCCTCGATCTAGATCCTCTTCTCTTTGGGTGTTCACGGCTACTTGCCTCCTCGCTTGCTCAAGAGAACAGCTACTTGATTCCACGAGATCACAAGAGAACAACTACCTGTGACAAGAGACCAGCTACTTGCGACAAGAGAAGAACATAACACAAAGGCATATATCCATATTCATAAATGATTCGGGATTAGAAGTAAATCAAATACACTAATGCAATCATACAAATACACTAGTATATAGGAGCAAACCAAGATAGCTTTATTGATAAGTAATAGGGTTCAGGAAGAGATACAACCCATAGGGCTCCAATCCAGCATCTCCTTCCCAGCAGAATGGAATTCCTTCCTCAGCTCCCTTCAAAGCATTAAGCACCTAATGATCCAAGCTCAAACCAACAACAATTCTTTGCAATAACAAAATTCCAGCCTCTAGATCCCATGGAGGAGAGATCTATATATAGTTATTTTGGAGAGAGGATGAGTCAGCTTGAGATCTAACTAGTGTCCTCTCCCTCTCTCAGTTCTTGAGTCCACTTGGAGGTTCTTGCTTCCACTTGGAGATTTGGAACCTCTTACTCATCACCAGTCGATTTCCTTGATGCAAGTGTCATTTTGGAAGCTTCCTGGGCATTGACACATTGAGGAATGAGCCTTCCACTTGTCCAATTACGCCCAGCGCAGGTAGCCTTTGTTGGAGTTGACATTCAACGCAGGTAGACAGTGGAGCAGTTGACATTCAGCGTAGATGCTCAGTGGAGCAGTTGACATGATCCAGAATTGGCTTGTTTTTGAGTGTTTTCAGGTGGAGAACTTCTGTGAATTGCTGTGGTTAGTTAGCCTTGTTCCTCTAGGGGTAGGAACAACATGTTCAGGGACTTTGGATCCCTTAGATTATGGACATTTCATGCTCAATGTTGTAAGGAAAAAAAATGTCTATAACAGTTGCCCCCTAAAGTATGAGGCCGTTTATCGGGTGAAATGCTTTATCCAGGAGGGTCCGAAGTTCATCCATCTGCTGGGAGGAGACCTGTAATAAGATACAATACAATACATTATGATTCATACTGCTTTCATGATCTAGCTGAGGCGGGCATTCCCATGCTCAGCTTTATAAATTCATTTTTGTACATAGAACAGACGATCGTCTGATGGTAGACTGATAATTTTGGAAAAATTATCATCCTTTGAGTAGGATGATCATCTGCTGCAATGATGTACATGTCAAATGTATTTATCTTTCCTGAATATATATCGCAGCCCGGATGGATGAAACTAGATCTGGGGTCTTCAAACTCGTTCGATCTTCACTCTAAGTACAAGTCGATCCATGTGAGAATTACGCTAAAGTCGAACATGGAAAGACATTGCTTGATGACTGGTCAATGATGTAAACCGTTAACAAACGCGAGAGGCATCACCGATAATGATAATGACCCTCAAGGTACTGCAGTACAATTCACGTGGTGTGAATAAAGGAATTGGCATCTAACACCACGCAAAATCTTCTGGTCGAAGGTCATTGATGTATACCTGTCGCCGGAAGTGAGAAACTTGCCATTGAGGCATGCAAGCTTCAAAGTACTGAAGGGGTTGTTCCTAGATCAACTTCTTGGATAATGAGCTGACGTCGACAAGAAGCGATCCGTCAAAGGAGCGCCTTGATGAATCCCACATCAGTGACACGGAAAGGAGCTAATGATTTTAATAGAGGTGAAAACGATCTTTGACATATGATTCAGGGTGGCGGTCATGAATGGATGAAGGATAATGTATGGCAGTGGATGGGACCCGGTTGACTCTTTCTGAACGACTTCTCTCGAACATATGGCGACACTGATGTGATGGATCGGTAGCATTACCCCAAATATGGATGGTATGGCGAGACCATGGTGATGTGACCGGTGAATGAGACAACCCAACCCGATTGTGGTACGGAGGAAAAGTGTCATGTTCAAGAGCGACCTGCTACCATCAAAGTTTTCTTTAGTTTTCTCCCAATTTTTCCCCAGTCATTGCTGACCAGTACCTCTTTATTTTTGTCAAGTTTGAGGAGGATAACATATGCTTGTTCTATAACCTACCCTTCGGGCAAGCCTATCGCTATGTTTTAACGAGCCTAGCCATAGTGAAACTCGTTCTCGTCTAAAGACAAGTTCGTCGCTATTTAATAATTTTAACGAGTCTAACGACAAGGATAACTCGGTCCTTTTCATTTTTAGAGAGTCTGAAAAGGTACATAAAGTCAACTCCAAAATTCCTTTTTCTTCATCTAATCCCTTAAGTCCGAAAAAGTATAAAACAATACAGAAGGGATGAATTTTCGATAATTTTAACGAGCCGAATAAAACAAGCGCTCGACCTTTTTGTGTAATAATCCCTCAAGTCCAAAAAGATTAAAATCTAGAGGAGGGATAGCTCTTCCTGTCCTTTAACGAGCTGGAAGACCAAAACTCGGCAATCTTTTCATATTTTACGAGTCAATTGAAAAGAGCTTAAAGAAGACTCGTCTTTTGAGGAACGAGTGATGAACAGGGATAGCAGCAGATTCCAGGTACAAGTTGGAATTTTCCAATCACGGCAGTGTCACAAGGATGGCTAGGTGAAATCACTCTTCGCAGTTGTTCCTCAAAATGGGTAAACAATCATATGGAGGTGAACGATCGGCTAAATGAAAAGTGGAGGTGGCAGGTGCAAACATGACCAAGGCTTTTATGGCTGATAAATTTACGATCATAGTGGTTATTTACCCGGATAGGTTCATTTTTTATTTTAAAATGAGCTTAAACACTGGAGGAAACTCTTGCTCACTACTTATATTTATTTTTTAACGAGCATGAAGACCGCGTTAAAACTGCTCGGATCTTGCGTTTATTTTTTAACGAGCATGAACTTTATGCTAAAACCTTTTCGATTACCCAGTCATAAGATAAGAGTGTCTCATCAAGATTCTATTTTTTATGGAGCTTCATCTCACTAAGCTTTGCTCCCTATCCTTTCTTTATGCAAGTTCGGAAACGACTAATCCTACGAGTTTAAAGGGTTAGAGGTCCTAAAAATTTAAAAAATAAATAGTTGCCCCTTGCTTGCACTCCAAAAGGTTTGCATGCCCCCAGGTATAAAACAGAGTTTCAAGGTTACCTCTACTTCCCTTCCGCCAAAACATTTGTTTTAATCGAGAGAGGCTTACCTCTTTCAGGTTACCCAAAGATTGTCTCGTTACTCTTTCAAACAAAACACTTCCTCGGCAATGTCTACCGAAATAGACAAGGGTGAATGACTCTGGCGCCAAACACGTAACTTTGACAAAAGAATCCTATTCTAGAACAACCCCTTTTCCATCCACGGACGGGGTATGGACTAGTCATATTCTCCCGCGGAAACCTACCCTATACCCAAAGTTTCCATGCCGAAGCAGGCCAGGACGCATGCCCCCTGGGTTCCAGTCATATCCTCCCGGATTACTCGCGCTCATCAGGAGGACGGACCGTGGGTTGAGACACTTCTTGCATGAATAGACCATTTAGGGATGGCACATGACTATTTGCGATGCGTGATCCGGGAAACGAAAGTTGGTCTACGAGCTTGACCATTCTTCCTTCATGCGGAAAACACATTACTCTAAAGAGTGAGGAGACTATAGCTCCCATGCAATATAGATAGTCTCGTCCAAGGAGTAGGTTATAATCCAAGGGTCCTTGAACGACCATCACGTTCATTTGAACGGTCTTCCCTTTCAATGTTATAGGCACATTGGGGGGGATCCCTAAAGGTCGACTGGTTCCTTTATCAAAACCTGATAGATTTCTCATCTCAGGTAAAAGCGCTGGCGAACCAAGCACTTTCCAAGCAATAGATGAAAGGATACTCACAGATGCCCCCTCATCAATGATAGTGCCAGCCATTACCATTCTGTATATTTGACAAATAATTCTGAATGGTATACTGGCTGGCAACCAGGGTCTGCCTAGTTGGTTCCAGTCAAAGGACACAACCAGGTTGCTTGGTGGTGGGACCGAATATACGGCCGGATAGCGCTCTGACGAACTTCCTTCCTACGATAAAGGAATGGTGGCATTGCCCCCTTGATCATCAGAGTCAGTGCTGATGAAGAGAACTTGGACGGTGTCGTCTTTATTCTCCTCTGTGATGGTGCCATTCGAAGATGGAGCCTCTGAAGGCAAAACCGGGTCAACTGCCGTATCAACCTTTTGACTTTCGTTAGGCATGGATCCAAACGGTTCATCTTCAATGACAGGTGCTTCGGCTGACCACCTGGGCGGGTTAGCCGGATTCTCAACTAGCGAGGGACTTGGCAAGAGTTTTTGATATCCAGGAGGAAGTTGCGCTCGTAAAATCGGGCGATCTTCCAGAACTCTTTTTGCCTCGTCTAAGAAGGGACACCAGTGGATGGCGTGATCGCCTTCACACAGTCTGCAGGGAAATTTAGCTTTCCCGCTCTGTCCTGGGGTTTCACTCCCACTAGTTGACGGTGAGCAGTCGACATGGCTATCAGAGGTCGATGCTACCGAATTGTGCAAACGGGGGGACCAGTCCCTCAGTATCCGAGGGATACAGGGACAATCTCTATGGAAGTGGTCTCCCTTGCATATGACGCATGGCGATTTAGGCCTTACGAGTGTTGTGTGTGGATTTTTGTTAGATGACATTTGTTTGCCCCAGTCGCCTTAGGCTCCTTCTTCTTCTTTTCTTTCTTCTTCTACTCCTTCTTCTCCTTAGGAACCCAGTCTTTTGATTTACCAGTTCCGTCAAGCGAAGAGGAAGGAGGAGAGGAAGATGAAGTGGAAGGCTGGGAGGCAACTCTTGTCTGATCTAACTATTGACTCGACTGTTCAGGAATGGTGGTGTTCTGAACGACATTGGTTGAAAAGAGCCAGACTGGCAGGCCAATTGTCAGTCCTGGAAGCGACAATATGGCCATGTGGGGTGCACCAACATCTCCCCAAGAGGAGAAGGGACTAGGATTTCCACCAAGGGGAATTCCTTGGTTGGTGTGCTCCATCTTTCAACCTAAAGATCAACGCAGGAATTAAAGGGTGATTGTTCCGTTTAAAATAAATTGTTAACGACGCTTTAGACACAACTTGCTTTTTCACTTTTAAAGAGTCGAGAAAAAGCTAAAGATGACTCTAGTCTCCTTCGATGTTTTAACGAGCCCAAAGTGACAAATGCTCAGATGGACTTTTTCTTTTATAGAGTCTGAAAAAGGCCGAAAGAAACTGCTCTGGAGATCTAGGCAGAGGGTGTGCCAAACTTTTCGCAAAACCGTAGAATACTTTTTAGGGTACGGGCGGTCGATCTTCGTGAATGCTGTGTTCACTGCATTGCGATCAGTAGGGCAGCCGACACGGCTTCCTAAGGATAAAGGATATATGCCTATAGGGGTCTCCCAATATATACGTGACGGTACGTGGGAGCACAATCCGTACTAGCGCTATCGTCCCTCAGGAGGAATCACCCACCTTCTTTGAGATCGACAGTCACTAGGCTTAACGACGCCGGAGCACGTCTCTAGCCTAGACCTCTATGTTGTGCGTTATGTTACAAAGCATTGTTAGGTTCATTCAGTTTATTTTAGGTTGATCTTTTTAAAGTTTTCCTTTCAAGGTTCACCACGAGATGTATGATACAAATTCCTAAATGCAGTCTAAGATGATAAGCAAGCTTTATTATCTTTTCAACTTTGAAAATCCTAGCTACTAAGGGAAACGAAATACACTATCTTTTCTCAAAGAGCAATCAGCACACTCTAATGCACTTTCCCTAAATCCAACATGCAAACTATCAAATGCAAAATGCACAATGCAGGTGTTTGTTTTCCACTTTCTTAGTATAAATGCCTACAAAGAAAGCTTTTTGCACAACTTTGAATTTGCTTTTAAAATGATCAATACAAACAAGTTCACTTTTTCGAAATCAGAGAAGAGAGAAGAGATTACAATCACTTTGGTACTTTCGAAATAAAGACTTGTTTTGACACTTAAAAGACACAAATTCAAACCAATAAGCAAAAGTAAATCTATAATCAATCTGCAAACAACCAATGAACTCTCTTCTAAGATCACGATCAATCAGATCTGAATCAAAGGCTACAGGATGACTACTTTACTCATGCAAAGGAAAACTGTAAATGACGCCACAAACACATAAAAACATTCACAGTCTTTTTGTACAAAAGGAGGCGGAATCTAAGCAAGGAAAAGAAGTTATCTGACTAGTACCTATGCTGGTTAAAGGCTGCAAAAAACAGAGATCAAAACAGGGCAAAAGACAGCAGAGAACCCCAGCTGCGCAAGGCTAAACTGGTTCAGCGCAAGTCTAACACTGTGGAGTTGACATTCAGCGCAAGTAGCCTTCACGGGGCCTGCGTTGAAATGCAGACTGCCTTCACAGTGCCTACGCTAAAGGAGAAACTCTCGTTTCCCTTGGGTTCTGGGTCATAAAATGCTCAAAAATCAACTGTTTCAGGCCAAATCAGAAACACAAGCAAGGTATAAACAGAGGGATGCTTTGAGAGGGTACTAAAGACTATCACAAGGATCATCAAATCATTTGGGGATCTATTGTTTAGACCATAGACAAGTCTAGCAACTGGATCAAAGCAGCAACTTTCTACTTTGCATCCGGGAAAGATGCAGTTCGATTGTTGCTGTCAAGTCTATGAAGTAAACAAAAATGACGGAAACACAAATGAAATGAATAAACAAATTGTCCCCAGTGGAGTCACCAATTTCTTGTGGGGAAAAATGCCTATGCAGGACGATCCTATCCACCTAAGGTGTGACAGTACCTTAGCAACAAACGAATACAGCTACATTGGTTTCTTCCTTTATGAAATATGAAAGAGAGGAAATCAATAGACTTACCGTTGTCTTCCGTTTGTCCCTCGATCTAGATCCTCTTCTCTTTGGGTGTTCACGGCTACTTGCCTCCTCGCTTGCTCAAGAGAACAGCTACTTGATTCCACGAGATCACAAGAGAACAGCTACCTGTGACAAGAGACCAGCTACTTGCGACAAGAGAAGAACATAACACAAAGGCATATATTCATATTCATAAATGATTCAGGATTAGAAGTAAATCAAATACACTAATGCAATCATACAAATACACCAGTATATAGGAGCAAACCAAGATAGCTTTATTGATAAGTAATAGGGTTCAGGAAGAGATACAACCCATAGGGCTCCAATCCAGCATCTCCTTCCCAGCAGAATGGAATTCCTTCTTCAGCTCCCTTCAAAGCATTAAGCACCCAATGATCCAGTCTCAAACCAACATCAATTCTTTGCAATATTAAAATTCCAGCCTCTAGATCCCATGGAGGAGAGATCTATATATAGTTATTTTGGAGAGAGGATGAGTCAGCTTGAGATCTGACTAGTGTCCTCTCCCTCTCTCAGTTCTTGAGTCCACTTGGAGGTTCTTGCTTCCACTTGGAGATTTGGAACCTCTTACTCATCACCAGTCGAATTCCTTGATGCAAGTGTCATTTTGGAAGCTTCCTGGGCATTGACACATTGAGGAATGAGCCTGCCACTTGTCCAATTATGCCCAGCGCAGGTAGCCTTTGTTGGAGTTGACATTCAACGCAGGTAGACAGTGGAGCAGTTGACATTCAGCGCAGATGCTCAGTGGAGTAGTTGACATGATCCAGAATTGGCTTGTTTTTGAGTGTTTTTAGGTGGAGAACTTCTGTGAATTGTTGTGGTTAGTTAGCCCTGTTCCTCTAGGGGTAGGAACAACATGTTTAGGGACTTTGGATCCCTTAGATTATGGACATTTCATGCTCAATGCTGTAAGGCACAAAAATGTCTATAACACACTGGAATGTGGATTGATCTATCCAATGAAATGCAAGCCCTATTGCTGAAAAGGTCCATTCACATGTATTGGTTTCAGGGGCAAGGACTTCAGTTGCTTCTTTCCTTCGAATCTTTGGCACCTATCACAAGATTTAACAAATGAAAAGACATTAGAAAACAAGGTGGGCCAATAATACCCAACTCTAAGAATTTTGTGGGCTATAGTTTTCCAATAATGATGCCCTCCACATGCTGGAATGAAATTATTGCATAGCCTCCATTGATTGTTCTTTTTCCAGACATCTCAGCAGGATTCCAGAAGGATCCATCCAATAAAGCATACTTTCATGAATGCAATACTTTGCTACCCTAAGTTTAATAGTTCTGGCTTGACTTCGAGTAAAGCCTGTAGGGATTTCTAGCTTCAACAAGAATTTAGCTATTGTAGAGTCCCAATCACAAGAAGCTAGATTTTTGGCAAATGTTTGATTCCTTTCTGATTTGGCTGTTTCTTCTTCTTCTGTTTGACCATTTTCTGCAATTATGCCCATGAAATCTATGCTCAACAATCTGCAATTTTCTTCAGCCAATAGTCTGGCAAGGCCTTCACCTCTGACCAACTTAGTGGGCTTCAATTCTATATTAAATTCAATTAACTTTGCAATCGATTTATCTTCCATCGGCATCAGGTTGTGTTAAGACATATTTTATTGAAGCAGAGGGTACATATATGATTATCTTGGAATGCAAAATATAAAATCTAAAATCTTTCAAAGACTTGATAAGAGCATATGCTTGTTTCTCCACAATATCATACCTTAGCTCAGCATCCCTTAATGTTTTGTTGAAAAATGCCACTGGATGCTCTGGGCCTTCTTCGTCTGCTTGCAATAAAATTGTTGCAAGGGTGTGTTCAGAGGCAAAAGAAAATATGTGGAACTCCTTGTTGTAATCTGGACTTATTAAAGTGGGAGCCTCCATAATAGCCTTCTTAATGGACTCAAAGGATTTTCTTGCTACATCAGTCCATTTTATCTCTGACCCCTTTTAAACATGGAGGTGATGTGCTTTACAAGTTCTGCAAAATTTGGTATAAACCTCCTCACAAAATTTATTTTTCCCAGAAAGGACTGGATATCTCTCTTTGATCTTGGGACAGACAAAGTCTGTATTGCTTTTACTCTTTCTAGGTCAATTTTGACACCTGCAGCAGAAATGACATTTCCTAACAGCTTGCCCTCTTCCAGAGCAAATTGTGACTTCTTAGGATTGACTGAAATTCCAAACCTTTTACACTTCAGGATCACTTTCTTTAAATGCTGCAAATGGTTTTGATGGCTACTGGAGTATACTGTTATATCATCAAGGTAGATAAGGACAAACTTATCCTTCTCTCCCACAAATGCTATATCCAAAGCTCTCTGAAAGGTGGCTTCAACATTCATCAATCCAAAAGGCATCTTGGAATACATAAAGGTGCCCCAAGGAGTGGTGAATGCAGTCTTCTCTTGGTCATCTGGATGTACAACAATCTAGTTATAGCCTGAAAATCCATCCAGGAAAGACATTACTTTGGCTCCTGAGACCTTTTGCAGCAAATGCTCCATCTTTGGTAGAGGGTAATTGACTTTTTTAGAGCATTTGTTTAAGTTTCTAAAATCAACATAGAGTCTGATTTCTCCACTTTTCTTCCTCACTACCACTAAGTTGGCTACCCATTTCGAGTATCTGAGAGGGACTATGATTTTGGCAGCCAGTAACTTCATTATTTCCTTTTCAATCAAAGGAAGGAGCAAAGGATTTATTGGTCTCATATTCTGCTTGAAAGGGATGGTGTCTTTCTCTAAAGGGATTTTATGCTTGATAATCTTTTTTTTCATATGTTTTCAAGTCACTATATTCCCAGGCAAAGACATCGACAAATTGCTTCATCAAATTGCAGTATTCAGCACTTTGGGCAGCAGACAGATGGGTGGATAGGTTTATATATCTAGGCTAGTTTGGACTCCCTATATTATGTTTACAGACTGTAGATTGATCTTCTTTTTGGGCAACCTTATAAGGCACATCATTTTGGTCAACAACTTTTCTAGTGGAATTAGACCCTTTGGTATATGATTGCTGGGCAATTGAACAATTCTATCTTTACCAATTCTGTTTCTAAACTGGGATTGAGGACTTTCTTCCAAGGCTTCATTTTCTTGGTCAATTTGCAGTTCATAAAATTCATCAATGACTTGTAGAAATCTATTCACTTCATCATCATCCTCAAAAACTTTCCAATGCTGGACATTATCAGGCAAAGATGGCCTATATTTCATTTGGACTTCATAAACTAGTCTGGGAGGCATGGGAGGAATAAACATGCTAGCATACATAGCAAGGTAACCAACAAGTTGATTTTTGGCTCTAGGGGTATATGAGATACAAAAATTATCAAAAGAATTTCTGAGTCTCCATACCTCATTTCTGTACGCTTTCAGCCTTGGGTGTTTTTCCTGAAATGTTCTATTTACTTGCTGGATGATAATATCAGCATCTCCAAACACCTTTATGTTCTTGATTCCTCTGTCTTTAGCTGCATTAAGGCCCAATAGCAGAGCCTCATACTCTGCTATATTGTTTGTGACTCGAAAAGCCAACTTGAAAGACAGATGGGTGCTTTCTTGTTCTGGAGATATCAACACCACCCCTACTCCTGCAGTCTCCCTAGAACATGCTCCATCAAAGAAAATCGCCCAAACCTGACTTCCTTGCTCTCCCTCAGTCTGATTGACTGGTTTCTTGATTTGCATTACGACCTTCTAGGATTCTTCTATTTGGAGGATACATGCTCCAAAATCAATATCCACAGCATAAATGGGATGATTAGTAGGATTCTTCTCATCACTGATGATGTATGCTAACTGTGCTTCCCTGTACAATCTCCTGCTTTTTCTTCCAAAAACTGGGACAGTGGCATAAGATAAGTCATTATGTAATGTCCCACCTAGTCTCTTAATCCATCCTCTAGACAGCAGCATGCCAAACTTAGGAGGGACATCTGCTACCATGATATCCATCATCATACTCTTCATGGGCAGCTGAGTTAGGGCAATGGCTAGATCCTTAATCAACCCCAGACATTTTAGCTTTCTTGAATGAAATGAGATTAAATCGTGGTATGGTCTGGTGATGTCAAGGCCTAACTCTTCCATGACATCTTTAGGCATCAAATTGTGGCTGGCCCCTGTGTCTAGCAGGCAATTGTGAAGGATCTTGTCATGAATGGTCAAGGAGACATAAAATGATGGAGAATTATTATCAGCAGGTTCAACCATAGGGCTAAGCATGACTGCAGGCTTGTCATCTTGCAAATTGACATAGTCAGTGGGGGTTTGTGCAGCTTTTAGCTCAAGAGCCTCAAGGATGGGCTTTCTAAACACTTCACTCCTTACAAGTTCTAACAGAGGCACAGATATCTTTAACTTCTGGACTTCTGACTCAAAACTGAAAGGGGAAAGGGGCTTATCAAGACCTCTTACCTCTTGAGTTGGGGCTTTGAGGATGACTGGATCAGCTGCTGGCTTCTTTTGTTTGATATTCTGTGACTCTGTCTGGACAACAACACTTTGGGCAGGATTCTCCTTGACATTGTTTGCTTTTGACCTAAGATTATATCTTTGTTGTTCACCAGTCTACAGAACAGCCTCTCTGTCCCACTCTTAACTGGTTTGATCCTGCAGTAGTGACTCTTCATATGCAGCCAATGTCAAAAAGGTAGCACTACCTTTGTCTTCCATGCAACAAATTTCATCCTCCTCTTCAAATTGCTCCTCATCCATGACTGTATTTTGGAAAGGAGCCTTAACCTTCTGTTCTTCATTTTCTTCTTCACCCCTTTGAATGACTTGTAATTGTTCATTTGCTCTTCTGAATGGATTTTGATTTCTTGGAACAAATGTGTTTTGAAACCTTATCTTCCCATCTCTCTCCTCAACTTTCAACTTAGATATCTCAGCAGCCAATGACTCTATCATTTTAGTCATTTTATCTAGTTTAGGTTCTAAAGATGAAGCAGAGGAAGAAGAAGCCTCACCTCTCTGCCTTCTTCTATTAGCGTGTGTTTTAAGCTTTTCTGCAGCCATACTATTTGATTCCACCTCTAGTGTTGCATCTTGCACGTCAGCTAGAGTGGCACATCTTCTTTCTCTCAAAAGCAGGCAGAAATCTGAGTCAAAGGCATTGGCATAAGTGAGTTTGGTAGAGGTGGGGGTGGGCTTTACTTCAGCTGGTATCTTACTATACATACGATTAAATATTTTATTAAAATCAGGAAAAGATTACCCATTCTCCCTCTTTAGCTTTCCAAATTCTGTATGGTAGTAGAGAAGGTCTTTTCTATCTCCCCAATGGTTCAGGAATGCATCATCCAATGCCTCAATGTCTGTTATCGACCTATGGGGAAATTCTATGAACCACTTTCTAGCCCCTCCATCAAGGCTCTGAACAAAAACTCTCATCCACACATCATCTTCACTGATATCTAAGTTATCAGCATAACTATAAAAAGATTCCAGGTGTTCTTCAGCTATTACTCCCTCTGTACCAGTGAATTTTGGCATATATTTCTGATATTCTCCTGTAGGCATGGCATTCAAAGGAACATGCAAGACTAGGGGTCCATACCTAGCAGCTATAATTCTTTCCATCTTCTTAGGAGCTTGCTGGCCTGCCATGACTGGGATAGGTGGAAGGATACTGGTAGATTGAATGGTAGGAAGTAATGAAATAGATGACAGAAATGAGGGAAATTGATGGACTGTATGAGAGGTTTTCTTTGGACTAAGATCCAAAGGGGAACTGGACAAACAAGGAGCTCTATTAATCTCTGAAGGAATTTCTTTACTAACAGTGTTGGGATCTAAATCTTCAAACTGTATATCCTCAGCTATAACATTCTCCTTAAAAGATACATAAGATTTCTTGGGCTTACCTAATCCTGATGCTCCTTTATGTGATATTTTCTTCTACTTAGAAATCTTCTCAGGGTCAAGCACTAGGTCAACTGGTGATTTATGAGGATTTCTCTGAGTATGCCTCACAAACTGAGCCAGAATTGAAATGTGGAGTCGCCACCAGGTAGGTTCTCCAGTAGAGTCGCCAGATAGATGATTACAACAAAAAATGTGCCCAGAATTTGTCTATCATCTAAATCTCAAACTGTGTCGTTCTCCCAGTGAAGTTGAGCCTCAATCTCTTCTCCCTGGCAATGGTGCCAATTGATGTTATCTCCCCAAGAAAATCTCCTAGGTTGTAGCTCGGAGAAGCTCGGGACATCACAAACTCAACTTAATGTTGGAAATGGATGAATGGAAGGAATGATGCATATTCAAGCTAGATAACTGCTTCTGCTTTGCTTGACTCCAGACATGCGTGAACACCCCCAGACTACAAGGCTTTAGACCACCAATCACTCACAACTTAAGGATTAGGTGAATATGGAGAATACTGACCACACCAGCAGATGCACAGGACCCTGTGATGGCCGGTTGCAACCAGTAAAAGGTCTGCAAATCTAATTCCCTAGTGCACAGATAGGGTGACAGCTCTCTGTCACTAAGTGAAAAGAAACTTGATCAATACATTCACTGATACATACAAGATTATAACACAGAGGTGGGATGACAGCCCCTCTAATGCCACACATCAGGAGTTCAAGAAAAAATGCAAATCAAGCACAACCTAGAACAGAAAAGAAGTTGAAAGTGAGCAATTAACAGCAAAAGAAGCTTGTATTAGCTGAAAATGCCGACGAGACGCTGCAAGTATCAAAATAGTTACAGTCTCCAGAAGTTGAACCTTACATCAAAACAACAACCATCAACCCTGATTACATCTGTTTTTTGGATATATATAGAGGTTGATTACAAAAATGTTCTACTATTCTACGCGTGGAGGGGTCATAATGGACCACCAACTGCTTTAACTGCCTGATGGAGTCTTTAGTACAATCTGCCTGCTTCAGTGAGTGAATTTGATCTTCTCGGATGCTCTGTTGTCCTTCTTGGGCAGGTGGAGTGTCGTATGGGTGAAATTCCATAACTGATAAATGTATTTAACTGCTCGAGGCTGGTCCTTTCTTTCTCGGCCATCCTTCCTGTTAAATGCATTCGTTGAGGAGTAACTGCGCCGAGTACTGCACACTAGCCACCTTCGTACTTTGGGAGTATGGAATGGATAGAGGACTGCATGGCAGACGTATGAGCAGAGCGGGAAATGAATATCAGCCATTGGATCACGCAGATGGACGGCAGATATGGCTCAGTGGGAGGTATCAGGAGGAAACGGGAGCAAACAATCGTGAGCTGTTGGATCTCGAGCGGTTAGATCCAATGGTCATCGGGCGGAGGATATGCACGAGGGTTAACAAGCAGGGACGACGGACAGGCGGTAAGCGGTATTGCCCGCACTGCCATTGGAAGGTAGGTGGTAAACATACAACGACCAGCGATCACAATCGTCGTGTGATGTGTGGCAGTGGAAACTACTTTGCTTGGGAGTTAACACGCGAGCGGTTTGTGGGTGCGGGAGGAGCGACTACTGTTGGATCACACAATAGGTGATCAGACGGCGGGGTTTTAATTACGCATGTTTTTGTCAGATGTGACGGGAAAGGGTTGTGTAAAGCACGGGGTCATGTGATCGCAGTTACAAGACGTTTAGACTCGGTGCCCGGGGAGCTAAGGAAATATGGGTTTATTCCGGGTTTTGGAGGAAAACAGAGATAGTGGGGGTTATGAGGGTATGAACGGTGTGAAGGAGCAGGAGAAGAATGACTGGTGCGAGTCCTTTGTGAGCATAACCAACACGGGCAGACCTGTATTTGACCCTTGAATCATCAAATTACGTAGCATAGCTAATAGTACCCACCTCAAAATTCCCGCAAAAATTTTGAAGAGATAAATAAGTCCTTGGTATGTGTTAGTGTCAGTGCTTTCACATTGCCATCAGTGATCAAAATCCCCTCTTTTGCATTCATATTAGGAGTCCCAATATCATGAGTTGCATTCCATTAGGTCATGGATCAACTGATGGTAGGGTTCATTTTAGTTTCTTCCCTCATGATATATATCTTCTGACCTTTTCTCATGTGCGATTCAGTCAATGGTTCAGTTTAATGTTTATTTTCATGCCATTTTATTAAATACGTCTTACGTTTTAGGGTTTCAGTCTCATTAGGTATTAAGGTTTCACCATGTCAAATGTCCAAAAATCATTGATGAATAATGGGCAACAAACATTTGAGGAAGACAATAATTATCAGAAAGCTTTAAATTTCATAATTTGTAAATTTAATAAGTTTTTCACCTCAAACTAAGTTTGAGGTGAAAACAGAGCATTGGTTTACTATTTGTAAATTTTATGGTTCCTATATGTAATAAGTGTTCATAAGTTGCTCCTGGTCACATTGCCAATTCCGACCACTGCAAATTCAAAGCATTCAAAACATCGATCTATCAGCTTTCGAGGAAAAAGGGTCAAGCATCCACAACTAAAAAATAGAGCATTTGACAAAGCCAAAGAACTTTATAAAGTGGGTTTTGATTAATGAAAAATAAAAAAAGTGAAAGCTATAAAAAGGTCATCCATGTGTTATCTCACTTCATTGTTGAATTTGTAAGTGCTAAGCAGAGCAAAAAGCACGATTTTGAGTGTTATTGGGCTAAGGAAAGAAATTATAGCAGTTTTTGGAAAAATAGAAGGTGTTGTGCACCTGGCAGCTAGCGCTGCACATACAAAGAGCGTTGTGCACCTATAGAGTTCTCACAATTTAAAATTGAACGGTCATTGTGCATAAAAAAAGCACTGTGCACCTGAGAGGCAACGCTACGCACCTGTCCACTGAGCTTCAAAATGACTCAAGTGACCCTAATTCACTTCAAATTCCTCAATTGGCCTCTCATCAAGTAAGTAAAGCTTCCCACCTAGTTTAGCAAGGGTTTTTCACCATTGTGGTGATTTTCATATCTCAAAAAATTAAAGCCTATCTATCCACTAAATTGTCTCATAGATTTGCAAAGGGTAATTTTTTTCTGTTTTTTCTATTCCCTTAATCTATTTTCCCTAAACCCTAACCCTCCACATATAAACCCTTCTACACACTATTCCTAGAACCCTAAACCCTACATACCAAATCCTTCACTCCCTAAATCCATTTCATATCCTCATTCACCTCACCTATTTTCCTTTTTAAATATATTCATACTCATCTTCATTCACCCTTTTCCTTCATTCCACCACTAGTATTCATAGTCATAAAAGCCAATGGAGAGGGACAGTGATTATGAAACAGAAGAAGATACCCTTAGTGACAGTTCTAGGGAAAGAAATTTGCAGCAGAAGAAGCCTCACAAAGGGGGAAGATAATCAGGGAGGAGCCCATTAGTTTGAGGCAATTTCTTGCTTGTCTATTTTCCATCTCATGTTTCAAACATCAGTCATGTTTTGGTTTCTGCGAAATGGTGGAGAGGGTCAAATTCCATCATGAATTAGCAAGGTTATTTGTGACACACCTGGACAATAATGAGGTAAACCTTGCTAGAGTTACCTTCACTTTGTACCTGCTATTATTGTAGAGGCTACAGGCATTCCAAATGTAGGTGAAAAATGGAACAAAGGATAGTACATTGACAGGGAGTACTATGAGCCTTACATCAAGGCTCAATACCATGGCAAATTGAAGAGAGTGTTTCCCTTCAAATTCTTGGCAGACAGGTTTGCTCCACTCATGAAGATCATCATTAAATACTTTACTTGTGAAGGTAGGTTTTCACGATTGTATCCATATTAGTGGCCCACACATCATAATCTTTCCCCGTAAATAGTGAGAACTCAGGCTGAAAATTTGAGAAATCCATCTTTCTCTAAAAAAATTGTCTTCAAAAAAAACTTCAATTTTCTCCTTTAATAAGCTTTGCAAAGCTTCTTTTTCAAAAAAAGCTCCTCTTCAAAGATTTCCTTTTTAAAATAAAACCCTTTATTATTCTTTTAATATAAAAAATATTTATATATAAAAAATATTTACCTAAAAAAACTCTTTTATAATCGCTCTTTCAAAAAATCGTATGATAAAACCACGTGAAAAAATCGTACCCGCTTGGCTTTATGCGTTAGAAAAAAGTCACGTGACTTTTAAAGCCTACTTTACTATGCCTTTGGATTTCCAAACACGTTGACTTGGTCTTGAGTTGCCGCAAAGACTAACTGCTCTGCTAAACGACAGCTTGTTGGTTGACTACTCAATTTCCCGATGGGTATTCACGGCAGTTGCAGCTGCTTCTTAATAAAACTGCTCTGCTAAACGGAGTACCGACTCGTGATTACGGCTCAACGGCGACTAAAAATTACTTTCGACTTCGTGACACTGCTCTGCAAGTTGCGGATGCAGGCTTACTTACTCATTCGACGTTAAGTAACTACCGCGTTAGTCCTCTAAGGCTTCCAATCACAGATGGAATCCGCGTGCATGCAAAATGACATAATGTAATCATTGTTAACCAGAAAATATGAATTTCTCTCGTCTCGCACATACTATTGCAAATCTTTTTTCGGTATCTCTGTACAGATACCAATTTTTTGGAAAAGCAAATGATATGAAGAACACATAATTCACACATAAAATAGTAGTTGTTGCTTTTCTATAACACAAAACATGATGTTTACAATGAACCCGGTGAACGGTATTTAACCTTTTCCAACTAGCTATTTGTCTAAAATATATTGACATGCAACCACATGCAATCACACTCAAAGTTGTCTATCACTTAACTCAACACTCAATCACTCAACCACTCATATTTAGCCAACTCCTCATGCATGAGTAATTATGTTATTTTAACACACGGATGTTTAGTAAAGTGAATTATAAAAATTCACAATTTTGTAAATTTGGGTATTTCATCGCATTTGCTTTGCCAAATGTGACTCTTTCATCGCATTGTCTTCATAATAATAAGCAATGTGTTTTATTTCACTGCTTAATGCGATGAGACCCACTGATTCCTTTCTCTGTAGAATGCTATGAGACGCTGTGATGGTCTTTGTAATTAAAAAAAATAAAAAAAATGCAACTGCTTTCTTCTTGACTTGATTTGCTCTAGAACTGCCATCCTCAAATCTTTGTACTCAAGATCCTCTAGAACTTGGTGTTGACGGAAAAAAAATCAAATCTTGCTCCCTTGAAGTCTTGTGCAATCTACTTATGAAAAAGAAATCAAATCTTGCTCCCTTGAAGTCGTATGCATTCAGGTTCTGATACTAGGACAAAAAAATGCACAGGCGAAAATACAAATAAATATGATTTAGAATGGCAAGGGAAGGAATAAATCTTCTTAAAAATAAATTGAATAAACTACATATAAGACAAAAAAAAAAAACAACAACAAACAAATAATCACAAATAACTATAGAAAAATCAACTAAATCTGAATTGACCTAGCAAATAGTGGGATTAATATCATAATACAAGGGAGAAAATAAGATTAAATATCTCAAACAATTAGATCATGAACACACCCGAGGATTTAAAAGTCCCAAATGAACTTGAATAAAAACTTATGCAACCACATGCAATCACACTCAAAGTCAAACTCAAAGTCGTTTACCACTTAACTCGATTTGACTCAACACTTAACTACTGAATCACTCGGTTAACTGACTCTATGTTTAACCAACTGCTCTAGTAATTATCTTATTTTAACATGATATTTAATGCGATGAGTTGTAAAAATTCACAATTTCATAATTTTGGGTATTTCATCGCATTTGCTTTGCCGAATTGGTTCATCGCATTGTCTTCATAATGCTATGCAACGTGTTTTCTTTCCATGCTGAATGCGATGAGACCCACTGATTCCTTTCCCTGTAGAATGCCATGAGACGCTGTGATGGCCTTTGCCATTGAGAAAAATAAAAAAAATGCATCTTCTTTCTTCTTGACTTGCTCTGCTCTAGACACAAGATCCTCTAGAACTCAGTGTTCACGGAAAAACAAATCAAATCCTTGTCCCTTGAAGTCTTATGCAATCTACTTCTGAAAAGAATTCAAATCTTGCTCCCTTGAAGTCTTATTAGTCCCTGCCATCTGGCAATCGCCAGGGACTATAGTAATCGAAAAGCAGGATGTTAGTATTAATTGAGCTGCTTGTTACTATCCGTTCGTGGATTATAATGAAAGTTTTTAAATACATAATCATTTATCATCTTATTTGGCCTCTTCCCGAGGTGGGGAGGCAAAAACTTAGGTTATATGTATTTATGTTTTTGTTATCAGCTTAAGATCAGCTTAATGCTAGCATTAATGCTAAGCATTTAATGCTTGGGATTGGGATGTTCATGCATGCTTGGGATGATGTTCAATTGTCTTATTTTAGACAGACAGGTGGTCTGTTGGCCTGCATGAAGATGAGTGTGGCGAGATGGCGGGAGGAGAAGAGGGTTGCATGAAGATGTGCGTGGCCACAATCTCAGGTACATTCGAGCTGGGCGGTGGAGAGTTTGATAAGCAATAGCACGAGCTCTAATTCTTTCACCATCGATAGTGAAGTCGATCAATTGTTTTCTGCAACAACTCTCTGCAACTGGGCTGTAACGAAAGAAAGCCTTCTGAGGCTGGGCTGTAACGGGCTTAGCTGTAACGAAAGAAAGCCCTCTTGGGCGGGCGGGAGCCGTACTGAGCAGCGGGAGTATCCCCTCCCTTTCTGTCACGAATCATATCTTCCCCCTTTTTCACCCGGTAAGTCTACTATTAAGGACTAATATGGGTTGTCCTTACTGCTGCCTTTTCCTCTTCTTCCTCTTTACTGTACCGTTCCATCTCTGGCCAGTCTGCCTCCGTCTCCGGCCTGTATTTCCGGTACTGTCTATTGTCTTTCCGGCCATAAGTCTTTTTTGGTCTCGCTTCTTTCTGTACTCTTGAATGTTGTCATGTTCTTGCATTTGATTATGCTTTCCACCTTTTTCTTGAATTTGCGCTCCTTCTTCCCGTATATTGATCTCCTGGAAACCATCTCCGCACACTTTTTACTGGAAAGAACTGACATACATAAGACATGAGAATGCATAATCATACTAATTCATATATATCGTATGATGTACATTGAAAGGATCACAGCCGGTTGTACATTTGGGTTTTGTCAGGGGATTCTACTTCTTTCTGTATTAGAACAAATATGTATTATGTATTGAAGATTGGTCATATTCGTACCTTCTGCGTAACTTCTTCTGGGTAAAACTGCAAAACAACCCAACAATCAACAATTATTTTGCAATCATCTCTTTGAAAATTTCTCGGCTAAACAACAACCTGGTACATGTTTCATACCCAATTCTATTTCTTTAGAAATGTTATCTTAGTTACGCAATATATCATTTCAATATAGAGATTTCCATTCGTTATCCTTTATACTTGTATTTATGAGAGAATGAATTTACCAACTACTGATTATAGTGCAGGTCCGCTGGTAGCTATGATGCCGATGGGCGTGGTGCTCCTACCTTCACTTCCATCTCTGTTGCTAGTGGTGGTTCAACTGCTTCAACCGAATCTGCTACTGATGCTTTCATTCGATCAAATGCAACTGTCTCTATCACTGGTGACTCGTACTCTGTAGCTTATGCTGCGGGCTCTATCTTCGCCTGTGCCTCTGCTATCTACCCAATGCCTTTATATACGAGGCATTTGTAACTGAAATGACGAAGAAAGGAGTCACTTGCTACCTAGAATCGGCCTTGCTAGCCCCTCCATACTATATTTGCCCTGGTTGTTTGAGTCCCAATCAGCTGACACCTTGTGGCCTTCTGTTTGTCCTCTTTTCTGCTCTCCGCAGCCTCAGAATTCAACATTCAATCAAAGCACATATCACAGTTATCACAAATCTTCGTTGTGAAGCAGCAGAAAACGTATACGATAATAATACTAAAATAGTAAAGCAACATTCACCATCCATGGTCAGAATGAAAACTGACACAGTAAACAAGCTATTACTTCTTGCCTGTTTAGCCCCTAAGGTTGAGTCAATGAATGGCGATAACAACACAAGTAAAAACAAAACCGCTATGTAGGCCATCGCTGCTTCCGCCTCGCCTGGTCACACAGAACTCTTACAAAAAGTTCTAAATGCATTGAATCTATATGCACGAGTACAATAATATATATGGATAGAGGCCGAGAATTCTGTTTTCGCCTCAATCCCTAAGAATATGGCAATTTTCATGCCAGATTACAAGTAATTTTCATGCCGGATTACAAGTATCTGATTTGAAAGCTGTATATTTCGAAATTGGTTCTACCTCAAACAGACATGTATGGTTCTCCAGCAGCCCTAGATACATCCTTCGTTGTCTCAGAAAGGGGGTTCCTCGCTGCCACAGAGAATGAGTCCCTCACCTCCCTGCTGCCTCAGAGCATTGATCTGCTGTCTCAGGTTTCGCTATGACGCCTGCGTTACCCAACATATGTTTTACACAGGCCAACACATGTAATGTATGTGGCGAGTCTAGAGTGTATGATAATGGCACACACAAGCACGTGGCTTGCATGCAATGTAATGGTGTTGGCTAAACGTTTATGAGTAAACTTATGCCCTTTCATTTTAACTTTACTTACAGAATATTTAAATTCTCTGTGATCTAAACATGTAAAGGGTACACTGCCTCTGAATCTAATTCCTATTGTTAATTTTATATTTTAGATTTTAACATGCGTCCCTTTTTATAAAAGTTATATTTTTAATTATTATTAATTTAAATTTAATGATTATAAATTTTCGTAATAAGCTTTATACCCACAATAATCTTATACACAAATAAGAAAATCTCATACAATGCAAGACATACGTTCTAGGCAGTGAAATCGATTATTTCAACAAAATTGTCACTAAAATTTTTTATTTAGTTTATTAAAATAAAAATATGACATTATTACAAATCCGATTTAGTGTACCAAATGCATAGTTTAATGGTAGAATTGGTATATCAGATTTGACGAAAGCACAACAGAGCATTATTGAATGCTACATGGCATGCTTGAATTATGCCCTTTATTCAAAGTCAAAAAATAAAGGAACGACTTCTCTAGAAAGCGAAAATACACCAGCAACCGATTAATCTTGTATTGGTTAGCTACAGTGGACTGGTATTTCTTGATTTCACTTATTAATTTTAAGCTGTATTTGACTGGTCAGTGGATTGATATACATTTACAATTACTGATCGTTGTTTGTTATGAAATTTTGCGAAAAACAAGCAAAAATACTGTTTGCTTTCCTATGTATTTATGGACAGATGATCAAGTGTCACTTGTGAGATGTGCAAGTGGAACTTGCTGAGTCAATCTCACTTCTGTTGAATTGTGAGTTCAAGGCAGACTCAGAAGAGTTGGCTTCGCTTGGTTTTCTCAAAGAGCAGGGTTGACTCAGATTGGAAGAGTCGGGTATCACAGAAAGCAGGGTGTTTTCATCTATTTTAAATTCCCTGATTTCTTGTTCAACATCTGACCATTTTCTTCAGATTGGATTTGGGATGTCTCTGAAGCTGCTGCTTCCATTCTATTAAGTGTTTCAGTATGTTTGCTAGCAGCCACCTACATCTGTATCTTACAGCTTTCGCTTCATCAGTCAGTTTATTCCACGAGTCTCCAATCATTTTGCTGATCTCCCTATCCTTGCCCGGATGCAATGCTTTCAATTTTGTATGTTGCTCAGCAAAGAAAAAATTGTAAGCACTCCTATTTGGCGGTTGTGATCCCTCTTTTTCATTTCATCCTTCCTCCTACGACCTCCACGAGGAGGAACCCCTGAAGTTGTATCCCCATTATCAGAATTGTTCATGCAATTAACTGTAGCTGGCAAATGCTTAAAAACAGAGTTCTCTTGCTCTAGCTTCTTCTCAGCATCTAGTACGATTTTCGTGAGTTGCCCACTCAATGCAGCTACAGATGCATTCTCAGACTCAACTTAATGCAGAGACTTGCTTGCAGCTCATCTTGTTCAATCTACTTCTGATACTATGACAAAAAATGCAAACACGAAAATACAGAGAAATGTGATTTAAAATTGGAATGGAAAGAACAACTCTTCTTATTATTGGAAATAAATTGAATAAACTACATATAAGACAAAAACTCACGTTTGGACACATGTTTGGACTTAATCATGCCCACGGCAAAGGTTAATATATATAGACAAGCACATGATTTGGTTTATGTAAAAGGCCGAAGTCTATAGCTGTGGTGCCTAAATGTAGAATGTATCTAGATATCTCCTTGTCAATGTTCTATGGTGCTTTCTTTCGTCCGTGTTCTCCAGCGATGAAGACATTTTAGCGCATGTCCCTCTCGTAACTGCCTTTAAATTGAAACGAAAACATGTCCCCCTCGTAACAATTTAATTAAAACTATAGATATACAAGGGCACAACACTGCTTGGGATGATATATATTTTATATTAATATGGTAATAAGAGTAGTATTTATAAATTAAAGGTTAATATTTATATTTAAATTTGTTATGTATTTTTTTTTTTAATTATATTCATTAATTAAAAAAAAGGTTATATGAATATGATTTATAGAAATAAGTTTGTTTATAATAGTTGCTAATGGTAGTGTAATAAAGTTTATTTAAAAACTTGGAATCTCCATAATAATATGGGAGTAAATCTTCATGGTTAAGAAGCTTTCATAGAAGACTTTTAGTGTTTAGTCCACTTTACTATGGGGATTGCAAATTTTTCTACAATACCATGGACCAATGCCATGGATTATTGATACAATATGCCTAAAGAACCATAACTTCATATAACACTTGTTCATATGGCGTTTTTTTTAATTAATCAATTTAATTAGAAGGACGAAAAGAGAATAAGTGAGATAAATGATAACATCACTTAATAATTATTCATAATTAAATAATTTCTATGAAATCATTATTCCAGAATGGATAACACTATTCACGCATTACGAGACAAAAAAATTGTTGAACCAAGTATGACAGTGTGGTAAGTGGTCGAAAGTGAATTTATAAAGTTATTGGCACTAGGCTTATATAAAATAGATCTACAACCATAAAACACATCTACTATACGCCAAACACATCTACAACCATAAAACACATCTACAACCACATTTACCAATGTGATTGACATACCTTGATAGGTCTATATCCACCACCCAGCACAATTATAAATTGTTCAGTGTATTTTATTAAAAGTTAACTATTTCTAATTATTAATAACTATATAAATAACAATCTCCATATTATTGTATATTTATATAATTATGCTTATTACATTAATATTATTTTATATACTAATATAATATTATATGATAAGATAACTATATATATAAGCCCACTCATCATATACATATATATATATATGACCAATCATATATTTTTATATATAACCATATATTATATAATAATAATATATTATAAAATTTTGATAATATATTAATAGTTATACTTCAAACTATAATATAAGTAATATATAATATACTATAATTAATATATAGTATATTAATAGTATTTAGTTATTATTTAAAATATGTGTTTATTTCTCATTATTTATTAAAATAATTCTTAATATATTTATATATTTACTTGGAGTGTATTAATAATATATAATATATATATATATATATATATATATATATATATATATATATATATATATATATATATATATATAACCTCAAGGAATTAATATTAAAATGTGAAGGATTATTATTATAAACCTAAGGATTAATAAATTTAAAGGATTATAAACTCAAGAAATTAATATTAAGCACTATGACTGATGTTATAGACTCTAGAAATAATATTATAC
The DNA here is from genome assembly GCA_031772625.1 of Pinus tabuliformis. NCBI lineage: Eukaryota > Viridiplantae > Streptophyta > Pinopsida > Pinales > Pinaceae > Pinus > Pinus tabuliformis. The sequence continues at coordinate 3,363,951 of CM062815.1, read as the reverse complement.
CCTAGCAATATAAACTCTTAGATTAATATTATAAACCCAAGGGATTATAAACCTAAAGGATTAATATCAAACCCTTGAAGTAATATTAAACTCTTCAATTAAACCCAATATTATAAACTAGAATATTAAACCCTAAATTTTTGCATTGTCACAATTCTATATTAAATAAATTACAATGTAATTTATTGTTGTGATAATGATTGTGACATTGTTGTCTGAGGATTATTAATAATATAAATCCAAGGGGTTAAATTATAAACCCAAGGGATCAATATAAACCAAAGAAATTAATATTAAACACTATGATTGATAGTATAGACCATATAACTAATATTATATCCTAGCAATATAAACCCTTAGATTATAGTATAAACCCAAGGGATTATAAAATTAAAACATTAATATCAAACCATAGGACTAATATTAAACCCTTGGATTAAACCCAATATTATAAATCATAATATTAAACCTTAATTTTGCATTGTCATAATGCTACATTAAATAAATTACAATGTAATGTATCCACGGGGGCTTCACTCAATGAACCTCTAACATAGCACGTGAGTTCGTCACATACTAAAAAATACCCTTAATTTGACTACATATAGGAAAATACCTCTTAAAATCACTTTATTTATCTCCCTACCAATACTAACCCAATACACGTTCCCAATTTAAAAAGCCCCTAATTTTTTTTTTTTTGCTGAAGCAAGAATTGTACCTCTATTTCATTAAATCTAAAATCAACTTACATAAAATACAATAGTCCCCAAGGAACTGTGGATCCTGAGCTAAAGGCTTAAACACTGAGCCTCAATCCCTCAAACAATCAAACAAGTAAAATTTAGGGTCGGACCTAGAGAGGAATTAGGGACCCAACTAAAAGGATTTCGGCTCGGAGTTGGGGATAACCGTCGAGCAAGAAGAGCATGCGAAAGCCATCGATTTCCACCAAGACGCGAAACCTTCCTAGAAGATATTCTTCCCAAGATCAGCACCATTTTCCTTGACCGTTGATCCTCCATTCCAGATTCAACGGCAGAGGATAATATCACTATACCTAGTAACCTGACGATTAACCACACGATAGCCATCCTAGACCCACCAACCTGCTCGCTTGTTCATGACCGTAGATCCTCCACGCCAGATCCAATGGTGGAGGGTAATATCACTATGCCTAGTAGCCCGACGATTAACCACGTGATATCCATCCTTGACCCACCAACATGTTCGCTTCTTCCTGACCGTAGATCCATCCTGCAAGATCCGACGGCCGAGGAGCATATCGCACGAGCCTAACATACCGAACATTACCACGCGATGAGGGCGGTATTCCTTCCCCGTACTATGCCACGTGGAGCAAGGTGAATGGAATTGCTCCCAACTCCGCAAAACCGCTTCCTGCATGAAGGGTGTGCGATGGATGTTAAACCACCTCGCGAGTGGTATTGCAGCTACAAATAAAATAATGGTGGGTTTAAGGCTACCGGAAAAGCCAGAATTCTAGCCCCACTCATCATCCCATCTCCATGGGCTCATGAACCAGTGCACGATGAAAATCCATCTATTCGACTGACCAACCGCAGATCTGAGCCTACCTAGTAGCTTACAACTGAAACTTCTGTGTTCATACTATCGAGGGTTGGGGAGGCCGATAGTAACCTGCATCCCCAAAATATTCTTACTTCGGAAAAAACTCTACATAAAGAATCCACATCAGCTAGACCCCACCTCTATGTCTTTGTTTTGAAACACCATTATGTCCTCATCCGCCTGGTCGTGACATTGCACCTTTAATCTATTCAGAGGCATCTCAGGCCAACTCAGTGCAACCCTGCTTTTGGTATAGAGCACTCCTTGATTGGCCAAGATGTTCGCCAATTTATTTGTTGTCCTTTGTACATGGTTAAAACTCACTGTGCGTAAGCCTCAGAGATGACGCTGAATCCTTTGAAATACCTGGAGCAGCCTTCATTGTTTTGAGACTTTGTCCGGCTCCATGCCACCACTGATTCTTTTGACTGAGTTTATGATTCACTCTAAATCAGTGTCAACAATAACATTCTGGAGATTATCCTACTTCAGGAATTCTAAATATTGTTCAAGAGCCATTAATTCCACCATATTGTTAGTGTCTCTTCCCAAATGGAAATGGAAAATGAAAAGGAGACTGTCATTTTCATCCCTTAATGCCCCTCCAAAGCTAGCAATACCCATGTTATCTTTGGAAGCCCCATCAATGTTGTATTTCAAAAAACCATGAGGGGGAGGATGCCAATAATCCTGCTTAGTATCAAGTTTCAAACCCTTCCTGACCAGGCCCTGTGGTATAAGCCCCTGCATACCCAACTTAAGAAGAATCTACGTTTCAACTTTAGACGGTGGATTCTTAGGGTAAGTTCGCACTATGGTACTTACCGTCTCCTTAAGTTGTCTTAAGATTTGCTCAAAAAGGCGATGGGAGGAACATTTTACATTCTTAAATATTTTGTTGTTCCTTTCTTTCCAGAGAGTCCATATTATGAAGCTTGGTGTTAAAGCCCAGGCAGAGCCTAGAAGTTCAAAATCAGAGAAGTTGCGTCTCCAATTGTTTAGGGTATTGATGATGCTTCCTTTGTCCCTGTCTGTCTGTGGAAGATAGTGGCAAAAGTATCCCACAACCAAGAGGTGAAAATGAAGTTATTGAGAAGGTGCTCCATTGTTTCCTCTTGGGCTTCACAGAGCTGGCATCTGGAAGGGCCCAGAACACCCCTCTTCCGAATGTTATCCCAAGTCAGAATTTTCCTATGATGAACCAACCACATGAAGAGTTTAATCTTCATCCATCCTTGATGTCTCCATATGTTCTGCCAAACCCTGTCTGGTTCATTGGAATCCAGCTCAAGGAGAATGTGTTTTGCTTCCTTAAGATTGAAGGTACCTGCATTATTGTTGCCCCATCTAAGTTGATCATGCCCCCCTGTCACTAATATTTTCCTTTGTTCCAACATTGTAAGGAGTGCCTCTACTTTGGCTTTCAGTGGGCTGTCTTCCCTGTTATCCAAATTCTTCCAGGTTCTCCATTTTCCTTCACTATTGGTTTGATCCCAAAAATATTTTACCTTAAATAACCTTTGGGTATCTGTATCTTTCTTAAGGTCCAGCAGGTCCTCTCTTAATAGTGTAGGTTCTTGTTGCCATTTATCCTCCCAAAACAAAGCAATATCACCATCTCTGATCTTCCAGAAGTTGTTTTTTTGTATTAATCCTCTATTCCCCCAGGCCTTATTCCAGATGTGTGAGCCATTTATGGTGCCATACATCCTTATGAGATCATTATCTTACCAAGAGTTGGCATATTTTTCTTTCCAGATGCTAGCCCACTGCGCCTTAGGGTCTTTTACCTTGTGCCACCATAATTTCGCCCCTAAAACATGACTTAGTGCTTCTGGATCATCCAGTCCAAGACCCCCATATTTTTTAGGTTTGCAAATCTTCTCCCAAGCTATCAAAGCCCATTTCTTTCTTTCCTCCCCCTTCCCCAAAGAAATTATTTTTGAATGGTTCTAAAATGTTGCAAAACTCCTTTTGGAGCTGGAAGGGCTGATAACATGAAAACGGGGATTGATTGGAGAACAACGTTTGTGAGCACCAACTAACCAGCCAAGTTTAAAGATCTAAAGGTCCATTTCTTGATTTTATCTTGCATATTATTAATCACCAGCTCCAAAATGCCCTTGTGCAAAGGTTTATCAGTAAGAGGAACTCCTAAATATTTGGAGGGAAGAACATCCCTTTGAAAGCCTAGAATCCTGGAGATATTTTTCTGAATAGCAATATTGGTATTAAAGAAAAAAATCTTAGATTTGGAGAGATTAACTTCCATATTTGTAGCCATGGAAAAGTCAGATAGGAGATGTTTATATGCTAGAGCTTCTTTGACCATGGGGATTCCCTGCAGCATAGTATCATCAACAAATCGTTGATGGGTCAAATCCTGACCATTCTCTGAAAGTTGGAGGTCTTTGATATCACCAACTTCTTTCGCATGCTTGATAGATCAACCCAGTCCTTCCATCATGAGGATGAAGAGAAAGGGATAGAGAGGATCACCCTGCGTAAGGCCTCTGGAAGGAGTAAACGTATTGGAAGGAGAACCATTAACCAGAATTGAAAAGTTGGAAGAAGTTACTAGGGCCATTACCCATCTTAACCAGTTATGATCAAACCCAAAAGTAATAAGGACCCTCCTTATATAGATCCAATTCAACTTATCATAAGCTTTGGCTAGGTCCAATTGCATAATCCTACCAGCCTTCCTATTGCTTGTCAAAGAGTGCACCACCTCATGCGCTTGAATTATGTTATTAAGAATTTGTTGGCCCTCCACATAACCAGATTGCTCAATAGAAACTAGAGTAGGAAGAAGTGGTTTGAGTCTATTAGCAACAACCTTGGATATTATCTTATATACCACATTACACAAGGCTACGGGTCTAAACCTGTCTGGAGTCTGAGCATTGTCCTGTTTGGGGATCAGGGAGATGAAGGAAGTGTTGAGCACCTTCAAAATACTTCTATTCAACCTGGAATCTTCCACTACTTTTAGAATGTCCTGTTTAACAATATTCCAACAAGCTTTAAAGAAATCCACATTGAAACTATCAGGGCCTGGTTCTTCACCATTTTGCATTTTTTTGATAACCTCACTAACCTCCTCTTCTGTCACTGGCCTATTGAGATTGAAATTATCCTCTCTAGTAACCAATCTAGGAATATGTCCTGTTAAATCCCTGATAAAATGCTCTCTGTCAGAAAAGGTTTCCTGTGCTATTCCATGAAAGTGTTGAACTAACACATCTTCTATATCCTCATGGGAATTATGAAGATGACCGCCCTCGTCCTTGATCGAAGAGATCCTGTTATGAGATCTGTTTTCTATGGTATATCTGTGGAAAAATCTAGTGTTACGCTCCCCTTCTTTCAGCCATTGAACTCTGGATTTTTGTCTCCAAAATGTTTCCTCTTGTTTACATAAATTCTCCCAGTCTTGATGGTGTTTGTTGACTAGGTCATTTCTATCTTTATCAAAGCCATTCGTGATAAGGGTTTGATTGAGTTCCCTCATTTTATCTTCAACAGCTTTTTTCGCTACAAAAATATTGCCAAATTCATTCTTGTTCCAATCTTTAAGTCTGAGCTTGATGTGCTTTAGTCTTTTGTGTAACTGGAACATTCTTGTACCCTGAATATGTAGATCTTATGTCCACCATTTTGTAATGCTGCTGATGAAGTTTGGGTGGGTGAGCCAAATATTCTCAAATTTGAATGATCTGTTCTTGGGGGTACCATGCCTAGAACCTCAAGTTGAACAGGCTAGTGGTTCGAGCCTCCAAAGGGGAGAATTCTCGCTATCATTTCCTTGTTGGTAAGCATAAGGTCCTCTGAGATTATAAATCTGTCTAACTTTGAGGCTACTTGCAACTCTCCTCCTTTTTTATTGTTCCAAGTAAAGAGACCATTACTCATGTTAGTATCAACAAGCTTCATATTGTCTATAAAAGTTTGAAATGTTGAAGAGTCTCTGCTTAAAGTTCTAGTTCCCCATTTTTTCTCTGAAAGTGATTTAATCATGTTGAAGTCTCCACACAAGATCCATGGTACATCTACATGTCTGTCTCTCAGCTCCATAAGAGAATCTAGAAACTTGAGTTTATCATCCATTCTTTGAGATCCATAAACATTCATGACCAGATAGGTCTCCCTATCTCCTACCAGTTGTATAACCACTGATAAATAATTTCTAGATGCCTCAGCATCTATTATGCCAATCTTTTGGGGGTTCCAAAGAGTAAGTATGCCCCTTGCTATATTAGCTTAGCTTAAATATATTTTAATGAAACAAGAAAGTAACAAAGACAAAGATTTCATCCCGAAAATAAAACAACTAATAAAATATTATATTGTTGAATGTCAGCACAAAAAGTATGATTAACTAATATTGTTTGTATTAAAATACATATATCTGTGTCTTTTATTTTTATTAAGATATATACTTGTCTCTAATTAAATTGATTAAAATATGCTTTTTAATATAATAATAAGTCACTTTAAATTGAAAATATTTTTAAAAAATTATAATTCATGAAAATATAAATAATAGAAAAAGACAAAAAATCAAAAGTTAAAAAAAAAAAAAAAAACTAAAAACTAAAAATTAGTAACTAATAGAAATGGAAGCTACTAAACAACCTATAATAAAACCTTAACTAATCACCTTACAAACAAGTAAATTTCAATATTAATAAAAATTAAAATCCTAATATTAAACTATTGATAAATGTCATAAATTCTTGGTCAAAAACAAACTAATATCAAATTAAAAAATTTAAATAGCATACAAACAAATATAATAAATACACTCATCCATACAACAACTATAATAACCATCATTAAACTATTTTGTAGCTAAAACGATGTTATTTTTTATTAAAGCGTGAACGATATGCATCACACCTAAAACTGAAAAAATTAGTACCAATAATTAAAACCATTATTAAAAATGAGAACAATCGTTAGACAGAAAAGCCATTAACCATATGGTAATGAAAATAATTCTTAAAAATAAGGAAAATCATTATCACAAGACTTATTAGACATTTTATTTTTTAACGATAATTTTGCTTCTAACCATAATGAGATAAAAATACATGAACAAATTCTTTGTAATGAAAATGAGAGTGAAGAATAACAATAACTACAATAGTCATTAATCTAGGAATTCCGTCTAGACAACAAGAGATTTTAATTCACTATTTTGTGAATCAAATAAGTTCTGCGAATAGCTAAAAGGTAATAATACAAAGAGTTAATGGTAATAATGAGCAGTTAATAATCATAAAAAATAATAGTTAAAATATTTAATTAAAAGATATAGTTAGAAAGTTATTTTTAAGGAGAGAACAAACCAGAATAATGGCTATAGTAACAAAGGAAATTAATATCTTTTGTATAAGTATTAAAATATTTATTTTATATTATATTTCATATAGTTAAAAAGAATTATGAAAGTTAATTAAATTATAATTTTATTTTGAAGTATTGTGATGGATTTGGTTAATGGGGCGTACGAAGTCTAGCTTTTAGTGGGCGAAATAATGATACATGATACGTGTGTTAAGGTGGGAAGGCTTCCAAGCCAAGTGGCACCATCTACTTTGAAGTGTGAAGAAGATGAAGGCTTCCTTTATATCAAGGTAGGCCAATGGTTTCGTCAACATTTGGTTTGTTTGCACGGGCAATAGGGTGATCGGTTTTGCTAAGGCTAAGTGTGCATAGGATTTTCACTGATGCATGCCCGGTCGGTAGCTTTGTATCGAGGGATGTTGGCTGTTGGTGTTATGTTTACAGTGCAGTGCAGTGATTGCTCGACGGACGGACTTTTAGGGGAGCAGATTTATGGGTAAACCAATGTGTTCCTCGAACGTTAGATGAAGCTTCTGCAATGATATTATTCTCAGTTGAAAAGTTCAGCCTTGGGCATAGCTACTAAGTAATCAATGGAAAACTAGTAAGTGAGGGATCTCCTTTTAGCTCTACTTACTCTTTGTTTTATGCATTCTGCGAGTGTCTCGTCATCTTGGTTTTGTTGCTTTCTTCGGAGGGCGTTGCTCCGCGGCAAGTTTCTGTTTTGGGTTTTTGTAGAGGCAAAATTGAGTGGCCCTTCTTTATAGGAGGCTCTGGAAAAGAACTCATCTTTGGGTGACGATGTTAATTTGATTTACAGCTGGTGTTTTGGAAGTTCCCGTGGTCATTGCGCTATATGGTAGTTACGCTCCCTCCCTCGAGAGGGCTCGAATAGCCGAAATTGTGAGAGTAAGTTGTGTCTCTCTTTCTTCGTGATGACCTCGTGGATGTATTAGGATAGCGTACGCATTCTTGGTGAGGAGAAGGACCTCATGGATAACCTATGGAGGAGGCCCATTGGGTAGAGTTGATGAACAAGGATCTCGCAACCTATGGAGGAGGCCCATTAGGTAGAGGTGATGAACAAGGATCTCGCGTGGGGTGTAGACATGGAGGGAGAAGTTGCTCACATTTGAGCCAGTCACCGAGATGCGTGGAGCAACAACTTACGCTGGCCACTAGAGTCGAGCAACTACATGATATGATATCTAGGCTAGTTTAGAGGTCATCCACCATCAAAGGTAAAAAGAGAATAATGAGACTATTGCATACATAAATGATATCCAATACAGTCACAGGGACATTTTGGATGATTTAGTATATGTGTGTAGAAGTCAATAATGAATGAGTGAGTGAGTTGACTATATGGAGGTATTTATTGCTCATATTGACTTCCTAAGTTCTTGAAGGTCATGGCCCTCCTGTGGCATCGAGTGTTTCTCATGGAGGATATCCTCTCCCTTGAAATTCAACCTGTTAGTTGTTTTTTCCTTCAGGAAGTGATTTGGGAAATTTGGATCTTCTGTCTATTGGATTCATGTAAAAGATGACAATATATTGTATGTTTTAATAGTGCTCTCCTTGCTAACAAATACACTTAGATTGAAGCCAAGAGAGAGTGGTATCTCAGGATTATATGCTTTATCTTTTTGAGGAATTAATGAAACTATTTTGATTCACAAAACAAATATTTTTTTTTATTGATTATTATAAAAAAAATTAATATGTGAGATATATATTTTAGAAAACATGTAATAAGATTCTAAGTCATGGAGATTCACTTCCATTTTACTATAAATATTATAAACTTAAAAGTAGGCTTTGTAACAATACCATAGGGCAATATCATGGCTTACTAATACAACATACCACATACCAAAAAAACCATAACTCATAATTATATGCACATGTTGATAGGACATTTTTTATTTAATCAATTTAATCAACAAACCAAAGAAAACTAAGTTTTGAATAAATCTAGAATATTATAAAAAATATTCGATAATATTTTTTGAAGGGTAAATCACTGCCATTTACCTAATATTTTTTTGTAACTAAATTAAAATATTGAAGCCTTGCTCCAAAATAGACAGACTTATAAATATCATGAGATGCAAAATTATAACAAGTACCATTATAACAATTTACATTCATGGATCAAATTTATCAATTATGGGGAATTTTTAATGACCTATTTTGAATAAACAATGTTTTATGGGTGGTTTTCAAAGTTGTGGAGTAATTCAAAATTTGGATATGCACATAAATTGAGAAGCTCTGCAACCCTAATGGAGAGGCAACCATGAGCTAAACCAAACCGCAAACCCAAAAATCTAACGACATCTGCAAAGCTGCAAACTAGGAGGCCGGGAATGAGGTCGGAATGACAAAGGGGGGGGGGGAAGATCACGTCCTACCGAGACGCGGCGGTAGGGGATTCTCACCAGAATACAAGTAATCTGAAACTAGCAGGAGATACCAACAAAATGTCAGGGCCAATCCTCGGGGTGAGATGGCAGGCAGGCAGCAGAGGAAAATCTTTACCATGTGCAATAGAGAAACCGAGATTCCTCATTCTAATGAACAAACTAGAGTGATATAGAAGTTACATGAAAAACCACACGCTAATATGTAAGTTCATCGGAGTCTGGCCAACACAAAAGGACTTCACCAAATGGATACAACAAAAGTGGCAGCCTAAAAGTCATATCGAGCTCAAGCTGGGAGCTAGAGGCTTCTTCGCGGTAATATTCTCGAACCTGCAAGACAAAGAAAAAGTATTTGAAAATGGTCCTTACTTTAATTACAATGTTGGTTTGTTTATGAGATACTGGGAAGAATGCTATGACCCACACAAGGAAAAATTTCTGGTAGCCCTTGTTTGGGTTAGGTTAATCTGTCTCCCAATGGATTTCTGGGACCCAGAAATACTGGAGGGAATTGGAAATACGATAGGCAGATTTGTCAAAATAGCAAAAATAACAAAATAAGGAAGATACACTTCATATGTGAGAATATGCATATACATGAACATAGCTAAACCTATACGAGACTCAATGGAACTAGAGTATCATGAAGAGGTATGGCAGCAAACCGTAGACTACGAACACATCTCGTTCGGATGTTGTAGATGTCATGAATATAGTCACCTATTTAAGGAGTTTCCAATGAACCTAGAGGAGGGAGAGAACATGAACAAACAATAGAGGAAACATCAAGAAGATAAGGAAGGGTTTCAAGAAGTGAAAAGCAAGAGAAGACAAGCAAAATAAAACCCCAATGCAGGGAAAAAAGAATATCAAGCTTAGACGAGAATAATGAACAACTTTGAAGCACTGCAAGGAGAAGAAGAAGAAGAAAATGAGGCCGAAACTATGGACTATCAGGAAGAAGGAAAGGAGAGAAGTTCGAGTCAAGGCAAGCCAAACCCCAAGAGGAAAGCCCTAAGAGAGCTGACAGAGAAAGAGGATAAGGAAGACAGAGAGAAGATGGAAAACACCACAATGGAAATCGGCCGAAGAAAGGGAGAGGAATTAAGCATGGAAGAAGAGGTGTTGAGGAAAAAGTTGAATGAATGGAGACACCTAGAAGAAAGATTTATACCAGAAGACCAAAAAAGACTATACAGAGAAACATTCCAATAGTAACAAGCTAAATAGTGATAGGGATAGCTGGAGATGGCAGAACAATCGGGGATGCATTAAGACAACTCCCAAGAATACTCAAATTAAATGAAAGGAGGAAAGAAAATATGTCGAAGAAACCGATAGGAATCTATATAGATTATGGGAGAAATATTGGTGAATATAGGCAGGTTGGTAACACTATGAGCGGTGTACCAACAAACAAACAAAGTATCCCAATGATAATTACATCCTATAACATAAGAGGCATCAATAGTAGAGGAAAACAGAGACATTTAACTGAGAGACTAAGAAAAGAAAAACCTCAACTCATTCTGCTACAAGAAACAAATATTACAGGAGGGAAAATGGAAGATATATTAAGTAAAATAAAACCAAATTATGAATACATGACCATAGATATGAGAGGTAGCGTGGGCATAATAGAAATATTGCAAAACCCAGCAGATGTCATAGTGGACTACTGGATAGGTATGAAGAGAATTCTCACGGGGCAGTTTCGCGTGATAGGAAATAGAGAATGGTTCCTAGTCTCTGCAGTATATGGCCCTCACATTCCAGTGGAAAAGGAATTTTCCTCCAGGAAATAAACAGGTTTAGCTAGCTACACAAAGAAAAACTTTAGCTGGTAGTAGGGGAATTCAACTTAATAACAACAATAGAGGAGAAAAAAGGGCGACCGTGAAGAGAAGAGATGGAAATGGAGAAATCAATAGATTTAGAAGAAGAACTAAAATTGTTGGACATCCCAAAAATAAATGGAAAATATACGTGTAATAATAGAAGGGGAGGGAGCAAACAAATAGCCTCTCTATTGGACAAATTCTTGGCCACATAACACTTCATTAGCAAAGATGTATACCATGAAGCATCAATTCTACCATGTCTAGGATCAGACCACTGGCCTATTGAACTTGAAGTAGAAATGAAACAAGGAGACTAAACACAGACCCTTTATGTTTGAGGCATTTTGGCTAAGAGAACCGATCCTCATAGATAAAATGAAGGAGTGGTGGAATGAGAGCGAGATAGTAGGGAGAAACCTGATGCACACTTTTCAACTTAGACTTAAAGATCTAAAAGGAAAAATAAAGAAATGGAATATGGATGACTTCAAAAACATACAGAAGGAACAGGAGTTAATCGAAACAAAGATGAAGGAAGTACAATAACAAATAGTCAAAGAAGGCAGAAGTGAAGGGATAGCAGAGGAGGAAGGGCAATGGATTAATAAAATGGAGGAAAGAAGACAACAAAAAGAAATACCATGGAAACAAAAATCCATAATTCAATGGTTAAAGGAAGGAGAAAGAAACACAAGGTTTTTTCCCAAAGCAATGATCTATCATAGGCAGCAGAACATGATCTTCTCCCTAGTAGATCAATAAGGCAATCATCTTAATCAAAAGGAAGACATGGAGAATTTGTTAGTGCAACACCTCAGAGGGCTGTTGACAGAAGCAAACATAAGAAGGGAGGAGAATATAAACAAAATCATACAGCACATCCCCAACCTAGTGAGAAGAGACCAGAATGTGGCCCTACTAAGAGAAATATCTAAAATAGAGGTAGAAGAAGTCATTAGGAATATGCCGAGAAACAGAGCACCAAGGCCAAATGGATTCACAGCTGAATTCTCCCAGGCGACATGGCCATTCTTTGGTGAAGACATAGTGAAATTAGTGGAGAAGTCCAGGTGCACCAAAGGAATGCACCTGACCCTAAATTCCACATTTCTGGCCTTGATTCTGAAGATAGATCATTCGGAAGAACCGCAAGGGTTCAGACCAATAGCACTTTGTAATGTCATATACAAAATTATGGCTACAATTATGGTCAATCATTTAAAATCTATACTACTTCGGTTGATATCTTAGGAAAAAACAGGGTTTGTCAAAGGAAGACAAATAATAGTTGGCATAGTTGTGGCACAATTGGCAATTCATTCATTAAAAAAAATAAAAACCAAAGGAATGTTCATTAAATTAGATTTGGCAAAAGCCTATGATCGACTGAATTGGATTATCTACAAAGAATATTGAAGGCATTCGGCTTTGATGCAAGCTGGATAAGATGGATAATGTCGATGGTATAAACTCCAATTTTGTCAATTCTACTCAACGGATCACCCACAAAGGTGTTTAACGCAACCTGAGGGCTGGCAAGGTGACCCGCTTTCCCCTTTTTTGTTCATCCTGGTAGCGAAAGGCCATGGAAGGTACATAAAGTAGAAGGTTCGAAGTGAATAGTACACTGGCCTCAGACTATGGGGGAATGATCTACCATTAACTCAAAAGAAATTTGTAGACAACATAATGATGTATGGACAGGAATTGCTCAAGGAAACTAGGAAAATTATGGAAATTCTCACAGACTTCACTAGTGCCTTAGGGACAGAGATAAACAAAGAGAAGCCTGATACATTTTTCTCGAACACAATAGCACACTCAAAACCTTTCTTAGTAAGAGTAATGGGATTTGAATAGGAAATTTCCCCTCAAAATACTTAGGAGTCTAGTTAAATGATCAACAAAATAGAGTGGCAAACTAGAAACTCTTGTTGGGAAAAATCCAAATAAAGATACAGAACTGGAGATTCAGGGCACTGAATATACCAAGTCACGTAATATTACTGAGATCAGTATAACAATCTATCCCTATTTACCAACTCACGAGTCAAGCGAGTCCTAAAACAGTATGCCAAAATATGATAGACATCTTCAAATTTTTTTTATGGCAAGGGTATAAAATGGAAAAAAAATGGACTCTTTTATCATGGAACTGGCTCAGCAAACCCATAAAAGAAGGAGGACTAGGACTCCAAGATTCCTATATACTAAATCAGGTCATGGGGTCAAAGTTATGGTGGAGATGGATCCAGGGAGGGGTAGACCTATGGAAACAATTATGGGAGAGGAAGTATGACATGCCTAGGTAGACAGGATGAAAGCTGAGACTCCAAGACAACAAGAACGGTTCAAATATATGGAACCTAGCCTCAGATAACAAAAATCAGATTAGCAACCATAGCTTCTAGGAAATAAGAGGAGGTGAGAAAGCCAATTTCTAGGAAGAAGCATGGCAACGGAGAGAAAAACTAAATAGTAAGCCTAAGCTTGAAGAAGTCCACCACGACACCAACATCCATGGGGAAAAAACAGTTAAAAACTTCTAAAGCATACATCCCAGAGAATACTAGGGAAAGTGGAAACAAAAACAGGATTGGCCAGATGCACCAGAAACACCCCAATGGAAGTTATATGAAAATGAAATGGCAACTTGGAAAATAACAAAAGTAGAAGGGCTAGACATACTAAGATGGGGTTACAGGATTAAAGGGATGTTCACAATTAAAGAGGGTTATCAACTACAAGTAGAACATCTCAAGCATCAAGAGACAAATATTAGGGAAAGCATATGGAAAGAAAAGACATGGATGAAGGTCGCCTTCTTCATGTGGATCCTATGCCATGGGCGTACATTTACATGGGATCAACTGCAAAAAAAGAGGGTTGCAATGACCCTCGATATGCTACTTATGTAAGGAACAAACAGAAACAATGGAGCACATGACCAATACATGTAGATACAATCAAAACCTTTGGAAAAAACATAATGAACTCTTCAAAGTTAGTGATAGGAATCCAAACAAGATGAAGACAACAATAGATAATTGGTAGAAAAAGCCTTACCAAAACACAATCTTGAACCGAGCCTGGAGATTTTCGTTACGGTTCATCCTGTTGAAAATATGGAAGGAAAGAAGTAACCTGATCTTCAAAGAAGAAAGAAGAACTGAAGTAGAAAAATGGAATCAGATAATCCAGAACATAAGAGAGATAATACTGGTAGAGAAATGGTACGAAGAAGATTGGAAAAGTGATCCACAGGAAGAAAGAATAATGAAAAGCCTGAACTTGAAACCTAGTATGCTAAACGCATCCTCGTGGAAGCACCATACCTCCAATGGAGAGTACCAAAATTACTATAAATGGCCTCAGAAAGAATTTATCAAACTTAATTTCGATGGAGCTGTGAAAGGGATCCCTGGCACGGTGGGGACAAGAGGATTATTCAGAGATGACAAGGGGAAAATGATTAGAGTTTACGCCATGGATTATGGCAATGCGACCAACAATGAAGCAGAGCTTCATGCTCTGAAAAGGGGACTAGAAATTGCGATAAGAGAAGGATTCGAAAGATTGCAGGTAGAAGGAGACTCGAAAATGGTGATGGAAATAATGATGAAGCTACAACAAGGAATGCAGTGGGAAAGAATCAACCAAAGGTGGAGGACTGCATGGCTGGTCAAAGAGATCAACAAGCTAATTCGGCAGATAGTATACATTGTCCCAACACATGTTCGAAGGATGGGAAACGTGGTAGGGGATAGTCTGGAAAACTGGGGATATGGCCAGGTAGCTAGAAACCTAGATATAAAAGCAGAAGAGTTATTACAAATGGAGGAAATGAAGAAACTAGTGGAAATTCTAGAAAAAGATAAGGAGCACGAGGAGAAACCCCGATCGGGATGTAGCAAGAAGAGGAGGTGGGCCAGTGGAGATGGGAAGTGGAGATGTCAAACATCGTCCACACGAGTGCAAGGATAAAGATCTCTTTGTGATGTGGAGGAAGAGGGTAACAGGAAGGTGAAGTGGAAAGACAAGGCAGGGAGGGAGCAAGCCCCGAGGGGAGGCAGGTAGAGCCAACAAGGGAAGACAATGAGGAAGCTAAGGGGGGCAGTAGGAGAATGAGAAAAATGATGCTAGAATGTGGTAGGATAATGGAGAAGTACTCACGGCAAGAGTAGCTGGAGGCATGCGTGAGTTAATGAGAGCTAGATCGAGAAGGGATGGATGGACATCATTCCGAGGTGAAGGAATGAGGAAAAGGGTAGTGAGTAAATACGATGGACAGGTGGTAGGTATGTCAAAGGGAAGGAAGGGAAGGGAGCTTAAACAAAAGGGTAGAGAGCTAGTTTCTAGTTACATGCAGAAGGCGAGAACGAGAGTAGGACCAAATAAAGTTGGTGGATGCAGGACACCATCTCTGGTAGATGGTATGTTCTTCTCCAATTCCTAAACAACAAAAGTATAGTTATGTCGAATTCTATAGTCTTTGGGAAAGAGACTAGGAAATGTATGGACTATGAAAGAGTTGAAACTACGATATCCCGGAACACCACTTGGGTCGAGAGTATGGATGAAAGAGTGAGAGAAGGAAGAATCAAAACTCTGGCCCTCAAGAAGGCCTACAGAGAGAAGGGAGGAAGCTGGGGAGAGAAGAGCGAACCTGGCAAGAGAGTTGGTCTAAGGAATTCCAGTCCAGCCATGTGGCTCTTGAGGCTTGGAAAAAATTTCGTAGGTAACTAGCATAGGGAGGAATCCACCCTGGAGACCGTAGGAGATGAGACAAGTGATAGAGGGGCCCCTGCAAAACCTATCTAGAATTTCTTGAGCAAAACTGAGAGGAAAACTAGAGTTTCAATTAGAGCAAAGAATGTAGAGAAGAGCGAGAAGCGAATGAAATTACCTTGTGCAGTCCAGAACAGGGACATGGTCCTCCCTTTTAGTTCTCTCGATAGGCTTTCTATGGTTAAAATTCCTTATGGTGTATAGAACAGTGACAAAGTCACCCCCTAGTGGCTTTCTCGAGAGGTTGTCTATGGCGAACCTTTCGGGTGAAGGCCAACAGAGTGACAGTAACCTGAGAAAAGAAGAATTGAGGGTCAACAAAGAGAAAAACCAAGAGATGGTAGGGCAAAAGATGAGGGGAATTATAAGAAAAACCAGGGCCTCTGGTCTGGAGCGAGATATCAAGCATGGCTCAATTAAATGTAAAATTGATTGGGTGTTATACCAATAGAATATTGATACTCTTCATGGTAATGTTTTAGGTTTAATCATAATATGCGTCCAGTACAATGTGAAGGCAAGCAAGAACACAGAGGAAAGTGAATAGGGAGAAGGCAACGACCACCGTGACAACGATAGAATGGGAAGAGATGGAAAAGAAGTGACTAAGAAGGGAAATAGAGGTACATGTAAAAAGATAGCTGAGGGGGTGGGAAGCTCTAGTAGAGAACAAAACAAGAGAGGCGAAAAAACAGGACGAGAGCATATGAAGACCCTCATTGATGCGTACATGGTAAGGAATCCACCTGATGTCAGAGCCCAAATAGCGGGTTGGGAGTGAGAATTAAATGACAGTATTAGCAACCAATACATTCCCATGGAAGAATGGGAAGACATGGTTCAAGACCCAAGAAACACCTGTAGTCGACACACTCTCTTCAGATAAATGAACCAGCAATACTTGGTCATAAAGAATGTAGTGGCCCAGGCCATGACTCTCAACAAAAAACAGGCAGAAAACAAAGGTCTAGAGGCACAGGAGGACACCAAAGAGAAGGATCCCATCAGAGCATAGCTACTCAGGGATATAGTAGCAATTCAGATACAAACATATTGAAACAACGTGGCACCTGGAAGGATTGACCAAACTCCGCATGATATGAAGAGAAGTGAGATGTCAGAGTTGAGTGATAACTGCCCCAGCCCCCGTGATTTCCTCGGATGAGGAGTAAAACAATGATCCAGATAATTTTTTTTTATGTTTCATGACGATTAGCTTTTACTTTTCAAAGTTGATTTCCAGTAGAGATAAAATAGACAATGTTGTTAGGTTGATAGAGAAAGACTTATACAAATTTTGGACAGCTTTTAATGCTGATAGGTGGCCAACCTGGTTTCCTATGGGTAGGTTGAGGCCACCTGAAACAAATGGAAAAACCTGATTTTGGCCATTTAATATAAATAGTGAAAGTACTACCAAGTTTACAAAAAAAAATGTGGAGTAATTAATAATTGTTTGTATTCTAATTAATGTTCTATTTTTCATAACGGTGGTTTTATCCACAATTTTCAGGGTTCTGAAGGAATATCTACTTAACTATATTCCAAATTAAATTCCCCATCTATTTTTTCGTAAATTTTAAGTTATTATTTTCTAAATCATATTAGGGTTAATATAATAATAAAATGGAATTCAAAGAAAATAATAATAAAACAAATTTAATTAGCAGTAACAGATAAATTAAATTCTTACTAAATGTGGATATAGATGAAAACAATTTATTCATGATACATATCGCAATGTCAACATTTAAAAAGATGACAAAAATTAATTAAATCAAATCATAAAAATTATTTGAAAAGAAAATGATGTATGATCTATAGGTATATACATTTAAAAAAATATGTGATGAGATTTTTAACCATGATGATTCACTCCATGTTATCACAAAGATTCTTATCTTCTAAATAGGCTTTGTTGCAATACCATGTAGCAATGCCATGACTTATCTATCTTATTAATCTCATATGCCTAGAAAGCCATAACTCATCTCATAGTCAAGATATTTTATAGATACTTAATTTAACGTAATTTCCGAACATTTTTTTAATTAAATTTGAACGCAAAGGTACATAACTATTTATTTTCATTCCTTTCTTTTTTCTAGGCCTATTAGTTGTCTCAATGAGGTTTTCAACCAATAGGTCTGCCTAGGAACCTCAGAAAAAGTTTTCACCTAGGATCTTATTGCTTTTCTCTTTTTTCCAACTCATTGACCGCCTCATGGTGCTTTTCAATTAGTGAGCCAATATCATGCATGTCAGAAGAGGTTTTCACATGAGATATTGTTTTTTCCTATTATTTTTTTTTTCTCTTTCTCCTATTTTATTTTATTCCTATATCCTAATCTACTTGAAAAAAAATATATATCTTTGAAGTATAAGAAAACATCCAATAGATCCATGTGCATGACAAGGTGACAAATAAAATCATGCGTAGGCTCGAAATATATGCTTTTATATGGACCTGAATATGAGAGACCAATTACTTTGATTTTGATGATGTCAAATATTGTTGACACTACATGAAAAACACCTTATAGTCCAGGTTTTTGTGGAAGCCCCTATAAAAATAGCCCAAAAGTATGTTTGTAGCAAAGGTGGGTGGGAATATGTTTTAGTGGATGTTTTATGGACGCTGCATCTACAATCTACAAACCCATTGGTTATTTAATATCCATGCTTGCACCAATGCCACATAGAACATGGTGAACCATGGAAAATTTATTTTTATAAAATAGAAAAACATGGCGCGCTAAATAACGCAACACAACAATTCTTGAACAATTGATAGCACCAGAAAAATGTCACTTTTAAAAATTGTCAGTGTTATATACACCAATAGCACCAGTGCCATTCATGTAGTAAAATTCCTTGCTGCATACCATGAAAGAGGACATCTATAGTTTTTAATTTAAAAAAAGGCGGTTCTATTTTCCAATGATGCACTAGTGTGGTAAATGTATTAAAATAACCTGCGACATCTTCTAAAGAGCATCACTAGAATTTTTTATTTTTTTAAAGAGAGGTGTTATATTCAAACAAAGCATCGGTGTGGTACCTATATTAGAACACCCACATGCATCTTAAAAAGAACACTACTATAGATTTTTTAATTTAAAAAAAATGTGTCCTTCTTGGTTATCTTCCACATCGAAGGAGGATTAAATTAAAAAAACCTTGTCAGCCGTCAATTTCATTTTTACCATATATTGTGAAGGATTTCTTTGATGCCTTGGTGAAACTCTTATCTCATACAAGCACCATGATGTTGCTTCCTCTCTTATTCACCATCCTTTTGTACCATGCTCAATGCCTCGCTTTCCAATTTTTTCATACCATGGTAAAATTTATTTTTCTCCATTACCTGCCAACAATGCCTCCCCGATGACTAAAAGTCCAGTTAATATCTATGTTTCTCTCTAATTTAATTTTTTAGTACATTATAATTGTAAACTAGCTTAAAATTTCCACTATTTTTCAAAAAAAGTAAAATTCCCTACGCGGTGCGCTCGTTATGTTCAACTCTCACTGATAGTGGTGCACACTATAAATTTACAGGTTGTATAGGAGTTTGGTGTGTGGAATTAACACACTGCTATTGTTGTGCTAAGTTTCGTAAATGTAAACGCACCTGGAAACGCAAAAATTGTATGTCGATGCCTTACTCCAAGTATGTTTATATTTACCAAACACACCACAAAAATAATATTTAAAAATATAGTTATAGATTGGTGCGTTCAATAACTTGAACATTATGTACCAGTGCAAAACGGTTATATGTGCACATTGGTGCATAAGTGTGATGCACTATAATGAAAATTTAAATTTGTGAACCAGTAGCGGTGCATCATATGTATGTGCGCATTGTTGTCGCTGCAATTGTGTTTGACAGTCCACCGAAGCTGATGCATGGTTGTGTTTTGGGCGCACCGATGATTTTATTTTTTTTAATTGAAAGTTATGTTTCCATATTTATAAATACATTTTTCATTTAATAAAAAAAATGTACCTTTTGTATGTGGCTAATGTATTTTATATGTCAATCATGTAGCAGAGATGTCAGCAAAGGGAGCAACAACAGGAGTATGAGAAAATGGAAGACCCATACAATATGGTATGACCATGGGAGGCCGAAGAGAGGGAGAACACCTAATTGTTGTCCTACAATACACACTCTAGGTGTCTTATCTGTCTCTTAGTGGTCCCTAATGTAAATCACCATGGCGCTATGGATTTCAGGAGTGGAACCATGAAAATTTTATACTTTGCTAAATGATTTCGGTTTAAATGGTAAAATAGAAGTGAAATGAGAATGTAGTGGTATAGAAAAGATATATCATATCAATGTGCCATGGGTCTTACAGTCACACACCAAACACTGTGAAAGCTTGTAGGTGTTCTTTTCATGCCATTGCCAAATCGTATAGTTGATGTCCTTCAAACCGATAATGTGATGTATGTAGCTTAGGCTCATGACTTTCAATGACATGATGTATATGTCTTAGGTTCGTGACTTTCATTGACATGATGTATATGGCTTGAGCTCATCACCTTTAATGATCATTTTGGGCATGATATATTTTAATAATATATCACATCGAACACCTTATGATGCATCCTTATCACTAATTATTATTGAAATTTTGTATATAATATATTCTTGTTAGAATTGAGGTAATACTCATCATACTAATTGAATACTCATCATACTAATTGAAAAATATTTAAAAAAAAATCAAAACCTACAAAATCTAATTACACTTTTTCCAAATATTCAAATTAATTTAAATTATATTTCCAACTTGCAATCATGGAATAATATTATTATCACACCGATCGTGTCCAAATTTTAAAAGGTTGTTGAATATTATTGTCAGGTCACGATAGTGTCCTCCTATCATAATCTATTACAAACCAGGTAATTCACACTACTACATTTGTTGATTAGATATTTGATTGTAGTTATTTGACTTATATATATATATATATATATATATATATATATATATATATATATATATATATATATATATATATAGATATATATATATATATATATATATATATATATATATATATATATATATATATATATATATATATATATATATATATATTACTTTATTTATATGTTGGTGTTGATGTGCATATTGTTATGTGATGTTATATATGTCCATTAAATGTGCTTGCAGATAGATGTGCATGTGATAGCAGTTATTTGACATGAGATGTATATTAGTTTGAGGATGTTTTTGGTGATGATGTTAGATTACAATATTTGTGATTTGTTAGGTTTGATCATGATGACGATGCCCTGTTAGATTATTATATTTTTGTGCTAAGTAATCATGCTTATATGTGCTAGAGGTTTATATAGTTACATGATGGTAGTGAATTCAAATATGTATCTTAGATGCTGTTTATGTTTGACGTTAGATGGTTATCATCGTGATGTTTAATTTTATGAAATATTGTTTATTATATATTATGTATTGGTGAACTTATATCAAACTCTTATGTATGAAATTGTCGGCACAGAAACTTACTTTAACAAAAATGCAAAGATATTTTTATAAATTATAAAGTTTAATATGGTTGAAACTACAATTGTAAAATTATGATAAATATTATTCGACTGCTTAGATAATTCATTGATATTCTTTCTAACCTAATTAGTAAAATCTTTCAATACTAACAAGGAAAAGATAATTAAAGGTAAAATAATTTAGTTAGTTCTTAGTAAGATGAAAAATTGTAACTCATTAAATATTTAATGTAAAATATTAATAATAATAAGATATTGAAAAACACAATTTAACTTATATAATATTGGTTTATAAAATTCAATCTATTGTTAAATTTAAAAAACTTAAGTCAAAATGTTTTATAACTAATTTAGATTTAATATAACTTAAAAAATTATATTTTTATAAAATTTAATTTATTACTAAAGTTATGATATTTTCAAGCAATTTAAATTTAATATTTATAGAAAATCTTACCAATTTAAATTACAAATTTCTCTCTCTAAATATGATGATTAAGAAATTTAAAAAAAGGTTTGAGAAGTTACTTGTAGTTGTGGATTTCCTCTATTGGAAGTTCTCCCTTAAAGTGTCAAGTGAACGTTTTTCTAGTAATAAAGATATAACATTTTGGTGCTCTTTTGATTTTTGATTCTTATTCTACTGGTTTAAATTTAACTCTTTTTAATAATAAATATGAGTTAAATAATACCAAAATGATACTATACTAGATTTAAAAGTTTAACAAATAATATATCTGATTATTTCTTAATGAAAATAAATGATAACCAAAAAGGGACTAATTGTATGCGATACAATAGAAGAATTGATAAGGTCGAGCTCTGGTTCTAGGGTTTAACAAAATCAATGGCAGAGAATTCCAAGCATCCATGGAGACACAGGGAGGAGGGAGCTCCACTCCCTCCTATAGTTATATGGTAGCAAACAGAGGAAGAGGAGGCAAAAAGAATAAACCTCCAAAGCTCTGGGAGGTCAAGACAAAAGACATAGAAACTCAGAACGTGGAAGGTAGCAAAACCAATGCAGATCAAGGTGCCCATGAAGAACACTGTTGGGAGGAAAAAGCGGAAGACAGAGGTCAAGGGTCAGAGGACATAGCTAAGATGGGGCCCTATAAACCCAAGACCACAAATAAACCTTGAGTTATTCTGAATGATCCAGCTCTGCAAGCACACAGAGACCACATGGTCAACTATGCCATCATATTTAAATTTATGGGAATTTAGCCATAAGAGAAAGCATTGTATACCCGGATAAATTACAACTGGAAACCAAAGGGGGAGTTAAATATTCACCTTGGATCCAAAGGTTTTTTCACTGTGGTGTTTACGAACATGGAAGACAGAGATAGAATCTTTGAAGGAGGGCCATACTTCTTTGTAGTTGTTGGGCTCTACATGAGGCCATGGATGATGAACTTTGTGCCTGAATGAGAAACCTTCACTTCGGTACCAGTATGGATTCGACTATACTCCTTACCTTTAGATTACTGGATGCCAAAGTCTTTAAAAGCTATAGGCAATAAATTAGGTCATTTCTTAAAGATTTTAGAGGCAAATCTAAGGGGAAAATATACATCCTATGCCTGTATTTGTGTGCAGATGGACCTATTAAGAGCCCTTCCAAATGAGGTGATTTTAGAAGTCTATGATGAAGAATGGGTTTAAGCAGTTGACTATGAACATATACCGTTCAGATGTCACAAATGTCGTGAGCATGGGTATCTATCGAGAGACTGTCCACTCAATTGAAGGGAGGAAAACCTAAGTCCCAACAAAGGAAAAGACCAGACAGGTTTCACCAAAGTGGGAGGGAAAAGAAAGGGGGAGGAAGGAAGACACAAAAGAACCATAGTGTGAATGATAAAACAAAAAGTTACAACAACTTTGAGATCTTAGGAGAAAAGGAAGTTGAGGAAGGGGATAAAGAGATTGCAGAGAATCAAACAACAAGGGGGAAAGAAAAAGAGACCAGCGTGGAGTACAATCAGGATTAGAATGAACACATGATGGACTCTTTGAATACCATGGTTGTAGAAAAAGACCAGGAAATGACTCAAAGGAAAGTGGTACGGAGAATCACGATTTGCAGGAGATGTTAGAAAGGGAGAACCTAGAGCTGGAAACGTTTCTAGAACAGAGTGAAAACTTGGGAATAAATTCCATCCCTCAGGAGGATGTGGATAAATTCCAACAAATATTCCTTAACAAGACACATCAAACAACTACAGGAGTCAAAAGAGGACATGAAAACCAGGAAAACAAAGGAACCTCCTTAATAGGATTAATAACCGGAAAATTAACAAAGAACCCAGGCAAAAGGAGGGGTAGAAAAAGACAGAAGGAATTACTACTGGAGTGTGGCAAGCTCATGATTGATTCAAGAAGGATGAAAGACCTTTCTAGTTACTCCTTTATAATCCCACCTCAATGAAAATCACAACCTGGAACATTAGAGGACTAGGGAGCAGAAGAAAACAAAGAAATCTTGGTAAAAGCATTAGAGAGGAAAAACCTGACATATTATTCATACAGGAAACAAAATGCTCAGTGGAGAAAATCCATGAAAAACATAGCAAATGGTTAAATAGATATGAATACCTTGAAGTCAAGGCAATGCTGGTGGTATTCTCACTCTCTGGGATCCACAGAAATTTGGTGTGATTGATGTGGAGGCATCCAGACATCACCTTTCTCTGATTTTCCAACCGGTGGGAGATAGGCAATGTTACATGATCACCAATGTCTATGGTCCACAACCAATGGAGGACAAAATTCAACTCCTCACGACACTAGAGGATATGAAGAAGAGATACCCAGCTCTACCATGGATTCTGGGCGGTGATTTTAACATAACAAAATCACTCATGGAGAAGAAAGGAGGAACTATAATACTTGGGAGAGATTCAATTGCCTTCCAGAACTTCATCAACAATATGAAATTGGTTGATATGGAAACAAGAAATGGAATCTTGACTTGGAACAACAAAAGAGGAGGCCCTTCCCAAGTGGCCTCAAAATTGGACAGATTTATGGTTTCAGAGGAACTTCTTCTCAGGGGATGCAGCATCACTGCACTCATTTTACCTTTTGGGGGTTCAGATCACTAGCCTATCGAATTAGAAGCCTCCCTTTTTGGAAAACCAAGGAACACCCCCTTCAGGTTTGAGAATGCTTGGCTCACGCATTCAGTCCTCACAAATATTGAACAATGGAGGAAGGAAGATCTTCACCTTCAAGGTACCAAGATGTTCCCGCTTCGCTATAGGCTCAAACATATTAAAGGTAGACTCAAAGAGTGGAACAAAAAGGAATTTGTAAAATCTTCAAAGCTAAAGGAGAGGTGGAAAAGAAACTAAACGAAATAAACCAAACTATTATCACAGAAGGATACACAGATGAAAGGAAAGAGATGGCAGAGTCACTCCAACAGGAGTGGGACAATAGATGCCTTCAAGAGGAAATACTCTGGAGACAGAAATCTAGAGTACAATGGATCAAATAAGGGGAGAGAAACCCCAAATTCTTCAACAGATCCACCATACCTCACCAAAATAACAATAGAATTGTGAATCTTATAGATCAGCATGGCATAGAGAGAAAAACTCATGAAGAGATGGAGAAAGTTCTACTCCAGCATTTTCAGAAAATTGCTGAGGAAACCTCGGAAGTTAGATACCAGTTTATAGAAAAATTCACTCAGTACATCCTCAAATTGGTCCCCAGAGAAGATAATTTCAATCTCAATAGACCAATAACATTGGAATAAATTAAGGAAGTAGTGAAAGCAATGAAAAATGGGAAAGCACCAGGCCCAGATGGCTTCAATGTGGACTTTTTCAAAGCTTGTTGGAAGATAGTGAAACAAGACATTCTGGAGGTTGTGGAAGAATCTCGAAGATTTAAGAAAGTCTTAAAGTCACTCAATGAATCCTTCATAGCCCTAATCCCCAAACAGGAGAATGCCACCTCTCGAGACAGATTTCGACCTATAGCATTATGCAATTTGATCTAAAAAATTATATCCAAAGTCATTTCCAATCATCTTAAACCTCTCCTCCCAACACTAGTGTCAGAGGAACAAATAGGCTATGTGGAAGGAAGAAAAATTCTAGATAATATAATACAAGCACATGAAATGGTTCATTCACTCATTACCAACAAACAGGCTGGAACGATAATGTAGCTGGACATAGCAAAGGCCTATGACAAACTTAGCTGGTCATATATAAGGGCAATTTCAAAAGCCTATGGCTTTGATCATGATTGGATAAAATGGGTTATGGCGCTAGTTACCATAGCCAACTGTTCAATTCTTCTCAATGGCGCTCCTTTCAAAACCTTCAAGCCCTCTAGAGGTCTAAGGCAAGGAGATCCTCTTTCTCCTTTCCTCTTCATTCTAATGATGGAAGGGTTAGGAAGAGCTATCAGAGCTGCTAAGGAGGAAGGGAGAATTCAGGGTCTGAGACTCACAAATGGTGGGGATACAATGACACATCAGCAATTTGTGGATGACACTATGCTTCAAGGCACTCCTACTGTTAAGGAAGCCAAACCATTCAAATAGATTTTGAGTGAGTTTTCTAGGGTAGCAGGCACTGAGGTAAGTCTCACTAAATCAAAAATCTTCTTTTTCAATACAAATATTTCAATTCAAAGAAATATTTCCAGAATTTTTGGCTTTCAAAGGGAGACACTGCTTGTGAAGTACCTGGGAGTTCCTCTCACTGACAAACTACTTCACAAGGACATCTGGGAGCCCATTCTTAATAAGCTAAGAGATAATATTGGAAAATGGAGAAATAGAGCACTTAATCTAGCAGGGACAATAGTTCTCACTAAGGCTGTCCTCCAAAGTATCCCTATCTATATGCTATCTGCCGTTCCAGCACCAGCCAATGTAATGACCAATATAAGAAACATTCAGAGAGACTTTGTAAGGGGGAAAGGTGAAGAAAAGAAGAAATTGGCCCTTGTGGCATGGGATAGAGTATGCAAACCTAAGTCCCATGGTGGCTTGGGTCTTCATGACCCAGGAATTCCAAATAGAGTTCTTGGTGGCAAAATTTGGTGGAGATGGCTGAAAGAAATTAAAGTCCCTTGGGCAAAACTATGGAAGCATAGATATGCTCGCGAATGGTAGGAGGAAAATCTACTTAGAATGACAGGATAGGTAAAGGGTTCTGAAATTTGGATTAGGGCATGGGAGAACAGAGCCCTAGTCCAAAACCATAGTTTCTGGGAGATCAAAAACGAGAACCTAGCTTGGTTCTGGGAGGACAATTGGCAGCAGGAGGACAATCTCCAAAGTAAAGAATTAGCAGACATTCACATTGACACCATCAGTAAAGGACTAAAGTGGGTAAGTGAATACTGGGACCAAGAAAGGAATGATAAGAAATGGAGAACATGGAAACTTCTAGATTATAGTGGAATGGGCATGTTGCACACTCAAGCCATAGCCCTACAAGGTCTTTTAGACAAAAGACAAAAGTTTGAACACAAACTTGAATGATCAACTAAGATGGGGAGAAAACAAGATAGGTCTCTTCAACCTTAAGGAAGCCAAAATAATAGAGGCAGGGCTAAACCATCCCAACACTGATAAGACATGGAAAGAAATCTGGGAAAATCCTCATTGGATGAAGGTAAAACTGTTCAAGTGGCTGGTTCAACAGGGCAAGATTCTGACATGGGATAACCTAAGAAAAAGAGGTTTTGTTGGCCCCTCAAGATGTCACTTATGCAGACAATAGGAAGAAACTTCAAGTCATCTCCTAGACAGATGCACTTTCACCACAACTCTTTGGAATTGGGTTGGAGAAGTCTTTGAGAAAATAGATAGAGATGCTAATGACATCATTACCACTTTGAAGAATTGGAGAAAAAACTTCTCGGATAATGAGATCATAAACTCTTCTTAGATGCTAACCCCAGGATTATTAATCTGGAATGTCTGGAAGGAGCGTAACAATAGGATTTTCAAGGAAAAAGTGAGTCCGGTGAGTAACATCCTCAAACTGGTCCTCAAACAACTCAAAGAAACTGTTCAAATCCTGGGAGGAGAAGCCACAGGTAAACCTATTGAACAAGGAGAGGCAAGAATATTAAAAAAATTATAGCTCAAGGTCAATCCCCCTTAGGGTTCTAGGCAGATTATCAAGAAAACCTCATCAGAAAAGTCTTCATGGCAACCCCTATCTCATGGTTTTCTAAAATTTGACATAAACGGGCTTCAAAAGGGAATCTAGGAGAAACACTTTATGGAGGGGTTCTGAGGGATGAGGAAGGAAACATAGAGGTCATATTCCACAGTTATCTTGGCAAAGCTACTAACAATATGGCTGAGCTCATGGCGATGGAATCATGCCTGGAAATACTACTCAGGTACACCATTCAAAATGTCATCATTGAGGCTGATTCAGAACTTGTCATTAACTCAATTAAGAGGATAAATGCTAGAGCAGTTCCTGAGAAAATCTCGGAACATTGGCGGCTTCTGCAAGTCTACCAATGAATCCAAGTGCACCTAAGACGACTGAGAACCCTCGGGTTGGTGCATGTTCGTAGGGAAGCCAACAAAGTGGCAGACTGGCTTGCCAATGAGGGGGTAAGAAATAATCGCATTGATCTCTACTATTGGTGGGAGGAGATAACATATGACAGGTTGAAGGAGGGATGTTCATCTAGAGCCCTTAGCGATTGGCAGTAGCATCAAGAAAATCAAGAGATCATTTTTGTTGACATAGAGCCACAATAACGGGGTACATTTTTTCTCGTTTCATCATGAAGTGTTTTGACATAAGTGTGATCCCTTTCAGGGGGCAGGTCTATGGTAACCTCATTAACACGGGTAATGGCAATCCAGACGTCTCAGGGATATTCATCTCCCTGTGGCCCATGAGTCGAAACCTAGATTTTCTCGGCTACCACAAAACCCCAACTTTTATCCCAGTGAACAGCTTTACGACCATCACAGTGGTTTCCGGTATTTCGCAAGCTAATCAAGAAGGAAGCATTTTTTCTCATTTGGGAGCGATTCCACTCACCATGCAACACGTGGCTAGGGGTGGGGTGGAATTACCTCCTTCATCGCGTGCTAACCGTCGGTACTCTTTGCCCGTGTGATATGATCCGTAACCGTTGGATCAAGTGCGGTTAATCTACGACCAACATTTTACGTGCAAGTTGGTGGGTCCACATCAAGGGTTAAGTTTCGAACTATTCACAACACCTCTCCGGGATTGCGCACAGATGGTGGATTTCAGAGGGTTAATGTGATTGAGGGTTAAGCCAAAAACTGACTCGATAAGATTATAGGTTATGGTCTAATGGGTTTATCAGGTCCGATTCTTTTGTTAAAAGGTGCGCTTGTTGGCCACCCGATATCTATCTTATCCGCTGGATCATTAGTTCATGATTCAACGATCAGTTTTGAACTGCTGGTTTGTATGGCGGGCCCGCGTCCTTGAATATGCTTTGTCATTTTGTGACCTTTTTTTCGGGTTGCCCTGTTGCATTGGCAGGCCCCATAGTCTCCATCGCCTTTGTACAATATTTCTCTTTTTAATTGAATACAAGGATCCACTCTTGCCTTAGCAAAAAAAAGATTATTTCTTAATGAAAAACTCAAAATATTATTTTTTCCACATACTTATCACAAGATAGTCACTAAAATTCATGCTTTCACATTTTCCCTAGCTAATATAACATCATGTTCACAATGATAAAGACATGTCTACTTTAAATAATTTACTTGTGAATACATAAAATAGACATTTCTTTTACATAATCAAAATAGGAAAGAAAATGCATCACCAAGTCTATTTGAAAGTTGAACAAATGCCTCTTAATCACCATGACATTATTTATCACTTAATTCTTAGCCATAAAATATTTATTAATTCAACATTTATTTATAATTACCACTGAAAAAAGAAGAAGCCAAAACTCTTCCATTATCCATGAAGAAAAAACTAAAACCTCTCGTGCATCCATGTAAGCCCCTTTTTTTGTCTTATGGTCCATACAAAATTATAATAAACAATTTATGCATGCATAAGACCTCCTTTTAGTT
Source organism: Pinus tabuliformis (assembly GCA_031772625.1). Lineage (NCBI taxonomy): Eukaryota > Viridiplantae > Streptophyta > Pinopsida > Pinales > Pinaceae > Pinus > Pinus tabuliformis. The sequence goes on along the minus strand of CM062815.1, from coordinate 3,334,323 downwards.
TACATAATGTTGCAAGAACTGTAATTAAATATAGTAAACATGAGTTACCTCTGCTATAAGGAATTTAATCTTACATATTAATAAGATTAGCAAAAACATGTGAACTGATTAGTAAACCAACAAGTGTCTAAATCAAGACAAAATATTCAATGTTATTTCTAAATTCACTATTTCCTTCTCATTTTCCAATTTGAGAAGGATTGTGACCTTGAATCCTTTTTATCATAGATATTATACACAATTGGAAATATTTGTTTTAAATGTAAAAAAAATTCCACTGCAAAAAAATGTGTAAAAACGTTTGTAAATGTTACCAATTATATTATTAAATACCGGAAAGACGAATAAAAAAATGATATAATTAATGAAATAACGAAAACAAAAACATACAACAATAGTATAAATGATGAAATAACACGAGTACATATGACCCTCCATTATCGTCACCATAATTATCTTCCTTTCTTGGCATCATAACACTTTTGTTCTCAAAAATATGTTTTGATATAGTCATGTCTTAGTACAAACCACCAATTCCTATCCAACACATATGGCTAAAAAAACACTTAGTTGCAGTGTTCTGGGAAAACATAAGACTCCCTCACTTCATGCTACATCTTTCTAGAGTTTATAGATATTGGTCCACTATCATGAACTTCCTTTACATTATTCCGATCAAAGGTGTCTCACCACTTGCACCTAAAAATAACACATTGGAATAAAGAGAAGTATTCTTCAATGAGCTTTCTTATCTTTCCAATGTAACCTAACATCCCCCGTGTTAGGTTTTGATCATGGTAATTAACATGGGTAGATTGATCGAAATCAATTTCCACTCCACAATCTTCTATCATGCATCCATCATCGACAACTTTAGTGTGAAAATGATTTCCATATTCCCACATAGATGGGAACAAATGCACCTATAAAGAGGTGAAAAAACCACAGTGTCATGTGTTTAATATCTCAATCATAATTAAAAATATAAAATTTATTTAAATGTTACAATTTAAAGATTCAACATGAATTTAAAGTTGTATAGAAAGAGATTATAATACCAAGTTATTGTACCCATTCCCTATGTTTAGCGCATCCTCTTCAGCACGTGGCCCAAATGCACCATATTTTTCTCTGAATTGATCATCAACCCAACTATTAGGGCATGTTACTGGTATATTTTCTTTTAAATGGTCAAGATAAGGCACACTTGTAGCATTTGATCATTTCAATTATTTCCTATCATTTCCCATTTCCTCCTCTTATGTTCCTACAATGCGACCTACGGTTGTTTCGCTTCCATATTGTAAAGAATGAACATATATATATATATATATATATATATATATATATATATATATATATATATAGTACGTATGAGATCAAAATATGCATTAATATGAAGTTTAGTGTGAATAGTTACTGTGTAGTAATTTGAAAAATGATAAGCTTGCACTTACTCTTTATCATGCACCTCTTTCCATTCGTTTCGAGAAACTCCCCTTCTCTTTTGTCTTCATCCCTTTCAACGTCTGAAACCATCTCACCTGGTGTGTTGTTGATCTACTTGATGTACTCACTGGCATAATAGAAAGACTCATATGATATATACCCCTCTACCATAGACCCCTTAGGTTTTTCCCTTTGTTGAATAAAACTTTCAATTTCTTCATGTACCTCTCTAAGAAGAACATCCAATTACCAGAAACCACTCCAACTAATCGAACCTCATGTACTAGGTGAATTAATAGATGGGCCTACAAGTCCATGAAAATTGTCAGCATTTCCTTCCCAAACATACAAACAATCTTATCTATCTCTTGACACCATCGTGGAATGCTATCCATATAAATCGACTTTTATGCGATCCAATGTACAAATACAGATAATTAAGATATGGAATGACATAAGACTTGGGGGAAGTCATGGCTCACATACTCACGCATGAGTAGAGGATAAGTACATTGCACAGTAAATGGTACATTATACAAAAATTAATTATAAAATATCCCATTAGATAAAAAAAAAAATTAAAAATAATAAAATCATGTTTTTGACACACATTCTCTTCGAAGGTTCAAATGGTCATGCGATATCAACCCGGAAAAATGGTCTTCCACATTTAAGTAGTGTCATAGTGAATATCCATATAAAGAAGGCACCCTAACTCATTATAACTTCCCTTGCCAAAGAAAAATCATATTTCTTTAAAATTAATAGGGAATCACCTTATTTGGAAGACTAAGAGGTACTAGCCTCTCCTCTAGTTTCTTGTATTGGCCAATGTTTCTTTTTAGTTTTTGAAGAAATATGATCTCTCCTAAAAACCAATATGTCACTTTATCTCGATGATATGTGCCTCCACAAAGAAGATGAAACAATTTTAGATCTATGCATAAGATCTAGTAAGTGGGCAATCTTAAGACGCTCTCAATATGGGCACTCATAAAAGAAAAAAAATGTTTCCATCCCAATGGGAAATTTCTCAACATAGGTTTCAAATAATTCTGCATCATCAAACATAGGCTCCCCTTTTGAATTGAACATTTCTACAAACTCCTCATTTTCTTTCTCATATGCTCTAAGTCATTCAATTGGTGTCATTATTGCTGGCCTTTGGGTTCTCTCTTGTTTACCATTGAAAGTGGATGTTTCTCTTACGTAATGGTGTTCTTCTCGGAGGAATACCTTGGAGTATTCATACACTAGCTTTTGTAGGTGGTCAGACCACCTATCCTTTAGAGAATGTCCACAACATTTACATCCATGATACCCTCTTGTTACAAGCTCTGCAAAATTATTATATACAGGAAGACAGATTAGTGATGATGAAGATCATAAAAATTTCAATGAATTAAATTAAATATATATGAAATAATATTGTTACGTATATAAAAAAACAATAAAAATGTAATTTATTAGATCAAACTCCTAAGTCTGGACAATCATGTATGATCTAAGTACATATGCCATACAATGTAAAAGTCCTCTTTGTTACGATGGGTCTTGATACTTTGTACATATGTATCCCTTCCCATAATTCCTTCAATTCATCTACCAATGGTTATAAGTAGACACCCATACACTTCACTTTCTTCTACCAGGGACTATGAGAGCCAACATAATATGTTCATTCTTCATGGCCAGCTATATGGGGGGGCGGGGGGGGGGGGGGTGTATGTTATTTATCACACCTACATGAAAAATAGAATAGTTGGTGTTTTGGAGGGAATATGGGTTGATGCCATCTATAACTATGCTCAGTAATAGAATTCATACTTCATCCTTAAATTTTTTAGGCCATCTATCATCTATATTCTTCATGGCTATTGAATCTATTGGTATTCACATAACTCCTCACTCAACTCTATGTGAAGCATGCCATCCCTTCAACATAGATAATTCTTTGCAATGAAAGAGCCTTTGAATCCTTGGTATTATAGGCACGTGCCTCAATACCTTACGAGGAGGACCATGCGATTTACCCATTTTTTTAAATTACAATATCTTCCATGCGAACATTTCAAACATATCTCTTTGTCTACAAATTCTCCTCTATATAGGATACAATCATTCATACATGCATGATATGATATGTACCCAACACCCAACATTTTCAACAATTGTTTTTCCTCTTCGCAGCTACCTAGCAAGACATTACCACTCAAAAGTGCCTTATATTTGAATAACTTGGTGGGGAATATAATTGTACAATGTAAATATTTGACATTTGTAAACTCAACGATTTGTAATGACATTGATTGTGTGACAATATTTCTCAAAATATAAGGGAATTGATTGATCATGCAGGTGAATTACCTTAATATTCCTGAGAAACATGCATTTGACATGCAAATTTTTTCGTTAAAGTTATACACAAACGTCATTGTCCCTAATTAAGTAGAATTTGACTTATCGATAAGTTAAAAGAGACGGGTGGCGAAAAATATTTCAGGCTTTCGAATAATGTTTAATTGATATGAGCATCATCCCCTCACTCATTGTTTTGGAATGCATCAAACAAAATTTCTTCCATGGGAATCATATCTCATAACTAATCATCCGTATGAACCTCTATTTGATTTCCTCCATTGCCAACTTTTGACGAAGAACTACTATTGTTGTAGTCATTCCTAATTGGTGAATCTGGACATAGTGGGAATTGAATAGGTGGTTGATTCAACAATTCTTTGTATACCCCCTCTCTAATTATTGATATTAATGTAGTCTTCTCTCTAGTCGACATTGTAGCATCACTAGAATCCTAAGTTTAAAAAATATTGAACCCCATTAGTACAATAGAAATTATATTACTAAGCACATCAATGCAATTGGTTTGTTGAAATTACATTATACCAAATAATTATTACCATTTTTTATCCAGGATTGCAACTACAAGATGCCATGTTCCAATTGGTAGGGTGGAGAAGCTACCCATTTTCATTTACCAACTTCTTGTGATACGTTGCTCATGATAAGAGCTTTTGAGACTTTTGAAATGTAGGAATAATTTGTACTTTTAAACTGAATTTTGAAATAGGATCCTGCAAATTTTGATACACTTTTAATGAAATTTACATGGATATATATATATATATATATATATATATATATATATATATATATATATATATATATTAGATAATCAAAATATTTATAAAATATAAACTTACCAAAGATGGAAAGGGAGAACTTCGTGAAGGACTTCGATCAACAATATGGAATGAGTGGGAATTTGAGGAATTGGTTATATTATTGAGTTTTTGTCCCTACATTTGAGAAAAAGCAGAAATATAATTTTGTGTTTACATCTAAAATAAATGTCAAGAACCATATAACTACAATCTGAATTTGAATATAGTTTTCAAACCATTTTTCAATGGTAAGGAGACTTTAAGAGGAAAATGTATACTTTCAATTATTGTAATTCATGTGGATGCATCCTAAAGGATAATTTGAGATTAATATGTCGTTTTATCTCAAGATAAAATTTCAGATAGTTTTTAAAAAAAAATGGTACACTTATCAGAACAAAGTGCATAGATGCGCTTAAATAATACCATCACTTGGGTGTTTAAATAATACCAACATCGACTTCTAGAATTCTGAAAAAAATATGTTATCATATCAATGCTCTTGTACAAAAACGCATTGATGCTTTAAAAAAAAACAATATCAATACGTCCTTGTTTGAGTATTTTAGAAAATAAAAATAGATTCAACAAACTTAGTGCTCTTATAATGTATACTATGAACTAATGTAATTCATGTGGATATGTCCTAAAGTCTAATTTGATATTAATATGTCATTTTTTGTGAAAATAAAATTTTAGGTAGCTTTGAAACACTATTGATGTGTTTAAAAAATACCAGCACCAGGACATTCAAATAATACTCGCATTGTTTTTCGTCATTCCGAAAAAAAATGTTATGATATTGGTGATCATGTAAAGAAATGCACCGATGCGTTTCAAAAAAAATAAAAATTTACGCACCTATTTTCAGATTTTAGAAAGTAAAAAGGAATTCAACCAACTTGGTGCTCTTATAAAAATTAGAGAATTGAAGTTTTTAAATACAAACCACACTGTTACATTAAAAAAATTAATTGTAGAGTTTTGGGATTTCGAAAAAAAATAAAATAAATATGGTATCATGTCAAGGCATTGAAAAAAAATTGCGCCTCAACAATGTCAAGGCACCTTTCTTATAAACGCGTTGGTCTTCTTGACTATTTAACGCACCAATATTCAGACAAATTGAAAAAAAACTATTATTATTATTTTTTTAGTTTTTATTAAATAAAAAACAAGTAGTAATTGATTTTTTGAAATCTGATTTCATATTCTTTTAAATAGTAAAATGTTATTCACTATTTCATATTTTACCCAAAATTTCAAGGGACTGATTTTTAAAGAGATAAATAGTAGAAGCGCTATACAATAGCATAATAGTTTGGAGCGGAATTTTTTTTCAGAATATCAACAGCTGAAAGGTATGGTGATTCACTCAAAAACTTGCATGGTAAAAATTTTAATTTTTATTGTTTATTTTACTAACAATTTTTTTACAATTTATATTAGGGTTTAATGAAAACATATATCATTTGGAAGAGAGATATATTTTTTTTTTCTTCTGAGTAAGGCTAAATCTATTAAAAAAGAGGAAAATATTTACATCGGGACCGTAGTCAGTACAAAGCTCTGAAAAGAGCCAAAATTCCCAAGAAAGCAAATGTGAAACCAGTAGCAGAACCCACGCAGGGGATCATGATGAAGCTTATTTGGAGAACCACATGAACCCAAGCAAAAAACATAGGCAGACCTTTGCCTATCTACATCAGAACTATAGTCGACATGCTCAAAATAAACCATAACAAAAAACAAAAGACAAACCCATGTCAGCGAGAACAAACTAGTCAGCAGGCGTTTCCTCCACGATCTGGCACCAACCGAACTCTGGCATAGCATCAGCAGGAGCAACTACCTGATTGAAGGGTCTGGGATCTGCTGGCACCATCTCAGCATCCTGCGTGCTGCATCCTAGGGCTTCCTGAGCTTGCAGCGGCGCCACTCCAATGCCAAAGTGAATCGCAGAGGAGGGACCAGCAACCGCTCCCGAGCCCTTCGGATGGGAATCAGAACCTTCCAGCTGAGTAGTTTCATAGAAGAACACAGAAATGTGGGCAGTTATCCAAGGCCGATGTAGACAACTATTGAATGTGAAAATGGCTGAGCTTGTCAAGGATGGAGGCCCGCGATAATGGCTGGAAGTCTGCTGTCTCCCTCGCCCACTTCGGGTTCTCGGATAACGACCAGTGAAGAGTTCACTGGTGGGGGTGGGCGAGTCCGAGGAAGATCCAGTTGGAGCGCGCCGGTGTTGCCCTTTGCGACACCCCATTCTCTGACGTAGATGAGCCATTGAAGATGGGAAAATGGGAAGGTTGCAGTGTGCTTGGAGCTCAAAACAACTAAAACGCGGATTGCCTAGACCAATCTCCCTCCCTCCCAAATTGAAAACCAGACGGAAGGCGGAATTGAGGAACAGAGGGACGCAGACAGTAAAAGGATTACTCAGACTCATACCATGAGAGCTGGTGCCCAGGACAGGGAAAACAAAATAACAAACCAACTCGAGAATCTTCAGACTCAGACCCAGAGCCCTCCCATGGAAAGAAATGTACCAGAGGAGCTGCCCTTGAAGGGCCAGCCAGAGCTTCCTTGTCGAAGGCTCAGAAACTTCCAAGAGAACCGGAATTCGAACAGAGGCAATGGGATGATCCCAAACAAACCATTCGCAAGGAATGAGCTTGAGCGCAGGGCATTGCCCCTCCTTAAACTTGCCCAACCTGTCACGAACAACCACCTTCATAACTTCTTCATTGATTAACGTCGTCATCTCTTGCAAGTAGCAGCGTGCGGAGGGAGGATCCGTTGTAGTGGGCAGAGAGAATGAGCCCAAATCACCTGATGGGGAGATGGTATACACCTGCTCGCGCGCATGCCAGGTGTAACTCCTATCGCCAGTATTTAACACCTTGTACTGGGTGGGCAGGTGTTGAGCCGCCTCGCCCCACCCTAGTCCTATCAAGCTTAAGATCATTTCAATCACCCGCATCTGGGGTGGAAGAGAGACATATTGGGAAAACGGGGAGGAGAAAAATATTTTGGAACCACATAAATATCAAGATTTGAAAGGTATGGTGATTCACTGAACACTCTTGATAGCAAAAATTTTAAATTTTATTGTTAAATATTTTTACAATTTCTCTTAGATTTTCTCACAATTAAGAAAAAAAAAAAAAAAACCCCTTGTATGATAAAAATTTACTATATATTTTTATGAACTTTTTTCTTAGTTAACTTTAATTAAAATTCAAAAAAAAAAAAAAAACAAAAAGATTCAATACTTACGTTAAAGCATTGCTTCTTCTTGCAAAATTTCACTTTAGGGTTTAACTTCCTCTACCACTTCACAATTAGGGATTTCCATTTCAGGCATTTAAGATTTAATGGATTTGTTTAGTTATAATATACAGGGAATTTGACATGTAAAGTACGGAATCACTTATTGAATTAGATCTAAACCATGTCGGCCATGTCTTTTTTTTTTTAAGAATGTATATTTGTTCCACAATGTGTCCCATGTAATATAGCACACCAATATTCCCTATGTAATATAACACATCGATATATTATAACGTAGTTGTTTATGTCCAATATATTCATCATTTCCCTGAGTCTAATATAACAAAACGATCTTTCTCTTCCAAATAGCACCGTTAAATCATTGTGGAGTCTTTAGAATTACAAATTGTACCATCATAATTTAAACTTATTTTATTTTCCCTCATGGTGTCGAATAATTGAATGTTGAGTGTGTTTAATGGGATAAACACACAAGTGTGTTTATTCAGATAAATGCACTGGTTACCAGAGCTCTTTTTGGGTGAAAATTATTTGATTTGTTTGTGAAATATATTTAATGGCTTTTGTATTGGATTGTATAGGTTGTGTATTGATAAGAATGTCTCAGAAGTTGTCAAGTAACAAAAATATTGATCGACACAATGATAACACATAAAAAATGTAGAGAAGACAAGTTCTTTGTAAATTCTTTAAAAAATTAATATTTGAACTATATGTAAATTAAACTAATATGCATTGGCTAGTGTGTGTCATGTATAGCCACAAAATGAAGAAGCTTGATAAGGTTATTCTGGATATAAGTGAAAAACAATGTTAAATCCTCATAGAAAAATTGCATAAGGATGAATGAGGTGAATATAAAAAAACTATTCAATAAGAGTTTTTTTTTCTTGGATTTTCATTAATAATATACCTAAGAATTTTAAATAACATGTTTCAAACAATGTATTGATTCATATATATTTAATTTTCTACACGGAGCAACAATGAATGAAAAGATCAATGTTGTTCTGAGAAAATAAAAATGATAGAACATGTCAATGATATTGATGAATTGGTCCTTAGCCCATCTAGTGTGGTGCTGGAGGTTGATGAAAGAGAGGGGAAATTTTACAAAACTATGAGGGATCTAGTGGAACGAATGTATAGATGTAATTTCCACTTATAAAAATCAATCCAATGTTTCTAAGAAAAAATTAAAATATAAAATATAAGAAGAATTTCTAGAGCAATGATCAATGAGGCATGTTAGAGTGGCATTAACAAAAACATACAACAACAAAAAATAATCATTCAAAAGGTAATATTCCTAATTAAAATGATTTTCTAGAATTATATATATATATATATATATATATATATATATATTACTACAAACCATTAATTTATTAATATAAAGTTTATTATATTTAGTTTTGATATATCAATATAAAATTAATTTATTACTTTTCTGAAGAAGATTATGAAAATCTCAAATTATCAATGAACTTATATGTGAAACATGCTAGTAGGAATGTCCAAAAAGGTGTACAAGGAGATGGTCAAAGAATTGGAAATAATTGTATCACAGGAGGAGCCATTGATCTGGAATTATGTAGTAATGAAACATAATACAAACATAACCATAATCATAGAGATGCAGTAGAAATAAATATTCATTTCATTAATATCAAAGAAGTGAGTGATGCTTACATGGAATGCCTCGTGGAAATGTTTTGTTGGTATTCGATTCTGTGAGTTCACTGAGTTGTAGGGGGGTGACGCAGGACAAAAAACTTAGGTTACAAGTTGTTATAGAGGTTATTCTCCATGGAATGATGCAAAGGAGGGAGCTCCACTCCCTCCTACAAGCAGGCGGTGGCCAGTAAGGGCAAAAAATCAATGGAAAATGTTAGAGAACCTTCAGAAGGAAGGAAAATAAACAGTGAAGAGGAACATGAGGGAACTAAGTCAAGGGAGCATAATGGTGCAAAGGAAAATGAGGAAGAAGACACGGAGCAAGGAACTAAAGACAAAGCACACATGGGACCATGCAAACCCAAAGCGGCGGTAACACCCAGAGTCATTTTAAATGAGCCTGCATTGCAGGCGCATGGGGACCACATGCAAACATATGCTATCATTTGTAAATTCATGGGTTTATGGCCCACTAAAACCTTACAAACATGGATTAAATACCACTAGAAACCAAAAGGCAACATTGACCTAAATTTTGGGTCTAAGGATTTCTTCACTGTGGTATTTGCAAATATTGAAGATAAGGACAAAGTGCTTGAAGGAGGGCCCTACTTTTATGCTGCAATAGGCCTCTATATGCGACTTTGGATTATGAATTTTGTTCTGGAATGCAAAACTTTTACTTCGGTCCCGGTTTGGGTAAGACTTTACTCTCTACCTCTTGATTACTGGCAAATGGAATCTCTATCCGCCATAGGAAATAAATTAGGACGGTTTGTCAAAGCTTCTGAGGTCACTAGAAGGGGAAGTATGCTTCCTTTGCTAGAATATGTGTGGAGATGGATCTCTCTAGAGCCCTCCCGGATGAGGTTATCTTGGAAGTTTTTGATGAAGAATGGGTACAAATAGTAGATTATGAACATATTCCATTTAGATGTCACAAATTCCATGAGCATGGGCACCTGTTCGGAGACTGCCCTCTCAGTAAAATAGAGAATAAAGGCAAAATTGACACAATGAAGGATTCAGAAACCTTCTTCAAAGTGGCACATAAAGGAAAAGGAGGAAAGAGAGGGCCAAAGACACATAAATCAGTAGGGCAATAAGATAGCCAGAACAAGTTTCAAGTCCTCAAAGAGGTTGAAGGTATAATAGAAACAGATCAGGGAAAGGGAGAAAGTCCAGTGGAGGAGGGGAAAGCAGAAGATAGTGAACAAACACAAGACAATAACAAACAGAAGGAAACTATGATGAGTGATGCAGAATAGGAGATGGAACATGAAATGACCCAAAGTGAGATGGAAATGGAGGACCATGACCTTCAGGAAATTCTTGAGAAAGAGAAACTAGATTTGGAAGGTTTCTTGATCAAGGAACTAGAGAAGGGCTAGACTCGTTACCTACAGAGGAGTTCAATAGAGTCCAGCAATTGTTTTTATGGAAAACCCAAACTAAATGGGTGGAGAGACAAAGGAACAAAGATAGGCAGGGCAATGAAGGAGTGAAATGATGAAAAACACAGCAGGATTAGCACCTAGAAACCCAGGAAAAAAAAGAGGCAGAAAAAAGAAAAATGAGCTGTTGATGGAATGTGGAAAGCTAATGATAGATTCAGGTAAGATGAAAGACCTATCTAGTTACTCCTTTACTAATATTTAATTATGAAGTTCACTTCTTGGAATATCAGAGGTGTAGGTAGTAAAAGAAAACAAATAATACTAAGTAATAGAATGAAACAAGCGACTCGAGATGTGATTTTCATCCAGGAAACTAAGTGTTCCATTCAAAAGATAAGAGATATCCATAGTAAATGGCTGAATAGATTTGAGTTTTTGGAATTCAAAGAAGAGAATATAGTAGGAGGTATTCTCACTCTGTGGAACCCACAAAAAATTGGCTTAATAGATGCGGAGGCATCTACGAATTATTTATCAGTAGTCATTCAACCTGTGGGAGACAAGGAAACCTACTTGGTAAAAAATTTTATGGCCCTCAAAGAATGGATGATAAACTCAGACTTCTAAACTCTCTGGAGAATCTCAGAGATAGATATGCAGGAATACCCTGGATCTTGGCGGGTTATTTCAACATGATCAAATCACATACAGAAAAAAAGAGGGGGAAATAGAGTTCTAGGCAAAGACTCTTTGGCTTTTCAAACCTTCATCAATAAGATGAATCTTGTGGACATTGCAATGAGTAATGGTATCTTTACTTGGAACAATAAAAGAGGAGGAGAGTCTCAGGTGGCCTCAAAATTAGACAGATTCATAATCTCAGAGGATCTTATGCTCAATGAAAAGGAAATGGTAGCAAGAGTTCTCCCCTTTGGAGGCTCAGATCACTGGCTGGTACAACTGGAGGTTCATGGCATTGGTACCCCCAGAAACAGACCCTTTTGATTTGAAAACATTTGGCTCTCCCACCCATATTTCATTAGCAACATAGCCAAATGGTGGTCAAAAGATTTAAACTTTCAGGGTACCAGAATGTTCCTTCTTCAGAAAAGACTAAAACACATCAAGCTCCGGCTTAAAGATTGTAACAAGAATGAATATGGAAATATCTTTGTAGAGAAAAAAATTATTGAAGGTAAAATGCAGGAACTCAACCAAGCCCTTATCACGGAGGGCTATGATAAAATCATGAGTGATCAAGCTAGCAAATATCATCATAACTGGGAGAATTTATGAAAACAAGAGGAAATATTTTGGAGATAAAAATCTAGAGTTCAGTGGCTAAAATAAGGTGAACGTAATACTAGATTTTTCCACAAATCCACCATGGCGAACAAATCTCATAACAAAATTGCTTTGATTAAGGACAAGGGAGGAAATCTTCTCAGTTCTCATGAAGAAATAAAAGCAGTTCTAGTTCAGCACTTTCGAAACATTGCACAGGAAACCTGTTATGATAGAGAACACTCCATCCGGGACTTCACTGAGCATATTCCTAGGCTGGTGTCTAGAGAGGATAATGTCAACGTTTACCGGCCAGTGACTGAAGAGGAGGTTAGTGGGGTGCTCAAAGAAATGCAGAATGGTAAGGAACCAGGCCCAGATGGTTTCAATGTTGATTTCTTCAAAGCTTGCTAGAATATTGTCAAACAGGATATTTTACATGTAGCGGAAGACTCCAAAATGAACAGAACCATTTTGAAGGCTCTAAATACCTCTTTCATAGCCCTGATACCTAAACAGGAGTTGGCTCAAACCCTTGACAGGTTCAGACCTATAACTTTGTGCAATGTGGTTTACAAGATAATATCAAAAGTTGTAGCCAATAGACTCAAACCTCTCCTTCCTTCCCTAGTTTCAGGGGAACAATTGGGATATGTGGAAGGAAGAAAAATTCGTAATAACATCATTTAAGCACATGAAGTGGTGCACTCTCTTACTAGCAAAAGAAAGGCTGGAATGATCATGCAATTGGACATAGCCAAAGCTTATGATAAGCTGAATTGGATATATATCAGGAAATTTCTTATTGCTTTCGGGTTTGATCACAGTTGGGTGAGATGGATCCTGGCTCTAGTTACTTCTTCTAGTTTTCCAATTTTGGTAAATGGTTCTCCTTCGAAGACTTTCAATCCTTCTAGAGGCCTTAGGCAGGGGGACCCACTCTCTCCCTTTCTCTTCATCCTCATGATGGAAGGACTGGGTAGGTCTATCAAGCATGCAAAAGAAGTTGGTAAAATCAAAGGTCTCCAACTCTTTGACAATGGACATGCCTTGAATCATCAACAATTTGTTGATGATACCATGCTGCAAGGAATCCCCACAGTGAAAGAAGCTCTTGCGTATAAACAAATCCTCAGTGACTTTGCCATAGCCTTCAGGTATGCAAGTTAATCTCTCCAAATCTAAGATATTTTTCTTCAATACTAACATTGCTATTCAAAGGAACATATCTAGCATTCTGGGCTTTCAAAGAGATTCTCTCCCCTCAAAATACCTGGGAGTTCCTCTAACTACTAAATCGTTACACAAGAGCATCTCAGAGCCGGTGATTAATAAATTACAAGATAAAACTAGGAAATGGACAATGAGATCATTAAACTTGGATGGTAGGTTGGTCCTCACAAAAGCTGTTCTTCAATCAATGCCAGTCTTTGTGCTTTTAGCTCTCCTAGCTCCTAAATGAGTCCTGCATCAAATCAAAAACATACAAAGAGACTTTCTTTGGAGCAAGGCGGAAGAAAGGAAGAAATGGGCCTTAGTAGCCTGGGAAAAAATCTGCAAACCCAAAAACCATGAGGGTCTTGGATTGGATGATCCTGAGACTCTAAGAAAGGTTTTATGGGCAAAATTATGGTGGCGATGGATAAAAGAACCAGAGGCACAATGGGAAATCATTTGGAAAGAAAAATATGCTAGATCATGGCAAGAGAATGACCACATAAGGATGGAGGGTAATATAAAAGGATCACACATTTGGAATAAAGCCTGGGAAAACAAATGCTTAATTCAAGATAACAACTTCTAGGAAATTAGAGAGGGAGACTTAGCTTTTTGCTGGGAGGACAGATGGCAACAAGAACCTATCCTATTAAAGGAGGACTTGGAGGACCTCAAAGCAGAGACGGATACTAAGGGGCTTACCAAGGTTAATGAATTTTGGAATCAAAACAACAGTATAGGGAAATGGAGAAACTAGAGGAAATTTGATCTCAGAAATAATAGTCCCCTGAAAGCTAAGGCTGAGAGACTAATGAAAGTGTTAGAACAAAGGAAAATTCTAGTTTCAAGGCGGCATGACTAGCTGAGATGGGGTAACAATAATGAGGGCACCTTTAATATCAAGGAAGCTAAAATCATACTCCTTGAACTAGATTCCCATGCTCCAGATAGGATTTGGAAAAACCTATGGAGGCATCAAGGTTGGATGAAAATTAAACTTTTTATGTGGCTGGTTCTGGATGGAAAAATTTTGACCTGGGATAATATTCAGAAGACGGGTGTCCTGGGGCCTTCTAGATGCCAGCTCTATGAAGTTCAAGATGAAACAATGGAGCACCTTCTCAACAGCTACATTTTCACTTCCATATTACGGGATTCTTTTGCCTCTTTCTTCCAACAATTTGACAGAGACATTGGGAGTCTTTTCAATACCCTTATCAACTGGAGAAGGAACTTTTCGGATAATGAAGTTCTGAATTTAGCTTGGGCCCTTACACCGAGCTTCATTATTTGGAATGTCTGGAAAGAAAGGAACAATAGAATCTTCAAGAATGTTAAGAAATCTTCCCATTATCTTTATGATTTGATCATAAAATATATTAAGGAGACGGTTGGCACTATAGTTTGAAATCTCCCTTCGAATCCCCCTTCTGCAACAGATTTGAGGATTCTCTATCAGCTAGAGTTGCAGGGTCTTGTTCCTCAGGGCTTAGTCAGGAAAGTTTCAATTTTGGATCCTGAGCTAGATTTCTGGCATCCTCCCCCTAAGGGTTTTCTGAAATTCAACATTGATGGTGCTTGTAAAGGTAATCCGGGCATGGATGACCATGGAGGGGTGTTAAGGGATGAAAACAGAAGTATTTTGTTTATCTTCCATTGTCATTTAGGAAGAGCCACCAACAACATGGCAGAGTCAATGGCTATGGAGCAATGTCTAGAGTTCCTGGTTCAGGAAAACCGCCAAAATGTGATCATTGAAGCTGATTCTGAGTTAATTATTAACTCGGTCAAGAGAATCAACTGGGGCACCAAACCGAAAAAAGCCTCAAGAAATTAGAGGCTGATCTAGGTCTTTCAACGGATGCACAGTCACCTCCAGAGCCTGAGAACAGTCAGTTTTGCGCATGTGTGAAGAAAGGCCAATAAAATGGCAGATTTGCTTACCAATCATGGTGTGATATGCACATATAATAGTGTAGCGATGAACTGGCAAGAACTTCCTCAGAACAGATTAAAAGTGGAGTGTCAATACCAAGCCGAGGAAGATAAGACAGTTTTTTTGAAAGGAGCCATGGAGGCGGGTACTGATGACTAACATTTTTTTGTTTAAAGGTTTGCGCATAGTCGGGTCTCTTGAGAGCTACTTGTAGTGGTAAACATGCAACTCCCAGGCTTATATGTTCATTGTAGTTTCCAATTGCAACAACAAGGATGTTTTGGTTTTGTGGATAACAGGCAGGATGGCAGTGGCTTCAATTCACATCGGATTAGGAGGGGTAGACATGGTGGGTGGTCGACAACCGGGAGGTCGCAATACCAAGTTTTTTTCTGTTTGGTTCACTTTAACGCGGCCTGAGCGGTTTTCCAGTAATTGCAGCCCTAATAAGTGGGAAGCGGTTTTCCCTTTTCGGCAACGATTCCACTCAGCGTGCTCCACGTGGAGGTGGGGTCGGGAGGAATACCACCCTCATCGCATGCTATTGTTCATGAATGTAGGTGGGTGCGATATAATTCTCAACCGTCGGATCTCGCAATGCAGATCAACGAATGAGATGGATTGTGCAAGTTGGTGGGTCCTTAAGGTAAACAGTGTGCTGCTTATCATAGCGATATTAGCCACAGCCGTTGGATCGAGCGGTGAGGTTCAACCGTTGAGATTAAATAAGCAAGTTAGGAATTGGCAGGAAATGTTTTGTCCTTTGTGAGAAGAGGCTTTTCACTCTGGCCAATGATTCACGGGTTAAGGAGTTAGGAGGATGTGAAATCTTTTAATATTGACACTGTTGTTTCTTTTTGAGTCTGCATCCAGACTCTAGTATTTTTCTTGAGAGAGTTGTAAGGTTTTGTTGTAGGGGCGGGGATTTTCCCTTGGGCCCGGTTTCAAGTTTTGATGAGTTCTTTCCTTGGTCAATGACCCTGTGAAAATTGATGTAATTTATGTACTTTATTTGATGATTAGTGAACTGAAGGTCCAACTCTTGCATTAGCAAAAAAGAAATATGCTTACATGGAGAATGGAAATAAACTATCTTAGGCAATAGTAGGTTATTTCTAAGAAGAGAGGTGGTCGCTACAAGTCTGTGAATTGTGTTAAAAAGAGGATAAAGGGCCTTTTTATTATTGAATAACAAATGGAAACCCTAAACAACCAAAACCCTAACCCTAGGAGATGGGATGCCAAGAATTTGTGGGCCTCGTTGGGGTTAGTTTGGCAGCCAGCTTCTGATGGTTGTAACTTGGTCATATGACCTACATTTGGCGCATATGATACCTCGTTAGATAGGTATCTTCGAGTACTACAATATTTATGGTAGGAGCTTTCTTATAGCTATGGGCATGCTGCAGACGTAAAAAATACATTGTTTGGGAGGTCAAATAACTTTGGAAGTTTAGGATCTAAGAAACTGCTAAAAATAATAAATTATGCTATAATCAAGGAAACAGATGAATCCGATTCGAGATTTAGGTGGAATAGATAGGTGGCCACCAATATCCACCTAAATTAGTCCCCCCCCAAGAAGTAATGGCTTGCTAATTATGTAAAAATCCTCCATGAGGTCAGGAAATATCTGTTGAACCTAGTCCCTAGTGAGCCACTTTCCCTAGTGACGGATTTTATTTGCTTTGAAAAATCAATATAGTTGGATCCTCTTCTAGTGATTGTTCTTGCTATGTGTTTCCAATATCATATTAGTTGTGGCTTTCTTAATACCACTTAGGTTGAGGTCTCTTGGTGTCAGTTCCTCAACAATGTCAGATGTGTCTAGCAATGGGGGAAATTATGGCCACAGATGGTGCACATTGAATACTAGGTGCATACAAATAAACAGTGGAGTGGTGACCTCAAAAGAATTATCCCGTATAGCCTTAGTTATTGTGTAAGGCCCATATTAGAGTAGGTGAAGCTTGCAGTGGGCCCTCGTGAGGCGCTCCTTTTACCAAATGTAACCAAACTTTTTCACCCACCTGTAGGTTGTGTGGCTCCTAATGCTGATCATCACAATGTTTGTACTTAGAATTTTCTCTATCTAATATGTCATGGAACTAATGGTGGATGTGTTGAATGTGCTTAATGAAGTTTCTAAAACTATCATATTTGAACTGGATATGATTTGAATTTTCTTGAGTAGATGCAAGTGGTATGGCAACATCAATGGGACACAGTGGCTGGAATCCTAATCCCACCTTAAAGGGAATGTGGCAAGGTATGTTGTGGAGAGCTGTCTTTTAGTTGAGTTGGACATACAAGAGGCTTTCATCACATGTGCAAGGATGCTTCGAGTTGTACATGTTCAGGATGTGCACGATAATCCTATTGACAACCTTTGTCTGAACATTAGTTTGGGAGTGGAATATCATGGAATTAGTGAGCTTTATATCTAGAAATGACTAGAGGCATGACTAGATTATACTTAGGAGCCTGTTGTTTCAATATGAGATAATAGACTATGGGTTGCCAAAGTGTACCCATAGTCGTTCAAAGAAGTGTTTGACAATGGCTTCTACTATGATGCACTTCTTGCAGATCTCTAGAATGGCCATCTTAGAGAACCTATCAAAGACAATAATAACACAGTGATTGCCATGCTTAGTAGAATAAAGGCCTAACATGTAATCCATGGAGATGGATTCAGAGGGCCAACTAGGAGTAGGCATAGGAGTAGACAGACCTTGCTTCTCGATTATATGTTTGGAAATGCCATGAGCAGTACAAGATCTGATATACTTCCCAACATCTTGTCAAAGGCTTGGCGAACAAAAATACTTCTCCAGCACTACCACTGCCTTTTCTACCCAAAAATGTCTAATGAACCAATTGTAGTGTGTCTCCCAAATCATCTTGGCACACTCACTTGAAGGAACACATAGGTGTCCCAGGTGGCATAACTATGCATATTAGAGGTGAATGTTTGGAACTTGCTTACCTTCCAGGAGCATATGGTATGTGGTGATGAATTCTAGATCATTCTTTTAATGATGTGGTCATCCCAAATTATTCTATCCAAAAGAGTCCAGAACAATGGTCAATGCCATAACTGGAAGTTAGCTGAGGAAATATGAAACATTATTAGTGTTTCAATTCGTGTACTTAATGTTCAAATGGGATTTTTTGTAGATATGTGGACCATTTATGATGGCGATCATTCTACAAATTTCCTTATGTCTATATGAACTGAAAGGATCGATGTCCTGTTTGGATGATCATTCCTTCCATAGAGTGTATTGCTTCTATTTTCCATAGGCCTACACAATGGAATACATTTTTTTTCCATAGGTGGGATACTTTTAGGCTGTATCTGAATGTCTATGATTTTGATATGCCACTAGATGGCCCCACTGGGTAGGAACTGCACCAACAACATAGTGAGAGGCATATGCACGAATTTCAAATGGTTGTTGTAGGTCTGGTAATGTGAGCACTATTGTAGAGCAGAGGTGATGCTTCAACTCGATAAAAGCATTATGTTCGGATTTGGGAAAAAATATTTAATTTTTTGCTTTTTCCTTGGTGATTTGACTCAAAGGCCAAGTGATATGTGAGAATCCCATCACAAATCTAAACTCACTAGTACAAAATGACTAATTACTTACTAAAAAAATGACAAAAATTTGCATATAAATGACCATTTTTTAGTTGGCGACTGATAGTAGCTAGTTTGCATTATTTTATAATTCGACTAATGTTTAGTCATTTTTAGCTTAGTCATTAATTGGTTGTCTCAATTTTACCATCTAGTAATATATTTAGTCATAAATTTCGTCATGAATTTAGTCATTAATTGCCACAATTAATGACCAAATATACAACAAAATATATTACTATATGATCACTCATGAACATCAATTAATGACCAAAGAAATATGACTAAAATATTGGTCATTTTATAAGATACTCTAAATTAGCTACTAATAGTCATATATATTCAAATTTTAGTTATCATTTGAAACCAATTAATGACCAAAGAAATATGACTAAATTTTGGTCATGTTATAAGACTATAAATTAGCTACTAATGGTCGTATATATTCAAAATTTAATTATCATTTGTAATCACAAATTTAATCTCTTTTTTTTTTGCTGAGCAAGAGTAGGACCTTCGTTACCATTAATAATATACAAAATTTACAAAAATCCACTCAAAAGAGTGGCGAAGGAGAAGTGCCCCCCCAAGGAACCGAGAACAGGCCAAGGCAAAAGACTCGGCACCAAAAACCAACCTTACAACATAACAAAGCTCAACAGGAAAAAGCCAAAAAAGAACCAGAGTTATGGACGGACCAGAGCCAAAGATAAAGGGGCCCCACCGGTCCTCCAATACCTGGAGAGAACCGTTCCCGAAAGAAACGAAACAACAAAGAGGGGCCCATGCAAGACCTGCCGAAAAACAAATCTAGCACCAGAATCTGCAAAGAAGAACCATCGGGCCCTAACCAATGGATCCGAACAAAATATCAATATAAAGAAGCATGTCACTTAACTGGCAATACCTCCAACCTGCTTGACCAACCTGCTCGACCTATCGCTCCCACCTAGAAAGTCAGACAATAGCGAGCGAAGGGGCCCCAAAAAACTGCTCGAATGATCCCGAGCGTTGAATAACCTCGCCCCATCGAATGGCAGAGCCGAAAATCTCATGCCCGAAGTCAATAAACTTTAGGCACCGGGGAGAGTATTTTTTGGAATAGGCCCAGCACCACGTGTCAAGCACTCTATGGCATCGCTGCCAAAAAATTAAAACCACTTTTGACATAAAAGTGGTGCGATCGCTGCGAATCTGCTCCAATCTCCTCAAAAACCTTGCCAAAGGGTTTGTCCGATCGCCTGACCCCACCAACCTACCTACTCTTTGCCCACCGTTGATACGGGCTCCTAGATCCAACGGCCAGGAGTTATATCGCTCCCCCCCACTCCACCGAATTTTAAGCCACGATGAAGGGTGGTAAGAATAACCGTCCCACGCCACGTGTTGAATGTTCAATGGAATCACAGCCATAAAAATAAAACTTCTTACCAAGAAAGCAACATGCGATCAACTGAAAACCACCAAAGCGTGGCCCTCCACTCGAATCTAGCAAGGAAAATTGAATCGGTAACTGAAGGAACAAATCTCCCACCACTTCCACTCTAACGGAGGACACATAACTTGAGAATGATCTTTAGAGGCAAAAAACATCATCTCAAAACCATCTGCAAACCAATGGCACCCAAAGGGAAAATCAAGAGGCCGAGGGATCATTGGCTGGGGACACTTCACTTCTGCAAGAAACCCTTCCACTACGTCACACCCCCTCTATCTCCTCTACCACTTAGTTATAGCACAACACCTTTAAATTATTTTGGGGAAAATCCTGCCACTTCTTCACCATCCTGTAATCTTCATTGTTCACCCCTTGGTTGGCTAGAATGTCCGCAAGCTTGCTAGCATTTTTGCGCACATGATTGAAACTAATAGAACCCAAATGTTGAACGTGATATTGAATCCTTTGATAAACCTGGATTATTCTCCAATGATTTGATACTTTCTCCGATTTGGATCTCCAGCTAATTATTTTTACAGAGTTGATGGTGATTTCAGAGTCTGCCTCTATAATGACATTAGAGCTACTAATTTGAATCAGAATCTCTAGGCACTGCTTCAGCGCCATTAATTCCGCTATGTTATTGGTTGCTTTACCTAAATGGTTGTGGAAGATCAATATGATTCTTCCCTCTTCATTCCTTAAAACTCCTCCAAACCTAGTTATTCTGGGATTACCTTTGGAGGCTTCATCAATATTGAATTTCAGGTAGTTTTTCGAAGGAGGTTGCCAGCAATCTTTCTCTGTATTCTTTGTTGTTTTATTTTTTCCAAGCACTTGCAGAATGATATTTTGCAATCCCAGCAGTCTGAATGTTCTCAGCTCCATTTGTGAGGGAGGATTCTTTGGGATATTGCACACTGTGGTGCTGACTGTTTCCCTTATCTGCTTTAGAATCAAATCATATAGCTTCTGAGGGTTGGCTTTTTCTTCCTTAAAGATTCTCTTATTTCTTTCTTTCCAAACATTCCAGATAATGAATCCTGGTGTGAAAGCCCAGGCCCGATTAAGTGCTTCATTCTCCGAAAAGCTCCTCCTCCAATTATTAAGGGTATTTGTGATGCTCCCTCTGTCCCTGTCTGATTGTTGGAAAATGTTGGAAAAGGAATTCCACAACCAGGTGGTGTAAGAGCAACAGTTGAGGATGTGCTCCATAGTCTCCTCTTGCTCTTCACAAAGCTAACATTTACAAGGCCACAAGGCACCCCTTTTTCTAATATTGTCCCACGTCAAAATTTTCTTATGGCGCACCAGCCACATAAAGAGCTTGATCTTCATCCATCCTTGGTGAGACCAGAGTTTCCTCGAAGATTTTTCTGGAACACAAGACTCCAGCCCCAGGAGAATATACTTTGCCTCTTTGAGATTAAAGGTACCTTTGTTGTTATTACCCCATCTCAATTGATCCTTCCCCTCTATGACCATGATCATCCTCTATTTTAATATGCTTCTCAGTGCATTTGATTTTGTTGTTATGAGGCTATTATTTCTACAATCAATGTTACTCCAGTTTCTCCACTTGTCTTGACTCTAAGGGATGTTCCAGAAATCTTTAACTTTGTTTAATCCTTGGGAATCTATTTCCTGTTTCAGACTTATGAAGTCCTCCTTTAACAACACCGGTTCTTGTTGCCAACTGTCCTCCCAAAAGAGTGCTTTCTCACCATCTCCAATTTCCCAGAAACTGTGTTGTTGCACTATGTTTCTATTCTCCCAAGCCCTGTTCTAGATGAGAGAGCCCCTTATATCTCCCGACATTCTGATGAGATCATTAGTGTGCCAAGAGCTGACATATTTTTCTTTCCAGACCTTTGCCCAAAGGGCTCTTGGCTCTTGCACCCATCACCACCAAAGCTTGGCTCCTAACACTTTTCTAAGAATCCCTTGATCATCAAAGCCTAGAACCCCATGGATTTTGGGTTTGCAGATTTTTTCCCAGGAAACCAGGGCCCATTTCTTCCTGGTTTCCTCCTTACCCCACAGAAAATATCTTTGAATATTTCTAATTTGTTCTAAGACTCCTTTGGGAGTTGGAAGGGTTGATAACATGAAAACTGGGATGGATTGAAGAACTTCCTTTGTCAGAACCAATCTGATAGCTAAGTTTAGGGCTCTGAAGGTCCATTTTTTAACTTTATCTTGCAACTTATTTAGCACAGGTTCCCAAATATTTTTAAGCATTGGTCTGTCTGTGAGAGGTACTCCCAAATATTTTGAGGGGAGGGAGTCCCTTTGGAAGCCAAGGATTCTTGAGATATTCCTTTGAATAGCAATGTTAGTATTGAAGAACAAAATGTTTGATTTTGTGAGATTAGCTTCCATACCTATAGCCTTTGCAAAAGCATTGAGGATTTTCTTGTAGGCAGCTACTTCCTTGACTGTGGGAATACCTTGCAACATGGTATCATCTACAAATTGTTGGTGAGTAAGTGTCTATCCATTCTCTGTTACTTGAAGACCCTTAATTTTTGCCCATGTTTTTAGCCTGCTTGATGGCCCTACCAAGTCCTTCCATCATGAGGATAAAGAGAAAGGGAGAGAGCGGGTCTCCCTGTCTAAGGCCTCTAGAGGGAAAGAAGATAACTGAGGGAGAGCCATTAACCAAGATAGAGAAGTTGGAAGTAGTTACCAAGGCCATTACCCATCTTACCCAATTGTGATCAAACCCAAAGGCTGTGAGTATCTTTTTGATATAACCCCCAATTGACCTTATCAAACGATTTCGCAATATCTAGTTGCATGATCATCCCAGCCTAATTTTTGCTTCTGAGAGAGTGAACCACCTCATGATCTTGAACAATGTTATCCAAAATTTGCCAGCCCTCCACGTAACCAGATTGTTCCTCAGACACTGGTTTAGGGAGGATGGGTTTGAGTCTGTTAGCCACTACTTTGGATATTATCTTGTAAACTACATTGCATAAAGCTATGGGTCTAAACTTATCTGCTGTTTGAGCCGAGTCCTGTTTGGGAATCAGGGAGATGAAGGAGGTATTTAGGGATTTCAGGATAGTTTTATTAACCCTAGAATCCTCCACAACATTTAAAATATCCAGTTTTACTATATCCCAACAAGCTTTGAAGAAATCCACATTAAAACCATCGGGGCCTGGTGCTTTGCCATTCTGCATATCTTTGAGTACTTCTCTAACCTCCTCTTCAGTAACTGGTCTGTTTAGGTTGATATTGTCCTCTCTAGACACTAGCTTAGGGATATATCTTGTAATTTCCTTTATTGAATCCTCCCTGTCTGGATTGTTCTCTCGTGAAATGTCTTGAAAATGCTGAACAAGCACCTTTTCAATTTCCTTATGAGTGTTTTGAGTCTCTCCCTTTTTATCCTTTATTTCCGAGATTCTGTTGAATGCCCTATTGGCCATGGTGGATCTATGAAAAAAGCTCGTATTGCGCTCTCCTTCTTTGAGCCATTGCACTCTGGATTTTTGTCTCTAGAATATTTCCTCTTGTTTACATAGTTTTTCCCATTCATGGTGTAGTACATAGTTTTTCGCATTCATGGTGCAGTTTTTCAGACTGTTCATTTATGTCATAGTTAAAGCCTTCTTGGATCAGCTCCTAGTTGAGTTCCTGAATTTTACTTTCCACTGATTTCTTATTCCCAAAAATGTTTGCAAAATCCTTCGTATTCCAGTCTTTGAGTTTACTCTTAATATGCTTTAGTCTTTTATGAAGGAGAAACATTTTTGATCCCTAGATCTGTAAGTCCTCAATCCACCATTCTTTGATGTTACTCAAGAAGTCCGGGTGGGCGAGCCAAATGTTTTCAAATCTGAAGGGTTTGTTCGTTGGAGAATCCAAGCCCATAATTTCCAATTGTATCGGCCAGTGATCCGAGCCACCAAAGGGAAGAATTCGTGTTGTAATTTCACTATTTTTAAGCATAAGCTCTTATGATACCAAGAACCTATCTAACTTGGAGGCCACTTGGGCTTCCCCTCCTCTCTTGTTGTTCCAAGTAAAAAGGCCATTCTCTGAGTCCGAGTCAACCAATTTCAAGTTCTCTATGAATGCTTGAAATGCTAATGAGTCTTTGTTTAGCACTCTGGTTCCTCCTTTATTTTCCAAAAGAGATTTATCATATTAAAATCCCCTCCCAAAATCTAGGGGATGCCATTTTTTCTGTTCCTGAGATCAGTGAGGGATTCTAGCAATCTGAGTTTATCCTCTAATATTTGAGGACCATAAACATTAGTGACTAGGAAGTTTTCAGAAACCCCTACTGGTTGAATGACTACTGACAAGTAGTTTCTGGATGCGTCTGCATCTAAAATTCTAACATTTTGAGGGTTCCATAGAGTGAGAATGCCCCCCGATGTGTTATCTGCTTTAACTTCTAAAAACTCAAATCTGTGAAGCCATTTTCTATGGATTTCTTTTATTTTCTGAATGGAGCTCTTCATTTCCTGAATGAAGATCATATCCGGCGTGTCTTGTTCCATTCTAAAACTGAGCATTCTTTGCTTTCTTTTACTACCCAGACCTCTTATATTCCAAGATGTAAACTTCATAATTAAAGATTTGTGAAGGAGTAACTAGTCAGGTCTTTCATGTTACCTGAATCGATCATCAGCTTCCCACACTCCATTAGAAGCTCCTTCTGCTTCTTTCTTCCTCGTTTCTTGCCTGCATTTGTGGTTGCTAAACCTGGATTAGCTTTCATTATTTTCACACCTCTGTGTTCCTACTCATCGTTGTTTCTTCCTTTAACTGCCCCCTTTTCCTGGATTTTCCATAGAAACAACTGCTGTATTCTATTGCATTCATCTTGAGGTAATGAATCTATCCCCGTCCTGGTTCCCTGTTGTAGAAATCCTTCCAGATCTAGGTTTTCCTTATCTAGTATTTCCTGTAGTTCATGATCCTCCAGATCTATTTCACTCTGGGCCATTTCCTAGTCCATTTCTAGCTCTACTTCATTCATCATGGTTTCTTCCTCATCATTAATATTTAGGACTGGAGTGTAGTTTTCCCCGTTCTCCTTCTCCTTAGGGTCTTTCTCCGTAGACTGGTTTTCATTTGGCATATCTTCCATCTCAACCAGAGCTTGGAATTTATTTTGATTGGCCTTTTGTCCTTCTTTATGTTGTTGCTTTGGTTCATTTTTTACTTTCTTTTCCTCTGCTTGAAACTTTCTGAAAGTTTTCAGTGTCCTTCTTTTCTTTTAGTTTACTTTTATCTTCTTCTTTACTGAGAGGGCAGTCTCTGATCAAGTATCCATGTTCGTGGCATTTACGGCATCTGAATGGAATATGCTCATAGTCCACCATTTGCACCCATTCCTCATCAAATACTTCCAAGATAACTTCATTCGGAAGAGCTCCTAAAAGGTCCATCTCCACACAAATCCTTGCATAGGAAGTATATTTACCCCTTCTGGTGGCTTCCAAGGCTTTGATAAAATGACCTAGTTTATTTCCTATAGCCACAAGTGATTCATTTTGCCAATAATCCAGGGGTAGCGAAAAAAGCCTTACCCAAACAGGAATTGAGGTAAAAGTTTCCCTCTCTGGAACAAAGTTCATCACCCAAGGCCGCATATAGAGGCCTACTGCTGCAAAAAAGTAGGGCCCTCCTTCGAATATTCTATCCTTGTCTTCGATGTTTGTAAACACCACTGTGAAGAAACCCTTTGACCCAAGGTGAAGATCGATGCTGCCCTTAGGTTTCCAGTGATATTTGATCTAGGTTTGCAAAGATTTTTCAGTGGGCCATACTCCCATGAATTTGCATATGATGGCGTAAGTTTCCATATGTTCCCTATGCTACTACAGTACCAAATTATTTAAAACTACTCTCAGAGTGATGTTCGCTCTGGGTCTACACGGTCCCTTTTGATTAACGTCCTCTTTTTTACCTCCCTGGTTTTTGTCTTCTTCTTCCTTGTCCTTTGTGTTGCTCTTTTCCTTTGACTTTTCCCCATCTGTCTCCTTCTCCTTACTTCTGCTTTCTTCTTCCCCTATACCTCTGACATTACTCAGATGGGACTTGTCTCTACTGGCCATTGCATCTTTGTAGGAGGGAGTGGAGCTCCCTCCTTTGTGGACTGCCATTAGGGTCAGAAACTGCGTGTCTTAGAGATCTGCGCGAATTTCCATCTCCCGCCTTCGCACTTCCTCAGTGCAGTATTTCAACCCCTTATTGTTATTCCTGTAATCACAAATTTATCATTTGCAATAGTGAGTTATCTTTTTTTGGTAGCTCCATATTCATTATATAAATGACTAATTTAGTAGTTTATATTCATTTAATTTACTTTCATTAATAATAACTATAAATGACAAATTTAGTCGTATATTCATTTTATTTATGTTCATCAATTAATAAATATAAAATAATAATTTAGTACTTCTACATTGATTTTATGTGTTCATTATCAATCAACATAAATTAATTAGTATGATTTTGCGATTAAATAAAAAAAAATGTCATACAATGCGCATGTTCATCCAATATGAAAACGCAAAGTTACAAATGGTAATTACAATACTTAACAATATCAAGTGCAACTATAAATAATTTCAACCACATGAATTATATTATATGAAATTTCAAGTATTACAATATAAGTTTCCAACCTAATATTGGTTGGACTACAATTTATACATGAAATGTTGTTTCATCACATCAAAAAAATATCATTGTGTTGCCAAGACATTGCAGGTGAATTCACCAACTCTGAAGACTTCACCATCAATATCTATATGTGTGTCTTATGTGGGATATTGGATCTAAAGGTCGCACTAGACCAGTTCTTTTATCTCTTTCTTTTTCCATTTGTCACTCCAATGTCATTGTTCTCCTCTTTCTTCAATTCCTGCTTCTTACCATCATTACTAAGTTCCTTTTCTCAAAACAAAACAAGTTATTATGTAGAATGTAAGACATGAAAGATGATGAATACTAGAATATAAACTAAAGTAGACTATAAAGGATTTATATGACATATACCTCAACATCAACAATGTCAAAGCCATTTTTCCCCATAATAGTAAGAAACTCAAACAAGTTTTTTTTTTAGTTGGGTGATAGTGTCCACTATGGGGCAAGATGACCTGTATAAACAAAGGAAATAAAATTCCACCATAGAAAATAATGGCTTAGTAACTTAATATTCAACCTTTAGGGAAACATTAGGCACAATCATGCCAAATAAGTTACATGTTAAAAAGCTAAAGTTGTAGATAACTTGTGAAAACAAATAATCTGAGGTGTGATGTCTAATCCTTATCATTTTATTTACAACAACATTTAATTCTAGAGAGCATGAACTTTTTCAAGTATATAAACAACATGTGCTCAAATAACAACATGAAAGTAAGCTTTTGTAATAGCCATGATTTTTTTTTAACATAAAATAGTTAAAAGGATTTCAATCAATATCGTGTAATACTAATTTCATATTCAAGCTTTGGTAGTTGTTTAAATGGACATGAGACCATCAATTTAATAGTTAAAATACAACACAATAAATAAAAAGTTCAAAATACAATCAAACAATAAAGAGGTGAAAGAATCATATCCAAGACATGCTCTGCATTGTCTCCCCTTCCTTTTTCCATTCACATTTCCTGTAACCTACCCACACTAGTGTCAAGTAATAATCAAATGATGGCATTGATATTTGTTTTTCTATCTTTTATATCTTTAAACTTTGAATTTGATCTGTTTCAGGAACATATTAATTCATATTAGAAATTTTCTTATCATTAGAGGGTATCAATCAAGTAGGACATCAGAAAAATTGACCTCAATGATGTCCTAAAACAATTTCTACAATATCAATATTTTTCTTCTTGTGATATCTTGGGTAGAAAAAGAACATATCTACAAAAGAAAAACCATGTATTAATTATGTTGAAACTTTGTATGTGGTTTATTCTTAGGAAACTTTTTAAGATGTTCCTTTGTCTTTACCAAAGCAGGTTGTAGCTTGGTTAAACTCTATATCCTTTCATTCAACATCAATTTTTGCAAGATAAATGTCACACATTATTCTTTCCTATTTCTCAACATGCTACATATGATCAATTGAAAGTCACATAAAACTAAGAGAAAACCCTTTTCTAACCAAAAGAAACAAACAAACAATGTCTCTAATAAAATTTCATGCCTCATAAATTACTTTGCCACGTGCTTAAGTTAAAGGTGAGATTCTTTGAATCATATTTAGGTAATAATTAATGGGATATTCGTATGCTTACCGTGATCTCAATTTGGTGTTAAAAGCAATATATAAATTGAGGATATTCTTAGTGAAGTTCAAGTATAATTCATAAAAATAGCTTCATTGCAAGGTAGTGGAAAGAGAAACATCTTCATAATTAGGTGAGACTAAAGAGCATTGAAACACTAAGGCACAACTTCGGAGCCGACATGTGTGGTATGCCAAATGCAAAAATAGTACAAATAATTCCTGTAATTATTATACTATAAGGTAGATTATTTATGACCTAATTGTTGTATAATGTATATATTTCATGTACACAAATCAACCTAATATAAGAATTCATAATCTATTATTTGAAAATCATTTCAGTGTTGCCACACTTTAAACAGAAACTAAGTTATGGAAATTTATTTTTCTTACTTTCCACTTCCCTAGCAAGTTTGTCATTAATATCATAACTTTTTCTTCATTTAATATGATGTGTAATTTTATGTTGAACCATGCTATCCACGTAAAGGGACATAAATTACAATATTTTAACCATAATAAACACCCTTATAGCTTTCAATGGAATTCTCTAGTAAGCCTGTAGTTAAATATCTGAAGCTAGAAGAGTGGAGTTCGGAAAATATCTCTCGAATCCTTGGAGTATTTGGTGATCTAGTCATTGGGACAAGCTTCTTTATCTAGGGTGTGACAACTATATTTTTGAACTGTATATCAGTGTTTGGGAGGAGATTCTGAAACCTGATCCCAATTCCCACTTTAAGTCACATTTTGCTAAATGTTTTATTAACTATCTAGGTAAAGTATAAAATACAATGATTATTTCACCTTGTGGTTATTTTGAGCAAGAAAATGTTTTAGGAATGCAAAACAAGACATTTATATGCAAATTTTAGTCACTTTTTTAGTAACTAATTATCATCTACCTTAGACCTTGGAAATCTCAGGTCAACCATCATAAAAATGGGAGCCTCATCAAGTGGATGACCTCTAAAATGTTGACTTGTGATTCTAGGAGTACCATTTTTGCTTCCTTTAACATCATCTATGGCAATGTATTCATGAGTAATAATGGAAACAACATAGGTAAATCAAACATGCACTATAGAGACAAAACATTGAATTTATCTAGATATATAGAACAACATTGAGAACTTGAGCCTGTAGGGTGTAGACAAAAAACTCTAGATCCCTTGGAACAGTGATAGAGCCTCCAACAACTGGTTTAACTAACAGCTGTGATGCAGAGGGAACTATTAATAGAAAATAAGAATACACAAGGTACTCCAAAATCTTACAATAACTTCATAATTTCTCTAACAACAAAGATGAATGATCTAGCTTCTCATTTTAAATACCTTAGTCATTTCATGTTTCCACTCCTTGTTGTGACATAATGGTATTGTCGATGATAAATGACTTGTTGCTTCAAAAGTAGTCAAAATAATTTTAATTGTACCATGAGCATATAAATAATTCACCATTGTTGTATTGCACATTTCTTTCAGTTGTAATATATAATTGTTGTCATGTCATCCACAAAATTCCCCGAGTAGAGACACTTTGAAGAAAGTGATGACTCAAACTTAGATGAGCTACAACTCTCATATGCATCAAGACTATCATGAAAATTTTTGGCAAGAAAAACCACCACACTCTTGGCTGCTACACTAAGCAATCCTTTATCATCATGATGTCAATTGGGTAATACCAAAATTGTCACAAGATTCACATAGAATAATTACATTGCAAACTCAACCTTATTCATATTATTTAATTCTAGAAGATCATATGACTTCCTTTTAACATTTTGGGCTTGAGATACCAACCTCTGATGCATCTGCATGTCTCCTAAGCCGACCAAGATGCATTCTTGAAATCCCTTTTATACCATGGTCACTTCTACTATGGCAACGTAGTCTTCTTCGTATATTAGAAAGATATTTATGTTCGATGGACTAATGAGAATAAGGTCCATTCCTCATAGACACTGGGTTCATTTACTGAACAACTGAAACTATGTTAGTGTCACTGCTAGCTTATGTACCTACTGTATTTGGTGCCAAATTTCTAGCTGCAGCTGCTTGTTCAACCTCTTTCTTTGCATCTGTGTTTGAATCACTAACAAGAGATTTTTGTAAAACTATTTCTTTGTACACCCTCCCTAAATCCTTCAGTATCTGCATCCATAGAACCAATTTTAGGCATCATTTCTATTGTGATTTTCAGTAGATGTGTTGAAAAGGATAAAAACAATCTAAACTTGAATGACATCTCAAAATTCTCATGTGTTTTGCTACCTCAATATTTTCTGATTTTTTCCAACCAACAAATCCATGAATTCAATTCCATATTTCATGTGTTCTCACAGAGTAGGACAAACGACCCTTATGAGAGGAGATGAGTGCTACGGTGAAAGATGATCAAATGCAACAACAATATGTTGGCCACTAACAAATCATAATGGTAAGAGGGGTAAACCAAATAGTTGCAACACAACCTCTATACCCTTTTTCTTAGCAAAACCCCCCATATGTATATGTGTTATGTAAATTATTCTCTAAGAGACGTGTACCATTCCTTATACAATTTGGAAAAATGATTCTATGTTTGAAGACAAATTTTTAGCAGAAATATCAACCCCCCCAGCTCAGATGTTTTCCTTGATTTTTCATGTCCATCCACTGAACTAACTATTTTATGTTCTAAATCAGTCTCCATGGGAGCAAGGAGAGAAGAGCTGACATATTCTTGCAGCAGGGAAGACACTTCATCACCAGATCCAAGTTTTGCAATATTATTTAAGATGTCAATCAATACATCCATGCGAAGGCCCCTCAAAGAAGCAGAATGTCACATAAGGTCATCCAAGGCAGATGATAAGAACCCAGGAGTGTCACCTACCAAAGCCAGTAAGTAGGTTTTTGATGTAAAAATTTTCACAAAACATCTTAGAGAACCATGATCATTAATAGCTTCAAGACCAATTTTATTAAAGCACAAAGCATACAAACATTTTGGTATACAAGGTAATGCATCTATAGAAGGGAGGAGACCAACCATGATGGCATCCAAAAAGCATTAAGTAGACCAATAGCATCTAGAACAAAATAGCAAGTTGGATCTTTGTTAATAAGATCACTCATGACTATAGTTGCAAGTGAAAATACCCCACCACCAAAGTCATTTTATCTTCTAAATATAGTACACAAGAAAAAATGGCAAAGAATTCTCTTCAGAAACATATAGGTAAAAAAACTGTCGGGGTAACATACATCACTCATACCCCCTTTCTTTCTAGACATAAATTCCAAGGATCCATGAGTTTGAAAACCCAAGACATCATCAACCTTAAATATTTTGTCCAAAAATGAGTAATAAGCAGCAAATCCATGGTGTGGACTTCCTGATTTTGTGAAAATAAATCTCATTGGATCGCCTTCATATATGAAAGTTGGTTGCACTCAAATAAAAACATTTCCAAATTGCTTTTGATATATAAGTAGGTTCTCCCCATCATAATTAAGGTTCCCTAGAGGTTTTCCCCAATTTTCTTCCAAAGCCTTAGCATAAGGTGTGAGCTATTGGTACTCTCTCACATTAATTTCGTATGCAATATTAATATTTGTGTTGTTGAACTTAACTTATTTTCCATGAATTATGTCTTCAATCAGTGCTTCAGAAGTATCAAGAAAACCTTCTACATTATATCCATTTGTCTTTAGTTCATGTAATACACTGGAAATTGAAGAGAATACATTGAGGTAGGTTGCAGTGCCAACATTTGCTTTGTCAGGTGGGAAGCTAAATAAATATACAACTATTTTCTTGTCCTCCTACAAACATGAAAATAATAATATATTTCATCAGTGAATTTTTTCATTATACCTAACTTCAATTATCTCAATTAGGTTGTAACATGCAAAAAAATTGAAATGACATTTTGACGTGATCACCTTTGTTATTTTATTTATATGAGCCCACTTGATATCCCTTCTACAAAGTTATTCAAAACACTTATTACATGCATGGGAGTTGCCTACATATCAATATAAGGAAGTTAGAAACAAATTTTTATGTTCACTTCACCTACAATGGCTCAAGAGAAAAATTGATCGTACATAAGTGTATGGTACCATGACCCCTATTTTTGTATTCTGACATCGATGTAATGATAATTTGAGTTTCACAACAAGGTTAACAATTTTAGACAGATTATATTGTTAACATATTATCTAATTGATGAACTTTCTGAAACAATGTTAAGAAAAACAATGAAACCTACCCATTCTTGCATCAACCTGAGAAAACAATCACTCCAAACCACCATCAAGCTCAAGAAGAGAAACCTGCCATGCAACCTGAATTGGATGCAATCCCAAAGTGTTGATAATCCATTCCTCTGTAGTCTGGAACACTAGTGGCAAGGCCACAATGTAGGGAACATCAATCTTGGACAAAGATTTGTATAGCATGAGGATGATCCTGTCTAACATGCCCACCCATAAGTGTAAACATAGTCAAGGAAATAAAAAAATATACAATAGATTTCTTTGTTATTGGATCATACAAGAAACGCTCTACAGGGGTGAAAAGGATTAATGCACCTAACCTCTAGCTTCCAATTCCATCACAACAGCCACATAGTGACTATCGTCACCAATAATAATATGGCTTCATTGCAAGGCGATAGCAATGACTGGTGCATTTAGGTTTTTGAGTTTCTAATTCGCATGTTTTCTAGTAACATACCAATTATAATACTCTTTAACATCATCATACATGTAAGGAGCCAAAGGGTACCATGTTTTTATGTCCAAATAAATGACTAGATCAACAAACTCCAATTGTGTTTTATTGAGAGAAGGCACATACAACCCAACAATCATCTTAAAGAAGTTTTCAATATTCTCTAGGGATCCACCTAACCAAAACTGAAAACTCATGATATAGGCTCTAGCATCTTGAGCCTTGTTGCTTGGAAAATACTTGAGGAATTTGGGTAGGGTCCTAACAAGCTTAATCATGCTTTAATCAACACCTGATGACTTATTATTTCTTTTAAACATTTGAAAGAAAGGACTTTCGAATTGGCCCAAATGATACATACTAAGCATGGTTACCATTTCCAATCCTCAAAGATAGAAAATGGCCTTGACTAATTGTGATCACACTTCAGCTACTCACACCTTTGCAAAGACAGATATCTATGGAGATCTTAACCAAAAGGACAGTACATTGAAATTCAATAATGATTCTCAAGGTAGCCATCCTACTAGTGATTAAGAGGCTACATCCTCTCATACTATGGACACTAAGAATGTATGTGATATTTGAGGCAAAGTCTTTCCTCATTGTAAGGGTGAAATGTCTTCTAGGTCCATTGATTCATTCAAGTGCTCTAGTAGAAAATAACATGACAATTGAAAAGATTTGCAAGTATATGATTTCAAATCCAATTATTTACTTGGTAGTTATTATTGTCTCGGAGGATATTATAATGGGTACAATCAAAGAGATGAGGAAGCACCTAAAAATGGTCTCCAAAAGGCACACCATGAAGGGTAAGAACTTCATCAATAATCCAACCATTTCCATTATCAAGCTTTAACTTTTGGTGGATACTTGTGATCTCTACACCAAACCCGAAAACATTTCTATTGAACTTGTACCAGATCTATCTTTGGTATATTATTCTTTGTAAATTCCCCA
The DNA here is from genome assembly GCA_031772625.1 of Pinus tabuliformis. Taxonomy (NCBI): domain Eukaryota; kingdom Viridiplantae; phylum Streptophyta; class Pinopsida; order Pinales; family Pinaceae; genus Pinus; species Pinus tabuliformis. The sequence continues at coordinate 3,299,836 of CM062815.1, read as the reverse complement.
TGTTGTGGTTCTGTAGTTCAGACAATGAGATTTCTCCATTATATGTTCGTCTAAGTGACCCCCGTCATATCCATGAGTGACTCAACCTGTCATTAGGAATTGTAAAAACAATATCAGTAGGTATGTATTTATGATCAACGAGTAATATTGAAGTAGTAAGAGTCACTTTCCGTGGGCTGTTGAGTTTCATTGATTATTAGATCAATGATGTAGCATGATCTTACCAAAACAAACCATCAACAAAACAATTTGAACTTTTTCTGAAACATCCTAAATATCATAATGATAACTTCACAGGGTAATGCCTCATGAATTTAGATACTCATGCTAAATGGTAATGCTTGTGAATGGACCTTACTCATGCTCGCTTCCTCAATGCCCAAAAAAATATCCAAAACCTTAATTTTGTAGATCCCCTGAATCTATCAGTGCTTCATCCTCTACTATTTTCATCTTCTACTCCAAACTCAGTGACCTATTCCTCCAGAGTTCCATGATTGTCCTATCTTACATATAAATTGTAGTTTCGTAGGAATCAAACAAGAAAGATATTTTAATCTTTGTTCAAAATACAAAACTATCTTGTCTCAAATTCATGCACATCCACTCTTTATTTTCAATTTTCTTTATTGGAATTCATGCAAATTAATCCTATTTCAATGATCCAATATTACTTATTCCATTTTCACAAGTGATAAAGGAAAATGTATGGTTGCTACGATGAGAAAATAACTCAATGTGTACCTTCATGGAACATTGTAGGAAACAAAGGACTGAAAATGGAACTTGAGTCTTCCTTTGTCATCTGTGTACTTTGCACCATGGCTAGCATCAAGGCCTCTACCTCTGTAAAGGAAGATGACCAAATATGGACTACCCATTGATGCTAAGGAAGGAGGTAAATCCACTATTTCCTCTATATCTTCCCACAGGAAGGAAAATTTGGTTTTATGTCCAAAGAGATTTGCATAGAAACCTAACATCCTTGCAGATAAGAATAAGTGACCCTATAAAACATAAATTCACTTGAGACCCATGTTCTGGTCTGTTATTTGCAACAACTCATGCAAATGTATCTAGGTGAGGCATAGATACTTGAAGAGGCATTTTACCTTCTAAGTAGCAAGAAAAAACATTAATCAGAAACTCCTCACGTGGAAGTGAGAATGGCTTCTGGAATGTTGAATTCATCTAAGGTGAGCACTCGTAAATTTGAATAGAATTGTTTATCATTCTCCTGATGTCCAGAGAAATAGGGTAATACATTGAACTATATGTATGCAAAGGAAAAGAAAATTATCTACTTGAGATTTAATAATGAAAGGTGAATACCTTTTTTCCAACTTCCTTTTCCATATTTGTTATGTACTGAGTAACCACATCAAGACCCTTTGTATTTGTCAGAAATATCCTAAGGTGCAGCATCGATTGGAAATCTTGTGCCAGTCTTCCCTGAAGTGGGATCCATAAATCAGCCAACTCATGTGAAGTAAATTTCATAAAATTTATCTTAGCATACCCTAAAAATGTAGCCTTAGCAAAAGGCCCTTCAAAGTCAAAGACTTCTACATCCATCATAGAAGGAGGCTCTTGTGTCGCATCATATTCAAATATTTCTGCATAATTATTTGGAGAATGAAAGTCAGAATGGAAATCATGAACAAAAGCATGGAGAAGCATATAATCTCAAGAACAAAATATCTGGATAGTTTTATGACATTTTACCATGCCATTGAGGATCTAGTGTCTATAGTTTGATTGAACTTGTTTGGGGTTTCCCATTACAAGTAAATACCACATATGGATCTAAATAACCAGTAGCATCTACAACAAAGAAATTATTTCCTTCAATTAGGGTGACTTTCAGTAGCCATCCATCTCCCTGTTCTTTAATTCCATGATCACTAGTTGTAATCAAGCCATGAATAAGTTTGAGAAACCAAAATGTTTTTTAACAATTGCCAATCTTACTTTTATCTAAATAAGATCTCTAGGAACTGAAATGGATCAGAGCACGAATGACATATTGTCTTACCCTTTTGGAACCGTGCATGCATGAAATGTGAAATCATCTTGAAAATATGCTCCACTTGGAGAAAAAAGTAACCCACATGTAATAACTTCTCCCAAAGAATTAGGTAAATCTAGCCCACCAAATTCCAATCCCTGCATCACACTAGGATTGGCCAGGAAGATGTGGAAAAGGAGATATGCCAAAGAAAATAATCTAAATACCAAGTTAAAAAACCCAATGTAACTAACAATAAGCTTCCATTCTGATTGGGAATCCATTTGAAAATCTAATCTTTGATGTTCTTTCTCAAAGGATAAAGATGAAACATCCAGTGGTGTAACATACTAAGAAAGAAACTTGGAAAACTATTGGTAGCTGTCCTTTAGTCCTTGTCTCACCCCACCTTCAATCATGCTTTTCATCATTGTACTTTGAATAAAATTCATTCTCCAGGAAATAGAAAGATGGGAGGATTCCTCTTTGGTTGGTACTTCTGGCCCTGGTGTGATGCAGAAAAGAAATTCACACCTAAATGAACTTCCATATGGAACATCTGGTGTACTTATACTTGCTAATACTGCAAAAACCTTCCCATCTTCTATGAGATAAGTTTGTTCTTCTGTAGCTTTGACGACCTTCACCAGTTTAGTTGCAGCTTTGGTGTATGTGACCACTCTTTTCATGGGTTCCCCCCTGCTTTTCTCCAAGGTCCTTCAACAAGGTTATTTGTCCCCTCTAGTTGCGCTAACTCATGCTTGAAATCACTGTTGGGCCCAAAGAGAATGGAATTTAGATTTCTAGGACTAGTAGCATAGGTTTGGTCTAAAAGAATTCCTCCTCACTAGGGGCTAGGAATTTCCTGTTCGCCTGAATCTGTGCTATCAAAGCCTTCTTCAAAAACCCATATGACTATTCTTCCTCTGAATTATCTTCACAATCATGGTAATTTTCTGACAATTCTGACTCATCCCTTTCAATCTGGTTGGTAGTTTCAGTAGTTTTGTTGGTAGTTTCTGTAATTTTGTTGGTATTTTCTGTATTTTTGTTTGTGAACATTGCAAAGAATCTTCATGCGAGGGATGGGGTATTCATTTTATCTTCTTGTACAGATGATGCTTCTTCTGATGCTCAAGATCCAAAGGAGGACAGTGAACTGTTGGAAATTCTTGTTGGTGTTTCCATTAGTTTTATTGATTCCCTTGTGCTAAGGCTTTATGCATTAACATATTTGGTCAACCCAGAATCTTGATTGAAAAATATGTTGTAATTCTCTCTACCATATAGAGATACGGTGAGAATAATATCTCCTGAATTGCAAACATCACTGGGTGTTAGCTTTTGAGTCCTAGTAACGAAGTATCTAACTAGGTAATTGAATGCATTCTTGAGTCTGACCCCTCACAATCAACTCTATTCTAAACTGGAATGAAAAGAGACAAATTAGGGTGAAGAGAAGAATGGATTCAAAAAAACCATTTTAAGTTCAAGAGTCACATCAAATCATGGGTGAATGATAGCCTTAGTCAAATTGCTGCAAGTGAAAATTATCTTAGTTTTTTACTTAAAGAGGTATAGAATGCATGGACATGAAAACCTAGAAAATTTTCTCTCCCTAATTCAATAGCCTATAAATTTGAAGAATGATACAAGACATGATGAAACTAATCCAAGTTCAATGACTAATAATGAAAACTCTTCAAATTTAGAAGCTAGTTTTTAAGCGAAACAAACAATAAAAGAGTGGATACAAAGACGTCAAATAGTAAAGTTAACTCGTAAATTATTTTTGCCTTGACTCCTGAAGAAGATAGCAACATGTATCAAGCCCAAGTTCTTAGTGAAGGTACCATTTATGATAGCGTTCATTCATTTTCTCATGTTCTTGGGGAGAGATACAGTATGAAATCAAATACATTAGATAATTATTTTACTAAATCTAAAGGTAGAACAATTGGACATCAAGGTGGAGATTTAGAGTTATATTCACGTAAAGATATTGGTTTATCTCTGCAAGAGATTTCCTTGGGTGGTGAAAGGGACGAGGAATTGATTGTTGAAGTTGGATTGGAAAGGGTACCTCAAGGATCAATCTGGATGTTAAAACATATGCTAAGGTTCAAAATTCAAGATAATAGGTATAGATTCCCCGAAGAGCTGAATTGTCTAAGAATTATGGTTGTTCTTTTTCTGAGGACATGGTTAATGTAGTAATAGATACATTTTCAGGACCACCTCAATAAGAAAAAGAGTGCAAACTCAGTGTGTTAGGTCCCTATACTACTAGTGTAACCCCTTATTGTTATTAGTAAAACCCCGTTATTATATTTTCGTTCCCATGTAGTCCTCATATTGTTATTATTGTTCACCATAGAAGCCCATCATTTTTATTATTGTGCCCTTACATTATTATTGTTATGTCAACTATAATTATATTATGACCCCTTAGACTCCTATATATAGAAAGGAGGTCTTGTCATTTGTATCATCCAAGAATTGTTCATTTGTGTAATGTAAAGGAGGTTGCCCCCTCAAAGAGGATTATTTCTAAGGCGTTCATCTATCTTTTCTATCTTTTTGTGAGCTGGTTTCATAACATTTGGTATGAGAGCTTTGGATTCTAGGGTTTCGCTGCTCCAAATGCTCATCTTGGAATTTTCACTATAACTTTTGTTATGTGACATTTCAAAAGCTAACAAAAAAAACCATTTGAGAAAACATCTTTCTGAACATCAGGTCCAAATTTCAGGTCTTGTCTCGCTATAGTTTTAGATATATGATTTGAGGAAGTTATGGTTTTTGTAGACTTTTGAATTACATCTTAAATAGGTGACCTTGGGAAAATTGTCATAACTTTCTCTCTGAGCATCCGATTGAAATTTAGTAAGAAGTTACAGAAAGAGGACAAAATTTAGTTTTCTATATATATGTTTCAGATCCAAAGGTTAGAAGAGTGACACATGGCACTTCATACAAGTTTGCTCTTTTGAAAAGGTATATAATTAGGTAATATTGGGAGATTGTGTATAACTCTTTCTTGGAGAATCCAATTTTGATTAGCTTGGTGGCATTGGAAAGTGGATGCAGTGGGCTACAGAAGGTCGCCATTTCATAATTGGAAGATCCAAAATTACAGAGTTACAGTCATTTCAAGATAGAGCTCCTAAGATCAAGAAAAGCCAATATGAGGAAGTTTGATGGCAAGGATCCGGTAAATTGGATACTATAGATGAAGTGATATTTTGATCTACATGAGGTGCAACTATTACAAAAGGTATGTATTGCATCTTCATATTTAGAACCAGGTCAATTTTTACGGTATAAAGGGCTTTTTCTCGTAAACCACTTGTTACGTGGTCAATTGTCATGGAGGAAATGATAGCACATTATGAGGATACAAAGAGAAACACCTTCTTTAGCAAATTGATAAATCTAAAAAAAAATTGTTCAATGGTAGAGCACATTGAGGACTTCCAAAAATTGAATATAATGGAAAAGGATATTTCAGAGAAACAGAGGATTGATGTCTCCATAGGGACATTAAAGGATAATATTCAACATGAGGTTCATCTTTGGGAACCTGATTCACTTGAGAAGGCATTTAGGTTGGCCAGAAAGGTGGAAAGAAAAATTATTGGCAACAAGGAATTCTACCTCTCACAACTATAAATATGGAAGTTTTATTTCTCATAGCCTTCCACAACCTACAAGGATGACACCACAACAATTGGAAGAAAAAAGAGAAAAAGGACTTTTTTAAAATTGTAATAACAAATGCATTAAAGGTCATAAGTGTGCTGAGAAGAAATTATTTTACATTGATTGTGAAGAGGAGGAAGAAAATGATCAAGAAACATTAAAAGAAGAGGATATACACCAGGAACCAACCCTAGAGAAAGAAGTAATGAATCCGACTGTATCTTGTAAATCATTGGCAAGAATTAACACTCCTCAGTCTCTCGAAATAAAAGGACATATCAAGAAGATAAAGGTTCAAGAAGTGAAAAGCACATAAAGAAAGAAGAAATGAATCTGACCATATCTTGTGTTGCATTGGCCGAAATTACCACTCCTCAAACTATCAAGATAGAAGGACAGATCAAGAAGAAAAATGTTCAAGAAGTGAAATATCACATCGAGCATCAACAACAAGTTATCCAAATTTTAAACAATAATGCCACTTTGGTGCAGAATTGAATGAAACAATAGGCAAATCAACATCGCAGTTAAAGAAGTTTTCATGTAGGAGATTGAGTATTTTTATTTCTACATCTCAAGCAAGCTATTTATGAGAAGGAAATGTTGGCAATACTACATGCACTTAAGAAATGATGACCTTACTTAATGGGAAGACACTTCAACGTAAAAATGGATCATGATAGTCTTAAATACTTTTTAGAATCAATATTATCTTTTGAAGAACAAAAAAAATGGGTCACAAATATGTTAGGTTATGAATTTGAAATCATCTACAAAAAAGGGAAGAAAAATGTTCTTACATATGCACTCTCGAGAAAGGATGAGGATGTGGAAGCATTGTTTTGTGCTATTTCTCTTATCCAACCAGATTGGATAAATGAAGCAAGGGATGAATGGAAAAAGGATGAAGACGTGTGGCCACTCATTCAAAAGTTGCAGAAGATCCCAATTCAAACAATATTTCCAAAACTTGACGAGGAAGGAAAAATCATATTAGAACCTGGAGCAGTCACAAAAACAAGAACCTGATAGCTACGAAATCGATCAATTTCAGAATATCTCATCAAGTGGAAGAACTTACCTGTTGAATATTCCACATGGGAGGAGAAGAATTTTGTACAGAAGCATCAAGAACTACTCAAGCGTTGAGGACAACACTTTTTGAAGGAGAGGGGCATGTTAGGTCCCTCTACTACTAGTGTAACCCCTTATTGTTATTAATACAACCCCCTTATTATATTATTGTGCCCATGTAGTCCCCATATTGTTATTATTGTGCCCTTACATTATTATTGTTATGTCAGCTATGATTATATTATGACCCCTTAGACTCCTATATATAGAAAGGAGGTCTTGTCATTTGTATCATCCAAGAATTGTTCATTTGTGTAATGTAAAGGAGGTTTCCCCCTCGAAGAGGCTTATTTCTAAGGCGTTCATCTATGCTTTCTATCTTTTTGTGAGTTGGTTTCATAACACAATGATGAATATTTTGTTACAATTGGAATGCGTGGTTCTGTATATGCTTCATATATTCTTGAAATGTAAAATGAGTATACAAGAAAAACCAAAAGTGAGTTGTGTGACTCCAAAAAGAAAGTGAAATTAATTCCAAAATTAAGCATGTATCATTCAATGTCAGTCCAAACAGTTTGGGGATAGTTACAGAGATTTGTACAACATTAGAAGGGTGGAAGATTAATGATACAAATACTTTGCACCTTTTTCTAGAATTTGACAAGGCCGAAAAAGATCATGTTTCTCAAGGTATTACTTGGTTTGTGTTTACCTTTCACTGCTTAAAATGTTGTTAGACCATTGTAACTTCCAATTATTTATTTTTAGTCATGTTGTTTTGCAATGACAACAAAAATTATACCAATTTGTAGCCTCATAATCCAAACCAAAAATCAGTTTGACAGATCACAAGAATAAGTATTCATGAAAAATACAAACCATGTCTGGCTTGTACATAGAGTTACATGCACCATAAAGTGACTTTGCAGTAGTACCAGCCACAACAAAGTCCTTTGGCAGCTCCCTGTGAACTAAACACAGTTAGCAAGATCTAGAAAAGGTATCCAAATCCAACATTCACTATTTTCTGAGTCAAGAGCATATATCTCTCAATAACACAAAGTAAGCTCCTACGTGTTTCCAAGAGATCCAAAAGTTACTTCATTTAACCCCCTGAATTTAATAAAAATAAATGAAAATGCTGAATCAAAGTCAACAATTCACAGATAAGGAAATAATTTCTTAAGAAGCATATCCAGGTTCCATTTGTAATTATCATGAAAGAAATTTACTTGGGGAATTGTACCTTTTCAAAGAAGAGTAAATTATATTCAAAGAAGCACCTATTTGGTCATGAGACTCATGAACTGTCTCAAACAAGGAAAGAAATTGTTTAAAAAGGTTTCATCATTTCTAGGATATATTCTACTGGAATCACTAATTTCTTTACAACTGGGAATGATATTTGTAATGGAGTAAAACATACGACCAATCACAGTGAATTCCGCTACACTGCCATAAGAATTCAATAGGAATCAATAGACATTCCCATGATAGCCCCCCTCCTACTCAATAAATAGTTTTGCATGCTCCATTAGACAACCCCTAGCTATAGATGTTACAATTAGAAGCACATTTGCAGTCATCAAGAAGGATCTTGATGAAATTTTCCCATGCAGATCAATATTTCAGCATAGAATGTTAGGGGAACCACTGGTGATGATAGATAGACCAATGTTAGAAGTTAGAACCCTCATGGCCAATCTGCTGCTTGCATACATATTTGCTCTTCCTTCAAGAGGTAAAAGGTCTTGGCTTCAAGTTTCCCTTGCTGATATATGATTGGAATGGTGAATATGTTGCTACTACTTGTGAGGAAGTCCGTGCATGTGTGTGTGTGTGTGTGTGTGTTTGAGTGTGGGTGGTGCTATTTGTATAATTGGCTCTAGACTAGTTCCTTATATTCTAGATAAGGAGAAAGATCCCATGTCTTGGTATTGCAACCATCATACTAGCTGGCATGGTGCAAGGTTTTGTTAAGAGCATGCCCCAAATGATCCCATTGGTATAAAACACCTTTAGCAATGGATGGCCCAATCTTTACCTAATGTTGAGAGGATCTTTGGAGGGACACCTTCAACATGTTTGAGTGGGAAGGGGACCATGTGGGAAGGAGTGAAATGACTCTCCACTCAGACGAACAACAAAATTGGAATGATTGCAAATGGATGCTCAGTGTGTCTAACTGAGTGTGGGGAAAAGAAGAATCATGCTTCCACAAGGTGGCACACTAGGTCAAAAATACAAATTCCTCTCCACTTGGACAAACAACAAACTTGGAATGATTGCAAATGTATGCTTGGTGTGTTTGACATAGTGTGTAGAAAGAAGAACCATGCTGCAACAAGGTGGTACACTTGGTCAAATAGACAAGGTGGAAATCATAGGATCCAGGCTAGGCTTGATCTATTTGTGGCATTAAACTTTAAATCTAACTTAAGAACATGCAATCCAACACTACTCATAATGCAATGACACAAATTAATAAAACCATAATGAGTAAGTGATGAAAATTAGGATCATTTTTCACCTCCAACAAGGAACACCTCAAACCATCAATACGTCTAGTGACATAACTATTGTCTTATTAGCCAACATTCCAAATGCAACTTCCACAAAGAGGAAATTTTAAATAAAACAAGAATTCAGAATATAAGAATCATGTAAAAACCATAGACTAGAGTGAAAATTCAATATTATTTTGTTTGTTTTTATCCTAGTTGCAGATGACATTTTCATATTGAATTTGCAATCGGTTATAGAAAGCTAAATGAGAGTGACACTAGTATGATAATTATAGAAAATTTCTAGTTATGATAATTATAACAATTTTCTTGGTGAAAATAATATGAAAGATGCAAATGACTAGACAAATGTTAAGCTATCAATGAATAGGAATGCAGAAAGTTTGGTGAGTAATATAAGCAACAGTGAGTCTGACAATTTTCAACATGGTCACATTAGGAATCTTGAGCATGGTTACCAAGTATCTGATGCCTTAGAAGGTAGGATTACTATTTTGGATCCTCAAAGACATAAAATGGGCTCGACTAACTGTGATAACACTTCAGCTAGTGACACATTTTCAAAGAGAGATATCTCTGGAGCTCTTCACCAAAAAGAAGATACATTGAAATTCAACAATGACTCTCAAGGTAGGCATCCTACTGGTGATGAAGAGGCTACGTCCTCTCATACTATGGGCACTAAGAATTTATGTGATATGTCAGGAAACGTTTCTCCCAATTGTAAGGCTGAATTATCTTACAGGTCCCTTGATTCATTCAAGTTCTCTAGTAGAAAAGAAAATGATAATTGGAAAGACTTGCAGACAGAGGCTTTCAAATCCAATTATTTACTTGGTAATGATTATTTCCTTAAAGGATATTGGAATTGTCTGAAAAATGATATAAGACATGATGAAAATACTCCAATTTCAATGACTAATACTGCAAACTCTTCCAATTTAGAAGTTAGTGTTTAAGCCAAACAACCATTAAAAGAGTGGATACAGAGACATCAACCAGTAAATTGAACTTAGAAATGTTTTTTTCCCTGAATCCTGGAGAAGATAGAAACATACATAAAGCTCAAGTTCTTAATGAATATTATGTTGATGATAGTGTTCATTCATTTGCTAATGTTCTTTGGGAGAGATGGAGTTTCAAATCCAATAAATTAGATAGTTATTTTATTGAAACTAAAGGTAGAACAATTGGTCATCAAGGTGGATATTTAGGGACATATTCAGGGAAAGATGTTGTTTACCTCTGTAAGAGATCTCATTGGGTGGTCAAAGGGATGAGGAACTAATTGTCAAATTTGGATCAGAAATGGCAACTCAAGAGTCAAAATGGTTGTTAAAGCACATGCCAAGGTTGGAAATTCAGGATCAGAGATATAGTTTCCCTGAAGACCCTGAATTGTTTAAGAATTATGGGTGTGTTTTTTCTGAGAAGGAAATGGTTAATTCAATAGTAGAAGAATTATCAGGACCACCTCAACAAGAAAAAGAGTGCAGACTCAGTGATGAATATTTTGTTACAATTGGAATGGGGGATTCGGTACAAGCTTCAAATATTCTTGAAATGTCAAATGAGTATACAAGAAAAAAAGAAAGTGAGTTGTGTGACTCCAAAAAATAAAGTGAAATTACGAGATCCCTCTTTGTCCTATGTTTATTTCATTAATGTATTTTTATCTCTTGTGGCATAGATGATGGTGGTATAATTTTCTCATTGGGTTCCGCAAAGGAAGTTCCAGGGATATCATTGGCATACTCTACAGTAATAGGCTTATCAACAACTTCCCCCCATAATAATTTTTCCACCACCATAGGAGCAACGTACCTAGAGGATTTCAGTCTAGACCTTGCAAACAGCTTCACCTTGGCCTCAAATTGTTCCAGTGCATAGGTATCCCCACTCTCCCATACTGATTTTTGCACCACGATTTGTAGAGTGCCGCTGGTTTTCTTGGGACTCTATCATATATGTTGTTAATTAGTAGTGAATTTCACAATATTGGTACCTTTTTTCAACTCATTGGCATCTTTATAGCATTGGACCCTTGATAATTTGGAGGTGCTCCTCCAACACAACTGTACCATTGTTGATTCTAGGAAAAGTAGAGGAAAGTTTCTAGAAACTACATGCCCTACTCCAAAAGGGAAAAAAATCAGAAAGAGAGAATTCCTTGCCATTAAAAAATAGTTTGGTAGGATAGCCATCACCAACTACAACTTCTATACTAGGTGTAAGCTTCTTTGTGAAAGAAATCACTGACTTCTTCTTACTAGGAATCCTTGGATCATAAGGTGTACTCCCATTTGTTTATCCATTCAAGTAACTCAATCCCTCTTTTCCTTGCCTGAATAGGGTGTTGTTCAACCTAGGCACTTTAGTTCCATGAAAAGAGTAAACATCTTGGTAGCTAGCAAAGGCTTTATCCATCTCAACAATAACAAACTAGTCTGTGAACTTAGAGCCCCCAGTTGAAAAAAGTAATTATTGCACTGCATCCCTTTGAATAGTCATAACAGACATGCCAGTTAATGATCACACCACAGTAATCACCACCGGGTAGTGGTTGTTGTATAGGAAAATGTTACATCGTAGCCCATGCAATTTATTTTGCAGTCTGGTTTTCGAAATGAACAAGTAGAGTCAAAGAGGAAGGATCATATCTGGTTCCTTTAGACTACAAGATGGATTTATTGAAGATGGACAACCACAAGCATAGATTTCACATGTGATGATAGACTCGAAAAATGTAAACTTTGAAACGGGAACTATAAACTCAAAATGTGAACTCTAGCGAAAAAACCCTAAAAAAACATGAAAACGGTGCTAAAAACGAAAAGTGTTGATGTTGGAAAAACACTCTTTTTTTTCTAGGGTATATTTCAACATGTTTTAAAAATGATGCTGGAATAACACTTTTTTTTCTAGGGTAAATTTTCAAAATTTTGAAATAATGACATAAAAGATTTTTTGATGACTCTGAAAAACATCAAAATTTCAAAAGAATAATGAAAACATAAAATTAAAAGTAATAACAAAAACGAAAACAATGAAAAAAACAAAAAAAAAGAGTTAAGAAATAATAACAAAACATATCTATATATATATATATATATATATATATATATATATATATATATATATATATATATATAATAAAGGAAGAAAAAATCAATCATAGAAATGTTTAAAAAAAAATCAAAATTAACCTATAAAAGATAAGAATTAAGAAATTAAAAAAATTTAAAAAAATTTAAAGAAATAAATAATAAGAAAAACATATTTTCAAAAAAAAATGTAAAAAACTAAATTTATCTCGTAAACCATAAAAAAATTGGAAAAAAAAAAACCTATAAAATTAAGTAAAAATAGAAAATAATTAAAAAACATTAACAAAAAAAAAAATTAAAAATGGACTGGATTAAAAAAATTAGAAAAAAAAGACCCGAATTTTTTTTAAAAATACTAAAATTAAGATTAAAAGCATTTAAAAAAACCTAAAAAAACAAAAATATACTGAAATTAAAAGAAAAGAAAAACCAAAAAAAAAATTGAAATTTGAAAAAATATATATGTTTTCTCGTTAAAAAAAAAAAAGCATTTAAAATTTTAAGTCACGGGCAGCCATAGGCCGATTCTGGGAATTGGTCTGCCTCTGATTAGGGTTGCGCCCCCACGAGCAGCTGACGGGTAGCATAAATATATTTCTTTCTAAATAAAAAATATAGATTTAAAAAAAACATGTTATTTTCTTTTAAATCAAAAATATATTTGTTTTCTTTTAAATTTTAAATGTTTTTTTTAATCATATATATATATATATATATATATATATATATATATATATCTTAAATGTTTTTTTTTTTTTTTTTTAAATTTGAAAATATATATGAATTTTTAAATTTTAATTGTGTTTTTTTTTTTTTGTTCATTTTTAATTTGAGGTTTTTTTTGTTTTTTTTAGTTTTAAATGTTCCTAATCTTAATTTTAGTAGCTTTTTAATTTTTTTTGGTAATTTTCTATTTTTTTAATTATTTTTTTTTCTAGTTTTCTGTTAATGATTTTTTAAAATTTTCTATTTTTACTTAATTTTATAGTTTTTTTATTTTTTTTTTCCAAAATTTTTTATGGATTACGAGATTATTTTTTTTTAACATTTTTTAATGTTATTTTTGTCTTCTATATATATATATATATATATATATATATATATATATATAGATATATATATATATATTTATATTTTCTTTTTTAAGTAATCAACGTTAAAAAAAAAGAAAAATAAGACAACTAGAAAATTTGTTAAGTAATCATGATTTCAAAAAAAATTGGACAAAAAAAATTAGTGTCAAAAATGTAACATTTAAAAAAATATCCACACTTAATACATTAAAAAATTGAAACTATAAAAAATAAGCCCTCTAAAGAGAAGGTCGATGTTGCATCAACACATTTCAAAATTAGCATGAAAATCACTAACATTTAAAAACATATATTTATATTTCATACATAAGAAAATTTGAAGTGTCAAAAATATGCTTCGAAAAAAAAGAAGTGTATTCTCCACCACCACTTTTCAAAATCGGTTGACTTTTTTTCTACCTCAATGAAATGGGTAATTGTATGAGTTCTCGTTTCAAAGTTTACATTGTTCTCGTAATAATAAGTAGAGAATGAAACACAACAACAAGGTTTACCAATCGTAGTGGAGATGTTGTTGACTATTTGCCAGCTAGCAATGGTAGATAAAGTCCTTTGCATCCCACTAGGATCTGGAAATTCAGTTGGGTCTACTCTCCTTGGATGCCCACATTGATAATCAAGCTTAAGTATACCATTTGTCTTCCAATTCAAAGGAGGAAATAAAGTGGTTCACTTAAAATTTGGAGGGATTTTTCAAACCTAAAGTTTGAAAGAAGATTCATACTTACTTGGATCGATGATGGGTGGAAGAATAGTGTCATTTCTACAACAATATTTTATCTTTTTGAAAACTGGGTTATTATCCATGCATTCATTAAGGTCCAAAATTGTTCGTACCTTCTCACAAACTCCTCACAATGAGAAATCCATGTCTTGGTAGAATGCGCCTGCAACTCCATTGATGTAGTCACTCTGACATTGTTCTAGTGTCTATACACCCTTCATGGGTTGAATAAATTCTTCCCTCTGTTATTCATAGGAAAATTTCCAGAAGTCGAAATGGCCAATAGGATTCTCATTAGAAATTTTTATGTGTGCCCAATATTTTCTTTCAAAGGCATGTGCAACATTGTAACTAATGGTGAGATCTCCTTCCTATCGAGGCATAAATTTTGTTTCATTGAAAACAATTACAAACTTAGGATCCTTTTTGTAGCAAACCTCCACAAATCTCTTTGTAAGAGAAGGCTTGGGGTATGTGTATCCTTCATTAGCGAGGCTAATTTTGTTAGGCAGAAGAATGCTCTTTTCTCCAACTCCAAATTCACGGCCTTTCATCACAAGTTGGACAAAAACGATCCACTATTTAAATAACAGACATAAAACCCTTGGAAAATGTACTTCATTTGATTTCAAGTTGTCCAAACATAGCTCAACATAGATGCTACTAGAATCAGACTTTCAAAGCCGTTGAGTGTTTTTAGTATATTAATTGATGCTTGTATAATTAATATAATTTCAACATACTTATAAAAAGAGGTATACAAATGACATGGAGGAATTACTTAAATGTTGAAAAATAATCTTAAACCTTATTTTCTGAAGTCATGTAAAAGAAACCTTAGTTTGTGAATCAGAAAATTTCTCCGAGTCAAACCTTTAAAAATAGTATGGCTTAGTTTGTGAATTAGAAAATTTCTCCAAGTCAAACCTTTAAAAATAGTATGGCTAGCATTCAATCTAAAATAAACATTTTCAGAGGCCATTGGATCTAATGTTTTGTGATCTATAAATTCAAAATTTGTTGAACATTTGGAGGATAGAGATTTAAGAAATGGGTAAGTCTAAAAACCTGGATGATGATGAATATGATTGTTGTAATGAGGAGTAAGATACACACATCATAGACATTTCTGGGTAATTATAAAGGCATTGTAATTGGATGGTAAGCACTTTTTTTCCTTTTCACACTAGGCATTGTATCTTCCCTTCTTGGCAACTCCATTTCCATTTTCTGTTTGAGGATGCACATTGACCGTGCCTTAATAGTGCTATGAGAAGGACTGGTTTGGGTCTTCTTGATATGCTCACATCACCTCTCTTGTTCAGTTACCCCAAACAAATCTCATCACTTCATCATCATTTCCTAATTCGAACTATCTATTTGACATTGTAACATGGAGGAGGATACAACCTTGTGACTTTCCAATATGTTCACACACAACCATATCCTTTGAAAGCTCTAAAATAAATTCCATGTATTTAATACTCTCTCCAATATCACGTGTAAGTGAATGAACAATCAAATCAATAGCATGATGCACCTCAGCTATTTTCACCTTATTATGATTGGTGTCCTTTATCAGGCTACAAATTAATGCTAGCATTTTGTTCCTAATCAATGGCTTATTACATCCTAGAAGGCAAACTAAAATACGAATGTAACCTTCTGATCCTATCCATTTTTTATGCTTTTCTTTCTCCTCACTTAACTGTAGTAATTCATTAAGAGCATACAACACAGCCTTTTCCTCATCACAATCCACATTAGGTTCCAATGAAGCTATTATGACCATTGTATTTCTATCCTTCCACTCTTCTATATACCTTCGGAGTAAAATATTTAGTATGAGCTCTTTATTGATTAGCACCTTATTATTTATGGGACAAGTAGTGTGCCCATCTCCAAACCATATTTCAATATAACTTCTATCAAATGTTTGACAAGAAGAAATCTCAACAAGATCTTCCATTACCTCTCGAGAAATTGGAGAGTAAAAGGATTGTAAGGGAGGGACTGAATGACTTCCCAAAAATAGCATTTTCTCGTAATATATCTTATCCCTCTCTTTGGAAGAAGCCTCCACATCTACACAACAAAGAAATGCAATGACTTCTTCCATTTTCAAAGCCTCTACTTCGTTTTTATTCTCAATATGGTATCTCCCATATCCCTTTTAAACTCTTCATATTTGTGTTTCAAATTTGATGTATAAGTGGAGACTCCCACTACTTTGGCAATCTGAAAAAGTAATTTATTTTCATAAACACTATCAGCATCCCTTTCTTTGATCCCATATTAAATTTTATCAGCTATCCAATGCACCATATAGAGAGAGTTAATTGAATAGAATTAAAGGAATTTTAATGACGCGCAAAAGACCAAGCAGTCTAAGGGACCTAGAGCTCCAAACAAAAAAAATAACATTTTTAAGTTTCTATCTATTACAACCCTCTTGCCATGAATCTTGATCAAGTATTTCATAGTTTTGTGAAACCATGCTTCCTTAAATAGCTTGTGCAAACTATCCACTTTCGGATTTCTTTCAAACTGATTATTGAATGCAAAGAAATATTTTTTAAGGTAGCTAAAAACGTTAAATAAATCAAAAAATATGTGAAGAATGAAAATAGTCACCAAAAAGGAAGTTAAGTTATTTGATGGAGGAAAAAAATTAAAATTACTTGAAAATTTAAAAACTATAAAGATTTTGGTAGGTAGTGATGATCCAAAGAGGGTTTTTACCAGACATGGAAATATAAGAGAATTTAGCAGGTGGGTGTGTGTAATCATTTTTTAGATTTCGTCAAACAATCTCGAAATATATGATTAATAATTAATGGGTTAGAGGAATAAATGAAGAAAAAACCTTGGAAGCATGATAAGAACAAAGATGGGCCAATAAGGGTGCATTTTCTTCTAAGGTACCAAGGAGACTCTAATGTCAACATGTATGATAAAACAAATGAAGAATGGGAACCATGATGCTTTTTCTTCTTGGCCACTGAACACATATGCATAGAGAAAGAGGCAAGGGAGGGATGGAAGATATGTTGTAGCATGCAATCAACACTCAAAGCAATAAGTTGGGTAGATTTGAATCCCATGTAATGCATTATGATGTCTATAGATGATGTTATTTCTTACGTTGAGAATAAAAGCTGCATCCATGCCCAACAACGAAAAATAATGAATTAGGTAATCTCATTTTTAAATTTCAAGGATTATCATAAGGTTTAAGAGGAATTGAATGTTCTATGGCAACATTTGTAGGAACTGAAGGTTGTGTGGCAAAAATGGAAGAAATTGAAGATTGTTTTATCCTACAAAAGCATATAAGCGGTTAAAGAATTAAGTTTCTAGGTTGGGCATATTGCAGCAGGTTGGTGTTTCACTCTCTATCTAGGGATGCACACAAGAAAATCCATGAGACACTTATAAATAGGACTGAATAAGAGCATTTTCTTATGTGTTATAAAAAATTTTCTTCAATTGGCCTCTAACATTCCATAAATATAAAATCCAACATTTTTCAGAGTACCTCGACTATTCATGGTAGATAAAAGGGTCATCTATTACCAAAATATACAATTTGTATGTTGTGGTATCAATAAATTAGCGCTATATGAGTGAAACGCTCTCCAAATAGTCTTCTCCTGTCTCTTCCCGCTTCGTGTCCTCCTAGTCATGCTTCCAAAATCGTAGGTAGTGCCAACATGAAAAATCAAGCCAAGGGCTCAACGATCAAAAGCTTCAAAATTTTAGACTCGTGGATATAAAACAGGTCATGGCTTTCACTGTTTTTGTGGATTTGGTTCTGTTAAGGCTCCTCCTATGAATTTTCTCTCTATTTTTTTGTTGACAGAATGTTCGCTGCTTGTTTTTCACTAATCTTCCTTGGCCATACCCTCTATTTTGTTGTTAACCTAATGTTATCTACTTGGTTTTCCTGTCAATCATCCTTGCCCATACCCTGCAAATCCTTCTTCGCCATACCCTCTTAAATCTTAAATTTAGTTAGTGGGAAAATGAAATTCCAAATGAAAAGCCCCAAACAATTTACCATAATATAAAAAAATTATTATTCAAATATAATAAATATTTTAATTTTTTAAAAAGTTATCCAATAAACATTTATCTAAAAGAAAGGTGGTTGAATTTGCAAGCTATTTTGTTTTTTTATCTTTTCATGTTTGCACCTTATGAAATATTTGATTCCTCCATCTTCTTGCTTTGTAGATCCAGAGTTAAGATGGATCTAGATCGGTTTAATTATTAATTATAGTTATAGTTATCATTTTTGTTTATTTATTTTTTATGTAGTCAAAATGTTAAAGATGACATCACAACATCTATACCATGGGAGAGGAATTGAATAGTTATGGAGAAAGCCTATAGGGCCATGGAAAAATTACAAACGAAGAAATGGGTGTGGAGTTTATGAGTAGGGCTAGGCATATTTTTTACG
The DNA here is from genome assembly GCA_031772625.1 of Pinus tabuliformis. Lineage (NCBI taxonomy): Eukaryota > Viridiplantae > Streptophyta > Pinopsida > Pinales > Pinaceae > Pinus > Pinus tabuliformis. The sequence goes on along the minus strand of CM062815.1, from coordinate 3,281,134 downwards.
AAGAGTGAACGGGCTCTGGACAATGACAGGATCTCATATCCTTGTCAAAATGCAAAATAAGATTAAATGATGACCATGAGATTTTTATTTGCATGATGTATATTTTTTAAGTATAAATATCATTATTGTGATAACCCTTTGAAGGCACACAAAGACTCATCAAATATATTTTTCTAGATGAGATGTTGGTTTCGTATTATCAGTCCCACATGAAGGAGGAGGAATTGGTTGATTATGCATTGGAGAAGGGTTTTTTCACAAAATTCGAGCTAGTGCAAGGATTTTATCCATTTGCATTTAGAAGTTAGATCGAAAGGTCACCACACCTCGGATTTTAGGCCTACATGGTCTTTATAAAGAAAAGTTAATAATTTGGCACGAAAGTCATTTATTGATTCAGAGGCCCTAACCCCTGCTCCAATTGTGCACTGTTCAGGTCCTCTAATTTTAGCCAGCCTAGAGCCCGAGGCAATTTGTGAGGGGATGAAAAACTCTTCTTGGGTTTGTATAGCTTTAACTCTGGTTTCCCTTTCATCCTAGAGATTAGAGAAAGACATGGAATGTATTATGACTTTCTTAGGGTTTTCATAAGTTTTAGAAGTTACAACCTTCTCTCGTTTTTTTTTTTGATTGTCCATCTCAAGTTCCATTGGCCTTTCCCTCCTTGGATGATTTGGTGAAGAAGAGACCTGCCCCAACGGTGAAGGAAGGTCAAACTGATGTTTAGAATATCTATATCCATTTGCAGTGTCAAAATTTCAAGACAAAAGGGTATTTAGAATTTTAACACTGTAAATGGATTCAAAGACCCCTTTGTCTCTAAATTTGAACACTGCAGATGGATTTAGACACCCCTGTAGTGAATTGAAATACTTTCGTATCAAAATTACAATTTTTCATTTCCAGAGTTACACAATTAAAAATTACTAACATAAATGATTAATTCATATACTTGTTGTACTTGTTATTTGGTCATATTTTTATTCTTGGACTATAGTAATCATTTACGTTAATTATTATTAATTTTTTCATTTATTATCTAGTCATATATTTTATTCCTCGAATAATTAGTCATTTTAGTTAGTCACTTTTAGAGTGGTCACTTATTATCTAGTCATAGATTTTGTCCCTAAACTAAATTAGTTATTAAAGTCAGAATTTTTTAGTTCAGTCACTTAAAATTGCTAAATTTTAGTAGTAATTCACTTGAAATAATTGTCGTGACTAACATTTTTAGTCACCTAGTCACTAATTTCATCATTTTCTACTAGTGAATATAAATTAGAAAGACCTATAAATTTTTGGAGCTTTGTTAAAGTAATTGGGGTCGTCCAGTCCTGAATATCTTGTATCATGGTTGGGTTCACATAAACACCCTGTTCATAAATGATGTACCCCAAATATTGAACATGAGTCATATCAAAAGTGCATTCCTCCAAATTGGCACACAATTTGTGTTGTGGCAAGGTTTGGAGGACCTGTAGAATAGGGTGTATGTGCTCTCACCAACTCTAGATGAAGATATGGCTTTTATCTAGGTAAGCTACCGTGAATAAGTCAGTGAAGGGCCGTAAGGTGTCATCCATCATCCGCATGAAGGTTACAGGGGCATTCATCAACCCGAAAGGCATGACCAACCATTCAAAAAGGTCCTCCTTGGATTTGGAGGAAGTCTCCCACACATCGGATGGTTCGGTTGGTACCTGGTGATAACTGGACTTCAAGTCAATCTTGCTAAAATATTTCCCACCCTTGAGTTGTTCCAAAAGGCCATCAATCAATGGGATTGTATACATATTCTTGAGAGTGATCTTATTGACTGCTCCATAGTCAATACAATGCATTAATTTTTTTTTATTCTTTTGTACCAAGATGATTGGATTCCCACAGGTGATGAGCTTAGCTTGAGGCACCCTTTCTACAATAGCTCTTGGATTTTCCTCTTGATTTCATCATTCTCTAGAATAAAACATTAATAGATTGGTCCAATAGATAGTGGTGTGCCTGAGGTTAGATCGATACAGTGATTGACCTGACAGTGTAGGGGTACTCCTCTGGGTGAGGTGAAGATGTGATGTAGGAGCATCTAGACATAGCCATCAATGTGATGGTGTGTTCAAATCTTGTGGCTAATGAGGATTTGGAGGAAAAGTTTGTTACTTAATTTTTATTAATTGCAAATTATGTAAGAAGTTATTTGTTGCAAATGTTGAGAAGAAAAGGGAATAAGTGGCAAGTTGATCCTCCCTGCGTGGAGATCAAGCCAAGTAGTTTAGATTATTCAATTAGGATAGGATTTGATTTCTAAATATATGGTAAATTCCTTCATTTTCTGAAGGAGATTGTTAGAGAGGACATAAATGTATTCCCCTTTCTTTTCTGGAGGGATGATTCGAGAGAGGACGAGAGGGTGTAGAGAGCAAGAGTGAGGGAAATGTAATGTAAATTAGGCCATCAAGAGCCCATGGAAAACTATGTTTTCTCTGCATATCCTTTTAATTACAGAAACAATTGTGTACTTAGTTATCTGTGTTGAAATTCACAGGTTTTTGTTCACCCATAATTAATTAAGATTGTAATAGCGAAAGCCTTTGTTAAATAGTTTTATTTTTAGTTTCTTGTTTATAAAGTGGGCATTTCACCTGATTACAGTTCTTAAAGAAGAATCATATGGATGGTTTTGGAACATCCAGATTCCTAGAAGAAACTTCATAAATGAAATTGTAGACTAAGCCGAGAACCCTGGGATTGACAAGAATCCAGAGAAGTCTAGCAAAGGCATGAGGTTTTAGTGAAGCATTGTGTTTTCTCAAAGGTAGGTGCTTTTTGTCTCGGTGCTATGATTTTTTTTAGGACATTGTGTTATTCATGGTGGATGGGCTCTATACATAAATGGGGTTATCAGTTGAAGCATTGCACATTACCTCCAAATATCCCATTTCACATTGAGCCTAAACCTTTCATCGCAGATTACCGTTTAGTCCGAGTCTTTATCGCATATCAGTAAGGGGATGAGATTGCGATGAGCCGAAATTGTGATCTGAGATTGTGATTAGCTGAAACTGCGATGACCCAATGATTTGTGATGCGATATGGAGATATGATGCGATATGGAAATGCGATGCGATGTGCGATGCGATATGGAAATGTGATGAAATGTGCGATGTGATATGGATTTGCAATGTGATAAGTAATCACATAGTTAGTGTTGATTATCGTATTGATGAAGAATTGTGAAAGGCACATGCGAATGAGCATCGGACCTTGTAAAGTGGTCATATCAAGAGGTGAAGGGCAGAGGTGTTAGCTGAAAGCACTAAGTCCAAAAGGTGTGTAAGGTTTAATTTTAGATTTAGTTTCTAGAGTGGGTTTTAAGTAAAATTCAGAAAGAAGTCTGATTGCAACAAAAAAACGGAATAAAGACTAGAGTTTGGAGAGGTTTCCCAAGCGTATGTTTTTAGAGATAAGGCAATTGTTTATGGAGATTTATGATTACAAAGGTATGAAAGTTTATAGCAGTTGAATGAATGGAAAAGTTTGGCACAAGACTACAACAGTAAGACTGTAGGAAGAACTTTTGGAAGTTCTTAGAGATTGTAGTAGAACCTCGTTCAGGCTGAGGCTTGGAATAGACAGGGATAGAGAAGTCCCTAAGAGAAGTGAGTGTAGCAACCAGAGAGAGTGCAAGATTTCTTAGTGCAAGTTCTAAGGAAAAGAGGACATGAAACCAGGAAGAGGAGAAGCTTGGTGAGAAAATCAACTCAGAAGGAAGTTGATTGGTTGCAGGTGTAGAAGCTCACACAGAAGAGAAGATGGCTATCAAAAGTCATATGGAAGGTTCAAAATAAGGCTACAAGATGAAGGAAAAGGGTGCTAAAACAACCCACAGGAAACAGACGAGTCAAGTGGAGCTTGACAAGGAGATGGTTGAGATAAGAGAAGAACTTGATGTGTTAAAAATGTTGTTCGAGCAAAAACAAAGACTAGGTTGGGTATTAAAGAAGAAGCCAGTAAAGTGGCATAAGTTACAAAAAATGATACAGTAGAGGCAAGTAAAGTGGCTGGTGGAAAAACTGAGAGAAGCATATTCAGAAATGCAAGTTTCCATTTGTGAACTAGAACAGGGTGAAATTTTGGGTGAAGAGGATAATGGGGGATCAATTGAAGATCTCATGGACTACTGGAATAGTTCAGAACATTTTGAAGATATTTTGGAAAGGGAAGTAGATGAGGCTATGAAGCCTTGTGTTTTCAAAACCTCATGGTTCGTGTGTGTTTTCAGGATGTGCAAAAGATGATGGACAGTCTGGTGAAACTGTCACAAAGATGAATAAAGCTCTTGAGGCGAAGGATGATGGAGAATGGCTTTTAGAGGAGGAAGGTGTTGAATTATTGCATCATAAAGAACTCATATATGAATTTCTGTTCGGTGTAAGACAGCTAGTTGAAGTTGTTATGGACGAGAAGCATAATGAAAATTCCATAGTGGTATTCCAAGGAGGTAAACAAATGAATTTGTTTAATGAAATTGATGAAAGAATTTTGCAATGTGATGGTACAAAAAATAGGGTAACTCAGGAGGATTGCCAAAAAAAGAATGAAGCTCAGAATGAAGGTTGTGATGAAATGCTCGAACGATTTCACATGGAAATAGACTTATTTGAAAGATTGCTCAAGGAACCTGAAGGAGACATGAAGCTTTCAGAACCTGATAAAGAAGAGATCACGCTTACCATGCATGATAAGGATGAAAAGTCTCTAACATTTATAGAGCTAAGTAAATGTTTTGATTCTTCAATTAATAATGTGGTTGTAGGTACAAAAGACAACATTAATAAATATGATGTTGAAATGAGAGAAATTAAGCAGAGATTCTTTGATGATGAGATGAAATATCAGCAGCAGCAAGAAAGTTATGTCCTTAGAGACATGAAGGAAATAGAAGTATTAATCCAACAGGATGAAGATGGAAGAAACCAGCAATTTAAAATAGATTATTAACAACATGAGAGTAAATTTGAGGAAGGCATAAGATTGTGGGAGTATAGCAATTTGCAGTAGAATGAAGAGTGAGATATTAGTCTGGTATTAATGAGAGTAGAATTAAATATATTAATGGAGTGGCTACAAAGAAAGACAAATGAATACTGAAGATACAGATGGAGAATGAAGAAATGGGTCAAGTGGAAGTTATTGCAATAGAACTGGAATGGCAAGTTGATACACGAGTTCAGAGAACTTGAACAAATTGATATTGATTTGTTAGAGAAGGAGAGACTCAAAGGAATGGAGTCACAACAAAGAGGATCTGCTAAAATCCAAGAGGTCTATGATGGGAGATTGGTTCTTGAAGCATCAAAAGAGGGCGAAAGGTCTTGTATTTTACAAACTGATAACTATTGTGTGCTTGCAGGTCATGTAAACTTGGGGGAAAATAGGCAGTTATTGGAAACTATCATGTCAATAGGTGAAAAGATGACTGGTTGTGGTCATGTAGGTAGTTTAGATAAGAGATATGGAAGACATTCTTATGAAATTATCATGGAATCGGGAAGGAAAATGACTATCTATAGTCATATGAAGAATAGAGAGAAAAGTTACAGTCAAGTGAAGGAATATGTTTAGTCAGATGACATCCAAAGGATAAGTCAAAAGGAGGATGGAAAAGGAATTATTGAGATCAATGAAATGTTTGGAGAAGAGGAGATCCATTCATATGAATATGGGACAAAGAGTTTTCTCATGAAAACTGATGAAGCTAAAACAAAACTAATGAAGAATCTTATGGTGTATTCAGGAAGTGAAAGTCAACTGGAAGAATTGATGATGAAATTATTTGAGGAGACCTTGGTGTCTCATAGTTTTGAACTTAATATTTTGTGTGTAAATGTAGGATACACTAAAGAAGCCAACTACTTAATGTTGTCATAGGGAAAAAAAAGAGCAAAGATATGGTTTCTCAGAAGACAAAAGAAGGAAATTCACATAATATTATGATGCAGGGGAAAGGGCAGCTGGTAAACACGGTTGTAGTAAATTATCTAGATATTGGACAACTATTGAGGACTGAAGCCACAGGAGAGAAACTATTGAAGGTTGCTATAGAAGACTTTGTAGATGGTAAACAGTTACTGAAGGGTGTTAACCTTGAAGACAACAAGAGTAAAGAAGGACTAGTGAAAGTTGTTGTAGACAATGAAGTTAGTAAGTATTATGCAGAGCTTTTGGGAGAAATTCCAGGTGAGATGGCATATTTGTGGCATGATTTAAATCTTTTGTAGAATAAGCTAGAAAACGAAATAATGAGTTTTCAGACTGTAAAACCAGAACTGAATGAGAATGAAGAAGTTGTCATGGATGACAAATATGGAAAATAAGTTGTCGAAAATGTTGGCATACAGAAAAAACAGGGTAAAGCATTTGTGCTTAATGAATTGATTGATTCTGGTGAAGATTTATATGCAGGAACAAGGAAATGTGAAGTGGATTTGAAACAAGGAATTGATTCTGAAGATTAGATCGAAGTAACGAGGGATGAGATCAGAATGTCTCATAAATATGGAATGATGTTGAATTTGCAGTATGGAGCTGTTGAACTAGAGATGGGTTCAAGGGATGATAGTAACATGAATACTATTGTACAACATGGAGTTATTGACGAAGAGGAAGCTGGAAGTGGCATTTCAGAAGTAGAAAAATATGATGCCATAATAATTAAGGTTACATAAATTAGGTTACTAGAAGAAGAGGTATCCCAAGTACCTAAGCAAACACGAAGAATTCGTATTTTTCAAGAAATTTGTAGAATTACAGGTATACCGAGAATTGAAGTAAGAAGTGATGAAGCCATGAATGAGGAACCATAAGAAGGAACCAGAATTATTGCAGGGCATAAGTGGAGAAGGAATTTGTACATCTTAGAAATGTATATGGGAAAATATTGGCACATGGATTATGATGTTCTTATGTAAGAACACATTCAATTATAGGAGAATAGTATTCATCATCTGAGAAGTGAATTGGAAAAAGAAATTGATGAGTCATGTAGACTCATACAACATCATTTCAATAGAATATATAGAGGAGAAAAGAAGAAAGGAAAATTGGCTTAAAAGAATGTCATAGGTGAATGTAATGGTAAACTACAAAATAAGGTGTGGAAGCTTGGTAAGCTTAAACCAACAATGAATTGTGATGATAAGCGAAGAGCAATAAGCTACATGAAAAAGACAGGAAATACTTTGACATATTTGATCAAGTGGGTGAAGCATCTTGGAAGGGAAGCATCGAGTATTTACATGGATGAATATTGTCGAGCTGAAAGTTACAGGTTTTACAGTGGCAAAATTAATGAATCGAAGTTTAAGACTTTTCATCCTTGGGAGTCTGTTGCAGGAGCATGTAGACCTAGCTAGCAATGTGATGGTGTGTTCACATGTTGTGGCTAACGAGGATTTGGAGGAAAACTTTGTTAATTAATTTTTAGTAATTGCAAATTATGTAAGTATTTATTTGTTGCAAATTCTGAGCAGAAAAGGGAAAAAGTGGCAAGTTGATCCTCCCTGCATGGAGATCAAGCCAAGTAGTTTAGATTATTCAGCTAGGATAGGATTTGAATTCTAAATATATGGTAAATTCCTTCATTTTTGGAAGGATATTGTTAGAGAGGACATAAATGTATTTCCCTTTCTTTTCTGGAGGGATGATTCGAGAGAGAACGAGAGGTAGCAGAGAGCAAGAGTGAGGGAAATGTAATGTGAATCAGGCCATCAAGGGCTGATGGAAAAGTCTATTTTATTTACATATTCTTTTAATTACAGAAACGATTGTGTACTTAGTTATCTGTGTTGAAATTCATGGGTTTTTGTTCACCCAGAATTAGTTAAGATTGTAATAGCGAAAGCCTGTGTTAAATAGTTATGTTTTTAGTTTCTTTTTTATACAGTGGGAATTTCACCTAACTACTGTTCTTAAAGAAGACATGGATGGATGATTTTGGAACAGTCAGATTCTTGGAAGAAAATTCGTAAATGAAATTATAGACTGGGCGCAAAACCCTAAGATTGACAAGAATCTAGAGAAGTCCAACGAAAGCGTGAGGTTTTAGTGAAGCACTGTGTTTTCTCAAAGGAAGGGGCTCTTCCTCTCGGCGTTGTGATTTTTCATAGGACATTTTGTTATTCATGGTGGATGGGCTCTATACATAAATGGGGTTATTAGTTGAATCACTGTGCATTACCTCCAAAGATCCCATTTCAAATTGACACTAAACCTTTCATCGTAGATCACCATTTAGTCTGAGTCTTTATCACATATTAGCAAGGGGAGTGAGATTGCGATGAGCCGAAATTGCGATCCGAGATTACGATCAACCAAAATTGCGATGTCCCATTTATTTGCGATATTGCAATGACTCGGTGATTTTCAATGTGATATGGAAATGCGATGTGATATGCAATGCGATATGGAAATGTGATGCGATGTATGATGCGATATGGATTTGCGATGCGATAAGAAATCACATAGTTAGTGTTGATTATCATATTGATGAAGGATTGTGAAAGGCACCTACGAAGGACCATCAGACCTTGTAAAGCGGTCATATGAAGAGGTGAAGGGTAGAGGTGTTAGCTGAAAGAACTAAGTCTGAAAGGTCTGTAAGGTTTACTTTTAAATTTAGTCACTAGAGTGGGTTTTAAGTAACAGCCGGAAAGAAGTCTGATTGCAACAAAAAAATAGAATAAAGACTAGAGTTGGGAGACGTTTCCCAAGCGTATGTTCTTAGAGATAAGGCAATTTTGGGTGTTGGTGGCCATATGGTTGCGTCAAGATTTCCTTCTACTCCTCCACAATATTTTCCATATGTTTCTACCATATGGAGGAGCCATGCCTAGAGGTTGTGGGTGTGACAACAATATTCCTCCTGCTTTGACAGTGAATCGTAAGGAAGACAAATTTCATATTATGGGAAATGATCATATTGCATTAATTGTAAGAGGTCAAAGAAAACATGGTAGGCAGCGCTACCTCTTGTATCTTGTACAATTTCTAGCCCGGAGTAATAATAATATAACAAAGTAAAGATTCATATATAGCATGAAACTTCCTTAGGTATGCCTAACATTACAAACTCCGAGGGGGGAACATCACACAATACCTCATCTACAAAGGGCATGATGGTATAAGGCATGCAACATTGTTGGCTAACATAGAAATCTCACACTTGGTGGGGCCACTTGATGGGGTATGGCTATGGGTGCAACTTCATTGGAGGGTTCAATCTCTTAATGATATTGACTACAAATAGGTTCATCTAGCTCCCGCTATTACTGATGAACTACACAGGTGAACACTTTACCAAAATTTTCTAGTTGAAGAGGCTCTCCCCATCCTTTGGATCCTCAGGTTCCTCCTTTTGAAGCTTGGTTGTGGCTACCATCATAGTGAGTTCAGTGTCAACAATCTGCTTTGCCTTGTCGGTTTCATTGTTAGGTTCTGGCTTAGAATTAGATCATGCATCCATATTTGAGTATTTTTTCTTGGCTAGTAGTTCATTCTTCACATGAAATTCATTTGTTTTATGTGTGGGATTTTTATGGAACTCACATCACTTGTCAGTTTCTTTCTTTGTCATCCCATTATTCTTGGCTTGCAGCTTTAAGGAGTTGTCTTGGGGGGTCACTGCTTGACTCTACCATTTCCTCTATGTCTTGGGGGAGCCTTTTCTCTTCTTCGTGTTCACAAGTCCAAAGTCTCGCTTCTTCTATGTGATTTTTTATTCAATCTTGGTAGCATATTAGTATGCTACACCAAGCGAGGAGGTGTACAAGAACTCCATTTCCTCCTAAATTTATTTGTGCAAAGAACTGTGGTACTTTAGCACCAGATGTTGATTATATTATTTGATACCTAACTTTGTTGTAGAGTAGGAAAATATTTATCATTTCATGCACATCTTGATGCCTTTGTTGTCACATCATAGTCCATCATATGTACTTGTCCTCATAACTCCCGATAGGGTAATATTTTTCCTCGATGGCATCTTGGAAAGAATTCCAAGTGGACACAACTGAAAATAGTGAGGTTTCTGTCTAGTGCCTCTATTCACAGTAGGTTTCCCACTAGTACTTGACATGGGGGTGACTTTGAGGAGTGAAAAAGTAATATTTTCCCTATTGGAAAAATCATGAACTGGAAGATATTGTTCTAATAGATTTAACCATATATCCATGGTGTTTTCATCTATATGGCCTTAAAATATGTGAATTTCAAAATTTACTTGTACCTTGAAGGGAGTGGTGCCTCAAAAATGGCTGTTGGATGAAGATGTGTCACTCGTGGGAATTTACTAAAGGATATGGACAAATTTTTCCATCATGATGTTCCTTTTTCACTCAAGGGCTTCTTCAGGCAATATTTTGAAAGGATCTCCATTTGTCTTGTCGTTTTTTCTTCTATCATGGGAGGCCATTTCGGTTCATGAGGATGATGCTTTAAAGGTTCAACCAATTTTATCCCTAACTCCTTATACCTAGGCCTTGTTGGGAACTTGAAAAGAAAAATAGAGAAAGAGGAGACTACTTTGGCATCACTAATCCAGATTTATGCATGAATGAAACAAAATATAGATATAAACATAAACACCGAGATGCGGTAGAAATAAATATTCATTTCATTAATATCAAACAATTGAAATATTCTTACATACATAATGGAAATAAACTAGCTCGGGTGGTTGTAGCTTATCTATAAGAAGACATGTGGTGGCTACAAGCCTCTAAACAATGTTACAAGGAGGCTCAAATACCCTTTTATTATTGAACAACAAAGGAAAACCCTAAGAAACCAAAACACCAACCCTAGGTGATGGAATACCAAGCGTTTGTGGGCCCGGTTGGTGTTATTTGGGTAGCCCACTTCTTGGGACCATGACTTGGACATAAGATATTTTTTTGGTGGTTATGATACCTCATTAGAAAGGTCTCTTAGGGTATTACAAGCTTTGTGGAAAACTTGGTGCGAACCTCCAAAACACCTTTTAGGGAGTCAAAATAGCTCTAGAAGGTTAAGACCCAAAAAAGTACTAAAAATAGTATTGTGCTATAATAAAGGAAACTGATGAAACCAACAGGTCTAGGTGGTATAGGTGGGTGGCCACCAATATCCACCCAGATCAACATATCAAATAAAAAAGTGCTTCAAATGTATGTAATAATGATTCACTTTGCACATATATAAAAAAATGACATTAAATTTTAATTTTCAATTATTTTCTTGCAAAAAAAAAGGAAAAAAATGAAATGGGAAAAGAAGAACTGAATGGAACTCATTCAGCACATAAAACAAGGTGGTAAGGATGAAAAGGGTTGATTTCAAAGTTTGTGAGTAATTGCTAATATTTTCGTGTAACGACTCAAGCGTTCATTTTTTATATTTGAAGTTGTTTTTACAACAACCATCCTTGAACTTCTTCAATAGGTGCTAACTTACAAAGAAGATCCATTGACATTGGGTTAAATAAGGGTTGTGACTATATGTTGGCATATCAAAAATTAGTTGTGGAATTTGTAAGTGTCTATGTTGTTTTACTTCTTTGAGTTTAAATTAATAGAACAAAAACTCCTTTATATTAAATCTATGATTTATAATGGGGTTCAAAACATGGAGGAATCAAAGTACGAAATTACATGAGTAGAAGAATTGTTGCAATAAGGCATGAGACTTGGCTTTTATACCATGTGTGCAATATGTGAGTCACTTGTTTCTATTGTACATTTCTATTATATTTACGTTAATGTATATTATATATTTCAGTTTTCATTATTCTCACCAATGTATATGCACTCATTGCACTTTATGTTTATATTTCCAGAAGGTACAAGATCAAGAAGATGAAATCAATTGATGCAATCAAAAAAAAATTCCTCCAAATAACTGAAGTCATGGAAATAAATCGAGCACTAACAGTAGTTCCAACAAAGAATTATGATCTATTTTGATATCAATGCAACCTATTGTATTTTTTGAAATAGTTGTCTGTGAAAATCAAACATTTTGTTTATTGTAATGGACATAGTGTCCCAATTGAAATAGGGGATAACAATCACAATCCCATTTTGTATGAAACAGAGCCTCTTATTGATATATAATTAAATACATTTTAATTTATTCTATTGTGTTATCCAATGTCACCATGAAATGTTACACCACTCACAAATATATCAATGATTAATTATTATAATGAAGAGATGTGAAATATAATAATATAAAAAATTAATCAAAACATCATATACAAATGCACTAATCAAATTTTAATTTACATGAATAATTTTATAAGATATATGTCGATTTTTTTATGAATAATGGATTTAAAAAATTACAATAATTGCACTTTCACAGGTCAATGTGTTCAAAAAAGAGAAAATCTTACAAAAAATTGATGCATCCATAACATAAAAATGCATCGGTGTGTTATGTTATATAAAACCACCATGACGAAATATTTTTTCATAATTGGTTCCTTTTTGGAAAACAAAAACATCAGAACATTTATTGCTTGAAGCATTGGTATTGTTTTCAATAAATTACGTAATGCATTATAATTCTTAAATGCATGATTGCTTTCAATGAACTAATACCTTAGTCCTACAATATATTCTTTCTAGCCCATATACATTATGAAATCTAATAGCAGCATACCTTTTATGTAAATATTGCACCAAGGCATTTATACAAATGATATATATTAGTGTTGCAAGTTGAAACAAAATGACCGACACAAGAAATTTTTTTGCATGCCTCAGTGTCATTCCTTACAAGAACGCCACAGGGACTTTTTTATCTATTAGCACCGGTATGGTATATATTATGAACTAGTGTTATTTCCATTCAATTCCTTGGTTCTTTTAGTTATGTATGTAGCCTGGTGTGTTTATATATGTAGCACAAAGGTGAAACTTGTTACATGAACGTCACTACAAAAAAACATCTGCTAAAACCTCTTGTTGCCGAAATGTTTTCAGTTGAGATGAAGTTTTGTTATAATCTCCACTAAAACATCCACTATCACAAACAAATGTTGTAGAAGATGTTTTTTAGAAGGTTTTTTCTATTGTACTGTTTTCTTCTCAATGATGTATGAAAATAACCCACTTAATATTGTGGATGGCAAATGATCTCAATAATGGAAATGACTTCTAAACATTATAGGTCTGCAGCTATTGATAGAAACAAAAACTGCCAAAATTCTGATCGATGTTGCAATGATAGTTAAAAAGTGAAATAAAGAGTAATAACCCCAAAACATCCAATGGAAACCAGATATGTAAAGAATGATCTTATTATAACACTTGTGAAGGGAACACATATATGTTACAAAAATCTCTCTCTATGGGATGGGTTCTTGGCTAACCTCAAATTCCATCAACTGAGGGAAAATTTTAAGGATGAAAATTTATCTTAAAGATTAGAAACATTGGAGAATCTTACTAATCCATAATATATGAACTATAAAATGTTTAGTGATATTTTAGTAAAAATATTTAAACTTCTAATGATTTTAGATAGTATATATAGTATCTATTTTTAAGGTAAAATATTTTTTTCTTATAGAGTTTGGGTGAATCATTTTTAGGAAAAAATGAGAATTGGGGATTTTTTTTTGGAAAAAGGATGGAAAATTAGCCCATCTACGAATATTAGCACCTAAAATTTTCCCTTCTTTAGCTTCTGTAGAGTCTCTCTCTTATATAATGCATAAACCTAGTAAAAATATTGTGTACGACCATGAAAATAATCACAGTTACAACAGTGAGTGCAACAATGAAAATAATCAAAAGTGAATAATGAATGGAAAACCCTTCTATTTATAACAAAAGATTGAGTTATCCTTGAATAATGAGCAATAATAAAATATTATTGATCTGATTCTTGGAATAACCACTTGGAATATTTTATTAGATTTGTTTAGGAGGGAAAAAGTATTTAAACTTTTATTTGGAAATAATAAATAAACAAATGATTTATTTATCATCTCAATGAATTAGTTAAGGAATAATAAACAAATAAGGATTTATTTAATTATTGCTAAGGGATTAAGTCAAATTTAATAAATAATAATAATTAATTAATTATTAATTAATTATTCTTAGAGAAAAATAAGATGAATAATGATTTATCTGTTTATTTTTCATGATTGGTTCAAATTTAACAAGGAATATTAATAAAACATAATGGTTTAATTAATTATTCTAAATCAAATAAATAGTGATTTATTTAATTATTCTTCATGGGTTTGACTATAAATTACTTTAAAAAGGTGGTTTATTAAGTAATTTATCACAGTGAAAGCAATTTTACTATGGTAAAATTGGCTTTACATGGTGCACTTCGATGCATCTAGTAAATTAGGCTAGATGATCAAATTTTTGGTGATAAGTAATTGCCCCCCAACATATGTGTGTTAGGAGAAAAACGTATGACTGAAGTGCATTGTAAAGAAACAATCATTAGACAACACAAGGGCATCAGAGAGAGAGAGAGAGAGAGAGAGAGAGAGAGAGAGAGAGAGAGACTAATGAAGTTGAATTGAAAGAGGATGGGGACAGAGTGGATGAGACTAATGAAAGTCTCCTTTTATGTTGTGATACCAAACCTCAATGAGGTGAGGGAGGCATACCCATAACCGCCAAGATAACTTAGTCGAAACAATAATGGTTTGCAAAAAATATAAAATTGAGCAATGAAGTACATGTTGAATGGTACATGACATGTTGCCATAATAGAGCAAGAAAATAATAAAATGTGTCCCATATACATAATTCACCTGGTAAAAACATGAGCCAGGACTAAATAAAACAATATTTGAGTACATGAGAGACAATGCCCCTTCCCTGAAAAAATGGGTGGGAGAGAGGGTAGAACATCTGGAGAATCCCCGGTGAATAAGGAAGGGCTCTGCAAAATTGAATGGATCATTTGGAGGAGACATGCATGTTGTGAACACTTCGATCAGTAGGAACTAAACCCATCAAATCTGTGGAACTGCATCTGAGGCTATGGTGTAGTAGGTATTCATTTGGGCATGTGGGGGACTACCTGAAGGGCCACCTCCTCATGATGTATGAAACATCTCACGCACACCCGAGAATCACTGGTACAATTTGCTGCATCACCAGACCATAAAGTGTATGGATCACAAACATGAAACGACCAAGTCAAAGGGAAATAATGAGACCCTATGCTTGACCCAAGGCACGGAATAAGAATGGAAACTAGAACCGAGATACACCGCCCTCTAGGCTGTTCTTCTGGAATAAATGAGTTGATGTCAACAGAATAGGGCCCACGATAGATGACACAACGAGGATCCTAAACTAAAGCACGAGGGGAAAAAGTAATGCAAATTATGGATTGACACCAGGGAAAATGGAGAAATGGGACTGAGTGACAAATAGACTACTACCCTTGTCAGAGCATAAATTGCATGGTTGACTTGGCATCAACTGACTCAACGTCGGAGGGGATGGGGACAGTATGACTAGAGGCCAAATTGGGCAACAGGGCGTGAATGATATGAAAATATGGATGGAATACTGTGACATGATATGATGGGTCATGAAATAAACTCCACGACTGCAAGGGTGACTCATCAAGGATGATTGAGACGAGGGTGACTCGATGACACTATCATACAGACGAGGCCTAGTGGGGACCATGAAAACATGAGTAGAAGATGGTTACTCATGGTGAAAATCGACATATGGCATAAAAAGTAATAAGAGGAGGTGGACCTTAAAGTATAAGTGTCGCTTTATGACAAAATTCGATTTTTGAAGATGACGTTGTGACCTTGGAAAAACGGTTTCCTAGTGAAGTGTCAAATCATAAAAAGCTAAGGAAGATACATCTTAGAGCTCGGTGAGAGATTTCCAATGGTACTGATGGTTCCTCAAACTGAGCTATGGTCTGGTCACAATGGGTGACAGAAAATCTATGGGTTTTTACTATAAAAGGACTTTTTCTCTCCAATTTGAGAGGGGCAGAAGGCTGTAAATCTTGTGGAGATCATAGCAGACAAATCGACCATAAGAATTGTGATATGAGACTTTCAGGAAAGTGGCCTTACTTATCTAAATATGGCCTTAATTATTGTTGAAACGATGGTTCCTGGTGAAAAAGTAAGGGACAAGGAAAATGAGAATGAAGTACTAGAGGAGGTCTAGAATCATTCCCATCCACGAATTCAAACATGGGGACTTTGTGGACATAGAGTATAATATTTGAAGAGATTATATCAAACATCTATGATATGCGATATGCGTATGGCTCACCGGAGAGGCCGGTAGGATAGACTATCCAAGGAATGGGAGGCTAATCGACCATACATAGATTCGGTGGGATCTAGGCCGAGACTGAATTGAGAATATGGCGAGGGGAAAACCATCATGCCCCCAAGCATGGGATGCTAGTCTGGTATGCAAAGGTGGAAATTATTCCCCCTAGCAAGAGGATTTTGTGGAGCATCATTGTGTTCCAAGTGCTCGAAAAAGGGATTCAAGCATCTTCGCCCAACTTGGCACAAGATCCTTTATAGGATGATATAGGGGTCTATGTGCCCCCCAGTATGTTGTGGACGTATCGAATGTATTTAGACCTACGGGCTCCAAACACTTATATGATAGAAAATATGATTATGTATTTTGTATGACAATGATGGTTCGCCATTTGTGTGGTTATCTTCTGTGGTATACATGTGATAAATGCCAATCTAGAATGTTGTTTGCAATGGTATCTACATAGTGATTTTGGGATCTAGGCACATGAATGAAAGTGATGGTCTCAAATTCACGCATAAATAACTTCAGTCGTAGATATTTTCTAAATAGGACTTGGTTATCCACATTATACACACCATTCAATTGCATGGCAAGTAGCAATGAATCTAAACGAATATGAAGATGAAGCATGCGATGAGCAAGGGCATCGACTAAAAAACCTATCACTACATCATATTCGGCTTGATTATTGGTGGCAGATCCAATGCACACACAGATTGAAAGGACTAACGTATGAAAGGGGGTAAAAATGTCCCAGGTTACCGACGTTAGATTTCGAGAGAAGCAACTTGCACCGTCGGCATGACCGATATACAGTGTGGATGATGGATCCACCTGAAAGGTGTAAAAGACAATGGATGAGATGATGAAATCTACCTAACCACATGGAAGAAATAAAGACACGCAAATTAAAGGGATGTGTTGTTAGCAACATTTCTGGAGGTAGAGCACATTGGGAGAATTAGGAAGGATATGGCCTTCGAAATCCTCTTGAAGGAATGCCCACTTACTTAAGTGTAAGGTTAGTTAGGGGTAGACGTAGCTACCATGGTGTCCTCCTTAGGATGGGAGGAATACTGGCTACATCATGCAACGGCATTACCTAGTGCATCAACCTGAGGAATAAGGGTCACATACACATCACCTTGAATGACAGACCATGGGTTGGTAGACGGAAGGTCTACAGATGTTGAGACCTCATATTTTGCCAAAATAGGTTTGATAGAAATGCGCGCAACAACCTCATGAATATTTTTCGGCGATGAACTCAATCATAACGACAGGTAAAGAATGGGGCTTGTGGTGTTCGTCATCTCGACATCCGGGGAAGGGATCACAATAGAAGGGCCAGAGTTCCCCTGTTCTGGTTAACGGCTGGTACTAGAATCCACTAGTAGAGGAGTAAATGATCCACTACGAGTGATCTTGTATTCAAGAATTGCCCTAAGGAAATCGCAAAATTCATCGAGATGAGGGAATCAATGGGAATAATGACCATGATGGTCACACATGGCACAAGGGTGGTTTGTGCAGAACGTTTTAAGTTTCTTTGGTGGACTTGGCAGGTTAACATGGACTTCCAGGATATTTGACTTAGGGAATGCTTCATGAACAAAAGGTTTGAGATGAGGAATCTCAAGATAATTGTTGGTGGCATGCCTAACAACTTCACAAAAAGTGCATGGATGTGACAAATTTGGGGCTTTGGGTGGTGGAGAAGCTTGGTAGCCTTGTCCTGAGGTTCGTTCCTCTTGGCTTTCCCCCCTCTCTGGATGATGTCGAAAGAGGAGTGGGTTCCCGTTGAAGTTTCAGTGGAACTGGAGCAGTGACAGGGGTCATATGGACCGATTGAACCAGGGTCAAAGCATGATATGGTCGTATTTGACCAGACATAATTCTTGCTAGGGGATCAATGTATCATATTAGGATTCCAAAAGTCACATTAGGAAGGACCATTAAAGCCATGAAAGGGACAAAAAATACTCTTGGAGGGGGGGAAAAGAATGGTATCGGGCCTATAGGGTAATGTCCCTTTGGAATAACTCTTGGATGGTTAAGACCTGGAGGAATGATTCCTGGTGGGAACATAGGAGAGGAACCCACCAATAGAGGAGGTTCAGGGTGGGTGGTCTAGATGACTCAGCTGAGATGGTAACAACAGAATGTTGAGGAGCTAGTTGTTGATCAGAGGTATTAACCTCATCAAAATCCATAATGAGGATCTGGTAGTCACCTGGACTAGAAGGTTGGGGGAGATGCACTACTTTATCTAGCTGAGGTTGAGCAGCAATAAATCCTTGTTGAGGGAAAAGATTTGTGAGCACTGTTAGTTAAGATGGTTCAGGATTCTTAGGCAATTGATGACCTATAGACGCTGCTTGAGCTTCCCACATTTGGCGCATCTGTGGTAAGAGGGGACACTCATGTGTATAATGGCCATGTACACCACAACATGTGCAAGGCTTGTTCATACGAATAACCTTGTTTTGCCTGGGCTGGCTTCCATGTTGCTGGTTTTTGGTGTTAGGCTGGTTCCCCTGGGGTTCACTAGGTTGGTTACCTTGATTACCTTTGTTACCCTTGTTACTGTTCCCCTTATTCCTTTTCTTTGAATTTTTGGGATCGGTATCACTTTGCTATGAAAACACCTGGCCCTTAGGGGGCAATGCTTGTTGGGGTTGGGGATGCATGGGATAATGCGGCACTAATGCTTGAGGGGATGGAGTGTCAGGCTTTGCATAAGAAGGAGAAACTATTTGGTAGACTGGTTGGGGTCCTAGAAACATGTTTCTAGGAGGAGGGGCATAAATGTTGGAGGAAATGGTGCCCCCCTGCGGGTAGCCATAACTCTGATGAGGGTATGGCAAAGAGTGTGAAAGGGATCCAACAATACTGTCGGCAGCATGAGATGCCCCCGGTGCATTAGCACTTCGAGGATGCACGAGGTCTGGAATGATGGTATAGACATAACCAGATTTGTAGGTTTCAACCTCATACAGAAATTACCTGGATATGAATTCTAAAACATATAAAATAAACAATGTGAGAGCATAACACATAAAACACATATACACAGATATTTTCCCCTGGATCCCAAAACCGGGACTACCAGCTTGATTTTCCATTTTGTTCCTTTCAATGTTACAATACATATTTATACATGCCGAAGCATCCAATACCATGGACCGAAAACCATCGCGTCCAAAAAAGATGTGTGAAAATCATGCACAAAACCATAGGTGGGTCCGCCCAACCTAACATAGGGTCCAAAACCAAAATTTTTTGGGGCACTGTCCTGGACCCCATAAAGTGGGTTACGACTTCCCCTCAAACCCCTTATTAACTACGTGTAAAGAATATAACACAACCCAACATTCTCCCACTTGTTGTTTTCTTTCCATAGGGGGCCACAAGAGAGCTTAGTCATTTTTCCAGCCCTGAAACACCCATTGTTTCTCTACACCAGGAGAACTTCTCAGAGCTCACAGATTTATTCAATGCATCTGCAGTACTCTTCAAAGTGTCCACCTTTACTAGCAACACCTTTTTGTCTTCTATCATATCCCTCACAAAGTGATACTGAACATCAATGTGCTTTGTCTTTGAATGATATGCGGGGTTCTTTGCCAAGAAAATTGTACTTTGGCTGTCATAGTTTATCCTTATAGCTTCTTGTACTAACCCCATACTTGAACACAATCTCTGCAACCAAACTACTTCCTTGCTTTCATGAGTGGCTGCCATGTATTCTGCCTCTGTAGTTGAAAGTGCCACTACATATTGTTTCTTACTCATCCAACTGACTGCACCTCCAAATAGGTTAAACACATACCCACTTGTAGATCTTCTCTGATCCATATCTCTAGCCCAGTCTGCATCAAAAAAGCCATGAATATCCAACACTCTGTCCAATCCTGGTCTTCCTTGGTAGCACAAACCATAATCACTAGTGCCACACAAATACCTGAAAACCCACTTCACTATTGTTCAGTGCTCCTTCCCTAGTTTTTACATAAACCTACTCGATACTCCCCCTGCATGTGCAATGTCTGGTCTAGTACAGACCATTACATACATCAGGCTACCGACTGCACTTGCATATGGAACATGGGACATGTCCTCTTCCTCTTCTTATGTCTTGGGACACTGTTCAGTAGATAACCTCACACCTACAGGAATAGGAACCTTCACCGGTTTACTATCCTGCATATTAAACCTCTGCAATATTGTCTCAACATACTTCCTTTGGTTTAACCAGAGCTTCCTCTTTTCCCGATCTCTTTTAATTTCTATGCCCAAAATATAGTTTGCAGCACCAAGATCTTTCATGTTGAATTTGGAGGACAATTGGGTCTTCAAATCCTGGATAATTTCTTTGTCATTTCCAACCAGTAACATATCATCCACATACAAGACCAGATAAATAACACAGTCAACAATTAATTTAAAATAAACACAGTGATCTGCTTTGCTTCTGGTGAAGCCAAGTCCCCATATAAATGTATCAAATTTCTGATACCACATCCTTGGTGACTGTTTTAACCCATATAGAGACTTCTTTAACTTACATACCAGTTCTTTCCCTTCACCACAAAGCCTTCATGTTGCTTCATGTAGATCTCCTCTTCCAGATCCCCTTGAAGAAATGTTGTCTTAACATCCATCTATTCTACCTCAAAATCAAAAGCAGCAGTAATATATAAAAGTAATCTAATGGAAGTTACCTTGGCAAAAGGAGAAAAAATATCACCAAAATCAATTCCCAACACCTGGTAATAACCTTTTTCTACCAACAGAGCTTTTTATTTCTCCACTTTTCCTTTAGCATTTGTCTTGTTTTTGAACACCCATTTGCTGCCAATGGTTTTCCTCCCTGTTGGCAACTCCACTAGATCCCAAGCCTCTTTTTTGTGTAAAGATGCCATTTCATAAACCATGGCCGCTTTCTAGAGTTTTACATCCTCTGAATCTACTGCTTCCTTCACAGTTCTATGATCATCGTTAATAATAGATAAAGCAAAATTTGAATAGAAAGTAGATGGACTATACCTTTCAGGCTGCCTTCTTTCTCGAACTGATCTTCTCACAAACAGAGTTTGTGGCTCTTCAACTTTTGATTCCTCCTCTATTGTAGAGTCTGATTCTTCCTCCATTAGCTCAAACTCTATCTTCTCAGGTTCCTTTGGTATGACTTCATGTTTAATAACTTCTTTCACCTCTCTAAACACCACATCTCGGTTGTACATAACCTTCCTTGTTACTTGGTTCCAATGTTTATAACCCTTTAAACCATCCTTATGCCCAATAAAGATGCACTTTTCAGATTTACTATCCAACTTTTTTCTTTTCTCCTTTGGAACATGTACATATGCATCACATCCAAATACCTTCGGATGTGAAAGAGAGGGTTTCTTACTAGTCCATATCTCTTGTGAAGTCTTATCCTCCAACGCTAATGAAGGTGACTTGTTGACCAGGTAAAATGCAGTATCTACTGCCTCTGCCCGGAATTCCTGTCCTAACCCAACACCACTGAGCATGCTTCTTGCCCTTTCCATCAACGTCTTGTTCATTCTTTCTGCAACTCCATTTTCTTGAGGTGTATATGGAGTAGTCTTCTACCGTGCTATACCACACTTCTTGCAGAATTCTTCAAATTCCTTACTGCAAAGCTCTCCACCATTATCTGTCCTCAACACCTTTATCTTCCTCTCTGTCTGGTTTTCACTAGAGCCTTAAATTCTTTAAACCTATCAAAGACTTCAAATTTCTTCTTAAGGAAATATATCCATGTATTCCTTGAGAAGTCATCTATAAATGATACATAGTACACAGACTTACCCAGTGATGGAACCTTCACAGGTCCAAACACATCACTGTGCACAAGCTCTAATATATGTTTCGCCCTCTTACCACTAGATGGGAAACTCACCCGATTCTGCGTCCCGTATACACAATTTTCATAGAAATCAAAATCCAGAGAGCTATTACTCATACCTTCTACCATAACTTTACCATGAAGTATTCAAAGGCCCTTCTCTCCAATATGTCCAAGCCTTGATGCCACAACATGGTAGTTTCTCCAGAGACCACTAGATTTTCTACTCCACTTTCAGGAACCACAGAACTATTGCACCCATTAAGAACAGTGCTACCTTATAGCTTGTACAGAGTTCCAATCCGAACTCCTCGCATCAATACCAGTGCTCCCAGAACCATCTTGCAGGTATCCTTCTCGAACACTATTTTTACACCTGCATCATCCATCTTACTAACAGAAATCAAATTTCTGGCTAATGCAGGAATATGAAGAACACCTGAAAGTGTTCTAACCCTTCCACCTTACAGCTTCAACCTTACTTTTCCTCGACCAATGATTCTAGCCTTCTTATCATCCCCCAAGAAGACATCACCACCATCATATTTATCATACTCATAGAACCACTCTTTATGGGGAGTGAAGTGAAAGGATGCACCTAAGTCAATGAACCATGCCTCATGATCTACATCTGTACTTGAAGAAGCGAAGTACACATCCCCACCTTCATCTGATGTGGTTTTCACCTCTGCAAAAGTAGCCTCATCAGATCCCTTTCCTTTGTCAGGAGCTTTAGATTTACAGTCCCTTTTGTACTGCCCTTCTTTTCCACATTTCCAGCACACCACCTTTACAAGTTTTCCTAGAGATTTAGATAACCCTTTAGATTTAGATCTCCCACTCGATGACTTATTTTTGTTTCTGTTCTGGGTCTGCCCTCATACAGACAAGGCATCACCATTTTGGCTCTCCATATTTTTCTGTCTCATCTCCTCCGTCAGCAAGGATGAGACTATTTCATCAAAATGCAAGGCAATTGAATTGCTATCTATTGCAATAACCAGAATATCCCACGAATCTGGTAGAGAACACAACAAACTAATGCACTTATCTTCATCTGAAATTTTAATATCAACAGATGCTAACTGACTTACCATAGTATTAAATGCATTCAGATGCTCTGTCACTGAGTCTCCGTTTTTCATCCTCAGGTTATACAACTTTTTCCACAGCAATAGTTTATTCACCAGAGACTTAGATTGGTACAAAGTCCCTAACTTGTCCCATAAAGCCTTTGCTATAGCTTCCCCTGATACATTCAACAATACTGAATCTGAGACACACAATCGTATTGTGCTCTTTGCCTTCTGATCCAATTTCTTCCATTCTTCATCAGACACTCCCGTTGGTTTAGTACCCAGATCTATCGTGATCCACTGGTCTTTATCCACCAATAGATCCTCCATCTTGAGTTTCCACAACTCAAAACTCTGACCATTAAATTTCTCGATCTCTATCTTTCCACTACTCACCATCTTCTTTCACCACTAGAATCGATCTTGCAGGTCTCCCACTGAACAGGATCTACCACAGGCCCGAGCGAAACCC
The DNA here is from genome assembly GCA_031772625.1 of Pinus tabuliformis. Classification (NCBI taxonomy): domain Eukaryota; kingdom Viridiplantae; phylum Streptophyta; class Pinopsida; order Pinales; family Pinaceae; genus Pinus; species Pinus tabuliformis. The sequence continues at coordinate 3,257,371 of CM062815.1, read as the reverse complement.
CTCAGCAACAAAGACGTCCCCTTGAAGCCAAAACTGCTCTGATACCAAATGTAGGTTTCAACCTCATAGAGAAATTACCTGCATATGAATTCTAAAACACACAAAATAAACAATGCGAGAGCATAACACATAAAACACATATACACAGAGGTTTTCCCCTGGATCCAAAAACTGGGACTACTAGCTTGATTTTTCATTATGTTCCTTTCAATATTACAATACATATTTATACATGCAGAAGCATCCAATACAATGGACCGAAAACCATCGCGTCTAATACCATGGAGCGAAAACCATCGTGTCCAAAAACATGTGCGAAAATCATGCAGAAAACCATAGGTGGGTCTGCCCAACCTAACATAGGGTCCAAAACGAAAATTTTCCAGGGCGCTGCCCTCGACCCCATAAAGTGGGGTTACGGGTGCCCCTCAAACCCCCTGTTAACTATGTGGAAAGAATATAACACAACACAACAAGATTGTGCATAAATCAGATCATATCTCAAAGTGGCCTCGAGAGCTTCTTCCTTGATCTAAGGAAAATGGGATGCCACACTATTCTTAATGGGGGATAAAAGGCTCCTTAGAAACCAATCTAGATAGACATGGTCTTCAAAAGGCAAAGCATGACATATGCTCCTCCTTCGATGCCACTCTTGAACATGGTCAAAAATGCAAGTGGTGGAGGATTGATGGAATGTTTTCAAATGCTCAGTACCAATGTCGTACCAGAGAAGTAACGAAAATAGGATAAGAATGCTTTAGCAAGCATTGGGAAAATCAAATGAGAGGCGGAGGACTGGTCTACGTACGATTTTGTAGCATCTCCATTGAGCGTGGATTGGAAGAGCCAAAGACGAATGGAGTCATCGGTTATGGAGTTGGACGAACACCACATGTGGAAGGATTAGACATGGTTGCTAGGATCCTCTCCTATAATGCCCTCAAACTTTGGGATGTTTGAGTGGAAGCTTAGTGGGCATAGAGGTCCAACTAGCATCATGGTGTATGGGGTCATTTATCAACTGATTAATATCTAGTAGACTTAACCCATCCATAAAGGGGAGCATGGGCATTGTTGAAACGTTTCCTGAGACTATTCCACCTGATGTGACCACCGATATATTACCAGAGCCACCACCAATTTGGTTTCTTGCACTAGTTGTGGGTCCAGACATGGTGATGATATGCAGTGAAGGAGGCTCGGAATCAAATGAGGGATCAGGAGGAGATTCAAGATGGGGACTCAGAGGGATATGAGCTTTAACCCGATGGGGAGGAGTAATACACCCAAGTAGAAACTAGGATTGAAGGTCTAAGAGTCTTTGTGACTCACCCCTTGGTGGCACAATGATGGAAGGGCACACGGAACATGGAAATGGTGAAGGGAGATCAACAATATATCTTATGCCTCTGATGCAGTGAGATAAATTTATTATGTTAAGTCCTAGCTTGGCTGTGTAAACCAAGTTCCCTTTGCTTAAGTTGTGCTTGTGTGTGCAAGTGTATTAATTGATTAAGCCTAGATCATGTTTGTAAAAAAGAAAAAATCTTGTTGTAAATAAAATGAAATAAATAATAGAAAATAAACAACAAAAAAATTAACTAAACCCCAATTAAAGTGGGTTTGCAACAGTGTATTTCTAGGTGGCTAAACCAATGGAAAATACGCTAAAACGGCCAAGAGATATGAATGTCACTGTAGCTGGGATCAAGTGACTCTAAGTTGTTGGAAAGTGGTGCAGCAACAACAAAAAACTAGAGGGGAAGATCGATGCACAAATATAGGGAGATGGGTGAAACACCTAGGGCAACCAATGGGACCCTAAGAAAATGACCAAAAAAGTTTGAATGTGAACCTATGGATGGTATTAAACTATCTTATCAGATCTAAAAAAAAAGGTTATAGATCTGGAAAATGTGGTTGAAAGTGTTGTAGAAAACTCAAACTTCTCACTTAGCTAAACTCCTCCTAGAAAGGCGGAAGTGTACTAGAAGCCCTAAGGGAGGCTAAATTCGACTTCGATAAGTAAAACAGAATGGATCGAGGCCTGAGCGGGATCAGATAGAGGTCAAACACCTAGCATACAACTCTTAGTAAAATGCAAAAATAGTTTTGAGAGAAACCCTATAACCTAGAGATCATAGGTTCTAACCTGTTGTTTTATGATATCGCACTTTTTGGGCAGAAAGCTGCATTTTGGAGCCCATATCGCACCTTTTGGGCTGAAAACTACGATTTCTACTCTGACACTTCTGGTTTGCAAATTTGAGAAAAAAGTGTTTCCTTTGCCATGGCTGGATCCTGTGACTTGCAGAAACAACCATAAGGCTTACGGAAGTTAGAATTTTATCAGATCTAGGGTTAAAACTGATGCAGGACTATCCTGCAAATAACCATGATCTTTTTCTATTATGCATATACAAACATGCGCCTCAACTTTTCCTCAATGCACGGCAATTCCATCATCTATATGAAAGCTTCTTTGTTACAAACAACCATGGTTATGAAGCCATTATTAATAAACACCATCCCAAATTTTCGTCATAACTATCATTCCAACTCACATACTTTCATTCTTATAACGCCAGAGTTAAATCAAAACTCAAAGAAAAGGATGCGGCCTGCTATCATTTCCATTCAACATCAATGCTCAAATATGACTTATAACTGAGTTCAATCAAAAGAATGAACTTATGCTTTTCGACCTCAAGTGGACATAACAAACAATACCAATATCATTTGCATGCACAAATTTACTTGTTTCAACCAATCAAAGCACCAAATATATGTGCGCCCTTTCTCTTATAGCGTACCCAGTGATACACAAGTATTTCCTTTCAATATTTACAGTTGATTCAATTAGATTTAAATATTGAAATCTGGCAATTTCTCTTACCTCTGTTCAGACTATCATCTTCCACGATTTCACTCTGCAATTATCATCACTGTAGATCGGTCCTGCTCGTGGCATTTTCATATCGACTTCTTGTTGATTCTTTTGCATTAAAACTTAGCGCCATAATTTCACCACATACTCAAGTTAAAAATGAAATTCTCCGCGCCATCAATTCATTAACATAAAAAACTTCTACAGTATGATTTCAGAACTGGATAATGTTGCTCTCGCGTTTTTTTTTACTGAGTTCATGTCAAAGAACATATAGCATTACATTGCATATCGAATATCGACTTAACCATCGATTTTGTCTCCTCACTCATTGCGCTGTCAAACGCTGTGTATTATCATTTCAAATAGAATCGATATCATTTTAATTATATCGATTTCTATATTCATCTCCAATCATGTCGACCACAGATCAAATATTTGCAGCATTCAATCATAAACATTCATACCCAATTGACATTGACTGTTAAATCTGCGCCCAAGCAACTCTGCAATCTTCAACTCGTTGTGCCACAAAGAACGAAGTTCGAATTCATATATAATTTCAGCGCTTTACACATCAGCTTCTACACAGTTTCCGTCAATCAAACACCACGAACAAATTTTTAATCGGATTTCGAACCTGCGCCTTAGTATAATCATTCAAATGGAAATTCGATTTAGAGGAATCGATTCTGCACTTAGTTCTTTGTTTGCCGGAACGTCATCTTAACTCATATAGCAATCTCGATCTCACATATTCGCACTACAGAACAAGACTATGTATGTCAAGCCAAAACACAGTTTGAATTTCCTGTTCCCAATGTCAACAAAAGATGCCACTCAATACTACTAGCGCAGTCAAACTATGTATTTTAATGCAGAACCCATACAAATTTAAGTTCTCCTGAAAACGATTTCAAGACGTGGTCATATATCATGTCAATCTTTATTCTTGGACAGAAGACCAACACATTAATGATAGTGATTCAGACTCTGTTCATGCACAATTCAGCCATTTATTATTGGTTCGATATTTCTTCGCAGAAACATCATTAGAATTCATGCACATCTACAACGAATCCTTCACACCTCTAATTAAGTAATTACGCTTATGCAGATGGGATTACATTCACACGTAGATCGGATTTTCACTGAATCGACCCTTTCCCCTTATGTGCTTCACACAGAAATTCAAGTATCGATTATTCAGATCGATTTCCTATTTTGTTTCATTTAATGGCATTCACAATAATTTCACTACCAGATTATAGAAAGGGGCATTCTCCATTTAGAATCCAATTGCAGAAAAAATATATACCACTCCATAAATCAAACCTTACAATCCTGAAATCAAAACAATAACTTACAACTTTTGTTCGGCCTGATATTCCAGATTGATGGCCCTTACAATTTACCAAAGGCTCACAGCCTTGGTTGTTCCCAACCAGCTCTCTACTCCTCTCACTTTTCTCAATGTATTTTCCTCTAAAACTTCTTCCTGTTTATACAATTTAAAAATGTCATTAAATTAAATGCTCAATCCCTTCAATTCCTCAACAAACCCCTAAATCTCTCAACATCCCTAAAGGATAGCTCTTTATCCCTAAAATCCTTCCACTAATTAAATTCCCTCATATCCTTTTATTAAATAAAAAGATATTTACAATAGATCCTCACATTTTCCTATTTTACTCAAATTAATTTAATAAAATATTAAAAATCAACACACCCCCTTTTAACATATTTACAAAATAAAAAAAACGCCCTTGATGCTCCTGCATCAGACTCCCCATGTAAGAAAGTTCATGACCACCTGGTCATAAGTCTGGATATCTCCTCCTGGATCCCAAATTTTATTTTGTAATCTTCCCATGCTTGTCGATTGCTTTACTACTGTTATCATCTGCTGTTGTCTTCCAGGTTTCCATATTTTGTGCTGTAGTGCTCCACTTGCTTTGCTCTTGCAATCCTTCGCTATCTTTCTCTTGTTGTCTTTCCTTTCCTTTCTTGCTGCTGGCCTTTTCCGGGATTCTTTCGTCATCAGTCTTCTGATACTTTCAATCTCTCGGTCCAAATAATCTCCCGGCTGTTGATTTCTTGCTGCCTGCTGAGCTAAGACGGCTTGCTCAGTTTTTACTTTCTCTATCTGTATTGTCACTTGCTGACTTCTTGCTTCTATTCTTGTTTCTGTTCTGACTGCCACCCGATCATCCATACCCTCTTGTCTTCTGGAACAGAAAACTTCTTCTTCCTTCATTTGACTGCTCAACTGAGTCAAATGTTCTGCAACAATACCTGCATTCACAAAACACTTGTTAGAATAAAAATCAGAAGGCATCAGTGCCTTGTCCTCCTTTGCCAGCACTTCAGTATGCTGTTCTGAATTCTCCTCCACTATCAACACATCAGTATGCTGATTCTCTTCACCCAAAGAATCCTCTGAAGAATTCTCAAGACTGTCAACCAGTCTTTCTCTCACATCATCTGCTTCCATGATATCTTTCTGCACTCGTTCACTGTACTGAACTCTTTCTTCTGCCATCTCTCTATCATACTCCGAATTTTTCAACAAATATTCTAGCAATGCAATTTCTCTGTGACATTGCTGAAGCATAACATCACCATCACTTACAGTCCCTGCATTCATACACAACTTGTCAGTTTGAAAACTACAAGTCTCAACAGCTTTAATCGTCGGTTCATATACCAGCTCTTCCAGCTGATCATCTTCTTCATTCACATGAACTTCCTCTTCAACAAAACCTGTAATCACATCACAACTGTCAACTATAAAAACACAAGAGTTCACATTATCCAGCTGATCTGGATCTGCCCAATAGTTCAAGAAATCATCAATGATCTCCTCCTCTGTTTCATCAATCGAAACCTCCTCTTCCAACTCAGCTGCTCTGAGTTGCGTACACTTCAACTGTACATCCATCATCTGCTCGAGCTTCTTCAGCTCTTCCATTAACTGCATGTTTATCTGTCGATCTCTTTTCTGTTGTAGCTTCTGCCACTTCACTTTCTTTCCCTTCAGTGGAAAGATCCATCCTCTATTCTGGTTTTCCTGCTCTTGCAGCCATTCCTCTAGTACCTGCAATTGCACTTTCATTACTGCAATCTCTCTTTCTCTGACTTCTGCAGTCATCTCATCGCTGTGGCATTCCTCTGAACCTCTTCTTTGATCCTCCATGATCACTTTCTCCATGAGTTGTTCACTCACCATAAGTTGTACTAGCCTTTACGACAACAATCTCTTCTGCTGCCACTTACCTCACCAAGCCCTCCTCACTCAGTCTTTTGGTAAGTACTGGTTCACTGCCTCTGGAACCTCTTTGAGCACTCTCCTCTGCTCACTCTCTAGGTTGTCTCTTCAACTCACGTTCTTCTTCAGGACACTGCAATTGTCCTCCTTATCCAGCCTTTAGTTGAATGTCAGGTTCAATGCCATCTTCTCTTCAACCATAAACTTCAATCACAAATTTCAATTCAGAAAAATCATCTCACCTCTTAAGATCTTGCATGATCGTTTCCTCCTTTCGCTTTTGCCAATCTGTTTACTGCATTTGTGTAGCTTACACATCAAATTTAAAACTCTCATCTTCCTTTCATCATTCATCATACAGTCAAAATACATTTCAGTTTTCAACAAAACCTTCTATTTCAACAGAGCATTCCGGCTCTGATACCAAAATGACGCAGGACTATCCTGCAAATAACCAGGATCTTTTTCTATTATGCATATACAAACATGCGCCTCAACTTTTCCTCAATGCACGGCAATTCCATCATCTATATGAAAGCTTCTTTGTTACAAACAACCATGGTTATGAAGTCATTATTAATACACACCATCCCAAATTTTCGTCATAACTATCATTCCAACTCACATACTTTCATTCTTATAACGCCAGAGTTAAATCAAAACTCAAAGAAAAGGATGCGGCCTGCTATCATTTCCATTCAACATCAATGCTCAAATATGACTTATAACTGAGTTCAATCAAAAGAATGAACTTATGCTTTTCGAACTCAAGTGGACATAACAAACAATACCAATATCATTTGCATGCACAAATTTACCTGTTTCAACCAGTCAAAGCACCAAATATATGTGCGCCCTTTCTCTTACAGCGTACCCAGTGATACACAAGTATTTCCTTTCAATATTTGCAGTTGATTCAATCAGATTTAAATATTGAAATATGTCAATTTCTCTTACCTCTGTTCAGACTATCATCTTCCACGATTTCACTCTGCAATTATCATCACTGTAGATCGGTCCTGCTCGTGGCATTTTCATATCGACTTCTTGTTGATTCTTCTGCATTAAAACTTAGCGCCATAATTTCACCACATACTCAAGTTAAAAATGAAATTCTCTGCGCCATCAATTCATTAACATAAAAAACTTCTACAGTATGATTTTAGAACTAGAAAATGTTGCTCCCGCGTTTTTTTTACTGAGTTCATGTCAAAAAACGTATAGAATTACATTGCAAATCGAATATCGAATTAACATCGATTTTATCTCCTCACTCGTTGCGCTGTCAAATGATGTGTATTATCATTTCAAATAGAATCAATATCATTTTAATTATATCGATTTCTATATTCATCTCCAATCATGTCGACCATAGATCAAATATTTGCAGCATTCAATCATAAACATTCATACCCAATTGACATTGACTGTTAAATCTGCGCCCAAGCAACTCTGCAATCTTCAACTCGTTGTGCCACAAAGAACGAAGTTCGAATTCATATATAACTTCAGCGCTTCCGTCAATCAAACACCACGAAGGGAACAAATTTTTAATCGGATTTCGAACCTGCGCCTTAGTAAAATCATTCAAATGGAAATTCGATTTAGAGGAATCGATTCTGCACTTAGTTCTTTGTTTGCCAGAACGTCATCTTAACTCATATAGCAATCTCCATCTCACATATTCACACTATAGAACAAGACTATGTATGTCAAGCCAAAACACAGTTTGAATTTCCTGTTCCCAATGTCAACAAAAGATGCCACTCAATACCACTAGCGCAGTCAAACTATGTATTTTAATGCAGAACCGTTACAAATTTAAGTTCTCCTGAAAACGATTTCAAGACGTGGTCATATATCATGTCAATCTTTATTCTTGGACAGAAGACCAACACATTAATGATAGTGATTCAGACTCTGTTCATGCGCAATTCAGCCATTTATTATTGGTTCGATATTTCTTCGCAGAAACATCATTAGAATTCATGCACATCTACAATGAATCCTTCACACATCTAATTAAGCAATTACGCTTATGCAGATGGGATTACATTCACACGTAGATTGGATTTTCACTTAATCGACCCTTTCCCCTTATGTGCTTCACACAGAAATTCAAGTATCGATTATTCAGATCGATTTCCTATTTTGTTTCATTTAATGGCATTCACAATAATTTCACTACCAGATTATAGAAAGGGGCATTCTCCATTTAGAATCCAATTGCAGAAAAAATATATACCACTCCATAAATCAAACCTTACAATCCTGAAATCAAAACAATAACTTACAACTTTTGTTTGGCCTCATATTCCAGATTGATGGCCCTTACAATTTACCAAAGGCTCACAGCCTTGGTTGTTCCCAACCAGCTCTCTACTCCTCTCACTTTTCTCAATGTATTTTCCTCTAAAACTTCTTCCTGTTTATACAATTTAAAAATGTCATTAAATTAAATGCTCATTCCCTTCAATTCCTCAACAAACCCCTAAATCTCTCAACATCCCTAAATGATAGCTCTTTATCCCTAAAATCCTTCCACTAATTAAATTCCCTCATATCCTTTTATTAAATAAAAAGATATTTACAATAGATCCTCACATTTTCCTAGTTTACTCAAATTAATTTAATAAAATATTAAAAATCAACACACCCCCTTTTAACATATTTACAAAATAAAAAAAACGCCCTTGATGCTCCTACATCAAAAACACTAGGAAACATTAATACAAGAGAAAAAAGAGGAAACGCTAAGCTAAAAGCCAAAGGTCACCCAGGTTTCTAGATCTGAAGTATAAAATGCAGCGGAGTCGCCAATTTTGTTGTAGTTTTTTCTTCTTAATGATGTACGAAACGAACCCACTTAAGATCGTGGATGAAAAAAAATCGCAACAATAGAAATGACTACTAAACATTGTAGATCTACAACTATTGATAGAAACAAAACATGCCAAAATTCTGATCTATGATCCTATGGAAACCATATATGTAAAGAATGATTTTATTATAACACCTTTGAAGGGAAAAAATATATGTTATTAGTCCCCCTCCATGGGATGGGTTCTTGGCTATCCTCAAACATCTTCAACTTCTGTAGAGTCTTTCTCCTCTATTATGCACAAACCTAGTAAAAATATGGTGTGCGGCCATGAAAATAATGAGAGTTACAACAATGAGTGCAGCAATGAAAATAATCAAAAGTGAATAATGAATGGAAAACCCTTCTATTTATAACAAAATATTGAGTTATCCTCAAATAATGAGCAATAATAAAATATTATTGATCCCATTCTTTGAATAACCACTTTGAATATTTTATTATATTTGTTTAGGAGGGAAAAATATTTAAAATTTTATTTAGAAATAATAAATAAATAAATGATTTATTTATCATCTCAATGAATTAGTTAAGGAATAATAAACAAATAAGGATTTATTTAATTATTCCTAAGGGATTTAGTCAAAGTTAACAAAGAATAATAAGTAATTAATTATTCTTAGAGAAAAATAAGATAAATAATGATTTTTCTGTTTATTTTTCATGATTGGGTCAAATTTAACAAGGATTAATAATAAAAAAATCGTTTAATTAATTATTCCTAGAAGAAAATCAAATAAATAATGATTTATTTAATTTTTCTTTATGGGCTTTACTATAAATTACTTAAAAAAGGTGGTTTATTAAGTAATTTCTCACAGTGAAAGCAATTTTACTATGGTAAAATTCGCTTTACATGGTGTACTTTGATCCATCTCGTAAATTAGGCTAGATGATCAATTTTTTGGTGATAACATTTTCCTTGTAGTGTGAAGAGAGTGGTGCTCCTTCTTAGTTATTGTTAGGAACCAAAGTTCAATATAACTATTATGCCCATTATTCACTTGGTCATTTGTTTATTTTGTATGCCTTGTTCTTCCATTCCATTCAAATATTCTACTATTTTTGGATTAGTCCCTTGTACACATAAAGGATCTAATGATAACTATAGCATAAATTTGGCAATCTCAGGCTCCAATGGCTACTCTCCATCAAATATAGTACATGATTCTTCTGGATGTTGTTCTTCAATGACATCAGAAGAATCTCTTTTTTTGCAACACTCTTCTTGATTTGATATGAGCGCCATTTAGATCGAGAGGATTTGTTTGGAAGTATTGTACAAGAGCATGGTAAGTGGGTTGAGTTACTCTATTCTTTCGATTCATAAATGGTTGTACACGTAGTTGAGTGGAAGTCAATCATTGAGATGGACGAGGTTAAGGTTGTGGTTTTGGTGGAGGTGGATGGTAGGGATAACATGGAGTTGGTTATGGAGGATATTCAAGAAAATATTATTGATATTAGGGATTTATCCCATACGGTCCTTGCAAACATTGTTTCCAATATTGGTTTCGGGGTCAAAATGACCAACATTACGAAGCAAAGGGTGTGTTCTAATTAATTTGATATGGTTGTGCATAACCTTGAAATTTTGAGTTGGGTTCTTGTAGCATACCAACTTTACTAGGTTTCCATATTCTTCTTGGAGATACATAATAGAGATGCTTTGGTGATTGACTTTCTCAACTCTCCTCCTCATAAAGTTCATTCAACCTTGGTAATGATGGGAATATCTAGTATCATATGATTCTACATGGATAACACAAATATTAGCATCCTCTTTTTGCTCATTTTTCATTCGTAACATTTCTACTTGTCCACTTAGATTACTAAGAATTTATTTTTTGAAGTTATCAACCAAATTTTCAAGTTAAGCTTGACTTACCAATCTTGATGTTGATTTACTTACTCTTGCCCTTCCCCTTGATATGGACTTGAACATTTCACAACTTTTTTCAATTGATAACTGGTATACATCACATATACTCATGAGATCAAGGAGATCAATCCACTCATCCCAAATTGTTCTAAGTAACATGGTTTTTATCCTTTCAAATCGTAAATGATGTAAATTTCCCCTCAAAATTATACATGAATCTCTCTATTAGATCCTCAAGGATCTCATCTTCTTTTTTAGTCACTCTAAAGATTTATTCTTTAAAATCATGATCCTTATATTTTTATATAAATATCTTTTTCATACCATTCCCTAATGTTATTGAATTAGTCCCTAAATTCATGAACCATTTAAGAGATCTATCCTTCAATGTTTCCAGAAACAATCTCAATTTTTGAGTGTATAATAAGTAACCATAATATATACAAATAATTTGAAATCCAAAGAGAGAGTTTTCCAAATCCTTTGACATCATACCATGGAAGTTGGGTAGAAAATATGGAGGGATGTTATTCATATGAACCCTGATATGTGTATCTCGAATGGGAAATCCAATAGAATCTTCCTCTTTATTGTCATATCCATCCATTTGTTCTACCTTCTCTACCACCTCTTCTTGTTCCACCTACAAAAGTGGAAGGTGATGTGGTTCTTACTACACCACGTGGTCAAATGGGGCGGGGGTGTTGCTGTTAGAAAATTATTTTTTGGTTTTATATATTTTTTGAATGAGAATACTAATGCAACTCAAGATGCCTAATGGAAATTTTTTTGCAGAAAATATTAATGAATAAAACAAAGAAGGAACGATTCCAAGAACAAGAGAGTGCTTTCTTTAACACCCTGCTCAACAATGACACCAAAAAGAGACAAGCCCGAGCATTGCAACAATAATGTTGCAACTCATGAGGCTATCAATTAAATTATCAACCTGGGGTTCATACCAAGTTAGGAGGGATCGACACTGTATGTGCAGCAAGAACCTTCATCTTCCTAGTTTGATTCCCTTTGATGCCATTTAGAGAAGGAAATTAAACAACTTCAAACAAAAAAATATCTAGGTAAGCCAGCAATCCTAAGTTACAAAAGGTAAATAACAATAAGAAAATCTATTCTACTTTTGTTGGAATGTAAATCTAGACTAATTGCAGAAATAAACATTCAAGAACCAAACAATGTAAGAGTGAAATGGTAACCTAACCAACCATCATCTAAAAAAAAGTGGTCTCAGAGAATTTATATGCTATAAATCCACTTCTAGCATGACTTGGTAGTGAATCTTCGTAAGGAAGATCTCAAAAGAAAACTGCTACAATATTTCTACAAGATGTATGTCTCTCGACTTAACTTGCCCAATTTCTAACAAAATAAAATCAAAATGATATGTGGTTAATTTTTTTACTAATTCAGATTTCCTTAAATTCAAATCCAAGTGGAATCACTTGAAAATACCCTTGTTAACATGTGTCAAAATTTAGCAGAAAATTACTACTGTAAAAACCAAAAATTTTATGTCTAGTGAGCTAGTTAACCTACCAAATGCCTAACATCATTAAGTGAAAATTCTATGTGGTAAATATTGTTATTAAGTGTAATGTATTTAAGACTCAATAAAAGTGGAATAAACTCAAAATAGCATCATTAGAATGTGATAAAAAATAACAAAAAATTACTACGTTTTGCTACAGGATTGTTGGGAATCACTGTCTATCTACTTGATTAAACAAGGGAAAAAAATTTCTAGCTCTATGTATCAATTTTATTCATTTTTATGGTATTATTAGCATTATAAAATTCCTAGGGTGGCAAGAAAGTTTTGGAGAAAATTAGAATGCATCTGGAGGGATTGTTCAAAGTGTTACATGATCAAGACAAAGTGCTACAAGATTGTCATCTTTTGCTACAGGATTGAATTCGTGAGCATTATGAGGGTGGAAATGGTGACATGAAGATAGGGAAAGGTAGTGGAGGTTAAATTAAGGTCATATGAGAGATTTTACAAACATATTAGCCTTCATGGGCCCATCTTGCCCAAAAACCAATGAACACAATAACCTTCAATAACCGAGAGTTGTGCTCTTAGTGAAAAGTTGTTTGAGGAAGTTTTTGAGGTTGAAAAAAGGAAGATAGTGGTGGTATGAGAAGAGTGAATTGAAATTCCAAACCTGCATATCAATAATAGTACCTACACACCATAACAAGTTACTCTATTTTTCCAAATAATTAAACATGTTAACAATGTAAGTTGTAGAAAATTGAAATGGAAAAACAATGTTGAGTTGAATTTTATTGGAAATATAACTATTGCATTGAAATAAAACCTATCTGGAAATATGTATAAGGCCTACAACCACTATAGGTTATACTTGATATGGTCAATCAAAACTACTAAACCATCACTAGTTTTCATAAAAGAATGATGCAATAAAAAAGACTAATATGAGCTATAACTACTATGAAAGAAAGTGACTATATTCTTTTGTCTTGCAAACACAACACCTCCAACCACACTTCCCACAGGAGAAGTGACTGATAGACCTAGACAATCAATTTTATTATAAACAAGTTTTGCTAAAAAGGGAAATGCTTCTATGAAAAGAAATGCGTGAGAAAAATACACAAAAGAGAGAGATTAGAGCCTCTAGATTGGTCCATAACCCAAGTGGACTTAGCCCTCTAGAGATGGATGAGACCAAAAATAAGATGGATTTAATTCGCTGTCAAAATAGTTCATACATAACAAAATATGAGGAAAAGAAGCCTGTCATTCCTCAAACTCTATTCTTCACTAATTCGAAGCCCCCTATTGGGATACTAGGCCCTCTTATCTATGCAAAAAGACTTGAGGCACAACCTCCTTGAAGAGGGTGGATTGCTTCCCTAAAATCCCTAAAATTATCGAATTGGTTCTCCTTCTCTGATTGATGTTGAATGCCAAGGACGATATATTATTTGTAACCCAACCAAGTTAACTATCCTCTTTTAGTGCGGAACACATCCCCACATTTTCTCAATCAATGTAGATCCAAAATATGCTCAATAACTTCATAATATTCCATTAATTAATTGGGAGGGAACAAGTCCCTATATTCTCTCATTCTCCAAATCTTCATAATCTCCACAATATTATCACAATATTCTAGAAACATAAATATTATTAGGCACATAATATGAAGTTATTCCTAAACCTTGCTAACAACTTATTAAAGCTAAGAAAATATTATTGAGTGTGGAAGGAGATATTTGATATAGCCTTTATGTATCTAAGAAAGGATAGATTGGCCTTTGTATCTAATTTGGAGACCCATCAGCTAACTCGTCGATGATGAAACTATGGATGTCGATATTCCAAATTGTAATTGACATATAAATGGAGACTGTGAATGGTAGTTGCAGTTGGGAATTGTCCAAATTAAAGTTCGTGAGGCATGATTCAGATCTGTTGATGAGACCTAAGGTGTAAATAAGTGTTTTCTTCTATGTTGGAAAAGCTTGTAGGACCTCTAATGTTGACATGGAAGAAGGCGACTATGTTAATTCATCAAAAATGTTATAGTTGTGAGCTTCTTTTGAACAATGGCCTACACAATGTAATGGCATTTTGATCATCCATGGGATGGTTCTAGCAGGGGGTCCTGGCAATGTCAAAGGCGTTGTGGTGTTAGTTTCAATTGATTTGGAGGGAGTGGTTTCTAGGGGGATTCCATAGTCACAATTCTGAGTTTGTAAAAGAACATCAGAACCTCCCATATAAATGTCACGGTTTGTGTTATCACACGAAAAATGATCACCTAGCAATTTCTTGCTAGGTTGATCGAAAGACGCCATGTAGGATGGATTTTTACACATTAAAACCCATTTTCACCTTAGGCAATAATTTAGTGAACCATTTTCCTCAATTATTTCTCATTAAAACCCTAGAAACCCCATGAGAATAATTAAAAAAATCATTATGTATTTATGAATCTCTTGAAACAATTATTAAATCATTACTTAAAAACCGTTTCTAATTCAAATTTGACATAATCACCATAAACTAATTAATAAATCACTTTTTATTTGTTAATTACTTAAACCATTTTATAAATAAATATATTTGACCATTTTGAATATCTTTTCCCTCTCAAAAAATGTAATAAAATATTCATAACTAGATTTTGATTTACCCTATAATATTTCATTATTTTCTAAATCTCCATCTATCTCAATATTTTGTTATAAATAGAGGGGCTTTCTCCTCATTATTCACCATGACCATTCTCATCATCCCCATTATCGTCCTATGACATTTGAGCTTCCATATTGTATTCAAGTCTCCATTACCATCATTTTTTACCCATTGCATACAAACATTGAGAGAAAAGAGTTGAGGCAGATGGACTCCAAAGGACCCATCCGAGGGGGATTTATAGACCCAAGTCTACAATCTCTCCTCATTAGGTGTAACCACTCTATTTTTCATTAATAAAATCAATTTTCAAGTATTTCCATTGGTTTATGAATAGTATTATCTATTATATGTTCTTTTATATTTCCATGTCATTTGCTATAGGGTTTTTGATTTTTGTTTTCTAGGTTTAAATAACACATTAGAAGCCACTTATGTTGTTAGGGTTGCTTGCCACCAACAACTTAAGTAAGGATTTTTGGTACACTTCTGCAAAACAGAATTTATAATAACAAATGGCGACTCCACTGGATCTTTAGTCATAAGAAAATGGCAACTTCCGTGGTGTAGTAATTCAGAAGCCCTCATGATTTTTTTTTAACTTTTTTTTGAGATTTTTTTAGAATTTATTGTTTCTCTAAATTTTCATTTATATTTTTAGATTCCTACTATTTGTTGGATGAAAAATTACTTATTCTTGGTTTTCATTGCATTTTTGCAAGTCACAGGTACCACTTGCATAGGAGGCAACACTATCTGTAATTGTTCTATAAAGTGAAACCCTAACAAATAGAGCGCACGAGAACATGCACCCTAGAACACACTTCTTTTACCAATTTCTGTATCTCGGAGTACTTAATAGGCCAAAATCAGAATCTTTCTCATTTTCAAGAACTTTTCGGAATTTTTAGTTTTTGCTAAGACTTTTGCCTCTATGTTGGGCAGTGCTTCTATACTTTTCTTGGCCACCCCTAGTACTAAAGTCTCTTAGTAATTTTATCATTTCGAGAAAAAATAATTCCCTTGCAATTTAGAGTACACCTTTTCCATTTAGGAGAGAATTTGTTGAGTTGAGGAGTCTAGCTTCAAAGATCTCAACGATTTTTTTCCAAGATTGTTTCCACACTTTTCAATTTTTTTAGGCTTTTGCAACACCTTGTTTCCCTTAAATACTTGTGTTGCATATCCCCCTAAGCATCCTTCTTCTTGCAGGTTATTTTCTTCTATTTTCTAGCACATTGTTTTATGTTGTTTTCTAGTTTTTCTACATCATTTCAGCATAATTTTTGTTTATATCCTAGTCCCTTTAGACATTAGGTACTCTGGTCATTTTGTGCATTTGATTTTCTTATTTTTCCAACACTTCTTGTTCTTATTCATAGCATTTTTGGGTGGATACTTATGTGCTTCAGGTTGTTGTTATTTTATTGTTCATTTTTAGTATTATTTACAGTTTATGTATTTTATTTTTCAGTAGTTCTAGAATCATGAAACATGGTCAATTAACTCATACATTGACACATTTTTGTGACATTCACATCCTAAGAAAACATGAGCTTGGTTACAACTTCCAATCCAACATTCGTAACACTCCACATTAATAATAACTAAACTCGCATAGATTAAGCACAGTTGGGAAATAGGTAAAAATAATTTTATATTTAGGTTTAGGATTGGTGTGATAGGATTCCAAAAAACCATATCGATCACTGAAAATGAGACATAAATGCTTTTCATTCTAGTTATCTTGAAATGTTTTACAATCCCGTGATCAAAACTAGTGCACGCCAGAGACCCATTTTAGATGGGGTTAGGCTTAGGTCTTAGTGTGAGATGCTCTCCACAAGGTTACCCAACTTGTTGGTCCTGGCTTGACATTGTTGAATGACTACCAAGAATCATAAGACTCGACCAACCCCATGGGACGAAGGTAAACATAGTAGACAATCTTAGGAAAACTCCCTATAGGGGTGATTATGGCTTAGCAATCACTCCTCTACCTTACCTTCCCATACTTATCTATTCCTATAGACATCAGACCCTGTTAAGTATGAATTTTTCTGGAAGGCCATCTAAAACAGTAGAACTAGGATTTGTTTGAGGATTTAGAAATTTTTTAGGTAGAGGTCATTTTCATTAATAGGACATGTATTATTGGATTAGAGTAGAATATTATTATAGCTCATTTACACATGGCACCACTGTAATAGGTGTTTTATTTATTTGTATCTTTCCCTTCCTTCATATTCCCCCTTTAGCCTTAAGAGTCTTCAATTTGTTATGCACCATTGCGCCCCCTAGGCACTTTTTTGAGAGACTTCATGGCCTTCTTCCCTAGTTTCCTCTAGGATATACTCTTACTCTTGCTCAATGAGTTAGGATCCATCCTCCTAGTCCTCCATTGAGTCCAAATATAAATTCTATTTCTTCTAATTCTAGGCTTTCCTTAGATTTGACATCCTCCCATCCCCACATTGTTACCATGTCAGGAACTAACATAGGCGGTAATATTGGACCCAACGTAGGTGGTAGAAACTAGGGAGGTAATACTATTCCTAACCAGGGTAACCCTCACGGGGGAAATATCAGAACCTCTTTAGGTATGTTCGCCAATCAACCTTTACTTGTTTACATGGATGGTTTGAGGATCCCTTAATTAAGATATATCATCAATAGTTCCCTTCTTCATTACCATAATTGGCCTTTCATTCCTACCAAACTTCCCTCAAACATTCTCAGGTTTGAATTGAATCATCGAGAAGACCCTACTAATCATGTTCGTTCTTTCCATGTGTGGTGTTCATCTAACAACATTACCTTAGGACTCTATTCATCTTCATATTTTCCAACGTACTCTAACTAGAACTGCTGCTAAGTGGTATGTAGACTAACCACATGCCTCTCATTCCACCTTTGTACTTGTTAAAATACTTATGGCCATTACACTTATGAATTCCCCCTTCTCCCTCAAATTCTTGAGAAATGGAAACCTCAAAAAGTTGGTTGTAGTGGGAAGCATCCCATCACTCAACCACCTCCTCCTTCCACACAAACAACAATGCTTACTAATCTATTCCCTAACCAAGGATATGTGGCTCCACAACCTAATCAGAATCTTCAAGCCCTTTACCTTCAAAACCTATGAATGGAAAATATCTTATTTTCATGATGAATTATGACTAGATCAACCTCCAGACTCGGTTTGGCAAATATGACAAGCCTTTTTATAATTCAACGACTAATTTTCAACCCAAAAATTCCACTGATCCACCTTCATCACCAAATGGTTCCTTATAAATCCCTCAGCCTAAGGTAGAGGTTTACCTTAAGATCACCAAAGTAGCATTATGTCTAAATTCTTCTAGTTCTAAAGTTGCCCACACATATAGTATAGTAGATGACTTAGTGCGATCTCTTGCTGCCATGTCAATTCTGCAAGTTCTCAAGGTATGCACATCCCAATGAAAAGATCTATTATTTTCTTTGGCCATTTTGGATCCTTCTGGTGATCAGTTGATTGTATGTTATGTTGATAAATCTAATCATCCCCCCATTCCCTTTTTGAGATATCGATCTCAGTAAAAAAACACCTTTGTTCAATGATGTATAGTTGATGAAGACACCTCCACTTATGTGATATCCTTTAGTGTTTGGAAGAAACTTTCTACCCTCAACGTGTCACCATCAACCATTACTCTTTGTGTATGGGTCGATCACCCCTCACATCCTCTTCATTTATATTGGAATTTCCAAATCATTATTTCTGGAAATATAGTCATGATCGATAGAAAAGCCATAAATGCCCTTTTAGTTTATAATCTAATACATAGTCATAGTTACGTGTACACCATTTCAGTAGTTTCATCTTTTGTATTTCGTAAGACGTGCTTTCCCCATAGTGGAAAGATCATCACTATCGATGCAATAGTTTACTATGACCATTAATCTTAGCCATCTCCGCAAAATATCATTTAACCAACGATGGGAAACAAGGCCACTCCTAACTTCACTGATGTTTCCCATGGAGTCTGTTGATATTCTATGCTACTTGGGGCTTATTATTTCCCACTTCCTATTTAATATAAGCATAAATCCTTAAATATTTTCATGCATCAAGCGTCACATGACACCAACAAGCAGTCTGGTATGTCTTCCTAGTAGGCAACTCCTTAATAATCTACTCTTCATGACTCAGCTCATCCTTCTGTAATAATTCCTTGAGGCCATTTCCCTTAAGGTTGTTTCCCTCTAGGTCATCCTCCCTTAGGAGGAGTTCCTCCAGGTGATTACCCCTTTGGTGAAATACTTTCCTTATTCCCACCACTAGGAATATTTTGTTGAGTCTTCCTAACATGACTTTGGGGATCCTAGCTTGGTACATCGATGATCATGCAAAAGATCCTCCTAACTAGCTCAAACCTTACATGGATTTGACTCTGGTTCAACTTGTTCCTACCACCACATCCTTCGCTTCAGTTCCACAACATTCTCAACAACAATCTCCTCCTATTATGAAAGCACATGGTGAGGGGTACAAGTCGTAAAGGATGGAAAAGATAAGGCAACCCAAGAAGCTAGCACTACTTCTAAACTGCAAAGCCTGCTCCTCCATTAACTTTGTGATCTTGCTAGGAATAACACCAATAATTGTTTCTACCTCCTCCATGTTAAGAGTGTGGTATCAAATACTCAACCTGGCCCCAACATTCCTAAGGTATATGTTACCATACTTAATTTAGTGAAAAATAATAAATCATTACACAAAAATCACCCTTGTGCATTTTGTGATACATACAGAGATTATTCTCATTATTGCCCTCGTCTTGAAGGATTTTTTAATGTGCTCCATGTTATTTGCGAAATAATTCTCGCTCATGGTGATTGCCATTCTTCACTTCCTATAGGTCTTGGTAATAATTCTTCACCAATACAGGAGGTATCTCAACACACTATTATGAATCCCCTTCCCAATGTTGAGATGATTGAAAATTTAGTAGCCATTCTCTACCTATCATCATCCATGGGATTCATTTATTCAGACTCATTGGGAGTTTCTTACTCTGCTTCTTTCAAACCAAATTTGGAAGACACTTGGGTTTTCAAATCGGTGGATGTTTCATCCACTAGTCATCCATCAACTCTTTTTTGACAATGTTCATGTGAACCATGTCTCCCATGATGATGTTTGGTTCAATAAACCCTTACTTCAAACCCATGAATTCAAACCAAATCCAGATTGTGGCCATTACATTACCGCACAATGTTAGGATAAATTGGCATCCTTTATTGAGAGTCTGGGAGAAGTAATTCTCCCCAACCATCGTCATGAATATGTTAGTTTTAAATCTAAAACCACTATTCTTCCCAATCTTGAAGGACCTTTGGAGCCCCACATCAATCCATATAACCTTAGGGACAACCGGCTTAATCATTCCTCCATCTTCCATCAACATCCCAAACACTTAGGCATTGTTTTTTAACACTAGTGTCATCTAGGTGAGCATCAATTGATTATATCTGAAACTATTGTTTGGTATGGTGGCACCATGTATGTGAGCCCAGAAATTCAGGACATTTGACATATATATGGAGTGCCAAGTGAGATTGAAACTCCACTATTTCCTTTCTCCTATTGCATCCTCTTCCCATAAGAAGGAAACCATGAGTATTAAATAGTGACAATATCATAATATTGTTCATAATCATATTATGTATCAAAATATCCACAACAAGACTTTAGAATGCATTATTATAAATTCATATATCATGCCCATAACATGATGCATACACATCCTATTGGGGCCATCATTCCCAGCTTTGCATACTTGATCAGGAACCTCCATCACATATATTCGGGGACATTATTTTATTCTTGGTCGCATGATGGCCCTTGGACACCTTCATACTTAATTAACATTTGTATCAAGCTAGATATGAGTGACCTAGGTATGGTTGATTATCCTTTCATTCCTTGGATAGTTTGTCATGTTGGTCTTTCCGATGAGCCATATACATATCACATATCATAGATTCTTGATACTATTATACTCTATGTGATACAACACTTACCACCCAGCCCCCATGTTTGACTCATTTGGGAAGGGATGATCATAAACCTTCTTTAGTAGTTCATTCATGAATTCCTTTCTTACCTTGATTTTTCATGAGGAACCATCACTACGTGAATAATTAAAGACATGTTTAGACTAGTAATGCCACCTATCTGAATGTCACAGATCCAAAATCCAATGATTGGTTTATCTTCTAAAATCTCACCAACATTTAGGGAATTTTCCTCATCTTCAAATTCTCCAATACCTTAATGTGAATTTCAACTTGAATTAGGGGCAATAAACACTTTTATAGGAAAAAGCCTAATTTTTCCCTTGGAAATAATGATCAAACCAAAGGTCGGTTTGATGAACCATCAACACTATCAGAAAGCTCCCATTGAGATCTATAATAGGTCTCGCTTCATTTTTCATAATTTGAAACTTGGTCAAGAAGCTATTTTTTCCATGAAGTCTCACTTTGTTGCCTATTAAAATTGAATCTCCTCATATGAGTCACTTGTAAGATGACGCCATTTTTCCTTTGTAGTTGTCAACCTATGTTTCAAGTTTTGTCACAAATATCCACTATTTACTCAGGTTTCTATGGTTCTCTTTAAGCCTTCCCAATGTGCCAACATGATAGAGTCACCCTTTTTCAGAGCATCGGAGATGAGTTTCCCTTGCATCCATGGAGTCTTTTCAGACTCCCATCGTATATTTTTACAATATATTATCCCTATGTTGCATTAGTCCCATTTTCTCATGTTTATCCTCCAACTTTTTGGATCTAGATTCGAAGATCCTTCATTTGAGTAACTGATCATCCATATTATGCTATGAAAAGGTAAGTCATAAGTCCGTTAGTCACCTTATTTAATCCATCATCAACCTTTCTGTTAGTCTCTATCCATCACATTACTATGTCCCTCATGCCATTGTTGAGCATTCCTTATTGCCTCAACTTTGGCGGGCTCTCTTCTGTCGACATTAACACATGTATTCCAAGATAGTGGTCTATGGGATGGTGTCCCTTAGTTCTAACCTTCATCATTTTTTATTCCTCATATCAATAAAATGGAATCCTTATTTCCCTTTGACTTGGTTGTTCCTTTCCTGCTCAACTCTATCTATTATTTCATGACCAAGAAAAATAGACTTGATGGTCCAGTGATCAATCATATTGTCCCAACATTTTCGAGGTGTGTGTGAGTTGTTCCAGACTTCATCAGGAGGTGGCCCTTTAGGTATCCCCCTACATGCTCAGATGAAATTAGATCACAATCCAACCTTATATGGGGTTTCCTTGATTTGACTAGCTCGGTTACCACAAGTCACCAAGGCCACCTTATGCACCTCTCTTTCATATTTTCCATTCAGATCTTGAGATCCCTCTCTTACTTAACAAGGCTCCTTTGGTTGTGATTTCCCCTTGATATCATCGTTGGGACATTATGTCCTATGTACTCAGATCAACAATTTTTATTATATTAGTCTTGGCCTTTGTCATCCAGGCATATTATGTATATGGAACTCATTATATCATTGTATTACCTTGTGGCCCATTGATGCCAACATATGATGTACTTTGTTGCTAAGACCCACATTATTAGGCTCATCATTATTATTTGTACTTAGTTACCTCGGATGGTATGGGTATGCCTCACACGCCTCATTGAGATCATGTACATACCAATAAAAATAGACTTCTATCTAGCAAGTAGGTCACACCCCCTCCATTGTGAGTCATTCCCGATGCTTCAAAAATATTTCTCTTTTTATGACTTCCCTTAGGTGTCTCAAGAAAGTGAACCTACAATGTATTTAATTCATTTGATGTGTTCCTAACACTCTTATGTTGGGGGGAAATTTTTTATCACCCAAAAAAAATCATCTAGCCATTTACTGCTAGGTTGATTGGAATACAACATGCGGAATGGATTTTTACATATTAAAACACACTTTCACTTTAGGAAACAATTTAGTGAACCATTTTCCTAAATAATTTCTCATTAAATCCCAAAAATCCCCATGAGAATAATTAAATAATTAAATATTTATTTATTTAACCATTTTTTACTTAACCACATAGGATTGATTTCTAACCCTAATTTTTGTCACGAAATAATTATTAAATCACTATTTAATAATTATTTCTAATTCAAATTTGACTTAGTCACCATAAAGTAATTAATAAATCATTTTTTATTTTTTAATTAATTTAACCATTTTCTAAATAAAGATATTTGACCATTTCAAATATATTTTCCCTCTCAAAAAATATAATAAAATATTCATAACAGCGAGATTTTGATTTACTCTATAATATTTTATTATTTTCTAAATATCAATTTATCTCAATATTTTGTTATAAGTAGAGGGGTTTTCTCTTCATTCTTTATCATGACCATTCTATTTGTCCCCATTATTGTTCTATGAAAATTGAGCTCCCATATTGTGTTCAAGCCTCCATTACTGTCACCCTTTCCCCATTACATGAAAACATTGACAGAAAGAAGATGATGCACATGGCCTTCAAACACCACAAAGGGGAATTTACATACCCAAGTATACAATCTCTCCTCATCAGGTCTGACCACTCTATTTTTCATTCGTAAAATAAAGTATCTGCTATTTCCATTGGGTTCTTAATATATTATTATCTCCTATATTTTCTTTTATATTTACATGTCATTTGTTGTAGAGTTTTCGATAATTGTTTTGCAAATTTAAAGAACAAAATAGCATCCACTTCTATTGTTAGGGTTTCTTGTCACCAACAACTTAAGGATTTTTGGTACACTTATAAAAATTTATACTAACAGTTTGCTACGTCATTGGGATTTCCGTCGGTTGGGTTTTGGTGGGGTGAAGGGGTAGCTTCATTTTGTGTTGATATTGATCCTTGGTGAGAGAATGGATTCTACATAAACATAGGTTGTTGGCTCATTCCATATTTCCCCCTAGTCTCTATCATTCTCCTCAATTTAGGGAGTTGAGGACAATGATGAGTGTAATGATCATACTCAGCAAAAATAGTGCAAGCGTGATCAGTCGTGAGACTAGGATTCTTGTTTTTCTTTTGTGGTTTATTTTTACTAACTTGACTTTGGTTTTGGTTTTGGTTTTGGGGATTCCACCTCACCAGCTTCCACAAAGGTTTTTTTTGGTTGTTTCCCACCATCGAGGATCCTTTTTTATTTGTTTTTTCCTTTCTTCTTATTGGCGTTTGAAGGGCACACAACATTCAACTTTTCAAATGACTGTTGTTGTTGTGGGAAATAAGGATGCACAAAATTAACCCCTACATTTGGTTAATATTTTTGGTTAGTTTTTTGGGGTGCTAGGAAAGGGAAATAAGCGTTCCCTTGTACTAGGTTGGTGTAAGTGGGCTAGGAGGTCGAAACCATTTGTGGTGTGGGGAGGGTAATGACTACCTTACATGTCAGGATATTGGTTACCTTGCATACTAGGGTATGAGTTACCTTACATGTGAAAGTTTTGAGAGAGTACATATGGATTTGGATAGTATCTCAATTTGGTTGGGGCTACGGGTGGGCCACCAAATGATTCGAAGGTGTTTCCAGGTTGATTTTGGGTGATGTTCCTAACTAAACCATCTGCAATGTTTGAGGCCATCGACTTATATTTTCCAAAGGACAGTGATCATGGAGCATTAGGAAGAACAAAGTAAATATACTTGGATTGAGTGTAGATGATCTCAAATTATTGAGATTTCTGATAGCCACTTCTTTTATTTGTGGCATGGTTGTGGCCACATCTTTTGTGGTTTCTAACACAAGCTATTTTAGAAAATGATTGAGTAAAAGGTCCTTTTTTATGTTGACTTTGCATAGGCTTTGATGTTTTAACCACTCATGGAAATGGTTTGAAATATGTGTGGAGTTAGTTTTCTATAAGTGTGTTAACAGATCTAGCCCTATGTCATGATGGACTAGGGGTTGAGACAAGGTGAGGAATGACCTGGCTAATGAGTCAAAGGATACATGGGAGCCTGAGGTTTCACTCACATACCATTTTTCTATAGGGCATGTGAAGCTGCATTAGAATAGTCTCAGTTGAACTGAGTTATCTATGACTATGTTATATGAGTGCTAGAGATAAAAGGTCATTATTTGGTTTGTAGGGTCCTCCCATACCTAACTTCAAATTTAAGAAAATCGAAAGGAAAATTGGTTGGAAAAGGAGTCCATTACATATCATCTATAATGGGTTCATTTATAATATTGCTTAAATATGGGAGATTCAAGTAAATGAGAAATTGGATGCAGTTGGAATTGAAAATTGTGAAACAAATTTGAAATCGTGTATGTGAAGGGGTCCTTTTTGGGGGAGTATGCATGGCCCTCATAGGGTGCGTAGTGTTTAGATTCCCTTGAGGGGTAGTAAAAGGAGTGCCTTGAGGGGGAGGGGTCCCAATCAAGGTTTATTCAATGAAATATGAACCAATCAAAGTGCTTGAATGGTGTTTTCTACTTCGATATGGTGAGAGACATGACACACCTCCTGGTAAAGGGGGGGAGGTTTTATATGAAAAGAGAAATAAAAGTATCCATTGGTTTCCCTATGGTGCCCTTACAGATAGGTGTTACTTATGTGGTCAGAAATGACTCTTTGAATATGATGGCAGGGGTGCAAGCGTTAATGAAAAATGCTCAAAACCTGTTACAATATCCTCTAATTCTGGCGGAATTCCTTCTTCTTTATCAGGAAGAGTATCGGTCATTTACCTTTAAGTCTGACTATCACTTCATAAATGGAACTAATTCATTAAGATCCGCTTTAGTCAGAGATTGCTTTATAAATACCAGATGCATTTATTTAAAAGAGATGCGGTGTGATATAATCGCAATCACACTTCGCAGTTCCCAAAGGACTGACTCTTTCTATCGGAAGTGATTATAGGCCTTGTTAGGATTCCAAGAAACTCTCCTAGGTTGTAGCTCGGAGATTCCTGGTAACATATAAATTCAACTATTGTTGCAATGGATGAATGGAAGGAATGATGCTTGTCCAAGCCAGATAACCACTTCTATTTTGTTTCACTCCAGAGATGCGTGAACACCCCCAGACTACAAGGCTTTAGACCACCAACTACTCACAGTTTAGAGATTGGGTGAATATGGAGAATACTGACCACACTAGCAGATGCACAAGACCATGTGATGGCTGGCTACAACCAGTAAGAAAGTCTACAAATCTAATATACTAATGCAAAGACAGGATGACAACTCTCCTGCATTAGACAGAAAGAAATCTGGACCACCTATTCAATGATGCATACAAGATTTTTACAAAGAGATAGGATGACAACTATCTAATGCTAAACATCAAGAGCTCAAGAACACATCATTTCGGGCACAACCTAGAACAAAGGAAAATGGAAAGTGAGCAGTTAATAGTAAAAGAAGCTTGTATTAGCTAAAAATGAAGACGAGATGCTGCAAGTGTCAAAATGTCTACAGTCTCCAGAAGTTGAACCTTACATCAAAATTCCAACCATCAACCCTGATTACATATTTCTTCTGGGTATTTATAGATTTTACATTACAAGGGTACTTGGCCATTTAGGTATGGAGGTGTTATAATTGACCACCAACTGCATTTAACTGCCTGATGGTGTCTCTAACTATGCTTTCTTGCTGTAGTGAATGAATCTGATTTGCTCAGGTGTTGCGTTGTCCTCTTAGGCAGTTGGAGTGCCTGCACTAGTGAAGTTCCATAACTGATAAATGCAGTCACAGGGCCGTGCTTGTGCTTTTTCCCCTTTGCCATATTGTCTGTTAAATATGGTTGTTAGATTCTGTCAGTGACTGGTATTGATAAGTTGGTTATCTTCCTTCTCGAGCAAGCATAGTGGTCAGAGGATGTGAACTGCATTGGTGAGTGGACGATATGGACGAGCAGAAATAATAGTCGTCGGATCGAAAAAATGGACGGCGGAGATGGCTCGACGGAGGCTATCGGTCGTGGTAAGAGCGGGGTGAATTAGGGCCGTCGGATCTTTGACGGATAGATCGGATGGTGATCGGGCGATGGAGCTACACAGGCGTTAACGAGCAGGGGTGGATAGGTCAGGCAGTTTTGGTATTGATCGCAACACTTTTTGGCGTAAAGAGGTAAAATGATATGGGTGTGCAATGCCTCTTAGCGGCTGACATGTAGCAGTGGATGAGAGAGAAAAATTGCTCTAATTGCGTGCTAACGTTCAGGTGATTTGCGGGTGCGATAAGTGCGAGGGCCGTTAGATCTCGGGAGAGATGATTGGACAGTTGGGAGTGGTCGAGCTGGTTGCTTTATCGGATGCGACGGGAGTCGTCGGATCTATGAGAGGAAATCAAGGGTGGGGAAATGATGAACAATTTTAGCAAGTGTGCGAGGGCGTATGGAATGGTTTTATGACGGTTTGGGCTTTTGGTACTTGGGGCTAAGGCCAAAGGGGTTAATTTGTTGGGTTTTATGAGAAAAAGAGAGGAATGGAGGTGGTGGAGAGGAAGCGGGGTGGAAGAAAAGGAGGAATGACCAATTGTGAGCCTTCTTTTGGGCACAGACCAACAGACCATGCTTTCCTCTGGCCTTAGCAAATTGGAATTACATCGAAGAGCTAACACTGGCTCCTTATGGGGATGAGATCCTCTGTGTGAGGTCTTGCGAACTGTAGACCACTGCCTTCTACATAAAAAAGATCAAAAAACATTGCCTAGTATTCCATTGGGCATGGAGTCTAATTAAGTCTACACTAAAACCTTATAAAAACAAAATATTTACAACATTAAGGCCTGAAGACCTTAAACAACATAAACTTTCAAAAATTTCCCATTTACTGGGCCATCAAAAACTGTCTTTTCTTCCGTACTTTGTAGCATGAAAGTGTTGTTCCTCTAGATCTGAGAAATGATAAAAGTTCCAGTCCACAGAGCATCGAACTTCCCATGATTGCCTTTCTTTTCCTTGATTGCATCCTATTTGAGCACCAAGTCTCCAATTTGAAAATTGTCCACCTTTGCCTTTCTGTCAAAGGGTTCCTTGATTCTCTTTTGATGTGTTGCAGACTTCTCAACCAGTTGATCCCTGATCTGATGGAATTCAGCCAGGTCTCCTATCCTCTTATCCATGTCACTCTCCTCATTCTGCTCTTCCTGTGAGAAGGAGGGTCAACTAAATTGGAATATGGCCTCAGTTCCATAAACCAACTTGAATGGAGAGTTCCCTTTGGATTTCTTGGTGGTCACTCTGTTAGCCCACAAAGCATACATCAGCTTGGAATCCCAGTTCCTTTTGTTGTCTTCCAGCAGCGTTTTGATTATCCTTATTAGGCTCTTATTGGATGATTCTACTAGGCCATTACCTTGAGGGTAATATGAGGTGGAATGCACCAGCTTAATGCCCATTGAGTCAGACATGTCCACCAACTCATTCACCCTGAAGGCTTCTGCATTCTCTGTAACCAATTTGTGTGGGCAACCAAATCTGGTGAAAATATTTTCTGTTAAGAACTTCATGACCACATGGTGATCAACTTTCCTACTAGGGATGGCCTCAATCCATTTAGTGAAGTAGTCAGTGGCTACTAGGATCCATCTGTGCTGGCCACTAGAATGAGGATTGATTTCTCCTATGAAATCCAGGCCCCACTACTGAAAAGGGCCACTAGCCTGAATTGGCTTCAAGGGCAATGACTTCAACTGTTTTTTTCCTTCAAACCTCTGGCATCTATCATAAGATTTTACAAATGAAAATACATCAGAAAATAATGTGGGCCAATAATACCCAGCTTTGAGGATATTGTGGGTTGTGGTTTTCCAATAGTGATGTCCACCACAAAAGCTAGAATGGAACTAGTGCATGACCTCCATGAATTGTTCTTTGTCCAGACATCTTAGAAGGATTCCAGATAGATCCCTCCAATAAAGCAGGCTTTTATGAATGCAATACTTAGATGCTCCGAGCTTAATGGTTCTGGCTTGGATTGAACTTAGGCCTGGAGGAACTTCTAGCTTCAGCAGAAATTGAACTATTACAGAATACCATTCACAAGAAGCTAGATGTTCTGCCAATGACTGGTTCTGCCCTGGTTCAACTACTTCTTCCCTTGTCTACCTGTCATCTGAGCTTGTGCCTATCCAATTCATGTCTAGCATTCTGCAGTTTTCTTCGACCATTAGCTTGGCAAGGCCTTGACCTCTGACTAGCTTGGTGGGCTTTAATTCTATGTTGAACTCAATAAGTTTTGCAATCCATTTAGGCCTTCTCCCATCAGCATCTGGCTGCATTAGGACATCTTTTACTAAATCATAAGGCACACATGCAATTACCTTAGAGTGCAAAATGTATATCCTGAAAGCTTTCAAGGATTTGATAAGAGCATAGGCCTGTTTCTCAATGATATCATACCTCAGTTCAACATCCCTTAATGTTTTGCTGAAGAATGCCACTGGATGCTCTGAACCCTTATCATCTTTTTGAAATAGGATTGTTGCAAGGGTGTCACCTGAGGCAAAGGAGAAAATATGGAACTCCTTGTTATAGTATGGCCTGATCAAAGTGGGAGCTTCCATAATAGCTCTCTTGATGGCTTTAAAAGATCTTCTTTCTGCATCAGTCCATTTGATCTCTGATCCCCTTTTTAGCATGGAGGTGATATGCTTTACCAGTTCTACAAAATTAGGGATGAACCTCCTTACAAATTTTATTTTTCCCAAAAAGGATTGGATATCCCTTTTCGATCTTGGGACATACAAGGTCTGTATTTCTTTTACTCTCTCTGGGTCAATTTTGACACCTGCAACAGAAACAATGTGTCCTAACAACCTGCTATCTTCTAACGCAAACTGTGACTTCTTGGGGTTCACTGATATCCCAAAATTTCTGCACTTTAGAAACACTTTCTTAAAATGCTGCAAATGATCTTGATGGATGCCGAAGTATACTGTTATATCATCCAGGTAGATAAGGACAAACTTGTCCTTCTCTCCTACAAATGCTATATCCATAGCTCTTTGAAAGGTGGCTCCAACATTCATCAATCCAAAAGGCATCTTAGAGTACATGAAAGTGCCCCAAGGAGTGGTGAAAGCAGTCTTTTCATGGTCATCTAGATGTACAACAACCTGGTTATACCCTGAAAATCCATCCAGGAAAGACATGACATTGGCTCTTGAGACTTTCTACAGAAAATGCTCCATCTTGGGTAGAGGATAGTTGTCTTTCTTAGAGAATTTGTTCAGGTTCTTGAAATCAATGCACAACTTGATTTCTCAACTTTTCTTCCTTACCACTACTAGGTTGGCTACCCACATCGAATATCTCAGGGGGACTATGATTATGGCAGCCAACAACATCTTGATTTCTTTTTCAATCATGGCAAGGAGCAGAGGGTTTGTGGGCCTCAGTTTCTTCTTGAAAGGAATGGTGTCTTTCTCTAATGGGATCTTATGCTAGATGACCTTTTTGTCATAAGTTTTGAGGTCAATGTATTCCCAGGAAAAGACATCAGCAAACTACTTCATTAAGGTGCAATATTCAGAACTCTTGGAAGCAAACAAATGGGTGGATAGATTTATATACTTTGGATGATCTGGACTCCCTATGTTATGCTTATGGACTGCAGATTGATATTATTTTTTGGGAACATTATGAGGCACATCATTTTGGTCAAACAACTTCTCTAAAGGCACTAACCCTTTAGGTATATGATTTCTAGGCAGTTGTACGATACTGTCTTGGCCAATTTTGTCCTTTAGCAGGGGTTGGGGACATCCCTCTAAGGTTTCATTCTCTTGATCAATTTGCATTTCGAAGAATTCATCAATGACTTGGAGAAACCTATTTACTTTATCATCATCCCCAAATACTTTCCAGTGCTAGAAATTATCAAGCAAGGATGGTCTATATTGTATTTGGACTACATAAACCAATCTAGGAGGCATGGGAGGGATGAACATGCTAGTAGACACAGCAAGGGAATCAACAAGTTGATTTTTTACTCTAGGGATGTATGAGATACAAAACTATCAAAAGAATCGTTGAGTCTCCATACCTCATCTCTGTATGATTTCAGTCTTGGGTGTCTTGCTTGGAACATTTTTTTCACTTGCTGAATGATGAGATCAACATCTCCAAACACCTTTATGTCCCTAATCCCTCTGTCTTTGGCAATGTTTAAGCCCAATATCATAGCCTCATACTCTGATATATTGTTGGTGACCTAAAAAGTCAGCTTAAAAGATAGATGTGTGCTTTCTTGCTTTGGAGACACCAGCACCACTCTTGCTCCTGCAGTTTCCCTTGAACATGCTCCATCAAAGAACATATCCCAGACCTGATTTCCTTGCTCATCCATGGCCTGGCCTAGTGGTTTCTTGAGATGCACCAAGGCCCTCTGGGATTCTTTGATTTGGAGAATACATGCTCCAAAGTCAGTGTCCATAGCATAAATTGGATGATTAGTAGGATTCTTCTCATCACTGATGATGTAGGCGAGCTGGGCTTCCCTGTATAATATCCTGCTTTCCCCTCCAAAAACTGGGACAATGGCATAAGCTAAGTCATTTTGTAATGTCCCACCCAACCTCTTAATCCACCCTCTAGAAAGTAGCATACCAAACTTAGGAGGTACATCTCCTACCACAATATCCATCATCATGCTCTTCATGGGCAGCTGAGTTAGGGTGATAGCCAAGTATTTGATTAATCCCAGAAATTTGACCTTCCTCGAATCAGAGGAGAATAAATCATGATAACGTCTAGTAATGTCAAGGCCTAACTCTTCCATGATAGCTTTGGGCATCAGATTATGGGTGGCACCTATGTCCACCAAGTAGTTGTGGAGGGTTTTGTCATGAATGGTCAAGGAGACATAAAATGATGGGGAACTATTATCAGAGGGTTCATTCCTTGGGCTAAGCACAGCTGCAGGTTTATCATCTTGCAAATTCACATAGTCATTAGAGGCTCGTGAGGCTTTTAGCTCAATGGCGTCAAGGATAGGCTTTCTAAATACCTCAATATTTGCAAGCTCTATCAGAGGTACAGATATTTTTAACTTTTGGACTTCTGATTCAAAACTAAAAGGGAAATGGAACTTGTCAAGGCCTCTTACCTCTTGAGCTGGTGCATTGAGGATGACTGGATCGGCTGTTGGTTTTTTCTGGTTGCTGCTCTGCTACTCTGTGGGGGCAACAGCTCTTTGAGCAGGACTCTCTTTCGCATTGCTGGTTCTTGACCTCAGGTTGTACCTTTTTTGCTCTTCAGTTTGTAGAACAACTTCTGCATCCCACTCTTGGCTGGTTTGGTCTTTGAGTAATGACTCTTCATAAGTAGCCAATGTCAAAAAGGTAGCACTGCCTTTGTCTTCCATACAGTGAATCTCATCCTCTTCATCAAACCGCGCCTCCTCCATGACTACGTTCTGGAAAGGGGCCTTAACCCTTTGTTCTTCATTGGACTCTTTGTCGCTCTGAATAATCTGCAATTGTTCATTTGCTCTTCTAAATGGGTTTGGATTTCCAGGAGAAAATGTGCTAGGAAACCTTGCTCTCCTAGAACTCTGCTCAACTTTCAGCTTGGATATTTCAACAGCCAATGAATCTATCATTTTATTCATTTTGTCTAATTTAGGTTGCGAAGATGAAGAAGAGGAGGAAGCTTCACTCCTCTACCTCCTCCTGTCAGCATGACTTTTAAATTTTTCTGCAGCCATGATATTAGATTCCACCTCTAAGGTTGCATCTTGAATTTCAGCTACGGAAGCACATCTTCTCTCTCTTAACAACCAGAAGAAATCAGAATCAAAGGCATTAGCATAGATGAGTTTTGCAGAGGTGGGGGTAGGTTTTACTTCAGCTAGTATCTTGTTATACATTTGACTGAATCTCTTATTAAAATCAGGCAATGATTCCCCATTTTCCCTTTTGAGGTTGCCAAACTCAGTATGGTAGTATAGCAAGTCTTTATTATCTCCCCAATGCTTTAAAAGCACATCATCTAATGCTTTAATGTCTATTATAGACCTATGGGTCAGCTCTCTGAACCACTTTCTAGCCTCTCCATCTAGGCTTCAGACAAATACTCTCATCCACACATCATCTTCACTGACATCTAAGTTATTAGCATAGTTATAGAAAGACTCAAGGTGCTCTTCAGCCATCACTCCCTCTGTACCAGTGAACTTAGGCATGTATTTATGATATTCTTTGGGATGCATGGCATTCAAAGGAATAGGAAGGACCAGGGGTCCATACCTAGCAGCTATGATTCTCTCCATCTTACTAGGTGCTTGTGGGCCTGCCATGATTGGGATAGATGGAAGGGTACTGGCATTTTGAAAGGTAAGGAGCTGAGAAATGCCTGACAAGGATAAAGGAATATGATGGATTGTAGGGGAAGTTTTCTTTGGACTGAGATCCAAAGGGGAACTTATTGAACAAGGAGCTTTATGAATCTTTGAGGGTATTTCTTCACTGACAATGCTAGGCTCTATATCTTCAAAATGAACATGCTCAGTTACAAGCCTCTCTTGCAGAGATACATAGGATTGTTTAGGCTTACCTAATCCTAATGCTCCTTTCTGAATGATCTTTCTTTGCTTGAAAATATTCTGAGGGTCAAGCACTGGGTCAGCTGGTGATTTCTAAGGATTTCTCCGAGTATGCCTCACAAACTGAGCCAGAACTGTGATGTGGAGTTGCCAAAAGGTTGGTTCCCTAGTAGAGTCACCAGATATATTATTACAACCAAAAATGTGTCTAGACTTTGTTTATCATCAAAGCTAGATCTGTGTCGTTCTCCCAGGGAAGCTGAGCTTCAATCTCCTCTCCCCAGCAACGGCACCAATTATGTTAGCATTCCAAGAAACTCTCCTAGGTTGTAGCTCGGAGACACCTGGTAACATATAAATTCAACTTTTGTTGCAATGGATGAATGGAAGGAATGATGCTTGTCCAAGCCAGATAACCACTCCTACTTTGTTTCACTCCAGACATGCGTGAACACCCCCAGACTACAAGGCTTTAGACCACCAACTTCTCATAGTTTAGAGATTGGGTGAATATGGAGAATACTGACCACACCAGCAGATGAAAAAGACCATGTGATGGCCAGCTGCAACCAGTAAGAAAGTCTGCAAATGTAATCTACTAATGCAAAGACAGGATGACAGCTCTCTTGCATTAGACAAAAAGAAACCTGGACCACCTATTCAATGATGCATACAACATTTTAACACAGAGATAGGATGACAACTATATTATGCTAAACATTAAGAGCTCAAGAACACAACATATCAGGCACAACTTAGAACAGAGGAAAATGGAAATTGAGCAGTTAACAGAAAAAGAAGCTTGTATTAGCTGAAAATGAAGACGAGACACTAGAAGTGTCAAAATATCTATAATCTTCAGAAGTTGAACCTTTCATCAAAATTCCAACCATCAACCCTGATTACATCTTTCTTCTCGGTATTTATAGATTTTGCATTACAAGGGCACTTGGCCATTTAGGTATGGAGGGGTCATAATTGACCACCAACTGCATTTAACTGCCCGATTGGGACTCTGACTGTGCTTGCTTACTGCAGTGAATGAATCAGATTTGCTCAGGTGTTGTGTTGCCCTCTTAAGCAATTGGAGTGCTCGTACTAGTGAAGTTCCATAACTAATAAATGCAGTCACAAGGTCATGCTTGTGCTTTTTCCCCTTTCCCATACTGTTTGTTAAATATGGTTGTTAGAGTCTATTAGTGACTGGTACTTATAAGCTAGTTATCCTCCTTCTCAGGCAAGCAGAGTGGTGAAAGGATGTGAACTGCATGGGCAAGTGGACGATATGGATGAGCGGAGAGAATAGCTGTCGAATCGAAAAAATGGACGGCTGAGATGGCTTGGCGGAGGCTATCAGCCATGGTAAGAGTGGGGTGAATTAGGGCCATTGGATCTCTGGCGAATAGATCAGATGGTGATCGGGTGACAGAGCTGCAAAGGCATTAACAAGCGGGGGCTGATTTGTCAGGCAGTTTTGGTATTGATTGCATAGGTTTTGGACGTAAAGAGGTAAAAGGACAGGGGCATGCGATGGCACTCAGTGGCCGACACATAGTAGTGGATGAGAGAGAAAAACCGCTCTCATCGTGCGCTAATGCGCGGGTGACTTGCGGGTGCGATGAGTGTGAAGGCCATTGGATCTCGGTAGAGATGTTCGGATGGTTGGGAGTGGTTGAGCTGGTCGCTTTATCAGACATGACGGGAGCCGTCGGATCTGCGGGAGGAAATCAACGATAGGGAAACGATGAATGATTTTAGCAAGCGCACGAGGGCATATGGAAGGGTTTTATGCGGGTTTGGGCTTTTGGCGCTTGGGGCTAAGGCCAAAGGGGTTAATTTGTCGGGTTTTATGAGACAAATAGAGGAATGGAGGTGGCAGAGAGGAAGCGGGGTGGAAGAAAAGGAGTAATGACCAATTGTGAGCCTTCTTTTGGGCACAGACCAATAGACCATGCCTTCCTCTAACCTTAGCAAATTGGAATTACATAGCAGAGCTAACAAGCCTTTCCTTTAAAAAAAACCCAAACAACACAACTAATCAGAATATAAAGGAAATATACGAAAAGACCTGAGCGTGAACGCTTAAGGTCGGACCTTAAATAAAACATACCCGAATTTTGAAACTTTTTAGATCCACTCTTCCACCAAACTCTATCGCAATCGCAATGCTCTCAGGTCTGTTGCCTTACGTCACTTTATTAACAAGCAATGTGATATTATATTGCCAACCCAATGGTCCCAATTACTCACCGATCAGACGGTCACGATTAAATTGTTCATCCACCCATCACAATATCACAAGTCGGAGGATCTCAAGGCCCGATGCTATAATGCTTAAAAGCTCTCATGCATCAGGCTCACAGGCCTGATTATAAATCCACCTTTATAAAATTTTGGATCCAGTTATATCGCAATATTAGAGTTCGATAGTTCAATAAGTCTGTTCCTCTCCACTGAAGCAATGCGATGCGATAGTGTTTCACGGATCGATAGGGTATAGGTTCCCGTCTGTAATATTTCAAGTCTAGATTTCGGATCCGGTTCTATGTTATGTGCTGATTTCCAATGTAAATCAGATTTATTCTTGCGAGACTTAATTAATGCATGAATTAGAAACCCAGGGCTGATCCGCTTTTAACACAACTTAAGAAATAAAAGGAAACACGCCAGATCTATTAAAACTATGAGATTTCAAAGGAAAACTAATATTTTTCTAATACACAACAAGAATTTGGAGGTTGCAAATACCTCTAGGATTGAACAAATTTAATAAAATACACAGAGATATATGAGTTCCATGTATAATCCAATCAGTCTAAATCCTCATTCAATCATTGAAAACATACATATATACTCCTCCATCCTAACTATCAGATCCTTTAACGCAGGATCGAATATGCCTATTTTCATACAATACCAAATCTGAGTAATATCCTCCTCAAATCTCTCAACTTAAAACAAAACTACTCTAATTAATTACAAAATCATTCAACCCTACATTCTAGCTCAAAATCCTATCTGGAAAGCTGGTAAATTGACAGCTAAAGGATCCCACTCCTTTGCTTGTAACATTTTTTTGTATTTTTGGAATAAGTTTGAAGCCTTTAACCTCCAAATCTCATTCTCCTGCATCAGAATCCTGAGGACAAAATTCTTCATGGGCTCCTGTCCATGAGCTCTTCTACAAAACTGCCCAACTTCTATAGAATGGCATCTGTCACCCAAGGAGCTTCAGCAGTTGGTTGATCCCTCTATTTAACCAAATACTGAAAGTGCTCCTGTCCCCTTATCATCTTCAATAATTTCTTCTCCAAAATCATCTTTGGCTTCAATTCCTTTGCTATAGGTAATTGTTTCACCCAATCAACCTCTTGTTGCTCCTGATCCTCTATTGTGTCTTCTGCATGTTATTTTTCATACTTGTATAAGTAAGCAACATTAAAAATTGGATATATCCCAATATCAGGGGGTAATTCAATTTCATATGCATTTGCAGAAATTTTTATCAAAATTATGCATGGACCAATTTTTTTAAACTTCAGTTTATTATACTCCCTTTTTGGAAATCTTTCCTTCAGTAGGTGGGCTAAAACCAAATCCCCAACTTCAAAATTAATTTCTCTTCTCTTAAAATTTGCTCTGCCGTTGTATTTGATGTTGCTTCCCTATAGTTGTTGCTTTACCTGTTCATGTATTCCTTGAATTTTTGTAGCAAAATCTTCTCCTTTGGCACTTCTCCTCTTAGCTTGTCCCAAATTTCTCAATTCAGTCGCTCCTCTTGGGTGCATTCCATAATTTATATGGAATGGAATCTGCCCTTTACTCCCGTTAGGAGAATCATTATGTGCATATTCTGCCTGTGCCAATATTTGATCCCACGTTTTTGGATGTTCACCTGCAATACTTCTCAAAAGATTACCTAAGCTCCTATTCACAACTTTAGTCTGTCCATCTGTCTGAGGATCATAAGCAGAACTGAAACTCAATTTAGTTCCAAGCTTCTTCCATAATGTCCTCCAGAAATGTCCGACAAATCTAGTGTCTCTATGTAAAACAATGCTCTTAGGTAACCCATGTAATCTTACAATCTCCTTAAAAAACAGATTAGCAATATGAGTAGCATCCATGGTTTTATAACATGGAATAAAATGTGCCATTTTTGAAAATCCATCAATTACTACATAAATTGAATCATTTCCTCTTTGATTTTTTCGTAAACCCAAAACAAAGTCCATACTTACCATATCCCAAGGCCTATCTGGAATAAGTAAAGGAACATACAAACCTGTTTTCTGGCTCCTTCCTTTTGCATACTAACAAACTTTGCAATTTTCACATACTTTTCCACTTCAGCCCTCATCTTTGGCCAAAAATAAAAGCTTCTCAACTGTTCATAAGTCTTGTCTACATCGAAATGCCCTCCAATTCCTCCACTATGTTTTTCCTTGAGAAAATTCTCCCTCATGGAACAACTTGGTATGCATAGTTGATTTCTTTTGAACAACATTCCCTCTTGCAAGAAATAATCTAGCCACTTGCTTCTGTCTAACAAAAAAGGATTCTTATAAGCTTCAAATTCCTCTTTAAAATCTAAATCTTTCTCATACAACTCCTTAAGAAAATCAAAACCCAACACTTGAAATTGACTATCTTGAGTTAACATGATTTCCCTACTCAAGGCATCTGCTACTTTTTTTGACTGACCAGTTATATGTCTTAATACAAAATTAAAACTTTGTAGGTATTCTACCCATTTTGCATGCTTTTGGTTAAGCTTTGGCTGTTGAATAATGTACTGCAAGGCATGGTTATCTGAATACAATATGAACTCCTTGGACATCAAGTAATGTCTCCATTTCTTCAAGGATTTTACCACTGCATAAAATTCCTTGTCATAAGAAGAATATTTCTTCTTTGTCTCATTCAACTTTTCACTAAAATAAACAACGATTTTGTCCTCCTAACTTAAAACAGATCCAATGGCTTCTCCACTGGCATCATACTTCACTTGAAAGGGTTTATTAAAATCAGGAAAAATTAAAATTGGTTTCTCAACAATCTTTCTTTTCAACAACTGGAAGTTCTTTTATGCTTCAGCAGTCCATGTAAATGGTTGTCTTTCTTTCTTTATTGTGTCAATAATTGAAGCATTAATCTTACTAAAATTGCTTATGAATTTCTTGTAAAAACTAGCAAGACCGTGAAATCTCCTTACCTCAAAGACACTTTTTGGCGAAGGCCACTCCATAATAGCCTTGATCTTCTCAGGATCCATCTTCAATCCATCAACAGAAACAAAAAAGCCCAAATACACCAACTCCTCCTTCATGAATGAACATTTCTTTAACTTTAACGGTAATTTTTCTTGTTGTAACCTTTGTAAGACATAATGCAGATGTCTCACATGTTCCTCCTTAGATCTGTTGTAAACTAATATATCATCCATATATACTATTACAAACATACTAATAAATTCCCTCAAAACTTCATTCATAAGTCTCATAAATGTACTAGGTGTATTTGACAATCCAAAAGGCATTGCCATCCAATAAAATAATCCTTCATTGGTTTTGAAAGCAGTTGTCCACTTATCTCCCTCTCTAATTCTGCTTTGATGATAACCACTTTTTAAATATAACTTCGTAAAATATCTAGCTCCACTCAAATTATCCATCAAATCTTCAACTCTAGGTAAACGAAATCTATACTTGATTGTTATCTTATTGATTGCTCTTAAATCAATGCACATTCTTAAGCCTCCATCTTTCTTTGGGCTCAACACTGTTGGCATTGCACAAGGACTCAAACTCTCTCTAATCAGTCCCTTGTCTAACAATTCCTATACCTGTTTCTTGATCTCTTCATTCTCTGTTGGAGTCATCCTGTAAGCTGCTTTATTAGGTAGATTTTCTCCTGAAATCAAATCTATGTGATGACTGATTCTTCTAATGGGTGGTAACTCATCAAGAAAATCATCTACAATGATATCATAGTATTTATCCAACATCTCTTGAATTTCAATTAGTAAATCAAAAACTTTTGTGGAAGTAATTATTACCTTGGGTTTGTAAACCAATGCATAACTTACCTCATCTTCCTCAATCTGCTGTAAGTACTCCCTTCCACTCAGCAACATGGCTTTTGAATCAGGTTTCTTTGATCTATCCTCTTCCTCTAGTGGCAACAATGTATGATTGACACCATCTTTGTTGAATTTGTATGTATTCTTCTTTCCATCGTGCATAACTCCTCTGTCATACTACCACAACAATATGTGACACACATCCATAGGCATCACATCACACATAATTTTATCACTGTATTTGCCCAATTGTAGCTCCACTTCATATTGCTCACTCACTACCCACTGATGTCCCTTTTGAAGCCATGCCACCTTATATGGTGTTGGGTGTTTCTCGACCTTCAATTTCAACTTCTCCACCACTTCTATAGAGATCAAATTATTTTTACGACCACTATCAATTATCACCTAACAACACTTCCCTTGAACCTTGCACACAATCCTGAACAAGGTCTTCCTTTGGGCTGGTTCAACGTTTTCCTTAGCTGGCTTTAGTAAAACTTTGTTAACTACTAAAGACTCGCCTTTCTCTGGTACATTTTCTTCCTTTGGTACGATCCTTTTTTTCTTCCTCTTCGATCTTAGAAACAATTCCATTCCTATGATGTGTCCCTATGTTTTCTAGACATTCATAAGCTTTGTTTCCCACCTTATTACATCTGTAATATCTGACTTCTCTTCCTCTGCCTCTGCCTTCTCTTCCTTTGGAAAAACTCCCTCTGCCACTTGCATCACCTCCTGTGTGTGCATGCTGATTTGAGCTGTTGTTAGCTCCATCTCTAGGTGTTGTAGACCTTCTTCTACCACCTTGACTTCCCCTTCCTCGGAAAGTACCTCTATTTCTAGCAAACCGCTTCCTCATGAGTTTTTCCTTAGCCTTCAGTACCATCTTATAAGCCTCTTCTACTGTTTTAGGAGAAAACACACTTATTTCATCTTGGATCTCCATTCTAAGTCCATTTACATATCTGGCAACCTTCTCATCTGTATCTTGAATCTGTCCCACTCTTATACCTACTTTGTATAATTCCTCTGTGTATTCCTCTACTGTCATAGACCTATGTCTAAGATTTTGCATCTGTCTAAACAATGTTTGCTGATAGTCACTTGGAAAAAACTTACCCTTTACTTAAGCCACCATCCTGTTCTAATTCTTAATTGGTTGTTTGCCAATTCTTCTTCTCTTTGTCTGCACTCCATCCCACCAAGGGGTTGCATGTCCTTTCAGTTTGGTGACAGCAAGCTTCACCTTTTTTCCTTCATTTGCTTTTTCATAATCAAAGAATTTCTCCATGTCATTTATCCAGTCAATCAATTCCTCAGGGCTTAAGCTTCCTGTGTAGTTCAAGAATTCAAGTCTAGGCTTGGATGTGGATCTCAATACTGACCTTAAGAATCTCATCTCATGAGTTACATCTATAGGTTCTTCTTCCGTAGCTTTAGCTTCAGGTTCACTAACATCTCCAGCATCTACATCTCTTCCTGTTTCCACTGCTTCCAGTCTAGCTTGCTTCTGTCGCACAACTTTCAACACTTCAGCATTTGCAACTGGTCATCCTCTTCTTCGACCACCACTTCTTCCTCCAAATCTGAAAGCCATAGTGGATTTCTTCTTCTGCTCCTTGAGATCTTGCTCAACCTTTGTAGACTACTCTGATACCACAAATAATGGCAGGGGTGCAGGCATTATTGACAAGTGCTCAAAACCTATTATAATCTACTCTAATTCCGGTGGAATTCCTTCTTCTTTATCAGGCAAAGTATCATTAATTTACCTTTAAGTCTGAATATCACTTCATAAATGGAACTAATTCATTAAGAGCCTCTTTAATGAAAGATTTTTTATAAAGGCCAGATGCATTTATTTAAAAGAGATGCGGTGCAATTTTATCACAATTGCACTTCGCAGTTCCCAAAGGACTGACTTTTTCTGTCGGAAGCGATTATAGGCCTTTCCTTTTAAAAAAAACCCAAACAACACAGCTAATCGAATAGAGAGATACAAAAATACCTGAGCGTAAATGCTTAAGGTCAAACCTCAAATAAAACATACCCGCATTTTAAAACTTTTCGGATCCACTCTTCTACCGAACTTTATCGCAATTGCAATGCTCTTAGGTATGCTTCCTTCTGTCCCTTTATTAACAAGTGATGTGATCTTATATTATCAATTCAACGGTCCCAATTACTCACCGATTGGATGGTCACGATTAAATCACTCATCCACCCATCGTAATATCGCAAGTCAGAGTATTTCAAGGCCCGATGCTATAACACTTAAAAGCTCCGATGCGATCAGGCTCATGAACCCAATAGGATTATAAATTCACCTTTATAAAATTTTGTATCTGATTATATCGCAGTATCGGAGTTCGGTAGTTCAATAAGCCGGTTCCGCTCCACTGAAGCGATGTGATGAGATAGTGTTTCATGGACCTAATAGGGTATAGGTTCCCGTCTGTAATATTTCAAGTCTAGATTTAGGATCCGGTTCTGTGTTATGTGCCAATTTCCTATGTAAATTAGATTTATTCTTGTGGGACTTAATCATTGCATGAATTGAAAACCTAGGGCTGACCCACTCTTAACAGGACTTAAGAAATAAAAGGAAACACGACAGATCTATTAAAAATCTGTGATTTCAAAGGCAAACTGATATTTCTCTAATACACAGCAAGAATTCGGAGGTTGAAAATACCTCCGGGATTGAACAAATTTAATAAAATACATAGAGATATATGAGTTCTGCGCATAATCCAATCAGTCCAAATCCTTGTTCAATCATTTAAAACATACATATATACTCCATCCTAACTATCATAACCTTAAACACAAGATCGAATCTGCCTATTTTCATAAAATACCAAATATGAGTAATATCCTCCTCAAAGCTCTCAACTTAAAACAAAACTACTCTAATTAATTACAAAATCATTCAACCCTACATTATAGCTCAATCCTATCTAGAAAGCTGGTAAATTGACTGCTAAAGCATCCCACTCCTTTTCTTGTAACATTTTTTTGTATTCTTGGAATATGTTTGAGGCCTTTTGCCTCCAAGCCTCATGCTCCTGGATCAGAATAAACGAAAATGAATAAAATACATAAGAAAAAGTGAAAAGAAGTGGTAAAGTTTCCCCTTATCTATCTAATGTTTGAAACAATAAAAAAAATTCTTTTGTGAGGGTTATTGTGTATGATAAATATCCATATCAACTTAGCATCCTTTCCACTCAAATAGTAACTAGACCCTTGATATGACTCCACAATAGGATTTTGGTGCGATGTTTAAAAAATGTTGGCAATACTTCTAGTAACTGAGAATCACCCAAGGCTTAGAGGGTTATAATGTGTGGTACTGGGGCTACATCCTGAAATACCTTGTGATATTTCCAACAAATTTACCATGATCACCTCAAGGGTGAATGCTCCCACACCTCAACCTATAAGGAAATATTCTGCAAGTTTTGCTAATAGTTTAATTGCATCAAGTGGGAATATTGGAATCTTAGCTTATGGTTGTCATGTTTTGACCTAATACCCCTACCAAGCATTAGGAGATGACATTAAGGTGTGTGATAATATTACCGCGAAGCCTTGCCCCCTTCACATGCTTCTTTACATATACCATGTTTATGACTCGATGATGCAAAATTTTAAGATCTCTAAAAGTCATCTTGTATGTTTTAGAATGTATAATAACAAATGGTGGCTTATGTGTTACCTACCCCTGTGGTCTTAACCTGAACTATAAATTGTCATGGCCCCTACGTGGAATTTAACGTGCTAAAGTTATGGTTTCTTTTAGAAATTCTTAATTCACTTAGGTTGTGAAATGTAAGATAGAATAAACTAAGTACAAAGGCTTCAAAAAGTGGATACCCTTTGTACAAAGTTTCGAATAGCTTAGTGTATATAGTGAAAAGTGTATTAAAGTGAAATAGTGAGTTTAAAAAGTATGGATTTATGTGAATATGTAATGATCCTTTACAAACTCCCCTAATTACATTATGTTATTCTTGTTCCTTGAAAATAACTAAATAATGTGTGGATAATGGGCCACTTACTTCCTTCCTATTTACACTATGTGAGCATATAGGGAGATGGAAATTCAGTGCCTTGAGAAATATTTCAAATGAGACCAAAACGATTATCACAAGGATGTAAGGGAAGAAAGGGCTACTCCCTTTCTTCACTAACACCCAGTCCCTCTCCCGATAATAATTGAAATGAAGTAAAATATTTGGTTAGTGGAGAAAGATATGTAGATTTAAGGCCACTTAATTTCCTACTAGTTTAAGCTATGTGATGTCAAATGTGAAATGAGAAAAACAAGTTGAAATTATGACCACATACTTTCCTCGTACCTAATCTTTGTTTGAAATTAATTTCTTTTCAAAGTAAAAGCTAAACAATACCATTACTTGTGATGGTAATAAAT
Organism: Pinus tabuliformis; assembly: GCA_031772625.1. Taxonomy (NCBI): domain Eukaryota; kingdom Viridiplantae; phylum Streptophyta; class Pinopsida; order Pinales; family Pinaceae; genus Pinus; species Pinus tabuliformis. The sequence goes on along the minus strand of CM062815.1, from coordinate 3,213,132 downwards.
CAAATTGAAATCATATCTGAACTAGAAACGATTGCAGGAGTGCGGGAAAATCACTAAACGCTACCACAAAACAATAGTAAAACGGAACTTCAATTAAATTTTTTACTCTTTGTCTATCTCACAGGTTATGTTTTGCATAGTCGCAAGACCTACATGTCTATATACGAAAACATATTGGAGGGAGAAATAAAAATTGAACAGGGGGTTGTTTGGGCCACACGTAGGGTCTACGGAGCCTTGTAGAATTCCACAGTTCTTAAAGGATAAAAATGTAGGAAAATTCTAGAGGAGAAAGACATGAAAAACAATAAATTAGATGAAAAATGGAAAGCAAGTTGAGTTTCCATTTTGTATGTTGTGTTTGGTTAGTTATGAGTCCCAAAAACACATTCTTTGTAGTTTGATGCTTCTTACAAAAGTATATAAACAAATGAGATTTGTTATTTGATAAACATGGAAAAACAAAGTATTTAAAGTAAAGGAGACAATGCATAATAAAAATTAAACTAAAGCTACACCAAATAACACACAAATAAGCTCTTGAAGAAAAAAAATCAAAAAAGGTATAGAAAAATGATCCTCTTTATTGATTGTTGGAGGCGGAAGAGTTACAATAAAACTATCAAGGACACTAGAAGGGAGTTGTTTGAGAAATTCTTCTCAAAATATATTAACGAGGATTTCCCTTTCTTGATCTCTTTTGCAAGCTCTTTCACTCTCAAAGAAGCATAAAAATCTCTAGGAAATGATGGAATTATCCTCACAATTCTATGCTATATTACTCGAGGTTAATTTTGTCAGCATAGGAATGCACAAATTAGTCTTTTTTTTGGCTCTCCATGATATTGTATGTATAGAATTTTTTGACACTCCTTCTTCCATTTGTCTTATCAATATGGTTTCTTGCCTCATCAGTGAGATGAGAGCTACCATATTCTTTCCATTGAGGATTCTTGGGCCTCAATTCTTGAATTATTAGCCCATCATGTCAAGAGTTGGAGTGTTTCTTAAGAATGTTTGTGTCCATAGGTGTTTATTTATCATTTTGTGGCCCTTGTAACTATGAAAGAAAAATCCATGAGGTATTTAATTTGCAGCATTGGTGCACCTACGAGGGTCAATTTTTTAACTGAACTTTAGGAAAGGTTTTGATTTTTGGGTATTCATAATGGTTCCAGCTGAAACTGTAAGCGATGTATGTGTTGATCACTATGTGTTGATCACTAACTCTGAGTGTCTTCTACGTCGTATAGATGAGTGCATGATTTCCTCATGCTAATAACATATGCACTCTCAAGGAAAGAGGAAGACACATATGGTTTACTATGTGCTATTTCAAGTCCATAATATGATTTGTTGTAAGAATTAAGGATATAATGGGAGAAAAATTAGAAGATATGCAATATCATTCAATAACTATAGTAGGGCCTGAATGTAGTAAAAAAATTACATGGAAAAATTAACTGTTATGGTATAAATATCATTTATACTTATATAAGAATTCTCAAGACAAAAAGAAATTCCTTTTGGAATTATGCACTTCTCATGTAGGAGGGCATTCAAGGTTCTTGAATACATAATAGAGGATCAATTTTTTTGTTTTGGTAAGGTATTAAAAAATTGTTCAAAATATTATGGTGGAATGTGTGGTATGCCAAAATAATAAATGGAGAAAATAAATATCATGGGGATCCTTTAGAAATTTGGCATACTAAGCTAGCATTGGGAGGAAGTTTCAATGGATCTTATTATAGGTTTACTCAAATATAAAAGAAAGAGTTCCATTACAATATTGGTAGATCGAATGATAAATTACTATGTTAGGTACCTATAATACTAGCGAATCCCCCAAAATGTTATTTTTGTGCCCATACATTATTAATGTTATGTAGGCTCTAATCATATGTTGACCTCTTAGAGTCCTACATATATCAAGGATGTCTTGTCATTTGAATCATCTAATATTTTTTCATTTATATGATGTAAAAATAAGTTTCTCACATGATGAGGCTTATTTTTAACTCATTGACCTATATTTTCTTTTGTTTCGTGACTTGGTTACATAAAATTTGCTATTACATATCTAGATCCTAGGGTTTCATTGCTTCAAACATGTCATCTTAGAATTTTCTCTATAACCATATTTTTGGTGAGGCTTCAGAAATGAAAATTATGACCATGTGGAGTAGAAATCTTGTTTAAAATCAAGTAAAAATTATAGACATTGTTCCACTACATTTTCAGATATATGACTGAAGAAAGTTAAGGTCTCAGCATGCTCTAGAATTTAGTCTCAAACAAGTGTTTTGGGTAAGTTTTCGTAACTTTCTCTTCTAGGATTGCATTTGAATTTCATAAAGAGTGACAAAAATTGCACATATTGTATTTTTTCATATACTATTTCCAGGGTTGAAGATTAAAACATTGACATGTCTCATGTCATGTAATTTAGCTCTACTAAACTGATGCATAATCATGTTATCATGTGAGATTTGGCATAAGTTCATATTGAAGAATCCAATCTTTGTCTAACTTGTTTGGTTGGAAAGTAGACAAAGAGTGATACCATGAGACACAATTTCAGACATTGGGAGGCCAAAATTACCAAGATTCAAAAAAATTAAGATTGAGGTCATCAAAACAAAGAAAAAAAGTGTATATTGTTTTAATTTTGCATAGATTTTGTTTGAAAAATAAGTTATACGTGACTCAAAGGGAATATTGACGAGCAAAAATTAAAATGGATACACCTAGTAAGCTAAAAAAAAAAATATAGTATGATGCATTAATAAGAGGAAGAAATGCAACATTGTATATCAAAATTATGAGACCAACTGCAAAACATTTCACTCTCACGAACAAAAAACAAAAATTAATTAGAGTTGGTGATGAATGTTAATATTGATGGTTTAAAAGGGTGTATGAATGGTTTAAATATAGACATGGAATAAATGATGAATGCCAAAATGGAAGGATTGATGGAAGGCTTGACAAAGTTGTTGTAGGAAAGACTTCCTAGTAGTGATAAGGTATTCCATGAAAATAAGGATGAAGAAAAAAAGAATATGAATTATGATTTTAGAGACTCCAAAAATGGGTTGAAGACTAACCACATTCCAAGGATTAATATGAGAAAAAATGATGGCAAGACTATGGTAACACAAGTACTATAGATGGAGCAATTTTTTGATCTACACGGTGTGAGACACACATAAATGGTACAGGTTTCATTATTATATCTAGAACCGACTCAATTTGTATAATATTGATGGCTTTGTTCTCATAAGGAACTAGTCACTTGGAAAATTTTTATAGAGGTCCAATTGATTCCATATTATGAGGATATAAAGAGAAATACATTCTTTAGCCAAATTATAAATCTCAAACCAAAGGGTTCAATTGGGGAGAACATTGAAGACTTTTGGAGATTGCATATTAAGGTGACTATCATTCTAGAAGATAATCTACTTGATGTCATCATAGGGACATCCAAGCATAACATCCAACATAAAGTTCACTTTTGGGAAATTGGGTCATCATAGAACACATTCAGGGTGGAAAGAAAAGTTGAAAGAAAAATTATTGAAATAAATAGGTCTATGACTCATAACTTTAAATACGGAAGTGTTGTTGTTCCTAGAATCCCACAAACTACAAGGTTGCCAACCAAACAATTTGAGAAAAGAATAGAAAAAGGGAATTGTTACAGTTGTTGGCTTGAGGGGGCTTGACACAGATTTTGAGTTAATCACGCCTACCAACAAAACCCTAACTGCTAGCCCTTTCGGCAATAACCTGCATAACGAAGGCTATAGTCCCACCCGAAGCAATAGTGGGGGATGCTAGAACTAGGTTTTTACATCCAGAGACCATGTGATAAGTAATCTAAAGTCATTGTAGCCCAAATCTGCCTTGGAGCAGATTTGCGTCTTCTTATGATCCACTACTTCAACTCTTTCCAAATGGATTTCAACCTTCATGAAGGTCTATGATTAGGATTTTTAGACCTAAAGCAAGCACACTTACAACTTGCACTTAGTAAATAATAACCCTAGATCTGCCTTGGCATAGATCTACCCGCTTCGAACAGTTAACATAATAGTTTTAGATACTACCTTCACAAAAATAGATCATTAATTATTTCATGCATAGACATTAAAGATTCAATAGATTCATGCATGAGATATACTTTAGTTAGTAGGAACATATCATTAAGCAACAGTGTATAAACTTAAATATAATTAAGAACAAGGCACGAATGCAATAGATTTAGTCCAAAATCAGTATTTATTAGATTCAACATTCAAATTACAGACTCTTCCACCCTATGCACCCAGATGCAGGGGCTCGTGTGCTCAGTTGCAAACTTTCCAAGGTCTCCGTGCACTCAGCTACACAAGCCTTCCCCTTTCAACTATGTATAAGAAGCATAGCTTTCATGTCGTATCACTTGCCCTTACCCTTATTCTTCCCCAAAAGATATGATATATAGACCCACTATGACTCAAATATTTATAGCCTTTCCATACAATACCATGGCCCATGACCTATGGGTGAGTCTCAAAACCAACCTATCACTTACCCATACAAGAGGCTAAAGCCCCCTTTGACTCAAACTTAGCTGTGTGCTCCACTTCAACATTTCACAGAGACTTTACAATATTTACAAAATTCTACTCAAAAATTTATTAAACTAATGCAAAATTGACCCCAAGGACCCTTTCCACATAGGTACCCAACACAAATATGGTGGCTCGCTCTTGAGTCACTCAGCTAGCTTCTCGACTTTATGGTGGAGCTCATTGAATTTTAGGTTCAATGCACTAAGCCCCACGGTACTTTGTAATGTAGCCTTCTTCACCTCTTCGACCAATTGTTTTGTAGTTGGTCCCTCTATCGCAAGTTGCATGGGCCTATGAGTATTTTGTAGAGATTTCATCTTCTCTTGTATGGTTTGTGAAATATGGATGGCCTCTTCTATCCAGGGTTGAAGCTGAGCCTTTAACACTGATTCTTTTTATTCTAATCCTTGTACTTGTGCTTATATTAGCTTCCCTTCTTGTAGGTGCGCAAAGAGTTGGACTACCGCCAATGTGCATGCAGTAACCATGATCTCATCATAGTTTTACTAGGCCTCTCTAATCTTTGTGCTCAACCTCTTTAGGTTTATGTCCTCCTACAAAGTGTCCCATAATTGCATGGCATGGTTAAAAACAAGGTCACGTCCTTTAACTACAACCTCTAGATTATTCATATGCTCCTTAATGGATGCATCACACTGCTCCTTGACCTCTGGTAGAGTAGTTGGCTATAGCTTCACATGTAATTCTATTATCTTCATCTCGAAGTAAAACGTGATTTTGCCTATCTCATCCTTCAATTCTCAGACTGTGGAAAACAATTTCCTGATCTTCGCTATAGCTATCGTGTCTTCCAGAATATTTAACTCTGGGACTGAATTGCATGCCTATGTGATTGTTGTTTCCAGGCTCTGACTTTGTGCTCGTATCTCTTTCTTTTCTTTCAGAGCCTGTGCCTTCTCAGCGAACATCTATTCATTGTTTACGTTAATTTCGTTGATTACTACAAGTGCACATTTCTCTCTGATTCTAAGCTCATCCGAGACCCCATGATGTAGTGCATGGAGAGTCTCAAGTGGTTGTGTGGGTAATTTCACCCCAATTTCTTTGGTCATGCTTAGAAAATCACGGTCTTCCTCTATTTCCGTACGAACTGATCCTTCTAGTAGAGAGATGATTCTGAGGTCCATAGTCATTTCCATCTCAAATAATTTCTCACTCCCTTGTGTCAGGCTCACTTGTAGCTCGCCTGCTTGTGCTATGCTCCCTTGAAGCCTCCCTATTTAGATTTGTATCTTGCGTATATCCTTCTAGATTCTCCTTAGCGTCTGGATGTATTGTTGTTCAAATTGTTGTCACAACTCTGTTGTGGTGTCTCTGACTTTGTCCCCAATTTCATCAAGATCCCCTTATGTGGGGATCATTGGGTCAATGCGCACTTGTTTATCTAATTTGTGCTTCTTCCCTGGCCCGGTAATTGTCTCCTTACTATGCTTCTTCAATGTGAAGGGAGTGCTCTGCTCTTGTCCTCCATCTTAGCGCTGCTAAGAAAGTTCCTACTGCTCAGTATGTTGGGAAGTTGATGCTTTGACTTCCTTTGTGTAACTGTGCTCTGTCTTAGTACACTCTTCCGCAATGCACTCTTTTTCAACAGTTACCTTAGCAGCAACTTCTTTCTTTCTCTGCTACGTCAATGCTTGTGCTACTTTCTATGCTGCTTATTTTCGCTCGTCCGTATATGTTGTCTGTGTAGTAGAGCTTTCTCCTCCCTGACTGGTACCTACACGAACATCTGTGGGTTGTCGCCACTCAGCTGGCCAATTACCGACATTTTCCTACACATCTATTTTCGAAACTAAGTATTGAAATTTGTTCCATATATGCTTAGGGTCTCACATCGCCCTAATCGAGACATTATGGAAGTTGACCTTAAACTCCACAAAGGCCCTGAAATACTCGAACAAGGTTGGAGATAACCTTGGCCGCTAACTGATTACTATAAGGAGGTCGATTTCAACCAATAATCTTGGATTCGTTGACTCTCTTCAGATCCTTTGTCACCCACAGCAAAGCGAACTTCACTGCCTCTAGTAAATCTTCTTCCTACAGAGGAAACTAACTATCCTTGAGCAGGTGCGACGCTACTAGTAAAATTAGCAACACAATCCAGGCATAGTGAAATGGATTATTGTCCTCTTGTGCTTCACATAAGTTTACGAGGAATTTCTTACATAAATGATGCGCCCAGTTGTACTGTACTCCCTTATCACACTGGGCAACCAAAAACACTACTGGTGTTGAAACTTCGTTCGCATGGTATTTCCTCATAATCTTCCCTGCAAGAATTTGGGCTGAGAACTACACCACTTAGTCTTGAATGGAGCAGATATAATATCCATGCGACTTTCTGATCAGCCCCAACTCCATATTCATATTATCTGCCAACTCCTTTTCTCCACTTTTTCCTCCCAACTCCTTGGCAGGGTATACCCCTTTATATGGCATCTTCGTAATCCTATGGATGACCATATCGGTGATATGGATGGGTTCATTGAGCCATAAGCACCCATCAAGCACTAACGCGAGCAGCTGGCACACACACAAAATGTTTATAATCAACCGATCGAAGTGTGGTATGCAAAGCATGTGCAGTAAATCAGCCTGCTTGACGCCTTTGACCCGTTTCATGGGTTCCATCCTTGTAACCCCAATTTATTCATAGTATATATTTCTCATGTATTTATTACTATCTAAGTGAGGGAATTTATCGTGGTCAACGAGATCCCATTCCTCCATCTTCAACACTAGGATGTGTGCTAAGACCGTTCCTTCAAAACCAACTTGTTTTGGTAATAATGGTGTAGTAGTCATAAATTTTCCCAAATCTAGGTCTTTGGTTACTTTCGTTTTTGGTTTTCATGGAGAGATATACTCCGGGATCCTAGTGATAGGCTTTCCCTCCTCAGCATCTAATTCCTCCATGTTGTCCAGAGTTATTCTGCCTCCAAGTCCACTATTCTCTCCAGCTGCTTTGCATTATCCTTCTTCTCGTTCTGTCAAACCTCTGGGTTCCTCCTCGGTGAATGCCTCACTGGTACAGGTTTCCTTTTCTTCTCTTTAGCAACCGACTTCTTCGTCCTAGGCGACCTTGGTGTCATAGGCACATAGGGCATAGCATCCATGCTCGTTATTTTGAGGGCCACTGCATTAGAGACAACAACTTTAGAACTAATAGCCTCTACGAGATTTGTTGCAGTCATTGTGTCAAAGAAAAGTTTACGGGCTGCTTTTGATAGGTTTGTGAATGATGGTCATGGCAGGAGTTCTTCCCAGTCTTCGCGGTTCATAAAATTAAAACAATAAGGCTCATAGAAAATTCTTAGAATTCAAAGTGTGTCGCTATAGGCCGACATGCCATATTTATAGGGTTTTCAAATTCTAATCCGACCATTCCCTCCATTTTCTGATCACAAATATGTATTTGGCGACAGATCTGCAAATATTTTCGCCATAAATGGCGCTTACCCACTCCACTTAACGGGATTTTTGCCATAAAATCTTGAATACTGACTCCAATGAATATTTATGGAACCATCTGTGTGTCACCTCCCCCTATGGCACAACTCATCCAATGGAGCTTCACGTGTCGCACCCCTTCCTTCTACCACGCAGCCTCCATACTATATTTTTTCTCCCTTCCGAGAAGCATAGTTTATAGTCTCGCAATCCCTTGCAGCTTCCTCGATTACTAACACTATTTTGTTACCATGTAGTCATTGCGCAGGGGTAGGATCCCCCATATACAACTTCAACCTCCTTCCATTCACTCTCCCTTGGAATGGCTCCCCATTCAGCTTCATGAGCTAAACTGCACCACCATCTGTGATCTCCTTAATAACATGTGTCTCTAACCAGTGCATTTGAAATTTCCCTGGAAATTTTGTGAATGTGCTGGCATATAGCACCACTAAAACATCCACTTTGGAAGTGTGTAGCTTAATATGCATATCATGCCATGTTTTCTCACATTCCTTTTGTAATTGCTGGTGAAATCTTGCAAGAAAACGATCCTCTTCTAAATCCATTAGCTGCACTAGACGGTCCTCCAAGGTCTCGTGATCCTCCATCTCTGTCAAAGCTACAATATGTAGAATTGGCACAATGTACTCCACAGGCATCATCGCTTCAATCCCATATACCAACCTAAAGGGTGTTTGGCCCATCAACTTCTTGCAGGTCGTCCTATATGCCCATAGAACTCTTGGTACATGCATATCCCAATCATTCCTCTATGCATTGCAAACCTTTGTCAATGCATTCTCCAATATTTTGTTAAATGATTCCACCATTCCATTCGCTTTTGGGCGATAGTGTTAGGATATTCCGACACATAGGATATAGTTAAGTTCAACTTGGTCTAGTATAGAGTTAGGTTAGAGTTAGGTAAAGTGTGTTTCTTTACCGTTGTACATTTTGTAACTTACAATCCGACGGTCACGATATGTAGTGATCCGACGGTTCACTCTCACCTCGGTATTACCGACACTTGATCCGTGGCTTGACACCCGATTGGTCCATGAGTTCTATTTAAAGCGCATGGAGGGTCATTGTTCGGGTAATCCGTGCATGAGAGAAGCTTATGTAAATTTTCATTCTTTGATTAATAAATTGTCTGTACCCACGTTGGGACAGGCCGTGGACTGTTTCCCTCCTTGCACTCTGAGGGTTTTAACCACGTCAAAAATACTGGTGTATTGATTTGAGATCTGGTTGTGAGCGGTGTCCTTTTGGTATTCTTCTGTGGAACTTACCCTGTAAATTCCTACATGGTATCAGAGCTATTTGAGGGCCGCGTCCGTTGGTGATCCAAATCTGAAGCCGGTAGAACTGCATGCGGCTGTCGTTTCCTAGATCTGCTGTTTCTGACTGCTTTCGGGTCGAGAGGACTGCTCTGTTGCATTCGGAGCATCTGTTTCAGTGAGGAACCCCTTTCGTTTCACGCGAAAAGGTTTCCGGTAGCCCTAGCTGCGTCATTTTTCAGATCGGGAGGTATACAGTGTTTTTTTTTGCAGTTTACTGTCATTTTCTCTCTGCTTATTTCGGTTTCGGTTTATTTAACCTTTTTTTTCCCGGATCTATACCTTTCATTTCTGCGTATGCTCTTTGCCCTGCGACTCTGTGCGATCTGGGCAAATCAGAAACAGAAAGAAAGGATTTTTCTCATGCGTATGCTCTTTTCCCTGCACCTTAGTGTGATCTCGGAAAATCAGAAACATTGAGGAAAATATTTAGTTTTTCGGCTAAAAGCTAACTTTGAGATTTTTTTTAAATTTCTAGTTTTTTGGCTAAAGCTAACTTCGAGCCGTAAGGTTCGTTTTTCTTTGGATATTCGTGTTGGGTTTTGTGTTTTGTGTTTTGTAGGGGAAAAGAGTCTTCCAAGGCAAGCACGCAAATCGAGGCCCCCCCCCCCCTCTCTCTCTCTCTCTCTCTCTCTCTCTCTCTCTCTCTCTCTCAAATATTTTGTATAGATCAATTGGTTCAAAGACCTTTTAAGAGAGTAGAGGTCTTGGGTTCAAGTCTCCATTTTGTGGGGGCGGATTTTTTCATTCCCGCACATTCGCGCACTTTGCCGGCAACGTCAACAAATTTTTTTCAAAAAGCCATAACTTCTTCATCCGGAAGCCTTTTTCAGAGCCGTTTTTTTTAAAACCGCCTATTTTTTCGAGATCTATCCATTGGACCACTTACTTTCAGCATCTTCAGCTTCAGTTGTTTTTCAAAAATGGAAAGTCCATGCCAAGTCATTCTTGACAGCACTAACTACTTCCAATGGGTAGCCTACATGGGAGATTTACTTAGAAGTAAAGGTCTCTTCAGAATAGCCACAGACCAAGAGAAGAAACCCAAAGATGAAGACAAGGCCGAAAAATGGGAAAATCGACAAGATCAAGCACGAGGCTTGATAGGAATGTCTGTTTCTCCTGATCTTAGATTCCACATTGCAGAAATTGAAACTCCTCATGAAGCATTAGAAAAACTTGCTAAAGTTTTTGGGATTAAAAATGAAATTAGATCCCATCAACTTGAAAATGAGCTGCTTACTTTGGATCCTAATAATTTTTCTTGCATTGAAGATTTCTTGTCAAAATTCAAGAACCTTAGATATCTCTTGGAAGGTGTTAAAGTTAAGAAAGATGATGGTAACCTTATTTATTCCATCCTCACTAAGTTAGGACCAGCCTACTCTGTGTTTGTTTCCACTTTCCATTCTACCAGGGAAGCTTTCATTTGTCAAGGCAAAGACTACAAGCCCCCTTCCTTTGACTCCTTTTGTGATTCCTTAATAAGAGAACAAGAAAAACTCTTACACCTTGGTCTTCTTAATCTTGGAAACTCTTCCACAAAAGCGTTAGCCGCCCAGCAGTATCCAAATTCAAAGAATCCTAAGAAGTCTTATCCTCAAAGGAATGGTCCTAAACCAACTCAGCCTCAAGATGAAAGATCATTTCAGCAATATGATAAGCCCAATAAAAACAAATGGAAGAAGACTGATAGACATTGTAACTTTTGTAATCGAGATGGCCACTTAGAATCTAAATGCTTTAAGAAGATGGAAGCCTTGGAAGCCGCAATGAAGAAACATAACATCCATCTGGAGCCTACTTCAACTTCAACTTCCGGAACGGCATTTTCTGCATGTCATCGTCAATCATCTCAGTCTGGTTATGCATTAAATGTATCTTCTTCTTCTTCTCATTCTCATGAGTGGCTCATTGATTCTGGAGCCTCTTGTCACATGGCCAAAAACGAAGCCATGTTTTCTTCTTTAAATGATTGTAACACCAAAAATATATATGTTGGTGATGATAGATCTCTTAATGTTGTAGGGACTGGAACTGTTCATCTAGACAATGGTCAGTTCAATGATGTATTATGTGTTCCAAACTTATCCTGCAACCTTCTATCTGTCTATCAGATAACTCATTCAGGTGAAGGTAAAATCGTTGAATTTTCACCTCATGATGTTGTAATCAAGGATCTAAAAGATCCTAAACAGATTCTAGCTACTGGTCTTGCTGATGATTCCAAAAGGTTGTATAAGTTTCACAACTTTGGGTCATCCCATCTTCCCTCAGTATTTGTTGCTCATAATGATGAAGTGAGCAAACTTTGGCATGAGCGGTATGGTCACTTAAACTATCGCTCCCTTCAGCATCTATGTAAAGAAAACATGGTGACAGGTCTTCCTATGGTATCTTGCAAAGATGGTGTTTGTTCCGGATGTGTACTCGGAAAACATCATCGGGACAGTTTTGACAAACGTGCCTCTTGGCACGCCTCAGCCCCTTTACAGCTTGTGCACAGTGATTTATGTGGTCCTCTTCCTGTTGCTTCTTTCTCTGGCTGCAAGTACTTCTTAACTTTCATTGATGATTTCTCTAGACGCACTTGGGTATACTTCTTAAAACTCAAGAGCGAAGTATTTACCACCTTTTTGGCCTTCAAAGCATTCGTTGAAAAACAATCTGGACATCAAATTCTTAAGCTAAGAACTGATAATGGTGGAGAATATGTTAAAAATGCATTCATCACCTTTTGCACCGAAAATGGAATTCAAATGCAACATACTGTTCCATACACTCCACAACAAAATGGTGTAGCTGAAAGGAAAAATCGCACTTTAAAGGAAATGGCTAATTGTATGCTGCAATCTAAAGGACTCAGTCTTAGTTTTTGGGCCGAAGCAATTAATTGTGCAAATTATATAATCAATCGCACTCCTACTAAGGTTCTAGAGAATATCACTCCAGAAGAAGCTTGGAGTTCCATTAAACCAGATGTAAGTCACTTTCGTGTGTTTGGAAGTGAAGCATGGGCCCATATTCCAGATGAAAAGCATAAAGCCTTAGAACCTAAGAGTGAGAAATGTACTTTTGTTGGATATTCTGAAGATGTAAAAGGCTATAGACTTATTCCATTTAAGTCCAAAAATGTTATCATTAGAAGAGATGTAAAATTTGATGAAAATAAATCGGCCTGCGAGCCTAGTCCGGCGGATGTGCCACCTCTTCCCATCTCTTCTATCTTTGAGAACATTTCTTCTTCTGATGATGAAAGCGAGGATGATAATCCTTCCCCACCTTCTCAGGATCCTCAACTTCCAAGATGGGTCCGTGCTACTCGGGATGCAGCAGGTGATCTTGCCGGTGATCCTACAGATCAGCGACGTACACGTTCTCAGTTTGAAAGAGCCTCTTCTTTACTGGCTCAAGCTCCAGTGAATCATGATCCTGACACTTTTGCAGAAGCTTCAGGCCATCCACAGTGGGAACAGCTATGAATGAAGAATATCATTCATTGATGACAAATGATACATGGGATCTTGTTCCTCTACCAAAGGGACGCAAACTTGTTAGATGCAAATGGGTTTACAGAACCAAGTATGGACCAGATGGGAAAGTTGACAAACATAAAGCTCGTCTAGTTGCTAAGGGCTTTTCACAGGTTGAAGGCATTGACTACACTGAAACCTTCTCTCCAGTTGCCAAAATGAACTCTATCCGCCTTGTTCTTTCCCTTGCTGCCTCTTTAAAATGGGAAGTACATCAAATGGATGTTAAATCTGCCTTCTTGCATGGGGACTTGCAGGAAGAAATCTATATGGAACAACCCATTGGCTTCATACAAACAGACTCCAGCCTAGTTTGTCGCCTTAAGAAATCCCTTTATGGCCTCAAGCAAGCTCCTCGAGCTTGGTATGCCAAAATGGATAGCTTTCTTTTAGAATCTGGCTTTTCTAGGTGTCATTCTGACAATACTGTCTACACCAAGAAAGTGGGCAACTCTCTCATCATCCTTGTTCTTTATGTTGATGATCTTATTCTCACTGGTAGTGATCCCAACCTTATAAACCATGTGAAGTCCACCCTTAAAAAGAAATTTGAAATGACAGACTTAGGACACTTACACTATTTTCTCGGTCTTCAAGTCTTGCAATCCCAAGAGGGTATTTTTCTTTCCCAGTCCAAGTATGCTTGTGATATTCTTCGTCATTTTCACATGGAAGACTGTAAGCCAGCCCCTTCTCCCTTTCAGTCTGGAGTCAAACTTTCAGTCTCTTGTACTTCTCCTGAAGTTGATGCTACCTTATACCGTCAACTTGTCGGAAAACTCTTGTATTTAACCCATACTCGTCTTGATCTTTCCTTTGTTGTTGGCCTTGTTGCTCGTTTTATGCAAAACCCCCGTGAAAGTCATTGGAAAGCAGCTAAAAGAATACTTCGTTATGTTCGAGGTACAATACAGTTTGGGATTCATTACAGTGCCAAAGCAGCTCCTCTGTTAGTTGGTTTCACTGATTCTGATTGGGCTGGTGACCTTGATGATCGGAAGTCTACTGCCGGTTATGTCTTCACTCTTGGTTCAGGACCTATTACATGGGCTTGTAAGAAACAGGCTGCCATTTCTCTTTCGTCAGCAGAAGCAGAGTATCGTGGTGCCGTGGAAGCTAGTAAGGAAGCCTTGTGGCTTCGTCAGATCCTATCAGAGTTTGGCTTTGAGCAGCAGCATCCAACCACACTTTGGTGTGATAATCAAAGTGCCATTCAGCTATGCAAAGATCCAGTCCAGCATCAGCGCAGCAAACACATTGAACTACACATGCACTTCATCAGAAAGCTCATTCTTGACCATGTTCTTGAAGTGCAATATTGTCCAACGGATGATCAGGTTGCAGACATCTTCACAAAGGCTCTCACAGAGGCGAAGTTCACTAAACTTCGATATATGCTTGGAGTTCAGGAAGTTGTCACTAAGGGGGGATAGGCTCTAGTGCCTCCTTCCTTCTCCTATTGTGTCATATTTGTAAATCCTTCAATCCTATCCCAAGTTGTTCTTAAGGGGGGATGTTAGGATATTCCGACACATAGGATATAGTTAAGTTCAACTTGGTCTAGTATAGAGTTAGGTTAGAGTTAGGTAAAGTGTGTTTCTTTACCGTTGTACATTTTGTAACTTACAATCCGACGGTCACGATATGTAGTGATCCGACGGTTCACTCTCACCTCGGTATTACCGACACTTGATCCGTGGCTTGACACCCGATTGGTCCATGAGTTCTATTTAAAGCGCATGGAGGGTCATTGTTCGGGTAATCCGTGCATGAGAGAAGCTTATGTAAATTTTCATTCTTTGATTAATAAATTGTCTGTACCCACGTTGGGACAGGCCGTGGACTGTTTCCCTCCTTGCACTCTGAGGGTTTTAACCACGTCAAAAATACTGGTGTATTGATTTGAGATCTGGTTGTGAGCGGTGTCCTTTTGGTATTCTTCTGTGGAACTTACCCTGTAAATTCCTACAGATAGGGCGTGCTATTTTGGTGGTATACCTAGAATTCTTCAAGAATCGTGTTGATCATTTCATTCAAGAAATGTGTACCCCTATCATTCATCAATATCTTAGGGCATCCAAACTATGTTAAGACATATTCAAACAAAAGCTTTGTGGTGGTGGCAGTTGTACAATCCTTCATTGATTGTGCTTCCACCCATTTGGTTTAATATTATGTTGCAGTAATGATATACCGTGCGCCCGTCTTCTTTCCTAGTGGTTGTATTGGACCTATGAAATCAATGGCCCATTTATCAAATACCAGCAATGAAACATGAGGATTTAAAGGAAATTCATCTCTTCCAGAAGGCTTTCTCATCCTTTGGCAAGCATCACACACCTTGCAGTACACCTTAGAATCCTTATGTAGTGTTCGCCACCATAATCTAGTGAAAAATCTTCTGCATAGTTGCTTTTCCTGCATAGTGTCCTCCTGCCACTCCTCTATGTGCTTTAGTGAGCATACTAGCATGTTCAAACTTTGGAACATACCTTCATAATATTTTATTTGTTCCCTTCTTATACAAGTGACCTGAAATTACTGAAAGGTCTGCAAATTGGGCTACAAATTCCTTCTTCTGTTGAGTAAAATATCCTTTTGAAGTTGTACCCATGGTTGAAAACTGAATGATATCAGCAAAATTGTCATTCGCAACATGCACCACAAAGAGTTGTGCATTTGATGGTCGTTGCTCCAAACTATTTGGTTCCTCTGTCGTTTCAATCCTTGATAGGTGGTTGGGTCCTACATTCACCCTTCCAGGATTCATAATCACTTCAAATTCATATTCTTGAAACAATAGTAAGCATCGGCAGAGTGCCCCTCACAACACAAGCTTATTGACCATGTACTTCAACGTGGCGTGATCTGTATACATTTTAAAGTGTGTGTCCAACAAATAGTGCCGAAATTTTTGTAGTGCAGAGACCATCACCAGTCCTCCACGCTTTGTTGTGGAATAACTCTTCTCAGCCTTTGATAAATTTCTTCTCGTGAAGGCTATCGAATGATCAATTTCTCCCTCTCCTTCATGTGTTAGTATTGCACCGAGTGCAATGCAAGAGGCATCTACATGCACATGGAATTATTTCTTCCAGACTGGAAACACAAAAATAGGCGTAGTCACCATCTTTTCATTCAAGACATCTAGGTTGCTCTAACATTCTTCATCCCAACAAAACATCACATATTTCTTCAATAATTTTTCCATTGGTGCGGTTATCTGAGCATATGCATTGATAAAATTTCTATAATACCGAGTGTGCCCCAATGTCGGGTGCAACTGTTTTACATTTCTAGGGGCTTCCAAATTCACAATCACAAAAATCTTCGTATGGTTCACCATCAATTGTTGCTTACATACGACATGGTCGAAAAAAAATTCAAAGGGAACACAAAATATGCACTTCCTCAAATTCAGCACGATTTGATACCTTCCACATGTATCCAGAATAAGGCGCAAACTCCCAACATGGCACTTTACCAACCCAATCATAGTCCAATCGTCAAAATAAACCTCCAAAAATTTATGGATAATGTTGTAGATCTAACCCGGAAATACTATAGATCTGATATGAAAATGTAAGATAATGAAAATAAACCCAAAAATAATATGAAATGATTCTTTATTGATCAAACCCTTAAGGTAGGGCAACACCACACATTCACTCCTTAAGGAAGGAGAACACTCCACAAGCCATATGCTTGTTCATACAATAATCCTTCACTTCCCTCAATGTGGAGTCTCTAGCCTCTTTATAGGCCTCATACATATAATACCATGGGTCATTACCATGGTTCCCTCAATACCATCTATCTAATACCATGGGCCCATTACATTATTACTAACTACTTGTGGTCCCTTACATGATATGGGTTAACCACCTTATTTATTACTATGGCCCATCCCATTATTATATTATTCCCTTGGGTACCTCCCTTTGTACCCCATGTTATTTCCCCTAGGTATATAACATTCCAACCCCCTTAACATATTTCGTCCCCGAAACATGAAAAGAACACAAATAATAAGATCTACTCAAAAGAGTAGTCCACTGGTACCGTGCACGTGCATCTAGCCATCCAAGAGAAAGGTGAACCCTCGATCTCGCTGGTGCCTCGCTCGCTTGAGATGGAAGTTGACCGTGGCAGCTCTTCTTTGTTGATGTGTAGTAGGTGGATCTTTGCTTCTCTCTATCTGTCATGCGGGGGTTGTTGTCCTTGTCGCTAATTGGTTGCCATTTTGTTGGTTGTTTTCTTGCGGGGTGATGTGGGTGATGATATGTTGAAGTTTTAACCCACGGTGTCTTTTTATTTAATTCACCCTGCTGTGGTGTCTTATCTTCCAAAATTACTTTAACCACTGAGCCCTCATCTGATGTATCAGCACCTGTATCCTTTTCTGCTTCAACCTCTGTTTGTGTTTGATTGTCGATCATCAATGGCTCATCATCTGATATTTTAGTCCTTGGAACATCTTCTGCGTCAACCTTAATGGACTCTACCTGTTTATTGATGGAAATATCCTGTAATGTAATTTTCTTCTTTTTATACCAAAGCTTCAGAAATTTTTTCTGCACATTAATATTGATAGTACCCACGGATTCCATCCAAGGATATCCCAAAACAACATCCATATTATCCATCTCTGAAGTATAAAAATCACCATGCAACACATACTTATCCATAGAAATCTTCAAATCCTTATACATTTGAACATCCTCATCATCCACCTGTGTGTTTTCAATGTATTTTGCTGGAACTTGCAATTTTTTTGCCAAATTAACATTCATAAAATTATGCTTGCAGCTAGGATTTATAGATACAATGATTTTCTCCTTCTGAATCAATCCATGAACCTGCAATAAGGAGACACCCGTAGAAAATAACCCCTTACGTGTATCATTCTCTTTTTTTCTAGTCCGACACCATTTGTCTAAAAGGACTCTTTCAAATTCTACATCTGAAAGTTTGGACAACTGCTTGTCGTCAAGTGAGAAATATCATTTAGAGCCTCATCTCTGAAATTAAGCCACACTGAATCCTTCCAATTTTTTGCTCATACTGACTTAGTTTTCTCTATGTATTCTTCAATAGTAGGACCATTATCTTTTCTTGTAAAACATAGAACCGCCATGAACAAGGTTTTGAAAAAAAATTCACCTACTTGGCGAAAATTTGAAATGGCCACAATTCCGTCAATATTGCTCAGAATCCCTATGATGAACTATTTTTGGAAATGGAACAACCATTCTGCATCTTCCCATGTGGTAGAAATCCCGATCTAGGCATTGGAATTGCTGATCCACGCTGCAATTGTCACACCGTCACAAAAAAATGTTGAAAAATAGTCGATTTTAAATCAGCGATATCTCCCTTATCCGGACTCCGATTCAACTAATTGTTTTTTTGAAATCGGGTATTTTTTCACAAACAATCCAGATCTACAATTTGATTTTGCAGATCTTGCATCAAGGCATCCAGATCTACAATTTGATTTTGCAGATCTTGCATCAAGGCATCCAGATCTACGCCGCAATCTCGCTGCCCCAAAAAATTGTCTACAACACCACTGATTTTTAAATCAACGATATCTCCCTCATCCGGACTCCGATTCGGCCTTTTTTTTTTGAAATCAAGTATTTTTTCACAAAGAATCCAGATCTGTAATTATATTTTGCAAATTTTGCACCAGAACATCCAGATCTGCGCCACAAACTCGCTGCCCGAAAAATTGTCTGCAACACCACTGATTTTTAGATCAGCGATATCTCTCTCATCCGGACTCCGATTCGGCCAATTTTTTTTTTGAAATCTGGTATTTTTTCACAAAGAATCTAGATTTGCAATTATATTTTTCAAATTTTGCACTATAAAATCCAGATCTGTGCCGCAAACTCGCTGCCCCAAGAAATTGTCTGCAACACCATTGATTTTTAGATTAGCGATATCTCCCTCATCCGGACTCCGATTTTGCCGATTTTTTTTTTTGAAATCGGGTATTTTTTCACAAAGAATCCAGATCTGCAATTAGATTTTGCAGATATTGCACCAAAACATACAGATCTAATCTGCAAACTCACCGCCCAAAAAAATTTCCTGCAAAACATAAGAAAAATTCTCCACTTTTTTGCCTAAGAAACTGCTCTGATACCACTTGTTGTAGATCTAACCCGGAAATACTATAGATCTGATATGAAAATGTAAGATAATGAAAATAAACCCAGAAATAATATGAAATGATTATTTATTGATCAAACCCTTAAGGTAGGGCAACACCACACATTCACTCCTTAAGGAAGGAGAACACTCCACAAGCCATATGCTTGTTCATACAATAATCCTTCACTTCCCTCAATGTGAAGTCTCTAGCCTCTTTATAGGCCTCATACATATAATACCATGGGTCATTACCATGGTTCCCTCAATACCATCTATCTAATACCATGGGCCCATTACATTATTACTAACTACTTGTGGTCCCTTACATGATATGGGTTAACCATCTTATTTATTACTATGGCCCATCCCATTATTATATTATTCCCTTGGGTACCTCCCTTTGTACCCCATGTTATCCCCCCTAGGTATATAACAGATAATTTCTTTGAACGCCACGATGACAACTCAAGAGAAGATTGTAGGCCCATTCTTCAATCCAAATCGCATTAATGCATACTAAAAGAAACCCACTTCATCACAAAGGCTGTCTTTCCTCGATCTTCTAGCGTGATCTATATTTTATGGTATCCCGAAAATCTATCATTAAAAAAATAAGCCTCCTGTCCTCCAACATTCTCTAATACTTCATCTGTAAATGATGTTGGAAACATATTGTGCACGCATGCATCATTCAACTTTATGAGATCTACGCTTATCCTGATTTCACCTTTTTGTTTCTTCTTTTGGAAAACCATTGGGCTCACCTAATCATATTACTCTACTGGTTCAATAATACCAACATCCAACATCTTATCAAGCTCTCGATGCACCTTTTCTTTATGCTTCAGATTGAGCCGATAAGGTCTCTACTTGATTGGCTTCACATCACGTTCCAAAGTGATTTTCATTAAACCTAGTCTCCTATGATCCCCTTCAAATAGTTTTGTCACCTTATCGATTGTATCTTCATCACAATAGTCTCCTATATTTTTGAACTTAGGCTCTACTTCAGATCCAATATTTACTTGTCTAGTTTTCAAGGATTCTCATATATCCAGGTTCTCAGCTCTCGGTCCTTTGACTTCACATTGTCCCTATGTCTCTAGAATGTTAATACTACGTGGGTCTTCTTCTTCCTCTTCAACAATCACATTGTAATATTCCAGCTCATGGCACAACTGTATAATCCAATCTAGCTGAGCTCATTCTGTTGGTTCCTTAGGCATTCTGAATATAGTTGCCTTTATCTCCTGGAGTGCTTCATCAATGCACTCAAACTTGCCCTCAAAGTTGAAAGCTAATAAGAAACTCTCTCTTAAGATGTCCCATTCAGATGTCCCAAGGAGATGTTATGTTTCCAAATACCAGTTCATCGGGATCATATCTAAGGTATGATAGAAAATGTGCACCCATTCTGGTTGTGGTTCTATTCCCAGGCCTTAGTCCATCGTGCCAAATGATCATGCAGACCATCCTTCCCACTGTAATTTTTTTTCATCTGATAATTAGCATACCCAAACCTTAAGCTCATCATTCTTTGGTATTCCTTCCATCCAGTGAAGCTTTCCTTGTGGGTACCCCACCAATGGGCAAGTGTAGCGTGCAGTGCCAACTCCAGTGCTTGGAAGCAATGTTATTTTGGTACTTCCCTTTCAAATTCATCTAAAAATAGATCCACATCACTCAAACCATCATAATGTGGAAGATTCCCTACCTCAGTTGGCATACAACACAGTGATTTGGTCATCATATTGCAATGGAGTGTAGATACTTCATGCAAATGATTCTACTAGTGTTCAAGCTCTTCATCTGAGTCTAAGGTGAAAGAGATATCCCTATCCCACTCAATTTGTCCATTGGTCATAGGATTAATCCAATATTCATTTCACACTATGATATTTTATATTTGATCCAGATCAACATCAGTTTCCACAAAGGCATGAGCAGGTTCAATATAATGTGCACCTTCGTCATGGTCTAGTGGTACTACAACCTTGAGTGACTTCCTTTCAAGCATCACTTTATGCTTCATCAAATTGATTACCACGTCCATATCAAAATCCCAGTAGATTCCTAGTTAGATGGGGTATGGGTTACTATCATCCACTATTTCAATGACCTCAAAGTTAGCCAGTGTGCTTGCACCCTTAATGTCCACAGTTACACCATATAAGCGGCCCATCAAAATAATCTTATGTTGATTTTCCATGCGTAGCTGAATAGGAGACCACTACGTGTAGGTCTTCCCATCCTTTCCCACGCCTGCTTAGGTAGGACATTTGCATCAAATCCAAGATCCAAGATTACCTAGTCCATTTCATATTCTACTATTTGCACCATCAACCTCATCTTGTGCCCCATTTGGTTCTTGTCCTTATCAATTTGTCCCACAGTGTGCTGTTCAACAGGGGTCTTTTCTTTATTTCTGGATTCGTCGATTATCTCTTGCAACCCTTCTACTTCTTTCTTATCGTGAAATAAATTCATACATGTCTTAAAAAATGTAGCTAATACCAGAGGATGTACCTCTTAGGTTGTACTCTTTCCAGGATTTTTCTCTTGGATTCCTGAGGAGGAAGCCTCAACGAAGTTCTTCTTTGCTTCCATGAAAGTCTCTTTAGTGCGATTAAGGTCAAAGTCTATTTACTTCTTAGCAGCCTTGCGCACCCACCCATCATACACAGGCTGCATACTCTTATCTGCACCAGTGGCCATACCACTCTTTGTTACTATATTTATGCTCTGATCTTCTTCACAGGGATATGCCCTCATCATCTAGACGTTCTGCATAGTCTACTAGGGTTGTGTATTCTTTTCTAGCATATTTTCCATAAGTATCTAAACTTCCTCTATCACATGGTCAAACTGTTGAAAATACTAACATGATGGATGCATGAGGTTTGTGCAATCTTGCACAAACTGTCCTGCTTCACCACAATTATAGCAAATTATCTTCCCACATCCTTGACTAGTTCTGCCCCCTCTTCCTTGTCCTCGGCCTTGGAATCCTCCACGTGTTGCTCCTGTGCCCTAATCCTGAGGCCATATTTTTTCCTGCATTCGATAGTTATGAGTTCTATCCGTCATTAGCTCATAACTCATAGAATGGTGTTTTTCATGTCCCACAAATTTACAGAAATTGCAAAACAACTATTGAGGGGTGTGTACAAACTTTTGTAGTAAATGGAAATTATCATTCGCATGCTCTCCTATAACTTGACAAATAGCACACCATGGCGCAACTCCCGTGATTGACACAATGTTACTCTTTGGTTTCAAGGGAACATGCCCTCCACCAATAAGATAGTTCTTATAAACCAGGCAATGTTCCTTATTGTGCCCATGACTCTTGCATTTCAAGCACCCGACCTCTGGCTGGGCTTCCTTTCCTTTCTTTAGGCTCTGTAACCCAAAGTGCAGGCTTTCCAACTGTGAGTTAATCTATTGCACTCCAAGGTTTGTATCTTGTACGGGAAAGGCACACAACCTCATCACAATTTCTAAGGCTTTTGCATGTGTTGCTATATTTTTTTGTGATAGAGGCACTCTTAAGTGCGACAAGAGTGACATTATATACCAGTCACGATGTTGGGAATTTGTAAGCACTATATTGGCTTGCCTGATCTGGCATTTCAACCTTTGATCAAAATTCGATGGTGTCTCGTATAATTTTTGTTGAAATTATTTAAACTCAGTCACTGACTGTGCCTCTAACTTAGGCTTTCTAAACTCCTTGTTCAGAGCTTGCTGGGTTTCTACCAATGTTGCGGTGGGATTATCGGTGCAGTACTTGATGTATGATGTCAATGTTCGATCTTGTAAGGTTGTGACTAGCTATTCTTTCTTGATACTATCATCCATAATCTTCTATGTCGTTGATAGATCTCCTAAAAAAAACCAGAACTATTCAGGATATTCACTCCCAACCCCTTTAAAAACCAACATCTTCATCACGTTTTCCATGTTGAATGGTTGAAGTAGAGGTGGAGGTGGAGGTGGAGGTGAAGGTGTAGGCATATGGGGTTGAGGTGGAGGTGGAGTCGAAGGTGTAGGTATATGGGGTGGAGGTGGAGGTGAAGGTGGAGTGGAAAGATGAGGTATCCTTGGGATACCCTTCTTAATTAATTGAACTACACTTCGCTCGTCGTCACTTGAAGGGGGCTCAATGAGCGGACTATACTATGAGCTTGTTCCTTCATTTCTTCTAAAGAATCTCCCACTTCACGTAGCTCCAAACATAAAAGTAACTGGATAACGCTATTTTCACATAACAACATTTTAATCAAAGTCTTTAATGATTTCAAATACTTACCTCATGGTCCCTTAAAGAGCCTACGTTCCTCTTCACTATAGTTGATATTTCTGTCTATCGCAAACTCAATCACAAAAATTCCAAGTGTGCGATAAATCCAATGATCCATGGCCCATGCAATATTTCTTCTTGATGCTTCCAGACATTGTACAAGTTTTGAAGTCCACACTATAGGGCCATTAATCCTCCACATCCCTTGAATATCAGCCAATTTAGAAAACCACTCGTGTAGTTCATTAGGGAAGAAAAAAAGAATGCTTCAGTCTCGTCTATGTATAAATATCTTTGCAACCACTGCTCCTTAAATAATTTAGGGCTCCTGTTCTCTTGAGCTGCAAACACATGCAGCTTTCGGTCAATCCACTTCTCAATCTCTTTCTTTGTAGGAAACCATTTATCACACGTCTCTTAGACAGATCCCAGTCCCGACAATGAAAGCATTTGTTGGCTTGAGGGGGCCTAACTACCTTGGCGAAAAGAGAGCATTACTTATTTCATGCATAGACATTAAAGATTCAACAGATTCACACATAAGATACACTTTATTTCATAGGAACAGATCATTAAGTAACAATGCATAAACTTAAACAAAATTAAGAACAAGGCACATATGCAATAGATTTGGTCCAAAATCAGTATTTATTAGATTCAGCGTTCAAATTACAGACTCTTATACCCTGCCCACCCACCTGCAGGGGCCCGCACACTCAACTGTAGACTTGCCAAGGTCTCTGTGCACTTTGCTGCACAAGCCTTCCCCTTTCACCTAAGTATAGGAAACAGAGCTTTCCTACCTTAGCAATTTCCCTTACCCTTATTCTTCCCCAAAATATATGATATCTAGACTTGATATGAATCAAATATTTATAGCCTTTCTAATACAATACCATGGCTTGTGGCCTATGGGTGAGTCTCGAAACCGACCTATCACTTACCCACACAAGGGTCTAACGCCCCCTTTGAATCCTACTTAGTTGCACACTATGCTTCCACATTTTACAGATACTTTACGTTCGTTACAACATTCTACTCAAAAATTTATTAAACTAACCCAAAATTGACCCCAGGGACCCTTTCCCAACAACAGTTCTGATAAAAGATACACCAAATTTCATAAGTGTGCAGAGAAGAGATTATTTTACATAGATTATGAAGAGAAGAAGAAAAGGAACAAGAAACATCAAAAGAATAAGTTATACAACATAGCCAATCATAGCGGCTAGAAAAAAGAAATGAATTTGACCATATCTGGTAATGCATTGGAAGAAATTAACACTCCACAAAATATCAATATAGAAGGATATATCAAGAAGAAAAAGGTAATAGTGTTGATTGATTCAGGTAGTACTCATAATTATATTCATTGTAAGATAAAAAAGGGTTTGTATTGCTTCCTATACCTAGTTGTTGACAGTGCTCGACCCGCCAACATGTCAAGGGATCCCCTTGGTAAGAAGTCCCAATTAGACCTCAGACCATTTGGTGTAGGAGTCCCAACATTGGGTCGTAAGGTAATGCCTTGACCGCGATTTCAGATAGAGGAAACTAAGATAACTCGGTTGGTAGCAAGGGTGTGTCAGCTGCAGTGAGACAAGGAAGGCACATGAGAGCTTCTAACACACTGAGGGTGAGGTGAGTGTGCCACCTGGGAACCTGTAATAGTACTCGGCTTTAAAGGGAACACTCGAGTGAAGATGCATCCAAACTGGAAAGAAATTTAGTGAGAAATCCAAAGTGATGATTAAACCAACATGACATTTCAGAGAGATTCATACATACCTATACAGAATAGTCCATACATGCATCCGTAAGTGAACAAATACATATATCATTTAGAGTAAAGTAGATAGCATAGAATACAATACAACATATACATGAAATGTGTTGGCTCTATTATATTAAGAAGTGTAAGTTCCAGTCATACATTACATCCATGTCCGACCACTAGTTCTAATAGTGGAATGTTACAGCCACAACCACCTACTCCTCCAAAGAGATGTACTATATCTGCACAGTGGAGAAGCCAAGGCTCGTTAAAATACTATCCAAGCTCTCTCTAAGACAGTCTTATCAGAAGCTTGGCTGACCAAAAGCCTATACAATGAGTTATGAGGTACTATTTATAGCAAAGGGTTGGGAGACCGTTGACATCCCCCTTTTTGAAAATTCATCTACCCTCATGACTCTTCATCTACTCTATGACTGTTACATCCAACTATCGACACTTGAACTTCCACTTGAGAAGACGTTAATGGCAGTCGGTCCTTTGTGGTGAGACCAACCCTTTAAAATGCTTGTGATGGTCAAGGTGTTGAGCTAATTCCAATCTTGGTCATTTGTGATGGTGTGTATGTGTTCCATGGTGACATCTTGCTAAAGCAAACTCTTACCTCCATTCCATCTGGTGCATTGTTATGGCTCCTTTGTCCAAATCGTTTGATAACATGCGCATGGTCTTGTGGGTGCAGATGAATTAGAAACACACTAATACATAGTGTCTGTGCTGATCTTCCAGTGTGTGTTGGTGGTCATGCACATCAACTATCAACTACATGTTTAGCTCCAGTTGGAATTTCTTCTTGTCTTTGCCTTGGTGAGTGTTCCAAATGGGTTAGATCACATGTGTGCACACAATAACATGCATGTTGCTTAATTCCCTTGCATGCGATCAGCAAAACTTCTCACCATGTCTACTCTGTACCAGCTGCTAGGATGGTTCCATAACTTGTACGAGCACAATTTCATCCTTGAGTGCATGTTGTGCCCCTGCTATACCTGTTCCTGTTGCAACTCATTCTCTTGTCTATGCAACTCCTGTTATTCCTTGAGTTGTTGTTTGATCATATGAAACTCCTTCTCCGTTTTGTTCTCTTCTTTCTCGTGATCTTCATGTTACATCGTCACCTCATAGCCTGAGTCTCCAAAGTTCCTTTCACCACTAGTGCATCTGCTTGAACTTGTAACTTTGTTTCGGCTCTATGTTGTCAACAACCTTCCTCTTGCGTTCATGGCATCCTGTATGATGCCTTCAACTCTTGTTAATGGTGTTTCTTGCTGTGATGCTTTTGCCATCATATCGTCATGTCCTTGTCTAGAACATCTTGATGTCTTCATGGCTAGGAAAGTTCATAGACACTTGATCGACTGCATCCCCAAGCGTGCTCTAAACGGTGTCTCCTAGAAACCATTGTACCTATGCTACTGAGAGGCAGATGAACACTTGCGATACCTGGAGACATGGAAACACTCATGGTAAGAAATTTGTCAGTCGAACACCAAAATGAACTTGAGAACTGACTTGAAACATACCTATGCGACTCATCATGAAGGTTGTGCAATTTCCGCTGGGAGGTCGAGCAACTGACTACCAAGACTGCACAAGGTCCATTCCGGGTTGTCAGGAGGTTGACTGGCTAGTAAAACTGTAAAATGCACAGTCCAACCTAGCTGTTGACTGTTGGAATTGCACAATGCACAATCTTAGTTGGAAATGGTTGGAGGCTTAGTGACTGCATTGAGAAATTTGCTGAGCCAACAGTCGTGTCCCTTAGAATTGCGCAATGCAAGACTGAAGGAGTGTCATTGGATAGAAATGCACATTTGCTAAAAGGAAGATAGATACTTCCCTCTTATGTTTGTGCAATGCTGTCTTGGTGAGGCAGAGTTTCGGCCAAGGCTACCCAGACTTGCCAATGGATGATTGAAAGCGAATGTGAATGTGAATCCATGGTGATACTGAGTGTAAGCATAAGTGAATGATCGTGCATGGAAATGGTGAATGGTGAAGGTGGTGAGTTGATTCCAAGCTTGCTCATCCATGATCGTGCGCATGTTTTCCATGGTGACATCTTGTTGAAGCAAAATCTCACCTCTGTTGCATCCAAGTGCATTAGTATGGCTCCTCGGTCCAGATCATCCAATAGCATGTGCATGGTCTTATGGGTATGACTAAATCAGCAACAGACTAATGCATAGTGTCCATGTTGATCTTCCAGTGTGTGCTAGTGGTCATGCGCATCAACCGTCATCTACATGTTCAGCTCCAGTTGGACTTGCTTCTTGTCTTTGCCTTGGTCAGTGTTCCGAATGGGTTAGATCACATGTGTGCGCATAATGACATCCATGCTGCTGAATTCCCTTGCATGCTATCATAAACATTGCTCACCATGTTTTCTCCATGCCAGTTTCTTGGATGGTTCTATAACTTGTATGAGTGCAGTTTCATCTATGAGTACATGTTGCCCCCCTAGTTGTACCTCTTCCTGCTGTAACTCATTCTCTTGTCTATGCAGCTCTTATTCTACCTTAACTTGGCACTTGAGCATATGCAACTCCTTCACTATTTTTTCTCTACCTTCACGTGATCTTCATGTCGCAACGTCACCTCATAGCCTGAGTCTCCAAAGTTTCTTTCACTACAAGTGGATTTTCTTGAGCTTGCAACTTTGTTCCACCTTTGTGTTGTGAACAACCTTCCTCTTGCATTTGTGGCATTTGGTATGCTACCTTCAACTATTTTTCATGGTGCTTCTTGTTGTGATGATGCTTCCATCATATCTTGATGTCCTTGTCTACGAACAACTTGATCTCTTTGTGGGTAGGAAAATTGATAGATACTTGATCGACTACATCCCCAAGCATGCTCGAAATGGTGTCTTCAACTCTTCTCTCCTGGAACCCATTATACCTGTGCTGCTGAGAGGCATATAAACACATGTGATATCTAGATACATGGAAACACTCATGGAAATCAATCTTTCAATCGAAAACAAAAATGAACTTGAGAACTGACTTGCAACATACCTGTGTGACTAATCGTGAAGGTTGCGCAATTTCCGCTAGGAGTTAGGGAGACTGACTGCCAAGACTGTGCAAGGCCCAGTCCTAGTTGTTAGGAGGCTGACTGATTGCTGGAGCTACGCAATGCACAATCTAGCCCAACTGTTGATTTCTAGAATTTCCCAATGTACAATCTTAGCTGGCAATGGTTGTAGGCTCAATGGCTGCATTGTACAATGTTTTGGGCCAACAGTCACTGTCCCTTAGGATTGCATAATGCAACACTGGAGGACACTCACTGGGAAGAAATGCACATTTCCTAAGAGGAAGAAAAATCCTTCCCTCTCATGATTGTGCAATGATGTCTTGGTGAGGGAAAGTCCAGGGCAAGGTTGCCCAAACTCTCCGACGGGCGACTAGAAGTGAATGTGAATGTGAATGCATGGAGATAATGAGTGTAAGCATAAGTGAATGATTGTGCATGAAAATGGTGAATGAAATATTCAGAAAATGGAACAACATGCATGTGGATGAAGTGAGTTTCCAATCAGTGACCATTCATGAAAAATAGTTCCATGCATGCGACAGTAGTGAGATGTTGACGAAAAATGAAACGGTGCTAGTACAAGCTAGTATGTATAAAAATGATAACAAGTGCTCACTGAGATCAAGTAAACAAGATTCACATGAAGATAAATATGAAAAGCGCCATAAATTCAACACAAGACATGGAAGGTAGGCTTACCCCAAAACAACTGAGTTGAATGTGTCGACGACTCCTAGATGCGATGTGGGATGTCAGAGTTGCAAGGTTGATGTGAGGAATGAGCTTTGTAGCATCTGGTTAATGAGTTTTGATAAAATGAAATATGTGACTCTCATGCCACAAATCTAGGAAGAGCGACACTTAGTGGGAGGTTTCCGAAATGATCCTTGCATGCAACCTCCAGCTATTAAAAGTAGATCCCTGAATCAAGGGATGCCTTGGCATGCATCCTTCAGAGAAGCAACTTGTACATGAAAATCAGTTTTTCTCAGTCCTAGAGGGAACCGTTCAACTCAACTACACATGCAAGAGGTAGTTCAACTGCTGGGAGAAAATGCGCATTTCTGGAAGGGAGCTAGGCTGGCCGCCCAGGAGACTTGCACAATTTTGGGCATTGTAGGTGACTGCTGCCCAAGATTGCATAATTTCTAGGCTAAGCAGCCCTACTGAGAGGAATTGCATAATTTTCTGGATGAAGCCTGACTCGCAGATTTGTGCAATTCTAGAACCTAGCAGGCTACGAGACAGAATTGTGCAATTTCTATAGGGAAGGCTGGTTGCCCTCCAGAATTGTGCAATTCCTTGAAGGAGCTGTTGAGCTTGCAACTATACCAAGTTTGGAGAAACAACCCGTGGGGGGAATACATCAAGCTCTGATAGATAGGTTTCCTTTCTACAATAAAACCACTGAAGCTTGTGTACCTGACGAAGCAAGACATGCTGGTGTGAAAGGTTTGTTGGAAGGCTCCAAAATGAAGCTAAGGAAAAATTTAGAGGGTGGTTGTAGTCGCTACAACACAAGAACCAAAGTGTCAAGTAGTGGTTGCAAATGGAGGAACTATAAATTACTTATGAAAGTTCCATAATAGCAATCTAAACATGGGGGAATATGTATTGAACAATCCAATGCTTTCCATTCAAATGGGTGGTGTGGAATTTGTATTAGGAGTCCAATGATTACAATATTTTTGGATAAGATCTTTTAAATTTTAATATCTTTTCCTAAAATTTTCCTGGAAGTAAAGAAAAGTGAATTAAGGGGTATCACAAGGAAACATAGGAAGATAATTATCTCTAATGGCATGACAAATATTTTGAAGAAGGATCAATGGGGCCTAATTTCACAATTATGTTGACTAGATATTCAAACGTCTAATTCATCTATTTCTCCATATGTCTAAAGAGCGCTTCACAATCATTCCAAGGTATTTGAGACTCTAAAATTCCACCCACCTATTTATGATGATGATTATGTTATTCACTTTATTTCATATGTGTTCCTCCAAACATTAGAACTTACAAATATCCTTATGCCGAGAAGAATTAAATTTAATGTATGGTTGTGGAAAGGCTATAGGCAGGAATAACTCAAATAGCCAAAGTTCTTTCTCTTATCCAGTAGTATTGGTGCATAACAAGCATGAATCATTATGTATGTGTACAAATTATATAGAGCTCAACAAGATCACTATTAGTGTAATTCATCCTCCCACATTTACCAAATTTTACAAGCTCTCCAGGGTAAACATGAGATGTGTGTGACTATTATATGACCTGATCTCCAAGTTCCAGTTATTGAATTGGGGCCTACAAACTAGAAAACATACTATCATTGCTTACAGACACTAGATCACTTGGCAACCTAACAACCACCTCTGTTGATCAATCCATGAGTTGTAACTCATTTTGACAAGCTTGACCACCCAACCACAACCTTAACACACTATGCATGTGGTTATGAGGCTCCATCTGCACCCATAAGCTTGCCTCCATGCGATTATAAAAAAAAATCTTTGTTTTTTTGCCAATGATTGCGATATTTGTGCCACATTTTTTGGGGTTGGACTTCAAGCCACTACCCATAAGTGCCCAAAATATCTATAAACATGTCTAAGATGATGACAAGTGTAAACAATCCAAACTCAAGAAATATCTTGACCAATACATGCCTAATACATTATGGCTATTTCATCAAATAGAGACTAAACAAGGAAGCTACATGTCATTAATGCATACATATCATAAACTTTTGAAATTCATATGAAAATCACCAAGAAGCCTCAATGACCTCTCATGTTAGCTACAACAACACTTGTTAGCCCATGCATTCATTAGCCAATCCATAACTTATCAAATCATAAACAACATCCATAACAAAGCACATCATATAAGTAGGCATATAACCAACATATAACCATAACAAAATCCATGAAAAATTAGCCATAAGACAAACATATTAACTATTATATGTTCTCACTTATCACGATAAGGAAAATAACTAATATTAACATATTCAAATGCCAACCAAGTTAGGAACTTCCACGTAAAACCTAACCATAAATTCGGTTGAAACAAATCTCTCTTTCATTTAGTTACCCCTATACTATATTCGAAGCATAAATGTGAGATCATATGGGTTAAACCAAAACAGAACCAACTAGCGCTTCCAGAGGTAAAGCTACCACAAACCTCAACCAAAGTCATTTCGCCTAATCGGTCCAGAAATCACTAATACTAAACTAGATTGACTTCTTCCCAAGTTGTCTATGGATTTAGGGACCCAAGATATTATAGGGCTCTAGAGAACTATCATTTGATCCCAGATCCTTGACAGAACCAAGTTGTTCCAAGGCTCCAGAGGTTCTATCCCAGCCCATACCCATAATGAACCTCAAAAGTAATCACAAAATCCAAATGGGGAACCCACTACATCATGGATTTAAAGGAAATTGCAAGGCAGGCCTAAAACCACTATCAATCTAGGAAAATATCCATGGCAATGACAAGAAATAACCAAGACACCACATGAATGTACCATACATACAAATATCAATAAGGAATCCACACATGCAACTTGTTACCTGAAATGTGATTATGTTGTAGTTGTTGATCCATCTTTCTCCTTACATTCCATTTCTTTCCTTTTCTTCCCCTTGCTTTCCTTTCATTTCTTTCTACAAATCCAAGCGAATTATAGGATATTCCAAGAATGATCTAAGTGTGCAAGAGTGTATGAGAGAATGAACAAGAGCTGAACTCAAAAATGACAGAAATTTGTACTACCCAAAGCTGTGAACTATTTATCTTCTACCATTTTATTATTGATGTCTTCTTTTTCTTTCATTTTCATTTATTTTCTCTCTAATTTCCCTTCCATCCATATTTGTGTCTCTTCACCTTCCTTTTCTCCTATTTTGTTTTAGTTTTCATATTAAATGCCAATTATTTCCTCTGTGCATCTGCCAATGGCTTTGTTAATTTCCATAGCCTATAATAAACCACAAGTGATACCCACTATAATGTTTTTCTACCATTAAGCTTGGAATACATGTCCCATGACCTTTGTTTTGTTTTATTTACATGGAAAATAATCCAAGGGCTATTATAAACAACTCTCCTTTGGGGGAATGTTGTCCTTGGTGTTCTATGATGATTATGACTAGAAAAACATACTTTTTATGGACCTTTATAAAACAATTCATTGCAGTATTTACAATATACCAAATGTCTCAAAAGATGACCATCGTATTGCTTATTGGAGATTTATAACATAGTTCATTGTGTTATTTACGATTAAAAAAAGACTATATATATATATATATATATATATATATATATATATATATATATATGTATATATATATATATATATATATATATATATATATATATACACACACACATATATATATATATATATATAACTAAAACACGTGCACCAAACACATCTACTCAACCAAAAAATAAGAAAGGATACAATGCATGCATATGATCAACCATCTCCCATGTAGATTCATCAGGTCCAAAGTGCTTCCACTGCACTTTAAGATGAACTATTGCTTAGTTTCAGAGCATGAGTCCACTGCAATATGCATTATGACTCTAACTACAACTCTCCCTCTACTTTTGCTTGTAATGTAGACCATTTAATCACATGATCGAAATCCTACACATATCTCCTAAGAAATGAAACATGGAAAACTTCATGGACTTTCACTATTGGTGACAGTGAAAGTCTATAGGCCACTATCCCAATCCTCTCAAGGATCTCAAAAGGACCATAGTTCAAAGGATCCAACTTGTCACATGACCCAATCTTTAAGGAGTTTCTCTCGGGCTTGATGTAGAATTATACATGCTCCCTAACTTGAAACTACTTGAATGCTCTATGTTGATCTACATAACTCTCTTGCCTATCCTACAGTTCCTTTAAGTTCCTTTGTATAACCTACATCTCCTGCTCCATCTGATCAAACATATTTATTCCAATCACCACCCTATTCACTCAATCACTCCAGCTAATAGGAGTATTACAACTCCATTGGTAGAGAGCCACAAAAGGAATCATCTTCAAGAACTCTTGATGTCCATTATAGTAAGAAAAAACTACCAGTGGAAGAAACTCCTCCAACTTCCTATGCTAATGCATGACGTACATTCTCCACATACCCTCAAGAACCTTGTTAAATCTATTTGTCCCTCCATCTATTTACCAATGATAACTTGTGTTAAAACTTAACTCTATCCCCAGTCTTGAAAACACCTCCTTCCAAAATGTGGAAGTGAACTTGGCATATCTATCTAATAAGTTATTCTTTGGAACTCCATGCAATCTTACTACGTCCTTGATGAATATTTGAGCTACCTCACTAGTTGAATTTGTAGACTTCACTGCAATTAAGCGAGAGCCTATCTTGCTCAACTTGTCAACCACAACCATGATGGAGTCATGATGCTTTTATTTTCTCAAAAATATTTCAATGAAGTCCATGGGAATGACCTCCAATTTCCATTCTAAAATTGGAATATGTTGCAAAAGACTAGTTGGATGCTTTCATTTATCTTTCTCCTATTGAGAGTGTCAGAGTCAGTGCCTTCACACTGCCATCAGTGATCAAAATTCACTCTTTCACATTCATATTAGGAGTCCCATTCTCAATGATTTGCATCCCATTAGGTCATTGGATCAACTGATGGTAGTCACATTCTAGTTTTTTCCCTCATGATACTTATCTGCTGACCCCTTTTCCTATGTAATCCAGTCAATGGTTAGGTTTAGGTTCATTTTTAGTTTATTTCATTAATAAGGTCTTAGGTCTAGGGTTTTAGTCTCATTAGGTATTAGGGTTTCACCATGTTAAATTTTCAGTAACCATTGATCAATAAGGGTTAGCAGACAACATGAGGATGACAATAATTATCAGAAGAATTTTAATCTCTTAAATTTGTAAACTTAATAAGTTTTTAACCTCAAAACTTGTTTTGAGGTAAAAAACAGAGCATGTTGTATTTTATTGTTACATTTCATGTAATTTCATGGTTTCTATATGTAATAAGTATTTTTATGCTGCTCCTGATCACTTGGTGACATTGCCAACTCCTGCCACTGCAAAAAGACAAACAAACAAGCATTAGTCCACCTGTCAAAAAGCCAAAAAGTCAAATACAGAGTATTTCAAGACAGAAAATAGACATTATAAAGTGGGTTTGGAAAAATGAAAAATAAAAAGTTGAAAAGCTATATAAAGGTCATTCACATCTTGTGCCATCTCATTGTTGAAAGTTTAAATTGCTAAGGAAGAGCCAAAACACGATTTTGAGATATTGTTGAGTAAGGAGAGGGAGCCACATTGTTTTTTGGAGAAATTTTTAGGCATTGCGCATAGAAAGTGTGTTGCGCACATGGGAGATTTGCGCAGTGTTAAATTGCACAGGCACTGCGCATAGAAAGGGCGTTTCGCACCTGTGTGAGGTCGTTGCGCCCCTATCAAACAACTCCAAATCATTCCATATTCTTCAAACTGCCTCTAATCTTCAAGTTCATCCTCTTATAAGTAAGTGCATTGATCCTCCTTGCTAAAAAGTGTTCTTGCACGAAGTCTTGTTGGTCTTTTGCTCATAAAAATCAAAACCCTAGTGTGCACTATTCACCATTACTGTCAAGGTTCATTTACTCACTGTCCATCAAGGTTTACTCATCCATCTCTACTATTGGTTCCTAAAATCCCATACACTACATATTAAAACCCTACCCCCATATAAACCCTATCCTACATACACCCTATTCCCACACATAATCTCCCAAAATTATACACTATTCCTAGTGTTGTAGGGAAAAGTATCCGACTCGGATGACCCTATCCCACTCTAAGGGTGATAGTACCTCAGCAACAACTGTAAAGAAAACTACTTAAGGTTTACTTCTTTACGAAAGCAAGAGAGAATGAGGAAATGCACTAACCGTTGCCTTGCGCTTAATGTCGAATCCAAACTCTTCTCTTTGGCTGCTTGCTCCCAGCTCCTTGCTCTTTTGCTGGCCCAGCTACTATGAGATCCTGCAAAATAACAAAGAAGGAAACTACAAGAAGCATGCAATCATAACTGATTCAAGGATTAGCATAAATCAAATATACAATTATCACAATATATCATTGAAACAAGTGCATATAGAAGAACCTCAATAG
Organism: Pinus tabuliformis; assembly: GCA_031772625.1. Classification (NCBI taxonomy): domain Eukaryota; kingdom Viridiplantae; phylum Streptophyta; class Pinopsida; order Pinales; family Pinaceae; genus Pinus; species Pinus tabuliformis. The sequence continues at coordinate 3,177,677 of CM062815.1, read as the reverse complement.
CTTTTATTAATGAAGAAGTAAAGTTCTGAGAGAGTTACAACCATTGAAGGCCCCAATCCAGCAACACCTCCCAGCAGAAAGAATTTCTCCTCTTCACCTCCTTCAAGCAATCACCCAATAGCTCTATAGTGAAACCGACAGCATATCATTACTTTGCACAAAATTCCAGCCTCCTGAGCTCATAGGAGAGAGCTCAATATATAGATGAATTGAGAAAGGATGAGTCAGCTTGCAACTGATGTGTAGCTGCCTTGTGTCCTCTCTCTCTTCAGTCGATCTTCAGTTCTTGAGTCCACTTGGAGAACCTTGCTTCCACTTGGAGAAACAGAGCCTCTGACTCATCACAAGGCGAAATCCCTGATCCAAGTGTCATTTTTGGAAGATTCCAGAGCAATGACTCAATGTGCCACTTGTCCCATCTCGCTCAGCGCAGGTGGCCTTTGTTCTACCTACTTTGCAATGCAGGTACACCATGGAGGAGTTGAGTTTCAGCGCAGAAGCCTAGTGGAGCACCTGCTTTGATTTCAGGATTGCTTGTTTTTGAGTGTTTTCAGGTGGAGAACTGATCTGAGAGCTGTTGGTTTGCTGACCTTGTTCCTCTAAGGGTAGGAACATCATGTTTAGGGACTTTGGATCCCTTGGATTATTGAAAATTCATGCCTGATGCTGCAAGGCACAAAATTGTCTATAACAGATGCCCCCTAAAGTATGAGGTCGTTTATCGGGTGAAATGCTTTATTAGGAGGATCCGAAGTTCATTCAATCTGCTGAGAAGTGTCCTGTAATAAGATACAATACAATACATTATTTTTCATTCTTTTTCATGATCTAGCTGAGGCGGGCATTCCCATGCTCAGCTTTATAAATACATTTTGGTACATAGAACAGACGATCGTCTGATGATAGACTGATAATTCTCTGCTGAAATTATCATCCTTTGAGAAGGATGATCATCTGCTGCAATGATGTACATATCAAATGTCTTTATATCCTGAATATATATCGCAGCCCGGATGGATGAAACTAGATCCGGGGTCTTCAATCTCTTCCGATCTTCACTCGATGTACAAGTCAATCCATGTGAGAATTTCTTGAAGTCGAACATGGAAAGACATCGCTTGATTACCGGTCAATGATGTAAACCGTTAACAAGCGCGAGAGGAATCACCGATAAGGATGATGACCCTCAAGGTACGGTAGTACAATTCACATGGTGGGAATAAAGGACTTGGCGTCGACCACCATGCAAAATCTTCTGTCGAAGGTCATTGATGTATACCTGTCGCCGGAAGTGAGAAACTTGCCATTGAGGCATGCAAGCTTCAAAGTACTGAAGGGGGTGTTCCTAGATCAACTCCTTGGATAATGAGCTGATGTCGACAAGGAGCGATCCGTCAAAGGAGGGCCTTAATGAATCCCACATCAGTGACACGGAACGGAGCTAGTGATTGTGATGAGGTGAAAACAAACTGTGATGTATGATTTAGGGTGGCGGTCATGAAATGGATGAAGGACAATGTATGGCAGTGGATCGGACACGGTTGACTCTTTGCAGAACAACATCTCTTGAACATATAACGACACTGATGTGATGGATCGGTAGCATTACCCCAAATGTGGATGGTGTGGCGAGGACCATGGTGATGAGACCGGTGAATGAAACAACCCAACCCGATGTGATACGGAGGACAAAGTGTCATGTTCAAGAGCGACTTGCTACCATTAAAGCTGTGAGGTTCTCCCAATTTTTCCCCAGTCATTGCTAACCAGTACCTCTTTATTTTTATCAAGCTTGAGGAGGATAACATATGCTTGTTCTATAACCTGCCCTTCGGGCAAGCCTATCGCTATGTTTTAACGAGCCTAGCGATAGGGAAACTCGTTCTCGTCTAAAGACAAGTTTGTCGCTCTTTAATGAATTTAACGAGTCTAACGACAAGGATAACTGGGTCCTTTTCATTTTTAGAGAGTCTGAAAAGGTACATAAAGTCAACTCCAAAATTCCTTTTTCGTCATCTAATCCCTTAAGTCCGAAAAAGTATAAAACAATACAGAAGGGATGAATTTTCGATTGCTTTAACGAGCCGAACAAAACAAGCGCTCGATCTTTTTGTGCAATAATCCCTCAGGTCCAAAAAGATTAAAATCTAGAGGAGGGATAGCTCTTCCCGTCGTTTAACGAGCTGGAAGGCCAAAACTCGGCAAACTTTTCATATTTTACGAGTCAGTGAAAAGAGCTCAAAGAAGACTCGTCTTTTGAGGAACGAGTGATGAACAGGGCAGCAGCAGATTCCAGGTACAGGTTGGAATATTCCAATCACGGCAGTGTCACAAGGATGGCTAAGCGAAATCACTCTTCGCAGCTGTTCCTCAAAATGGGTAAACAAGCATATGGAGATGAACGATTGGCCAAATGAACGGATGGAGGTGAGACTGCAAGAACACGACCAAGGGCTTTAATATGGCTATCAAAGGTTACATTTACCAAGGTTATTTACCGGTTCATTTTTTCTGAGTGAGCTTGAACTCTAGGGGAAGATTGCTCACAACTTATGTTTATTTTTTAACGAGCATGAACTATGTGCTAAAACTGCTCGGATCTTGCGTTTATTTTTTAAACGAGCATGAACATTGCTAAAACTGCTCGAATATACCAGTCTTAATACAAGGAACGCCTCAGGTGAGGTAGTCATATTTAAGGAGCTATACCTCACTAGTTACTCCGATTTCGCAAGTTTTAACTTTTGCCCCACATCCTTTCTTTATGCAAGCTGGAAACGGCTAATCCTACGAGTTTAACGGGTTAGACCTACAGGTTTAAAGGGAGGACCTAAAAATTTAAAAAAATAAATAGTCGTCCCGTGCTTGCACTCCAAAAGGTTCGCATGCCCCCAGGTATAAAGTATAATTTCAAGGCTACCCCTCCTCTGTCCCACCTCTGTTTTTCTACTTGTCGTCTTGCTATATTTTTAACGATACTTGTCTTCTCGTTATTTTTCGGTGCCGACGGTACTTGTCTTCCCATCAGTTCACTTTTTGATTTTTGCAAGATCGCAACAGATAAAACATTGGCGTTATGGAGGGAGGTTTGCCTCTTACTTATTATCCGAAAAATGGTTTTGTTCGCTGCCGCAAACTAAACTCTTTTTTTCGGCGATGTCTATTACTAGGTTGCTAAGGATGGTGACTACTTGTTGCAGCAATTTCATCTCTTTCTTTGGAGGCTGCCCCTACTTATCCTTCAAAACATATGTTTTAATGGGTGAGGCTTGCCTTCAAAGATGGTGGCTACTCGCCGCCACAAATGGATCTCCTCCCTCAGGAGAGCCTACTTTTTAGACAAAGGGAGCGAGAAGCTGATTATCTCACTCACATAAATTTGACAAAAGAAATTTATCCTAGAACAACCCTCTCTTCCTTCCTTCGGACGGGGTACGGACTAGTCCCATTCTTCTGCGGAAATTAACTTTATACCCAAGGTTTCCTTTGCCCAAGGCAGGCCAGGGTGCATGCCCCCTGGGTCCCAGTTACATCTTTCCGAATCACTCGCATTCATCGAGAAGTAGAACCGGGGGTGGAGGCATTCCTTGAGCGAATAAACCGTTAAGGGATGGTATTTGACTATTTGCGATGCGTGATCCTGGAAATGAAAGCTGGTCTACGAGCTTGACCATTCTTCCTTCGTGCGGAAAACACATAACTCTAAAGAGTGAGGACACTATCGCCTCCATGCAATATATATAGTCTCGTCCAAGGAGTAAGTTATATACCAAGGGTCCCTGGACGACCATGACGTTCATATGAACTGTCTTCCCTTTCAATGTAATGGGAACATTGGGGAGAATCCCTAACGGGTGACTGGTTCCTTTATCAAAACCCGATAGATTTCTCATCTCAGGTAAAAGCGCCGGGGAACCCAGTGCTTTCCAAGCAATAGAGGAAAGGATACTCACAGATGCCCCTTCATCAATGATAGTTCCAGCCATCACCATTCTGTAGATTTGGACGATGATTCTGAATGGGATACTGGCTGGTAACCGGGGTCTGCCTAGTTGATTCCAATCAAAGGATACAACTAGGTTGCTTGGTGGTGGGACCGAATACACGGCCGGATACGACCCTGACGATGTTCCTTCCTGCGATAAAGGAATGGGCGCATTGCCCTGATGCTCATCAGAGTCTGTGTTGATGAAAAGAATATGGACGGTGTCATCCTTATCCTCTTCAGTGAGGGTGTCATTTGAAGATGGGTCTTCAATGATGGAGTCATTTGAGGATGAAACCTCTGAAGGAAGAACCGGGTCAACTGCCGTTTCGACCTTTAGACTTTCGTCTGGTCTGGATTCAGTAGGTTCATTCTCAATGACCGACACTTCAGCTGACCACTTGATCGGGCCAGCTGGATTTTCAACTATCGAGGGACTTGGCACGAGTTTTTGGTATCCAGGAGGAAGTCGTAACGGTGAAACCGGACGATCTTCCAAAACTCTCTTTGCCTCGTCTAAGAATGGACATCGGTGGATGGCGTGATCGCCTTCACACAACATACAGGGTGATATTGGTCTCCCTTTTCGTCCTTCACTCTCGCTAGTTGACAGACTGCAATCAACATGACTACCAGAGGTTGATGCTACCAGATTGTGCAACCTGGGGGACCAGTCCCTTAGTATCCGGGGAATACAAGGACAATCACGATGGAAGTGGGCCCCTTTGCAAATGACACATGGCGATTTAGGCCCGGTCGGTGCAGTGTGTGGATTTCTGTCAGATGTCTTTTGCTTGCCCCCAGTCGCCTTCGCCATAGGCCCCTTCTGCTTCTTTTCTTTCTTCTTCTTTTCCTTCTTCTCCATGGGAGGCTGACTTTTGCCGGCTCTACCTTGCGAAGATGAAGGATCAGAGGAAGAATTGTAAGAAGTGGAAGGCTGGTGGGTAGCTCTAGACTGGTTTGACTGTTGATTCGACTGCTCAGGATTAGTGGTGATCTGAACTACATTAGTTGAAAAGAGCCATACAGGTAGGCCAATTGTCAATCCTGGAAGTGACAATGTGGCCATATGAGGCGCACCAACATCTCCCCAAGAGGAGAAGGGATTGGGACTTCCGCCAAGGTGACTTCCTTGGTTGGTGGGCTCCATACTTTTCAACTGAAAGATCAACGTGGGAATAACAGGTGATTATGTTCCGATTAAAATAAATTTTATTAACGACGCTTTTAGACACAACTTTGCTTTTTCATGTTTTAAGAGTCGAGAAAAAGCTAAAGATGACTCTAGTCTCCTTCGATGTTTTAACGAGCCCGAAGTGACAAATGCTCGGATGGACTTTTTCAGTTATAGAGTTTGAAAAAGGCCAAAAGAAACTTCTCTGGAGTTCTAGGCAGAGGGTGTGCCAAACTTTTCGCGAAACCACAGAATACGTTTTACGGTATGGGTGGTCGATCTTCGTGAATGTTGTGTTCACTGCATCGCGATCAGTAGGGCGGCCGATACGGCTTCCTATGGATAAAGGCTTTGTTCCTATAGGGGTCTCCCAATATATACGTGACGGTACGTGGGAGCACAAGTCCGTATTAGTGCCACCGACTCTCAAGAGGAATCACCCACCTTCGTAGAGATCGACAGTCACTACGTTTAACGACGCCGGAACACGTCTCTACCTAGACCTCTATGTGTTTGCATTATGTTACAAAGCGTTGTTATGTAAATTGAATTTATTTTAATGTTGATCTTGTTTAGCAGTTTGCCTTTAAGGATCACCACGAGATGTATGTAACAAATTCTTGAATGCAGTCTAAGATGAGAAGCAAACTTTTCAATCTTTCAACTTTGAAAATCTTAACTACTGAGGGAGAAGACAGGCAAATCTTTTCACACAGATCATAGAGCACACACTAATGCAAATTTTCCTAAATCAGCATGCAAACAGTCAAATGCAAAATGCACAATGCATGTATTTTCTTTTCCCTTTCTTAATGTTGATGTATTACAAAAAGAAAGTTGTTATATAACTTTGATTTCGATTTCAAGCGAAAGTAAACAAGCTAGTCCAAAATCAAAAGACACCTTAAGATTTACTTGTTTAATCACTGGAAATACATGAAATCAAACCATAATGACGAAAGTAAAAAGACTAATCAGCTATGGACAGCAAACAAGCTAACTCTTTAGACCAGCAAAATGCCTAACACAGGTTCAGATCTAAGAGGCCAAAGCAAGACTGGTTAACTTTCGTTATGGGAAATTGTAAATGATGTAAGAAATACAAAAGAACAAGTACAATTTCGTTATATAACAGAGGCGGAATGATGGCAAGTAAGGTTGGTTTCAGAATAGGTACAAGAAAGACAACTTGCTGCAAAAACTATAGTGAAAACATGCAAGAAAAAGGGAGGAAACCCCAACTGCACAAGGCAAAAATTGGGCCAACGCAGGTGCTGCTCAGCCAGTCTGGCTCTCAGCGCAGGTAGCCCCTTCGGGACCTGCGTTGCAAAGCAGGTAGCCTGTGTACTACTTGCTTTGGAAAACGAAAGTTGCGTTTTCTCAGTTTCCGGGTCACAATTTTCTCAAAAATGCACAGTTTTTGCTCAAATCAGAAGCAATCAATCAAGCACACACTAAGGGATGACAAGGAGGATGAAAAGCTATCACTAAGAGCTTACAAGGATCCTTGTATATCAGCTCTTCAAATCATGAACATGCTCAGAAATGAGCTAGAGTAGCTGGCCTCTACTTCGCTTTTGATATAGTCAAAAGCTTTTCAATTTGGTACTCTTTTGTTCAGGAAATGAATAACAAAATACTACAAACAATCAAACAGATACGATCCCCAGCGGAGTAGCCAGTTTGTTGTAGGGAAAAGTATCCGACTCGGATGACCCTATCCCACTCTAAGGGTGATAGTACCTCAGCAACAACTGTAAAGAAAACTACTTAAGGTTTACTTCTTTACGAAAGCAAGAGAGAATGAGGAAATGCACTAACCGTCGCCTTGCGCTTAATGTCGAATCCAAACTCTTCTCTTTGGCTGCTTGCTCCCAGCTCCTTGCTCTTTTGCTGGCCCAGCTACAATGAGATCCTGCAAAATAACAAAGAAGGAAACTACAAGAAGCATACAATCATAACTGATTCAAGGATTAGCATAAATCAAATATACAATTATCACAATATATCATTGAAACAAGTGCATATAGAAGAACCTCAATAGCTTTTATTAATGAAGAAGTAAAGTTCTGAGAGAGTTACAACCATTGAAGGCCCCAATCCAGCAACACCTCCCAGCAGAAAGAATTTCTCCTCTTCACCTCCTTCAAGCAATCACCCAATAGCTCTATAGTGAAACCAACAACATATCATTACTTTGCACAAAATTCCAGCCTCCTGAGCTCATAGGAGAGAGCTCAATATATAGATGAATTGAGAAAGGATGAGTCAGCTTGCAACTGATGTGTATCTGCCTTGTGTCCTCTCTCTCTTCAGTTGATCTTCAGTTCTTGAGTCCACTTGGAGAACCTTGCTTCCACTTGGAGAAACAGAGCCTCTGACTCATCACAAGGCGAAATCCCTGATCCAAGTGTCATTTTTGGAAGATTCCAGAGCAATGACTCAGTGTGCCACTTGTCCCATCTCGCTCAGTGCAGGTGGCCTTTGTTCTACCTGCTTTGCAACGCAGGTACACCATGGAGGAGTTGAGTTTCAACGCAGAAGCCTAGTGGAGCACCTGCTTTGATTTCAGGATTGCTTGTTTTTGAGTGTTTTCAGGTGGAGAACTGATCTGAGAGCTGTTGGTTTGCTGACCTTGTTCCTCTAAGGGTAGGAACATCATGTTTAGGGACTTTGGATCCCTTGGATTATTGACAATTCATGCCTGATGCTGCAAGGCACAAAATTGTCTATAACACCTAGAACCCTAGACCCTAAACAAAATCCTTCACTCCCTAAATCCCTTCCATATCCTCATTCACCTCACCTATTTTCCTTTTTAAATCTCTTCATACTCATCTTCATTCACCCTTTTCCTTCATTCCACCACTAGTATTCACAGTCATCAAAACCAATGGAGAGGGATAGTGAGTATGAAATGGAGGAGGATACCCTTAGTGACAGTTCTAGGGAAAGAAATTTGCAGCAGAAGAAGCCTCACAAAAGGGGAAAGATAATTAGGGAGGAGCCCATTAGTTTGAGAGAATTTCTTTCTTGTCCACTTGCCATCTCATGTTTCAAACATCAGTCATGTTTTGGTTTCTGTGAAATGGTAGAGAGGGTCAAATTCCATCATGAATTAGCAAGGTTATTTGTGACACACCTGGACAATAATGAGGTAAACCTTGTTGGAGTTACCTTCACTTTGTCACCTACTATTATTTCAGAGGCTACAAGAATTCCAAATATAGGTGAAAAATGGAACAAGGGACAATACATCGATAGGGAGTACTATGAGCCTTACATCAAGGCTAAATACCATGTAAAATTGAAGAGAGTGTTGCCCTTAAAATTCTTGAAGGACAGGTTTGCTCCACTCATGAAGATCATCATCAAATACTTTACTTGTGAAGGTAGGTTTTCATGGTTGTATGCCTATCACATTAGATTGTTGATGCATTTTACTAGAGTGAGGATGATGGATATTCCTTACTTCATGTTCTGGAATATTGAGAAGATGGCACTTTATGCCAAGAAGAAGCCATATCCACAACAGTTAAACAACATCTTTCATTATTCTTTGATTAAAATCATTTTCCTACATCAGCTAAACCTTATCAGCATGCCATGGGAGAGTTTCATTTCCCATGATATGTTCTAGGGCCCACAGATCTTTTCATCAGTGCATCAAGAGGAAAGTGGACTTTCAGGACATGAAAAAGTCAAAGAAACTAAAACTGTTGGAGTGACAGTGTTTGTGACCTATGAGAGAGGCACTAGGAAACTTTTTGTAGCTACTAAATGAGTATTATCTCCACAAGGAGTGCAAGGGGTCTCACCTTCATCTACAAGCCACAGGCAAATGCTATCTCCACAAGAAGTGGAAGGGGCTTTGCCTTCATCTCCAGCTAAACAGGTATAGGTTGGGTAGCACAGTAAGGGAAAAGATCAAGGAAAGGGAAAACTCCATGAGGAGGATCCTAGTGATGGGAAAGAGAGGGGCTTTGACCTAGTTGATCATGAGGAGACACAGGGAATTGATGTCATTGATGTGGAAACTCAAAGTACAAAGATAACTAAAGACATGATCATCAAGGAGCAAGAGGCTAACATTCAAGGCTTATCAGTCAATCTAGAGAGGGAAAATTGGATCATCAATTATCTTGAGCAAGAAAACAAGAAATTGACTGACAAGCAGGTCCTCATGGAGTTGCAAAGGATCAAGGAGAAACGACAAGAGGCAAAGAAGATAAAGGTCAAGATGACCTCCATTGAGCAAGAAATTGAAGATGACTAGGAAACTTGGCTTGAAAGAGTCAAAATTCACCTTGAAAAGCGGCTTGAGAAGGCCAATAAAGAAAAGAAGATGCTTCGCCACATGGTCTATCACTATATGACAAGGAACAAAATATGGAATATAAGGATGAGGAAGCTAAAGGCAAGGTTGAGGAAAGATTTGAGTAACAAAAGGGAGCATGACAAGCTAAATATCTTGGCTGAGGCCTCACTAACCCATCAAAGCAACTAATGAAGGAGCCTTGTGCCAAATCTGGGAAATTTTTGGTGAAATTTTGGTCATTTTGAAAATTTGAAATTTTCAACACAAGAAATTGCAATAGGTGCGTAGGGCCACTGGCGCTGCGCTTTTGATGGAGACACTTTTTGAAGGAGTGGCTTGCATATTCAGATTTAGCATGATGAGGACATCAATCCTTGAAAGTTTCATCAAATTTGGAGCAAATCTTGGTCACCTAAAAGTAAAGAAAAAACCATAAAAAATGACCTCTCTGCCACTTTTTGGACACACAGGAAGTAGTCTCGGGAGATTCCACTTGTGAGAGGAAAAATTACCTCCAAAATAATAAATTCAAGATGCTCTAGAAACTAAACAGGTAGACCTTTCCAACAAGCCCTCTTGCGCTCAATTTGGTCAAGTGGAAGGCCTTCAAAACTGGGTTTGAAGTGGCACTGCACATTAGAACAATGGTGCTGTGCATAGGATGAAGTTTGCCAGTTTTGCTCAAAAATCTTGTTTTCACCTAGTTTTTTCACAAATTGACTTTTACTCTCATTATGGATGAATTTATGAATGTAAATGATGTTATGCTATGTGAATGTAATTGTAAAATGACTCTTGAGTGTAGATACACCATTTTTAGGTGGTTTGGGGGTAAATGAATCAGTTTCCTTGGTTTTAAAGGCAAGTTGTTCCATTGCCTATATTCCTGTTCTTAGTTTAGATATGGTTGAAACCACCCCTCTTCTCCTGGATTCGACCCCTGATGGCTAGCATAGGTGGTTTGATGCCTATATTATGTACTTTCTTATTCATTTGTAAATGTTGGACTCTTTTGGATGCTCTGAGCTATATTGTATATCTCTACAACAGTTTGGCAAGGAAATAAACCAGGATTTGCAGCTATTTTTGTGGGATTCTTGTGGTAATGTGTTTTTGTGTTTTTTCTCCTTCTGTCAAACGTTTTTCTCATGTGTTATGTGTGCCAAAATCTAATTCGTTCTTCTAAACTAAATAAAATCAAGATTGATAGGTAGAATACATTGGTAATAGTGCTCTGCCTTGGGAATACATTTAGTTTTTTATGTTTTCAGTTGTTTGAAGAGGACTCATGATCTCTGCATGCCCTCCTCAGCTCCTCACTAGTCTTAGACCTACCATCTCACTCAATTCTAAGTGTTGAAACACCTACCTACCTTGCCCTTCATAACACCCTGCATTCCTGACTTCATTCCCTAGACCCAAGTTGCCTGCTCCATTTGATCCAGCAACAAAACCTTCTAAGTCAACCAAAAAACCCTAGATCTACTATACCTAGCCTAAAATCTATATTCAATTTAGTCATCTCAACTGAGTTTGACAAGGAGAGAGCCCTCTCCCGACTTAGTAGGGCTAGCTACCAGGTTAAGCTTAGTTTGTGGTTATCCTAGGATTGCCTCCCTTTAGCCTGAGGTCAATCTAGGCTCTAACAGAGAGTACAAGCATATTGCATAAAACTAAAACACTTATTTCCTCAAATTTGGCCAATAATAGAACTTCTTAATAGCTATCAATTTCTTTTGGTATCTTTGGTGGTGTTGTCCTTTGAGATAACCTAAGGTCAATTGGCTACGCCATAATCATCTAAAATGTTTTGTTGATTTTTATGGTTTGGATGACAAGTGAGTTGTTTAAAAACATGTGCCTTAAACTTAGAAAGATCCTTAAAAAAACAAAACGTTGTTCTTTAAATACATATGGTTATTCTAATTTAAGTGGGATGGATAAGTAGAATGTAGAGAAGTATAAGTGATTTAATATTTGGACTGAATATTTAACCATTTATAAGTAGAAATCAAGAAAACATTGTTTCCTAGATCAAAAAAATATAATAAAACTATTATCGAAATCTAGTGCAATTTAAGTTCAAAGAGGAATTTACAATAATAGATAGTCTTGTAAATTAATCTCTTATTTAAATGCAACTTCTCAGTAGATTCAAAATGAAAGTAAGACTCAATTAAATTTTCAATCAGATGACTGTAAAAGAATTAAATTATATGAAGAATACATAATGAAAAATATGGTGTAAAAAACTTACTGAGAGACAAGCCATATGAAGTAAATCCAAAATCTTTTATTTAATAAAAAATGCTCCAGTTTAGTACAAATCTGTGATAACTGGTTCAAGGGTTCAACCCTCAATACCTCGACAGACTGAAGTATTTAAACAAAATTACAAAATATTACAATAAATGCGTGAGTGAGACAACATTCTATTATTACTAAAAACTAACGGACACGGAAGTAATTCGACCAAAAAGAATGAATCTGAACATCTGGCCCTATTTTGAAGGAAAGTTGTTACTGAGTGGTCACTATTCGAGTGTTGTGCTAGTGAAGTTAATCTGTATTCTAATCCTAAAATTCACACAGCGTCTCCCACCATTCTTCATCTGGGATTGCTATCTTGGCTACCTTACGGTAGATTTCATCTACCTAAATATACCGAGAAAAGGTGGGTTTCACTACGAAAATAAGTTTTATCTCCCGTTGAATAAAACATATATTGTTGACGGCCTCATAAAATGTCCTACTTACCATGAAACCTTTGATGTTGGAAGAGTTGGTTGTGTCCCTAGCAATGTCCTGAAGCTTCTTCATATAGTCTTTGCTGGTCATTAATTTATCATTAATTACAAACAATGAAGGTAGATCCTTCTTGTTCAATGCATCAATTCTTGTGAAAAAATTATTGACTTCTACTTCAAGAGTGTGACACTTCTCTGTCAATTGTACAACTAAGTTCTTCTTGGTCAGAACTTTCTTCACCTCCAGGATGGTTTTAGTCATGTCATCCACTCCTAGATCATCTAGTTCATATCTATTCTTGGAATTGAGGAACTTTATAATGTTGTTGGTTGTAGCAGGCATCTCTCCTAGATGAGCATTTATATTGGCAATGGTCTGCTTTACCTTTTATGTCATCTCCTTTTGCTCAAAAATAATCGGGAAACATGGCTAGATTTCACCTATCCCCTCAATGATGTTGTTCCATATGATTTCCTTGACATGACCCAGGATGTGTCCAATAGAAGACTCAATTGTTGGCTTGTTCCATACTTTTATCTAATTTTCAGCTCTCTGAAGCTATGCTTCATGAAAAATATAAGATTTATGGCGACGATCCTCTAGAAGTTCTAATTGATCATGCAACTTCTTGATTTCCTCTCTTTGAACAGACATATTTTGGACTGCATTGGCCAAATGGTCTGCAACATCTCCTGCACCTATTGTAGCTAGTATAGTTGTAGGAATGACTATGATAGGGAGTGCTTCCAAGGGGGCAGTCTTTTCTACAACCTTTTCCTTTTCCTTAATTATCTTCTCCATCTCTATCTCCATTTGCTTGAGCTGTGCAGTTTGCTCCATGATGAGCTTCATCACATCTACTTTTTGAGTCTCTGTATCTGTAATATCCTTAGTGAGAGGATCTTCAGTAGCTGGTAGTTTTAACTACTTCCTCAACGCTACTATATCAAAATTCTTCTTCTTGACAAGTTCCTCTGTAGCATTGATTTTTGTAGGATCATAACCCAATTTGATTACCAAATCCTCCAAGGTTTTAATCCTATTGTCTTTATCAAGTGTAGAGACCTTCTCCATCCTTAGCTATGACTGGACATTTGCTAATGTAACTTGTAATTTGGACAAAGTCATGGCAATGTTAGTGATAGTAGAGAAAATCATTTACCCAGTCTACTTATGCATCTCCATTTGGTCAATGGGATGTATATCCTTTACATCAAACTCCAAAGTTGTCTTTTTGTAGTGTGATGCTCCCTTACGCTCGGGAACTTGTGCTTAGAGGAATTCCATTTGCATTTTCCCATTTTCAGAGTCAAAGGATGATAGCAGCCTTCTTTGGGGACCAGAAGTTTGTTTCCAGAACTAGTTATAAGTGTTATTCTTCAACGCTTCATTTCTGACTTTTATCTCCTTGAAGATGTCCATTATGCTCTTCTCTGGCTCACCTAAAATAGATGTACATGTTTGCATTATTTGCTGCTGCTCTTGTGAATGTGTGGAGGTGGTAGGAATTTGCGTGGACTGATCACCCATTAATGAGGAAACATGTGGCTCATTCGTGGTGATAATGGTCTAATGATATGAATCTTTGCTAAGGCTCAGTCTCGAACTAATATTGCCCTTCTTTCTGTACATTATTTTAAACCCTTGACTGAAGATGTCAGTCCCTAAAGGGGACTCTTCCTCACTGCTCCTTTTGGCTCTATTCTTCTGCATGGTGGGAGTCTGCACTATAGATGATGATACATGTTGTTCTTCTTTGTACTCTAAGGTGTTCTCAACCCACTCTAACTGATTCTTGTACTTTTCTATTTTTGGCCTGGCTGTGTGAAAGTAAGGAGTAGACTTGGTTTCTACCCTTAATCTAGAAATAATCCCTAATGGATCATAGGACCAAGTAAAACTAAGGTTGAACTATGTTTCCCTCAAGATCTTATCTACCTCTTCCCCTGCTGCCCTGTTGTTACAAATGAAAGGGCCAACCTGTGTTTTTATTTTAAACTAGGATTTCTTCTTGGCTGCAACAAAGTGGATTTCATCCATGTTGATCATTTGTCTTATGTAATCCAAGGAAAAAATCCTTGTTGGGAGGAATTTTGACAACTTATAAGGTGGTAGATTGTATCCAAATATTCTTATTTCTATATAATTTTCATAATGGTACTATTCCCCTATCTGAACTTGATCTGACAGTTGCAACACCCTTTTGATTTCTTCACTAATCCTCAAGTTCTATTCTGTTGTTCATGAGACCTATTTCTAGCTGAACAAACATATCTATAAATGTTTATAAGTGTGCTCTTTCTGCTCTTTCATGACTAGTGTAGTCTAAAATATGCCTGACTGTTGGTTTCCCTTCTCATCCAGCTTTTGCAAAGATAGGTTAATGTTGTCCCCCTGAAAGTATAGGAACATGTAAACTAACATAGAGGCATATTTGAGTACCTCCTTAGTTGGAAATTTAACAAGTTACTGATGAATGGACTCTGCAATAAAATGGATGAAATTAAAAATAATTGAGGGCTTAGAATCAACAGAGAAAATGGACAAAAATCCTATAATGGTCTCATCTACTCATTGATCATAGTAGTAGTCAAGGATGTAGGAAACAACAGTGATAATCTTCTTGGCTCTCTCAAGGAATATGGAGGAGGGATAAGGAGTATTTTTCTTTGGTAATGAAGCATCTTGTGTAAAAAACAACTGAAGAGTTTGGGCTCTCTTGGCAAAGTCTAGTTTCTGGTATAGTTCAATTAGTGTTTCATAGGAAAATGGGGTACCATTCTCTACTGAGGGGGCTTGCATCATCTGATCAATGGCCTGAGGGGTTATGGTCAGCAAAATCTCTCTAGTGGGAGTGACTATGGCCCTTTGGCTTGGAAAATAGGATGCATGAAATTTTCTAATAAAATCTAGGGTGTTGTGGGTACGAGGAAAGATATAGTGAGGTAAATTTGATTGCCATAATTCGATATGATTTGATTTATCTATATACTTGTCTTCGAGCTAGTAATACATATCAAAGAGGTCAAGTTCATAGAGTGTCTCATGAATTTGGTAATCTCAGTCAACCATAGTAATGCGATGAAGGTCTATAGGCAGATGGATTAGAGGATTGACAATTTCCTCTAGCCCTTTTTCCTTTGGAGGCATTTTGGCTATGGCTAAGAGTAGAAGTGAAAAATGGATTGGGGGGAGAAAATTCATATACAAACGTAAGACTTCGAAGATAGTAATAGAAGGAATAACCTAGAAATGATCAGACATAGAGTGTCTCTGGCGAGTTGACAATGTTGCGATTTGGCGAGCAACCTGTAATCAAAATAGTTAACAATAATAAAGAAAGAATTCAGTAACTTGTTCACAAATGGGAAGGAGGTTTATATAGAAATTTTGGTTTTCCGTTTGTGGCATGGGTCCGTTGAATTAATGGCTAAGCCAATTGAATGTTCAATGGTCTAATTCTGGAGCAAATGAATGTGATTTGATGGAGTTTAATATATGGATGAGGTGGAAGAGAGTGAATGGCAAAAACATAACGGATAGGTAAGTGGTATCGTGAGCAATAGAATCATCTTTTTAGGGGGGGCAGTGAGCAGTTAGTTATTTCACTCAAGGGGGTATGAAATGAAATGAAGATGACATGTAGGGATGGTCAGAGTTTGGTATACTGCTGATTTCGGTCCCCCCGACTGTAAAGCTCGAATGGTGAGCGGGGACCGAAATTGCATGTGGGCCGTTGGATGTGAGAATATGGGGTGGAGATGAAGTGTAGGCACAAAAGAAGGATATTAAGAGGGTCTTTACAATAGATTAGCATTGGAAATGAAGTATTTCACTACTTTAATCTTTAGAGCTTTGCATTGTTTCAAATTAAGATCAGTCAAACATTGAAAATATCTAAGAAACTACACAATATCAGAATACCAATCAGAAAGTAAATATTTCTAATCTATGTGAGCAAATATGGCTTGATCTGAAGAAAGAGGTTCTTGTGGATTCTCCCCTTCTCTAAGAGGAGCAGGTTCTTGTGGATTCTCCTCTGATATCAAGGAAGGTTCTCGTGGATTCTCCCCTGATGACATTTCAGAAACCGAATTAATCCTCAATATTTTGCAGTTGGATTCAGCTAAAATTTTTGCCAGGCCATGGCCTTTTACTAGCCTTGCAGTTTTAATTTTTGGGTCAAATTCAAGGATTTTAGCAATCCATCTCCTCGTTCTTCCATCAGTATCAGGGTGAGTCAAAACAATTTTGTTAGCATGATTAGGGAAATAAGTTGTAATGTGTGAATGCAGGATATACGTTCTAAAGGGTTTGAGAGCTTGAATTAATGCATAATCTTGTTTTTCAAAAATATCATATCTAAGTTCAAAATCCCTCATAAATTTGGAAAAGAAGGCTACAGGCGCGTCATCACCATTTGTATTTTTATGTAAAAGTACAACTAATAAGGTTGTCTTGGATGCAAAAGAAAATATGCTAAAAGGTGAAGAATAGTCCAGGCTAGCTAATGTAGGGGCCTTAGATATGGAATTGTTAATATGAATAAAAGCATATCTAGAAGGGACTCTCCATTTCACTTCATTATTTTTCTTAACCATATATGTTATATCTTTAACTATCTCAGCATAATTTGGGATGAACCTTCTGAGAAAATTGATCTTTCCAAGGAATGTTTGTATATCTTTCTTTCCTTGGCAGAGACATGGTATGAATAGATGAAACTCTCTTTGGATCAATTGTAACTCCCTCCTTGGAGATTATATGCCATAGTAATTTCCCTTCCTTCACAACAAACAAAGATTTATTTGTATTGATGGATATCCCAAATTTCCTGCACCTGCCAAAAACCTTGCTCAAGTGTTTTAAATGACTTTCATCAGAATCAGAGAAAACAATTAAATCATCTAAATAAATGACATTAAATTCAGATGTTTTACCTACAAATTTGATGTCCATGTCTCTATAGGGAATGACACCGTCATTGGTTAACCCAAATGGAATTCTAACATACATGAATGTATCGCAAGGAGTGGTGAATGCAATTTTATCTTGGTCATCTTCACTCCCCATGATCTGGTTATAACTAGAAAATACATCTAGCATAGAAATCCTACTAGCCCCTGAAACTTTCTGATGTAGATGGTCCATTTTGGGCAATGGATAGTTATCCTTTAAGGATGATTTGTTTAGATTTCAGAAATCTACACATAGCCTAATCTCACCATTTGTATTTCTAACGGGAACTAGGTTGGCTACCCAATTAGAATACCTTAAGGGAACAATGATTTGAGCATCAAGTAGCTTTCTAAGTTCTTTATCAATGGTTGGCAATAGTATGGGATTAATTCTTAGCTTTTGTTGAAAGTTTTTTGCTTTTGGTTTCAAAGGAATCTTATTCTCAATCAAAGACGTGTCATAAGTTTTTAACTCATTATATGACCAGGAAAAAATGGCTTTGTATTTTTTAAGAAGATTCAAGTATTTGGTTTTTACATCTAAAGGTAAGGTTGATGACAATTTGATATTTCTCACATCATCCACTATCCCAATATTGCATTCTTCGATTTCTTCTTCAAGTGAGTGAAACAAGGGATTTTTAGAGACATCATTATTATCAAACAAATTTTCCAATGCGACTAATCTTTTAGGAGTAAAATTATTAGATAATTGGATAATATTATGATCAAGAATTTTGGGACTGAATGAAGTTTCTGGATTTTGCTGATTTAATTCTAGAATATCATTTTGATCTCCTTCAATTTGCATATTTGAGAATTCATCAATAACTTGAAGGAAAGATTTCAACTGTTTTTCATCTTCAAAAATATTCCAGTGTTTAAGGTTATCAAGAATTGATGGTCGATACTTGACTTGGATTTTGTATTCTAATGATACTGGATCAGGGATTTTGAAAGAGCTTGCTGAGAGAGCTAGTGAATGAACATGCATGTTTTCATCTCTGGGAATAGCAGTTATGTTAAAACCTTGGAAGAAATTTTCAGTTTTGTCCCAAGCTTCATTTTTGCATGACCTAAGCCTTGGGTGTTTAATCTGGCTTAGATTTCTAACTGGGTTCACTATAAACTCAGAATCAGAAAATACACTCAAGTTTTGAAACTTTAAACTTCTAGTTAACTCAATACCAGGAAGAAAAGACGCATACTCAACCACATTATTGGTAACTTCAAATTCAAGTTTACATGACTGAGTAATGTTTTCCTTATTTGGTGATATAAGAACAATTCCTACTCCTGCTCCTTCTTTTGAGCAAGAATCATCAAAATAAAGTTTCCAAATATCTGGTTCTACAACTTTAGGATGGGAAACAATATTTTCAATGGAAAGTTGAGTGTTTGATGCATTTTGTCAAGACAAATGAAAGCAACCAAAATCTTGATATACTTCATATATAGGGTGGTTTTTTGCTTGATCATACCTATAAACACTATGAAGGAATTCGACTTCCCTATATAACATTAAGTGCTCACCTCCTTAGACCGAGATAGTAGCAAAAGACATGTCCATCTCAAGTGATCCTCCAATTTTAGCACAACTTGATCTAGATAGAAGAGTGTCAAACATGGTAGGAATATCAGTGACAAATATGTATCATGACTGACCTACGAGAGTAAGTGCAGTTCCTGGCAATTTCCTGAAGCTTCTTCAGGACATGCATGTTGATTCACTAGTTGTCTCAGCAAGATCTATCAAAATCCATGAGCTTGTATCATTAGAATACCAAATCCAAGTCAAGTATCAGCCATCAATTACTGATAACCTTAAACACTGGTATATTTTTGAAGATGAACCTAACACCTGTCTCCAAACACTTCATAATAGGCTTCATAATTTTAAAACACTGATAACCTTTTCTCCTTACTTCACTTATTTTCCCTTACAAAAACCCTTTTCCCTGGTTAAAAAAACATATTTTCATTAGAAAAGTAAATTCCACTTTACTAGTTACCCGTTTTCAATTAAAAATGTAAAAAGCCACTTACATGTTTAAAAAATTTACCCAATATCCATTTTTAACTCATGTTCTTACTGTATTATTAACTCCCACATATATATTTTCCCAACCCCATTTTTCCTTAATTACCCCACTAATTATCTAGGGTCCCCACTTTTATTTTAATACCCATCACATCACTTATCTCCAGGCCCCACCTATCAAATCCCTGACTTACCTCTCCTATTTTTCCATTCGTCGGATCTTCATTCCTCAAATCCAATGGGTAATAGAGCCTATCACATCACCAATTGCCCAACTTTTAACACAATCGATGGGTTTCGAAATGATTAGTTTCGCAACCCCACTCGCTTGCTACATGGCAGCTACAAATTGTATCGCATCCTCCAATCTAAAACCGCCAACCCACTTTTGACCATGCGATAACTGCCATTCCATCATCCGAACTGTATGGTGAAACAACCCTGCCATGTGAATCTAACCTCACACCCATATGTTTAACCATTGTTGGTTAAAAGTAATAAACCTACCCTTTATAGTCTTTTCACCATTATTTTGTTGAAGTTTGCAAAAAAGAGCTTTTTCGACCTATTTTCAAGAGCATTCACACAAGAATTCAAGCTTTTCGCCACCAGGAGACAGTGTCGACGCAACCTAAAGAATTATAAAGACCATTGAAGCCTATTTCACTGCCATAAAGCCTCAGTTGCTTCCAGAACCCCTTCTACATACTAAAAGCTTCATTTTCCGGGTATTCCTAAGTGCCTAGGCCTGTACTTAAGCAGGAAAGTAATAACTGCTAAATCGAAAAAATTTAATGGCCTCCAAGAGTATTATGAATGTTAAGCCACTGAAACCACCTGTAATCGATGTTGAACATAACCCCCCTACTAACAAAGACTTCAAAATTAGTGATACAGTCATTGATTTCAACTTCCTTGAGCTCCACTGCTAGAGCCATGATAAATTCATAGACAAGGCTGATGATATCCTCGTCTCGAATTCAAACCTACCCAAGTATATCTTCCCACAAACCTTCCATTTTCCAGAAATCATTAGGCTCTGTCAAGTCAATTATCTACCCAGTGAAAGAGCCCTAGTAACCCCTAGCAAAGAGATTTTGTTCACAATTACTGCAGAATCAACAAACGAGATGTTGTAAATTCAACCTAAGCCTTGTTAGTGCCTAAATCTACCTCAGGCTGAAGGAAGGCAGGTCTAGGGTAACATCAAACCACGCTTAACCTGGTAGCTAGCCCTACCAGGTCGGGAGAGGGCTCTCTCCTTGTCAATCTTAGTTAGGATATCGGCAATTAGGGCTTGAGATGACTAAAATGAATGCTGATTTTAGGCTAGGTATATTAGGTCAAAGGATTTTGTTTAATTTTGATGGTTGGTTGCTGGATCAATTGGAGAAGGCAGCTTGGGTCCAGGAAATCAACTCAGGAATACAGTCATGTCTTGTGGGGCAGGGTAGACAAGAGCTCATGTACTAGAAAAGGATTGAGATGGTGGAGAAAGATAGCTAAGGAGTTGAGGAGGGCATAAGAAACAATGAATCCTCTTCAAACAGTGAAAACATTGAAAACTAAATGAAATCCCAAGATAAAGCACTGTAAATCTAGTATATTCTGTCTATTCACCTTGATTCATTTAGTTTAGAACAAATAGAGAGATGTGGATACATATAAACATTAGAAAAAACTCATTACATAGAAGAAACAATACAAAACCTCAATGTAACAAGAATCGCACAAAAGTATTGTAAAACCTGGTTTTATTCCTTGCCAACTGCTGATACAAAATGTTCAGTGAGTCCAACACTTATACCAAAGTCCAACCTTTACAAATGAATCAAAAAGTACATGATAAAGGCAAGGAAGCTACTCAAGCTAGCTATCAGGGTTGAATCCATGAGAAAAGGGGTGGTTTCAACCATATCTAAACTAGGAATAGGAATATAGGCAGTGGAACAGCTTGCCTCTAAAACCATGGAAACTGATTCATTCAGTTCAAAACCACCTTTGACTTGATGTATCTACCCTATTAAGTGTTTTACATCCATAATTACATCAAATTACATCATTCACCATGATAATTTCACCAAGAAAGTAAGAAAAAGTCAACTGCAGAGAAAACTAGGCGAAATTTGGAAAAACAGGCAAAACTGGCAAAATTCCTCCTATGCACAGCGCCACTGATCCTATGTGTAGCACTTTTTCTAGGCCACTTTTGGAAGGCTTCCCAAAGTCCAAATCAAGTGCAGGATAGCTCATTGGAAATCTTGGTGAGTCTGCCTTCTAGAAAAACTTGAACTTCTGGATGTGGAGTCCATTTACCCCTCCAAAAATGGAATCTCCCAAGACTGCTTCCTGTTTGGCAAAAAAGTAGCAAAGAGGGCACTTTTTGGGTGTTCTTTTGCCCTTTTGGAGACCTAGAACTTGTCCAAAATTCTTAACCATTTCTGAGAATGCATATTTTTTCATGCTGATTCCAAAAATACAAACCTTTTTGCAAATCGATGCCCCCAACAAAAGCGCAGCGCCACCTACTGAAAAAACCTATTTTTTGCATTAAAAATTTCAAAAAAGACAAAAAATGCTCCAAATTTCTTCAAATTTGGCATGAGTGATTCTTGTTAGGTGCTTTTCTGGGCCAATGATGCTTCAACTAAGATCGTGAGCTTATCTTACTCTTTTTTTTCTCCTCAAAGCTCTTTTTAGCTTAGCCTTTAACCTCTTCACCCTTGTTTTGCAAATTTTGTTCCAGGTTAGGTAGTGATAGGCCATATGGTGCAACATTTTCTTCTCTTTGTTGGCTTTCTCAAGCATATTTTCAAGGTGAATTTTTTCCCTCTCCAACCATGATTCTCGGTCATCCTCAATTTCTTGCTCAAGGGAGGTCATCTTGATCTTTCTCTTCTTTGCCATTTGTCTATTCTCCCTAATCATTTGCAACTCCATAATAGTTTGTTTATCTGTCAGCTGCTTGTTTTCCTGCTCAAGAAAATTGATAATCCATTTGGCCCTCTCAAGATCAAGTGATAAGGCTTGTATTTCAGCCTCCTTCTCTTTGATAATCATGTCTTTGAGTTTTGAGCTTTGAGAACCCAAATTAGTGACATCCTCCTCAACCAAGACAAAATCCCTATCTTGCCCTTCAGTAGGGCCCTCCTCATGCATCCTTTGCTTCCCTTTGTCTTTTCTCTTTGATTGTTGGTCAACCTGTATTGCTGGAGAAGAAGGAAAAGCCCCTCTCACCCTTGGTGAAGATAACATCTGCCTGTGGTCTGGTGAATAAAACGAGACCCCTTCCACCCCTGGTGGAGATAGTACTCACCTGGTAGCAGCAAAAAGCCTCGTGGTGCCTCTCTCATAGGTGACAAACACTAGCACACTTGTAGTTTCAGTCTCATGAACATCTGGTTGTCTTGATGGCCCTCCTTTCTCTTGAGGCATTGATGGAATCACCTGAGGGCCTTTGAAAATCTCATGTGCAATGAAGGTATCCCATGGTATGTTCAACAAGCTTAGCTGATGCAAGACAACAATTTTAATCGGTGAGAAGTGGTAAATGATGTTGAACTACTGAGGAAAAGGTTTCCTTTGCACTTAGAGAGCCATCTTCTCAATATTCCTGCATATAAAGTATGGGAGGTTCATCATCCTCACTCTTGTGAAATGCATCAACAATCTGACATGATATGTATATAAGCAGGAAAACCTCTCTTCACAAGTGAAATACTTGATGATGATTTTCATGAGAGGAGCATAAATGTTCTACAAGTATTTGAAAGGAAAAACCCTGCTGATATGCCTATGATATCCAGCCTTAATGTAAGGCTCATAATGTTCTCTACCCACATGTTGCTCCTTATTCCACTATTCACCTACATTAGGGATGCATGTTGCTACTGCAATGGTTTCAGGTGTCAAGGTGAAAGACACACCATCAAGGTTCACTTGGCCATTGTGAAGATGAAGAACAAACAACCTAGCAAGCTCATGATGATATTTCACCCTCTCTACCATTTCAAAAAACTGATAAAAAGACTGGTGTTTAAAGAAAATTACAGCAAGAGGGAAAACAAGTAATTCTGTGAGAGTGGTGGGCTCCTCCCAGATGATTTTTCCCCCTTTATGTCGCTTTCTTGATGCATGAGATCCTCTGGAAGAATCACTGAGAGTTTCCTCTTCCCTCTCATAGTCTGAATCTGTCTCCATGCTTATGAATTTGAAGTGAAAGTTGATGAGTATGAAGAGATTTTAAAATATGAGGGTGAATAATGTGTATAGGAAGTGAATGCTAGGAGGAAGGGTTTCTTTTGGGGAATGAGGGAAATGACTAGTATTATGAATGTGGAATGAAGGGTTTGGTAATGAAGTGAATGTAGTGAAGGAATAGGATGTGGGAATTAGGGTTTGGGAATAGGGCGTGGGTTAGGGTTTGGTAAATGGGAGTGGGGTTTGGGGAGTGAGTGTTGATGATTTTGGGAGAGGGGATGGGCTTTCAGGGAAAATAGATTAAGGGAATAGAAACAACAGCAAGCAAGTACCCTTGCAAAGTTATGAGATAGTTTGGAGGATGGATAGGGTTTATGTTAGCAATTTAGCTAGGGTTTTTCTTAAAGGAAACGACAAACATCCAAGATACCAAACACAACTTCCCTAAGCAAGGAGGAATGCTTTACTTACTTGGAACAAGCTTTGATTTGAGTTTTAGGAAGTTGAGATGGGTTTTGAAGCATTCCCGGCTTTTGAAATAGATGCACAACACTAAGGAATAGGTGTGTAGCGCCTGGTAGGTGCGCAGCGCCAGACCAAATTTGTATGGGAAACTTCCAACAAGTGCGCAGCGTCAATTGTGTCAGCGCCAAGGCCCAGGTGCATAGCACCGGCAAAATGACTGTACCTTTCCTTTGTTTTTTCCCTCTTTCTCCAAAAACACGATTTTTCTCCCTTTAGCTCATTCAATTGCAACAATGAAGACTCAAACACATGGATTGGCTTTTACATCCCTTTTCTTTTAATTTTTCATTAACCAAACCCACTTTTCTAATGTTTTACTAGCTTTTTCACAAATGCCCTATTTCACTTACAGTCTAACTTTTGCTTTTTTTGCAGGTGGACTTTTACATTGATTTTTTGTAATGGAAGGAGTGGACCTTCCCACCAGGTCACCAAGAAGAGCTATTGAATACATATTACATATAGAAACATTGAAATTACATCAAATTTTTACAATAATGGAAAAACCCATGTTTTCACCTCAAAACAGAGCTTTGAGGTAAAAAAGAGTTATTGAGCATAAAAAAAGTAAAATTTATGATTTTATGAGTTTATTTATCCTCCTCATGTGCCTGCTAACCTTTTTATTCAAATAGGATGACTATAATGAAAAACCCTAAGACTTAGTGAGACTAAACCCTAAAACTGATTTTCATAAATGAAATGAAATAAGATGACAGTAAATGACTAAAAAAAATGTATGAATAGGTCAGTAGGTGAATGGCATGAGGGAAATTGACATGAAACCACTACCATCAGTTGATCCATGACCTAATGGAATGCAACTGATCAGATGGGAGACCTAATATGCATGCAAAAAGAGCAATTTGATCATCGATGGAAGTGTGAAGATACTGACACTAACAAGCCTGATGAAGCCCCTTTGACAATTGAAATCCTGACCGAGTTATATCTAAAGCTCGAATTTACCAAGAGATTTCAAGTCTTCCAAAAATGTATTCCTTCATCTCTTGAAACCCCAAAGAATAATCCTCCTTATTTAGCCTCAATTTTTTCAGAAAGAACAAGACAAATTGTTTCAACGTTGTCTTGTATTCTAGGATATTTACAGATGAGTATGTTCATGCTTCAATCCTAGGTTTTCTGTCCATTTCCTGCCCAGAATAGCCTCCTGCTTTCACATTTAAATTTTCTTAATACCTGTCAGATTCATCCATGAGGAGTTAGTTAAATTAACTAAACAAGGTGTGTTCAAGTATTCATATGTTCTTATACTTCCAATTTGAAAGGTTTGTAGTAAGCCTCCAAAAACTGGACACTAAGGGTAACCCACAATTAGTTGTTTTATGGACTTCCCTAATTAGAAAAGATTCCATAGAGTTCACCTACGAGGACTTCATTGAATCCTTTAGTCATTTAGTTTCCAACATGCTAAGCAATAGCGAAGTTTTTGATGCACCTGATATTGCACAACTGGAGGCTCGTGCGGACGATTAGATAGGGTTACAAGCTTTTTCAGAGGTTGTTCTCCATGGAAGGATGCAAAGGAGGGAGCTCCACTCCCTCCTACAAGAAAGCTATGGACAACAGAGGTAAAAAACCAATAGAATATGATAGAGGTCCTTCAGATGGAAGGAAAAGGAACAATGAAGAGGAGCAAGATGGTACTAAATCAAGGGAGAATAATAGCACTAAAGAAAATGAGGAAGTAGACAAGGAATAGGGAACAAAAGACAAAACACAAAAGGGACCATGTAAACCCAAAGCTACGATCACACCTAGAGTAGTTTTAAATGATCTTGCTCTACAGGTGCACAGGGACCACATGCAGACATATGCAATCATTTTTAAATTCATGGGTTTATGGCCCACTGAAAAAGATTTACAAATGTGGATTAAATACCACTTGAAACCAAAAGGAAGCATAGACCCACATCTTGGGTCAAAGGGATTCTTTACTATGGTCTTTGCAAATATTGAAGATAAGGACAGAGTGTTTGAAGGAGGGCCCTACTTTTATGCAGCAACAGGCCTTTATATGCAACCATGGATTATGAATTTTGTCCCAGAGCATGAGACATTTAACTCGGTCCTAGTTTGAGTTAGACTCTACTTTTTACCTCTTGATTACTGGCAAACAGAATCCTTATCTGCCATAGGAAATAAGTTAGGGCGTTTTGTCAAAGCTTCCGAGGCCACTAGAAGGGGAAAATATACTTCCTTTGCAAGAATATGTGTGGACATGGATCTCTCTGGAGCTCTACCAGATGAGGTTATCTTGGAATTGTTTGATTAAGAATGGGTGCAAACAATGGATTATGAACATATTCCATTCAAATGTCGCAAATGCCATGAGCACGGGGACCTATTTAGAGACTACCCTCTCAGTAAAATAGAAAACAAGAGTAAATCTAACACCATGAAAGATACTGAAAGCTTTCACAAAGTGGTGCATAAAGGAAAAGGAGGCAAAAGTGATCCGAAGCTACATCAAACAGAAGGGCAATAGGCCAATCAAAATAGGTTCCAAGCACTAGAAGAAGAAGAAGAGATAGCAAAAGCAGATCAGGCAAAGGGAGGAAGTCTAGTGGAGGAGGAGAACGAAGAAGATGGTGAACAAACACAAGACATTAATAAATAGAAAAAAACTATAATGAGTGATACAGATCTAGAAATGGACCAGGAAATGACTCAGAGTGAGATGGAGATGGATGACCATGAACTACAGGAGATTCTTGATAAGGAGAACCTAGATCTGGAAGGTTTCTTGAAACAAGGAACTAGGTACGGGGTAGACTTGTTACCTCCAGAGGAGTCCAATAGAGTTTAGTAGCTGTTTATATGGAAAAATCAGACCACAGGGCTGGAGAAGCAAAGAAACAATGAAAGGCAGGGAAGCGAAGGTGTGAAAACTATAAAAACCACACTAGGATTAGCACCCAGAAACCCAGGAAAGAAAAGAGGCAAGAAAAAGTATAACAATCTATTGATGGAATGCGGAAAGCTAATGATAGATTTAGGTAAGATGAAAGATCTAACCAGCTACTCTTTTACAAATCTTTAATAATGAAGATCACTTCTTGGAATATTAGGGGTCTAGGCAGTAAAAGAAAAAAAAGATTAATTAGTAATAGAATGAAACAAACAACACTGGATGTGATCTTCATCCAGGAAACTAAATGTTCCTTTCAAAAAAATAAAGAGATTCATAGCAAATGGGTCAATTGATTTGAGTTTCTGGAAGTCAAAGCAGAGAATACAGTAGGAGGCATACTCACTCTTTAGAACCCCCAAAAAATTAGCATTATAGATGCTGAGGCATCTAGGGATTATTTATCAGTGGTCATTGAGCCAGTGGGAGATAAGGAAACCTACCTGGTCACGAACGTGTATGGCCCCCAAAGAATGGATGGTAAGCTCAAGTTTCTAGATTCTTCGAAGGATCTCAGAGATAGACATGCAGGAATACCATGAATCTTGGGGGGTGATTTCAACATGATCAAATCACTTTCGGAGAAGAAAGGGGGAACCAAAATTCTAAGTAAAGAATCTTTGGCATTTCAAACCTTTATAGATAATATGAAGCTAGTGGACATAGTAACGAGTAATGGTATCTTTACTTGGAACAATAAAAGAGGAGGAGAGTCTCAAAATTAGATAGGTTCATAATCTCAGAGGACCTTATGCTCAATGACAAGGAAATAGTAGCAAGATTTCTCCCCTTCGGAGGCTCTGATCACTGGCCGGTTCAACTGGAGGTTCAGGGCATTGGTACCCCCAGGAATAGACCTTTTAGATTTGAGAATATCTGGCTCTCCCACCCAAATTTCATCAGCAACATTTCCAAATGGTGGGCAAAAGATTTGAATATTCAGGGCACAAGAATGTTCCTTCTTCAAAAAAGACTAAAACATATCAAGCTCAGTCTCAAAGAATGGAACAAGAATGAATATGGCAATATTTTTGAAGCAAAAAAGTCTGTTGAAGGTAAAATGTAGAAACTCAACCAAGCCATTATCACGGATGGCTTTGATAAAGTCATAAGTGATCAAGTCACCAAATATCATCAAGACTGGGAGAATTTATGTAAACAAGAGGAAATATTTTGGAGACAAAAATCTAGAGTTCAATAGCTAAAAGAAGGAGAACGCAACACTAGATTTTTCCATAGATCCACTATGGATAATAGAGCACACAACAAGATTTCTTCGATCAAGGATAAGGGAGGTAATCTTCTCAATTCTCATGAAGAAATAGAAGCTGTGCTAGTTCAGCACTTTCGAGGTATAGCAAAGGAAACATGTTCAGATAGAGAACACTCCATCAGGGACTTAACAAAACATATACCCAGGATGGTGTCTAGAGAGGACAATTTCAACCTTAATAGGCCAGTGATTGAAGAGGAGGTTAGTGAGGTCCTCAAAGAAATGTATAATGGTAAGGCGCCAGGCCCGGATGGTTTCAATGTAGATTTATTTAAAGCTTGCTGGAATATAGTCAAACAAGATATTTTGAATGCAATAGAAGATTCCAGGATGAATAGAACTATTTTGAAGGCGCTAAATACCTCCTTTATCTCCCTGATCCCTAAACAAGATTTAGCTCAAACTCCTAAAAGGTTTAGACCCATAGCTTTGTGCAATGTGGTTTACAAGATAATATCCAAGGTTGTGGGCAATAGACTCAAACCTCTTCTTCCATCCCTAGTTTCTGTGGAACAATCTGGATATGTGGAAGGTAGACAAATTCTCAATAACATCATTCAAGCACATGAGTTGGTGCACTCTCTAACTAGCAATAGGAAGGTTGGAAGGATCATGCAATTGGACATAGCCAAATCTTATGATAAGATGAATTGGACCTATATCAGGAGAGTTCTTATTGCTTTTGGGTTTTATCACAACTGGGTTGGATGGGTCATGGCCCTAGTTACTTCTTCCAGCTTTTCAATTTTGGTTAATGGTTCTCCCTCGGAGACTTTTATTCCTTCAAGAGGCCTCAGGCAGGGAGACCCACTCTCTCCCTTTCTCTTCATCCTCATGATGGAAGGACTGGGTTGGTCTATCAAGCATGCAAAAGAAGGTGGTAAGATCAAAGGTCTCCAACTTTCTAAAAATGGACAGGCCTTGACTCATCAACAATTTGTTGATGATACCATGCTGCAGGGAATCCCTATGGTCAAAGAAGCTCTTGCATATAAGAAAATCCTGGGTGACTTTGCCATGGCTTCAGGTATAGAAGTTAATCTCTCCAAATCTAAGATTTTTTTCTTTAATACTAATATTTCTATTTAGAGGAATATCTCCAGAATTTTGGGCTTTCAAAGGGAGATCCTCCCATCAAAATATTTGGGAGTTCCTCTAACTGCCAAACCTTTACACAAGAGCATCTGGGAGCCGGTGATTAATAAGTTGCAAGATAAAATCAGGAAATGGACTATTAGATCTTTAAACTTGGCTAGTAGGTTGGTGCTTACAAAGGTTGTCCTTCAATCAATCCCAGTCTTCATGCTATTAGCTCTCCCAGCACCAAAAGGGGTCCTGCAACAATTTAGAACCATACAAAGAGACTTTCTTTGGGGCAAGGGGGAAGAAAGAAAGAAATGGGTCTTGGTAGCCTGGGAAAAAATCTGCAAACCTAAAAACCATGGGGGTCTTGGATTGGATGTTCTTGAGATTCTAAGTAAGGTTTTAGGGGCAGAATTATGGTGCTGCTGGGTAAAAGACCTAGAGACTCAATGGGATATTATTTGGAAAGAAAAATATGCCGACACTTGGCAAAATAATGACCACATAAGGATTTCTAGAAATATAAAGGGCTCACACATTTGGAATAAGGCCTGGGGAATAGGGGCTTAGTATAAGAAAATACCTTTTGGGAAATCAGAGAGGGAGACTTAGTTTTATTCTAGGAGGATAAATGGAAACAAGAACCTATACTGTTAAAAGAGGACTTGGCAAACCTCAAGGAAGAGACAGATGCTAAAGGGTTATCTAAGGTAAAAGATTTTTGGGACCAAACCAACAGTATAGGAAAATGGAGAACCTGGAGGAACTTTGATTTCAGGGATGACAACCCCCTGAAAGCTAAAGTAGAGACACTAATGAAAATGTTAGAACAAAGGAAAATTTTAATGTCAGGGGGGCATGACCAACTGAGATGGGGAAACAATAATGAGGGCACCTTTAATCTTAAGGAGGAAAAACTCATACTCCTTGAACTAGATTCCCATGTTCTGGATAGGATTTAGCAAGCCATATGGAGGCATCAAGGTTGGATGAAAATTAAAATCTTCATGTGGCTAGTTCAGCAGAGGAAACTTTTGACCTGGGATAACATTCAGAAGAGGGGTGTCCTGGGGCCTTCCAGATGCCAGCTCTGTGAAGCCCAAGAGGAAACAATAGAGCACCTTCTCAACAATTGCATTTTCACCTCCAGGTTGTGGGATTCTTTTGCCACCATTTTCCAACAGATTGATAAGGAAAAAGGGAGTATTATCATCACCCTAAACAATTGGAGAAGAAACTTTTCAGATTATGAAGTTCTTGGCTCAGCATGGGCTCTTATGCCAAGCTTCATTATTTGGAATGTATAGAAAGAAAGGAACAATAGAATCCTCAAGAATGAAAAGAATCCATCACAACGCCTTTATGAGCGGATCTTAAGACAACTCAAGGAGACGGTTGGCACTATAGTGCAAAATCTCCCTAAGAACCCACCTTCAGCAGAAGAATTGAGGATTCTCAGTAAGCTGGGTTTGCATGGACTTATTCCTTAGGGCCTGGATAGGAAGGTAATAACAATGGAATCTGAGCAAAATTTCTGGCATTCTCCCCCTAAGCGTTTTTTGAAATACAATATTGATGGGGCTTCTAAAGGCAACCCGGGCACTGCTGGTTATGGAGGGGTGTTAAGGGATGAGAACAAAAGTATTATTTTCATCTTCTATTGCCATCTAGGAAGAGCCACCAACAACATGGCAGAATTAATGGCTATAGAGTAATGTTTAGATTTCTTGGAACAGGATAACCACCAAAATGTGATTGTTGAAGCTGATTCAGAGTTAATCATTAACTCGGTCAAGAGAATCAAATGGGGTATAAATATGGAAAAAGACTCAAGAAATTGGAGGCTAATCTAGGTCTTTCAACAGATTCAGCATCACCTCCAGTGCCTTCGAACAGTAGGTTTTAAACATTTGTGAAGAATGGCCAATAAATTAGCGGATCTTTTGGCCAATCAAGGAGTGATCTACACAGAAAATAGGGTTGCGATGAGTTGGAAAGAGTTGCCTCAAAACATATTAAAGGTTAATTATTACAACCAGGCATATGAAGACAGGATGGTGTTTCGGAATAGAGCCATGGAGATGGGGTCCAGATGACTTAGTTGCTTTATGATTAACAGTTTTTTCACAGTCGGTCTTTAGTGTGATGCATGCCATTGTCGGCCTTCTCAACCAGGTTTAGTACATTCATAGAGGCTCCAGGTGGTAGTAGCCCGGGAGATTCTGGTCTTTGGATGATGGCCAGAATGGTGTGAGTTACTTCTTTCACTGGTTCGGGTAGAGTAGATACAACAAGAGGCCAGAATCCAGGAACTATCGACGGCCTCAAAACCATCGGTCTTCCATCTTTGATCGCAATACCGTGTCTGGGGCGGTTTTTCGGTGATCACAGGCCTTGCAAGCGGGAAGTGGTTTTTCTGAATTGGGAGCGATTCCATTCAGCGAGCTACACATGGTAGTGGGGTTGGATATATTACCACCCTCATCACGCACTATTGTTTGGTGATGTAGACCTATGCTATATGATCCTCAGCCGTCGGATTAAGCAAGGTGGATCTATGGTTGGGATCGATCGAGCATGTTGGCAGGTCCATGTGGGTAAGAATCGTGCTTCTAAGTATTGCAAAATCGACAACAACCATTGGATTTGGTGAGGAATTTCGACAGTTGAGATTAAAGATGCATGTCAGGAAGACAGCGGGAGGCATTAATGCATTTTATTCTTGGCTGGATACAAAATGTTCTTAGCGGGAATCATCATTTTTTGTACGTTCTACAGGTTCATGGGTTTGTGAGTTATTCAGACATGAAATCCTTATAGACTGGTACATTTGTTCCTCTTTAGGTCCGATGCTTTATTCTCGTTAGCTGACTTCAACATTGTTTTTCTTTTGAGAGTTTTGAGGGTTGGTTTGTAGGGGTCGGGGCTTTTGCCTTTAGTCCGTTAACAAATTGAGATTGGTTTTTTTCCTTGGTCCATAGCTCTTCGTGGATTATTTTATTTTATGTATTTTATTTACTAATTAATGAAATAGAAGGTACGACTCTTGATTTAGCAAAAAAAACATGCTAAGCAGTAGCAGTCAACCTAGGACCAATGAAGAAATGAAGAAAATATTATAGTTGTTAGAGCGCAGTAGAACAAGAGACTCGTACTTGTACCAGAAACACAATAAAATTAGGGTGTATGGATGTCGACTCACTCTTTACAAGCTGCCCAAATACCCTCCCATGAAGTTATTTGCACAAGAATATATCAGGCAGATCCTAAATTCAAATGAGGTTAATTTTCTATTAGCCAAGAAGGAAACATGGTTCAAAATCAAGAACTAGATTGGTCCTTTCATTATCAACAATATAAATGTTAGTCAACGAGAAGATAAGTGTTTACAGGAATTCATGTTTAGTGATAGTTTCAAATGATAGTATGATCCTTTAGGAGTTATTAGCAAGTTAAGAATAAAGTTTAAATTAACTCCTTTTGTCCATGATTCCAAACTAGAGATTGAGAAGTACTTCAACCAGTCAGAGTGGTTGGAGGGTACTATAGAAGAGGTGGAGAAACTAGTTGAGACAAGTCTTGTCCCGCAAACTCCATCCCTACAAGATAGGAATTCCAAGAGACCAAGAGAAGAAGGTTCATATTCAGCTCAAACCACCACTGCAACTAAATTCAAACTAATATACAGGAAGAAGCCCAAGATAAATCCTGTAAATGAGAAAGAAGAGATAGTTGAGACAATTGAAGTCATTAATGCAAACTTAGTGGTTAAAGAAAGTGCACCTCCAGTAGTTTCAAAGGAAGCTCATGAACCTTCAACCTCTAATGCTCAGATTATTCAGAAGCATCATAGTGTTGGAGTCTCTTCCTCAAGAAAACTAGTGGATAAAGAAAAAAACATAAGGGAGAAATATAAAGAAATAAAATTGAGAAATGAAGAATTGAAAGCTGAAACCTATGCCCAATATATGAAACAAACTCCTAGTGATCCGAATAGGTTATTTTTAGTTTTTGACCACAAAACTAGAAAGATGAAAATGTGTTATAGACATTTTTGTGCCTTACAACATTGAGCATTAAATGTCCATAATCTAAGGGATCCAAAGTCCCTAAACATGTTGTTCCTACCCCTAGAGGAACAAGGCTAACAAACCACAGCAATTCACAGAAGTTCTCCACCAGAAACTGCTAAAAACAAGTCAATTCAGGATCATTTCAGTGGCTACACTAGCTGTTTGCGCTGAATGTCAAAGCCAACACTGGCTACCTGCGTTGAATGTCAACTAGAACACTGGCTACCTAGTCAGATCTCAAACTGACTCATCCTCTCTCCAATCATCTATATATGGATCTCTCCTCCATGAGATCTAGGAGGCTGGAATTTTGTTATTGCAAAGAATTGCTATTGGTTTGAGATTGGAATCATTGGGTGCTTAATGCTTTGAAGGGGGTGAAGATAGGAATTCCATTTTCTGGGAAGGAGATGCTGGATTGGAGCCCTCTGGGTTGTATCTCTTCTTGAACCTTGTTATTCATCAATAAAACTATCTTGGTTTCTCCTATATGCTGATGTATTCTTGATGTATGATTGCATTAGTATGTTTAGTTTATTCCTAATCCTAAACTAGTTATGAATATGAATCTATGTGTTGTGTAGTGTTCTCTTCTTGTGATCTTGCAGAAACCTCTTGAAGCTGGGCGAACGAGAAGGCAAGTAGCTGGGAATCCTCCAAGAGAAGAGAGACCGGATCAAGGGACAAACGGAAGACACCAGTTAGTCCATCTATCTCTCTTCATTCTTAATTCATAAAGGAAGAAATACTAGAATAGCTGTCTCTGTTTGTTTCTAATCAAAATGCTTCCCGATCCCAAGTGCTTATGTTGTCTACCTCAAAGCAGCAGAATGATGCTTTGACAAGGAATAAAGATTACAGGAATCCACAACTGTCGAATAACAAGACTAATGAACAACCTAGTAGTTCGACGACAACTTTGACCGAAGTTGTGCCACCCATCATTCCTGAACCAATGATAAAGTTGCCAAAGGGAGTAGTACACAAGTCGACGTTTAATCCTCGTGCCAGAGCGGTGCAGAATTATAATATAGTAGAGGACCTAGCCCAATCACCGTCCGCTATGTCGACACTTGAGGTACCGCAAAATTCCCCCTCCCAAGAGCAAACTTTATTATCAGCAATAGGTGGGATTGGCCTAATGGATTCCAATCTTATGGCCTTTGATCATAAAGGATATGACCCTCAGTTACCAGCTCAACTAGCTTTCCTTATTCAAGTGAAAACCCTCAACAAAACTGTTCATCGAACAATTATTGATGAGGGGGCATCTACATGTCTTATGTCGATGAGTTGCTGGAAAAATTTAGGCTCACCACCCTTGTCAAGATCGTCAACGACGTTAAAAGCATTTGATGGACGATCATACACTCCATACGGGATTTTAAGTAACTTGCAAGTTGAACTAGGGGGCAAAACAGTAGGAATTGATGTTGAAGTAATTGATGGAAACCTCGATTACAACATCCTACTGGGAAGGCCCTGGATATATGCCATGGCCGCAGTTGTGTCGACTTACTTCAGGAAGATTGCATTTCCCTTTCAAGGAGGAATTACAGTCGTCGACCAACAAACTTTCCTCCCCGACAGTTCACAAGTTACGGGAAGCATTCCAATGATCCATGGAAGCAATCATTCGCTTCAAAATATTGGAGTAGGTCTCCTAAAAGACCCTGCCTTAATGGGTACTTTTTCCCTACCGCCTGTAAGTAATCTGGCGGAAGTGGCCATAGTGGAAACCTACAATATGAAATCTTCTATATCTAATGGATTCGGAAGATTCCTAAAAATTTTGTTAGCGTGGATCATCGCCCTAATAGAAATATTGTAAATACAGTGGGCTCCGAGGACGGTTCTTATCTCGTGTCAACCTCGTTAAAAAATGAAACAAGGAGTCATGAGGATAGTTCTTTTACTGTGTCAACCTCGTTAAAAAATGAAAACAATCCCCTTTCCAAATCTGAAAGGTAAACCTTCATTCCAACCACCGAGTTGAATGCAATAAAGCTTGGGGGGCATGCACCTCGATTTGCGTTATTATGCTGGGGGCATGCAAACTTATCGAGCAGTTTTAGCACATAGTTCATGCTCGTTAAAAAATAAACGCAAGATTCGAGCAGTTTTAGCACAAAGTTCATGCTCGTTAAAATAAACGCAAGATCCGAGTAGTTTTAATGCGGACTTCATGCTCATTAAAAAATAAACATAAGCAATGAGCAAGTGTTTCCACCAGCGTTTAAGCTCATTTTAAAATAAAGAATGAACCTACCCGGTAAATAACCACTGTGAATGTAACCTTATCAGCCATTAAAGCCTTGGTCGTGTTTGCACCATCACCTCCACTTTTCATTTGGCTGATTGTTCACCTCCATATGATTGTTTACCCATTTTGAAGAACAGCTGTGAAGAGTGATTTCACCTAGCCATCCTTGTGACACTGCCGTGATTGGAAAATTCCAACCTGTACCTGGAATCAGCTGCTAACCCTGTTTATCACTCGTTCCTCAAAAGACGAGTCTTCTTTAAGCTCTTTTCAACTGACTCGTAAAATATGAAAAGATTGCCGAGTTTTGGCCTTCCAGCTCGTTAAAGCGACCGGAAGAGCTATCCCTCCTCTAGATTTTAATCTTTTTGGACCTGAGGGATTATTGCACAAAAAGATCGAGCGCTTGTTTTGTTCGGCTCGTTAAAACTATCGAAAACTCATCCCTTCTGTATTGTTTTATACTTTTTCGGACTTAAGGGATTAGATGACGAAAAAGGACTTTTGGAGTTAACTTTATGTACCTTTTCAGACTCTCTAAAAATGAAAAGGACCGAGTTATCTTTGTCGTTAGACTCGTTAAAATCATTAAATAGCGACAAATTTGTCTTTAGACGAGAACGAGTTTCACTATCGCTAGGCTCGTTAAAACATAGCAATGGGCTTGCCCGAAGGGTAGGTTATAGAACAAGCATATGTTATCCTCCTCAAGCTTGACAAAAATAAAGAGGTATTGGTCAACAATGACTGGGGAAAAATTGGGAGAAACTAAAGAAAACTTTGATGGTAGCAAGTCGCACTTGGACATGACACTTTTCCTCCGTACCACAATCGGGTTGGGTTGTTTCATTCACCGGTCACATCACCATGGTCTCGCCATACCATCCATATTTGGGGTAATGCTACCGATCCATCGTATCAATGTCGCCATATGTTCAAGAGAAGTCGTTCAAAAAAAGTCAACCGTGTCCCATCCACTGCCATACATTATCCTTCATCCTTTCATGACCGCCACCCTGAATCATATGTCACAGATCGCTTTCACCTCCATTAAAATCATTAGCTCCATTCCGTGTCACTGATGTGGGATTCATTAAGGCCCTCCTGTCATGGATCGCTTCTTGTCGACATCAGCTCATTATCCAAGAAGTTGATCTAGGAACAACCCCTTCAGTACTTTGAAGCTTGCATGCCACAATGGCAAGTTTCTCACTTCCGGCGACAGGTATACATCAATGACCTTCGACCGAAAGATTTTGCGTGGTGTTCGACGCCAAGTCCTTTATTCACACCATGTGAATTGTACTGCAGTACCTTGAGGGTCATTATCATTATCGGTGATTCCTCTCGCACTTGTTAACGGTTTACATCATTGACCGGTAATCAAGCGATGTCTTTCCATGTTCGACTTCAGAACAATTCTCACATGGATCGACTTGTACTTAGAGTGAAGATCGAACGAGTTTGAAGACCCCGGATCTAGTTTCATCCATCCGGGCTACGATATATATTCAGGAAAGTTAAAGACATTGACATGTACATCATTGCAACAGATAATCATCCTACTCAAAGGATGATAATTTCATCAAAATTATCAGTCTACCGTCAGACGATTGTCTGTTCTATGTACAGAAAAATGAATTTATAAAGCTGAGCATGGGAATTCCCGCCTCAGCTATATCATGAAAGCAGTATGAAAAATAATGTATTGTATTGTATTGTATTACAGGTCTCCTCCCAACATTGGATGAACTTCGGATCCCCCTGATAAAGCATTTCGCCCGATAAACAACCTCATACTTTAGGGGGCAACTGTTATAGAAATTTTTGTGCCTTACAGCATTGAGCATGAAATGTCCATAATCTAAGGGATCCAAAGTCCCTAAACATGTTGTTCCTACCCCTAGAGGAACAAGGCTAACAAACCACAGCAATTCACAGAAGTTCTCCACCAGAGACTGCTCAAAAACAAGTCAATTCAGGATCATTTCAGTGGCTACACTAGCTGTTTGCGCTGAATGTCAAAGCCAGCACTGGCTACCTACGTTGAATTTCAACTGGAACACTGGCTACCTGCGCTGAACGAGAATGGACAAGTGGTAGGCTCATTTCTCAAGGTGTCAAAACCCAGGAAGCTTCCAAAATGACACTTGCCTTAGGGAATTTGACTGGTGATGAGTAAGAGGTTCCAAATCTCCAAGTGGAAGCAAGAACCTCCAAGTGGACTCAAGAACTAACAGAGGGAGAGGACACTAGTCAAATCTCAAGCTGACTCATCCTCTCTCCAATCATCTATATATGGATCTCTCCTCCATGAGATCTAGGAGGCTGGAATTTTGTTATTGCAAAGAATTGTTGTTGGTTTGAGATTGGAATCATTGGGTGCTTAATGCTTTGAAGGGGGTGAAGATAGGAATTCCATTTGCTGGGAAGGAGATGCTGGATTGGAGCCCTCTGGGTTGTATCTCTTCCTGAACCTTGTTATTCATCAATAAAGATATCTTGGTTTCTCCTATATGCTGATGTATTCTTGATGTATGATTGCATTAGTATGTTTAGTTTATTTCTAATCCTGAACTAGTTATGAATATGAATCTATGTCTTGTGTAGTGTTCTCTTCTTGTGATCTTGCATAAACCTCTTGAAGTTGGGCGAGCGAGAAGGCAAGTAGCTGGGAATCCTCCAAGAGAAGAGAGACCGGATTGAGGGACAAACGGAAGACACCGGTTAGTCCATCTATCTCTCTTCATTCTTAATTCATAAAGGAAGAAATACTAGAATATCTGTCTCTGTTTGTTGCTAAGGCACTGTCACACCTTAGGTGGATAGGATCGTCCTGCATAGGCATTTTTCCCCACAACAAAATGGCTTTTCTACAACCACTAATATAAGGCCCAAAAACAACAACAAATTACAAAAAGATAGAATTAGAACTTTTTGCCAAGAATGTTCATCCTATAGATCAAATTTAGTTTCATAAGCAAGCAGGAGAAATGTTATACTCAACTATGACCAACAAAGCTATCAGTGTACAAAAAAATACAAAATTCTCTAGAGAATATCAAAGCACATTTAAAACTAGAGAAGGAATCCTCACAAGCAAAGGATAACATAATCAAAACACTTGAAGAATTTTTCAGGGGGGTTGGGTATGATCCTAAGAACATGAAAGCAGCTAAAGAGCTTATCCAAAAGAAGTATGAAGAAATTGTTGCATTGAAGAAGAAATTGAAATTACCTCCTACTAAACATCCACAAGCAAAAGAAGTTTTGGAGAATGAAGGCCAAGAATATGAAATGATGAATCTCATCATTTAGTTGACAACTCAACTGAAATAAATAGAGAATGAGATGGACAAATTGGTGTAGGAAAAGAAGGTCAGCATGGAAGCAGTTACTGTCACTACCATTCGTACAGTTACTACAACAGTTCCATCTACTTCATCAGCTCCATTATGAACAACACTTACAGCTACTACATCAGACACTACATCAGAAATAGATTCAACAACAACAATAGCTCACCCCAGTGATGAAGTAGGTAAAATGATCAAAGCCATGCACGATATGTCCATCCAAAAAAATTAAATAAATAGACTTAAAGAAAAAATAAAAAGTCTATATGATGAAAAGAAGCAAGTTCAAATCATGCATAATGATGAAAGCCAAAAGTCAAACTGATTGAATGAAAGGTTATAGAAGTGAGAGAAAGAATTGACACTGAAAGAGCCACTAGCCCAAGAAAAGAAACAATTATGGTTCAATATCATTAACTTTGTTAATGATATTTGGCCATCCATCCAAGTTATCTTTAAGGATATAGATTTGATCAAGGAAGCAAGTGAGGAAATTCAAAAGATAGGAGTAGAACTTGGAAGTAAAATAGAGGAATCCTCTAGGGTAATCTAGTTCCTAAATTAAAAAAAAAGTATGAATTAAAGGAGCTTGGAATAACTGACATAACAGAGACCATATTAGAAGTGAAGAAATTAATCACCAAAAGAAATATAATGAAACAGCTTGAGGAGAAATGTCAAAACATGCAACTGGAAGTAGACAAGTTCATGGTCAAATTTGATGTTTTGAGGCAGAAAGGTCTGCCTAATCCTTTGGTGATTAATGACAGGTTAATGAAACATGAAGATTATGACAAGAAAATCATAGAAGTGGCCAAAGAACAGTCCAACAATTCCTCCATGAAAGGAATTCCTACAGGAAAAGTGCTTTATCAGACTTTTGAGAATCTCTTTTACCTCCAGCATGAGGTAAAACATCTCTTTATAAACAAGCCTACTTTTGAAAAGTACACAAAAGCTGATGAATTCTACAAAAGAATGGTAAAAACCAAATTACCAGATGAAGAGGCTTGGGAGAAACTGAATGATTTACATTGAAAGGTAAAAGTAAAACAGGTAAAAGAGAAGTCAAGGTTAAGAAAAAGGATGCAGGTTAAAACAAACACAGAGTAGTCAAATATTAAAAGTAAAGAAATGAAAGAGTTTAAAGAGTATAAGATGAAAGACACTAAACAACAAAAGAGATAAGGCAACAAAATATTAGTGAAAGAAAACAACAAATCCAAATAAGTATGGAAAACTTGCATTAGTTAGATAGTTGTCTCTATCTTCTTGCATGAAGATATTTCATTTTCCTTTAATAATTTCTTAATCAATTTTAGGATATTTTGTAGTAGTTTTTGTATAAATACTTCATAATTTGAAGTTTTGAAGGGTGGATTTCTAAATATTTCTATAGTTAAACTCTTCTACAAACTGAGGGTTTACTGTACTTTTCCACATGATAGACAGGACAAATAATATAAGCATTTGCCTATAGGATTCATGTGTTGAGCCACTTCAATGAAGTATATTTCAATTTTTCATGTTCTTTTCTAATTTATTCCATAAACTTGAATGTTTTTCTAAATTTGAATTGTATAACATAAATGCTATTGTAGAATTTGTTTAAGTGCACTCTATCCTGAACTCTTATTCATTTTTATGTTTTCTTCTGATATCTAGTCTAAAGGATCCTTAATTTCCCTCTGATCCTGATTGACCCCTTTCACCTTCCTTCATTTTCCGGTTTAAGAAATACTTAACTGATCCTTGATCGTGATTGAAACTCATTTCACCATCTTGGCCCTAAGGTTCTATTGTTGCTTAGTTACCTTGCCCTGTAACACTACTTTTATAATTGATTTCTGTTCTATTTTCTTGATATATTGACTCCATATCTCAATGGAAAATAGACAAGCACCTATCCATCTAAACCAATAATTCCACCAAAAAATAAAAATCAAACCAAATAAAGCAAACATAGGTAGCCTAAATCCATTAAGTAAAAAAAGTTAAAACACATAGAGAGAACCCTCTCTAGGTTTAGGAAGGCTAGATCCTAAGCTCCAAAGTAGGTTTTTAGTTGCCTCTGAT
Source organism: Pinus tabuliformis (assembly GCA_031772625.1). Classification (NCBI taxonomy): domain Eukaryota; kingdom Viridiplantae; phylum Streptophyta; class Pinopsida; order Pinales; family Pinaceae; genus Pinus; species Pinus tabuliformis. Next base: position 3,136,672 of record CM062815.1, on the reverse strand, counting down.
ATTTATTTTTAACAAATTGAACAACCCTTGGAAATTTTGGAGTGATAACATAATTGTGACCATATTGGGGATATTCAATGACTAGTTAAAATACAATCTTAAAGGAAAAAAATTTCCTCATTTTTTATATTAAGATTTTAAAGGGTTTCTTGAAATAATCATTATAAGTTAAAATTATGGCTTCTAAAAGAACATATTATACTAGGGCTCATCCTGTTCCATAGCCTGCTACAATTGTTGATGATCCTAACAGAATTTTAAGAAAACCTAAAATCTAGAGAGTCAAGAAAGGGTTAATCAGTTAAACAAATCAAATTCACTTCCTAAAAACAATTGTCAATCTTAGAGGATATTAAATTTGACTTATCATTTGAGAATTCTTTATTTCGTACCAAATCTGAAAATTGAGTCCATGATACTGTAATAGATCCCAATTTTATTCAATTTATTGAATCAAAGAAGGATACTGTACATCCTGATTTAGATCAACATGTTCTGGATACTTTTGACAAACTTGATGAGTTAACCTCCACTTTGATAAGGCATATAAATGAAGCCTATTTTCAATAGTCAGATGAATTAGCTGCCCTAACTGCTGCTACCCCTGAAGATTCTACAATATTTTCAGAAACTGTGAATACAGCCTCATTCAGTACCACTTCACCTATAATATCCACCACAGTTCATTCCACAAAGCCATTCATACCTAAACTTTCTCACCAACCTAATTTCTCAAGTTCATCTAAAATCAACACTACTTCATCTCCTAATCAAGCTAAAATCATAGCCATGGTAGACAAATATGCACCTCTGGCCCTACAAGCTCCTTTACGTGCTATGCCATAGGATTAAAAAAGTAAAATTTTGGAGTTTGATGGTACTGGTTAGTATACTGCTCAACAACATGTAAATAAAATGACAGATTATTTTGAGTTACATGAAGTTGATGAGGCTGATGTACAAATGAGATTATTTGCACAAACACTAGCAGGAGATGTTAAAAAGTGGTTTAAATCTTTACCTTGTAACCATATTGCTGATCTAGCTGATTTCCACCAATTGTTCATAGATAGGTGGGAAAGAAAGAAAAACCCTCCCCAGATATTATCTGAATATGAGAACATAAGGATATATCCTAGTGAATCTGTCCAAGATTACTGTACTAGGTTTAACAACATTTAAAATGCAATTCCATTGAATATCAAACCCCCACCGGACCTTGCCCTAATTAAATTTCCATATGGTTTTGATGCTGACATGTCTTATCAATTAAGAGAAATAAATCCTCCAACTTTAGAATAGATGCAGAGTGATGCATTTAGTGTAGAAGCTAACTTATTGGCTAGAAGATCCAGGATGAGGAATGAGAGGAGAGTTACCATTAAATAAGAATCATCCACTTCAGATGTTAAGATAGATAGTTTTTATAAAAGTGTAGAAAGGCTAATGGATAGGTTAGAGAATATGGAAAGAAAGCCTCAATGGGAAAATCAATAAGGACCCCAAATTAGGAACCCCAACTTTCTAAAAAATCCTAATACTGGAAAATCAAGAGAAGTTGTACCCGATCGGTAGGTTAGACCACCTTTCCAGGAAAATTATGTTGAAAGTTCACAACAACATGAAGAAGACCATGACACCTAGATAAACTTGATGGGAGTAAACAATGAGGATTCCATTTTTCTTACTCAGGAAGAACATGAATTGTACATGTTACAAGCAATTACAATTAGAGTCTGGGGAGTCTTTTGACTACAAAAAAGGTTATGAATATGTTATCTATGAAGTTCGTAAACAATATAGCCTTAGAAGCAAAAAGAACACAGAATTTCCTCCTAAGAAATTGGCCCAAACCCAAACTAATAAAATAGTGGAAGCTCCTGTGACCAAGATCCTACAAATTCTCCCCAGGGAAGCTAAGGAGGGCTCCATCCCAAAGATGGTGGACATAACATTAATTGAAACTCAAACTTCAGCTACACCTCAAACTTCAAATGCAACTCAAATTGTTCCAAACAATAAAATTGAAAACAAAACAGTTTGCACACAAACTGAATTACCAAGTGTTCATAAAGAAAACAAAAACACACAAACAAAAATGGCTAAGGATGAAATCATTCAATTAGGAAAAACTCAAATACCATTTAATATCAAAATTGAGTTAGCCAAATTGAAAATACCAGTTCCCTTAACAAAGGTGGTAAAAAATTAATCATACAAAGCACAAATAACTGAAACACTAAACATAGGTGAAGGCGAAGATGTTGTGAACCTTAATGATGATCAACCTGAGTTGTCATTTGGTCCAGAAGTAAATTGAAAACATCAACAAGGGGGTATCCCTACATTCTATATTAGCTTAAATGTTCATGATAAAATATTACATAATTATATGTTAGACTCAAGATAATATCATAACCTAATGCCTAAAGCAGACATGGAAAGGTTAAACTTAGACATCAGTAGACCCTACAAGGAGTTATTTTCCTTTGATTCTAGTCAAGTAAAATTCCTTGGACTGATAAAAGATCTGTGTGTAACTCTAGTCTAGTGCCCAACAAAGAGTATTGTTATGGATTTAGTAGTTGCTGATATCCCACCAAATTGTGGTATGTTGTTATCTCACTTATGGGGAGAAACATTACAAGGATCACTACAATTAGACATGTCATATGCTACCATTTCTATATTTGGTCATCAAAGAAAGCTTTACAGAGAAACCTTGATGAAATACATGATAAGTAGTTCATAAAGGCCACATAATTACCCCATTTATTCCATGCATTCTGATTTGGACTCATTTATCTTATATAATTCAGAAAATAACAAAGACAAAATCACAACTTTAGAGGAAAAACACAAAGAACATGATAGCGAAAACATAACACATGAGTCTCTATGGAATTTATATTTTTATAGCTCTATAAATAGATTAGGAGTAGGGGATGGTGTATGGATTCATAATTTAGAGAATTATCATTCAGAATTACACGCTTTTAGATTGAATTTCAAATGCACTAGCAACATGGGAGAATACAAAGCATTAGTGGTAGGCCTTCAAATCATAAGGAAACTTGGAGCTAAAAGAGTTTCCATCATGGGAGACTCATAATCATTATAAAACAGGTCAAGGGAGAGTACATTACCAATAACCCTAGACTTAGCTACTATAGAGAAGTCATCCTATACTTGATAAATTGTTTCCTTGAGACTAACTTTGTTGTTATTCCAAGAAAGAAAAATATTCAAGCTCATAGCTTAGCCACTTTTTCCTGCACATGAAAGTTTCCCTTCCAACCAAATCATCATTACACAACTAAGGTAATTCATAGGCCAACAATACCTGATAATTTAAAGCATTGGCAAATTTCTCACATGACAATCAAATTCATGATTTTATGATTTATGAAGGAGAATTTCGAAATGGTAATATGGACATTGACTGTATATCAGATCATACCATAAATAATGAAATAGATCTAAATGATGTAAATAAGCTATAACCAACTAAATTCACCAAACTAGAGATAGATAAATTAGAAACCATGGAAATTGAAAAATTAATCAATGATGAATCAGAATGTTTAAACCTCAAAGAAACTTTTTTTCCAAGGGATTAGCCCCAGTAGAAGACATCTTTCACTTCAATGATGTAGCTAGAAAACCTAAAATGGAGCCTCTAAGGTCAGACATAGAGGAATGCAACCTAGGGACAGAGGAAAATCCTAAACTCATCAAGATATCGAAGACATTACCCCCAGATGAGAAGTTGAAATACATTAGCTCGTTTAAAGAATTGCAAGATGTCTTTGCCTGGAGTTATGAAGACCTCAATTCTTATGACACCAGCATTATTCAACATAAAATACCCATCAAAGAAAATTTGAAACCCTTTAAACAATAACTAAGGAGAATTAATCATGCTCTTATGCCATTAATAGAAAAAGAAGTTAAGAGGATGTACGATGCTCATATCATAGTGCCCATCAGGTATTCTGATTGGGTCTATAATTTAGTCCCCACTAGAAAGAAAATAGGAGAAATCAGACTTTGTGTTGATTTCAGAAACTTGAACAAAGTATCGTTGAAGGATAACTATCCCCTCCATAAACTCGATCACATCCTCCAGAGGGTGGTAGGGTCATCCAGAATTTCATTACTTGATATATTCTCTGGTTACAATCAAATCCTAGTCCAACCCGAAGATCAAGCAAAGATTGCACTCACCACTCTCTGGGGAACATTCATGTATTTGAAAATGCCCTTGCAATTGACGAATGTCGAGGAAACATTCCAAAGAGCAATGTACATAGCTCCTGCAAAAGAAATCCATGAGTTTTTGGTCATTTAACTATATGATATCACAGTGTTTTCCAAGTCAGATAATGAACATCTAGATCATATAAGAAAGGCATTCATAAAATGTAGAAAGTTTAGCATATCATTAAATCCTAAAAAATCACTTTTTGGATTAAATCCTAAAAGAGGGTATTAGAATTGATCCTGCTAGAATAGAAGCAATCCTAAAAATCATTCATCCTAGGAACATTAAATAATTGCAATCATTCTTAGGTAAGATAAATTTTCTTAGAAGATTCATTTCTAACCTAGCAAAACAAATTAGATATTTCAATAACATTTTAAAAAAGGATTCATCACTTAAGTGGATAGTAGAGCCTAAGAAGTATTTTGAAGCAATCAAAGAAGCCCGTACTAAAACACTTGTCCTCATAAGTCCTAATTTTGAAAATATTTCATAATTTTTTCATTTGCTTTGGAGCACACTATCGCATTAGTCTTGTTGCAAAAGAATGATGAGGGTTATGAACAACCCATCGCTTTCTTCAGCAAAGTTTTGAGAGATTCAACACGAAAGTATTATATAATGGAAAAACAAGCCCTTGCTTTAATAAAAGCCATAAAGGATTTCAGAGTATATATTCTATACTCTCACATAATAGCATATGTTACAAACTCAGTGGTAAAGGACATTCTAACTCAGAATGGGCCTAATGGAAAAAGGGGCAAATGGATTGCCACCATACTAGAATATGACATTGAAGTAAAGCCTACAAAATTGAATAAAGTCCAAGGTTTAGCGAAGCTCATGGCTGAATCGAACTATCGAGGCTTAGTAATAAATTTCATTGCTACCATAGATGATTAGGAAGAGATGGTGACTCCACAAATCAGTCAAGCTTTCATAGATTCATCCTGGTATGTAGACATTATTTTCATTTTACTCAACCTAAAAGATCATCCTAGTTTATCTAGTACTAAAAGTAGATTCCTAAAAATGAAAGAAATGATATATTGTATCTTAGACAATGTTTTATTTTGGAAAGATAATAGTGGCATTTTTTTAAATTGTTTATTAAAAGATGAAGCTGACAAAGTCATGCAGTAATTTCATGCAGGGGATTGTGGGGGACACTTATACTGGAAAACAAATGCTAATAAGACTTTAAGGGTAGGTTTTTACTGGCCCACCCTTTTTGCAGATGTCAAAAAATATGTGACCTCCTATAACAAATGACAAATATTTGAAGGCAAGAAGAAAATCTTACCATTTCCCCTCAAATCTATCTCAACAGAAATTCATTTTGAACAATGGGGTTTAGACTTAATTGGGGAAATTCACCCACCCTTCTCAGCCCAACATAAATGGATCCTGAAATCCACTAATTATTTTACCAAGTGGATAGAAGCCATCCCTTCTATACAAGCTAGTGAATCTATCATCATCTCATTCCTTGAAAACAATATCCTTTTAAGATTTGGATGCCCACAAAAGATCATTACTGATAATGTAGCTACTTTCAAATCTAAGAAAATGATTGACCTCTGTAACAAATACCACATAACCCTTGGCCATTCCACTGCATATTATGCTCAAGGTAATGGACTAGTAGAATCTTCAAACGAAAGCCTAGTCAACATCATCAAGAAGTTGTTAGAAGAGAGGAAGAAAACCTGGAACAAAAAATTAGCGAATTCCCTATGGGCAGACAAGCTCACTACTAAGAAATATATTTGTGCATCTCCTTATCAATTGGTATATGGAATGGATGTTGTTTTTCCATCCTCATTAGGAGTACCAGTGATGAAATGATTCAAGAGCTAAAAGTAGAACCAAATGACATCCAAAGGAGGATAAACCAAACAGTTCATTTGCAGCAAAACAATGAAGAAGTTTATATCAAATCCCAAGTAATTCAAGAAAAAATCAAGAATATTTTTGATAAGAAAACTAAAGCAGAGGATTTCTACATAGTTGATCACGTACTAAAATGGTGTTCGAGAAGGGAGGAAAAAGGGAAACATGGGAAATTTGACTTTCTCTGGAAAGGCCCATATGTTATTTATGGTTACAGAGGCAATAATGCATTTTTCTTGAAATAATTAGATGGCATAGACTTACAAGGTGGACAAGTCAATGGTCGAATGCTGAAGCACTATTTTCCGATAGACTAATTAGTAGTTCATTATTTCTATTCACTATAATACCATAGAAAAGTTTAGGTTGGAGTGGATGATTATCTTCTAAAAGTTGAAGCCTGAAAACGAAATGTTAAGATTTAAAAGGCATAACATCATATGTTTGAATAAAGGAGATCACAGAAAGAAGTTTGGACTAAAGCATAATCAATGTTCCAAGGCCACTAATCAGAAATTTCTTGACATCTCACATGAAGATTCCATCCCCAAGTGGAGCCACTGTTAGGTTCCTATAATAATAGGATTCATAATTTTGAATTGACTATGTAAAGTATCATAATATTGTACATATTATTGCTTTCTGCAAAATGTTTTCCCATATTAAAAAATTTAAAGAGGGTAAGTCCTAAAAGAAAAATGAAAGGGCTAAAAGAAAACGATAAAAAAAAAAGATAAAATATGAACCCCACCAAAAAGAGATAAAAATAGATCATGAAAGTGTGCACATTCAAATGCCACTACTCTTAGTTTAATTTTTGCAAATATGATTGTGTGCAGCTTGTAAAAATGCCACGATCCATGATGAACAAACAATTTAATCTTGATTCATTCATGCTTTAAATTTCATGTTGATAGATAGAGAAAATTGATCTAGCCAAACTATTTAATCTTGGTAGATCAGTAGTTAGGTAGAGAATAATAGTGAGATCATTAGTTTAATCTAATTCATTCAAAGTTATAATATTAGAATTAGGTATTTTGATTATCGAAGAAAAATAAAGGGTCTGCAAGCTCAAATGCACCCAGTAAGTGAAGACAAATGTTAGGGTAAATGATGGGTAGGAAGAAGCAATTTTCACAAGGCATGGAGAGCATCAATTGGCTCATTTCATACTACTAACTTCCCTCCAAAACTCATTTTCCCTTGTAAAAATATCCCTTCCCTTCATTCTAACCTTTTCTTCTTACTTAACTTATTTTCCCTTACCAAAACCCCTTTCCCTAGTTAAAAAGCATATTTTCATTAGAAAAGTAAATTCCCCTTTACTAATTCCCCCTTTTGCGATTAAAAATGTAAAAACCCACTTACATGTTTAAAAACATTACCCCATATCCTTTTTTAAATCATGTTCTTACTGTATTATTAACTACCGCATATATATTTTCCCAACCCCATTTTTCATTAATTCCCCCACTAATTATCTTAGGTCCCCACATCTATTTTAATACCCATCACATCACTTATCCCCAGGCCCCACCTATCAAATCCCCAACTCACCTCTCTTATTTGTCCATCCATCAGATCTTCATTCCTCAGATCCAATGGCCAATAGAGCCTATCACACCACCAATTGCCCAAATTTTAACAGCATTGATGGGTTGCGAAGTGAGTAGTTTTGCAACCCTGCTCCCTTACTACATGGCAGCTCCAGATTGTATCGCATCCTCTAATATAAAACCACTAACGTGATTTTCACCTTGCAATAACCGCTAGTCCATTGTCTGAATTGTACGATGAAACCACCCTACCACGTGAGTTTAACCCTGCGCCCATATGTTTAACCACTATTGGTTAAAAAAATAACCCTACCCTTTACAATCTTTGCACCATTATTCTATTGAAGTTTGCGAAAAATAGGTCTTCTGACCTATTTTCAAGAGCTTTCACACCAGAATTCAAGCCTTTCGCCACTAGGAGACAGTGCTGACATAACCTAAAGCTTTATAAGGATCATTGAAGCCTATTTCGCTACCAGAAAGCCTTAGTTGCTTCCAGAACCCCTTCTACATACTAAAAGCTTCATTTTCCAGGTATTCCTAAGTGTCGAGGCCTATAGTTAAGAAATAAAGTAATAACTACTAAATTGAACAAATTAAATGGCCTCTAAGAGTATTATAAATGTCAATCCTCTCCAACCACTTGTAATTGATGTTGAACAAAACCTCCTTCCCGAAAAAGACCTTAAAATAAGTGATACAGTCACCGATTTCAACTTCCTTGAGCTCCACCATTGGAGCCATGATAAATTCATAGACCAGGATGATCATATCCTCCTATGGGATTCAAACCTACCCAAGTATATCTTCCCACAAACCTTCCAATTTCCAGAAATCATCAGGCTTTGTCAAGTCAATTATCTGCCTAGTGAAAGAGCCCTAGTAACCAATATTAAAGAGATTTTGTTCACAATTACTGTAGAATCAATAAACCAGATGTTGCAAATTCAACCTAAGCCTGATGAAACCCCTTATCAATTGAAATACTCACTGAGTTATATCTAAATCTTGACTTTCCCAAGAGATTTCAAGTCTTCCAATTTTTTTTTCCTTCATCTCTCGAAACCCAAAAGAGTAGTCCTATTTATTTAGCTTCAATTTTTTCAGAAAGAACAAGACAGATTGTTTCAATGATGTCTTGTATTCTATGCTATTTTATAGATCAGTATGTTGATGCTTCAATCCTAGGTTTTCTGTCCATTTTCTGCCCAGGATAGCCTCTTGCTTTCACATTTAACTTTGCTCAATACCCATTTGATTATATCCATATGAAATTAGTTAAATTACCTGAAGAAGGTGTGTTCAAGTATTCATTTTTTTTTGTTTCATATGTTCTTATACTTCAAATCTGAAAGGTTTGTAGTAAGCCTCCAGAAACTAGACACTAAGGGTAGACCACAATCAATTGTCTTCTCGACTTCCCTAATCAGAAAAGATTCCACAAAGTTCACCTACAAGGACTTCATTGACTCCTTTATTCATCCAGTTTCCAACATGCTAAGAAGTAGCAATCAACATAGGATCAATGAAGAAATGAAGAAAATATTACAGTTGTCAGAGCACAGTAGAACTGGAGACTGATATTTGTACTAGAACCACACCGAAATTAGGGTGTACAAATGTCAACTCACTACTTACAAGCCGCCCAAATACCTTCCCATGAGGTTATTTGCACTATAATATATCAGGTAGATTCTAAATTCAGATGAGGTTATTTTTCTATCATCGAAGAAGAAAACACTATTCAAAATCAAGAACCAGATTGGTCCTTTCATTATCAACAATAGAAGTGCTGGTCAACAATCAGATAAGTGTTTACAGGAATTCAAGTTCGGTGATAGTTTCAAATGGCAGTATGGTCCTTTAGGAGTTATCAATAAGTTAAGAATCAAGTTTAAGTTAACTCCTTTTGTCCATGATTCCAAACCAGAGATTGAGAAGTACTCAAACTAGTCAAAGTGGTTGGAGGGTACTTTGAAAGAGGTGTTGAAACCAGTTGAGACAAGTCTTGTCCTACAAACTCCAGCTCTACAAGATGGGAATTCCAAGAGACCAAGAGAAGAAGGTTCATATTCAGCTCAAACCACCACTAAAACTAAATTCAAATTGATGTATAGGGAGAAGCCCAAGCTATATCCTGTAAATGAGCAAGAAGAGATAGCTGAGACAATTGAAGTCATTAATGCAGACTCAGTGGTTAAAGAAAATGCACCTATAGCAGTTTCAGAGGAAACTCATCAGCCTTCAACCTCTAATAGTCAGATTATTGAGAAGAAACATAGTGTTGAAGTCTCTTCATCAAGCAAACCAGTGGATAAAAAAAAGACATAAGGGAGAAATATAAAGAAATCAAATTGAGAAATGAAGCATTGAAAACTGAAACCTATGCCCAACATATGAAAGAGATTCCTAGTGATCAGAATAGGTTATTTTCAGTTTTCAAATACAAAACTAGAAATATGTAGATGGATTTTCCACAGACACTGATACAAGGCCCAAAAGCAAAAATAGATTATAAAAAGAGATAATTCGAAGTTTTTGCCAAGAATTTTCATCCTCTAGATCAAATTTCGTTCCATAAGCAAGCAAGAGAAATTCTATACTCAACTATGACCAACAAAGCTCTGAGTGTACAAAACTACAAAATTCTCTATATAATATCAAAGCACAGTTAAAACTACAGAAGGCATCATCACAAGCAAAGGATAACAGAACCAAAACACTTGAAGAATTGGTCACGTGGGTTGGGTATGATCCTAAGAACATCAAATCAGCTGAAGAGCTTATCAAAAAGAAGAATGAAGACATTCCTACATTAAAGAAGCGGCTGAATTACCTCCTACTGAACATCCACAAGCAAAGGAAGTTTTTGAGAATGAAGGCGAAAATGATGAAATGGAGAATCTCATCATTCAGTTGATAGCTCAACTGAAAGAAATGGAGAATGAGATGGAAAAATTGGTGCTATAAAATAAGGTCAACATGGAAGCAATTACAGTCACTACCATTCCTACAGTTACAACAGCAGTTCCATCTACTTCATCAACTCCATTACCAACAACACTTACAGTTACTACATCAACCACTACATCACCAATAGATTCAACAACAACAACAGCTCATCCCAGTGATGACGTAGGTAAACTAATCAAAGCCATGCAGGATATGTCCATACAAACAAATGAATAAATAGAATTAAAGAAGAAATAAAAATTCTAGAGGATGAAAAGAAGCTAGTTCAAATCATGAATAAAGAATCAACACAGAAGTCAAACAGATTGAATGAAAGGTTATAGAAGTTAGAGAAAGAATTGACACTAAAAGAGACACTAGGCCAAGAAAAGCAACAATTATGGGCCAATATCATTAATTTTGTTAATAATATTTGGCCATCCATCGAAGTTATCTTTGAGAAGATAGATTTGATGAAGGAAGCAAGTGAGGAAATTCAAAAGGTAAGAGAAGAAATTGGAAAGAAACCAGAAGAATCCTCTAGGGTAATCCAGTTCCTAAATTCGTAAAACAAGCATGAATTTTAGGAGCTTAGAATAACTGACATAACGGAGACCATATTAGAAGTGAAGAAAATAATCACCAAAGGAAATCTTATGATACACCTTGAGGAGAAATTTCAAAACATGCAACTGGCAGTAGACAAGTTCATGGACAAATTTGATGTTTTGAGGCAGAAAGGTCTTCCTAATCCTTTGGTGATTAATGACAGGTTAATGAAACTGAAGACTATGACAAGAAAATGAGAGAAGTGGCCAAAGAAAAATCCAAGAATTCCTCCATGAGAGGAATTCCTATAGGAAAAGTGCTCTATCGGACTTCTGAGAATCTCTTTTACCTCCAACATGAGGTAAAACATTTATTTATAAACAAGCCTACTTTTGCAAAGTACATAGAATCTCATGAAATCTACAAAAGAATGGTAAAAATAAAATTACCAGATGAAGAGGATTGGGAGAAACTGAATGATTTACTTTGAAAGGTAAAAGTAAAATAGGTAAAAGAGCAGTCAAGGTTAAAACAGAGCATCCAGGTTAAAACAGACACAGAGCAGTCAAATATTAAAAGTAAAGAAATGACAGAGTTTAAAGAGTATCAGATGAAAGAAACTAAACAATAAAAGAGATAAAGCAACAAAATATTAGTGAAAGAAAACAGCAAAGCCAAATAAGCAAGGACAACTTGCATTAGTTAGATAGCTATCTCTATCTTCTTGCATGAAGATATTTCATTTTCCTCGAATAATTCCTAAATCAGTTTTAGGATATTTTGTAGTATTTTTTGTACAAATAATTCATAACTCGAAGTATTGAACGATGTATTTCTAAATATTTCTATACTTGAACTCATATACAACCCGAGGGTTTACTGTACTTTTCTAGTTGACAGACAAGAGAAATAATAGAAGCATTTCTTTACAGGATTCATGTGTTGGGCCACTTCAGTGAAGTATATTTCAATTTTTCATGTTATTTTCTAATTTATTCCATAAACTTGAATGTTTTTTCTAAATTTGAATGGTATAATAGGGATGTTATTGCAGAATTTGATTAAGTGCACTTTGTTCTGAAATGTTATTCTTTTTTATGTTTTCTTCTGATATTTGGTTTAAAGGATCCTTAATTGCCCTCTAATCTTGATTGACCTCTTTCACCTTCCTTCATTATCCAATTTAAGGAATCCTTAACTGTCCTTGATCCTAATTGAAACTCATTTCACCATCTCAGCCCTAAAGATCTATTGTTTCTCAATTACATTGCCCTGTAACACTGATTTTATAATTAGTTTTTGTTTTGTTTTCTTGATATATTGACTAAATAGCCCAATGGAAAATAGACAAGCACCTATCTATCTAAATTAGTACTTCCACCAACAAATCAAAATCAAACCAAATAAAGTAAACATAGCTAGCCTAAAATCCATTAACTAAACAAAGTTAAACACATAGAGAGAGCCCTCTATGAGTTTAGGAAGGCTAGATCCGAAGCTCCAAAGTAGGTTTGTAGTTACCTCTAATATTTCTTTTTAACACATTGAACAACCCTTGGAAATTTTGGAGTGATAACAATAGGAACATAAGGAATAATATCGAAATGATCAGATAGATAATGTCATTAGCGAGTTGACAATGTCAAGATTTGGTGAGCAACCTGTAATCAAATTCGTTAACAGAAATAAGACAAGAATTGAGTAACCTGCCTGCAAATGGGAATGAGGTTTGTATAGTAATTTTGGTTTTCCGTTGGTGGTGCAGGTCCCTTGAATTAAATTTTAATCCATTTGAATGTTTAATAGGCTAATTCTAGAGGGAATGAATGTGATTAGAAGGAGCTTAATGGACAGATGAGGTGACAGAGAATGAATGAAGGAAATGCAATGGATAGGTAAGTGGTATTGGGAGCAATAGAATCAACTTTTCAGAGGGGCTGGGGTGAGCGGTTACTGGTTTCACTCAAGGGGGGTCTGAAATGTTGTGAAGTTGACATGTAGGGATGGCTGGGGTTTGGTATGCAACACATCATGGACCCCCCCTGACGGTAAAGCTCGAATGGTGAGGGGGGCGAGATTGCATGGGAGTTGTTGGATGTGGGAAGATGGGGCAGAGATGAAGTGTAACATGGCGGGGAATTAATCATGATGTGACGGGCTTGTTCGGTGGGGTCGGGAAGATTAATAACTACATAATATGGATTATTTGTAATGTATGAGGGGATGTAATGACTTGGGGATATGAAACTGAAGGGAAGAATTAGCAGAGGAGTAATATGGAATTTAAAACTTAGGATATGGGATTTAAAACTTAGGGATAGTATTAATACCCAAAATTAATATATAAACATTAGAGTAAACCTTTAATCTTCTACCTTTTTGTTCTTCACATGAAAATATCATTTGATAACTGACTTGTCGCACATTTAGACTAGCAGCATGTGCAATTATGAAAGCATAAAATGAAGCCTTTCTTTTCTTTCTGATTCCCTAGCATTTTATTTTCCTTTGCCTTCTTTATTTAGGGAAGCTACCACCTAACATTTTATTGATATGGATGCCTATAAAACATCAATTTTTTCCTAAAATTTTAACTTTTATTTCTTTTTGCATCCATATCCTAACTTAAAATTTTAAAATTATTTTGACTAATATACTAAATTATAAAAAATAAATAATGTTACAACAGGTGGTCTGAATATGCCTTGACATGAAACTCTCTCAAAATAAGCTTCTTGAACTCACTACTATCTAACAAATATATCCTCTTCCTAAATCTCACCAAGCCATTTGTCATGAGGAGATACTCTTTATCCCGATCACCGTCACCTTGATGTTATAATCTTTTCCTCAACTGTTGGCACCTCTCATCATGTTTTCCTACATGCAAAATATGCTCGTGTGAATATTTCCCATATGATCTCACAACTAGAATATGCTTTGTGTACACTCACCTACTGAGAGCATATGCAACCTTGTTCTCTTTACCATTGATGTACCTGATCTCAATGTCGAACTCACTGAGGGTAGCCAACCATCTAGTTTTCCTAACATTCAGATTGGTTTAGTAAAAAAAGTACTCAGCCCACTATGATCACGCATGAGAACAAATATTTTTCCAAGGAGATAATCTCTCCACATCTTCAATACATGAATTATAGTTGTGATCTCAACATCATGAGCCACATAGTTATGCTCATTCTTATTCAACTTCCTTGACTTATATCATACCACATGTACTTCCTATGTTAGAATTGGACTAAGTCCTTCCTTGTAAGCATCTATACAAACCAAAAACTCCTTATTAGGATTTGCAATCTTCAGAAATGGAGAATTTGTAATAAAATACTTCAAATTATGAAAACTAGTTGCACACTCCTTAGTCCATTCAAACTTCTTTCCTTTTCTCTGCAAATATGTGATAAGATAACCAATATTTGAGAAAAATCTGATAAATATCATGTAGTAACGTTCTAGTGCCGTGAATGACCTGACCTCATCAATATTTCCTAGGATTTTTCTACTCCATGATAGCCTTAATTGTTTTTGGGTCCACTGGTATCCCTTCCTTGGAAACAACATTGCCAAAGTAATGAACCTGAGACTAAACAAAAATGCACTTGTTGAGATAGGCATACAACTGATGCTCTCTCAACAATCTCAATATTTCTTCCATAGATTTTGTAAGCTCTTCTTCATTCTTGGAATGTAAAAATATATCATCAAAAGATACTATCGCAAACTTGTTGAGGTAAGTTGCAACATATTGTTCATCAAAGACGTGAAAGTGGATGGAGCATTGGTAAGGCCAAAATGAACCACCAAAAACTCATAATACCCATACCTAATCTGAAATGCAATCCTTTTGATGTATTCTTCTTTGATATGCACCTGATGATATATTAATCTTAGGTCAATCTTTTAGAACACAACATCTCGCTTAAGCTGATTGAAAAAATCGTTAATATAAGGTAATAGATACCTATTCATGATAGTTACTTTATCCAATTTGTGTAATTAATGCACAATATGAGACTATCATCCTTCTTCCTTACAAACAACATTGGTGCACCCCATGGTTACACACTTGGCCTTATGTATATGTTCTAAAGAATTTCTTTAAGATGTAACTTCAACTCCGCCAACTTTAATCTGCTCGTCCTGTATGGTGCCTTAGATGTTTTTTCTACTCCTGGAATCAAATAAATAGATAATTCCACTTCCCTATGAGTCGGTGTCTCTGGAATATTTGCAAGAAACACATCCTAAAAAAAATACAAAATAGGATACCTATTCAGGACTTCCTCATCCTCAACACCCTTCCATTTATCACGCAAACATGCATTGAAATAAAGAAACATCCTTTCCTGCAGTTGTTCTTTTTTTGCGTACCTGTAAGCATCCTCATTGATGTAGGATTCTTCTTTCCCCATCATTGTCCAAGCACTCAATAGCCTTATCATAGCAGTCCACCTTAGTCATATGAATGAATAACTAGATTGTGCCCAAAAGCATACTATATGAACCCAAAGGAAGCACATTTAGATGTGTTGATGTAGGCATACCATTAAGCTCAAATGAATATGATCTCACCCTATGATATACCCTTCTCTTGGTCCCTATAGCAAACTATACCAACTAATATTCTGCATGAACTTATTTGTTCAAGCAACACTTACCATTGGGTCACGATTGATATAACTATAATTCGATCCAATGTCAATCAAAATAGAAATAGATTGATCAAAAGGATTACCTTCCATATCGATAATATATGATTGATGATAATCCTTTCTGTTATCCACTATTGCCTAAATATGAGGAATACTCTAGCCAACATCTCCAACTATTTGTGCCTCTTAAGGACTGTAAATATGACGCCTACCACTTTGATGCAATGGACAATCTCTCCTACGATTCTCTCCACCACAAGTCAAACACCTAAAAGGATTTCTTCCATCTCCCTTATTATGTTCCTAAGTTTGAGACCTATGTCCATTATTAACTACATTAAGCTTCTTGTAAGGTGCCACATTCTCCTTGTCACCTACATGCTTAGGTATTCCTCGCTTCTGAGTTGATTTTCCTTTAGTCTTTGCATTCCATTTCAAATCATGATTAAGTAGGCTTTTGATTTGACTTATCGTAACAATGCTTTGGTTTTCTAATGGATTCCTCGAAATACCAAGGCTCATCAAACTCAATCTGGTCTTTCAATGCTACTGCAAAACCATTACTGAACCTTTGAATCTTTTCTTTCTCATCTTGAAGATAAGGAACATACCTCAACATCTCCAGCAACCTGCTACTATATTCATCATTTTCATAGACCCATCTTCAGTTCATCAAATTCTTTTTCCAATTCATCATAGTATCTTTCAGACGAGTACTTCTTCTTGGAAAGTCTCTCAAACTCTTCCCACGTCACCTCCTCTTCTCTAATTCTTCTAACATGATTGACATATTCCAACTAGATATTTTCTTTCCCTTTGAAACTCAAAATAGCTATCTTGGATTTCATGTTCTCTGAATACTAATTCAATCTGAAGAACTTCTTCATCTCAAGAATCCATGTTGCCGCATATTATGATTTATTCATCTCTCCATAAAATCTAGGAGGCTTGTCTTTTTTCGAATCTTATGGAAAATATCCCTTCTCACTCCTCTTATAAAGGTGATGATGGTGATGGTGTTGATGTCTCTTGGAACTATAATTAGAATAGAATCCTTAAGTGCTAGCCCTCCTCTCAGGCGATCCAAAAATATGCCACCTATGACTGTGTTATCGCTATCCATTTTCTGTCCTATACAAGACCTCCTAGCATAAGCTCCATTAGTCTTCCCCTCCTCCATATATAATGATTGATCCCAAACTATCCATGATTCTAAAAATAAGAAAGGATCTGAAGAATCACTACATTGACTTCTTATTTATTTTTCTGAGCCCTTATAGGTCTTTCTCCTGCTTCAATCAACCTATTAGTATCCATCTTGCAACTTCTAACCTCTACCCTCATACTCTACAATGTATCTGATAGATCGGGAGAATACTCTTTTCCTTACTGCTCAGCTGACTTTTCCCATTCCACAGATTTCCTATAAAGCTTGTAAGGGGAGTCATGTGAACTATAGTCCACCATTTTTCTCTTCATCTCTAATATTTTATTTCTTGAAATGTCCATTGTTAGCTAAGTAACCACATAATAAAAAACATAACTCAACATATCTCAGGGGAGACTCTTACATCCGCACAAGTCAATCCAGATTATTACAATACAATATCATAAACATACCAACTCATACACGAATATTAGAACCATTACCATAACCATAACAATAAATAAGCAACATGGAAGGATGATGAGAAAATAGAAAATAGACATGCATGCATAAGAATATGCATTTAGCCCATTCAGTCCAAGTGTTTCAACCTAGAAGATTTGATACCACCCTGTAACTCCTCCACCAAAATTCACTCACTTTAACAAGATCCTGAGGGTAAACATGAGCTGAGTGTCACTATGATATCACCCGACCTACAAGTTATAGTTGTGGAAGTGGGCCTACAAACCGAAAGACATACTAACACACCTCATGGACACTAGATCACTCAAAAATCTAACAACCACATCTTGTGATCAATCCCTAAGTGTTGGGTAGCGAAGGCCCCGAGTAATGGCTTTGGGGCTCAAAGCCCGCAATTTTTGGTTAAAGTATGGAAAAGGCTCCACGAGGTGTGCAGAGCACGAATTGTAATAAGTCAAGTGAAAGGGTTGTCTGCCCAAAAATAGTGTAAGAAAATAGAAAGTGAGTCAGAAATAGAGCAAGGCTCTATGGTTAGTTTTTAGCTTTTTTGGGTTTTTAGATATTGAATGTAATGGGTTTATGAAGACAATAATCTCTTAGCATTTGTAAGTCTGAGTAAGGGGTCTTGGTAGATAGATAAAGGCTCTGCAGCTCTGTGCATAGAGGCCTGGTAGAGTTCACAACTATGTGTGTCGACCCCTGCAACTGAGCGCACAGGTGGATTTGGTTGTATTGACGGAAGATAAATAAAGAAAAGAATTTCTGAATCATTGTGTGCTTTATCGTAACTCTATCTGTTGCTTATGTTCTAAATTTGTGCTTTGTCTTTAAGAATTACGATTGCACGCACTGGGTTTTATTGTTAAATGTTTTCTTAAATACTGTAATAAGAAGATTAGATCTATAATAACTTCATTAATAATATAGTGCATCTGTGCGGATCTACACGAAGCCCAGTAGTAGTATAGGGCGGCGCGAGGCTAGGGAAAGGTTCGCGAACCCTCTAGACCACATCAAGGCATCCCAAGGGTGTGGAAGCCTGGTTCCATCACCCTCCCATACTACCTCGGGTGAGACTTCAATCCGCGCTTCGCAGATTGTTGTGGAAAGGGCCAGTAGTGGGGGATTTGTTTGGCTAAAACACTTCTAAACTTGGGTCAGGCCCCTATAGGCCATCAAATGGTTCAGTTGCCGGGACCGGGATCTACCTAAGAGACGTCTGATGTCAGAATGCTAGAACCCTACAAAGAAATAGCTTGAAGATTGGTTGGATCAAAAGCTTCACGAGTTCATGGTATAGGAAAACAGAAATCCATGGATATCTGAGGAAAGGTGGCTGAATCACCACATATACACAGAAATCCATGAGATCTTCTTCACGTCTTTCTCAACAAAATTGTATGAGTGGAAGCACGGCTAGCTGACAGTCAGGGAAGGTCCAGTCTGGATCAGCCCATCGTGTGGACTCTAGAGTTGGCGCGTAGTCCGGAAGCGTCTGAAGACAAAATCACACAGGCAATAGATCATTGGTTGGATCGGATAATTGGATGGTTTATAACTGAGTTCGCGAAAGACACAACTATGAGTTACAGCGAAGCAGAAAGGCACTTTCTCCAAGGATCGCGGGGTAAGTACATCAAATCATTGAATACTTGGATTAAAATGTTGTTATGTGAAAAATGGGTTATGCGCATCCATTGATGTCTGGGGTAATGAGGAGCAGAAGAGGCTACCGAGGGAGAGAAGGATTAGAAAACAGTCCTCTGATTTCACTTTCACGAGAAAGCGAGGAGGATCTTGCAGGGTTCTCTCCAAGAAGCGCAGTCTGATTGATTAAGCAGCACATTCCACTGATACCACCGCCATCCACACCATCACCTACTTCACCTACATCAAACCCATCTTCACATACCCCACTTCTGCCACCACCGAAGGTTGTGATGGCAAGTGCAGTCAAGTTGCCGGTATTTAGAGGCATAGGAAATGAGGAACTAGACCAATTCTAGATCGTGGTAAAGGTTTTATGGGAAGCCCAAGGCGTAATAGATGATAACATCAAAAAGGATACTCTGATTAGCGCATTGCAGGACTACGCATTGATGTTGTATGTAAAGTACTCTAGTGATCACCCGAATGTAGGGATAACGACAATTCAGGACGCATTGAGCAAAGAATTTAGCCGACCAAAATTAGAAACATAGTAGATTATCGGGTTCAAGGAGATCGCAATGATGCTTGGTGAAACCCCACGAGATTTAGATCAGAGATTGAAGAGTACAATTCACAAGGCTAACATGACGCTGACAGATGCACAACACTGCATGTGGTTTGTGGCATCTTTGATGCCACATCTAAGGATGGCGCTATCACAGTAATAGATCTCAACCCAAGTTGAAGCATTAGAGGCAGCGATGAGGTTTCATGAAACTACAATACAGGATCCAGGGTTGGGAGTTCAGCAAATCCACGTGCAACTACAAAACTTGCGCTTAGAAATGCAAATTTTGATGCAAGAAAGGGAGCCTAGACCGAAGGCACATACAGAAGTAGGGTGCATCAAATGCAAAAGTCAAAGTCACGACAAGGACCACTGCCTTGTCTTCACGAACTATCTGGCGGGAGGGCGGCCGATGCGATTAAGGCTAGAGGTACAAGCAAGACCAAGTATTGCGCCTGCGCTCTGGTGCATGATTTATAAAGTAGGAGGAAAGCACGCAACATAAAACTATCACGTGCTGCAAAAGTATACCTAGACTCTGCAATAGCTGTATTGCAACTTCTGTAGGTCAGTGGGTCACGACGAGCGAACGTGTCGAAGCTACGAGATAATGTTGGAGAGGACCCCAGCTTATCGGATGTAGACTGAGGCACAAGGTTTTGACCCAGCCGCAGGGCCATCCGAGGGATTCCAAGGATGCGGACGAGGAAGAGGAATGGGACCTGGGCGAGGGCGCGGATAGCTGATCTATTATGATTGTGGAGGGTTGGGGCACTACGCTCACAACTGTACTAAACCGCCGAGGATATCGTGTCCATACTGTGAACAGTTTGACCATGAAATGATAGACTGTCTAATGCTAATTGCCGAGATGTGCCAAAAAGGGGTATTGCAACCCACTCCAACCCAAAATGTCCAAATGATGAGGTTAGAACCATGCGAAGAGGACCCAAACGTAAACATGGTACTAAGGAGTGCACAACTATAGGGGGAGAGGTGAGGAAACAGCATGGAGAATATGGAAAGGGTCACGATGCTCCTACAAGGGAACCTGACTTTGAGATGGAATAGGTAAAAGCGACGTCTAAAGAAGCTCTGAAGAGCTTCACAAAAGTATCTACTCCAAGTAGTAGGGATCCAATTGAGCCAGGAATGGATCCCTCTATGCTTACCACCTTTTTAGATACATGTATGAAGTTGCTACGCGAAAATAGAGTAGTAAAAAGACTGCAAGAGGTGATCGCTAGGTGCGCAGGAAACTCGGAAAACATGCTCTGTGCACCGGACAGGAGATGTGAATGATAGCGCAAATCGGTGAGTATGAGATGGTCCAGGTCATTCTGGATTTAGGGTCGGATGTGAATGTGTTGCCTAAGAAAACATGGGAATGCATGAGTAGGCCCACACTACAGTGGTCTCCTATTCAACTATGGATGGCCAACCAACAAAAGATCTTACTGATGGGAAGATTACAATGGGTGATTGTGGACATTGAAGGTGTAAGTACACAGACAGACTTTCAGGTAATAGAAATTGTTTATGACAGTAATCATTACCCTACATTGCTAGGAATAGACTGGGCCACGGACATGAATGGGGTCATCAACTTAAAAAGATGAAAAATGACCTTCGAAAAAAGTCACTCCATGTGATAGTTCTGCTGGACCCAGCTGAAGGAGCACGCTACACCGAACCAGTGTGTGACGAAGATAGTGATGATGAACTAGACTACGTCTACCAGATAACAGCGCATGACTAGGATTAGGTGAATCCCTCAATAGACAAAAGACTCTCATGGGAGGACGATAGTACGAGTTCATCACCCTCGGTGGAACTTCAATCGTAGAGCAGAAGCGGCCTAGTACAATGGAAGGAGTGATGCATGCAACAATATGGCGTACACATAGGAAGATGATGCGGGATAAGTGCGAAGGTAGAAGGCAGTTACAGGTATGGGTTGGAGGATTTTCACGATGAATAGGGCAACCACGGTACAACATTTTGGGCACCCATCTACAACAGAGGACACGATCGTGTACTGTGAAATCATCGAACCAATGGAATCTCTGTGTAACAAGGGTTGGTTGGGCCAATAATACCATAAACACCGTAGGGTGTGCGCAGAGAACTCTATCTGTGAATAGACGTAGGGAACTGAAGAGAATTTTACCAACCACTTCCCCTGCAGTTTGCCCTGAATGAGAAGACATGGACGAAGGGATTTGGCAATTGCAGGAAGCCATTGGCTGTGGCAGCATGTTACTTCACGAACTAGAGGAAGTGGTGACAAGGCTGACGAGGAAAAGCGTGAGGCTGGATGAAGAAATTGATAGAATCAAAATAGGAGTCACACAAACGAGTCACGCGAATGTGCAAATGAGGAGAACGGCTAGCCAACCCTCTTACGATGTTAAAACAAGCAGTGACCCTACTATCATGGTTATGACTGCACCTTATTGAATAAGGGAGCCCAGACTGCGATGCGCTACCGAATTCAATGGTATGCGAAGGATTCATGTAGCCTGGGCTAGTAGGGAAGAGGAAGGCTCGCACGAGGGGTGTGACCACCTGACTATCTATAGGAGGCCCAGTCTCAGCCCTCCACACAGTTGGAAGAGGGTGCGGGACTATAAAGGAGTTTGTAGGAAGGTTTCAGAATTCGAATATGGCATGCTGGGCCAATAAAAATCATAAAACGTGTCTGCGTACCAGGGACTGCGCTACCGCGTGGGAAGAAGGGACGGTGACCGTTGCATCTATTGTTCATGACAAGATGTCCCATTTAAGACACTGAGGAGCGGGTGGCAGGCCATTAAGACACATGAATGAGTTGATTTGCCACCAAAATCACATTAATAAGCCACAAATGAGGAGAATGGTCGAATTTGAAGTCGAAAGGGTATATAAATCACAGGTGGCTTATTACCACACACCATTTGGCCCCTTGCATAGTAAATTGTTTAGGGTTCAAAAAGAGCGGCACAGGATGAATGAAGTAGCCCTACAAAGTAGTTCATGGTTTAAAGACCTGTCGAAGGTAATACAGTTATTTGTACTTAAGTTTTTATCCACCCCCACAGACGATATAGCTGAAATCCCTAAATCACCTAGGATGTCCCGGACCATGAAGAACCCCCAGATAGCAGGATCGGTCCAAATGTCTCCACGAAATCCGTGATTCAGAGAATTATAGATGGAGGAAAAAGGAAAAACCATTACAATTGAGGGTGATGAAGAAGTCGAGGATCCTCCAACCTATATTGAAGAAATAGAACCAGACGAAAGTATGGAAGAAGATCTCCAACCAGTAAGACGACCCAAGTATGTGCCTCCCACGAAAGGGAAGGCCAAGGTACCTAACGATATGGATGTCATTGACAACATACTCATCACCCCGTCTCTCCTTGAAGGGGTTCCGCTCGAAGGAACAGTGACTAGCCGCATCTCTGCTATGAAATTTGAAGACTAGGACCTTGCAGATACTAAGAAGTTTCCCCACTTGGCAATTAGAAAACTGATGGAGCAAAGCACGGAGGGGGATGTTATGACACTTTAGCCGCAGGAGTGGCTGTAAAAGGTGGATAAAGCAGGGTTACTCTGCCTTTTTTCGATTCCACATTTTCACCGACTCCCCATTACAATTTTGGTCATCAGACAACTACTCTGGTTGGTACATGATGGATACTTATGGCTATACAAACCCATCCCCATCATGGCTAAACTCATTCACAAGATCTCATGGCTTCCCCGTGAAGGAAGGGACCCCATCGAAATAGTTGATATGAGTGGCGATGTGACAATGACGGAAACTTTGAAAAAGAAATACAAGTTGGAGAAAAAGCAGCGAGGTTATGCTATTGACAGTATTCTAGACAAAGGGGTCCATGTTTCTACTAGTTGCTCGCAGGAAAACTGATGTGGAAATGTCGCGGCAACAAGGTTCTAGCAATAGTCGTTGCACTAGCTGAGCAATGCGCAGTAGGGGAACGGTTCAATTGGGTGCAGTTCCTCTGTGATGAATTCCTGACCAATTGTAGGGATGTCCAAGATGAGGGTAAGACCTTCCACTATGTGTGGTTGTTGTTGTCCATCATGTTGGTTAGAAGTGAATTACCGGAAGATAGTAAGTTTCCCTCCTTGGACCAGGATTGGCTAGAAGCTGCCAAATACGCGTTGCTTTTGGCAACAAAGGACACTGCCAGAATCCAGGACGTCAAGATTTTCTGGATACTAATCAAAGCAAATGTCTGATATTGGATCAACCAGCTGTTAGGTTCCCATATTGTCTATTTTTGACCGTATATTTTGTCATTATATTACCCTCTTCAACCCTTAGTTGAAAGCCTTTGCTAGTGTTTTGGCTTAATCACTCCAAAAGGTATAGAGTAACTATCCTCATTGCTATATGTTTAATTATTCAACACGTAATCATGCTATCTTTATAATTGATCCTTGAAAGTTGATTAAGTTGCTGAACAATTGTTGAAACTGCCAACTAGCAGGACTACATTTTGCAGTTGTTGAAACAGCGGAAACAACACAAACTATGAAGCTGAAACAACAAGAACAGCATGAACCTCGAAGCTGAAACAGCAAGAAGAACATGCAAACTTCGAGGAACAGTTGATATTTGCGTAACAAATCTGCATCGGCAAAGGAGTCCGACCGATTACTATATTGGTCGTAATGATCATAATCCACATGACTGTAACAATATTCTGTTAACAAGAACTGACTTTTCTATTTTTAATACAAAGGGTTGAACCAAAATGTATAATGAAAATATTTTGTAATAGATGTCTCCTCTATAAAGAGGAGACATCTACATTAGAGGGATATACATAGAAAGAGGGAACAAGCTGAAACACAGAAACTGTAGTGAAGGGATGAGACTGAATATTTTTGTAATATGGTTTATTGGCAGATGAATACAATTCTGTTTTGAGTATTTTATCTTAGTCTCTGTGTTCTGGGGAATCTTGTGAGAAGGACAGGGCCCACCTTCATCGCAAGATTCACCCATATTCTTTTTGTTGTGTGTCGTGTGTACGATTTCTGTTTATATCACGAGTACTGCTTCTAATTGGTATTTTACATTTGCTGAAACTCTGTTTTCCTTTTAACTAATTGATGTTGTATATGAGTGCCTCGCCGGTGATTAGGATTTACAGAGTGTATTGGTGAACTGGACAACAGAGGCAGGTGTTGAAAGTCCTTACTCTAAGGATAGGGTCTTGATCCTTTGTTGCAGGACAACCATCACTTCCTTTTGCAGATTTGTTTTCTTTAAGTTATTTGTTCTTACTACATTCCTGCAATAGGCTGTAACTGTTGTAACTGTTGTAACACAGAGTAGGGATTTAATAGATAGTAGACTGTTTATACTACAGCTTTTAATACTATTAAGATTGAGTACATACAGTACGTAGTCACCTTTGGAATAATCAGACTTTCCCGGGTTGATAATTTATGTGGCACTCGACTATTTTATTAATAAACAATTAAAGTGACCAACATTTTGGCGCCGTTGCCGGGGAAGGCGACTGAAGATTTTAAGAGTATTAACAATTTTCTTTTAGAGATGCAGGATGCATGAGAGGATGCAAGAAGTTTAACCATTCAGGCAACAAAGGCAAGGAGGAGGAAGAAAAACTTTTATTGATGATATTATTTCAAAAACCGAGACATCCCAAAGGTTAAGCTCTCGAAGGCCACAGACCCAACACTCTTCCCAGACAAACTATCAGATAGAGGAAGTAGTGGGACCAGAGAGGGTTATAGAACCATCAGAATATACTAAGGAACTGGTGGAAGAAGACGAACGACCAGTAGAAGAGCCAATAGAGGAAATTAAGGTGGAGGAACCAGTGCAAGACATTGAAATTCCAACAGAAAACTCCGAAGACCGGGCAAGCGCATCAGGAAAACAACCAATGGAGGATAACAATGAAGGACTTTTCGGAGGAGGTCGCAGAATAGAAGGAAGGGGAGAGAATTCTCTCTCCACCCTGGAATTCCCTATTGGAGATCTCCCGAGAGGAGCAACTCCTATGAAGAATATCCCACTTTCAGCATTACCCAATTTCCATGGGTTATCCACAGAAGATCCAGATGAATTTCTTTTTGAATTTGATATATTGTGTAAAAGCTATGACTATGTTAATGCTGCTCATAAATTGAAGTTGTTTCCAGCTACATTAAAAGGGAATGCATTAAGATGGTTCATGAGCCTGGGAGCTCATGTGATTACAACATGGGACCAGATGAAGGAGAAATTTTTGGCTAAATACCAAGATTATTGTTGAACAAGAGAAAGGAAGGAGGAATTATTCAAGATGACTCAGAAGGAGGACGAAAGTCTCGAGGACTTCATGGAAAGGCTACAGTATAACGTACAACGATCTGATCATCCTGATATGAGTAAGGATATTCTCAAGTGAATATTGCTAAAAGGGGTACGAGATGATTGTTTAGATATGTTGAATATGCTTGGAAAAGAAGACATATCTAAGGAATCCTATGATGAGATTATCAATCTCTGTAAAAGATGTTCGAGAGGAGCAGCAAGAAGACCAAAGAGCAAAGATAGTACATACTCAAGAGTCCTGAAATTAGAAAGTGAAGGAGCAACATGGGCCGAAATAGGTAACTTACTTGAAGAATTTAAAACTGAAATGTTAAGCTCTTTTGCTTCACAAATTGATACCTTGCAGGTTAAAAAGAAGCAGGCAGAAGCAGAAGCTGCTCTGGCTATTTTCTGCTCTAAATGCAGGGAAAAACACCCACTAAGGGAATGCCCCCTGCACAAGGTACCAATCTGCACTATCTGTGAAAAGGACCATGAGACTCAACAATGCCCTTCTTTGCCAGGAATAAAAGCAGCACTGTAGCCAACTGAAGAAGAAGCTAAAGCAATGTACCTCCTCACACAGAGAAGGCAATGGCAACCACGAGGACAAGGTACGAATTCTAACATGTCGTTTAATCATTGGAATAATCATCCTCATTTTCAAACAAATTACCCACCCTTCAATCAAATGCAGTACCCACACTTTAATCAAATGAATTTCCCACCCATGAAGCAACTGAATCCTCCTTTTGTTGATCCTACAATGTGGAATCCCTGGGCTCTAGAGAAAACCTATTTTAATCAATGGAACCCAAATCGGATAGCTCCACAGATCCCATTTCCAAACCAACTACCTCAGTATCAACAATCTCTCTCCTTACCATCAAATGCTCCACCAAATAATCAGACAATGAGACCATAGATGCCTGTACAACCTAACCCCAACCCGAATAATAATAAAGCTCTGTAGGTAATTGATGTTCAAAACCAACTGGTTTCTCCTATGCAATGTAATGACATTCATTTATGCTCTGGAAGAATAGTTGAACCCATTATTGATGACATTACTTCCGATTCTGATAAAGAAGAAATCGTAAAAGAAAAGTCATCTAATGCTGAAACAGTTGGATCATCCTCTAATAACAATGTTGAAACAGTTGAAACATCCTCTAAAAAGACTACTGAAGCCACAGAGCCACCATTCCCTGAATGTTTGGCTCTTACCAAAACACTTGAGCCACCTGCTTTTAATCTTTTAGGAGAGCTGTAGAATTTATATGTTAAAATTCCACTCTTACAAGCACTGAGAGATGTGCCAATTTATGCTAGAACTGTTAGAGATATTTGTATTAAGAAAGCTGGAAGAAAAGATAAGGACCCCCTCACAGTTCATGTGATGGGTGATCTAGCTGCTCTAATGTCAGGAAAAAAACCTCCTGTGAAATATGGTGACCCTGGTCATCCTACGGTCACAGTAGAGGTGGGAAAAACTTTTGTTTCTAGAGTTCTAGTAGATCTGGGTGCTGCAATAAACATCATGACACTTGAAACTGCACAGTTATTACAGGTAAAGGATGTAATTAGGGAAACCCCAACCATTCTAGAGATAGTTGACCGCTCCACAATCAAACCTGAAGGAATCATTAAAGACCTGATAATTTCAGTCGAATCTTGGAACTACTCAGCTGATTTTGTGGTGTTACAGACCAAAACAAAGTTGGGGGGTCATCCATTGATTTTAGGAAGACCTTGGCTGGCTACAAAAGATGCCTTCATCAGCTGTAGGTCAGGTTCAATGACAATTTCTAATGGATGTGAAACCAAACAGCTTACTATGTACCCTCATGCTACACCTATGATTAATAATGATAACTCTGTGTGGTTAGATTATGACGACGATGAGACCTAGCCCATCTTGACTGTCGGACAAGCCCTAACTTTTAAGGATTCAACCGAAGATGAATTAATTAGTAGCTTTATTTCTGAACCTTCTTCGGTTAAATCTGAAATACATGATCACTTGACTACAATCTTCGAATCTGAATCACAGGAAAATCTTAGAACTGAAGACTTATCTCAGACATCAGCTGACACCTCCTCCAAAAGTATAACATTCGAAATCGAGCCCGGCAAAACATTAAATATAAATCCTAACCTAACAGATGCTAAAACACAACAGTTAATGAAGTTACTCCACGAGAATAAACAAGCATTCGCATGGGATTACACAGATATGAAGGGAATTTCTTCTGAATTATGTACTCATCGTATTTATATTAAAGAAGGATCTCGCCCAGTTTGTCAACCCCAGCAACGAATGAATCCTAATTTAAGGGAAATTGTGAATGAAGAACATCAAAAACTGTTGAATGCAGGATTTATATATCCTATATCTGATAGTGAATGGATTTCACCATTAGTAATAGTACCTAAGAAGAATGGGAAATGGAGAGTGTGTGTAGTTTACAGAGCTCTAAATAAGGCTACTCAGAAAGATCATTTTCCCTTACCATTTATTGGTCAGGTACTAGATAATTTGGCAGGTAAGAGATTCTTTTCCTTTTTGGATGGATTTAGTGGATATAATCAGATCAAGATTGCACCCCAAGATCAGGACAAGACCACTTTTACTAGTCCATGGGGGACTTTTGCATATAGAGTTCTTCCATTTGGACTATGTAATGCCCCAGCAACATTTCAAAGAGCGGTGATAGGAATTTTTTCTGATATGCTTAATGATTCCTTAGAAATATTTATGGATGACTTTACTCCGTATGGTGTGACTTTTGAAGATGCTTTACAAAACCTTGAAAAAGTACTTAAACGATGTATAGAAGCACATCTTGCCTTAAGTACTGAAAAATGCCATATGATGATGAATCAAGGTATTGTATTGGGACAGTTCATCTCATTCCTAGGAATTCAAGTTGATCCAGCTAAAGTACAAGTAATTCAGACTCTGCCTATCAAGGATTTTTCTAAAATATCTTCTCCTTTGTTTGTGTTATTTATGAAAAATGTTGAATTTAAGTGGACTGATGGTTGTCAAAAAGCATTTAATGAACTTAAACATCAATTGTCTACAGCTCCCATTTTAAGAGGACCTGACTGGGAACTCCCCTTTCATATATCCTCTGATGCTTCAGATACTGCCATTGGAGCTATCTTGGGTCAAAAAGAAAACCATATTCCCTATGCTATCTATTTTATTAGTAAAAATATGACCCCTGCTGAACTTAATTATACAGTCACCGAGAAAGAATTCTTAGCAGTCATTTATGCTATTAATAAGTTTCGACATTATATTACTGGTTATACTACTTTTGTGCATACTGATCACTCGGCCATTAAATATTTAATGAACAAATCAGTTACAAATGCTCGAGTTACCAGATGGTTATTATTGTTACAAGAATTTGATATCACAATTGTAGACTGACCAGGTAAAGAAAATGTAGTTGCTGATTTTCTTTCTCGGTTAAAAATTGATGAAAACATTCCAGTAGATGATTCTTTTACTGATGAATATTTATTTGCAGTATCTGCTCACTCACCTTGGTATGCAGACATTGCCAATTACTTAGTTGCAGGGAAACTACCATCACACCTATCGCACAGGGAAAAAAGAAAGATCCTTCAGCAAAGTGCTAGGTACAGATGGATAAGTGGGTGTCTTTTTCACATAGGACTTGATCAGGAAATTCGAAGATGCATCAGAGAAGATGAAGTTGATGATATATTGAAGGCTTGACACGATGGCCCTTCTGGAGGGCATTTTTCGGACAAGAGAACAACACATAAAGTTCTTAGAATGGGTTACTATTGGCCCTCAATTTTCAAGGACGCAAAGAAATATGTTAAGGCCTGCGATAGCTGTCAAAGAATGGGCTAGCCTAATCAAAGGGATGAAATGCCACTTGACCCACAGGTAATACTTGAACCTTTTGAAAGATGGGCACTAGATTTTATAGGTCCCATCAATCCTCCATCCAATCAAAGAGTTTATATACTGGTTTGCACAAATTATATGACTAAATGGGTAGAAGCTAAGGCACTCATCAATGCTAATGAATAATCAGTGTTAACTTTTCTATTTGAAGAAATCTTTGTTAGGTTTGGTTTGCCTAGAGAGCTAGTTACAGATGGAGGACCTCCTTTTAATTCTCATGGCTTGAAAGATACACTCCAGAAATATCACATTAAGCATAAAATGACTACACCTTATCACCCCCAGCCAAATGGGCAAGTGGAAAGTACAAATAAAGTCATAGAAGCCATTTTAACAAAAACAGTCAGGAGAATAGAAGGGACTGGTTTCAAAGGTTGCCTGAAGCATTATGGGCTTATAGAACTACTTGGAGGAACACTACGGGTTTTTCACCTTATGAATTAGTTTATGATAAAAGTGTTGTTTTTCCTGTGGAATTTGAAATCAAAACCTTAAGGACTGCTTTAGCTGTTAACCTTGACTTGACTGATGCACAGACAGCTAGGTTGCAGCAGCTCTAGGAATTGGATGAAAAGAGGTTGGATGCCATCCATCAAACAACCATGATACAACAGCAAAGAACTAGGTGGCCCGATAAAACTATTAAGCACAAGCAGTTCCAAAAAGGTAATTGTGCCTTACTGTATGACTCCCGTTTTGAAAAATTTTCAGGGTAAACTAAGAACAAGGTGGCTAGGACCTTATGAAGTAGATACTGTTTTTCCAAATGGAACAATCAGACTCCTAACGATTGATGATTCTAGAACACCATTATTAGTAAATGGGTATTGACTTCCTTTGTATAAACAACCTATTTCTAAAGAGGATTTCAAAGCTACTTGCATGACAGACATACACTATGCCTTTTTGGGGGAACTGACTATCCCTCAATGCACTTAATTCCTTGTTTATGTATTTATTTTTGGATTAGATTTCTTAAATAATAATCCCTGTCAAAGGTTGCCATGTTACAATTGATTATTTTGCAAATCTTAGCTTTGGATGGTGGCTAAAAGGAAAAATTCCAATATAGGAAGAATTAATCGGCAGATTGGAAAGCATCGTTATGTCATTCATTCCCTCTTCCATTTCCTGCTGCTGAAACACCATTTCCCGTTGCTGAAACACCATTTCCCGTTGCTGAAACACCATTCCCCGCTGCTGAAACACCATTTCCCGCTGCTGAAACACCATTTCCTGTTTCTGAAACACCATTTCCCGCTGCTGAAACACCATTTCCCGTTGCTGAAACACCAAATCCCACTTCTTAAATACCAACCTTTTCCATTTTTCTAAAAACCATCAATGCCCCCATGTTTTCTCCAGAGAATGAACTATTACTGCAATAGAAACACATCATTCTTTATTCAAAGGAATCAACCATTTATCCTGTTAATAATGTCCCTTCACTACTACCTCTGGTGAATAATAAAAACCTCGTATATAAAAACCCTCATACCTTATAAACCCTTTCTATAATGATCATTGACCTATTAAGGACGAGATAACACTTTTCGGCACAACAACCAAAGGTAATTGTAAAGGTATGCGTGTTTAAGTGTGAATATTAAATTGTAGTTAATGAGGAGATAGTTGACATGACTGCCAAAAGCGTTGTACCCCCAACCATATCATTCAGCCGCAGTTGGGGGGGATTACCGAAATATTGTAATCATTATATAACACGCCGATCACCGCCATCTCTATTCCTCGCGGTTGTGTCTAATCCACCTCGTTTACACCTTATCACATCATAATTTCATTTGCAACGTTCTGCTCTGTTTCGACCTCGGCAACTCGGCTCTGCACTCTGTATTCTGCCTAAAACAGTAACTATGGGAGGAGATGTTGTTAGACATCAACTGGGCTTGACGGCATTACTGGAACTTTACCTAGACGCATACCAAATCTTTCTACAAGCATAATGGGTTGACTATTTCAAAAGACTTCCAAATTTTGATTTACAGCAGGTCCTGGAATTTGCATGCAATGTGAGGGAGGGGTACTCTACTGTCCAAGGGGTGTGAATCCCAGTAACAGAAGAAGACATAGCACAAGTTTCGGGGCTTCCAACCAATGGTATTCGCTGGTTCAGCAGGAAGCATATTATTCTCGATGCACAACAAGATTTCCTGTTACCTGGGGAGCAGGTGGAAGCCAAAGGCAGGGGTGTTGCGCTTCGATCACTATCACCACCATGGCCAAAGGTTGCAGAATTCGTCAAGCATTACCTCACTTGCAAGGGCCATTATCAGGTAGTCTACCAACACGACTCTGTTTTATTAAATCATTTGCGGCTTGGTCGTCTAGTAAATATGCCCTATTATCTCCTTGGATGTCTAAAAAATATGGCACACTATATTGTGAACGCAAGGCACCAACTCCTCTGCCTCACGCACCATCGTTTGGTCCAACTCCTAATAAATAGAGGCTTCACCCTGCACAATCCACCTCCCCTCAATAACCCTCCCCAGCAAGCTGAGGAAAATCCTCAGCAAAATGAAGAAAATTCCCAGCAAGCTGCTGAAATTCAGCAACCAGCAGCAGAAACACCCCAATTGAGCACTCAAAATCTGCAGTAGTCCTCACTCCCTGATGAAGCCGAACCATCCACCCCCATAGTTCATATCCCTACCAATGATTCACACGAGGATACCCTCATCACTTTCCTTAAGAGGAAAAAGCAACAGAAAGCTCCAACCCCACTAAAAACAAGAACCAGGGCCTCAGTTAAGGAAGCTACTATTTCTGATGATTCTCCTACCCTGAGTAAAAGTCCTCGCCAGAGGAAAACTACTGTCTCTCCTGGTTCCCTACCTTGGCAACGAACAAGGTTGTTTGCAGAAACTGAGGCCATTATCCCAAATGTCCCTCCTATCATTTTAAATCCCCGTATCCCGCATAGCCCTGAACCTTCACCTCCTTCACCCTCAGATGCCAAAATACAGAGTGTTCACGATTTTGTGACATCATATTTCTCAACAGAGGCAGTTGCTCCACAAGAACCAGCTGCCGATACATTCAAACTAGACATCCAAGACGATATAGGACATGTGGCTGTTACACAAGAACCAGCCACTGACCTAATAGGTGCCACACAAGAACCACTTGTTGGGGAGCAAAAAGAAGACGACCTGCATGTGGCTGTTACACAAGAACCAGCCATAGACCCAACAGGTGCCACACAAGAACCACCTGTTGGGGAGAAAAAGGAAGACGACCTGCATGTGGCTGTTACACAAGAACCAACCACTGACCCAACAGGTGCCACACAAGAACCACCTGTTGGGGAGCAAAAAGAAGACAACCTGCATGTGGCTGTTACACAAGAACCAGCCACTGACCCAATAGGTGCCACACAAGAACCACCTGTTGGGGAGCAAAAAGAAAATGACCTGCATGTGGCTGTTACATAAGAACCAGCCACTGATCCAACAGGTGCCACACAAGAACCACCTGTTGGGGAGAAAGAAGAAGATGCCCTAGGTGAGACTGATACACAAACTGACCCAACAGGTGATACACAAGAACCACCTGTTGAGGACCAAATGATGAAGTTAATGCTGAACACCAATTCTCTTCTCCTTTGGAATCTGCAACTATAGAAGCCCCGATTACTCTAGCCTCCCTACAGGAAGAAAATGAGTTCTTAAAATCAGAAATTAAGGCCTATCAGAAAGAGTTAGCAATGGCTAGGGAAGCCTATAAAAAGGAACTCAATCTGTACATGTTAGCTCAGGTAGCATCTCAAGCTGAAAAGAGTGTAGAGAAAGAGCAATACAGTGAATACATGTGCAGTGAATGTGGGGATATCTATACTCAAGCGGGATATAAGATAATTGCAGTCCCATTGATTGGAGCCAGCCCTATTATATTAAAAAAGGAACACCCTGCTGTTACACAAGAACCAGCAGGGTCTTCAATAATTTCAGAGGAAGAAACAGAACCACCCTGGCCTAACCAAGTTATTGATGAGCAGAAACTAGAATCAAAATCTTTTAAAAACTGTGCATATACAAACTGAACCTCCCTGTGTCAGCAATGCTCATGCACAGACTTCTAGTTTTCAAGGACTAAGCAACACATGGAAGGCAGAATACGAGCTCTCCCAAGGAAAGGCATTTCAGCAACAGAAGTCATTATGGCTTAACTATGCCTATAGAAATTGGGAAGCAATGGAACAATCTCGTGCACAACACAAGGAAAATAAGCAATTAAAAGCCAGACTGTCCCTTATCTTC
Source organism: Pinus tabuliformis (assembly GCA_031772625.1). Classification (NCBI taxonomy): domain Eukaryota; kingdom Viridiplantae; phylum Streptophyta; class Pinopsida; order Pinales; family Pinaceae; genus Pinus; species Pinus tabuliformis. Next base: position 3,102,353 of record CM062815.1, on the reverse strand, counting down.
GATTTGGTCCAGCGCTTACTTGCTACAAGAAAGCCTTCTTTTAATTATTCTATATTCTTGAGAGAACGCTTAGCGTTCCTCCAATTAAAATCAATTAAGGATGGAAGACCCCACCAGCTCTCTACACCACAACAATTTATTGAGACTTTTGCAGAAGCACCAAACAATGACCAGAACTTGCTGTGTGAACTCTATCTTCACAATGAGGCTATGCCTGAAGATAGAAAGATTAATTTACTTCCTATTTGTGGTGATATTCAAATAAGAGCTTCTTCTTGGAGAGCAATACAAGGCTCAATTTACATTGACTAAAAAGGAAGATTTGGCAGCATGGAAGAGACTTTAGAATGTCCAAGGGTTCAGAGACATGGTTGACAGCACCTTCTACGCTTACTGCATAAGCAATTTACACTGTTCAGCCTAGTATTCTGATTCTGATTCTGAGTAGACGTTGCATGCGTACATGCAACATTTTTAGTTGGGGGGATGTTAGGTTCCCATATTGTCTATTTTTGACCGTATATTTTGTCATTATATTACCATCTTCAACCCTTAGTTGAAAGCCTTTGCTAGTGTTTTGGCTTAATCACTCCAAAAGGTATAGAGTAACTCTCCTAATTGCTATATGTTTAATTATTCAACACGTAATCATGCTATCTTTATAATTGATCCTTGAAAGTTGATTAAGTTGCTGAACAATTATTGAAACTGCCAACTGGCAGGACTACATTTTGCAGTTGCTGAAAAAATGGAAACAACGCAAACCGTGAAGCTGAAACAACAAGAACAACATGAACCTCGACGCGGAAACAACAAGAACAACATGCGAACTTCGAGGAACAGTTGAGATTTGCGTAACAAATCTACATCTGCAAAGGAGTCCGACCGATTACTATATTGGTCGTAATGATCACAATCCACATGACTGTAACAATATTCTGTTAACAAGAACTGACTTTTCTATTTTTAATACAAAGGGTTGAACCAGAATGTATAATGAAAATCTTTTGTAGTAGATGTCCCCTCTATAAAGAGGAGACATCTACATTAGAGGGATATACAGAGAAAGAGGGAACAAGCTGAAACACAAAAACTGTAGTGAAGGGATGAGACTGAATCTTTTTGTAATATGGTTTATTGGCAGATGAATACAGTTATGTTCTGAGTATTTTATCTTAGTTTCTGTGTTCTGGGGAATCTTGTGAGAAGCACAAGGCCCACCTACATCACAAGATTCACCCGTCTTCTTTCTGTTGTGCGTCATGTGTATGATTTCTGTTTATATCACGAGTACTACTTCCAATTAGTATTTTACATTTGCTGAAACTCTGTTTTCCTTTTAACTGATTGATGTTGTATATGAGTGCCTCATCGGTGATTAGGATTAGCGTATTGGTGAACTGGACAACAGAGGTAGGTGTTGAAAGTCCTTACTCTGAGGATAGGGTCCTGATCCTTTGTTGCAGGACAGCCATCACTTCCTTTTGCAGATTTGTTTTCTTTAAGTTATTTGTTCTTACTTCATTCCTGCAATAGGTTGTAACTGTTGTAACACAGAGTAGGGATTTAATAGATAGTAGACTGTTTATACTACAACTTTTAATACTATTAAGATTGAGTACATACAGTACGTAGTCACCTTTGAATAATCAGACTTTCCTGGGTTGATAATTTATGTGGCACTCGACTATTTTATTAATAAACAATTAAAGTGACCAACACCAGCAACCCCGTTTCTCCACCAAGGTATATTACAACATGAAGAACATAGTCGATTTTAAGGCCAATATGCATTATGTCTACATCTGGGCATGCAAGGACCTAGAACAGACATGGACCACACTTCCCTTCATTGCCATTGATGAGGCTATCTATGCGGTATTAGATACCTGGCGACAGGAGTGGCGCGGACCAAATGTGGTGGGGTGCTATGAGATCGCTATCCAAAAACAAAAAGTTGAAGCTAAGCACGTAGCACAGCAAAAGTGGAATGAATAGCACGCTGTGGAAGTACGGGCGGCCCGGGAGGTATCGTAGGCTTCTACAGGTAAGGCGACAACAGGAGGGGCTGCGACAACAAAGGATGAAAGTGGTCTGAAGGTGACCACAGAGCCGGCCACGGATAGAGGAATGGAAGGAATGACGCCAACCACCACAGGTTCACCCTTAAAATGACCATGGTCGACATAACAAATGAAACCGCAGAAGAAGCCCAAGACGTCTAAATGGAACGGGGAAGTTATCACATTGACCGAGGTTGACCTCGATGACATAGGGGATACATTTTGTGTAGTCACCTAGGAAGCGATTGACAAGGCCATGTCGGAGCAACAAACTATGTTGGGGGCACTCCACGTGTGGCTGCAGGAACCTGGGGTACGGGCCTCGCAATCAGGAACCATCGCTACTTGTGGAGCTCCGGGTCTGTCAGCCACTGAGCAGTTGCTACAAGCCAAAATGGCTAATACTATTGCACTCCCGGCAGGAGCAGTGATAATAGAAAATGTGGTAGACAGAGCTATGGTGGGAAGGCTTGCGGAGCATGGATTAAATTTGGCTGCCCTCCCTCTCGAAAGCTTGTACCAGCTCTAGGACAATGCAACGATGGAGCTCCGTACTAGGGAAGGACGTGTGGTACAGGTACTCAACGAGCAGTGAATTAATATAGAAAAATTGGGCCTCCAACGAGACAAAGTAGTAGCACAAAATCGATAGTTGGAACAAATTGTAGGTGAAGCATGTGCTCGTGCCCTTGAGCTGGAGATAGCGGCCATGTTACTTGTCGACATCCGAATCCACAAGTTTGCTAGTGGGTTCCACAAAGCAAAGGAAGAAGTCATGAGGGTCCAGTTGGTCCTCAAATTATAGATTGCAGAATTGAAACTGCAAGGACAACCTTCTACGTCACCGGAGGTCACCAAGCAGCGCAGAGGCATCATTCAATTCGGGCGGGAAATAATAACATGTTACATGAAGGAGTGTGTTGACTTGTTGGATCAGTCGCTTATTTCACTCACTTCACTACAGGAAGATCCAACCTTACAGTGGTTGGAAAGAGAGGCAAGGGAGCTAAAACAAGCCTATGATAATGTCAAAGGGACCGCGCAAATGGTTGCTATTATGAAGTGCTTGGCCAAGATGGGGGAGGCCCAAGCTCTGAAGATACAAGTTGACGCTGCTCGACAGAAGGAAGAAATGATTAAAGAATGTCTCCAGCCTTGGCTTGATGAGGCATCCATGGTTTCCACCACCATCTTGCGAAAGGTGGCACACATGTAGGTAGCATATGCACCCAAAGAAGCAACTGAAACAGATACTGATGCATCGGTGACCCGCGTGGAACAGGTACAACAGATGGTTGAAGATTTTGTTGCAAGTGTAATTGAAGCGTAGAAGTTACTGAACGACCTTCATGCGAAGATTGCCGCACCAACCAGGTGACTCGAGACGAGTCACAATGTTTGTGTTGGGGGCATGTTGGGTAGCGGAGGCCTCGTGTAACGGTTTTGGGGCTCAAAGACCGTAATTTCTGGTAAAAGTATGGAAACGTCTCCGTGAGGTGCGTGGAGCGCGAATTGTAATAAGTCATGTCAAGGGGATGTCTAACCAAAAATAATCTAAGAAAATAGAAAGTGAGTCAGCCTGCCCATGGTCTGCGGACCATGGAAATGTATAAATAGAGCAAGGCTCTATGGTTAGTTTTCAGTTTTTTTGGGTTTTTATATCTTGAATGTAATGGTTTTATCAAGACAATATTCTCTCAGTGTCTGTAAGTTTGAGTCAAGGGTGTTGGTAGATAGATAGAGGCTCTGCAGCTGTGTGCGCAGAGGCCTGTTAGAGTCTGCAGCTGTGTGCGCAGACCCCTGCAACTGAGTGCGCAGGGTGGATCTGGTTGTATTGATGGAAGATAAATAAAGACAAGAATTTTTGAATCATTGTGTCCTTTATCGCAACTCTATCTATTGCTTATGCTCTAAATTTATGCTTTATCTTTAAGAATTACGATTGCGCACACTAGGTTTTATTGTTAAATGTTTTCTTAAAGACTGTAAGAAGAAGCTCAGATTTGTAATAACTTCATTAATAAAATATCGCATCTGCGTGTATCTAAGAGAATCCCAGTAGCAGTATAGGGCGGCGTGAGAACAGGGAAAGGTCCGCAAAACCTCCAAACCACATCAAGGCATCCCAAGGGTGCGGAAGCCTGATTCCAGCACCCTCCCATACTACCTCGGGTGAGACTTTAGTCCGCGCTTCGCTGATTGTTGCCAAAAGGGCCGGAAGTACGAGATTTGTTCGGCTAAAACACTTCTAAACCTGGGTCAGGCTCCTATAAGCCAACACTAAGCTACAACTCATTTGGACAAGATTGACGCCCCAACCACACCCTTCACACACTGTGCATGTGGTTATTAAACTCTAACCTCACCCATAAGCCCACCTCCATGAAATTATGACCAAAATTTATTTCTTATGTGCCAAAAATTACGATGTTTTCGCCACTTTTTAGGGACGACCTTTAGGCCACTACCTAGGCATTCCCCAAAATTTCCAGAAACATGTTTAATATGATGAAAAGTATAAATAATTCAAACTCAAGCAAGATATCGACTAAGATATGCATATGACATGATGGAAGTTTTATCAAATAGATAGTAAACATAAAAGCTATAGGTCATGAATGCATATTTGATCATAAATGTCTGAAAATCAATTGAAAATCACCAAGAAGGATCAATACCATGTCAAGCGAGCTGCAACAACACTTGTTATCCCATGCATTCATTAACCAAATGAAAAATTATGAAATCATGAACAAGATCCATAACAAAGCACATAATATAAATAGGCATATAACTAGCATATAACTAGAATAAAATCCATGAAAGATCAGCCATAAGATCAACATAATTACTAGTACATACGCTCATTGATAACAATAGTGAAAATATTTCATATTAACTTATGAAAATTCCAACCAAGTAAGGGACTTTCACGTATCACATGATCATAGATTGGGTTGAAAATAATATATCTTTCATCCAATCACCCTCATGCCATATTCCAAGAATGAATGTGGGATCATACATATTAAGACAAAATAGAACCAACTAGGGCTTCAAGAGGCCAAACTACTTCAACCCTCAAGCACAATTGTTTCACCTAACATGTCTAGAAATCACTAATACTAAAATAGAGTGGTCTCTTCCCAAGTTGTGCAAGTCTCTAGGGACTTGTATCTCAACCCATAGCCTTTACGAACCTAAGATGTTACAAGGCTCTAGAGAACTACCATCTCAACCCACAACCTATAGGGACCCAAGTTGTTCAAGGGATCCAAATTCTCTATCCTTACCCATAGCCATAAGGAATGTGAGAACCAATTAGAAAATCCAAATGGAGAACCCACTACATCATGGTTATTTAGGAAATAGAAAGGCAAGGAAAAAGTCATTGTCAATCGAGGAAAATATCCATGCCAATGACAAAAAATAACCAAGAAACCACATGCATGTACCATGCATCCAAATCTCAACATGGAACCCACACATGAAAGCTATTACTAACAATGTGATCTTGTTGTAGGTGTTGATCCAACCTTCTCCTTGCACTATCTTGCTTTCCTTTGCTTTGACCTTGCATTCCTTTTCTTTCCTTATCAAGAATGATCTAAGTGTGCAAGAGTGTATGAGAGAATGAACACGAGTTGAAATAATAATTGACAAAAAGTTGTACTAATCAAAGCTATGAACTGTTTCTCTAATGCATTTTTATCATTGATGTCTCCTTTTCTTTTATTTTCCATCATTTTCTCTCTAATTTCCCTTGCATGCATACTTGTGTCTCTTCACCTTCCGCTTCTGCTATTTTCCTTTATTTCTTATATTAAATGCCAATTATTGCCTCTTTTCCTTTTCCAAGTTCCATAACCATTAATAAACCATAAGTGATTCACACTATAATTTTTTCCCACCATTAAGATTGCAATACGTATTCCATGACCTTGGTTTCATTTTATTTAGATGTAAAATCAGTCAAAGGATGTTACAATTAAGGACAATTTTCCCATTCTTGTCATTGATGAATTGTTTGATGGACTATATTGGGAAATGTACTTAATGAAACTTGACCTTTTGTTAGGATATCATTAAATTGTATTGAAGATAGAAGGCATTCCAAAAACTCTTGTCATTGATGAATTGATTGATGGACTACATGGAGAAATTTACTTAACTAAATTTGATCTCTTTTTAGGATATCATTAAATTAGAATGAAGATAGAAGGCATTCCAAAAAAAATATTTAGAACTCATGAAGGTCATTATTCTATCTTTTTCATGTCTTTCGGCCTTACTAATCCACCTTCCACCTTTCTAGGTTTGATGAATTCCATTTTCAAATCCTTCCTTAGGAATTTTATTTTAGTACCTTTTGATGATACACTAATCTATAGCAAGTCTTGTAAAGGGCATGTTCAACATGTTGACAATGTCCTTAAACTATTGAAGGAGAAGCAATTTCATGCAAAATCCTCCAAATATTTGTTTGTGGTACAACAAGTGGAATACTTGGGTCATATTGTATCCCATGAGGGTGTTATGGAAGACCGTAACAAAATTAAATCCATCTAGGATTGCAAAATCCCCAAAAACATAAGGCATATTGGAGGATTTCTTAGGTTTGTAGAGTATTATCACAAATTTGTTAAGAATCATGGGATGATAACAACACCTCTAACAACATTTCTGAATAAAGATGCATTACTTTGTACTCTAAATGTAATTAAGGCCTTTGAACATATTAAAGAGGCAATGTGCCAAGATTCAGTATTAGCTACACCAAACTTCACAAAAACTTTGATTGTGGAATCAGATGCTTCAGGAGATGACATTGGTATTATGTTAATGCAATAAGGAAGAACCATTTCTTTTCAATGTCATCCAATTAAGGGAAATTATTTACAAAAACCTATTTATGAGAAGGAAATGTTGGAAATAGTACATGGACTAAGGAAATGGCACCCTTTCCTAACGGGAAAACACTTCAACATAAAATAAGATGATGATAGTATTAAATAGTTATTGGAACAAAAATTACTTTCTGAAGAGTATAAAAAATGGGCCACAAAGATGTTGGGTTGTGAATTTGAAATCATATACAAAAAAAAAGGAAGAAAAATGGTGTTGCAGATGCGCTCTCAAGAAGGGATGAGGTTGTGGAATCTTTTCACTATGCCATTTCTATTATCCAAACTAATTGGATAATTGAAGGGATGAATGGCCAAATTATGAAGGGGTATGGACACTCACTAAAACGTTGCAGCAAGATCCAAGTGTATTTGATTCATTTATCATATTCACAATAATATAAATATCACTTGTATCTATGTAATAAATCCCAACTTAAAAAAAATGTTCTTTTGGAATTGCATACATCTCCTACAGGAGGGAACTCAAGGTTTTTAATAACTTAACACAGGGTTAAGAAGGAATCTTTTTGTGGACTTAAATCTAATATTCAGAAGTTTATGGTGTAATGTTTAGTTTCCCAACAAAATAAAGAGTAGACAATTAACACCGTAGGTCTATTACAACCATTAGCCATTCCAAGTGTGCGTTGGGAAGAGATCCTAATAGATTTTATCACAGGTTTACCCAATTATGGAGGAAAGAGTGTCATCATGATCGTAGTTGACATGCTTACTAGGTATACATGCTTTTGTGCACTATCTCATCATTTCAATTTCAGTATATTTGCTACTAGATTTATGGAAACAATTCAAAAGCTACATGGAAACCCAAAGATTATTGTAAATGAGAGAGTTTTGTTGATAGTTATTGAAATCCTTCAACCAAGGGGGTCTCCCCAATGTTATGTCCTAATTCTAACTCACATCATTTGGAGTAGGAGGCCCATCTAGAGTATTGACTTGGTTTCTATGTATCCTTGTAGATACCATTGGCTAAAAGTTTTAGCATAAGAGAGGAATACACAAGTATTTTTGGATCAACGAGTGTGACTTGTGAAATGTTAGAATGCTTAAAGTTTCAAGGTCCTTCTACTGAAAGGGAAGAGAAAAGTGGGCCCTTTAAAGACAAGTAATATTAGTATTATATAAAAGGTAGACAAGCATATACATATGATTGAATTGTTGATCAAAGAGCGAAATAGTTCACAAGCAAGCAACACTAATTTCTAAAGAAAATAAAATACACCTTCAACAAGATAAGTACTAAAGCCACCAAAATAGTTAAATTTCCTTAATATAGATGAAAACAACATACATCGCAAAAATTCAAAGAAGGGTCCCACAATATTCATGACATATCCATGAAAGTGTATTTGCTCAACAAACATCTGAATTAAGTAAAAGTTGCAAGATACATCAAGACAGTGAACACCACTGGCCCCAAAAGTGGAGCATTCAAGGAGTCACGCGCTCCTCCAAAATTACTATCCTCCTCTCCAATTATTGGTAGGAGGATCCAAGGTGAAAATTCCTTTACATGAGTAACAAGGGTGTATATATAACAAATGGGGTGATCATTCACATTCCTTGTGACTCGTGGACTACCCTCATGACTGTTTCAGTTCTTAAAGAACTTTCAACTTCCTATATGACTTTTCATATTATGTGGATGAATCTTGGACTTCCATTTTACATTAAATTTCTTCGATATTGAATTTAAATAATCCACAAATGACGTGGAAAATAATAGGCTCATGATAGGAAATGACATGAAACTGATGAAAGGGGCTTCATGATGATGTGGCTGTGCCAAGCTGTCCTTCTTAATATTTATTTCTTTTTGTCTTCAATAACAGATGTATCAAATAATTTATATTCATGAGATATATGATTTGTTCCTCATATCAAACCTCCAAAGGGTTGTGAATTAGATGGATTCTTCATGCAGTCCTCCTATTTGGTCTTCTATTGTAATGCAATGTTACTTCATCTTCTTTCCTTATGATCATATTATTTCCTCATCTCCTTAGGTGTCTTCTAGCATGGTGTCCTTCTCCATCACCTTCAGCGTCATCTTATCATGACATTATAAAATACCTACGATTGCAATCCACTCATGACAAGATGGCATCAGTTATATAAACCCCTAACCTAAGATGCTTCATGAAATCACTTGCTAGGGTTGGAACAAGTGACTGATTGAGTGACTGACTAACGGATTTTGTAGTTCCAGAGGCCAAGGATGAGGGATGAGGCTTGATACTATGCAATTTGTAGTTCAGGATGGCCAAGGTCAAAGGATTGCACAATTGAGGGACTCAATGAATCAAGTTGGAGACTTGAGCCTTACGATTGTGAAATTCATAGTTCTGGACAACTAGGAAGAGGGATTTTGTAGTTGAGGGACTCAAGGGATCAAGTTGGAGGCTTAAGGCTTAACATGGTGCAATTTGCAGTTCTCAAGGCCTGGGTAGATGGACTGTGCAATTGTGGAACTTAAGGCCTCAAACTAGAGGCTTGAGGCTTGAGACTATGCAATGCCCAATTTTGAGGGACTTGGCTAAGAGACTACGCAATTGGGGTACTCAGGAGGTCAAGATTGAGGCTTGAAGTTCCCCAATGCATAGTTAGTAGATGGTAACAAGCTGAGAGATTGTGTAGTTGAGGTGTTCAAAGGCTCAAGGTTGTGGCTTGAGGTTTGAATATTCCTAATGCGCGGTTCTGGAGGGAGAACAATCTCAAAGATTACGTAGTTGTGCAACTAAACATGTCAAGTTGGAAGCTTGAGACTTGAAACTGCACAGTCTGCAGTTAAGGATGAATGGGAGGAAAAAATTGTGTAGTTCTAGAGCTCAAGGGTCAAGGTTGGGCATTGTGACTACACAATGTTCAGTTCCAAGAGGCAAGGTCAATTCTTGAGGGTCAAGACAATGCAATGTTCAATTCAGGAGGGTTGAGTGAGCTCAAGTTTCATGGGCATGGAATTTTCAGAGGACACTAAGTGTGAAATCAGTGAGATCAAAGTAAACAAGGACAAAACTTCAATGTGCTCACACACTTAGAATAGTTCAAGTGATCCTGGTGGCTCTAGAGAGACACATAGGACAAGGAGGGCTCAAAAATCAAAGTTCTCAGAATGAATTCAAAACAGGTTCATGTTAAGTATCTCGTTGTCGTGATCATGGTGGTGTGAACGGTTCGTCAACTGGACTCATATGCGAAAGATAGAGCTCTTCAAAGTTTGACATGACAGGGGAAAAGTGGGGCCCATAGTATGCCACATGGCATCCCATTAAGTAGGTGGGACCCACATGGCAGCCCATCAGCCATTGACACTTGGCATTCATTCCTTGGTCTCCTAAACCTGCATAAGAGACAAAAATCATTTTAAATATGGGAAATGGTTATTATATAGTTATTAATAATTATATAAAACAATCAAACAATAAACAATATATATTTTAAGGCCAATGGGCCACAACCTCCCATCGACCAAATCACAAATCGCAACTATAATATATTTGGGATCGGCGGCCATAACCCTCGCCGAACCCTCCACACACATATATAACATAACCACATTGCGCCGATCTTGGCACCGATCACCGACAATGCCATATTCGATCGTCGATATAGGTATCGACGAAACACCATAGATCACACCAATTAGGCCGATCGCCGATATCATATATCAGCGAAATCCCTGAAATTGCACTGATAAACGTGATCAACACCCATGTTAATCGGCAATACCAACTGTCGATCGCCTATTTCGGAAAAAGAGTCGATATTATTGTTTAGTGTGGGGTTTAAGGGGTGGGCTACCCAATACGGACCCAACCCCTATTAATACATTATTGTTGTTATTTAAAAGTCATATATGGAGGGGCAGGATTTGATCCCTCGACCTCTCCTCAATAACGCCTTCTTTTACCATTGAGCGAGAACCACTCAGCTTGGTGAATCTGCCTAGGTTTTTTGCTTAAGCCTAGAGATTTTACTTCCGCATGGAGTACGAGACAGAGGAGGTAGAATGCGGGCATGGATTTTGAGGCAGTGAATTAACTAGTATTTTAATGCAGGAACCATGAATTATGCAACAGGGCATAATTTTCATTTTGTCAGAATTTGACAAATTTTAAATGGATTTTACACCTCTAGTCTCCACGAACACAATGGTGTTGTTCATTTTTCCATCAGATATTTGCACTTTTTGGTCACTTCTATAATGCACGAGGAACCATGATTTCAACAAAAACAAGGAGCGGAACCATGAGCCATGAAATTTTCCCGAGCTAAAATTTTGACATTTCAAAATATAGTCAAGTTTATACTTGTTTTTCATGGTTTTCCATAGGGATAACAATGGAAAGATCAGATTTTCCATCTGAGTTGCATATTTTCAGTCCATCCATGGAGTAGAATCTTTGAGGAATCCTGGGGGAATCTAAAAGATTCCTTGAGCCCAGAATTCTCATCTTCTTAGAATTCGGATTTTGGATAGTCGTTTCAACACTACTCGACACCACAAATCTGATGGTGTCTTCAGATTTCTTATTCTCTCATTTCTCCTTCTAGTCACTTTTCTAAGTGCCAGTCCAAATGTCCACATTCATGTACGAGCAGCCATCTTCATACGATCTATGCCTTGAGATCGATGGTCCGAGCATCTTCAGTAGTGTGACATCCAATTCTTCAAATGGCCCTTGGTTGTGAGGTATATGATGTGTTCATGTACTTCTTCTTTCTGCATTATGTTGCACAAATCCTTGATTGATGATGATGCAGGATATTGTTTATTACATGTTGTCATGATTCCTTGCTTGATTTGATGCAAAATCTTCTATGTGATGTACTTGCTGTCATAACTCTTCATGTTACTCTTTGAGATCCCTTTTTGTGTGTTGTTAGGATACTCTTGTTTTCATCATGCATGTGTTTTGAATTGAGATCCCTTTTGTGCCATGTTGGCGGGATACTCACCATGCATATTTTTGTGTCATAATAATAGGATTCTTTTGATTGAGAGTTCCAGTTGTGGAACATCTCTTAGAGCCACTCCTACGTGAGGGCATTGTTCCTTGTATGGTCGCGACATCATCTCTTGTGTACATCATGATTATTGAAAACACTTAATGCAGCGGCCTACAACATCTTGACACCCGGGCCGAGAGACGTAGTCCCTCGTGGATGAACTCCTTTATCAATGGCTTATGTTTTCATGTGGTGATGATTGTTATGTTCCTCTTCTTTACAACATGCAGATGTATTCATTAATGTTCTTTTAAAATGAAATTTAACACATCATGAAAGTAAAAGGTCTTGGAAGGGTCCTTCGTCACACCTGGACCTGGATCAAGTGGTATCAGACTGGTCTTTCTATTGACGTGAATTGTAGTGTGAACAATGATAGAGGATGAAAGAGCGATGTACAAGAACTTGCTTAACATTTCCAATAAAGTGGAAATCCTCTATGAAACTCTACAGAAAGAGACTGAGGAAAAGAAGCGATTGCAGCTTCAATTGAAAGCCACAAAATAGGCCATGGAAGAACTAAAGGAAAACAAACATAATCTTCAAACAGAGAATGTTGAATTGAAGATGCATCTACATGAAGAGAATGAGGAGAAACAAAGTTTGATACGACAGCTGCAAGTAAAGGACAAGGCCTTGGAAAAGCTGCAACGTAACCCATGTGAGGTAAAAATTAGTTCTCCATCTTCATATATGTTTCTTGGTGATCATTTTGATGTGTTTGAAAATCATACTACAAGAACTGGATCCAAACTGCTAAAGAGAATGGGGTACGAAGGAAAAGGCTTGCGTGTTAATGGCCAAGGTATTGTCAACCCCATCAAAGTAGAGGAATTACCCCGTTAGACAGGACTTGGGTATGTCAGGAAAGAAGTTGGAAAATGCGCTGAGACAACAAGCGAACCACCAACAATGGATGATGAGAAACCCTAATCAGTTCTTTCCAAATCGAAAGAGAAGGTAACAGATGTTGATTTCCTTTCAATTTCATATTCTCATAGTATGATGTCTATTGGATATTTGGAGATCCCCATTACAGGGACACACTAGAGGCTCCTTACAAGGATGAGGCAAGAGGAGAAAGAAGAACTTGGTGCTAATAACAAAGGCATAACTCCACCTTTGGAGGTTGTGCATGAACATCCATTTTGAGGCTCGAGATACACTAAAGGAGAGTGCTCGAAGGTGTTAGATTCATCGAAGACATCGTTGAGGAAAGAGAATGATGGGAAAACATCCCCATCATCCCATGGCAGTTTCCATTGCAAGGAGAGATCTGAGGCAAGCTCTCATTGCCATACTAACATTAGATAAAACAAGGGAAGGTATAACCATTTTCGATCTTTGATGTTCATTTTGATTATGATCATGTTTTTAATAATGAACAAAGATTAAGGCATCACACAACATGTACCTTTTGTGGTTTACCAAACCATATCTTTTCCAAGTGTTGGAAAAGAATGGCAGCACTCATGAGGTTCGAAAGACCCTCTCAACATCATGAAAAGAAATAGGTTAAGCAGATATGGAGGAAGAAAGCCCACCGCAGTCATTGCGACAAAAATGGCCATCAAAGAGCCACTTGCTGGAAGCTCCATCCAGAGCAGCGCCTTAAAAACAAAGCATCGGTGTGTGAACCAAGAAGAGAAGTTGTTCAAAAATCAAAACCACCTCAAAGAGGTGACTCATTTACATTTATAAGTGAAAAATGGTTTTTTTGACATATTTTCATTTCATGTGCTTCCATCACTTGGTCAAAAATAATGATGTCTAGTCATGCTTTGAGTCGTCTTTTGAGTTGCATGTTAAAACTCTGAAAGTGATGTTATGTTTCCATCAATTGTAAAAACAATAGTGTTTCCCCTTATGTATGTAAGTCATGTGTTGCAGTGATGATGTGTTTTCCATCACTTTTTGAAGCAACCATGATAGGTTGGCCTGGTTGTCATAGCTGGAGTATTTCATCCATATTTTTGTAAACGTGACCACCGAGTATGTGTTATAAACTCATGGAAAGTATGGGACGTTTGGGTCTTTCGTTGCTCATGTCACTCAAGCATGTGATTTGCAAAACCATGTACTACAGGTTGCAGAGGTAGCAGGTGTCGGCTCGTCGCTTAAGGCTCCAAAGAACAAAGGCGAAGGAGATGGAAACGAGACATTTTCAGGACGGTTGTGATGCAGACAAGGTATAGAGAAAGTGCAGATTATTTTTCATGCTTTTGGAGGACCAAAAGCTCCTCAGTGGGGAGGATTGATCCAGGTGGCTCTAGAGAGACACAGAACAAAGAGGGCTCAAAAATAAAAGTGCTCAGAATGACTTTGGAATAGGTTCATGTTAAGTATCTCGTTGCGATGATCACGGTGGTGTGAACAGTTCATCAAACCGAGCTCGTATGCGAAAGATAGAGCTCTTCAAAGTTTGACATGACAGTGGAAAAGTGGGGCCCACGATATGCCACATGGAATCCCAGTAAGCAGGTGGGATCCACATGGCAACCCATCAGCCATTGAAACTTGGTGTTCCTTCTTTCGTCTCCTAAACCCGCATAAGAGACAAAAATCATTTTAAGTATTGGAAATGGTTATTATATATAGTTATTAATAACTATATAAAATAATCAAACAATAAAAAATATATATTTTAAGGCCGACGAGCCACAACGTCCCGCCGACCAAATCACAAATCGTAGCTATAATATATTCAAGATTGGCAGCCATAACCCCCACCAAACCCTCCACACACATATATAACATAACCACATCAGGTCGATCTTGGCGTCGATAGCTGACAACACCATATCCGATCGCTAATATAGATATCGACGAAACACCATAGAACGTGCCGATTTAATCGGCGGCGATCAGGCTGATCGCCGATATCATATACCGGCAAATACCTAAAACCACACCAATAAACATGATTAGCGTCCATGTTAATTGCCGATACCAACTGCCGATTGCCGATTTCGGAAAAAAGCGCCGATATTGATGTGCCAATATTATTGTTTAATGCGGGGTTTAAGGGGCGGGCCGTACAATACAGACCCAACCCCCATTAATACATTATTGTGGCTATTTAAAAGTCATATACGGAGGGACGAGATTTGATCCCCTGACCTCTCCTCAACAAACACCTTCTTTCACCATTGAGCCATAACCGCTCACCTTGGGGAATCCGCCCAGGTTTTTTACTTAAGCTTAGAGTTTTTACTTCTGCATGGAGTTCGAGATAGAGGAGGTAGAATGTGGGCATGGATTTTGAGGCAGTGAATTAATTAATATTTTAATGCAAGAAGCATGAATTATGTATGAGGGTATAATTTTCATTTTTTCAGAATTTGACAAATTTTTTGTGGATTTTACACCTCTCGTCGCCACGAACACAATGGTGTTGTTCATTTTTCCATTTGAGGTCTACATTTTTCGGTCATTTCTAGGATGCACGTGGAACCGTGATTTCAACAAAAATAGGGAGCATAACCATGAGCCATGAAATTTTCCCAAGGAGTTAGAATTTTGACATTACAGAATATAGTCAAGTTTATACTTGTTTTTCATGGTTTTCTGCAGGGATCGCAATGGCGAGATAAAGTTCACCATCTGAGTTGCAGATTTTTAGTCCATCCATGGAGTAGAATCTTTGTGTAATCCCAAGGGAATCTAAAAGATTCCGTGAGCCCATAATTCTCAACTTCTCAAAATTCAGATTTTTGAAAGTCAATTCAGCACTACTTAATTCCACAAATCCGACGGTGTCTTCAGATTTCTTATTCTCTCATTTCTCCTTCTAGTCACTTTTCTGAGTGCCAGTTCAGATTTCCATATTCATGTGCGAGCAACCATCTTCATACGATCGATTCATTGCAATCAATTGTCCAAACACCTTCAGAAATGTGACATCCACTTCTTCAGATGGCCATTGGTTGTGGGGTATATGATGTGTTCATGTACTTCTTCTTTCTGCATTATGTTTCAAAGATCCTTGATTGATGATGATGCAAGATCTTGTTTATTACACGTTGTCATGATTCCTTGCTTGATTTGATGCATAATCTTCTATGTGATGTACTTGTTGTCATAACTCTTCATGTTATGATTTGAGATCCCTTGTTGTATGTTGTTGGGATACTGTTGTTGTCATCATGCATGTGTTTTTCATTAATATGCCTTTTGTGCCATGTTGGCGAGATACTCACCATGCATGTTTTTGTGTGATACTGATAGGTGTCTTTTGATTGAGAGTTCCAGTTGTGGAACATCTCTTAGAGCCACTCCTGCGTGAGGGAATTTTTCCTTTTATGATCGCAACATCATCTCTTGTGTACATCACCATTATTGACAACACTTAATGCAGTGGCCTACATGATCTTGACACCGGGGCTAGGAGACATAGTCCCTCCTAGACAAACTCCATTATCAATGGCTTATGTTTTCATGTGCCAATGATTGTTATGTTCCTCTTCTTTACAACATGCATATGTATTCACTAATGTTATTTTAAAATGCAATTTAACACATCACGAAAGTAAAAGGTCTTGGAAGGGTCCTTCTCCACACCCAAACCTAGGTCATCAAGAAACAACATTGATCACATAGAATACATTAACAACATACTTCCCTCAATGTGATGACATTCGAACAACTTTCCCTAAGTGCGACACTAAAGGTACACATTGTGATGATAGTGATGACATTATTGTGACAATGCATCAAACTTTTGGAATGAGAGTAGAATAGATCTAAATGACTAGAGGGACTCATCAACACCAAAATTACCCTTTGAAACAAGAAAAAACTCCAATTTACATGATAAGCGACAACTCCCATGCCAAAAGACGACATTTTTTATATAAAGAAAAAAGTGAGAACAACACTTGAGATATGGGAACAAAAGTGAAAAAAAAATATGACAAAGCCAAGATGAAATGAAAGTGACACTAATTAGGATGACTTAGAGTGAGGGCGATAATTGAAAAAATGAAAGTCACACTCGTGAAAATGAAGTTGTGCAAAATCGATAGTTCAGAAAACTCACCAAAACAAAAGCACAATCACAGCCAAAAGTGAGAGAGTGTTAATGAAAACATGCACTGAGTATCAACATGAGTTGATCATTACACAAGGATAGTCTTGATGGATTTTGTTATCCCTATACAAGCTTGTGTAAAAGAATGCGACCATGAACGTTTTGCAGATGTAGCATGTCCAAGCAGGTGACTTTAAACCTTATAATCCAAGATCGAGCTCAAATACTTAACAATGAATCAACTGACCAAGAAGTGAATATGGCACAACCGATCACAATATCCTTAGTAGGCTCCAAAATTAGAGTGTAGGTGAAATTTTGGAGGGTGTTTGTTGTTAGGGCCTAAATATGCCTTAGGCTGAAGGAAGGAAAAGTTCAGGGTAACCACAAACCATGCTCAGTCTGGTAGCTAGCCCTACCAGAACAGGAGAGGGCTCTCTCTGGGTCACGCTCAAGAAAATAAACAATAGGGTCTGAGATGACACAAAAATGGATACTGATTTTAGGCTAGGTAAACAAATATGATGGAGGTATTTTGAAGAATGACTGCGTTTTCTGGGATGTGTGGGGCCAAGGAACAACATGAGCAGAGAATTTAACTCAAAGACGCAGAGTATTTCATGAGGCAAGACAGGCATAAAGTCTAGCAATTAGATTCGAAATAATATGGAGTGGAGAGATTGTTTAAGAGTGTGAAAAGGGCATAAATACATGAATCCTTTTCAATATAAGAAAACATAAAACGTGAAAACTATCCCAAGGCAGAGCAGTACACTGAATTCCACCTTTTCAACTTAGAAAGCTTTCACTGGAAATGAATATGAATGAAAATATGAAACATAACGAAATACATATGAAACATAAAGAAGATACATTTGCTAAACTCACACCATAGGAATCTCATGAACGAGAGCTGCAATCTTTCATTAATTCTCTGTCAAAATGTACAGTGAGTGACTGGGTTTCTCTCCCACAGTTTCCTAAAAATTCCAACCAAAAAACAAAATGACTCTCAGTACAATAAATAAGCTTTTCCGTGAGAAATTCGATCAACCCAGGAAATGAAGAGCCAACCATCAGCAGTTACATTTAATTTTCTGTGAGGACCAATTAGAAAAAAGCAAACATGAGCATAGATTTTTTGGGTGGTTGTTCACCTTCATTTGGCCACTTGGATAGAAGTGAAAAATGTTTTTTAAACTTTTCCTCTGATGCCATGAAAAATGTATTGTAAATGAGCGGGCCCACATGGAGGAAATTGTGAATCGAAATTTCGCGGAGCAGAAGTGATTTTGGCCTTTGGGTCTCTGTGCGCCGCGCCAAAAACTGTATGCATTGTGCCACTTTGGAGCTGGTTTTGAGGCACTTTCGGAAGTCCACATTGAGCCCAAGTGTTCTTGTTGGAAATCCCCGCCTATCTACTTTCCAACCCAAGTGGAATTTATGAATTTGGATGCCATTTGCCCCTCCAAAACTGCAATCTCCCAAGACTGCTTCCTGTGTGTCAAAATAGGGGTAGAGAGGTCATTTTTTGGGTGTTTTTGACCTCCTGAGGACTCAAAATTGGCCCAAACTTCTTGGCCATGCACCAAAAGTCATGATTTTCTATAGAAAATCCAAAAATGTAAACTTTTTGTCATTTGGAGCTCCCTAGCGAAAGCGTGCGCCAAGTGGCACAGCGCACAGGGAAAAAAAACCTTTTTTTTATACACAAAATTTCAAAATCAAAAAATGTGCTCCATATTTATTAAAATTTGGGCTGTACCTTCTCTATCACATGTTTTGCTAGACCAAAGAAGCCTTCGCCAAGATTCAGAGCTGATTTTTCTCTTTTTGCCTCTTTTGTCTTTTTGTCACCTTCCTCAATTTCGCCTTTAGGCTCGTGATTCTCACTTTGGAGCTCATGTTTCGGGCCATGTAATGGTGATTCATGCACCTAAGCATTGTTTTTTCCCTCTTAGCCTTCTCCAACTGCTGCTCCAAGCAAACGTTCACTTTCTCTAAAACATACTCCCGATCCTCATCTCTTTTCTCCTATAGGTATACGTCGTGCTGCCACGATGTGTTGCCGGTTTTCCTTGCTCAGTTGCAACTCTATCTCAGCTTGCCACTCGTCAAGTTGTTTGTTCCTCTGCTCCAGGTATTTCATATTCCATTTGGCTCTCCAATATTAGGCATGCCGGTAGCTAATGAAATAGAGTCCGGTGTAAGTGTGAAAGTAACACTGGCCAAAGTAACTTGAGCACCATGAAAATGTAGAACAAATAGGCGAGCCAACTCATGGTGGAATTGAACATTTGCAACATTTTCACAAAACTCATAGCATGACTGAAACCGAAAGCAAGAGACGGCAAAAGGGCAGGCCTGTAATTCTGTGAGGGTAGCCGGTTCTTCTCTAACATGTCTGCCACTTTTGTGAGGCCTCCGGGGTGCATGTTCTTTTGTGGGTGGGTCACTATGAGTTTCCTCCTCATAATCGGATGAATGATCAGATGACATAATTGATGCTATGAAAACTACTTGGAGAAATGAATGCTGGTTGCAAGACTGTTTGGACTGCTGTTGTAATATGTTTGGAATTGTTGTGCTGTAATACAATATAGCTGGATTTCTGGAAAATCCACGCAAGGAATGAGAAAATTAGTGAAAATAGGGAGTCATTTTAATCATCATTAATGAACTGAAGCTGAAGAGCCAACTGTTTTCCAGCGTTGCATTTTCCACGCAAACGATCGATGGAGAGGTCTGGGCACTCAAAACTTGCCCAAATTTCTTGGCCATGCACCATCAGTCATGATTTTTCATGCCAAATCCAAAAATATAATTTTTTTTCAATTTAGAGCTCCCTAGCATAAGCGCGCTCCATGTGCGCGGCGCACAGGGAAGTGGCGCGGCGCACTGGGCTTGAGGCGCGGCGCATAGAGCCCGTGCGTAGCACTTTTTTCAGGAAACTTTTGGAGGCCTTCTCGGTGTCCAAAGATGGTGCAGGATAGCTCGTTGGAAATTTATTTGATTCTACCTTCCAACCCAACAAGAATTTTTCAATTTGGAGTTCATTTGCCCTGTCAAAAATCAACTCTCCCAAGACTGGTCAAAAGGTGCCAAATGAGGCTGCCTCAAGGCAGAGTGTTGTTGCAATCAACTTCTGAACGTGTTCTTCAACTCCGAATTAAGCTCAAGATAGCTCATTGGAAATCTGGTAGTGTCTAGTTATCATCTTAATCATCAAGAAAGTCATTTGGCTAAACAAGCTAGGAGAAAAATTGATTTTCCCAACGTCACTTCAGAGGTGCATCAATTCTCCCGAGGCAATTGTATTTTTGACATTTCTATAAAACAATGACACCTGTGTAAAAATTGAAGGATTTTTTTCTTCCTTGGCTTATTTTGGACAAAAACCTCTCTCAGTTTTTCCAAATTCATCTTTTATTGCTCAGAAACATCATTGGAGCAAAACCTATCTCGATGTTTGGAACAAGAGATTTGTCGAAATGAGGCGAAATGAAGGGGATAAGCGGCTTCTAAATTCTAGGGAAAATTTTTGGAAGTAGGGAGGGATGTCAAGAAGCAGGGGAAAGTGGAATTTCAAATATTGAGTGAGGGGAAGGGGTCCAAAAAGGCAAAACACAGGTCCAACCTAGAAAATTGCCAAGCTGTAGCAAGAAACTAGGGTTTGTGCAAAAATGAGGAATTTGGGGGATCTGAGTGATGGGAAGTGTTTTATAAGGTACTTTAAGGATAGGGGAAGGTGTATGAACATCAGGATACAAGTTTTTCTGATGACTTGACCGTCCAAGAGAAATTGCCTTCAAAACCCTATGAGAGGTAAATGACCTTACCTAGGGGCAATTGAAGCATGAACTAGGTGTAAAATGACCCAGTGGAACTTGAAATGATAATGAAAACCCTTTGAATGATGGTACAATCAACTGGACGGTGACATGGACCGACGTTTGGACAACTTTGACAGGAATAAAAGCAAACCCTAGATCTAATGCCTAGTGACTAAATTTTGCTTGAAAACTTACTGAAATGACAAAATTTGACCTTGACACTCGGAGACGACTTTGTAAGATCATATTTGATCATTGGAGGAAGGCTGCAAAGACTGAAACTAACATTGGCTCCAATGGGGATGGTATCTCCAGCTCCTTGTAGGTGCCAAGAACTGCAGATATTTGGGTGAGCAAATAGTGCCTTCGTCTATTGGGATATGGAATCAAAACACAGAAACTGACATTATGTAGATGGACTATGACTGAAGACTCAAACTAAAAACCATAATAAAACTAGACATGACTAAATCCTAACTAAGAAACTGGAAAGATGCTCATATTTGAGCTTGTTCAGCAAACCTACCCTAATTACTCTTTCCACCACCCAATCAAGTGAGATGTAACAGCCAATGCAAGCAGGTAAGTATCATGGTTGATATTGATTTCTTCCCAAATTCTTTCTAATGTGCAGGAAAAGGGAAGAATCGAAAGGCAACTCCCATGGAAACTTGTTATCAAGTTCACTGCTGACAAACTTACAAAGCATGAATTGGATGGATGACTTCAAGAATACTACAAAAGGATCTTCATAAGCATATCCATTGATTTCCATTAACACATTACTGTTCTGGTCCAAGTAATCTTCATAGCTGGATATTAAAATTTTCCTCACATCTATGCTGTATTTCTTTGGTGATAGCCATAGGCTATCAAAAGGATCCTGAATTTCGTGAAGAACCAAACTCTGTTGTTGATTCCAAATAGAACCAAAGCCCCCTTTATCAATATCCTCATATGACTGCAAACTTTTATCTGAGCTTTGTAATTAAAAATCTGTTAAACAAGACAATGAAGGTGGCCTTGGAATCATATTATTATCAACATTCTCTTTTGTCACATGGTTGGCTGATGGAGAAGAATTTTTACAGCAAACAGAATCTAACACATGAGCAAAAGGATCATCAAAAACTTGAGGGGACTGTTGTGATGTATCTATTGAAACTGTATGAAATCCTATTGGCGGTTCATCTTTTTCTTTAGAGATATTATGAAGATTCTGCCTTATAAACTGAAATATTTCGAAAAAAAAGGTATAGAATCCTCTTGCATCATTAGGTCATGTACTTCAGCGGCCACACCTTCATCTGCAATCTGACCTTCAATTGTGTTTGGTGGCTGCAAATCTGGTGCTAGAGAGGGTTTTATATCCAAAATGATTTCGTTAATCATTTCAGGGGAAGATTTATTATTAACAACTTGCTCAAGAATTTCGCCATCTGTCTCATCCTCAATATTAGAACTGAGAGATTGTTGATTTCCTATAGGCTGCTCATTTGAAGATTTACTATGCAATTTACCTCTAAAAAACTGAAATGATTCAAAACAGAAAGGTAAGGAATCTTCTTGTCTCATTTGATCGCATGTGCCAGCTTCCATGTCCTCATCCGCAACTTGACAACTAATGGCATTTGGGGGCTGGAAATCTAAATATGAGAAGTCTGGCACTGAGTTTTCATCGCCCTCAAGAGGCTCCAAATAAAGACTAGTTGACAACTGATTTTTTATTGCACGGAAATTGTCTCTGATGAACTGACATGAATCAAAGCAAAAAGGAAAAGATCCTTCACCTACTTCCCAATTTGCTGCACTTTCCTTGTCATTGTCATAGCTGTTATGTATTGGTTGGTCACTATACTCGATCTGTTGTAAGTGAACTTCCTCATCCCACAAACTGGCTGCTTGTTTTTTTGCAAGTTTAGCTTCTGTTTGGAGAACATAATCATCATCATCATATTGATCAAACTGGGGCAAATCGTCAGTATAAAACACATCATCAAGCATACATGTCATATCAACACATATTTCTTCCTCAAGATGATCTACAAAACAATCCTTATGACAACTGAGATAAGAAACAATATGTTTTGGATCATGAACATCATTTTCATTTTTTGCAGTCATTTTCCGCACCATCTCTTCAAATGCACTCACCAAAATGTCAAGCTTTCCCTCTGAAGGTGTAGTTTTCTTTGGATCCACGTTTTTCATCTCTTCTTCTTTCAACCTTGCCCTTTTGATCAGTAAATGAGCCTAAACATTTACTACATTGTTCTGCATCTCTTCAAGTGTTGCGACATTCTTTTCTCTCAGCTGAAACTCCATTTCTGGATCAAAGGCACCCGGGTAGTGCAAGAGAGCAGATCTAGGAGGGGGTCTTATATCAACCGGCATCGAATAATAAACTTGATTAAATCTGGCTGAAAACTGTTGTACTGTCTCCCCTGGCACTCTTTTCAAATGATTATACTCTTCTACGATAAGGAAAAGGTTCTGTCTGATCCTCCACTTGTCAAGAAAAACTTTGATGAACTGCTGCAAATCTGTGATGCTCGCATCAGGCAGGAATTTGAACCAACTCTTAACTTTGCCTTGCAAAGAAAGAGCAAAAAGTCTTATATTGACATCTTCTTCATCAATTTCAAAAAGGTCTAGAAAAGTCTCAACATTCTACACATGTCACTCAACATTGACATTCTTACATTCACTGTCAAATCTTGGCAAGTATAGATCATAGTTTTTGGGGAAAGCATGAAGAACAGAAGGTAAAACAAGAGGTTTATACCTATCTGGGATTATAACAGTTGTAGGAATATATACAAGAGCTATAGGATCAGTTTTGTTTTCTTTAGGCTCATCACTTTGCAGAGAATCATCATAAGATGTAGGAAAAGTAAGGAGGCCAGGATCAAAGGGAAACTTACTATTTATGATTTTTGAATGGGTCGATTGAAGATTTTGATCACCTTTATCATACAACAAGTTCTGAAAAACTTTCAGGACAACTTCAAGAACAGAAAAGAAGTAATTCACAAGAAACCAGAGTAGGTCCTGAATACCATTCCACTTTGGATACCCGAACTTTGTGTAAGATCCTTCCATTTTCACAGAGAAAGAGTTAGTCCTCCAGTGGAGTCACCATGAAGCACCGACTGTTGGATTCTTTAGTGAATGGAGTCACTAGGTGAATGATTTCAGCCATCTTCTATTTGATCGTTCTCCACCATCAACCATCAGATTTGAACTTGAGATATACACTGGGGCAAGACAATCTACAAGTAAACCATTTTCGTCCCCAGTCGAGTCGCCGCTATGTTAGGGCCTAAATCTACCTTAGGCTGAAGGAAGGCAAAATCCAGGGTAACCACAAACCACGCTCAGTCTGGTAGCTAGCCCTACCAGAACAGGAGAGGGCTCTCTCCGGGTCACGCTCAGGAAAATAAACAATAGGGTCTAAGATGACGCAAAAATGGATACTGATTTTAGGCTCAGTAAACAAATATGATGGAGGTATTTTGAAGAATTACTGAGTTTTCTGGGATGTGTGGGGCCAAGGAACAACATGAGCAAACAATTTAACTCAAAGACACAGATTATTTCGTGAGGCAAGACAGGCGGAAAGTCTAGCAATTAGATTCAAAATAATATGGAGTGGAGAGATTGTTTAAGAGTGTGAAAAGGGCATAAATACATGAATCCTTTTCAATAGAAGAAAACATAAAACGTGAAAACTATCCCAAGGAAGAGCAGTACACTGAATTCTACCTTTGTTACTTAGAAATCTTTCACTGGAAATGAATATGAATGAAAATATGAAACATAACGAAATACATATGAAACATAAAGAAGATACATTTTCTAAACTCATGCCATAGGAATCTCATGAACCAAAGCTGCAATCTTTCATTAATTCTCTGTCAAAATGTATAGTGAGTGATTGGGTTTCTCTCCCACAGTTTCCCAGAAATTCCAACCAAAAAACAAAATGATTGTCAATACAATAAATAAGCTTTGCCATGAGAAAGTCGATCAACCCAGGAAATGAAGAGCCAACCATCAGTAGTTACATTTAATTTTCTGTGAGGACCAATTAGAAAAAAGCAAACATGAGCGTAGATTTTTTGGGTGGCTATTCGCCTTCATTTGGCCACTTGGATAGAAGCCAAAAATGTTTTTTAAACTTTTACTTTGATGCCGGGAAGAATGTATTGTAAATGAGTGGGCCCACTTTGAGAAAATTGTGAATTGAAATTTCGCGGAGCGGAAGTGATTTTGGCCTTTGGGTCTCTGTCCGCCGGGCCAAAAACTGTATGCATTTTGCACCACTTTGGAGCTAGTTTTGAGGCACTTTCTGAAGTCCAAATTGAGCCCAAGTGTGATTTTTGGAAAGCCCTACCTGTATACTTTCCAACCTAAGTGGAATTTCAGAATTTGGATGCCATTTTCCCCTCCAAAAATGCAATCTCTCAGGACTGCTTCCTGTGTGTCAAAATAGGGGCAGAGAGGTCATTTTTTGGGTGTTTTTGACCTATTGAGGACTCAAAATTGGCCCAAACTTCTTGGCCATGCACCAACAGTCATGATTTTCTATGGAAAATCCAAAAATGTAAACTTTTTTTTCATTTGGAGCTCCCTAGCGAAAGCGCGCGCAAGGTGGCGCAGCGCACAGGGAAAAAAAACCTATTTTTTGTACACAAAATTTCAAAATGCAAAAATGTGCTCCAAATTTCTTGAAATTTGGGTTGTACCTTCTCTATCACATGTCGTGCTAGACCAAAGAAGCCTCAGACAAGATTTAGAGCTGATCTTGCTCTTTTTGCCTCTTTTTTCTTCATTTCACCTTCCTCAATTTCGCCTTTAGGCTCTTGATTCTCGCTTTGGAGCTCATGTTTCGGGCCATGTAATGGTGAGTCATGCACCTCAGCATTTCTTTTTCCCTCTTAGCCTTCTCCAACAACTGCTCCAAGTGAACATTCACTTTCTCTAAAAAATACTCTCGGTCCTCATCTCTTTGCTCCTATAGGTCTACCTCGTGCTGCCACAATGTGTTGTCGGTTTTCCTTGCTCAGTTGCAACTCTATCTCAGCTTTCCGCTCCTCAAGTTGTTTGTTCCTATACTCCAGGTATTTCATATTCCATTTGGCTCTCCAATATTAGGCATGCTGGTAGCTAATGAAATAGAGTCCGGTGTAAGTGTGAAAGTAACACCGGCCAAAGTAACTTGAACACCATGCAAATGTAGAACAAATAAGCGAGCCAACTCATGGTGGAATTGAACATTTGCAACATTTTCACAAAACTCATAGCATGACTAAAACCGAAAACAAGAGACGGCAAAAGGGCAGGCCTGCAATTCTGTGAGGGTAGCTGGTTCTTCTCTAACATGTCTGCCACTTTTGTGAGGCCTCCAGGGTGCACGTTCTTCCGTGGGTGGGTCACTATGAGTTTCCTCCTCATAATGGGATGAATTATTAGATGTCATAATTGATGCTATGAAAACTGCTTGGAGAAATGAATGCTGGTCGCAAGACTGTTTGGACTGCTGTTGTAATATGTTAGAAATCGTTGTGCTGTAATGCAATATAGTTGGATTTATAGAAAATCCATGCAAGGAATGAGCAAATTGGGGAAAATAGGGAGTCGTTTTAATCATCATTAATGAACTGAAGCTGAAGAGCCAACAATTTGCCAGCGCTACAGTTTCCACCCAAACGACCGATGGAGAGGTCTGGGGACTCAAAACTTGCCCAAATTTCTTGGCCATGCACCATTAGTCATGATTTTTCATGCCAAATACAAAATATAAATCCTTTTCAATTTAGAGCTCCCTAGCATAAGCGCGCGCCACATGCACGACACATAGGGAAGTGGCGCAGCACACTAGGCTTGAGGCACGGCGCATAGAGCCTATGCGTAACACTTTTTGCAGGAGACTTTTGGAGGCCTTTCCGATGTCCAAATTGGGCACAAGATAGCTCGTTGGAAAGGCCTTTGAGTCTACTTTCCAACCCAACCTTATTTTTTCATTTTTGAGTTCATTGGCTTGTTAAAAATCAAATCTCCCAAGACTGGTGAAAATGTGCCAAATGAGGCTGCATCAAGGCAGAGTTCTGTTGCAGTCAAATTTTGAAGGTGTTCCTGAACTCTGAATTGAGCTCATGATAGCTCACTGGAAATGTCTTAGTGTTTAGTTATCATTTTACTCATCAAGCAAGTCATTTGGCTAATCACGCTAGGAGAAAATTTGATTTTCCCAAGGTCACTTCAGAGGTGCATCAATTCTCCCGAGGCAATTGTATTTTTGACATTTCTCTAAAACCATGACACTTGTATAAAAAGTGAAGGAAATTTTTCTTCCTTGGATTATTTTGGACTTAAACCTCTCTCAGTTTTCCCAAATTCATCTTTTATTGCTCAGAAACATCATTGGAGTAAAACCTATCCCGATGTGTGGAACAAGAGATTTGTCCAAATGAAGCGAAATGAAGGGGATAAGCAGCTTCTAAATTCTTGGGAAAATTCTTGGAAGTAGGGAGGGATGTTAAGGAGCAGGGGAAAGTGGAATTTCAAATATTGAGTGAGGGGAAGGGGTCCAAAAAGGCAAAACACAGGTCCAACCTAGAAAGTTGCCAGGCTGTAGCAATAATCTAGGGTTTGTGCGAAAATGAGGAATTTGGGGGATCTCAGTGATGGGAAGTGTTTGATAAGGTACTTTAAGGATAGGGGAAGGTGTATGAACATCAGGATACCATCCTACCATCCTCAGTATGACTCAAATAGCTCATAACTCATCATACCATCCTCAGTATGATGGAAAAAATAATATTATGAATAAATGTTCAAAAGGATGTCTAGCTTTCTTTTCATTTGATAAACAAACACAATGGTGGTAGAACACTTATGTCCATACCTCATCAAAAATGTCACCATCTATGGAACATTATGAGAATGATCCTCCATCGATCACATCATCCTTGAAAGGGAATATAAATTCTTGAGAAATATATGGGCACATATAACAACAACAGGAGTGTCTTAAACTATTAAGAGACAAGTTGGTTATGGTATAATACCAAATGAAATAAGATGAACGTTGCAATGAAAGGGAATTTGAAGTGGGGTGTTTGGTTTTTTTGAGACTACAACCATATAAGAAAACATATCTAAAGAATCAAAACAAGGAAGACCTGAAGTATTCTTTCCCATATAAGTTGTTGTGGATGATTAGAAGTATGGACTATGAATTGGAGTTGCCTCCATCTTCATCTATACATCCAACCTTCCATGTTTCTTTCTTAAATAAGGTAATTGATGACAAGATCCCAATACAAAATATTTTATCAAATATTAGTGAAGAAGGGAAAATTATTCTATAACTAGAAAATGTCTTCGAAACAAGGATTTAACATCTGATAAATTGAGAAATTAATGGTTACCTCATCAAGTGAAGGAACCTACTAATGAAAGAAGAAACATGCAAAGTTTAATTTTTCATGCAAAAGCACATACATATAGTAAAGTGTTGATAAAACCCTTGTTTAAAGGGTAGGGTCATGTTAAACCCCATATAAGCCCAATGTTAACAATAAAACCCCTTATTAAGTCATCGATATTGAGTGATGAAAATTATATTTATATTATTATGTACGAGAACCGCTCATTCTCCCATTTTGTTATAATTTCACCCATTTTCTCCTATATATATACTAAGGATACCTAGTGTTAGGATATTCAATTACTATCTTGTACACTGTAAAATGTTTTTTCTCCATCAACGAGGACTATAATTATTAGTTTCCTATCACTTTTAAGGTGTAAATTCATAACAACTTCATGGTGCTCTTCACATTACAAGGTTGACTACAAATCTAATACATGTAAGTGAGATGAATGATTGAAGTATAACTATAATGTTTGAGAAGAAAACTTCTGGGAAGAATTAAGGAGCAATGCTAATTTTGAGTAAAGTTCAAACAAAAACATTTTACAAGCTATTAGGAAGTATTAGAGTTGTACATAAAGCTTTCATTGATGACGCAATACATTATTGATATCAAAGGGAATCTTCAAACTAGAAACAACGTCATTCATGATTTCCATCGAAGTAGCAAGATTTTCCCTAAAGTTGTACGACATTTGTATATCTTATAGGATCTCAGGAAATGAAGATTAAGATGTTTTAAGTTATCTGGGATTTTTATATAGTTATGATGTCCAAATTCTTCTACAAACTACATGGTTGCATAGGTCTTCTGGATATATTTGCAATGATATATCCTTCTATAAAAAACTCTTCCTATATGAGAATTTGTGGCGATTTGAAGCTCAAAACTAGTTGGAGGCACAAAGTATAAACGAAGAATCAAAATAGGAAAGTAGTTAATTAGTGTGCATGCTCAAGGCAAATCCACCATAGACAAAGAAATACATGGTCATGGCCATGCAATAGTATGCACTATTCAATAATGTTAAGTGACATGCATATTTCAGGTAAATCAATGGTGACCACTAAACATAAATGGTGTATGGGGTCGAAGGTTAAATGATGTTTAATAGATTTCATAGATCCAATAGAATGGAAGGCTAGGTTGCCCAATCAAGCATCAACTCTTGGAACAATTTTATTGTATGGATATGATGATGCAGATGACATGTATTTGCCATACCTAGTTAGCAATGACCTAACAACCTAGACACATGGACATTATTTATTGGGCATGATGTGGTAGGTATGGAAACATGTGGTGGGACATATCAGTAGCTTACTTCATTATGATGACATGGAACCACGTGGGGTTTCCGCATGGTAAATGATAAGCCCTAATATTTCAACAATGATGTTGCAACTCCCAAGGCTACCAAATTTATTTATCAACTTGGGTTCGTACAAAATTTTGAGGGGTCAACACTATATGTGCAAAAAACACCTTCATCTTCTTATCTTAACTTCCTTTGATGCAAGTGAAGGAAAACAATGAAACACTTCAAATGATCAAATATCTAGGTAAGTCGCTAATCATAAGTTGCAAAAGGTAAATAATAATAATCAAACATATTCTACTTCTATTGGAAAGTAAATAAAAAAAACGAAATATATTATATTTGAAAAGATGTAAAGAAAAAAAGAAAACCATTAAAATCTAAAATAATATTGCTGGAAAGGAAATGGAATTAAATGAAATCTACTTTGCATAAAGTACATTGTGAAAATGATATCTAGGTTAATTATAGAATTAAACATTCAAGAAACAAGTAATGTAAGAGATAAATGGAGACCTGAAAAGCCCTCAACTAAACCAAAGTGGTCTCAGAGCATTTATATGCTGTAAATCTACTTCCACATTGAATTTGGAGTGAATAAAAAATGCTACAGGTTGCTACAAGATTTCTAGAGGGTTGTTATTTGATGCATGTTTCTCAAGCTAACCTAGTGATTGCCAAAGATAATCAAATACAAGTATTGCTAGGTATATTTTGTTATTAATTTAAACTTTTTAGGCTTCAATACAAGTGGAATAAACTTGAAATTGTTTTGTTAGAATGTACTAAATTTTATCAGAAAATAACTACTAAAAACCAAAAATGTGTGAACAATGAGCTAGTAAGTTGATTTAAGTACACAAATTCCTAAGGTGATCAAGTGAAAATTCTATGGGTTAAAGGTTGTTTTTAATTTGGATTTTTTTTTTATTCTATATAAGTCACATGAAGTCAATATAATCTCATTAAAATGTGCTAAAATATATTATAAATTTATTATTGTTTTATTGTAGGATACTTCTAAAAATTCCAAAATTGTGAACTAAGAAACCAATCCAAGTAGGTCAATGATGAATCTAACTTTGAATAGAAATTTTAATGATGGATCATGCTTGTAAATGTAAAAATGACCTATAAAAATACTTATTTCAATCATTTAACCAATCTAACCTACAAAACTGAAGTATGAATACTAAGTGCAGAAATAGGAAATGCAAGAATAAGAAATGTAGGTGAACAAGACAATAAAGGAAGATAAATAAATTGTATAGGAGGGATACGATTTCCTATTATTGCCAATTCTAAGGATACGTAGATTCCTATGAATAAAACCAAGCCTTAGAATTTGAAAATGACACCAAACCTAATTATAAAAGTAAATCCAAGTACATCCCTTCTAGACATGAAGGTAGAGCTACTAAATAACAATTTTTTCTTCACAGGAAGACTAAGAATATATGCCATTATTGGAAAATTAGAATTGTTGCTTATAAAAATTGATAGCGAATAATATACCTTAAAAGGAGGCATCTTTTCCCTCCAAAATTCCTTAAAAAGTGGATTTGGTTCCCAACGATAAGAATCTTCATTAAATACTAAGTCACTAGCTTCTCCTCTAGCAGGGAACACATCCTTAGATTTTTTCAATTGGTGGAGCTCCATAATTTCTAAATTATTTCATGACATTTTATTCAATTGTTGGTCCATATAGTGGCATACTATGTTAGAGAGAAGGTCCCTAAATTATTTCATTCTGAAAATCATAAAAATTTACTAAATATTTTGTCAGTATTTTTGAAAATAAATAATATGAGGAACACAATATAAAATTATATCTAAACCTTCCTAATGAACACATTATAGTAGAAAACATGTCATAAAATGGAAAAGAGAGAAAAATTGTGATAAAATATGGCCACATGGGCCTTGATGTGTACCTATTAGGTGTCCCATTATCACTCCCCTATTGAAATGCTTCTCGCCCTTTGAGCAACTTAGTCACTTATCTGCATCTCATTCATGGCTCTGGTGGCCTCCTTAACATACCAAGTTACCTATGATGAGTTTCCATTCTCACAGTGGGGGCCTATATTTAATTATACCTCTACCCATTCTCTCTTCCATTTTGTTTGATCTCCACTTTAAATATTCTTCTCGGTGACTAGATAACCCGTTAATTGTGATTGGAGTTGTTGAGGGAGGTTGATGTTTCCCCTCCTGAATCATAGTGCTCTTCCTTTCTCTAAGATGTATAGGGCCTTGCTTTATATTTCTATCTTCAATCTTGATTCGGGTGCCCAATGACTTTTAGGTTCCTTCCAACTCTTCCTAAGTATTTCCCTTTGAAACAATGCTTTTCTACTCTTTCCTTCTTCATGTATGTGCCCTATAGGTTTCATCTATGATATTTTAGGCTCCTTATTACCATTTTAATTCTCCTTCTATATTATACTCTAATTTATCCTTTGGCACTTTTACTTATGTTCTAGCTTCTTATTTTTATATTCCATCCTCTTCCTCTTCTTCCTATTCTTATTATGCATATCCATACCTCACTATCTCTTCAAGTTCCAATAAGATGTCGCCTTGTGTTTCTAGGAAAGCTGCCCTATACATGTCTACAAAATGTTTCCATTCCATAGGTTGTTGAATATATTCTATGGAATCCATGAGAATAAGTATGATGAGCCCACTAAGAGATATGTACTAAGTTTTTCATCTCCTAACCCTCTGGGTCATTTCTATGATAGTCTGGAAAAGGAAATAGGGAATGTTCAATCTGCTTGGAATAGGCAAGTCCACCTTGAATCTCATGTGATACAATAGTATAAATTGGTGGGAATAAATAATATTAAGCCTTCCCTCAAAATTAATATATTTATAATGTGAGAGGGCACTTTATCCAAGGGATGATTTGGCAACTCTGCTAACAACTTCTTCATTTAGATGGATAATTATTCTCCTCAAAATGGTGGTGACATTGTATTCTCCTTCAGCCTGAAGGACTACTGCAAAATCATGGATGAATTTGTCATCAAACCCTTTGAATTGATCAAAGACTTCCAAACACTAGTAATTTTCAATGATTTCTATGAAAGTAGAGTGTTTGCATTGGTGGATTTATGTGCAACTCCCAAGGTTACCAACTTTAGTTATCAATCTTGAGTTCTATTAACTTAAGAGGGCTTGAACTCTATGGGAAACATAAATCTTCCTCTTCCTAGTCGGACTCCCTTTGATGTAGGTGAAGGAAGGAAATGTAGCAAATTCAAGTGAGAAGAGATCTAGGTAAGCCACTGGTCCTAAGTTTCAAAAGGTATATAGAAATAAGAAAGCATATTCTATTTTTTCTATAAAGTAAATGATAGAAAGGAAACCTATTTTGTTTTCAAAAATTTAAAGGACAATGATAAATATGAAAATCTAATATATCTTTCTGGAAAGGAAAGGGAATTAAATGAAATCTATTCTATTTTTCTCAGAAGGAAATTCATAGATTACTCTTATAGGAAGGAAATCGCACTTTGCATAAAGTAAAATGCGGAAAGGAAATATAAGCTAATTACAAGAATCAAGATTCAATAAGCAAGTAATGTAAGAGATAAATGGCAACATAACCAAGGTTAAACTCAACTAAAGTGATCTTACAACATTCATAGGCTATAACTCTACTTATACCATGAATTTGGAGTGAATGGAAAGTGCTACAAGTTGTTACATGATTGCTACAAGATGCATGTTTCTCAAGTTAACTTGCCAATTTCCGAAGCTAATCAAATGAAAACATTGAGGGATAATTTATTTATTAATTTCAATTTTTTTAGGGTTCAAATGAAGTGGAATAAAATCAAAATAGCTTTGTTAGCATGTGTTAAAATTCAACTGAAAATTACTACCAAAAAATAGATATTTCACAACAGTGAGCTAGTAAGTTGATCTAAGTACCCAAATGCCTAAGCTAATAAAGTGAAAATGCCATGGAGTGATGTTTTTTATTAAATTGTAATGTTTCTAAGCTTTAGCCCAAATGGAATCAACTTGAAAGATGCTCATTACCACGTGGTAAAATTCAAGATAAATTTATTATTGTTTTTCTACAGGATACTTTGAGAAATTCCCAAGTAGCTCGATGATCAATATGACTTTGTAGCGTTTTTCTAAGGATAGATCATGCTTGTAAATGTATAAATCACTTGAAAATCCACTTCAATCATTTAACCAATCTAACCTACAACAAATGAATTATGAATGCTAAGTGAAGAAATAGGAAATGCAATAATAATAAATGCAAGTGAACAAGACATTCAAAGAAGATAAATAAGTTATACTGTAGGGCTTTGAGGCTGTTGGGATGGCGAATCCCAAGGATAATCATATTCCTATGAAGGAAACCAAGCCTTATAAGTTTAAAATGACACAAAACTTAATTATTAGAGTTAATCCAAGTACATCCCTGCTGTAAATGATGGTAGATCTGCTAAATAACAAGTTTTATTCTTAAGAAAACTAAGAAATAAATGACCCTAGAGGCCAATTAGAATTAATACTTATAAAAATTGATGGGGAAGAATTATTCTTTAAAGGAGGTAGATTTTAACTCCAAAAACCCTCAAAATGTGGATCTATTTCTCAACAATGGGAATCTTCACTAAATACTGAGTTCTGGCTTCTCCTCTAGCATGGAACACATCCCTAGATTTTTTCAATCAGTGGAGCTCCAAAATATGGAAATGATTTTATGATACTTTATTAATTTTTTGGTCTATCTTGTAACATCCTATTATAGGGAGCAAGTTGTCATTGGGAAAACTAGTGTCTATTCAAAGCTGCTAGTTCCACTAAGACGGGTAGCTATCTTACAAACAAACAAACTAAAGTCACTTGTGTTTTCCTTTACGAGAGATAGATGAGAAAGAAGCAGAGAGCACTAACCTCAATCTTTCGCTTGGCTCCTTGCTTGTTTCCTTTCCCCTTTGACAAAATCTCGCCACTCCTTCCTTACTTGTCCTGCTTCAAAGAGCACCTCTAGAGTAAAAGCAGCATAATACCATCAAAGCATAGAGATCTATCACTGTAAACAATACAGGATCAGATATATATTGACCATACAAATGCATATATCAACACAATATTCAGAGATACAAAAGAATATGGAGGAAAACTCAAATAGATTTATTGATAGAAGTAGTAGAAGAGAGAATTACAACCACTTGGTCTAACCCAGCGCCATCCTCCCGGCATGAAAGCCCTCTTCACCTCATACAAATCAAGATCACCCAACAAGTTCTTCAAAGAGAAACCAACAACACTTCCTTGCAAATTACAAAATTCCAGCCTCTGGATCTCTGGGATGAGGGATCCATATATAGATGTTTGCAGGGGGGTGAGTCAGCTTATAGGATTTTGATTAGTGTCATCTCTCTGATAGTTCTTGGTTCCACTTGGAGATTTCCTGATCTCTTACTCATCCTTGGGCGAATTGAGAGAGGCAAGTGTCAAACGAGCAACTTCTAGAAGAATATCAGGGTTTCCACCTAGCAAACTACTTGTGCCATTTGTCTGCTCTCGCTCATAGCACCCTAGAGAAGGGCTTTTTAGTATGCATCACACTTTTTGCATGTGGCAGGTGAGATGGATCGCACCCTTGGCACTGGGCAGTTTGTATGGTCCTACTTTGACCAGTTCTGAGTAGTTTTTCATGAGAACTTCCGAGAGATGATGTAATCAACTGACCTTGCTCCTTTAGGGTATGAAACAACAATTT
Organism: Pinus tabuliformis; assembly: GCA_031772625.1. NCBI lineage: Eukaryota > Viridiplantae > Streptophyta > Pinopsida > Pinales > Pinaceae > Pinus > Pinus tabuliformis. Next base: position 3,066,963 of record CM062815.1, on the reverse strand, counting down.
TATGGAAATATAAGCCCTTGGTTTATGGAAATATATGATTGGTGTTGCAGTGCCCAAATATGTCTATAACGGTTTCCCCCTAAAGCATGAGGTTGTAAATCTTTTGATGTTGGGTGAAATGCTTTATTATGAGGATCCGAGGTTTTTCGAACTGGAAGGTGACCTTTAATGAGATACAATACAATACATTATCTTCATAATATTTTCATGATCAAGCTGAGGCAGGCATTCCCATGCTCAGCTCTATAAATTCATTTTCATGTACATAGGACAGACAACCGTCTGTGTGGCAGACGGATGATTCTGGTAGAGCCATCATCCCTTAGCTCGGATGATTATCTGTGCAACAATGATGTACATTTGATGTCTTTATTTTCCTAAATATATCGCAGCGCGGATGGATGAAACTAGATCTAGGCTCTTCAAAACTCGTTCAATCTTAGCCCGAAAGTACAAGTCGGTACATGTGAAAAGATGTTCTCATGTCGAACATGGAAAGACATCGCCTGATTACCAACCAATGATGTAAGCTGTTAACATACGTGAGAGGAATCACCGATGATGATGATGACCCTCAAGGTACTGCAGTACAATTCACGTGGTGTAAATACATGAATTGATGTCAAACACCACGCACAATATTTTGGTCAAAGGCCATTAATGTAAATCTATTGCCGAAAGTGAGAAACTTGCCATTGAGGCATGCAAGCTTCAAAGTACTAAAAGGGTTGTTCCTAGGTCGACTTCTTGGATAATGAGCTACTGTCGACAAGAAGTGACCCGTCGTAGGAGGGCATTAATGAATCCCACATCTATGACACGGAATGGAGCAAATGATTTTGTGGAGGTGAAAACGATCTGATGAAACAAGGTTCAGGGTGGTGGTCATGAAAGAATGAAGCGTGAAGGTATTACAGCGGATGAGACACAAGCTGGGTAGGTGAATTATTTGAGCGACTTCTCTTGAACATATTGGCGACACTGAAATGGATTGGTAGTGTTAACCCCAAAAGTGGATGGTATGGTGGGCCAATGGTGATATGACCGGTGAATGGAATAACCCAACCCGACTCAATCATGGTGATGGAGTGAAAGTGTCATGTTCAAGAGTGACCTGCTACCAAGAAAGTTTCTTCAAGTTTTCTTCCCAATTTTCCCCAGTCATTTCTAACCAGTACCTCTTTATTTTTGTCAAGCTTGAGGAGGATAACATATGCTTGTTCTCTAATTTGCCCTTTGGGAAAACTCGTCGCTATGTTTTAATGGGCCTAGCGATAGTGAGACTCGCTATTGTCTGAATGGACAATTTTGTCGCTATTGTTTTAACGAGTTTAAAGAGAAGGATAAATCGGTTCTTTTCAATTTTAGAGAGTCTGAAAAGAGACACAAAGGAAACTCCAATATTCCTTTTTCGTAATATAATGCCTCAAGTCCGAATAAAACAATGCGAAAGGGATGACTTTTCGATACTTTTAATGAGCCAAACAAGAAAAACACTCGATCTTTTTGTGTAATAATCCCTCAGGTCCAAAAAGATTAAAATCTAGAGGAGGGATGGCACTTCCAATCACTTTAACGAGCTAGAGAGGCCAATTGCTCAGCAATCTTTTCATATTTTACGAGTCAGATGAAAAGAGCTTAAAGGAGACTCATTTTTTGAGGAACGAGTGATGTTTTTAGATAGCAGCTGGTTCCAGGTAATGTTTGGTAATTTTCAATCACGACAGTGTAAAGAAGGTGGCTAATGGGATCACTCATCATAGTTGTTCCTCAAAAGGGGTAAACAATCAAATGGAGGTGTATGATTAGCTAAAAAAAAGAGTGGAGGTGATGGTAAGAACACGACCAAGGCTCAAAGTCTGATACTAATATGATGATACTGGTTATTTACCGAAGGTGGGTTCATTTTTTAACGAGCTTACACTCTGGTGGAACATATGCTCATTGATAGGTTTATTTTTTAAAGAGCTTGAACTTCACGTAAAACTACTCGTGATGATGGTCACTGATATTCGATTCACCATTAACACTATGTTCTTTTGATGGTTGTACTACCTGTTCAATTGCTCCATCAAACTAATTAGAAATGAGGACATATGCTTGAAAAATGAGTTTAAAAACTAAGAGCCTACTTAAATTACGTGAAAAGAAACTTAAAAATAGTTTTTTTTACCCCTCATTTTACCATTTCATTTGGAGTTGTGATTGTCAGAGCTCTAGAGGTGTTTTCCCCTTGATTTTCATCAGCTGATTCTAGGATATTTTGTGGACGACTTTCGGTGCTGTCTGGACCAGGTAGGAGCTAAACCTGAGCTCTTCAATTTCATTCTTTCCTTTTTGAATTCTGAGCATGTTTTCCTGCTTTTCTGGGCCCTTGGGGTTTGAACATTTCGTTCTGCCCCCATCACACCTAGTATACATCGAAAGTTGTGATGCATCCTAGGCTAGCCATTGGCCAGTCAGTATGCATCTCACCTAGTACACAGCTAGGGTGCGATGGGCGCAAGGAGGAAAACTTTTGCACTGATTTTTCATGGAAATTTTGCTTTCTTTTCTCCAAATCAGGATCCTAATTCTTCTCTTGTTTGTTTTTCAGAGATTCATCGGAGAAAAAATGGCTGTTACATGGCATGAATGTGAGCATGAAGAAGAGGACATGGTTTTCCTACATGATCTGGGTACGGTAACTGCATTACGGAACTGTGGCTTGCTCAAGTTCTTCCGCATATCTAGCATGAGGCAACAAATCAACTTGTTGCAATATTTCCTCGATGCATGGGATCCTACCAACCAAGTGTTCCAAATAAGAGGCAAATCCATCCCCATGGTTATTGAGGACATATAATTTTTGACTGGTTTATCGAGGCGTGGTGCCCCTCTCTCATTATCAGGTTCTGCCCGTGGGGGTGAACCCGTGAGGGATTATATTCGCCGATACTGTAGAGAAGGATCTCTGCCGAGTAGGGATGGCAAGATCAGTATCCAAGATGTGAGAGACCGATCCTTGAGGACTATTTTATTCAGCTTTGCTAGATTAGCTAGTAGTGCCGCCCTTCACTTGGCCAATAGGTCCTTTATGCAGTATGCCTTGGAATGCCTCGAACCCAAGGTATTCAACTGGTGTGATGCAGTACTTCCAGTGATCAAAGAACAACTTACCAAGGTGAAAAATGGAAGATCCAAGAACTTTGTCTATGGTTCTATTCTGACCACTTTCGCCTTGGAGAGGATCCCACTGATGCAGCCATAGTACATCTCACTTGGCCTACCAATACCGACTGAGCCATGGATGGAGAGGTGGGTTGACCTTACAGCCAGATTTTAAAGGAGGTAGATTTTAACTCCAGAAACCCTCAAAATGTGGATCTATTTCTCAACAATGGGAATCTTCACTAAATACTGAGTTCTGGCTTCTCCTCTAGCATGGAACACATCCCTAGATTTTGTCAATCAGTGGAGCTCCAAAATATGGAAATGATTTCATGATACTTTATTAATTTTTTAGTCTATCTTGTAACATCCTATTATAGGGAGCAAGTTGTCATTGGGAAAACTAGTGTCTATTTAGAGCTGCTAGTTCCACTAAGACAGGTAGCTATCTTAGAAACAAACAAACTAAAGTCACTTGTGTTTACCTTTACGAGAGATAGATGAGAAAGAAGCAGAGAGTACTAACCTCAGTCTTTCGCTTGGCTCCTTGCTTGTTTCCTTTCCCCTTTGACAAAATCTCGCCACTCCTTCCTTACTTGTCCCGCTTCAAAGAGCACCTCTAGAGTAAAAGCAGCATAATACCATCAAAGCATAGAGATCTATCACTGTAAACATTATAGGATCAGATATATATTGACCATACAAATGCATATATCAACACAATATTCAGAGATACACAAGAATATGGAGGAAAACTCAAATAGCTTTATTGATAGAAGTAGTAGAAGAGAGAATTACAACCACTTGGTCTGACCCAGCGCCATCCTCCTGGCATGGAAGCCCTCTTCACCTCATACAAATCAAGATCACCCAACAATGTCTTCAAAGAGAAACCAACAACACTTCCTTGCAAATTACAAAATTCCATCCTCTAGATCTCTGGAATGAGGGATCCATATATAGATGTTTGCAGGGGGGTGAGTTAGCTTCTAGGATTTTGATTAGTGTCATCTCTCTGATAGTTCTTGGTTCCACTTGGAGATTTCCTGATCTCTTACGCATCCTTGGGTGAATTCAGAGAGGCAAGTGTCAAACGAGCAGCTTCTAGAAGAATCTCAGGGTTTCCACCTAGCAAACTGCTTGTGCCATTTGTCTGCTCTCACTCATAGCACCCTAGAGAAGGGCTTTCTAGTATGCATCGCACTTTTTGCATGTGGCAGCTGAGATGGATCGCACCCTTAGCACTGGGCAGTCTGTATGGTCCTACTTTGACCAGTTCTGAGTAGTTTTTCATGGAGAACTTCCCAGAGATGATGTAATCAACTGACCTTGCAACTTTAAGGTATGAAACAACACTTTTATGGAATTAGAAGCCCTTGGTTTATGGACATATATGATTGGGGTTGGAGTGCCCAAATATGTCTATAACAGTTTCCCCCTAAAGCATGAGGATGTAAATCTTTTGATGTTGGGCAAAATGCTTTATTATGAGGATCCGAGGTTTTTCGAACTGGAAGGTGACCTGTAATGAGATACAATACAATACATTATCTTCATAACGTTTTCATGATCAAGCTGAGGCGGGCATTCCCATGCTCAGCTTTATAAATTCATTTTCATGTACATAGGACAGACAACCGTCTGTGTGGCAGACTGATGATTCTGGTAGAGCCATCGTCCCTTAGCTCAGATGATTATCTGTGCAGCAATGATGTACATTTGATGTCTTTATTTTCCTAAATATATCGCAGCCCGGATGGATGAAACTAGATCTAGGCTCTTCAAAACTCGTTCAATCTTAGCCCGAAAGTACAAGTCGGTCCATGTGAAAAGATGTTCTCATGTCGAACATGGAAAGACATCGCCTGATTACCAGCCAATGATGTAAGCTGTTAACAGGCGCGAGAGGAATCATCGATGATGATGATGACCCTCAAGGTACTGCAGTACAATTCACGTGGTGTGAATACATGAAATGATGTCAAACACCATGCAAAATATTTCAGTCGAAGGCTATTAATGTAAACCTATCGCTGGAAGTGAGAAACTTGCCATTGAGGCATGCAAGCTTTGAAGTACTAAAAGAGTTGTTCCTAGGTCAACTTCTTGGATAATGAGCTGTTATCGACAAGAAGTGACCCGTCGTAGGAGGGCATTAATGAATCCCACATCTATGACACGGAATGGAGCAAATGATTTTGTGGAGGTGGAAACGATCTGATGAAACAAGGTTCAGGGTGGTGGTCATGAAAGAATGAAGCGTGAAGGTATTGCAGTGGATGGGACACAAGCTGGGTAGGTGAATTCTTTGAGCGACTTCTCTTGAACATATTGGCGACATTGAAATGGATTGGTAGTGTTAACCCAAAAAGTGGATGGTATGGTGGACCAATGGTGATATGACCGGTGAACAGAATAACCCAACCTGACTCAATCATGGTGATGGAGTGAAAGTGTCATGTTCAAGAGCGACCTGCTACCAATAAAGTTTCTTCCAGTTTTCTTCCCAATTTTCCCCAGTCATTTCTGACCAGTACCTCTTTATTTTTTTCAAGCTTGAGGAGGATAACATATGCTTGTTCTATAATTTGCCCTTCGGGCAAACCCGTCGCTATGTTTTAATGGGCCTAGCGATAGTGAGACTCGATATTTTCTGAATGGACAAGTTTGTCACTATTGTTTTAACGAGTTTAAAGAGAAGGATAAATCGGTTCTTTTCAATTTTAGAGAGTCTGAAAAGAGACGGAAAGGAAACTCCAATATTCCTTTTTCGTAATATAATCCCTCAAGTCCGAAAAAGTATAAAACAATGCGAAAGGGATGACTTTTCGATAGTTTTAATGAGCCGAACAAGACAAACACTCGATCTTTTTGTGTAATAATCCCTCAGGTCCAAAAAGATTAAAATCTAGAGGAGGGATGGCACTTCCGATCACTTTAACGAGCTGGAGAGGCCAATTGCTCAGCAATATTTTCATATTTTACGAGTGAGATGAAAAGAGCTTAAAGGAGACTCATTTTTTGAGGAACGAGTGATGTTTTCGGATAGCACCTGGTTCCAGGTAATGTTTGGAAATTTTCAATCACGCCAGTGTAAAGAAGGTGGCTAATGGGATCACTCATCACAGTTGTTCCTCAAAAGGGGTAAACAATCAAATGGAGGTGTATCACTAGCTAAAAAAAAGAGTGGAGGTGATGGTAAGAACACGACCAAGGCTCAAAGGCTGATACTAATATGATCATACTGGTTATTTACCGAAGGTGGGTTCATTTTTTAATGAGCTTACACTCTGGTGGAACATATGCTCATTGATAGGTTTATTTTTTAAAGAGCTTGAACTTCGCGTAAAACTGCTCGTGATGATGGTCACTGATATTCGATTCACCATTAACACTATGTTCTTTTGATGGTTGTACTACCTGTTCAATTGCTCCATCAAACTAATTAGAAATGAGGACATATGCTTGAAAAATGAGTTTAAAAACTAAGACCCTACTTAAATTACGTGAAAAGAAACTTAAAAATAGTTTTTTTTACCCCTCATTTTACCATTTCATTTGGAGTTGTGATTGTCAGAGCTCTAGAGGTGTTTTCCCCTTGATTTTCATCAGCTGATTCTAGGAGATTCTGTGGACGACTTTCGGTGCTGTCTGGACCAGGTAGGAGCTAAACCTGAGCTCTTCAATTTCATTCTTTCCTTTTTGAATTCTGAGCATGTTTTCCTGCTTTTCTGGGCCCCTAGGGTTTGAACATTTCATTCTGCCCTAATCACACCTAGTATACATCGAAAGTTGTGATGCATCCTAGGCTAGCCATTGGCCAGTCAGTATGCATCTCACCTAGTACACAGCTAAGGTGCGATGGGCGCAAGGAGGAAAACTTTTGCACTGATTTTTCATGGAAATTTTTCCTGTTTTTCTCCATATCAGGATCCTAATTCTTCTCTTGTTTGTTTTTCAGAGATTCATTGGAGAAAAAATGGTTGTTACATGGCATGAACATGAGCATGAAGAAGAGGACATGGTTTTCCTACATGATCTGAGTACGGAAATTGCATTGCGGAACTGTGGCTTGCTCAATTTCTTCTGCATATCTAGCATGAGGCAACAAATCAACTTGTTGCAATATTTCCTCGATGCATGGGATCCTACCAACCAAGTGTTCCAGATAAGAGGCAAATCCATCCCCGTGGTTATTGAGGACATCTACTTTTTGACTGGTTTATCGAGGCGTGGTGCCCCTCTCTCATTATCAGGTTCTGGCCGTGGGGGTGAACCCGTGAGGGATTATATTCGCCGATACTGTAGAGAAGGATCTCAGCCGAGTAGGGATGGCAAGATCAGTATCTAAGATGTCAGAGACTGATCCTTGAGGACTATTTTATTCAGCTTTGCTAGATTAGCTAGTAGTGCGGCCCTTCACTTGGCCAATAGGTCCTTTATGCAGTATGCCTTGGAATGCCTCGAACCCAAGGTATTCAACTGGTGTGATGCAGTACTTCCAGTGATCAAAGAACAACTTACCAAGGTGAAAAATGGAAGATCCAAGAACTTTGGCTATGGTTCTATTCTGACCACTTTTGCCTTGGAGAGGATCCCACTGATGCAGCCGTAGTACATCTCACTTGGCCTACCACTACCGACTGAGCCATGGATGCAGAGATGGGTTGACCTTACAACAAGACATGCTAGTCAATTATAGGTTTCATTCTCTGATGCTTTCTTCAAGTGGTTCAACCGTCAGCAGATGGTTTATGCTGAGTATCCATATGCCGGGATGGATTTCTGGGGTGACCTAGATTTGGTGCTGTCGGCTGGCGAGTATTGGGGTGTCATAAGTAAAAATCTCTAATCATATCTCTATTTATTTCTTTTATAATGTTCTTGTGCTTTTCAAACATTTATCAAGACTAATCAAAACTCATGTGCTTATGCATATATCGGTCCCGTGTGACCAGCAGTGCACCCGCGAGCAACAGCTGCCATTCCAGCAGGAGAGGCTGTAGGGAGGGCCATTCTTCACGACCTGGATGTATCCGAGACCCTTGCAGTGTTGCAAGATCAGATCGAGGGTCTTACCCTCGGTATTCTAGATGTGAGGATCGATGAGCTGCCTCTGAGATTACAATGCCATACCACTGGCGTGCCGAGCTGATGGACTAGGCTCTTGCGCATGATTTCACAGGCGATGACTAGTTATCACTGCACCATTAGATTAGGGTGCCCCCTTTTTGAGTTTTTGGGTCATATGACCGATTTTTTCCTGTACATAGAACTCTATGCACAAACTATAAATAGTTATATATATTTTTGATTTTCGGAGCTTTATTTTGGTTAAGTTATATGATCCTGATGCAGTTATTGATGAAATGCTTTTCTTTTACAAATTTTTGCAAATGTCTATCTAACACATAATTTACTAATGAATTGGTTAATGTGTTTAAGTTTATGGAAATATGTTGATATTGAATAGAATCGAACTGCCTTTCCAAAATCTTGACCCGTAGGAACATACGATAGATAGCTAGATTCAGAACGGAATAGATGCTGGTAAGCTATGAGTCTAGCCTGACAACAAGTCGGCGTATACTATGCGTGATGGCATCAAAGAGGAGCTCTATCAATGCGCTATATTCAGTGATGTTTTCCATTTATTGACCAATACACACCCCTCTAAACTCACTAACTAGCCACTTGGATCAAAGATGGCCCAAGCTGCAGAAGATAGGTTCCGCGTACTATGACTCGCCATGTCAGCGTATCCAAAAAATGATTCCAATAGGTTCAACATCTGCAAAAAAATGAAAAAGTGGATTACCTAACCAAAACAATCACTCTTAATGAAAACAAAAATGTAACAAAAGCATATGAAGAGGTTACAATGCGGAGTCAAGCATAGTAACACTTAAGGTACAACCCATTCCGGGGTTGTGACAGTGGAATCCCATCGTTATCTATTAGCTCGTAGGCTCTTTTTGCTAATACACGCTTAACAATATAGGGACCCATCCACAAAGAATGGAACTTACCTGCTCCCAATTTATCGGATTCCTAATCGTAAAGCAAGACGAGGTCGCCTTCTGAGAAAACGTGAGGTTTGACATTCTTGTCAAATTATGCTTTGACTCGTTTCTTATGTGCTTCGTTAGCCGAGGCAGTGTCACGATGGGTTTCATCTTGTTGGATTAACTCTAAGAATTGAGCTTCTTCCTTTGAAGTTACGGGGAGGAGGTCAACTGCGAGCTTGAGAGACGAAATTTCGCACTGAACTGGTAAGATTGCTTCCAGGCCATATACCAGCTGAAAGGGCATAAACCTGGTCGTATTTCTCACCATTGTCCAGTATGCCCACAAGGCTGAGTACAGGATTAGGTGCCAACTCCATTTATGGACTCTAATCATCCTTTGCAGCATGCGTTTCAGGACTTTGTTGATCGCCTCAACTTGCCCATTCACTTGCGGATAATACGGAGTAGAGCTGTCGTGGGACAGTCCTAATTTGGCGGCCAATTCAACCATCATGTGATTGCAGAAATGTGATCCATGATCTGTGGCTATAGCTTTTGGAACGCCGAACCTGGAGACTACATGATTGAAAAAGAAAAGAGCGGTCGTTTCGCTGCTATTGTTTAATGTAGGCATCGCCTCAGCCCATTTCGTAAAATAGTCAACTACAACTATGATATACCCATGCCCCTCGGTCGAGGTGGGGTTACATTGCCTGAAATATATGCCCTATTTGGCGAATGGCCCAACAACCACTACTGGCTGCAGAGGTGCGGGTGTTATTCTGGTTTTACATTCAAAGATTTGACAAGCATGGCAACTTCTGACTGCGGTTATGCAATATTTGAACATCGTTGGCCAGAAGTATCCTGCTCATAAAAATTTTTGTGCCGTAGCATAACCAGATTGATGCCCCCCGCATGTGCCTGAATGACAATCATTCATGACTTTTTTGGCCTCCACATGGGTGAGGCACCTTCACAGAACAATATCCACACCACAATGGTAAAGTGTATCACCGAAGATCATGTATTCTTTTGCTTGGTATCGAGTACATCGTTGTTCTAAGCAAGAGGTATTGGACCTATATTTTTGGGTTTGGAGATAAATGATTATATCTCCATACCACAGATCGCTTGAAGATATCAGAAACAAAGATTCAACCACGATTGTTGCTTTTGATGTTGAATCGTTGGACGATGATGGGAAATCACATAGTAACTCCGCGAAAACTAGAGCTTTCTTTGATATGGATTTTACGAATTCTAGATCAAACTCTTGCAAAATTGCTATCCACTTTGAATATTTACCCCCAAGCAACTATCGCAACAACATGTAAGTCATGGGGTTGCAATCTGACAAAAAGGTAGTTTTTTGAAAGAGAACATAATGTCAAAATCTCTGTATTTCTTGAACAGCTGTGAGAGGCAGCTTTTCAACATAGGAGTACTTGCTTTCTGTATCATTTAAGTTTCGACTTAAACAATAAATGGGGTGTTCAATTCCGTTTTCTTCTTGAACTAAAACCATTGCGATGGTCGTATATGCTAATTCTAGATATAGGTTAAAGTCTCTTTGATAATCAGGAGCATACATTAATGATGCTTTTATTAGGGATTCCTTTAGAGCATCAAAGGAATCTTGCGCAACCTGATCCCAGTTGAAGGGTACTTCTTTTTTCAAAAGACACGTATAACCTTTAGCAAGTTCAACATAATTTGGAATGAATCTCCTCATAAAGTTTGCTTTCCTTTGAAGTTTCTGAATCTGACGCAAATTTGAAGGTGGAGGCAAATCAACGATTACCTGAACCTTGCACGGGTCGAGACGAATTTCATCCTTTGAAACTACAAAGCCAAGTAAATGACCAGAACCGACACAAAACACACACTTTTGTAGATTGAGTCTTATTTTGTAGTGTCGGCAATGTAGAAATATTGCTCTCATATGTTGCGAATGATCGGTCCGCTTTCACAAATGAGCCGGAAGATTGTCGAGGTATGGTTGAACGATGTTCTTGATGTCGTGGAAGGCATAATTCATTGCCCTTTGAATGTTGCCCCTGCATTCTTTAAACCAAAAGGTAGCTTACGGTACGTGAATGTGCCCCATGGAAAAATAAATGTAGTCTTTGACTGGTCCTATGGGCGGATATTTATTTGATTATACCTGGAAAATCCATCCATAAACGAAAAGATTTCGCATCCGGCGCATTCATCAATTATCTAGTCGATGAAGGGTGTAGGGTAGTTGTCCTTTGGACAAGCTTGATTTACATCCTTGTAATTGACACACACTCTAATCTTTCCCTGCTTTTTCATCATAGGAACAATGTCTGATACCGAATCAGTTAGAGGAATCGGGTAAATGAAACCAACATGGAGAAGTTTTTCAACTTCTGCCTTGATGGCATCGGATTTCTTTGGGTGCACCTGCCGAAGTCGTTGTCTTACTGGTTTGACATTTGGATACATCTTAATTTTGTGTTCAACTATGCTCGAGTCAATGCCCGGCATTTCTTCATATGACCATGCAAAGACATCTCTAAACTCGCGAAAGAGAGCATAATATACTTCCAGTTCTGAAGAAGAACAAGATTTACCGACATGAATATTCTCTACAACATCCGGTTTGGTCGAGATATTTATGGCGATAGTTTCTTCAATATTGGACATATTTCACTCAGAATCCATTGTATTTATAGTATTTTATAGAAAATCAAAAATTGATGGATGATTAAGGTCGCTAGAGTAATCTTCGTTGTAATCCGGAAGATGGGAACGATGGTGGTAATCTTCCCATGGTGCCCCCTCTATGATCATTGAAAGAACAATTCCTTCGTCTGTAGGATTTACATGTGACCAAGGATCTGAAGAGGTACAATACTATTTTGACCCATCTATCCAAATTATTGATGAACGTTCATTTGGGTTTGCCTGCCATGCCGAGAACATTGATTGCTACAATATTTCTATTGGGCTTGGAGGCAACACCTGGTGACGATCCATGTTAACATTGTGTTTAGACATCTTTTGAATGGAAGATACCATATTGTAGGTTCCCACTATGGCCACTTCCACCAGGTTGTTTGTTGGTGGTAGGGAAAAAGTACCCATCAATGTAGGGTCTTTCAACAGGCCTACTCTGATATTTTGAAGCAACTGAGAGCTACTGTGGATCATCGGGATGCTTCCCGTAACTTGTGAATTGTTGGGGAGAAAAGTTTGCTGGTAAACGATTGTAATTCCTCCTTAAAAAGGAAATGCAATATTTCTGAAGTACGTTGACACCACAACGGCCATAGCATAAATCCAAGGCCTTCCCAGTAGGATGTTATAATCGATATTTCCATCGGTAACTTGAACATAAATTTCTACTATTTTTCCCCCCAGTTCAACTTGTAAGTTACTCAAAATCCCATATGGAGTGTATGTTTGTCCATTGAATGCTTTTAGCGTCGTTGACGATCGCGACAAGGGTGGTGATCCTAAAGTTTTCCAGTTAATACATGTAGATGCCCCCTCATCAATAATTATTCGGTGAATAGTTTTGTTGAGGTCTTTCAATTGAATGAGGAAAGCGAGTTGAGCTGGTAACTGAGGTTCATATCCTTTATGATTAAGAGCCACAATATTGGAATCCGCTGGGTCAATCCCACCTATTGTTGATAATAGAGCCTACTTTTGGGAAGGACAATTTTGCAGTACTTCAAGTTTCAACATAGTGGACGGCGATTGGGCCAGGTCCTCTACTATATTATAATTCTGTGCCAGTCTCGCACGAGGATTAAATGTCAATTTGTGTACTACTCCCTTCGGTGGCTTTATCGTTAGCTCAGGAATGATGGGTGGCACAACTTCAGTTGAAGTTGTTGTCAAACTACTAGGTTTATCAGTAGCCTTGTTGTTTGATAGCTATGGATTCCCGTAATCTTTATTCCTTGTCGTTATCAAAGCATCATTTTGCTATTTTGAAATGGACAACATAAGCACTTGGGATGGGGAAGCATTGTCACTAGCAACCAGATTGGTTCTTGGGTTCGGAAATGGGTCAGTCAATACTGCTGAAGCTCTTGAATTCTTAAAGATTTTCTTAACTTCAGCTTTATATGTAAAATCTCTCATCCAATGATACTAATCGCATATGAGGCATTGTTGACTAGGTTTATTTTGCCCAGAAGGGTTTGCAGAAGATTTTTCAGGAGACGAATCGTCCTGTTTCTTCTTTTTTCTCTTCCCTTTCTTCTTGCCCCATGGTTGCTTCGGTTCTTTGCCTTTGTTGGTCAACATGGCATTAACCTCCGAGGCTAGAAGTTCTTCATTTGCATTTTGACCAAAAACCTTACAGGATTTCTTAGATGTAGCCTTTGTCGGTTTCGTGCTTGTCGTACCTATCATGCCATCATCGGCACGAGAGTCCTTATTTGAATTAGGAGGAGGAGGAATGGAAAATTCTGGTCTGGGAGCATCAGGGATTTTGTCATAGAGCGTGCCAGACTGAGTATAGATCAAGTCTAGATATTGCACACGAGCAATGACTTGCTCTTTGGTGACGACTCCTCCCTTTGCCACATCTTCTGCAATAGAAGGTAACAATAAACCATTCAGCTAGTAGCTGATCAAGGACATATGTTTTCACCATTCTAGAAGCTTCAGACTTGAAACTGCACAGTCCGCAGTTAAGGATGACTGGGAGGAAAAAATTGTGTAGTTATAGAGCTCAAGGGTCAAGGTTGGGCACTGTGACTACACAATGTTCAGTTCCAAGAAGCAAGGTCAATTCTTGAGGGTCAAGACTATGCAATGCTCAATTCAGGAGGGTTGAGTGAGCTCAAGTTTCATGGGCATGGAATTTTCAGAGGACACTGAGTGTGAAATCAATGAGCTCAAAGTAAACAAGGACAAAACCTCAATGTGCTCACACACTTAGAATAGTTAAAGTGATCCTAGTGGCTCTAGAGAGACACATAGGACAAGGAGTGCTCAAAAATCAAAGTTCTCAGAATGACCTCAGAACAGGCTCATGTTAAGTATCTCGTCGTCGTGATCACGGTGGTGTGAACGGTTCATCAAACTAGACTCATATGCGAAAGATAGAGCTCTTCAAAGTTTGACATGACAGGGGAAAAGTGGGGCCCATAGTATGCCACATGGCATCCCATTAATTAGGTGGGACCCACATGGAGGCCCATCAGCCATTGATACTTGGCATTCTTTCCTTGGTCTCCTAAACCTGCATAAGAGACAAAAATCATTTTTAATATGGGAAATGGTTATTATATATAGTTATTAATAATTATATAAAACAATCAAACAATAAAAAATATATATTTTAAGGCCAATGGGCCACAACCTCCCATCGACCAAATCGCAAATCACAACTATAATATATTTGGGATCGGCGGCCATAACCCCCGCCGAACCCTCCACACACATATATAACATAACCACATCGCGCCGATCTTGGCGCTGATCACTGACAATGCCATATCCGATCGCCGATATAGGTATCGACGAAACACCATAGATCACACCAATTAGGCCAATCGCCGATATCATATATCAGCGAAATCCCTGAAATCGCGCTGATAAACGTGATCAACACCCATGTAAATCGCCAATACCAACAGTCGATCGCCTATTTCGGAAAAAGAGTCGATATTATTGTTTAGTGTGGGGTTTAAGGGGCGGGCCACCCAATACGGACCCAACCCCTATTAATACATTATTGTTGTTATTTAAAAGTCATATATGGAGGGGCAGGATTTGATCCCCCGACCTCTCCTCAATAACGCCTTCTTTTACCATTGAGCGAGAACCGCTCAGCTTGGTGAATCTGCCCAGGTTTTTTGCTTAAGCCCAGAGCTTTTACTTCCGCATGGAGTTAGAGATAGAGGAGGTAGAATGCGGGCATGGATTTGGAGGCAGTGAATTAATTAATATTTTAATGCAAGAACCATGAATTATGCAGCAGGGCATAATTTTCATTTTGTGAGAATTTGACAAATTTTAAATGGATTTTACACCTCTAGTCGCCACGAACACAATGGTGTTGTTCATTTTTCCATCAGAGGTTTGCACTTTTTGGTCATTTCTAGAATGCACGAGGAACCATGATTTCAACAAAAACGAGCGGAACCATGAGCCATGAAATTTTTCCGAGGTAAAATTTTGACATTTTAGAATATAGTCAAGTTTATACTTGTTTTTCATGGTTTTTCGTAGGGATCACAATGGCAAGATCAGATTCGCCATCTGAGTTGCATATTTTCAGTACATCCATGGAGTAGAATCTTTGAGGAATCCTGGGGGAATCTAAAAGATTCCTTGAGCCCAAAATTCTCATCTTCTCAGAATTCGGATTTTGGATAGTCGATTCAACACTACTCGACACCACAAATCTGATGGTGTCTTCAGATTTATTATTCTCTCATTTCTCCTTCTAGTCACTTTTCTAAGTGCCAGTTCAAATGTCCACATTCATGTGCGAGCAGCCATCTTCATACGATCTATGCCTTGAGATCGATGGTCCGAGCATCTTCAACAGTGTGACATCCAATTCTTCAAATGGCCCTTGGTTGTGAGGTATATGATGTGTTCATGTACTTCTTCTTTCTGCATTATGTTGCACATATCCTTGATTGATGATGATGCAAGATCTTGTTTATTACATTTTATCATGATTCCTTGCTTTATTTGATGCAGAATCTTCTATGTGATGTACTTGCTGTCATAATTCTTCATGTTACGCTTTGAGATCCCTTTTTGTGTGTTGTCAGGATACTCTTGTTGTCATCATGCATGTGTTTTGAATTGAGATCCCTTTTGTGCCATGTTGGCGGGATACTCACCATGCATATTTTTGTGTCATACTAATAGGAGTCTTTTGATTGAGATTTCTAGTTGTGGAACATCTCTTAGAGCCACTCCTACGTGAGGGAATTGTTCCTTGCATGGTCGCGACATCATCTCTTGTGTACATCATGATTATTGACAACACTTAATGCAGTGGCCTACACCATCTTGACACCCGGGCTCAGAGACGTAGTCCCTCGTGGATGAACTCCTTTATCAATGGCTTATTTTTTCATGTGGTGATGATTGTTATGTTCCTCTTCTTTACAACATGCAGATGTATTCATTAATGTTCTTTTAAAATGAAATTTAACACATCGTGAAAGTAAAAGGTCTTGGAAGGGTCCTTCGTCACACCCGGACCTGGATCAAGTGGTATCAGAGTGGTATTTGTATTGACATGAATTGTAGTGTGAACAATGATAGAGGATGAAAGAGCGATGTACGAGAACTTGCTTAACATTTCCAATAAAGTGGAAATCCTCTATGAAACTCTACAGAAAGAGACTGAGGAAAAGAAGCGATTGCAGCTTCAGTTGAAAGCCACAAAATAGGCCATGGAAGAACTAAAGGAAAACAAACATAATCTTCAAACAGAGAATGTTGAATTGAAGATGCATCTACATGAAGAGAATGAGGAGAAACAAAGTTTGATACGACAACTGCAAGTAAAGGACGAGGCCTTGGAAAAGCTGCAACGTAACCCATGTGAGGTAAAAATTAGTTCTCCATCTTCACGTATGTTTCTTGGTGATCATTTCGATGTGTTTGAAAATCATACTACAAGAACTGGATCCAAACTTCTGAAGAGAATGGGGTACGAAGGAAAAGGCTTGGGTGTTAATGGCCAAGGCATTGTCAACCCCATCAAAGTAGAGGAATTACCCCGTCAGACAGGACTTGGGTATGTCAGGAAAGAAGTTGGAAAATGCGCTGAGACAACAAGCGAACCACCAACAACGGATGATGAGAAACCATCATCAGTTCTTTCCAAATCGAAAGAGAAGGTGACAGATGTTGATTTCCTTTCAATTTCATCTTCTCATAGTATGATGTCTATTGGATATTTGGAGATCCCCATTACAGGGACAAACATGAGGCTCCTTACAACGATGAGGCAAGAGGAGAAAGAAGAACTTGGTGCTAATAACCAAGGCATAACTCCACCTTTGGAGGTTGTGCATGAACATCCATTTGCAGGCTCAAGATACACTAAAGGAGAGTGATCGAAGGTGTTAGATTCATCAAAGACATCGTTGAGGAAAGAGAATTATGGGAAAACATCCCCATCATCCCATGGCATTTTCCATTGTAGGGAGAGATCTAAGGCAAGCTCTCATCGCCATACTGACATTAGATAAAACAAGGGAAGGTATAACCATTTTCGATCTTTGAATGTTCATTTTGATTATGATCATGTTTTTAATAATGAACAAAGATTAAGGCATCGTAAAACATGTACCTTTTGTGGTTTACCAAACCATATCTTTTCCAAGTGTTGGAAAAAAATGGCAGCACTCATGAGGTTCGAAAGACCCTCTCAACATCATGAAAAGAAATAGGTTAAGCAGATATGGAGGAAGAAATCCTAACGTAGTCATTCCGACAAAAATGGCCATCAAAGAGCCACTTGCTAGAAGCTCCATCCAGAGCAGCGCCTTAAAAACAAAGCATCAGTGTGTGAACCAAGAAGAGAAGTTGTTCGAAAATCAAAACCACCTCAAGGAGGTGACCCATTTACATTTATAAGTGAAAACTGGTTTTTTTGACATATTGTCATTTCATGTGTTTCCGTCACTTGGTCAACAACAATGATGTCTGGTCATGTTTTGATTCGTATTTTGAGTTGCATGTTAAAACTTTGAAAGTGATGTTATGTTTCCATCAATTGTAAAAACAATAGTGTTTCCCCTTATGTATGTAAATCATGTGTTGCAGTGATGATGTGTTTTCCATCACTTTCTGAAGCAACCATGATAGGCTGGCCTGGTTGTCATAGCTGGAGTATTTCATCCATGTTGTTGTAAACTTGACCACCGAGTATGTGTTATAAACTCATGGAAAGTATGGGACGTTTGGGTCTTTTGTTGCTCATGTCACTCAAGCATGTGATTTGCAAAACCATGTACTACAGGTTGCAGAGGTAGCAGGTGTTGGCTCGTCGCTTAAGGCTCCAAGGAACAAAGGCGAAGGAGATGGAAACGAGACCTTTTCAGGACGGTTGTGATGCAGACAGGGTATAGAGAAAGTGCAGATTATTTTTCATGCTTTTGGAGGACCAAAAGCTCCTCAGTGGGGAGGATTGATCCAGGTGGCTCCAGAGAGACACAAGACAAAGAGGGCTAAAAAATAAAAGTGCTCAGAATGACTTTGGAATAGGTTCATGTTAAGTATCTCGTTGCGATGATCACAGTGGTGTGAACAGTTCATCAAACCGAGCTCGTATGCAAAAGATAGAGCTCTTCAAAGTTTGTCATGACAGTGGAAAAGTGGGGCCCACGATATGCCACATGGCATCCCAGTAAGCAGGTTGGATCCACATGGCAACCCATCAGCCATTGAAACTTGGCGTTCCTTCTTTCGTCTCCTAAACCCGCATAAGAGACAAAAATCATTTTAAGTATTGGAAATGGTTATTATATATAGTTATTAATAACTATATAAAACAATCAAACAATAAAAAATATATATTTTAAGGCCGAGGAGCCACAACGTCCCGCCGACCAAATCACAAATCGTAGCTATAATATATTCAGCATTGGTAGCCATAACCCCAACCAAACCCTCCACACACATATATAACATAACCACATCAGGCCGATCTTAGTGTCGATCACTGGCAACACCATATCTGAACGCTAATATACATATCGACAAAACACCATAGATCGTGTCGATTTAATCGGCGGCGATCAGGCCGATCGCAGATATCATATACCGACAAATCCCTGAAATCACACTGATAAACGTGATTAGCATCCATGTTAATCGCCGATACCAACTTCCGATCTCCGTTTCGGAAAAAGTGCCGATATTGATGCACCGATATTATTGTTTAGTGTGGGGTTTAAGGGGCGGGCCGTCCAATATAGACCAAACCCCCATTAATACATTATTGTGGCTATTTAAAAGTCATATATGGAGGGACAGGATTTGATCCCCTGGCCTCTCCTCAACAAACACCTTCTTTTACCACTGAGCCATAATCGCTCACCTTGGGGAATCCACCCAGGTTTTTTACTTAAGATTAGAGTTTTTACTTCTACATGGAGTTCGAGACAGAGGAGGTAGAATGCGGGCATGGATTTTGAGGTAGTGAATTAATTAATATTTTAATGCAAGAAGCATGAATTATGTAGGAGGGTAGAATTTTCATTTTGTCAGAATTTGACAATTTTTTTGTGGATTTTACACCTCTCGTCGCCACGAACACAATGTTGTTATTCATTTTTCCATTAGAGGTCTACATTTTTTGGTCATTTCCAGGATGCACGTGGAACTGTGATTTCAACAAAAATAGGGAGCATAACCATGAGCCATGAAATTTTCCAAGGAGTTCAAATTTTGACATTACAGAATATAGTCAAGTTTATACTTGTTTTTCATGGTTTTCTGCAGGGATCGCAATGGCGAAATAAAATTCACCATCGGAGTTGCAGATTTTTAGTCCATCCATGGAGTAGAATCTTTGAGTAATCCGGAGGGAATCTAAAAGATTCTGTGAGCCCATAATTCTCAACTTCTCAAAATTCGAATTTTCGAAAGTCAATTCAGCACTACTTAATGCCACAAATTCGATGGTGTCTTCAGATTTCTTATTCTCTCATTTCTTCTTCTAGTCAATTTTCTAAGTGCCAGTTCAGATGTCCATATTCATGTGCCAGCAACCATCTTCATACGATCGATTCCTTGCAATCAATTGTCCAAACACCTTCAACAATGTGGCATCCACTTCTTTAGATGGCCATTGGTTGTGGGGTATATTATGTGTTCATGTACTTCTTCTTTCTGCATTATGTTGCACAGATCCTTGATTGATGATGATGCAAGATCTTGTTTATTACATGTTGTCATGATTCCTTGCTTGATTTGATGCATAATCTTCTATGTGATGTACTTGTTGTCATAACTATTCATGTTATGATTTGAGATCCCTTGTTGTATGTTGCTGGGATACTCTTGTTGTCATCATGCATGTGTTTTTCATTGATATGCCTTTTGTGCCATGTTGGCGAGATACTCACCATGCATGTTTTTGTGTCATACTGATAGGAGTCTTTTGATTGAGAGTTCCAGTTGTGAAACATCTCTTAGAGCCACTCCTGTGTGAGGGCATTTTTCCTTTTATGATCGTGACATCATCTCTTGTGTACATCACCATTATTGACAACACTTAATGCAGCGGCGTACATGATCTTGACACCGGGGCTAGGAGAGATAGTCCCTCCTAGACAAACTCCATTATCAATGGCTTATGTTTTCATGTGCTGATGATTGTTATGTTCCTCTTCTTTACAACATGCATATGTATTCACTAATGTTATTTTAAAATGAAATTTAACACATCACGAAAGTAAAAGGTCTTGGAAGGGTCCTTCTCCACACCCAGACCTAGGTCATCAAGACACAACATTGATCGCATAGAATACATTAACAACATACTTCCCTCAATGTGATGACATTCCAACAACTTTCCCTAAGTGCGACACTAAAGCTACACATTGTGATGACAGTGATGACACTATTGTGACAATGCATAAAACTTTTGGAATGAGAGTAGAAAAGATCTAAATGACTAGAGGGACTCATCAACACCAAAATTACCCTTTGAAACAAGCCAAAACTCCAATTCACATGATAAGCGACAACTCCCATGCCAAAAGACGACATTTTCTATATAAAGAAAAAAGTTAGAACAACACTTGAGATATGGTAACAAAAGTGAAAAAAACATATGACAAAGACAAGATGACATGAAAGTGACACTAACTAGGATGACTTAGAGTGAGGGCGATAATCAAAAAAATGAAAGTCACACTCGTGAAAATGAAGTTGTGCAAAATCAATAGTTCAGAAAACTCACCAAAACAAAAGCACAATCACAACCAAAAGTGAGAGAGTGTCAATGAAAACATGCACTGAGTATCAACATGAGTTGATCATTACACAAGGATAGTCTTGATGGATTTTTTTATGCCTATACAAGCTTGTGTAAAAGAATGCGCCCATGAACGTTTTGCAGATGTAGCATGTCCAAGCAGGTGACTTTGAACCTTATAATCCAAGATCGAGCTCAAATACTTAACAATGAATCAACTAACCAAGAAGTGAATATGGAACAACCGATCACAATAGCCTTAGTAGGCTCCAAAATTAGAGTGTAGGTGAAATTTTGGAGGGTGTTTGTCGATAGGGCCTAAATCTGCCTTAGGATGAAGGAAGGAAAAATTCAGGGTAACCACAAACCATGCTCAGTCTGGTAGCTAGCCCTACCAGAACAGGAGAGGGCTCTCTCTGGGTCACGCTCAGGAAAATAAACAATAGGGCCTGAGATGACACAAAAATGGATACTAATTTTAGGCTAGGTAGACAAATATGGAGGTATTTTGAAGAATGACTGAGTTTTTTGGGATGTGTGGGGCCAAGGAACAGCATGAGCAGAGAATTTAGCTCAAAGACGCAGACTATTTCATGAGGCAAGACAGGCGGAAAGTCTAGCAATTAGATTCGAAATAATATGGAGTGGAGAGATTTTTTAAGATTTTGAAAAGGGCATAAATACATGAATCCTTTTCAACAGAAGAAAACATAAAACGTGAAAACTATCCCGAGGCAGAGCAGTACACTGAATTCTACCTTTTTTACTTAGAAATCTTTCACTGGAAATGAATATGAATGAAATATGAAACATAGCTAAATACATATGAAACATAAAGAAGATACATTTGCTAAACTCACGCCACAGGAATCTCATGAACCAGAGCTGCAATCTTTCACTAATTCTCTGTCAAAATGTACAGTGAGTGGCTGGGTTTCTCTCCCACGGTTTCCTATAAATTCCAACCAAAAAACAAAATGACACTCAATACAATAAATAAGCTTTGCCATGAGAAATTCAATCAACCCAGGAAATGAAGAGCCAACCATCAGCAGTTACATTTAATTTTCTGTGAGGACCAATTAGAAAAAAGCAAACATGAGCGTAGATTTTTTGGGTGGTTGTTCGCCTTCATTTGGCCACTTCGATAGAAGCCAATTTTTTTTTTTTAACTTTTCCTTTGATGCCAGGAAAAATGTATTGTAAATGAGCGGGCCCACCTAGAGAAAATTGCGAATCGAAATTTCGCGGAGCGGAAGTGATTTTGGCCTTTGGGTCTCTCTGCGCCGCGCCAAAAACTGTATGCATCGCGCCACTTTGGAGCTAGTTTTGAGGAAATTTCCGAAGTCCAAATTGAGCCCAAGTGTGCTTGTTGGAAAGCCCTACCTGTCTACTTTCCAACCCAAGTGGAATTTATGAATTTGGATGTCATTTTCCCCTCGAAAACTGCAATCTCCCAAGACTGCTTCCTATGTGTCAAAATAGGGGCAAAAAGGTCATTTCTTGGGTGTTTTTGACCTCCTGAGGACTCAAAATTGGCCCAAACTTCTTGGCCATGCACCAAAAATCATGATTTTCTATGGAAAATCCAAAAATGTAAACTTTTTGTCATTTGGAGCTCCCTAGCGAAAGCGCTCGCCAGGTGGCGCAGCGAACAGGGAAAAAAATACTTTTTTTTGTACACAAAATTTCAAAATGCAAAAATGTGCTCCAAATTTATTGAAATTTGGGCTGTACCTTCTCTATCACATGTCGTGCTGGACCAAAGATTCCTTGGCCAAGATTCGGAGCCGATTTTTCTCTTTTTGCCTCTTTTGTCTTTTTGTCACCTTCCTCAATTTTGCCTTTAGGCTCCTGATTCTCGCTTTGGAGCTCATGTTTCGGGCCATGTAATGGTGAGTCATGCACCTCAACATTGTTTTTTCCCTCTTAGTCTTCTCCAACTGCTGCTCCAAGTGAACGTTCACTTTCTCTAAAACATACTCCCGATCCTCATCTCTTTTCTCCTATAGTTCTACCTCGTGCTACCACGATGTGTTGTCGGTTTTCCTTGCTCAGTTGCAACTCTATCTCAGCTTGCCACTCCTCAAGTTGTTTGTTCCTCTGCTCCAGGTATTTGATATTCCATTTGGCTCTCCAATATTAGGCATGCCGGTAGCTAATGAAATAGAGTCCGGTGTAAGTGTGAAAGTAACACTGGCCAAAGTAACTTGAGCACCATGAAAATGTAGAACAAATAGGCAAGCCAAATCATGGTGGAATTGAACCTTTGCAACATTTTCACAAAACTCATAGCATGACTGAAACCGAAAACAAGAGACAGCAAAAGGGCAGGCCTGTAATTCTGTGAGGGTAGCCGGTTCTTCTCTAACATGTCTACCACTTTTGTGAGGCCTCCGGGGTGCACGTTCTTTCGTGGGTGGGTCACTATGAGTTTCCTCCTCATAATCGAATGAATGATCAGATGACATAATTGATGCTATGAAAACTGCTTGGAGAAATGAATGTTGGTTGCAATACTGTTTGGACTGTTGTTGTAATATATTTGAAATTGTTGTGTTGTAATGCAATATAGTTGGACTTCTGGAAAATCCACGCAAGGAATGAGAAAATTGGGGAAAATAGGGAGTCGTTTTAATCATCATTAATGAACTGAAGCTGAAGAGCCAACTGTTTGCCAGCGTTGCATTTTCCACCCAAACGACAGATGGAGAGGTCTGAGGACTCAAAACTTGCCCAAATTTCTTGGCCATACACCATTAGTCATGATTTTTCATGCCAAATCAAAAAATATAAATTTTTTTCAATTTAGAGCTCCTTAGCATAAGCGCGGTGCACAGGGAAGTGGCGTGGCGCACTGGGCTTGAGGCGCGGCGCATAGAGCCCGTGCGAAGCACTTTTTGCAAGAGACTTTTGGAGGCCATCTCAGTGTCCAAATTGGGTGCAGGATAGCTTGTTGGAAATGTATTTGATTATACCTTCCAACCCAGCCGAAATTTTTCAATTTGTAGTTCATTTTCCTTGTCAAAAATCAACTCTCCCAAGACTGGTCAAAATGTGCCAAATGAGGCTGCCTCAAGGCAGATTGCTGTTGCAGTCAACTTTTTAACGTGTTCTTCAACTCCAAATTAAGCTCAGCATAGCTCATTGGAAATCTGTTAGTGTCTAGTTATCATTTTACTCATCCAGAAAGTCATTTGGCTAACAAAGCTAGGAGAAAAATTGATTTACCCAAGGTCACTTCAGAGGTGCATCAATTCTTCCGAGGCAATTGTATTTTTGACATTTCTCTAAAACCATGATACCTGTGTAAAAATTGAAGGAGTTTTTCTTCCTTGGCTTATTTTGGACAAAAACCTCTCTCATTTTTTCCAAATTCATCTTTTATTGCTCAGAAACATCATTCGAGTAAAACCTATCTCGATGTTTGGAACAAGAGATTTGTCGAAATGAAGCGAAATGAAAGGGATAAGCAGCTTCTAAATTGTTGGGAAAATTTTTGGAAGTAGGGAGGGATGTTAAGAAGCAGGGGAAAGTGGAATTTCAAAGATTGAGTGAGGGGAAGGGGTCCAAAAAGGCAAAACACAGGTCCAACCTAGAAAATTGCCAAGCAGTAGCAAGAAACTAGGGTTTGTGCGAAAATGAGGAATTTGGGGGATCTCAGTGATGGGAAGTGTTTTATAAGGTACTTTAAGGATAGGGGAAGGTGTATGAACATCAAGATACTAGTTTTTCAGAATGACTTGACCGTCCAAGAGAAATTTCCTTCAAAACCCCAGGAGAGGTAAATGACCCTACCTAGGCGCAACTAAAGCATGAACAAGGTGTAAAATGACCCAGTGGAACTTGAAATGATAATGAAAACCCTCTAAATGATGGTACACTCAGCTGAACGGTGACATGGACCGACATTTGGACAACTTTGAAAGGAATAAAAGAAAACCATAGATCTAACGCCTAGTGACCAAATTTTGATTGAAGACTTACTGAAATGACAAAATTTGACCTTGACACTCTGAGACGACTTTGTAAGAGAATATTTGATCATTGGAGGAAGGCCGCAAAGACTGACACTAACATTGGCTTCAATGGGGATGGTATCTCCAGCTCGTTGGAGGTGCCAAGAACGGTAGATCTTTGGGTGAGCAAATAGTGCCTTCGTCCATTGGGCTATGGAATCAAAACGCAGAAACTGACATTATGTAGACGGACTATGACTGAAGACTCAAACTAAAACCATAATAAACCAGACATGACTAAATCCTAACTAAGAAACTGGAAAGATGCTCATATTTAAGCTTATTCAGCAAACCTACCCTAATTACTCTTTCCACCACCAAATCAAGTGAGATGGAACAACCAATGCAACCAGGTAAGTATCATGGCTGATATTTGATTTCTTCCCAAATGCTTTCTGATGTGCAAGAAAAGGGAAGAATCGAAAGGAAACTCCCATGGAAACTTGTTATCAAGTTCATTGCTGACAAACTTGCAAAGCATGAATTGGATGGATGACTTCAAGAATACTGCAAAAGGATCTTCATAAGCACCGCCATTGATTTCCATTAACACATTACTGTTCTGGTCCAAGTAATCTTCATAGCTGGATATTAAAATTTTCCTCACATCTGTGCCGTCTTTCTTTGGTGATAGCAGTAGGCTATCAAAAGGATCCTGAATTTCGTGAAGAACCAAACTCTGTTGTTGATTCCAAACATAACCAAAGCCTCCTTTATCAATCTCCTCATATGACTTCAAACTTTGATCTGAGCTTTGTAATGAAAAATCTGTTAAACAAGACAAAGAAGGTGGCCTTGGAATCATATTATTATCAACATTCTCTTTTGTCACATGGTTGGCTGATGGAGAAGAATTTTTACAGAAAACAGAATCTAACACATGAGCAAAAGGATCATCAAAAACTGGAGGGGACTGCTGCGGTGTATCTATTGAAACTGTATGACATCCTATAGGCAGTTCATCTTTTTCTTTAGAGATATTATGAAGATTCTGCCTTATAAACTGAAATGTTTCGAAAAAAAAGGGTATAGAATCCTCTTGCATCATTAGGTCATGTACTTCAGCAGCCACACCTTCATCTGTAATCTGACCTTCAATTGTGTTTGGTGGCTGCGAATTTGGTGCTAGAGAGGGTTTTATATCCAAAATGATTTCCTCAATCATTTCATGGGAAGATTTCTTATTAACAACTTGCTCAAGAATTTTGCCATCTGTCTCATCCTCAATATTAGAACTGAGAGATTGTTGATTTCCTATAGGCTACTCATTTGAAGATTTACTATGCAATTTACCTCTCAAAAACTGAAATGATTCAAAACAGAAAGGTAAGGAATCCTCTTGTATCATTTGATCGCATGTGCGAGCTTCCATGTCCTCATCTGCAACTTGAAAACTAATGGCATTTGGGGGCTAGAAATCTAAATATGAGAAGTCTGGCACTGAGTTTTCATCGCCCTTAAGAGGCTCCAAATAAAGACTAGTCGACAGCTGATTTTTGATTGCACGGAAATTGTCTCTGATAAACTGACATGAATCAAAGAAAAAAGGTAAAGATCCTTCAGCTACTTCCCAATTTGCTGCACTTTCCTTGTCATTGTCATAGCTGATATGTATTGGTTGGTCACTGTACTCGAGCTGCTGTAAGTGAACTTCCTCATCCCACAAACTGGCTACTGGTTTTTCTGCAAGATTAGCTTTTGTTTGGAGAACATAATCATCATCATCATACTGATAAAACTGAGGCAAATCGTCATTATAAAACACCTCATCAAGCATACATGTCATATCAACACGTCATTCTTTCTCAATATGATCTACAAAACAATCCTTATGACAACTGAGATAAGAAACAATATGTTTTGGATCAACCACTTGTTCATGAACGTCATTTTCATTTTTTGCAGTCATTTTCCGCACCATCTCTTGTAATGCACTCACCAAAATGTCAAGCTTTCCCTCTGAAGGTGTAATTTTCTCTGGATCCACGTTTTTCATCTCTTCTTCTTTCAACCTTGCCCTTCTGATCAGTAAATGAGCCTCTACATTTACTGCATTGTTATGCATCTCTTCAAGTGTTGCGACATTCTTTTCTCTCAGCTGAAACTCCATTTCCAGATCAAAGGCACTCGGGTAGTGCAAGAGATCAGATTTAGGAGGGGGTCTTATATCAACCGGCATTGAATAATAAACTTGATTAAATCTGGCTGAAAACTGTTGTACTGTCTCCCCTGGCACTCTTTTCAGATGATTATACTCTTCTACAATAAGGAAAAGGTTTTGTCTGATCCTCCAATTGTTAAGAAAAACTTTGATGAACTGTTGTAAATCTGTGATGCTCACATCAGGCAGGGCTTTGAACCAACTCTTAACTTTTCCTCGCAAAGAAAGAGCAAAAAGTCTTATATTGACATCTTCTTCATCAATTTCAAAAAGGTCTAGAAAAGTCTCCACATTCTACACATGTTGCTCAACATTGACATTCTTACATTCACTGTCAAATCTTGGAAAGTATAGATCATAGTTTTTGGGGAAAGCATGAAGAACAGAAGGTAAAACAAGAGGTTTATACCTATCTGGGATTATAACAGTTGTAGGAATATATACAAGAGCTATAGGATCAGTTTTTTTTTCTTTAGGCTCATCACTTTGCAGAGAATTATCATAAGATGTAGGAAAAGTAAGGAGGCTAGGATCAAATGGAAACTTAGTATTTATGATTTTTGAACGGGTCGATTGAAGATTTTGATCACCTTTATCATACAACAAGTTCTGAAAAATTTTCAGGACAGCTTCAAGAACAACAAAGAAGTAATTCACAAGAAAGCAGTGTAGGTCCTGAATACCATTCCACTTTGGATACCCGAACTTTGTGTAAGATCCTTCCATTTTCGCAGAGAAAGAGTCAGTCCTCTAGTGGAGTCACCATGAAGCACCGACTACTGGATTCTTCAATGAATGGAGTTTCCAGGTGAATGATTTCAGTCATCTTTTGTCTAATCGTTGTCCACCATCAACCATCAGATTTGAACTTGAGATATGTACTGGGGCAAGACAATGTACAAGTAAACCATTTTCGTCCCCAGTCGAGTCGCCACTATGTTAGGGCCTCAATCTACCTTAGGCTGAAGGAAGGAAAAATTTAGGGTAGCCACAAACCACGCTCAGTCTGGTAGCTAGCCCTACAAGAACAGGAGAGGGCTCTCTCCGGGTCACGCTCAGGAAAAAAAACAATAGGGTCTAAGATGACACAAAAATGGATACTGATTTTAGGCTAGGTAAACAAATATGATGGAGGTATTTTGAAGAATGACTGAGTTTTCTGGGATGTGTGGGGCCAAGGAACAACATGAGCAGAGAATTTAACTCAAAGACACAGATTATTTCGTGAGGCAAGACAGGCGGAAAGTCTAGCAATTAGATTCGAAATAATATGGAGTGGAGAGATTGTTTAAGAGTGTGAAAAGGGCATAAATACATGAATCCTTTTCAACAGAAGAAAACATAAAACGTGAAAACTATCCCAAGGAAGAGCAGTACACTGAATTCTACCTTTCTTACTTAGAAATCTTTCACTGGAAATGAATATGAATGAAAATATGAAACATAACGAAATACATATGAAACATAAAGAAGATACATTTTCTAAACTCACACCACAGGAATCTCATGAACCAGAGCTGCAATCTTTCATTAATTCTCTGTCAAAATGTACAGTGAGTGATTGGGTTTCTCTCCCACAGTTTCCTAGAAATTCCAACCAAAAAACGAAATGATTGTCAATATAATAAATAATCTTTGCCATGAGAAAGTCGATCAACCCAGGAAATGAAGAGCCAACCATCAGCGGTTACATTTAATTTTCTGTGAGGACCAATTAGAAAAAAGAAAACATGAGCGTAGATTTTTTGGGTGGTTGTTCGCCTTCATTTGGCCACTTTGATAGAAGCCAAAAATGTTTTTAAAATTTTTCCTTTGATGCCGGGAAAAATGTATTGTAAATGAGTGGGCCCACTTGGAGAAAATTGCGAATTGATATTTCGCGGAGCGGAAGTGATTTTGGCCTTTGGGTCTCTATGCGCCATGCCAAAAACTATATGCATTTTGCGCCACTTCGGAGCTGGTTTTGAGGCACCTTTTGAAGTCTAAATTGAGCCCAAGTGTGCTTGTTGGAAAGCCCTACCTGTCTACTTTCCAACCTAAGTAGAATTTATGAATTTGGATGCCATTTGCCCCTCCAAAAATGCAATCTCCCAAGATTGCTTCCTGTGTGTCAAAATAGGGGCAGAGAGGTCATTTTTTAGGTGTTTTTGACCTATTGAGGACTCAAAATTGTCCCAAACTTCTTGGCCATGCACCAACAGTCATGATTTTCTATTGAAAATCCAAAAATGTAAACTTTTTTTCATTTGGAGCTCCCTAGCGAAAGCGCGCACTAGGTGGCGCGGAGCATTGTCACACGGAATCTGTCAAGGGTGCGGACACGACTGACCTTCCTAGAAGTCTAAGACATTCTAATGACAAACAAGACAAAAAGGGGTGATCTTTCTCTAAATACACCTTTTACAACATGAAAACTACAAGTGTTTAGGCTTACCTTATTCCAAAACGCTGTTGTTGAAGTCCGTTCTTGACGATCCGGATGAGCTCCTCCTTCAAGTCAATTCCTACAACCACAAACAATCAAACAATTACCAAGCACTTGCATTTCATATAATAAAACATATATTCAACATGCAGACCAAGGAACACATGAAATAACTCATTAACACAAGCTATTGAGAAAAATAAACCAGTTTGTATTAATAACGAAACAACGAAACTCTTACAACCTGGCCTTGGTGTTGTGCAAGTTCCTCCCAGGGTCCATCAAGGGTTTTCCTCTACTTTGACAAAGCTCACCCTCTTCCAAGTAGAATCAAGTAAAGACAATCTCTCCTTACAAAGGTTCTAATGGAAGACCTAAATCCTGCAGCATTTACCCAAAGAAAATGTATAGCTCCAACCTCTTCTCCTTCTGGCTCAATGCCTTTATTTATAGTGCTGTAAAGAGGTTATTCAGGTCCACTATCAATGGGATCATCCCCCTCTTTGGGTGGGATAGCTCCCTTATTGATGGGATAAGTTCCCCCTTAATAGAGATACATGAACCAACTGGAGGCGCATCCATTTCATCAAACCGACCTCTAGAATGTTCTAGAAGTAACCACAAGTAACTTTTTCAAGATAAAACTCGCGCATTTTGCCTTTTACAGAGGGACGCACCTGTCCCTTAACATACAGAACGTCCATGGACGCAGATTTTGTGAACATGGTCAGCGTCCCCGCAGGTAAGGCTAGAGAGAACCTGCGACCCCAGAGATAAACATAGTTTTTACAAGACTTTCTCTCTTCTTTGAGTTTGAGATGGATAACAGAGGCATGAGACTTGCCTAAGAGGGTAGCATGACTGTTGATTTGAGCCATACTAACTGTAAGTAGTCAAGGTGACATTTTTTAGTGTAACAGATTGCCCCCTAAAGTGCGAAGCCTGGAATAGAGTAGGGTTTTGTAATTCTAGGAAGGGTGAAGCGCTTTATCATTTCAAGGATTGTCTTGTGGATGGCCTGGTTGGAACCTACAATTTTCAACACAAAATACATGGATAAGATTATAGCATCACTGAGGTAGGCATTCCCATACTCAGATTCAAAACTTTAACTAATGGACTAACTATTCTGATACAGGAATGATCTTGCAGTACATCATTTTAATAGACTTTTGTAGACACAGTATGGACGCAGCCATCTGTTTATGATTAGTCTACATAGATAATGAATACAAAACTCCTCGCAGCCTGGATGGTAGAAACTAGATCCAGGGTCTTCACTTCTACTTCCCGAATTGGTACGATTCTAGCCATGTGATTAAATGATTCGATGTCGAACATGTTAGAAACCACTTGATTACCAGTCGATGATGTAAACTGTTAACAAGCGTGAGAGAGACCACCAGTAATGTCAATGGTTCTCAAAGTACCAAGCACAACCCGTGAAATGTGAATAGATGTTTTGATGTCGAACACTTCACGGAATCCTTTGATCGAAAGTCAATGATGTAAACTGACGTCAAAGGCGAGAAACCTGCCATTGATGCATGCAGATTTCAAGGTACTGTCGATTCCTAAGTCATCTTTCTAGATAATGTGTCGATGTCAATAGAAAGCGACCCGTTGCAGGCAAGCCCACAACACGAAATCATTGTTCAAGTTGAAGAAATGTTGCTGTGAGGACCGACTCAGGGATGGTCAAATGGATGACAAGTATTTTGCAGATGAAAGTTTTTTGCTTGCAGACCTCTTGAACACATAACGACACGACAGATGGCTTGGTGACGAATAACTCAAAGTTAATCCCCGAAACCCAGTTAAAGACTTTCAAAGTGGTTTGGTCAACTGTGAGGTAAAAGATTTCCCAACCCAGGTGAATGAAAAAGTGTCGCGTTCAAGAGTGGTAATAAAGTTTCTTCTGAGACAAAAGGTAACAAATAGGTTCATTCTTCTCTCTTTTCCCCCACCATTTCTGGCAAGTACCTCTTTATTTTTAACAAGCTTGAGGAGGATAACATATGCTTGATTATAAGCTCATCCTTCGGACGAGTCCAACCTAGTTTAAATTCGAACCCTAGGAAGGAGTGGTTCGTTCCTGTTTGTAATTGAACAGGTCCTCTACTGTAAAAGTTTAACGAGCCCAGTATAGGAGAAACTCGGTGTTTTTCAATTTTAGAGAGTCTGAAAAACTTAAGAAGACTCCAAGTTGAACTTTTTCGTAGATTTGTGTCCCTCAAGCCCGAAAAAGTATAAAATAATACCTGGGGGAACCGCTTGATCTTGCGACCAAGGAGTACTTTCATAATAGTGTCGTTGACCTGAAAAGTAAAAAGCGATCAAGGACACGTCGTTTTATTTCTGTATCGAGTTTGAAACGACAAAAACCCGGTAATATTTTCCTGATTTTACGGTCATAAAAGAGCTATAAGGGGACCGTCTTTTAATTCCGTTTTAACGAGTGTAAAAGAAACGCTCGGCAATCTTTTCATGTTTTAGGAGTCTGAAAAGGGCTTAAAAGAGAACTCCAAGGTTTCATTTTTTCTTAAGTTTTAACGAGTTCGAAAAAGGGATAAAAATGTACTCATGGTTTTCACTTTTTCGTAAATTTTAATGAGTTCGAAAAAGGGATAAAAATATACTCATATGACCGACTTTCAATTTAATTTACGAGCAGGAAAAGACGGAAAGAACTCGGCATTTTCATTTGTTTTACGAGAATGAAAAATAGCAAAATAATCTCGGGATTTTCATGAGTTTAACGAGTCTTGAAAATAACTGAAATTGACTCGAGATAGGTTTCATTTTTACAAAAGCTTGAAACAGATAAAAACTATGCTTCAAATTAGTTTCATTTTTACACAAGCTTGAAACAGAGATAAAATTGTGCTTGATGCCCCCTAAGCATAACTGTTAGAGCGCATGCCCCCTAGCTTCATTTCATTCAACTAAGGTGGATGAAATGAAGGTTCAAGAACAAGATCATTTGAAAGACTCGACCTAAAACTGTAAGAAAATTATGCAAAAATTGAAATAACTAACCTAAACGTACAACCTAACATCTATGAGGTCTAGTCAAACTCTCGACTCAATTAGAGGAGGATTTGTTTCATTTTTTAAAGAGCTTGACACAGGAAAAGAACTATGCTCGGATTCGGTTTCATGTTTACACAAGCTTGAAACGAAAAACTATGCTTGTTACAAGTTCACATGCCCCCGGCATAATGATGCAAATCAAGGTACATGCCCCCCAAGCTTCATTGCATTCAATGAGGTGGATGGAATGAAGCTTTACTTTCAAAATCTTGGAAAGACTCGTGGGAGTTGTTTCATTTTTTAGTGAGCTTGACACAAGACGAGGAACTATGCTCATAACTACTTTCTACAATCTACCTAACAAAAACTTTACTCTAAAAACCTTGATTCATTTTTTAACGAGCTTGACACAAGACAAGGAACTGTGCTCGAAAAACCTTGATTCATTTTTTAATGAGCTTGACACAAGACAAGGAACTATGCTCTAAAAAACTTGATTCATTTTTTAATGAGCTTGACACAAAACAAGGAACTATGCTCATGACTAATCTACCTACTTAACCTACCCTTGTTTCACTTTTTAACGAGCTTGACACAAGACAAGGAACTATGCTCAAAAAATTCGCATGCCCCCAGCATAATGATGCAAAGTGAGGTACATGCCCCCCAGGCTTCATTGCATTCAACCAGCTGGATGAAATGAAGGTTTACTTTCAATATTTAACTTGAAAAGGGAGTTGTTTCATTTTTAAGGAGGTTGACACAAGAAAAGAACTATCCTCATACCTGATTCATTTTTTTAACGAGGTTGACTCAGTAACAGGAACTGTCCTCATACCTGATTCATTTTTTAACGAGGTTGACTCAGTAACAGGAACCGTCCTCATACCTGATTCATTTTTTAACGAGGTTGACTCAGTAATAGGAACTGTCCTCAAAACCTTACTTTCTATATTCTACCTACATATCCTAAAATCTACCTGATTCATTTTTTAATGAGGTTGACTCAGTAAAAGAACTATCCTCATCAACTGATTCATTTTTTAACGAGGTTGACACAGTAAAAGGAACTTTCCTCGGACACACTGATTCTTTTTTTAATGAGGTTGACACAGTAAAAGGAACTTTCCTCACCTACACTGATTCATTTTTTAATGAGGTTGACACAGTAAAAGGAACTTTCCTCACAACCCTACTTTCTAACTGTCTATATAACCTAAAATCTACCTGATTCATTTTTTAATGAGGTTGACTCAGTAAAAGAACTGTCCTCATGCTAGCCTATTTCATTTTTTAACGAGGTTGATACAGGAAAAAACTATCCTCGTACACACTGATTCATTTTTTAACGAGGTTGACACAGTAAAAGGAACTTTCCTCTCTAATCCTACTTTCCTATATAACCTATCCTTGTTTCATTGTTTTAACGAGGTTGACACAAGACAAGGAACTATCCTCGAACTAACTGATTCATTTTTTAATGAGGTTGACTCAGTAAAAGAACTGTCCTCATGACAGCCTGTTTCATTTTTTAACGAGGTTGATACAAGAAAAAACTATCCTCGTAACATTGATCATGGCTTCCAACTGGAGGAAAGACATGTCAATGGACACACCTTGATCATGGCTTCCAAGAGGTCTGCATCCGAAGGAAGAATACTTCTTGGGAAGGAACACATGTCAAGGGACTCAAAAGGGATAAGAACATCGTGTTCAAGTAATCCCATAGAGTTTTCCATGTCAATTACTGGATCTAAATCAACAGTGAGAGGCTCACTTACATTGGTAACTGAAAACATGGGATCAGTTGCCACATAATTAACCCGTGGCAGGGTAGATACCACTTTAGAATCAGGAGCATTTAAGGGTGTCATATTATTGGTAGTTGAGACAAGACTAGGGAACGAAAGCTGGTCTACAGTCACAATACTGCCATTGTGAGGGAAAGACATCACGCGAAAGAGTGTCGATACGACAGCTTTCATTGCATAAACATAGTCTCGCCCAAGGAGTAAATTGAAATCCAAGGGACCTCGAACTACCATAAGATCAACACAAACAGTTTTACCTTCCAAGGTAATAGAAAACTTAGGAAGGATCCCTAAAGGTTCACTAATTGTTCTGTTAAAAGCTTTCAGATTCTGCGTAATAGGCGCAAGCTGAGGGGAACCCAAAGCTTTCCAAACAGCTGAGGATAAAATACTAACAGAAGCACCTTCATCTACCTGAGTACGATGTATGTCCCTACCACCACCTTGACAATGATTTGGAAAGGGATGGAGGAAGGAAGACGAGGTTCTGTCAGTCTATTCCAATCAAAGGAAAAGACCTCAGTACTTGGAGGGGGTTCTGTAGAAACAGGTGAAATGCCCCCGGCATAGAAGAATCCGATGTAACAAGAAGAACATCAGCGATATGAAATTTACTCTCGAAAAGGAGAGTGTGATCGACCGAATGTGAAATTGAATCGACCACTTGATCAACTAATGGATCATCAACCTGAGTGACATGAGTTTCACTCTCCAATGGGAGAGTGTGATCGACTGTACTTGAATTTAGATCAATCACTCCGTCAGTTGACGGTAGGTTGGGAGAAAGTTTACGGTAACCAGTTGGAAATTCTTGCTGTGGAACAGTAAGGTTTCCCAACAATGTTGAGGCTTCATCCATGTGAGGGCAAATGTGAGTTTGATGACTCCCTTTGCATAACTTACAAGGAAACCTAACTTTACCCTTTTTCCCAGGAACCTGACTATCACTGGTTGATGGATCAATGGAAAGTTGATGAGATTTTTCTGACCATACTTCCAAGACCTTTGGAATACCAGGACAATTGACAAGGAAGTGGTCACCCTTACAAAGCCTGCAAGGGTATTTGGGTTTACGATGCATGTCAGAATTTTCCTCAACACAACTAACACTTACAGCCGTGGTTGGTTGGTTGACTTCTTTCTTATCTTTCTTCTTCTTCTTCTTCTTCTTCTTCCCTTTCTTCTTCTTCTTAGCCTCCTGGTTACTAGCATCAAGGCTTTTACCAGGCGAAGAGGAAGAAATGGAGGAAGAAAAATTAGGCGAAGAAGGTAAAGGGTCAATAGAAGGTTGGGGATGTTGAGATGGTGAACTCTGTTGAGGTGAAGCATCTGGTTGAGATGGAACAATTGGAGTATTTTGGGCCAACGAAGTTGAAAATAACCATATCGGTAAACCTATTGTAAATCCAGGTAATGACAAAGTAGCCATATAAGGAGGACCAACATTTCCAAAGTAAGGAAAAGTACTAGGATTCTCGTTAGGAGGGGTTCCTAGGTTGATAAATTCCGGAACATTTGCCATTATATTCAACTTCAGTGAATTTTATTAACAATTTAAAACTAAAATTAACAATTAACAATTCACACCTAACAACTAAAATTCACAATTCACACCTATGGTCTCTAAAAGTAAAAACAAACAAATTAACACGCGCTATCAAATCTAGGAGTCAAACCACACACAAACAGTAAGCTCTCCGGACCGAAAACACTAGTTGGTGATGAAGCCCAACATCGCAAAATTCAGTACAGAAATGGCGGGTGGAACAGTTACCCCGGCAACCTGCTTAATGAATAGACCGGCACAAGTTCCTCCACTTTAACCGTCTCGAAGTGAAGTGAACCCCCGGAAAATCCAAGTGAGTATAACCGACGTCTGCTCCAGGTACAGTGGGACCTTCCCTCCACCGTCACCTCGGTAGAACCCTAAAGATTATGGTCACTAAGGTCACCAACAGTAACAAATACACCTGGGGGAACAGTCTAAACTCCGACAGCACGCAAGGGCAGAGTAGCAAGCTCAATCCCCTTACCGGCTCCTTGACAACAATCCAAGGTTTACCGATAAGTGACCCCTGGCTCCTCGACAATGGTTAATCCGAGGTTTACCGTTTGTAATACGTACTGTCTGGCGTCGTTCCCAATGAGGGGGGAATGATCCCCTCACTGGTTCGGACACGAGCTCGTGCTTCTCCTTTAAGAGGAGCTTTCCTAGAATGTAACTGAAACAATTGGATTTGTTCTACTCAAGATAGACTATCTGTTTGGTTTTGTAGTCTTGGAGAGTTAAGTACTCACCTACTCCAAGACCCTAGCCTAAGCTATGTTGGTGTTTCAGAGCCCTAGAAATGTGAAAATTACTAGATGAATTTTAATTAAGCGCTGTGTTATTAAGGCTGTTATTACTCAAATGGGTAAATGGAGATGAAACCAATGGTGTTATGACCCGACTCAATTGAATGCAATCGAAATATGATAATGCAATCCTTTCAATTCGATGAATCCTAACTAGAGTAAGGAGAGAGTTTCCATTCACTTCCAACAATGCAAAAAATTGATCATTAAGAGAAAATTTAACAAATTCTCTAATGCACTAATTTCATCAAGAAAAACTAATGCAAAGCAATTCCAAACCAATTTTTTTTATTTTTATTTTTGTGTAAATTCAAATCAAAGAAAGCTGATCTAAATCTACGATTGATTTTTCAGAATGTAAACTATGCAATTGTAATCTATGCACAATTCACATGAAAAGTATGCAAATGTAATCTATGCACATTTTTCAATAATATTCTGAAAATGAGAATTCTAAGTGTGCAAATGTGATCTATGCAAGAGAATTCTCAAACACAAGACGATTCTAATGTGATCTAAGAACCAATCAAGTGCAAGTTGAGAAAATTGGGTGAGAGTTCCAAAGATCAAATAAAAACACTCAAAGGCGATTAACACTCATACACAATTTAGCCCCCCCCGGCGAATGAGGGGGAAATTTTTTTGCAAAAACAAAAGCAAAAAGATGCAAAATTGTGAAAAGACTGAGACAAACCGCCAAGTAATGACCAATGGAAATCAAATCAAGAATTTCTCAAAAAGAGACTCAAAACACCCAATTGATGAAAGCTAAGAGCAGGAACAAGCTTAGGTGAAGATTCTGGACAAGGGACTAATGAATCTGGGCAGAAAAAACTAAGAAAAAACAAAATCTAAGAGCACAAAAGGCAAAAAATGGAATTTTCTCAAATTTTGGCAAGGGACGCAGGCAACCCGTTAGCACAGGTGCAGGCCCGCTCTGTGCACGCAGCAAAAGTGCGTCCAGGGACGCACTGTGCAGCACTCAGAGGGTGCGTCCGTCTGAAAAACTCAAGAAAAACCAAAATAAAACTAATCCTAAGCTAACCCACCCAGAGACAGAATCACAGAGCCAAAACCAGAAAAATAAAAATGATTTTCTCAGAGCAAAGTTCACATAAAGGAAAAGACTTTTCTCATCAATGGAATCTATCCCCAGCGGAGTCGCCAATTTGTCACACGGAATCTGTCAAGGGTGCGGACATGACTGACCTTCCTAGAAGTCTAAGACATTCTAATGACAAACAAGACAAAAAGGAGTGATCTTTCTCTAAATACACCTTTTACAACATGAAAACTACAAGTGTTTAGGCTTACCTTATTCCAAAACGCTGTTGTTGAAGTCCGTTCTTGACGATCCGGATGAGCTCCTCCTTCAAGTCAATTCCTGCAACCACAAACAATCAAACAATTACCAAGCACTTGCATTTCATATAATAAAACATATATTCAACATGCAGACCAAGGAACACATGAAATAACTCATTAACACAAGCTATTGAGAAAAATAAACCAGTTTGTATTAATAACGAAACAAAGAAACTCTTACAACCTGGCCTTGGTGTTGTGCAAGTTCCTCCCAGGGTCCATCAAGGGTTTTCCTCTACTTTGACAAAGCTCACCCTCTTCCAAGTAGAATCAAGTAAAGACAATCTCTCCTTACAAAGGTTCTAATGGAAGACCTAAATCCTGCAGCATTTACCCAAAGAAAATGTATAGCTCCAACCTCTTCTCCTTCTGGCTCAATGCCTTTATTTATAGTGCTGTAAAGAGGTTATTCAGGTCCACTATCAATGGGATCATCCCCCTCTTTGGGTGGGATAGCTCCCTTATTGATGGGATAAGTTCCCCCTTAATAGAGATACATGAACCAACTAGAGGCGCATCCATTTCATCAAACCGACCTCTAGAATGTTCTAGAAGTAACCACAAGTAACTTTTTCAAGATAAAACTCGCGCATTTTGCCTTTTACAGAGGGACGCACCTGTCCCTTAACATACAGAGCGTCCATGGACGCAGATTTTGTGAACATGGTCAGCGTCCCTGCAGGTAAGGCTAGAGAGAACCTGCGACCCCAGAGATAAACATAGTTTTTACAAGACTTTCTCTCTTCTTTGAGTTTGAGATGGATAACAGAGGCATGAGACTTGCCTAAGAGGGTAGCATGACTGTTGATTTGAGCCATACTAACTGTAAGTAGTCAAGGTGACATTTTTTAGTGTAACAAGCATAGGGAAAAAAAAC
The DNA here is from genome assembly GCA_031772625.1 of Pinus tabuliformis. Classification (NCBI taxonomy): domain Eukaryota; kingdom Viridiplantae; phylum Streptophyta; class Pinopsida; order Pinales; family Pinaceae; genus Pinus; species Pinus tabuliformis. The sequence continues at coordinate 3,027,809 of CM062815.1, read as the reverse complement.
CTGTTTTTTGTACACAAAATTTCAAAATGCAAAAATGTGCTCCAAATTTCTTGAAATTTGGGTTGTACCTTCTCTATCACATGTCGTGCTAGACCAAAGAAGCCTCGGCCAAGATTCAGAGCTTATCTTGCTCTTTTTGCCTCTTTTTTCTTTTTGTCACCTTCCTCAATTGCGCCTTTACGCTCCTGATTCTCGCTTTGGAGCTCATGTTTCGGGCCATGTAATGGTGAGTCATGCACCTCAGCATTGCTTTTTCCCTCTTAGCCTTCTCCAACAGCTACTCCTAGTGAACGTTCACTTTCTCTAAAAAATACTCGCGGTCCTCATCTCTTTGCTCCTATAGGTCTACCTCGTGCTGCCACAATGGGTTGCCAGTTTTCCTTGCTCAGTTGCAACTCTATCTCAGCTTTCTGCTCCTCAAGATGTTTGTTCCTATACTCCAGGTATTTCATATTCCATTTGGCTCTCCAATATTAGGCATGCTGGTAGCTAATGAAATAGAGTCCGGTGTAAGTGTTAAAGTAACACCAGACAAAGTAACTTGAGCACCATGAAAATGTAGAACAAATAGGCGAGCCAACTCATGGTGGAATTGAACATTTGCAACATTTTCACAAAACTCATAGCATGACTGAAACCGAAAACAAGAGACAGCAAAAGGGCTGGCCTGCAATTCTGTGAGGGTAGCCAGTTCTTCTCTAACATGTATGCCACTTTTGTGAGGCCTCCGGGGTGCACGTTCATCCGTGGGTGGGTCACTATGAGTTTCCTCCTCATAATCAGATGAATGATCAGATGACATAATTGATGCTATGAAAACTGCTTGGATAAATGAATGCTGGTCGAAAGACTGTTTGGACTGCTGTTGTAATATGTTTGAAATTGTTGTGTTGTAATGAAATATAGTTGGATTTCTAGAAAATCCACACAAGGAATGAGCAAATTGGTGAAAATAGGGAGTCTTTTTAATCATCATTAATGAACTGAAGCTGAAGAGCCAACTGTTTTCCAGTGTTGCATTTTCCACCCAAACGACCGATGGAGAGGTCTGGGGACTCAAAACTTGCCCAAATTTCTTGGCCATGCACCATCTGTCATGATTTTTCACGAAAAATCCAAAAAAATAAATATTTTTCAATTTAGAGCTCCCTAGCATAAGCGTGCGCCACGTGCGCGGCACATAAGGAAGTGGCGCGGCACACTGGGCTTGAGGCACGGCGCATAGAGCCTATGCGTAACACTTTTTGCAGGAGACTTTTGGAGGGCTTCCGGTGTCCAAATTGGGCACAAGATAGCTTGTTGGAAAGGCCTTTGAGTCTACTTTCCAACCCAACCTGAACTTTTCAATTTGGAGTTCATTGGCTTCTTAAAAATCAAATCTCCCAAGACTGGTCAAAATGTGCCAAATGTGCTTGCATCAAGGCAGAGTTCTGTTGCAGTCAACTTTTGAAGGTGTTCCTCAACTTCGAATTGAGCTCATTATAGCTCACTGGAAATATCTTAGTGTTAAGTTATCATTTTACTAATCAAGCAAGTCATTTGGCTAACCAAGCTAGGAGAAAAATTGATTTTCCCAAGGTCACTTCAGAGGTGCATCAATTCTCCCGAGGCAATTGTATTTTTGACATTTCTCTAAAACCATGACACCTGTATAAAAAGTGAAGGAAATTTTCTTCCTTGGAATATTTTGGACAAAAACCTCTCTCAGCTTTCCCAAATTCATCATTTATTGCTCAGAAACATCATTGGAGTAAAACCTATCCTGATGTGTGGAACAAGAGATTTGTCGAAATGAAGCGAAATGAAGGGGATAAGCGGCTTCTAAATTCTTGGGAAAATTCTCGGAAGTAGGGAGGGATGTTAAGAAGCAGGGGAAAGTGGAATTTCAAATATTGAGTTAGGGGAAGGGGTCCAAAAAGGCAAAACACAGGTCCAACCTAGAAAATTGCCAGGCTGTAGCAAGAAACTAGGGCTTGTGCGAAAATGAGGAATTTGGGGGATCTCAGTGATGGGAAGTGTTTGATAAGGTACTTTAAGGATAGGGGAAGGTGTATGAACATCAGGATACAAGTTTTGCCGATGATTTGACCTTCCAAGTGAAATTGCCTTCAAAACCCTAGGAGAGGGAAATGACCTTACCTAGGCGCAACTGAAGCATGAACAAGGTGTAAAATTACCCAATGGAACTTGACATGTTAATGAAAACCCTCTGAATGCTGGTACACTCAGCTGAACAGTGACATGGACCGACATTTGGACAACTTTGACAGGAATAAAATCAAACCCTAGATCTAATGCCTAGTGACCAAATTTTGCTTGAAGACTTACTGAAATGACAAAATTTGACCTTGACACTCTGAGACCACTTTGTAAGAGCATATTTGATCACTGAACGAAGGCTGCAAAGACTGACACTAACATTTGTCATAGAGACAACACTTGGCGACACAGTAGTAGAACTTTGGTTTCTCTTTCTCAATAAAATCTTTGTGCAAGGTCTAGTTCTTTAGGAAGTATTGATTAATCATTCAGATTACCCTGGCTTCCCCACTTACCCCACAAATAAGCATAGTAGCTTCTATCTTTTCTCAGTTGAAAAAAAAACATAAGACAAATAATATCATAATGTTTCAAATTAGGAAAGGGTAGTATAGTTTGTGAGATTTAGATATTAAGAGTATATTTTTTCCGCTATCGTGTTTCTCCACTATCAGTAGACCTAGACAATACCCCGACGGAGTCAATACAGGAACAAAAAAATTTCTCCATGCTGGGGGAGCCTAGACAGGACTTTAATGGGGTTGCTTCCTTCATGTCACTGTGCATGAAGCCTTTCTCTTCTTTCACCCTTTATATATGTATATTATGTATATGACTATGCATAGGCACTTATTCATTTTATGGGAGGGAGAAGGATCATGGATTAATGAGAGTAGAAGATGTTGTTTGTTTGGAGAAGCCTATATAAAACCTCTCATTCATTTTCTCATTTATATTTTCCCATTGTCCTTCTCTACTTAATCGGATCAACATGGAAAACACCGAAACATAAAGAACTGATCATAGGGATGAGGTTTTTAGAATAGGCAAGGATATCAGGGTTCGACATAGGTATTTCCTTACTCAAGGATCATATTTTAATCAGAACATCATCGACCAAATGATAATTGAGATGGAGAAGGAGTGATGGTTAGCCAAATGTTATAGTGTCACAAAGCCCTTTTATACTCATCCATGTTGTCTTTGAGCCAAAGGGAACATCCTTCATGAAAAATATTATTGAAAAAAAAACACGAAAAAGAAATAAGACACAAAAAAAAATATCAAGAGGAAAAAATAAGTGGAGGCTAAAATAATGAACATAATACAAGACAAAAAACTAGAGAACACACAAAAATCTATGAAAACAAGTGCAGGATCAGTGTGTAAGGGAAACCAACATGAAACTAGACCTACTCCTAACCTAACTAGCTAGAAGGTAAAGTTCACGTATAATCAAATTTCCAATGTATCCATTGTAGCTTCTCCTGAACTGAATGGACAAAGGTATGATCGATTAAAACTTATATAAAGAAATGTGGAACAGAAAATATAAGAACTCGAATAACTTGCACAAACATTTGAAGGTATTTATTGTAAGTAGAAAGGTATATCATATAAACTACTACCCAACTTCTGATCTTATATTCTAGATGAGGATTACAAATAGACAAACCTTGAAAAAATTGTTTTGTGTGGAGCATGATTGTTTAGAGGTCTTTGCTTCAGCTGGATGTATACCCCAGGAAGTTTGTACACCCCACCATGCGAGGGATGTGCGGGGGGGACTTGTCCCCCCTGCGGGGGTCCGGGGGCCAGTAGTCCCCCAGCAGGGGCTCGGGGGTAGCGCCCCCGAAGCCAAAAACTAATGTAAAATTGCGTTGTAAAAGTATAGTAATTTCTAGTCAATCTGGGTCGTTCATTAGGCGGATGATCTCACGGTAGAACTTGTGTTTAGTTTAGGGTTTTTTCCCCAGAAGGTAACCCCTGTCTTCATATGAGGGCATTGTATTTGAGGCTGTGTAAGAGATGTGTATTCTGTGAGCGAGAAACAGAGAGGTGACACTGTGAGAGAAAACAAAGGATATTATAGTAGATCTGTCGTAGGTTGTGTCTCTTCATTTTGCTGGATAATAAAAAGGAAAGACTGGTTGTTCGGGGTGGACGTAGCCCAAACTGGGTGAACCACATATATATCTGTCTCTCTTGTTTTATGCATTTTCCGTGTTTATATTTCTAAAACATTTTGCGTGTTCCATTGCTCCGTAATATATATAATTTTCTAACAAAATTCTTATGAATACACCTTCATCTGTACCATCCTTCTTAGCAAGCATGATAAAAGATCCATTAGGGGAATTTTGAGGTCTAAAATGGGCCTCCGAAGAAAAAACTACAACCAAAATGAACTTGATAAGAACGAATAGGATTGAAGATGATGATGTCAACCATGTGGGATGATTAACCATTTTTTGAGTAAAAAAGAAAAAATAATAAAAAATAATAAAATAATAAAACTATTTTTTCAACTTGTATTTTCGACTTATATCCCTATTCTTTTAATCAAATTTCAAGTGGGAGTACCCATTGAATGTAAAATTTAATTCATCATCCAAGGAGAACCCATGTTACATACATTTGATGGACCCTACTACATGAAAAATGAGAAATACATGAAAAAACATGATTGCAATCACATTTTTCCTGTGTTTCTATTTTTTCCTATAGTAGAATCCATCGAAAGTATCCAACATAGGTACTCCTCGGATGGGGAATCACATTATGTATCCAATGAATGTTTCTGCTTGAATTTTTTTTTTTCCCTCTAAAATTTGATGATGTAATCTAATCCTATTTTCTTATTTGCACTATTATTTTATAATTTCCTTAGGAGGCCCATTTTATACCACAAAATTCCCCTAATGGAAACTTGTTACTAGAAAAATAGCTTTCTAAGTAAGACAATTCTAGGAAATCATACATTGGATCGTGAAATTCGAAAAGATCCTCTTGAAAACCCAAAAATCCTTGAAAACATGAATTTTCAATTAGATGCACAAGGTCGAGCTGAGAATCTTGTGAGGGTAAATCGATCTAATCATATTCATCCTATATGATAAGACAATAAGGACCTAGCATAACTACTAGTGAGTGCGGAAGTGCCTCAGCTGCTTAACAAGTACCCAGATAGTGAGATGTTAAACCATTCAAATCAAAGGATGTAAAACAACTACCATTGGATGTGCTAATTGGAAAATGGTAAGATGAAAGACAGTTTTCAGAGATAGAATCGTGATCAGATAGCTTGATTAAAGCATTAGATTCTGAATTTATAATTACCAAGGATAAATCAATTTGAACAGTTTCACGAATTCTTTGCATAATAGAAACATATTCCTCGCGTGATGAGTATAAAAAGTTTCTTTCTTGAAATTGGTTACATACTACACTAGTACCACAATCATCAAAATAAGTGAAAATGAATGATAGCATAGAAAACTCATGAACCAGTCAAGGTAAAATGAGTGAACAAGAATTTGATTGGTCAAGTAACCCATGCATTCATTAGTGCTAAAGATGATTTCAGGTGCAACAAAGAAAAATATTAGTAATATAATATTCACAATAAAAGGGAGGATATGAAATGCATTTGATAAACATGATTCCTTCAGCCAAATATAGTCTTTCAAATAATCAACTTCACAATTCCATGCTTCTGTGAGGGACACACACCCCATACCTAAGTTAAGAGAAAGAGATTTGCATGGAGATGAATCAACTAAAATAGAATCTTGAATTTGGTCATAAATTGAATCTTGAAAGTTTGAAAGAGTATATCTGTAATGTCAAACATATTTCAAGAAGGAATTTACATAGAGTGAAACCAGGCATAAAGAAGAGATTTGTGAGGAAAACCATACCTATCTCAGTTCATGGATGTTACCAGAGTCATGATATCCAGATATAATCACCAACAGAAGTTGAAGTGCCTCGACTTCATGACAAGTCCTGAAGCTTTCAAGGATTGTAAAAAAACATTCTAAAGATTGAACCAGATCATGCATGGTGTGAGGATAGGTGCTTCCATTTATTTAAATGATACCACTACTAAGTAGATGGAAACCATCTATGTTACTAGTTTGATCATATTTTACAACTTCAACAACCAGATTAGTCAAGTGGAAAGATTCTTTTGATCACAAATCTAGAGATGTATGAGAGAGCCAATTTGGAGAGTTTTCTTCTTGTAAAAAAATATATGATACAAGATGGAAAGGATACTAAATGATTTGATTGATTTCCTTTTCATCATGGATAACCTCACTACCTTGTTTCAGTTGAGAAGTTAGCTCATGAGATGAAGAACTTGAAGAGCATGGAATATCTTTATCACAAGTTGATTCATTGCAAATGATAGAACACAAGGGATAGTGAGATGAAGAGGAAGTTTCCATAAAAGAATATTCCTCAACTAAATTAGATTTTAAATACAAATATTTCAAATCAAAATATTCCCAAGGAACCAAAATATTGGATGGTGCACTTAGGAATTTAAAATGAAATACAACAAAAGAGCCATCATCATGAGAATGATTGTTGCCCAAGACTACAGATCTAAAAATATTGATTTCATTTTATTCCCCACCAAGGTTAGCGGATTGATAATCATCCAAGAATGGAAGAGCATCATCTTAACATGGGGAACTTTAGAAGAGTGAAGAGAGGTCAAAATTATCTTCACTTTCCTGCTCCTCTATCCATGTGATGTCAATGCCTTGTACCCAATCACAATTTGAACCGGGGACTCGAAAATCAAGGGAGTGTGAAGATCTAGTTGGTGGAAGAGATTGATCAAGAAGGTCATGGTACACAGAGTCATGGCATGGAGATGATAGAGGATGATATATGTCCCCTGAAGATGAAACACTTTCAATGGAACCAGATTCAAGATTAAGTTTAAGAGCACTAATATCATCTTGCGGAATGAAAGGATTAGTCTTCACCCTAGGATTTATGAGTCATTCTAGGGTTTCCTCCATGGGATGTAAATCATTAAAAGAAAAAGAACGATGATAAAATGGATTAGGAACTTGATTTGTAGATTCTCAAACTTTATGATCATCACAAGGGGGTCCCCACATCTGAACTGAAAATGCAGGAGGGAAAGGAACAAAGGGAATAGCAAAATCCTCCTCCGAAATTAGGGGTTTCTCATGGCTTAGAAGAGTTGGGGAAGGAGAAACATCAAGAGGTTTAGATTCACTGTGTAAATAGATATGAACCAAATGCTCGAACTTTTGTTTGAAGAAATCCCAACCAATGCCTTCTTCAGGAAATTCATAAGAATGGTGAAGGAATCGATTAGAAAAGTCCTAAATTAATTCATTGGACTTCATTCTTAGTTGATTAATCATTTTTTAAAAATCTCGGTAATCATACCTATCAAAGGCTTGATGAAACTCCTTGAGGAAATGATGACAGGAACGGATGGAAGTAGATGGTAAGTGATGTAGCAGCTTCACCAGTAAACCCAATTTTCCATGTCTCATGATTAAAGAAGTTTATAGGTGACACGTTTCTGGCTCAAATTATATTCTTAGTACTTGATGAGGAAGGAAAAATCATATTGGAGCCAAAACCAATCACAAAAATAGAATTTGACGACTATGGAGCAAATCAATTTCAAAGTATCTCATTAAATTGAAGAAATTATCTATTGAAGACTCCACATGGGAAGATGATTATTTTATTTAGAAGCATTTATGAAATCACTTTTTCAAAGGTGAGGGGCATGTTATAACCCTATAATACTAATGTAGTGCCAATAATTTTTTTTTATGCCCAATAGAATCCCACTATTATCCCCTTACATTATTATTTTTTTCTATATAATACTACCTAAGCACCCACGGGGATTTGAACCGGTGACCTATCGCAAGGAGTTCCTTAACAATGCACCCATTCATCGTCTATACAAAGCCCCGTAGGCTCCCCTTACATTATTATATTATGTAGGCTCTAATTATATGTTGAATCCTTAGAATCCTATATATATGAAGGAAGTATTGTTGTTTGAATCATCCAAGAATTTTTAATTTATGTGATGTAAAAGGAGGTTTCCCCCTTGAAGAGACTCATTTTCAAGTCGTTCATCTATCTTTTCTTCTTTTTTTTGATCTGGTTACATAACAGTCTGAAGTACTTCTTGAAGAAAAAACTATCTCTATATAAGCAAAAAAAAATGGGTCAAAAATATGTTGGTTTATGACTTTGAAATTATCTACAAATAGGGAAAAAATATTTTGATAAATGCACTCTCAAGGAAATAGGAATACAAAATTGGTTTACTATGTGCTATTTCAAATCCACACTATGACTTTTTACAACAAGGATAGAATGGGAGAAAGATAAGAAGATATGAAATATACTTCAACAACTACAATAGGACACCAATGTAGTAAAAACTTTATGTGGGAAAATGGTTTTTTTATGCTATCATGATCATTATACTATAAGAATTGTGAACCCAAACAGAAGGTCCTTTGGGAATCACACACTACTCATGTAGGAGGACATTTAAGGTTGTTGAATACATACCATAAGAATTAAAAAGTAATTTCTTGGGAAGGTATTAATGAAACTCTTCAAATGATTATGGTGGAATTTGTGGGATGCCAACAAAAGAAATGGGGGACAATAAAGACCCTAGGTATCCTTTAGAAATTACCCATAACAAGATAGTATTAGGAGGAAGTTTCAATGAATTTTTTTTATAGTTTTACACAAATATAAAGGAAGGAGTGTCAATACAGTACTACTAGATTTAATTTTAAAGTATTTCCATTTTTTCACCCTTTATCATCCTTTTAAAGAATGTAAAAATATATAAGAACTTATGGAAACAATCCAAAAGCTATATGTAATATCAATGACTATTGTAGGTGATAGAGATCCAAGTTTCACTTGAAAATTTTAGACTGAATTATTTTCTTATCTTCGGATTCAAATAGCTCATAACTCATCATACCATCCTCAGTATGATGGAAAAAATAATATTATGAGTAAATGTTCAAAAGGATGTCTAGCTTTCTTTTCATTTGATAAACAAACAAAATGGTGGTAGAACACTTCTGTCCATACCTCATCAAAAATGTCACCATCTATGGAACATTATGAGAATGATCCTCCATCGATCACATCATCCTTGAAAGGGAATATAAATTCTTGAGAAATATATGGGCACATATAACAACAACAGGAGTGTCTCAAACTATTAAGAGACAAGTTGGTTATGGTATAATACCAGATGAAATAAGATGAACGTTGCAATGAAAGGGAATTTGAAGTGGGGTGTTTGGTATTTTTGAGACTAGAACCATATAAGAAAACATATCTAAAGAATCAAAACTAGGAAGACCTGAAGTATTATTTCCCATATAAGTTGTTGTGGATGATTAGAAGTATGGACTATGAATTGGAGTTGCCTCCATCTTCATCTATACATCCAACCTTCCATGTTTCTTTCTTAAATAAGGTAATTGATGACAAGATCCCAATACAAAATATTTTATCAGATATTAGTGAAGAAGGGAAAATTATACTATAACTAGAAAATGTCTTCGAAACAAGGATTTAAAACATAAATGGTGGATGGGGTCGAAGGTTAAATGATGTTTAATAGATTCCGTAGATCCAATAGAATGGAAGGCTAGGTTTCCCAACAAGCATCAACTCTTGGAACAATTTTATTGCATGGATATGATGATGCAGATGACATGTATTTGCCATACCTAGTTAGCAATGACCTAACAACCTAGACACATGGACATTGTTTATTGGGCATGATGTGGTAGGTATGGAAACATGTGGTAGGACATATCAGTAGCTTACATCATTATGATGACATGGAACCACGTGGGGTTTCCGCATGGTAAATGATAAGCCCTAATATTTCAACAATGATGTTGCAACTCCCAAGGCTACCAAATTTATTTATTAACTTGGGGTTCGTACAAAATTGAGAGGGGTCAACACTATATGTGCAAAAAACAACTTCATCTTCTTATCTTAACTTCCTTTGATGCAAGTGAAGGAAGACAATGAAACACTTCAAATGATCAAATATCTAGGTAAGTCGCTAATCATAAGTTGCAAAAGGTAAATAATAATAATCAAACATATTCTACTTCTATTGGAAAGTAAATAAAAAAAAAAAACGAAATATATTATATTTGAAAAGATGTAAAGCAAAAATGAAAACCATTAAAATCTAAAATAATATTGCTGGGAAGGAAATGGAATTAAAGGAAATCTATTATATTTTTCTCAGAAGGAAATTCCTATATAACTCTTATAGGAAGGAAATCGCACTTTGCATAAAGTACATTGCGAAAATGATATCTAGGTTAATTATAGAATTAAACATTAAAGAAACAAGTAATGTAAGAGATAAATGGAGACCTGAAAAGCCCTCAGCTGAACCAAAGGTCTCAGAGCATTTATATGCTGTAAATCTACTTCCACTTTGAATTTGGAGTGAATAAAAAATGGTGCAGGTTGCTACAAGATTTCTATAGGGTTGTTATTTGATGCATGTTTCTCAAGCTAACCTAGTGATTGCCAAAGATAATCAAATACAAGTATTTCTAGGTATATTTTGTTATTAATTTAAACTTTTTAGGCTTCAATACAAGTGGAATAAACTTGAAATTGTTTTGTTATAATGTACTAAATTTTATCAAAAAATAACTACTAAAAACCAAAAATTTGTGAACAATGAGCTAGTAAGTTGATTTAAGTACACAAATTCCTAAGGTGATCAAGTGAAAATTCTATGGGTTAAAGGTTGTCTTTAATTTGGATGTTTTTTTTCTTCTATATAAGTCACATGAAGTCAATATAATCTCATTAAAATGTGCTAAAATATATTATAAATTTATTATTGTTTTATTGTAGGATACTTCTAAAAATTCCAAAATTGTGAACTAAGAAACCAATCCAAGTAGGTCAATGATGAATCTAACTTTGAATAGAAATTTTAATGATGGATCATGCTTGTAAATGTAAAGATGACGTATAAAAATACTTATTTCAATCATTTAACCAATCTAACCTACAAAACTGAAGTATGAATACTAAGTGCAGAAATAGGAAATGCAAGAATAAGAAATGTAGGTGAACAAGACAATAAAAGAAGATAAATAAATTGTATAGGAGGGATACAATTTCCTATTATTGCCAATTCTAAGGATACTTAGATTCCTATGAATAAAAACAAGCCTTAGAATTTGAAAATGACACCAAACCTCATTATGAAAGTAAATCCAAGTACATCCCTTCTAGATATGAAGGTAGAGCTACTAAATAACAATTTTTTCTTCACAAGACTAAGAATATATGCCATTATTAGAAAATTCGAATTGTTACTTATAAAAATTGATAGGGAATAATATACCTTACAAGGAGGCATCTTTTCCCTCCAAAATTCCTTAAAAAGTGGATTTGGTTCCCAACAATAAGAATCTTCATTAAATACTAAGTCACTAGCTTCCCCTCTAGCAGGGAACACATCCTTAGATTTTTTCAATTGGTGGAGCTCCATAATTTGTAAATTATTTCATGACATTTTATTCAATTGTTGGTCCATATAGTGGCATACTATGTCAGAGAGAAGGCCACTAAATTATTTCATTCTGAAAATCATAAAAATTTACTAAATATTCTGTCAGTATTTTTGAAAATAAATAATATGAGGAACACAATATAAAATTATATCTAAACCTTCCTAATGAAAACATTATAGTAGAAAACATGTCATAAAATGGAAAAAGAGAGAAAAATTATGATAAAATATGGCCACATGGGCCTTGATGTGTACCTATTAGGTGTCCCATTATCACTCCCCTATTGAAATGTTTCTCACCCTTTGAGCAACTTAGTCACTTATCTGCATCTCATTCATGGCTCTGGTGGCCTCCTTAACATACCAAGTTACCTATGATGAGTTTCCATTCTCACAGTGGGGGCCTATATTTAATTATACCTCTACCCATTCTCTCTTCCATTTTGTTTGATCTCCACTTTAAATATTCTGCTCGGTGACTGGATAACCTGTTAATTGTGATTGGAGTTGTTGAGGGAGGTTGATGTTTCCCCTCTCGAATCATAGTGCTCTTCCTTTCTCTAAGATATATAGGGCCTTGCTTTATATTTCTATCTTCAATCTTGATTCGGGTGCCCAATGTCTTTTAGGTTCCTTCCAACTCTTCCTAAGTATTTCCCTTTGAAACAATGCTTTTCTACTCTTTCCTTCTTCTTGTATGTGCTCTACAGGTTTCATCTATGATATTTTAGGCTCCTTATTACCCTTTTAATTCTCCTTATATATTATACTCTAATTTATCCTTTGGCACTTTTACTTATGTTCTAGCTTCTTATTTTTATATTCCATCCTCTTCCTCATCTTCCTATTCTTATTATGCATTTCCATACCTCACTATCTCTTCAAGTTCCAATAAGATGTCGCCTTGTGTTTCTAGGAAAGCTGCCCTATACATGTCTACAAAATGTTTCCATTCCATAGGTTGTTGAATATATTCTATGGAATCCATGAAAATAAGTATGATGAGCCCATTAAGAGATATGTACTAAGTTTTTCATCTCCTAACCCTCTGGGTCATTTCTATGATAGTCTGGAAAAGGAAATAGGGAATGTTCAATCTGCTTGGAATAGGCAAGTCCATCTTGAATCTCATGTGATACAATAGTATAAATTGGTAGGCATAAATAATATTCAGCCTTCCCTCAAAATTAATATATTTATAATGTGAGAGGGCACTTTATCCAAGGGATGATTTGGCAACTCTACTAACAACTTCTTCATTTAGATGGATAATTATTCTCCTCAAAATGGTGGTGACATTGTATTCTCCTTGAGCCTGAAGGCCTACTGCAAACTCATGGATGAATTTGTCATCAAACCCTTTGAACTGATCAAATACTTCCAAACACTAGTAATTTTCAATGATTTCTATGAAAGTAGAGTGTTTGCATTGGTGGATTTATGTGCAACTCCCAAGGTTACCAACATTAGTTATCAATCTTGAGTTCTACTAACTTAAAAGGGCTTGAACTCTATGGGAAACATAAATATTCCTCTTCCTAGTGGGACTCCCTTTGATGTAGGTGAAGGAAGGAAATGTAGCAAATTCAAGTGAGAAGAGATCTAGGTAAGCCACTAGTCCTAAGTTGCAAAAGGTAAATAGAAATAAGAAAGCATATTCTATTTTTTCTATAAAGTAAATGATAGAAAGGAAACCTATTTTGTTTTCAAAAATTTAAAGGACAATGATAAATATGAAAATCTAATATATCTTGTTGGAAAGGAAAGGGAATTAAATGAATCTATTCTATTTTTCTCAGAAGGAAATTCTTAGATTACTCTTATAGGAAGGAAATCGCACTTTGCATAAAGTAAAATGCGGAAAGGAAATATAAGCTAATTACAAGAATCAAGATTCAATAAGCAAGTAATGTAAGAGATAAATGGCAACATAACCAAGGTTAAACTCAACTAAAGTGATCTTACAACATTCATAGGTTATAACTCTACTTATACCATGAATTTGGAGTGAATCAAAATTGCTACAAGTTGTTACATGATTGCTACAAGATGCATGTTTCTCAAGTTAACCTGCCAATTTCCGAATCTAATCAAATGAAAACATTGATGGATGATTTATTTATTAATTTCAATTTTTTTAGGGTTCAAATGAAGTGGAATAAAATCAAAATAGATTTGTTAGCACATGTTAAAATTCAACTGAAAAATACTACCAAAAAATAGATATTTCACAACAGTGAGCTAGTAAGTTGATCTAAGTACCCAAATGCCTAAGCTAATAAAGTGAAAATGCCATGGAGTGATGTTTTTTATTAAATTGTATGTTTCTAAGCTTTAGCCCAAATGGAATCAACTTGAAAGTGGCTCATTACCACGTGGTAAAATTCAAGATAAATTTATTATTGTTTTTCTACAAGATACTTTGAGAAATTCCCAAGTAGCTCGATGATCAATATGACTTTGTAGCATTTTTCTAAGGATAGATCATGCTTGTAAATGTATAAATCACTTGAAAATCCACTTCAATAATTTAACCAATCTAACCTACAACAAATGAATTATGAATGCTAAGTGAAGAAATAGGAAATGCAATAATAATAAATGCAAGTGAACAAGACATTCAAAGAAGATAAATAAGTTATATTGTAGGGCTTTGAGGCTGTTGGGATGGCGAATCCCAAGGATAATCATATTCCTATGAAGGAAACCAAGCCTTAGAAGTTTAAAATGACACAAAACTTAATTATTAGAGTTAATCCAAGTACATCCCTGCTATAAATGATGGTAGATCTGCTAAATAACAAGTTTTAATCTTAAGAAAACTAAGAAATAAATGACCCTAGAGGCCAATTAGAATTAATACTTATAAAAATTTATGGGGAATAATTATTCTTTAAAGGTGGTAGATTTTAACTCCAAAAACCCTCAAAATGTGGATCTATTTCTCAACAATGGGAATCTTCACTAAATACTGAGTTCTGGCTTCTCCTCTAGCATGGAACACATCCCTAGGTTTTTTCAATCAGTGGAACTCCAAAATATGGAAATGATTTCATGATACTTTTTTAATTTTTTGGTCTATCTTGTAACATCCTATTATAGGGAGCAAGTTTTCATTGGGAAAACTAGTGTCTATTCAGAGCTGTTAGTTCCACTAAGAGGGGTAACTATCTTAAAAACAAACAAACTAAAGTCACTTGTGTTTTCCTTTACGAGAGATAGATGAGAAAGAAGAAGAGAGTACTAACCTCAGTCTTTCACTTGGCTCCTTGCTTGTTTCCTTTCCCCTTTGACAAAATCTCGCCACTCCTTTCTTTCTTGTGCCGCTTCAAAGAGCACCTCTATAGTAAAAGCAACATAATACCATCAAAGCATAGAGATCTATCACTGTAAACAATATAGGATCAGATATATATTGACCATACAAATGCATATATCAACACAATATTCAGAGATACACAAGAATATGGAGGAAAAGTCAAATAGCTTTATTGATAGAAGTAGTAGAAGAGAGAATTACAACCACTTGGTCTGACCCAGCGCCATCCTCCCGGCATGAAAGCCCTCTTCACCTCATACAAATCAAGATCACCCAACAATGTCTTCAAAGAGAAACCGACAACACTTCCTTGCAAATTACAAAATTCCAGCCTCTCGATCTCTGGCATGAGGGATCCATATATAGATGTTTGCAGGGGGGTGAGTTAGCTTCTAGGATTTTGATTAGTGTCATCTCTATGATAGTTCTTGGTTCCACTTGGAGATTTCCTAATCTCTTACTCATCCTTGGGCGAATTCAGAGAGGCAAGTGTCAAACGAGTAGCTTGTAGAAGAATCTCAGGGTTTCCACCTAGCAAACTGCTTGTGCCATTTATCTGCTCTCACTCATAGCACCCTAGAGAAGGGCTTTCCAGTATGCATCACACTTTTTGCATGTGGCAGGTGAGATGGATCGTACCCTTAGCAATGGGCAGTCTGTATGGTCCTACTTTGACCAGTTCTGAGTAGTTTTTCATGGAGAACTTCCCAGAGATGATGTAATCAACTGACCTTGCTCCTTTAGGGTATGAAACAACACTTTTATGGAATTAGAAGCCCTTGATTTATGGACATATATGATTGGCGTTGCAGTGCCCAGATATGTCTATAACAGTTTCCCCCTAAAGCATGAGGTTGTAAATCTTTTGATGTTAGGTGAAATGCTTTATTATGAGGATCTGAGGTTTTTCGAACTGGAAGGTGACCTGTAATGAGATACAATACAATACATTATCATCATAATATTTTCATGATCAAGATGAGGTGGGCATTCCCGTGCTCAGCTTTATAAATTCATTTTCATGTACATAGGATAGACAACCGTCTGTGTGGAAGACTGATGATTCTGGTAGAGCCATCATCCCTTAGCTCGGATGATTATCTGTGCAGCAATGATGTACATTTGATGTCTTTATTTTCCTAAATATATCGCAGCTTGGATGGATGAAACTAGATCTAGGCTCTTCAAAACTCGTTCAATCCTAGCCCGAAAGTACAAGTCGATCCATGTGAAAAGATGTTCTGATGTCGAACATGGAAAGACATCGCCTGATTACCTGCCAATGATGTAAGTTGTTAACAGACATGGGAGGAATCACCGATGATGATGATGATCCTCAAGGTACTGTAGTACAATTCACGTGGTGTGAATACATTTATTGATGTCAAACACCACGCAAAATATTTTGGTCAAAGGCCATTAATGTAAACCTATCGTCGGAAGTGAGAAACTTTCCATTGAGGCATGCAAGCTTCAAAGTACTAAAAGGGTTGTTCATAGGTCGACTTCTTAGATAATGAGCTGCTGTCGAAAAGAAGTGACCCATTGTAGGAGGGCATTAATGAATCCCACATCTATGACACGGAATGGAGCAAATGATTTTGTGGAGGTGAAAACGATCTGATGAAACAAGGTTCAGGGTGGTGGTCATGAAAGAATGAAGCGTGAAGGTATTGCGGCGGATGAGACACAAGCTGGGTAGGTGAATTCTTTGAGCGACTTCTCTTGAACATATTGGCAACACTGAAATGGATTGGTAGTGTTAATCCAAAAAGTGGATGGTATGGTGGACCAATGGTGATATGACCGGTGAACGGAATAACCCAACCCGACTCAATCATGGTGATGGAGTGAAAGTGTCATGTTCAAGAGTGACCTGCTACTAATAAAGTTTCTTCAAGTTTTCTTCCCAATTTTCCCCAGTCCTTTCTGACCAGTACCTCTTTATTTTTGTCAAGCCTGAGGAGGATAACATATGCTTGTTCTATAATTTGCCCTTCGGGCAAACCCGTCGCTATGTTTTAATGGGCCTAGTGACAGTGAGACTCGCTATTGTCTGAATGGACAAGTTTGTCACTATTGTTTTAACGAAAGGGATGACTTTTCGATAGTTTTGTTAAATTGGTAACTAGGGCCAAAATCCATGTGGGTCAGCTCATTTATGGCAGCTGATAATTTTATTGGATCCCTCTCGTCGAGAGGTGTAAGATTTATCGAAAGATCATCCGATTCCGATAAGTATTTATGGAGATATGAATTTATTTTGTTTATGTAATTATTATCAAGCCGACCAGCACTTATGTAGGCTCTAGAAGCCCAACCGACGTGTCTATTCAACCTTACGCTTTTAGTATAAATAAGAGAGTATTTGGAGTCATTATAACAACATATTCTTCAAGTGATCTCCTCCTCTCCACATCTTGGGTTATTGGTGAAGGAGAGACATTAAGAAGAATACGTTGGCCTTGGATGATACCCTAACTGATGTACGTTGTGGAGATGATGATCTAGCCATAGTTTTGTTGTGCCCTAGCCACAGTTCAGACGTGTCTTAGCCGCAGTCAACATGAGAATCTGCTCCTGGAAGAGTTGCAGTCATAACGCTAGTCATGAAGGACCATGAAGCCACGTTCATCTATGTAAAATACGCATCAACAAAAGACCTAGCGTGCAGGTCTGGCAACATATTTTAAGAGAGACATGGACATATATAGACGCAATTCACGCTATGGTTCATATATTCAGTTCATAATAAATACAGTGGACACATTACGCTATTCAGATTACACTGGTTATGGATAAGACCTCCACGCAATTATAATGCGCATATTGGAATGAGCATATGTATGTAAATGCAGTCATACAGGTGATGAGCCCAAAATTTGGTAACATTTTGGGCTCATTTGGCCTAACTACCCTTGCTCAATACTTCATTTTTCATAACTTATGCATCATTTTTTAGTATGTTTATGTCATTTGTATGAATAAGGGCAGTCACTATTGCTAGGTGGCTATTGCGTGCTCATTTCAGGTTTTTTGACACATGTTGGAGCAAAACCGAGCAGATAAGGGCTAGGAGACAGCCAAGATGGGGTTGAGGATTCGTAGGAGGGTTGTCCATGACATTAAATGGCCTTCCTCGGGATCTTCACCCCCAACTCCGTGCTCCAACAGCCACCACAACCGGATCTAGAAGGCAGCCAAACTGATTTTGAGGAAGCAGTTGTTCACTCCCAGTTTGGTCAGCCAAGTCCCATAGATTTAGTAGGCCAGCTTGGGGCCTCGTGATGTATAAATGTTAAGGCTTCAGCCTTCGAAAAGGACTTTTGGAAGAGTGTTGCACATTCTGCACTACGAGTTGCCAGCTCTTTTTTTGCTCTTTTGTAGCCATCATTGGCAGACCTTTTGACTTATGATTATTATTTTTTAATGGGAAGCAGTCAGATTTGATCTCAGTTCTGAGTTTCTAAAGGAGCCATAGCTCTCGGGGTTGGGCCCAACCTGAGAGCCTAGGGCCTCCTTCTTTTGTATTGATATCTTTTCTTTCAGCAGTATGGTTTTCGTTACATGCATTTGAAACGCAGTTTGTTGAGTTAGATTTCATGGTGTGGTTAAGTAGGTCATTGTTAGAAGATAGAGTTGCTCCATATGTTTAGAATAGAGTAAAGAGATTAGAATTGATAAAAGTTCCAGAAAAGGGTTGCCTGCACTCTCATTTTCACCTCTTTCTAGGGGCTGGAATTGCAGACAGTGCTTCCCAACCAAAAACATTGGTTTGCGTATTCATGCAGTCTTTGGTGCAATATTTCCATTTGTATAAGTTATCCATGCGCTCAGACCTCTTTGAATGTTTCTTTGCTTCTGTACCATACATGGTTCTCTTTAGAAATAACGTTGTTGTTCATTGGTTTCATTAAATAGTTAGGATAGATTAGTAATATTTTGATATTGTGCAGGACGTGGATGATTTGGTTTGGTTTATATTTTGCAGTGCATCTCCAGCATTCTCTTGTCCTCCTAAGCTTCGTCCAGGCCAACTGCTCATCTCCAAATTAGACCCCTCATCTCACAACTACTCTACTGCCCACGTCATCCTACCTTTTTGGCCTTCCGTTTCCTCTGCCCTCTTTAAGACAAACTAGCTTTACACACCCTCTCATCACCTCATCTCTCTGTCACTAAGCCATTACAAACCCCTCTCCTACCTCCCTACCCATCCCTGCAGCCTCTTCCACTCACCCATCACCCAAAATCCAATCGTAGAACATCCTGTAGAAATTACTAAACATCCTATAGAAATTCTGAAACATCCTATAGAACCCTTGCAGACTTCCTGTAGAAGCTCATGAACACGGTCTCTTGGCAGCCAAACTTTGTGAAACTCTCTGGGAGTATGTTAGGGACTCCTTAGACCCTCTCTGAGCCTTCTCGACTTCTTCCAAGGATTTCTCCTCCATGATCCGCCTCTGCATAGTAAGAAGCCAGTTAAAAGCACATGCATAATAATTATACATAACTTATTCAAAAATACAAAAAGATGTTTTCTTCAGGTAGAGTAGTCTAGACACATGCATCTTACCTTCATAGAAGTAATGGCATCTCTTTCAGTAGTTTGCATTCCCATCTTTGCATCAGTAGGACTAGCTGGTAGAATTAGGGTTTGATAGGGTTTGCGTTTCTTGTTGGCTTTCAGTTCCTTTCTGCAAGTAGATTAGCTTCCTTTGAGTTAGCTTTCGTCCATCAGTTAAAAAGCTTCTTCTAAGAGCTCATAGAAGTTGGCTTAAGCCCCTAGCGGACTTGTGCCAGCTAACCAAGTGATAGCTGCGGCAAGAGCTAGTACTTGTGCATACATCACCATCGCTTCCATGTTTGTTACGAACTACCAGGTTGATAAAATTAAAGAAGGAAGCTCCAGGAGTTGTAGCATTTTTGCTACAATACTGGAGCCCACCATCTTTTTGGCGCCGTTGCCGGGGAAGCGTTAGAGTATTGGTGATTGTTGCTTTTCTTCTACTTTCCTACTCTCGCCTTCTGCTAAGTAGTTTATTTCATTTCCTTTCTGCAAAAGTAGCATAGACATTTCCTGCTTTCATAGATTAATATTTCAATTCTGCAATTTCATTTCTGCAAGTGTAGATTAGCATTTCAATTCCGCAAGCGTAGCCTAGCATTTCATTCCTGTAATTTCATTTGAGCAAAATAGATTAGTTCTTTCATGCTTTCATTTCAATTCCGCATTTCCATTTCAGCAAGATAGTTAGTTGCAGTTCAATCTGTTTTAGTTTTGCAGGTACCAGAAAAAAAACAAAAGCAATCAAAAGTCTTTCCATTTCATGCCTCGTAGAAATCGAGATAAAACAGGCAAATTCTTACCCAAAACCCCTACCACATCACTAAGTCACCCTTCTCTCTTCTTTGGTGACAGTGATCCAAAAGAACCTATAGGCGAACCTCCTGAGATATACGAAGATCCTATAACAGAAGAAGAGTTAGAGAACACTCCATCTGAAGCTATGGCTTACAATAGGGGAGAAGATGAGAGAATAGAAGGTGCCTTCCCCATCCGAGAGACCAATGGAGACATGAAAATGAAGAACATAAGCCCCTCCACTTTACCTCACTTCCATGGACTGACTACTGAAGACCCTGATACCTTCCTGTTTGAGTTTGCCATCCTTTGTCGAACCTATGATTATACTGAAGATGAGCAAAAACTGAAACTCTTCCCCTCTACCCTTAAGGATGCAGCATTGCGCTGGTTCATGGACTTACCTGGGAACAACATCACCACTTGGGCCCAGATGCAGCAAGCTTTCAATACCAAATACCGGGACTACTGTAGGTCCAAGGAAGCCAAGGGAGAAATCTTTCGGATGACCATGGGGAATGATGAGTCCTTAGAAGATTATGAGGAAAGGTTCCAACTTAGCTATAAACGTGCCAGATGCACACTTGACCCTGAATCTCTCAAGTTGGTCCTGCTCCGAGGAGTCCCTGAAGACCTCTTAGATACCCTTCACATGCTAGCTGGAGGAGATATTTACCAACTACCTTATGAGGATATAAAGACTGTGTTTAGAAACCACTCTAGGGCAGCCCGGAAAAGAGGTAGAGGAAACCTCCTCTTAGCTGGTATTCTTTTCTCCAAACATGAGTTTCCAAATCAATTATAGGACCTCAAGAGTGAGGTGAGACAGACCATTGACATGCAACTGGATACATTCTGAATCCAGCAGAAGAAAGAGGAAGCTGAGAGGGCTTTGGCTATCTTCTGTCCTAGGTGCACAAGGAAGCACCCTAAGAACGAGTGCCCATTACATTCGGTTGAGGTATGTTTTGTTTGTGAGGAGGACCACCCCACAAACCAATGTCCAACCTTACCTAGGCTGAAAGCCATGTACCAAGGGACAGAAGCGCCCACTGAACCTCTCTATTTCCTCAACCAAAGGAGGCTACATGGACCTAGACCTTACCAACAAGGGATGCAAGGGACACCCCAAGCCTATTATAGCCCCAACCAATCTGCTCCTATGCCTTCCTGGAGTCCCCCTGCTCATCCTTCCTGGTCTGTGCCTCCTCCGTGGTCTGACCCGCCTCAGTACCATACTCAGCCCACTCCTCATTCGTTTCACTCACATGCCCAGCCAAAGCCTCAATGGAATGCACCTCAACCAGGGTGGAGGCCCCAGTACAATACTCCTCTCGCCATTTTGCCTCCACCACCAACTCAACCACAACCATTACCTCCTGCTCCTCCAAGGCAACCCCAAATGCCTACTCAATCGAACCCGAACCCCAACAACCGACAGGCCCAGAAGGTATATACTGGGGGAACATCATGCCCTACCTATGCTGTGGAGATCCAGGAGGTCAACCTGCGATCTGGAAAGACTCTTCTGGATCGCCAACCTCCTCCCCCAGAGGACGAGGAAGATAAATAGGAAAGTGAACCAAAAGCCATTCCACCCTTTCCTGAGAGACTAACGGCCACCACACAACCCAACCCAGAGGAGGATGAGCTTCTGGGAGAACTCAAATAGTTGTGTGTGAGAATACCACTTCTCCAAGCCATCAAAGATGTACCGATATACAACAAACTGGTTAAGGAAAAGTGTTTCAGACACCCAAGCAGGCGAAAAAGAGATGCTTCAATCATCAATGTCATAGGACAACTGTCTGATCTTATGTTGGGGCAAGTCATATGCCCAAAGTATTTGGATCCTGAGAGTCCTGTAGTTGATGTACACATCAATGGCACCATCATACCACACACATTGATTGATCTGGGGGATACCATTAATGTGATGACCAGGGATACCATGCTCAAACTCAACCTTTAGGGTTCCCTGAGAAAGACCTTGACAGTCCTGCAACTAGCAGATCGCTCCACCGTGACTCCCGAAGGGATTGTAGAGGATGTCCTGGTCTCTGTTGACTCTTGGGAGTACGCTGCAGACTTCTTAGTTTTGCAACCAAAGGCAAAGCTTACTGGATACCCCCTTATTTTGGGAAGGCCTTGGTTAGCCACTACAGATGCTTACATAAGCTGCCGTGTAGGAAACATGACCATCAAAAATGGTCCTATGTCCAAGCAGCTAGTCCTGTACCCTCCTGCCCAACCCTTATTAGAGCATGACTTACCACTTTGGTTGGAGGAAGGAGAAGAGGATGAGGTGTACTCAGCACCTTTGTGCACCCTAGACACCACTAGGGGAGGCCCCCCAACCGAGGATGATTTGATTGAGACCTTGATTCAGAATCCACCCCCCAGTGCATTGTCCTTAGAGGAATTGGTGGAGGATGCCCAAGCCAGCACCTTAGTGGACCTTTGTGTGACCAACCTAGTCGCTCACAGAGTCAAAAATGTGGAGTTCGGCCCCAAGAGAACGTTAAAGATCAGCTCCTCCCTATCTCCTTCCTAGGAAAAGGAGCTGTGTAGTCTGTTGGCCAGTCATCTAGATGCTTTTGCTTGGAGCTATAAGGAGATGAAAGGAGTCCATCCTTCGGTCTGTACCCACCACATCTACATCAAAGAAGATTGTAAACCGGTTAGGCAACCCCAAAGGAGAATGAATCCAGCCCTTAAGGACATCGTCAAGGAGGAATTGCAAAAACTGTTGGGTGCAGGATTCATTTACCCCATCTCGGATGGCGAATGGGTGTCCCCTCTGGTGTTGGTTCCCAAGAAAAACAGGAAGTGGAGAATCTGTGTGGACTACCGAAAACTGAACAAAGCTACCAAGAAAGACCATTTCCCTCTACCCTTCATAGATCAAGTGTTGGATGGACTGGCAGGAAAGAAGTTTTTCTCTTTCCTAGATGGGTTTAGCGGGTATAACCAGATCCAAATCAGCCCGGAAGTCCAAGATAATACCACCTTCACTTGTGCTTGGGGTACCTTTGCTTACTGAGTTCTTCCCTTTGGACTATGCAATGCTCCTGCCACCTTCCAGAGAGCCGTCTTGAGCATCTTTTCTGAGCTGGTCCATGATTCAATGGAAATCTATATGGATGACTTCACTCCTTATGGGTCCAACTTCCAGGAAGCATTGTCCAATCTGGGAAAAGTCCTAACCAAGTGCATTGAGATGAACCTGTCCCTTAGTCCTGAAAAGTGTGAATTCTTGATGACTGAAGGGACCGTGCTAGGCCATACCATTTCTAGCCAAGGGTTACAGGTGGATCCTAACAAAATTTCTCTCATCAAGAAGGTTCCACCTCCTCAGAAAGTAAGAGATGTTCGAAGTTTCTTAGGTTTAGCAGGGTATTATAGGAGATTCATTAAATACTTCAGTAAGCTAGCCTCGCCATTGTTTAGCCTCTTGGCAAGAGATGTTGAGTTTAAATGGACTGACGATTGTCAGAAGGCTCTGAATGAATTAAAGGATAAATTGGTGTCTGCCCCAATCTTGAGAGGTCCAAACTAGGCCCTACCTTTCCACATCCACACTGATGCCTCGAACAAAGCCATAGGGGCAGCCTTAGGACAAGTTGAACAAAAACTTCCATACGCCATATACTTTGTCAGCAAAAACTTATCCAAGGCGGTGCTGAATTACACTGTAACTGAGAAAGAATTCTTGGCCATGGTCCATGCACTAAACAAGTTCCAACATTATATCACTGGCTATCAAACATTTGTACATACTGATCATGCTGCAATTAGATATTTAATGAATAAACCAGATGTGAATGCTCGTATTATTAGATGGTTACTTTTGTTGCAGCAGTTTGATTTGACTATCGTTGACAAACCAGGTAAAGAAAATGTTGTTGCTGACTTTTTGTCTAGATTGGATTTACCTGCAGGTGAGGATGGAATAGTGGATAACCAGATGCCAGATGAACATGTGTTTGCTATCTCAGTTTTCTCTCCATGGTTTGCTGATATAGCAAACTACCTTGTCTCAGCACAGTTCCCTCCGCACCTATCCTCAAAGGAGAAGAGAAGGATCCTAAGGAAGAGTGCCTCATTCACTTGTATCGGGGGCAACTTGTTCAAGCTTGGCCCCGATCAGATCTTAAGGCGTTGTGTAAGGGAGGAGGAAGTCTTTGATATCCTCCTCACCTGTCATGACGGGCCTTGTGGAGGACATTTTGCAGCCAAAAGGACTGCCTTCAAAATCCTACAGGCAGGCTACTATTGGCCCACGCTTCATCAAGATGTCAGAAGGTATATCAGCCAATGTGACCGATGCCAAAGGATGGGGAAACCGACTCCAAGGGATGAAATGCCTCTCCAACCTCAAGTGACTCTTGAGCCATTTGAGAAGTGGGGTATGGATTTTCTGGGTCCAATCAATTTTCCTTCGAGGAAAAGGTCTTACATCATTATGTGCACAGACTACCTGACAAAGTGGGCAGAAACTAAGGCAATCAAAGCAGTGACAGAAGAAAAGGTGGCAGAGTTCTTAAGAGAAAATATCTTCTACAGATTTGTCTACCCAAGAGAGCTAGTCACCGATCAAGGAAGCCAGTTCACCTCCAACTTAATTGAAGACCTACTCGCTCATCACAAAATCAAGCATAGGACTTCCACCCCCTATCATCCTCAAGCAAATGGGCAGGTGGAAGTCACCAATAGAGCATTGGAAGGGATCTTGACTAAGGTGGTGAGCAGCAATAGAAAAGATTGGGCAGATCGCCTGGTTGAGGCCACGTGGGCTTACAACACCACTTGGAAGACCACAACCAGCTTCACACCTTATGAGCTGGTCTATGGGAAGAGAGCTTTGCTGTCAATTGAGTTCGAGTACAACACCTTGAGGATGGCAGCCCAGCTGGACCTATATCTCAGCCATGCCCAACAAGAAAGGTTATTGCAGCTGAATGGATTGGACGAGCACCAAATGCAGGCCCTTCTCCACTCAGAAGTGGTCCAACTTCAGAGGAAGGTGTGGCATGACCAACACCTCAATGACAAGCAATTTCAGCCGGGAGATTGGGCGTTGTTGTATGATTCCAGGCATAAGGATTTCAAGGGGAAGCTGAGAACCAGATTGCTGGGACCATATGCAGTTGAAAAATGTAATGAAAATGGATTTGTTCTTATTCGGACCATTGATGAGGAGGCCATCCCCATGCTTGTCAATGGGCATCGACTAAAGATCTACAAAAAACCTCTTTCAACGCAAGAATTCATCAAAACTGTGGAAAAATCAGTGCTGGTCATAGAGAAGGGTTCTGCCTCTGTTTTGGGCATACCCTGAAGATCTCGAAAAAAAAAAAAAAAATAAAGATCCTTGGGTGAAAACCTTTCTGAGGCTCCCAAGGCAGATGATAGGGGTGAAAACCTCATTGAGGCGCCCCTGCTGTCTTTTGAAAATGTTTGAAAAAGACCCTTGGGTGAAAACCTCTCTGAGGCGCTCAAGGCAGATGGTAAGGGTGAAAACCTCATGGAGGCTCCCCTGCTGTCTTTCAAAAAAAAAAAAAAGAGAGAAAAAAAAAAAGAAAAAAGAAAAAAGAAAAAAAACAAACAAAGAAACAGGGAAAACAGGTTCAAGATTTGATAATTCATGCAGGTTGCAAGTATTCCATGCAGAAAAAGAGGTCCCTCAACTCAAGGACAAGGGTCCCTACTATGCTACCAGAGGACCTCACCAGCACTCCCTCCAGAAACACTCATCTCTTCCAAGGTATGGGCATGATTTGATCACAGTTTAGCCTTCTACAGGAAGCTACAAGACTTTCTACAGGAAGTTCTGTATTTCTACAGGAAACTTCCTGTAGAATCTTTAGAAGGCCCAGGATCGACTGTGTGGGAAGATTTGAAGCCCGAGGCCCGACACGGAGGCATGCAAGCCAAAGTTTTTCTCTGTCACCCACTGCTGTCGCCTCCTTCTACCACTCCTGTTGCCATGCAATGGAAATACCTGCACAGTCAAATCAAAACGTTGGATTCTCAGAGGAAGCAATTCTCAAATGAAATAGAGGATGCAGAGGCCCCATGCGATACTTATCAAAGCCATCCGAGGACCCTGCAACCGTGACCGTGATGCCACCGTCTCCACCGTTTCGGCATGCACCTGAGGAGGAGAAACTGCTCCAGGATATCCTACAGGAATCCCGTAGCAATTCATCCAGCTAGAGCGTACACCATCAAGGCACCTGCAACACATAGAGTGGGCACATGCACCATCCGCAGCCAAGTAATAAGTTTCGTAACTAGCAGTAGTCTGCAAGGAGGAACCCCCGAGCCTGTGCATGAAGCAGCAGCAAGCGGATTCGTCACCCTCATCCTGAAGCCTGGAAATAACGTCGCGACCTCACAGGTAAGTGCCTCACCCTTTTTCGTCAAATTACATGAACAATGCTCTAAAATGTTTGTGAGTATGAAAATGAATGGGTTGAGCCAGTCGGGTAGCCATTCAACTTGCCACCACGACTAGTCCGATGGTCTCGTTAGATTTGGAAAGTGTTGGTCGTGTCAAGCAAAACAGGAAATGGACACGTGGGAAGCGTCCAGTAGGGAGAAGCGGCGATCTAACAGAAATGGCGGCGGTAGATATGCAGGGAATGATGCGGCGGTCAGGCAAACTTGCAGTGAAATGAATAGGTGACGTCATCCAACGGTCCGGCAGGGACAACTCACCCCCGCGCCATGAGTTCCGCAGGGATTCAAATCCACCGGCTAGATCGTCACTCCACTCATTTATCATCAACCGCTTTGCAGTCGAGTAAGCGTCCGGAATTCCCTTAAGCTTGTTACTCCGAGTCCTCGGCTTGTTCAAACATCTGGTGTTTGCACAGAAGGCCTAGAACCACTGACGCGCTCTCCAGAACCTGTGCGCGACTTCTACAGGAAGTTGCGCTACAGGAAGCTCACCGCTACGAAGGAAATCATTCTATTCACGTCAAAGGTGGCGAATTGGAAAAGAGGCGTAATTCTGCGCTCTGTCTCAAGAAATCCGAAAGGCCCATCTTTTGATACGGACCAACCACCTCCGGCTAACACAACAAGCTTTCACCATGCCGGGTGGATTCATTAGAAAGGAACCGACAGACTCAAAGAAGCTACGGGAAAACCCTGAGGTGGTAGACTTGTTTTCTCGTGCACGATGGATGTCGTTCTGTGAAAAGCTGCAAGGTTACGATGATGAGGTGGCAGAAGAATTCCTGCGAGCTTTGAAGCCAAAATCAAAAACACTGGCCGTTGTCAATTTCAGGGGTTTGAATCTCAGACACACCCCACAGTTCATCAGCAGAGTCACTGATCTCCCAATGGGGGTACCGTGGGATAAGGCGGAGAGGAAACTAGGCCAGAAGGCTAAAAAGGAGTTCTTTGTGCCGGAGGAGCAATTCTCAGAGGATAAGAACGGGGTTCGCAGAGCTAGCCTACAGCCTCTCTGGAGTGAGGTCAGCATCCAAATTATGAAATATATCACGTGCGAAGGATGATTTAGCATTGTATATGGGTACCATTTCCGACTGCTCACAGAACTGAGGCACCAGATGGACCTACCTTCAGAAAACAAGCTAAGTATTCCCTACTTCCTTCTGCAGTCCATGACCGAATGTGCCACCAAATTACGAGAGGGCATGCCAGACCAGGTAGCCCATCATGGTCTCATTAAGCTCCTCGTGGAGGATGCACTCCACACATACACCGTCCCTCTCTCGTGGGAAGCCTTCCGAAATTTGACTAAGGATGGCGACATCAAAATGTTGACCGAGGAGCTAACCTCCTCCAGCAGTGAGGAGAAGGAACCAATACACACAGAGAAGAAAGGGAAAGGCCAAGAAACCACGGCCAAAGCACCGAAGAAAGAACAAAAGGGGAAATAAGAGAAACACCAGGTTGCCGAAACAGAGGATGACAAACCTACATTGACACCCAGGGAGAAAAGGTTACAAAGTATGGTGGAAAGGACTGAACAAGTCCACGTCAGTAAAGGCACCTCGAAAGCAGCATCAGCAAAGTCAAAAGACAAAGCACCCTCAGCCAAATAGGCTAAAATGGTGCCACCTGTTTCTACAGGAAAGTCAAAAACGACTTCTACAGGAAGCCAGAAATCAGCTGCTACAGGGCTTTCTACAGGAAGTCCTGAGAAAGGAAAACCAAAGGAGAAGATAGCCGAAATCCTTGCAAGGGAGGCAGTAGCCGTGTTGGCCACCCTTAGTACCCCTCCCAAGCCGAGGGAAAAATGAAAGAGGGAGATCCCTCTGTATTTCAAAGCAAGGAGAAGTGTGAGGATCAAAACAGGTAGGCCCCAACCTCCATCCAGCAGCCCAATTACTATAGAAGACACCCCTACCTCGCCAAGGGAGAGGTCCCCCTCAAAAATATAAGTCACTTATGAGCAGGGGAGCCCGAAGACAACTGCTTGGAAGGAGAGAATGGACAAGTTGGCTTCAAAAACCCCGCTACAGGATGCTGAGGCCATTCTACAGGAAACATTGGCCTAGCTCAAGGAGACAGAGAAAATGGAGGGAGAGGCAGCCATATCACGACTTAGGGAAGATGGAGTAGAGCCACCGAGGGAAGAAGAGGAAGAGCATATTCTGGAACCTAGTCCCCAACCAAGCTTGAGCTCGTATTATAACTTTTTGGAGGCTGGAAAAATTATTCCACAGAAATTCACAGTGCCGCTTTTCTTTGCGTTGGAGGAAGAAAGGGTGAGAACCCACACGTGGATGAAGATAGCTAAATCAAAAGGAGTGTTAGATATAGGCCCCTTGGAAGAACAACTCAAGGAGACACGAAGAGAATTAGCTATGGCCAAACCCGTGGCAAACTGCGAGCGGGTATTCCTACAGGAAGAGAATGAGAAACTCAAAATGCAGCTACAGGAACTGAGGAAAGAAAGGGGCACATCATCAGGGGACCCTACAGCAGAACCTGAAGGCAAAGAAGGACTGCAAGTTGGTCTTGGGGAGCTAACCTCGCATCTACAGGAAAGGGAACTGCAATCACAAATCGAGATACAAGCTCTCAAACAATAGTTGCAGCAAAAAGAGGCACAACTGGCCTGCATGGCCAGTTGGGCCATGGATGCTCTACAATGCAGACAACCGGCCAAATGTTATGGCCTATACCTATGGGTCCAGTGGCTGCAATTTCAAATTAATGCATTGGCACAGAGGGGTATCTCCCAAATCCAAGACCCCCAATAGTTCATAGAGTTATGCAATAGCAGTTCATCAGAGGACAAGGCCAAACTATTGGAGTTCTATCTCCATAATTTGGCCCTTCCTAATGTGACTTCATGGGATCCCAACACAGTTGTAGGAGATATGCAGTTAATGGCATTTGCCTCATGGTTGAACCATGAAGAAAAGAGAGCAGCAGAGGTCAAAGAGGTCATGAACTGAGAGTTACATGAGCCACTGCTGATTAGAGCAGAGCCAGGAGATCCCACTGCATTGATATCGGCCCACCAACACTTAGCCACCAACCCTCAAACTTTATTGAAATACATAGATCAGCAGGCTTAGGCTATAGCACATTTCAAGGATATGGAGCGACTATTAGGGGAGAACTATGTTCATGCTTGCACCCGCTGATGGAACACATTGTCCCACAGCCTCAAAATCAGAGAATATCACACTCCAACTAGAATGAGGGAAGCTCTAGCACGGGTGCCCCTCTACAAGAAGTCCATACAGAACCTCCAAGCCAGCTGGATTGGCCTCAAGCTAAGCCCACCTTTGATTTTAGGATTGATGGAAGGCAGCACAGAAAAAGAAGAGCATAAGCAGTGGGAAGAAGTGGAAAGGAAGGTTGGGTTCCATGCTAGTGAGGAGGATACCACTTCAGAAGCCTGGGATGTGAGAGTGGCGGTGAAAGCAATGAAGGACGAGGAGCTGGATTAGTTGCTCAGGGATGAGCAATCATTTTAGCTGGGTGGTGATGATGAGCCCCAAATTTGGTAACATTTTGGGCTCATTTCGCCTAACTACCCTTGCTCAATCCTTCATTTTTCATAACTTATGCATCATTTTTTAGTATGTTTATGTCATTTGTACGAATAAGGGCAGTCACTATTCCTAGGTGGCTAACACGTGCTCATTTCAGGTTTTTTGACACATGTTGGAGAAAAACCGAGTAGATAAGGGCTAAGAGATAGCCAAGAAGGGGTTGAGGATTCGTAGGAGGGTTGTCCACAGCATTAAATGGCCTTCCTCGGGATCTTCACCCCCAACTCCGAGCTCCAACAGCCACCACAACCGGATCTAGAAGGCAGCCAAACAGATTTTGAGGAAGCAGTTGTTCACTCCCAGTTTGGTCAGCCAAGTCCCATAGATTTAGGAGGCCAGCTTGGGGCCTCGTGATGTATAAATGATAAGGCTTCAGCCTTCGAAAAGGACTTTTGGAACACTGTTGCACATTCTGCACTACGAGCTGCCAGCTCCGTTTTTGCTCTTTTGTAGCCATCATTGGCAGACCTTTTGACTTATGATTATTATTTTTTAATGGGAAGCAGTCAGATTTGATCTCAATTATGAGTTTCTAAAGGAGCGATAGCTCTCGGGGTTGGGCCCAACCTAAGAGCCTAGGGCCTCCTTCTTTTGTATTGATATCTTTTCTTTCAGCAGTATGGTTTTCGTTACATGCATTTGAAACACAGTTTGTTGAGTTAGATTTCATGGTGTGGTTAAGTAGGTCATTGTTAGAAGATAGAGTTGCTCCATATGGTTAGAATAGAATAAAGAGATTAGAATTGATAAAAGTTCCAGAAAAGGGTTGCCTGCACTCTCATTTTCACCTCTTTCTAGGGGCTGGAATTGCAGACAGTGCTTCCCAACCAAAAACATTGGTTTGCATATTCATGCAGTCCTTGGTGCAATATTTCCATTTGTAGAGGTTATCCATGCGCTCAGACCTCTTTGAATGTTTCTTTGCTTCGGTACCATACATGGTTCTCTTTAGAAATAACGTTTCTGTTCATTGGTCTCATTAAACAGTTAGGATAGATTAGTAATATTTTGATATTGTGCAGGACGTGGATGATTTGGTTCGGTTTATATTGTGCAGTGCATCTCCAGCATTCTCTTGTCCTCTTAAGCTTCGTCCAGGCCAAATGCTCATCTCCAAATTAGACCCCTCGTCTCACAACTACTCTACTGCCCACGTCATCCTACCTTTTTGGCCTTCCATTTCCTCTGCCCTCTTTAAGACAAACTAGCTTTACACACCCTCTCATCACCTCATCTCTCTGTCACTAAGCCACTACAAACCCCTCTCCTACCTCCCTACCCATCCATACAGCCTCTTCCACTCACCCATCACCCAAAATCCAGTCGTAGAACATCCTGTAGAAATTACTAAACATCCTGTAGAAATTCTGAAACATCGTGTAGAACCCCTGCAGACTTCCTATAGAAGCTCATGAACGCAGTCTCTTGGCAGCCAAACTTTGTGAAACTCTCTAGGAGTATGTTAGTGACTCCTTAGACCCTCTCTGAGCCTTCCCGACTTCTTCCAAGCATTTCTCCTCCATGATCCGCCTCTGCAGAGTAAGAAGCCAGTTAAAAGCACATGCATAATAATTATACATAACTTATTCAAAAATACAAAAAGATGTTTTCTTCAGGTAGAGTAGTCTAGACACATGCATCTTACCTTCATAGAGGTAATGTCATCTCTTTCAGTAGTTTGCATTCCCATCTTTGCATCAGTAGGACTAGCTGGTAGAATTAGGGTTTGCTAGGGTTTGCGTTTCTTGTTGGCTTTCAGTTCCTTTCTGCAAGTAGATTAGCTTCCTTTGAGTTAGCTTTCGTCCATCAGTTAAAAAGCTTCTTCTAAGAGCCCATAGAAGTTGGCTTAAGCCCCTAGCGGACTTGTGCCAGCTGACCAAGTGACAGCTGCGGCAAGAGCTAGTACTTGTGCATACAGCACCGTCGCTTCCAAGTTTGTTACGAACTACCGGGTTGATAGAATTAAAGAAGGAAGCTCCAGGAGTTGTAGCATTTTTGCTACAATACTAGAGCCCACCAATAGGAACGCAGGCATTCTGGCAACGTAGTGGAGGCATATATATATATATATATATATATATATATATATATATATATATATATATATATATGCAGGATCTGTCAGTGTGGTTTAAGGACGTGAAGTCTCAGGTGAATGCAGCCATAATATTACACATACGCACAACACTTATACGCTATACTCTGCACGCACAGTCATATGTACGCACAGTCATGCGTTGCAGTAATGGTTATATGAAAACGCTGGACAGTCATACGCTGCAGCAATGAAAACCTACGTGGACAGCCGTATCGATATATGGATCATATTCATGCAATTATATTTATAATACATGGAATCCAAAGATACGGGACGTATTCATTATGTATGCAATTATATTTCTGATGAATGGAACGTAGAGAGATATGGGTCATAATCATTATGAACATAGTCATATTTATGTAAATGCTTTTTGTTGAGTTGTAACATAAATGCTGGATGATGAGTAGCAATATCTATACGTTGGGGTTATTTAAGTTACATGAAGTATGGACAATGATATACAGTATATGAAGACTCATATATTCTAATCTATGTTCATATACGCAGGCAAATCTGCAGTACAACATATATACATGGCAAGGTATATATATGAAGGTGATGGCAATAAATATCCATTTAGGCAGAAGGGTGTATTATCATAAGGACGCAACTATGATTTAATGTGCATGGATAGCACAATGATACATGGACCATGGATAGCACCATGATGATTGCAATCATAAGCATGGGCAGCATGGTGTAGTACACTGTAAGGTACAGCAAATGGACGAGATGCAGAATGATGATAGGTGAAGGAGTCACCTTGAGAATCAGTTGAAGCAGAATGTCTTCAACTGATCTCATCATTATACAAAATGATCTATGCTAGATCTAGATAAGTCAAAGTGTTGACTTCTGTTGTAAATGTACTCTCTCTCTCTCGCTCTCTCTCTTTCTCTGCTGAACTTTGAAGATAAAAGAAGATTTGATCAAAGGGTTTCCCCACACATTGTGGGGTTTGTCCCTGGCTCGCGCCATATCTTGTGTCCTCTTGCCTTGGCTTGTCTTCTGTGATTTATAGTTATGTTCTATCTGCAGTTTATCTTAATGCTGATGTGATTGCTAACTATGAAAATTTAAATAAATTGCTCTAGCATAGAACATACCTAATCTTAACATGGTATCAGATCTGAGGTGAAGACAATGCCCAAGCAGGAGTGAAAGAGCAATCACCAAAGACAGTTGGGACAAGACAGAAGGATCAATGGGTTCCTCATAATTCACCTAGGGTGAAGTCAAAGAAGAGAATGTTATCAGAATGGTGCAGCGGAAGATTCTGATGGTCCATCTTAGAATCACTTCATTAGGAAGTTCAGGTCTAAGGGTGGAAGGAAAGGTGGATGCCTTGTTGAAATAAGTTTGGCCGTTATGCAAAGGAGTGTCCGAATGGCAGAGACACATCTCTTGATGAAGATAACAATCATTCCTGGGACATCTTCAATGATCAAAAGAATGACTGGTAATGTAGGTCATCAAGGAAATGGTTGACTCTTCCACGAAAGCAAGGAACCCCAAAATCTCTTTTATGTACCTGATCGAACTTGATGTCCATCTCGGAAATGGGAGTCAAAGGTTACAGGGTGGCGCTTATCGATGGAATGGTACGTGTTTGAACATAGATCTTTTAAAGGTGTTTTTGAGTTCAGGGTTGTATCAAGTTGCAGGAAGTCCACTAGGGACCATGTCCATTGACTCAACATCGGAGGTCTATGAGTCAGATGGTGACTAGGATGCCTGAATTCAAAAAGAAGCATGAAGGTACATATCTGAAAATTACCGAAGGAAAATATTATAAGGTGACCATTCCCCTCATGCAACAGGTTCACAGGTTTGGAACAACTCGAGGAGTTTGAGAATCATGATCAAGGAATCTCATGTATACAGGTGGAAGAAAGCCCTCTATGGCTTGAAGGAAAACACCTCGGGCATAGTATGAGAGGATTCATAGATGTCTAATGCAGCTGAGATTCACTAGGAGTGAAACCGATCCAAACCATTACTCGAAGGTTGTGGATGATAAACCTCTCGTACCGGCACCTATGTCTGATAGGTGCAGACCCTCTCATTATAGAAGACAAGAGGGAGTTGGATTCTGAATGTGAGAAGATAAGCTGCAAGCTTGTGACTGCCTCGAGGATCTTAACTTTCAAAAGTTATATGGTAATGATGTCGGACCAGATTTGGGAAATTCCTTTGAGTTTCATAAACTCATTCGCGTTGATGTTCTTGGAGAACCTCCGTCCGGTCATCTGTGTTGCAATTAGCATGGTGAGCTCATATTTGGTTGAGCCTCACTAGATTGGTGCCAAGAATCTTCTAAGATATCTTCAGGGCACAATCCCTCATGAATTGAGATACACTCTCAGAAATATGAAACCACATGATTATTCGAATGATGAGTGGGTAGGAAGTATGGAGGATCACTAGAGCACTTCCCAGTGTTGTTTGGAATCTGCCTTGATATCCTGGATGAGCAGGAAGCAGAAGTCGGTGACTCTGAGCATCACCAAGGCAGAATACATTACTGATAGTATGGCCTTCTCTGAGGCAGTCTGGTTGCTGAAGCTCTTCAGTGAGCTGTTTGTACACATGATGAATACCACTGTGAATCTCTGTGATAACCAGAGATGGGATTCGATTTTTGAGGAATCCCGTATTTGACAATTGCTCCAACGATAGACATCAATTACTGCCTTATCTAGGATATGTTAAGTCGATGATCAAGGAGGCTCCATCACAGTGAGATGATGTACAGGACAGAGCCCTGAGGAAAGATCAAATTTGTGATTTCCCCGAACGACTTGGAGTCGTCGAGAGACATTTGTAAAAGGGTCCTACATGATGCATACATTGAGCTCTAGGAGCTTTTGGGGGGCTTGCAGTTCTATTGGAGCAACATAAGACCACAGGGTGACTCACCCTCCCCTGGTGGTGTGCACTGAAACAAGATGATTCGCTCTCTTGTGGGACAAGATGATTCGCTCTCTTGTGTAGGAGGATGATTAGTTCTCCTGTAAGGCCTGGATTGATGTGTTCTCCATGGCGATTGTAGCACGATTGATGTGTTCTCCATGGTGATTATAGCAGGATTGATGTGTTCTCCTGTGAGGCCTGGATTGATGTGTTCTCCATGGCGACTGTAGCAGGATTGATGTGTTCTCCTGTGAGGCCTGGATTGATGTGTTCTCCATGGTAGCCTGGATTGATGTGTTCTCCATGGTAATTGTAGTAGGATTGATGTGTTCTCCTTTGAGGACAGGATTGATTAAGTTCTCCTGTCGAGGCATCCTACCCATGTAGTCTGGGACTCATGGGAAGTACCTCTCATCTGATCAATGAGAAGGGAAATGAAGTTAGGGACCATAGTAGTACCGATGGACGC
Source organism: Pinus tabuliformis (assembly GCA_031772625.1). NCBI lineage: Eukaryota > Viridiplantae > Streptophyta > Pinopsida > Pinales > Pinaceae > Pinus > Pinus tabuliformis. The sequence continues at coordinate 2,991,928 of CM062815.1, read as the reverse complement.
ATCGTTGTATCTACCGTACTCCCTACGCTAGGATGTCCTCCATTGATCTGGGATCAATGATACTGGTCTGGGACCAGTGGTAGGAGTTGTACATGCTATGACGCTGACTTCGGGTCGGCTGAGACTGGTCTGGGACCAGTGGTACATAGTCTGAGACTGACTTTGTGTCAGTGCAGTACTGGTCTGGGACCAGTGAGAGTGGTACATACTATGACGCTGACTTCGGGTCGGTTGAGACTGGTCTGGGACCAGTGGTACACTCTCTGAGACTGCGATACTGGTCTGGGACCAGTGGTAGGAGTGGTACTTACTATGAAGCTGACTTCGGGTTAGTTGAGACTGGTCTGGGACTAGTGGTATGCACTCTGAGACTGACTTCAGGTCAGTGGAGAATGATATGACTCATTCTCGATCAATTCTTCTTCTTCATAGTTCAGCGGAGATGAGCAGAGCAGAGCAGAGCCAACAGAGCAAAGCTAGCAGAGCTGAGCTGAGCAGAGCAGAGCCAATAGAGCTGAGCAGAGCAAAGCCAGCAGCGCTGAGCAGAGCAGAGCTAGCAGTGCTGAGCAGAGCAGAGCCGAGCCAGCAGAGCTGAGCAGAGCAGAGCAAATCCAGCAGAGCTGAGTAGAGCCAGCAGAGCTAGGCAGAGTAGTGCAAGGCACTAATGGCAGAGATGGTACAGTCGTACATATGGATCAGTGGATGGAGTTCTCCCTAGTTGAGAGGGAGTGTTAAATTGGAAACTAGGGCCAAACTCCATGTGGGTCAGCTTACTTATGGCAGCTAATAATTTTATTGGATCCCTCTCGTCGAGAGGTGTAGGATTGATCCAAAGATCATCCGATTCCGATAAGTATTTATGGAGATATGAATTTACTTTGTTTATGTAATTATTATCAAGCCGACCAGCACTTATGTAGGCTCTAGAAGCCCAACCGACGTGTCTATTCAAACTTACGCTTTTAGTATAAATAAGAGAGGATTTGGAGTCATTATAACAACATATTCTTCAAGTGATCTCCTCCTCTCCACGTCTTGGGTTATTGGTGAAGGAGAGACACTAAGAAGAATACGTTGGCCTTGGATGATACCCTAACTGTTGTACGTTGTGGAGATGATGATCTAGCCGCAGTTCTGTTGTGCCCTAGCCACAGTTCAGACGTGTCTTAGCCACAATCAACATGAGAATCTGCTCCTGGAAGAGCCCCAGTCATAACGCTAGTCATGAAGGACCATGAAGCCACGTTCATCTATGTAAAATACGCATCAACAAAAGACCTAGCGCGCAGGTCTAGCAACCTAGTTTAAGAGAGACGTGGACATATATATACGCAGTTCATGCTATGGTTCATATATTCAGTTCATAATAAATACAATGGACACATTACGCTATTCAGATTACACTGGTTATGGATAAGACCTCCACACAATTATAATGCGCATATGGGAATGAGCATATGTATGTAAATGCAGTCATACAGGAACGCAGGCATTCTGGCAGCGTAGTGGAGGCATATATATATATATATATATATATATATATATATATATATATATATATATATATATATATATATATATATATATATATATATATATATATGCAGGATCTGTCAGTGTGGTTTAAGGACGTGAAGTCTCAGGTGAATGTAGCCATAATATTACACATACGCACAACACTTATATGTTATACTCTGCAGGCACAGTCATATGTACGCACAGTCATGCGTTGCAGTAATGGTTATATGTAAACGCTGGACAGTCATACGCTGCAGCAAAGAATACCTACGTGGACAGCCCTATCGATATATGGATCATATTCATGCAATTATATTTATAATACATGAAATGCAAAGATACGAGACGTATTCATTATGTATGCAATTATATTTTTGATGAATGGAACATAAAGAGATATGGGTCATAATCGTTATGAACATAGTCATATTTATGTAAATGTTGTTCATTGAGTTGTAACATAAATGTTGGATGATGAGTAGCAATATATATACGTTGGGGTTATTCAAGTTACATGATGTATATATGGACAGTGATATACAGTATATGAAGACTCATATATTCTGATCTATGCTCATATACGCAGGCAAATCTGCAGTACAACATATATACATGGCAAGGTATATATATGCAGGTGATGGCAATAAATATCCATGCAGGTAGAAGGGCGTATTATCATAAGGACGCAACTATGATTTAATGTGCATGGATAGCACAATGATACATGGACCATGGATAGCACCATGATGATTGCAATCATAAGCATGGGCAGCATGAAGCAGGATGATTATCATGATTAGTGCAGCATGGTGTAGTACACTGTAAGGTACAGAAAATGGACGAGATGTAGAATGATGATAGGTGAAGGAGTCACTTTGAGAGTCAGTTGAAGCAGAATGTCTTCAACTGATCTCATCATTATACAAAATGATCTATGCTAGATCTAGATAAGTCAAAGTGTTGACTTCTGTTGTAAATGTACTCTCTCTCTCTCTCTCTCTCTCTCTTTCTCTGCTGAACTTTGAAGATAAAAGAAGATTTGATCAAAGGGTTTCCCCACACATTGTGGGGTTTGTCCCTGGCTCGTGCCATTTCTTGTGTCCTCTTGCCTTGGCTTTTCTTCTGCGATTTATAGTTATGTTCTATATACAGTTTATCTTAATGCTGATGTGATTGCTAACTATGGAAATTTAAATAAATTTCTCTAGCATAGAACATACCTAATCTTAACAACTTTTAATGAGCCGAACAAGACAAACACTCGATCTTTTTGTGTAATAATCCCTCAGGTCCAAAAAGATTAAAATCTAGAGGAGGGATGGCACTTCCGATCACTTTAACGAGATGGAGAGGCCAATTGCTCAACAATCTTTTCATATTTTACGAGTCAGATGAAAAGAGCTTAAAGGAGACTCATTTTTTGAGGAACGAGTGATGTTTTTGGATAGAAGCTGGTTCCAGGTAATGTTTGGAAATTTTCAATCACGACAGTGTAAAGAAGGTGGCTAATCGGATCACTCATCATAGTTGTTCCTCAAAAGGGGTAAACAATCAAATGGAGGTATATGATCGGCTAAAAAAGAGAGTGGAGGTGATGGTAAGAACACGACCAAGGCTCAAAGGCTCATAATAATGTGATCATACTGGTTATTTACTGAAGGTGGGTTCATCTTTTAACGAGCTTAAACTCTGGTGGAACATATGCTCATTGCTAGGTTTATTTTTTAACGAGCTTGAACTTCGCATAAAACTGCTCGTGATGATGGTCACTGATATTTGATTCACCATTAACACTATGTTCTTTTGATGGTTGTACTACCTGTTCAATTGCTCCATCAAACTAATTAGAAATGAGGACATATGCTTGAAAAATGAGTTTAAAAACTAAGACCCTACTTAAATTACATGAAAAGAAACTTAAAAATAGTTTTTTTTACCCCTCATTTTACCATTTCATTTGGGGTTGTGATTGTTGGAGCTCTAGAGGTGTTTTCCCCTTGATTTCCATCAGCTGATTCTAGGAGATTCTGTGGACGACTTTCGGTGCTGTCTGGACCAGGTAGGAGCTAAACCTGAGCTCTTCAATTTCATTCTTTCCTTTTTGAATTCTGAGCATGTTTTCCTGCTTTTCTGGGCCCCTAGGGTTTGAACATTTCGTTCTGCCCCCATCACACCTAGTATACATCGAAAGGTGTGATGCATCCTAGGCTAGCCATTGGCCAGTCAGTATGCATCTCACCTAGTACACAGCTAGGGTGCGATGGGCGCAAGGAGGAAAGCTTTTGCACTGATTTTTCATGGAAATTTTGCCTGTTTTTCTCCAAATCAGGATCCTAATTCTTCTCTTCTTTGTTTTTTAGAGATTCATCAGAGAAAATATGGTTGTTACATGGCATGAACGTGAGCATGAAGAAGAGGACATGGTTTTCCTACATGATCTGGGTACGGTAACTGCATTGCGGAACTGTGGCTTGCTCAAGTTCTTCCACATATCTAGCATGAGGCAACAAATCAACTTGTTGCAATATTTCCTCGATGCATGGGATCCTACCAACCAAGTGTTCCAGATAAGAGGCAAATCCATCCCCGTGGTTATTGAGGACATCTACTTTTTGACTGGTTTATCGAGGCATGGTGCCCCTCTCTCATTATCAGGTTCTGCCCGTGGGGGTGAACCCGTGAGGGATTATATTCGCCGATACTGTAGAGAAAGATCTCAGCCGAGTAGGGATGGCAAGATCAGTATCCAAGATGTTAGAGACCGATCCTTGAGGACTATTTTATTCGGCTTTGCTAGATTAGCTAGTAGTGCGGCCCTTCACTTGGCCAACAGGTCCTTTATGCAGTATGCCTTGGAATGCCTCGAGCCCAAGGTATTCAAATTGTGTGATGTAGTACTTCCAGTGATCAAAGAACAACTTACCAAGGTGAAAAATGGAAGATCCAAGAACTTTGGCTATGGTTCTATTCTGACCACTTTCGCCTTGGAGAGGATCCCACTGATGCAGCCATAGTACATCTCACTTGGCCTACCACTACCGACTGAGCCATGGATGCAGAGATGGGTTGACCTTACAGCCAGACATGCTGGTCAATCGTAGGTTTCATTCTCTGAAGCTTTCTTCAAGTGGTTCAACTGTTAGCAGATGGTTTATGCCGAGTATCCATATGTCGGGATGGATTTATGGGGTGACCTAGATTTGGTGCTATCGGCCGGCAAGCAGTGGGGTGTCATAAGTAAAAATCTCTAATTGTATCTCTATTTATTTCTTTTATAATGTTCTTGTGCTTTTCAAACGTTTATAAAGACTAATCAAAACTCATGTGCTTATGCAGATATCGGTCCCGTGTGACCAGCAGTGCACCCGCTAGCAGCAACTGCCATTCCAGCAGGAGAGGCTGTAGGGAGGGCCATCCTTCATGACCTGGATGTATCCGAGACCCTTGCAGTGTTGCAGGATCAGATCGAGGGTCTTACCCTCGGTATTTCAGATGTGAGGATCGATGAGCTGCCTCTGAGATTACAATGCCATATGACTGGCGTGTCGAGCTGATGGACTAGGCTCTTGCGCATGATTGCACAGGCAATGACTAGTTATCACCGCACCATTAGAATAGGGTGCCCCCTTTCTGAGTTTTTGGGTCATATGACCAATTTTGTCCTGTACATAGAACTCTATGCACAAACTATAAACAGTTATATATATTTTTTATTTTCGGAGCTTTATTTTGGTTAAGTTATATGATCCTGATGTAGTTATTGATGAAATTCTTTTCTTTTACAAATTTTTGCAAATGTCTATCTAACACATAATTTGCTAATGAATTGGTTAATGTGTTTAAGTTTATGGAAATATGTTGATATTGAATAGAATCGAACTGCCTTTCCAAAATTTTGACCCGTAGGAACATACGATAGATAGCTAGATTCAGAATGGAATAGATGCTGGTAAGCTGTGAGTCTAGCCTGACGACAAGTCGACGTATACTATGCGTGACGGCATCAGAAATGAGCTCTATCAATGCGCTATATTCAATGATGTTTTCCATTTATTGACCAATACACACCCCTCGAAACTCACTAACTCGCTACTTGGATCAAAGATGGCCCAAGCTGCAGAAGATAGGTTCCGCGTACTATGACTCGCCCTGTCAGCGTATCCAACAAATGATTCCAATAGGTTCAACATCTACAAAAAAATGAAAAAGTGGATTACCTAACCAAAACAATCACTCTTAACGAAAACAAAAATGTAACAAAAGCATATGAAGAGGTTACCTTGCAGAGTCAAGCATAGTAACGTTTAAGGTACAACCCATTCCAGGGTTGCGACAGTGGAATCCCGTCGTAATCTATTAGCTTGTAGGCTCTTTTTTCTAATACACACTTAACAATATAGGGACCCATCCACAAAGAATGGAACTTACCTGCTCCCAATTTATCGGATTCCTAATCGTAAAGCAAGACCAGGTTGCCTTCTGAGAAAATGTGAGGTTTGACATTCTTGTCAAATTATGCTTTGACTCGTTTCTTATGTGCTTCGTTAGCTAAGGCAGTGTCATGATGGGTTTCATCCTGTTGGATTAACTCTAAGAAATGAGCTTCTTCCTCTGAAGTTACGGGGAGGAGGTCAACTGCGAGCTTGAGAGACGAAATTTCACACTGAACTGGTAAGATTGCTTCCAGGCCATACACCAGCTGAAAGGGCATAAACCTGGTCATATTTCTCACCGATGTCCAGTATGCCCACAAGGCTGAGTACAGGATTAGGTGCCAACTCCGTTTATGGACTCCAATCATCCTTTGCAGCATGTGTTTCAAGACTTTGTTGATCACCTCAACTTGCCCATTCGCTTGCGGATAATACGGAGTAGAGCTGTCGTGGGACAGTCCTAATTTGGCGGCCAATTCAACCATCATGTGATTGCAGAAATGTGATCCATGATCTGTGACTATAGCTTTTGAGACGCCGAACCTGGAGACTACATGACTGAAAAAGAAAAGAGCGGTCGTTTCGCCGCTGTTGTTTAATGTATGCATTGCCTCGACCCATTTCGTAAAATAGTCAACTGCAACTATGATATACCCATGCCCCTCGATCGAGGTGGGGTTACATTGCCTGAAATATATGCCCTAGTTGGTGAATGGCCCAACAACCACTACTAGCTGCAGAGGTGCGGGTGTTATTCGGGTTTTTCATTCGAAGATTTGACAAGCATGGAAACTTATGACTGCGGTTATGCAATCTTTGAACATCGTTGGCCAAGAGTATCCTGCTAGTAAAAAATTTTGTGCCATAGAATAACCAGATTGATGCCCCCCGCATGTGCCTGAATGACAATCATTCAAGACTTTTTTGGCCTCCTCATGGGTGAGGCACCTTCACAGAGCTGTATCCACACCACAATGGTAAAGTGTATCACCGAAGATCATGTAGTCTTTTGCTTGGTATCAAGTACATCGTTGTTCTAAGCGAGAGGTATTGGACCTATATTTTTGGGTTTGGAGATAAATGATTATATCTCCATACCACAGATTACTTGAAGATATCAGAAACAAAGATTCAACCACGATTGTTGCTTTTGATGTTGAATCGTTGGATGATGATGGGAAATCACATAGTAACTCCGCGAAAATTAGAGCTTTCTTTGATATGGATTTCACGAATTCTAGATCAAACTCTTGCAAAATTGCTATCCACTTTGAATATTTACCCCCAAGCAACTATCGCGACAAGATGTAAGTCATGGGGTTGCAATCTGACAAAAAGGCAGTTTTTTGAAAGAGAACATAATGTCAAAATCTCTGTATTGCTTGAACGGCTGCGAGAGCCAGCTTTTCAACATAGGAGTACTTGCTTTTTGTATCATTTAAGTTTCGACTTAAATAATAAATTGGGTGTTCAATTCCATTTTCTTCTTGAACTAAAACCATTGCGATGGTCATATATGCTGCTTCCAGATATAGGTTAAAGTCTCTTTGATAATCAGGAGCGTACATTAATGATGCTTTTATTAGGGATTCCTTTAGAGCATCAAAGGAAGCTTGCGCAACCTGATCCCAGTTGAAGGGTACTTCTTTTTTCAATAGACATGTATAACCTTTAGCAAGTTCAGCATAATTTGGAATGAACCTCCTCAGAAAGTTTGCTTTCCCTTGGAGTTTCTAAATCTGAAGCAAATTCAAAGGTGGAGGCAAATCGACGATTGCCTGAACCTTGCACGGGTTGAGACGAATTCCATCCTTTGAAACTACAAAGCCAAGTAAACAACCAGAATCGACACAAAACACACACTTGTGTAGATTGAGTCTTATTTTGTAGTATCGGCAACGTAGAAATATTGCTCTCATATGCTGCGAATGACCGGTCCGCTTTCGCGAATGAGCCGGAAGATCGTCGAGGTATGGTTGAACGATGTTCTTGATGTCGTGGAAGGCATAATTCATTGCCCTTTAAAATGTTGCCCTTGCGTTCTTTAAACCAAAAGGTAGCTTACGGTACGTGAATGTGCCCCACGGAAAAATAAATGCAGTCTTTGACTGGTCCTGTGGGTGGATATTTATTTTATTATACCCGGAAAATCCATCCATAAACGAAAAGATTTCGCATCCGACACATTCATCAATTATCTAGTCAATGAAGGGTGTAGGGTAGTTGTCCTTTGGACAAGCTTGATTTACATCCTTGTAATTGACGCACACTCTAATCGTTCCCTGCTTTTTCATATGTTTGATACCGAATCAGTTAGAGGAATCGGGTAAATGAAACCAGAATGGAGAAGTTTTTCAACTTCTGCCTTGATGGCAGCGAATTTCTTTGGGTGCACCTGTCGAAGCCATTCTCTTACTGGTTTAACATTTGGATACATCTTCATTTTGTGTTCAACTATGCTCGAGTCAATGCCTGGCATTTCTTCATATGGCCATGCAAAGACATCTATAAACTCGCGAAAGAGAGCGTAATATACTTCCAGTTCTGAAGAAGAACAAGATTTACCGACATGAATATTTTCTACAACATCTGGTTTGGTCGAGATATTTATGGCGATAGTTTCTTCAATATTGGACATATTTCTCTCAGAATCCATCGTATTTATAGTATTTTATAGAAAATCAAAAAATGATGGATGATTAAGGTCGCTAGAGTAATCTTCATTGTAATTCGGAAGATGGGAACGATGGTGGTAATCTTCCCATGGTGCCCCTCTATGATCATTGACTGAACAATTCCTTCGTCTGTAGGATTTACATGCGACCAAGGATCCGAAGAGGTACAATACTCTTTTGACCTATCTATCCAAATTCTTGATGAACGTTCATTTGGGTTTACCTGCCATGCCGAGAACATTGATTGCTACAATATTTCTAACGGGCTTGGAGGCAACACCTGGGGATGATCCATGTTAACATCGTGTTTGGACATCTTCTGAATGGAAGACACCATATTGTAGGTTCCCACTATGGCCACTTCCACCAGGTTGTCTGTTGGGGGTAGGGAAAAAGTACCCATCAATGTAGGGTCTTTTAGCAGGCCTACTCCGATATTTTGAAGCAACTGAGAGCTTCTGTGGATCATCGGGATGCTTCCCATAACTTGTGAATTGTTGGGAAGAAAATTTGCTGGTCAACGATTGTAATTCCTCCTCGGAAAGGAAATGCAATATTTTTGAAGTACATTGACACAACAATGGCCATAGCATAAATCCAAGGCCTTCCTAGTAGGATGTTATAATTGAGATTTCCATTGATAACTTCAACATAAATTCCTACTATTTTCCCCCCCAGTTCAACTTGTAAGTTACTCAAAATCCCGTATGGAGTGTATGTTTGTCCATTGAATGCTTTTAACGTCGTTGACGATCGCGAGAAGGGTGGTGATCCTAAGGTTTTCCAGTAACTCATTGACATAATACATGTAGATGCCCCCTCATTAATAATTGTTCGGTGAATAGTTCTGTTGGGGTCTTTCAATTGAATGAGGAAAGCGAGTTGAGCAAGTAACTGAGGTTCATATCCTTTATGATTAAGAGCCACAATATTGGAATCCGCTGGGTCAATCCCACCTATTGCTAATAATAGAGCCTGCTTTTGGGAAGGGCAATTTTGCAGTACTTCAAGTGTCAACATAGTGGACGACGATTGGGCCAGGTCCTCTACTATATTATAATTCTGTGCCACTCTGGCACGAGGATTAAATGTCAATTTGTGTACTACTCCATTTGGTGGCTTTGTCGTTAGCTGAGGAATGATGGGTGGCACAACTTCAGTTGAAGTTGTTGTCAAACTACTAGGTTTATCAGTAGCCTTGTTGTTTGATAGCTATGGATTACTATAATCTTTATTCCTTTTCGTTATCAAAGCATCATTTTGTTGTTTTGAAATGGACAACATAAGCACTTGGGATTGGGAACCATTGTCACTAGCAACCAGATTGGTTCTTGGGTTCAGAAATGGGTCAGTCAATACTGTTGAAGCTCTTGAATTCTTAAAGATTTTCTTAACTTCAGCTTTATATGGACAATCTCTCATCCAATGATAGTAATCACATACGAGGCATGGTTGACTAGGTTTCTTTTGCCCAGAAGGGTTTGCAGAAGATTTTTCAGGAAACGAATCATCCCGTTTCTTCTTTTTTCTCTTCCCTTTCTTCTTGCCCCATGGTTGCTTCGGTTCTTTGCCTTTGTCGATCACCTCCGAGGCTAGAAGTTCTTCATTTGCATTTTGACCAAAAACCTTATGGGCTTTCTTAGATGTAGCCTTTGTCGGTTTCGTGCTTGTCGTACCTATCATGCCATCATCGACATGAGAGTCCTTGTTTGAATTAGGAGGATGATGAATGGAAAATTCTGGTCTGGGAGCATTAGGGATTTTGTCATAGGACGTGCCAAACTGAGTATAGATCAAGTCTAGATATTGCGCATGAGCAATGACTTGCTCTTCGGTGGTGACTCCTCCCTTTGCCACATATTCTGCAATAGAAGGTAACAATAAACCATTCAGCTAGTAGTTGATCAAGAACATATGTTTTTACCATTCTACGATGGCATCGCCACTCATGAATGTGATCAGATATGTGAGTGGCCGTCGTCTGCTTGAAATTGGTAAGAAGCTCTGTTCCTATTTCGTACCTTATTGGTAACTGAAAATGGGTTAAAAAGGTGGTCACAAGGGCACCAAAGTTATCAAACGAAGCTCTAGGCAATTCGATGTACCATTTTGCTGCTAGACCAGTTAACATTCGCTAAAAAAGGTGAAGCATAATCGAATCATCATTTAGAGTGTTGGAGGAACACCATAGATGAAAGGTCATCACATGATTCGATGGATCTTCACCTGAATTTCCATTAAATTTAGGAATATCTAACGAAAGTTTATGAGGAATCGTTGGCCACCAAGGGGTATAAGCAATTAGATCATTTGTTAGCCGATTTAGATCTGGTAACTCTAAAGCCACCACGAAGGGAAACTGTTGATTCAAGTTCGGCGAAGCATACCCAGGATAAGATGGAATTGCCTGAGCAGTAGGTATTTTCCTACTAGCATAATGCATTTGATGCTGATAACTTTAATAAGGTTGCTAGGCATAACCAATTTGGGATGATTGATGATAACCATTTTGAATATACGGTTACCCATTACTTGCAAAGTTTTGTCTCTCAGGTCCTTGGTACACTTGCTGGAATTGCAGTTGTTGGTGTTGCACCAGCCATGGTTGTGAAACCATTTGTTGTTGCCCAATACTGGATGTTTGACCAAGATGAGGGGTAATAGTACCCGTTTGAGCTTGAGTCGCTCCAGTTAAGGAGCCACTAACCGGCGATTGCAGTTGCGTCGTAGAGACAAGAGGCTATTGTATTACGACCTGAGAAACTTGAGGTTGGCATACAATAGGCAACGCTTGTACTTGCGACACTGTCACAATAGCTGGTGTAGTGGGGATATTCAACACAGGTAGACTCAGTTGCATTGAGTATACAACTCTTGGTTGTTGAGGTAGTATTGGCACCCAACCACTGGATGTGATTCCATTTTGACCCGAATTCGGTTGAGAACTCTCATATGGTTGTTCTCTCAGAGGGAACAATGAAAGGGCATACTGCCCCCCATACGGCGGCAATCCAGTGCTCACAGGAAAGATTGGCCTTTGGAGACCAGACTGCATAAATTGATACTGTCGTGAAGGATAAATTTGCTGAGACTCATTATAAGAAATTCCAAATATCATTCCGGATGAATAAATGGGAATAGACCATACTGTCAAAATAGTCCCTGGGTGGACTCCCTCTAGCAGTTGAGAGCTAGTTGGGACAGATGGTATGTCAGCGAACATCGTCGGAGTGGTGGCGGGAGGTTCTGCTACCGCTGTATTAGATTAAACAGTCCTAGATGTCGATGGTTGTCCAGACATATCGAGTCTATCCAAAAGACTTCCTAGCAATTCTATAGGAACTTGCGAGGAAGGGGTATTAACTTTTGAAGCAGAAGGATATAGGTAGATCCCAGTTCCAAAATGTGAAGGAGTACTAGATGGAAGATCCTCCATAATATCTTCTATAGCAATCAATCCAGGTGGAAGAGGTAGACCGTCAGGTCTGTAAAATATTTCTAGTGCCGAAGAAGGTATAGATTCTACAGCGACAAATGCTGGAGGGGTAACACCTTCCGAATTAACTCTAGATGGAGCTAGTTTAGGAATAGAAGTGTTTACTGTTACACTAGGATTAGTTCTAACATCCTCTTCTAACTGCGGAACTTCTTCTGTAGAGGCAGGGATACCATAAATGGTTGGAGTAACTGGAGTCTCAAAGGATGTTGAAACACAAGTTTCAAACAAACCAAGAGACTTTGACCTAGTTAAATGAGTTCGCTTGGCCTGGAATGGTTTCGTTACCGGAGTCAAAGACGGTTGACTTGTCAGTCTCCGTGAACTACATGGTTTTGTTTGAATTTCTTCCACGATTGCATATTATTTGATCAACTCAAAATAGGAGGGGAAAATGTTATTCCGAATTAAATGAATTTTAGACACTTTGACACAACTTGCTTTTTCAATTTATAAGAGTCGAGAAAAAGCTAAAGATGACTCTAGTCACCTTCTATTTTTAATGAGCCTAAAGTGACAAGTGCTCAGATGGAACTTTTCCTTTAAGGAGCCTGAAAAGGAACGAAAGAGACTACTATGAAAATCTAGATAGAGGGATTACCAAACCAATCGCAAAACTGTAGAATACTTTTTACGGTACGGTAGTCAATCTTCCAGAATATTGTGTTTAGTGCATTGTGATCGATAGGGCGGCAGACATGGCTTCCTAAGGATAAAGGATATAGCCTATTGTGGTCTCCCAATATATACTTGAAGATACATGGGAGCACAAGTCCGTACTGGCACTTGTCGTCTCAAAGAGGAGGAATCACCCAACCTACAATGAAAGCGACAGTTACCAGGCTTTACAATGCCGGAATACGTCTCTAGCCTAGACTTCTAGATGTTGTGCATTAGGTTCCAAATTGTTTTTATGTTCATTGAATTTATTTTACAGTTGATCTTTATTAAGAAGTTTGCCTTTAAGGTTCACTGCGTGATGTAGATATACAACTCGTAAATATGCAATCTAAGATAATAAATAGTCGTTTACTCTTCTTTTTGCAATGAAAATCCTAGCTACTAAAGAAAGAGAAGTGAAATCCTTTCAACATAGAGCTGAGAGCACACACGAGATGCACTTTCCTAAATCAAAATCAAGAAGTAGTCTAAATGAAAATGCACATGAATGTATTTGTTTTCCGCTTTCTTAATATATGAATGACAAAAAGAATGCTCAATACAAATCTGAATTATTTCTTTTTCCAAAGCGACAATACTAACAATTTTCTTTTCAAAAAAATGAAAGTGAGACAAGATGACACTTTGTGATTTTGAATTTAAAGCTGCTTTCGACACTTGAAATACTGCAAACTCAGATCAAATACAAGAGTAACAGTGTAATCGACTATCAAAAAGAGGAGGATTCTTTTCTTTGACTGAAAACTACACTTGCGACACTTTCAAATCAAAAGATGACAATTCGATTAAGTTACTATTTTGTAAAGGAGAACTGTAAATGGCGGAAAATACATAAAAACATTCAAAATTATTTGTATACTAGAGGCTGAATAATGCAAAGGAAGGGGGTTTCAACAGCAGTTTACTGATCACAGACAGCGAAACTCCTGAATAAAGCTGAAGACAGTGAAGAAAAAACCAAAATCTGGAGGCAGAAACAGTCTTACCTGATCATCGCACCTGTAACACAGGGAAACAAGGATGCATCCCACCTACTGCACACGGGAGGTGAGATGCATCCAGTCTACCAAAAGGAGACAGTGTGATGGTCTAGGAACGAGACTTTAACTTGGTTTTTGGTCACAGTTTGCAGCTTAGTTTAGGGATTTAGGTTGAGCTAATGATAGTCAGTAAATACAAAGTATAGGGGCTGATATAATGAGGTTACTTGAGCTACCTCTAGGGCACTTAGGATGTTTGTAAGTTAGTTGTTCGATTCATCAATAAACCCAGAGATTGACTGAAGCAACGTTGATCTACTTTGCACTTGCATAGCAAATGCGGTTCAAAGGCTAGCTGGCTTAACTTCAGGCTCCGACTATAGTTTATGAAGAAAACAAATAGAGACAAGCAATCAAACTATTCTCTCCATGGAAAAGTCGCCATTTTGTTATCAGGAAAACTAGTGTCTATTCAGAGCTACTAGTCCCACTAAGATGGGTAGCTATCTTAGCAACAAAAAAACTAAAGTCACTTGTGTTTTCCTTTACTAGAGATAGATGATAAAGAAGAAGAGAGTACCAAACTTAGTCTTTCACTTGGTTCCTTTCTTGTTTCCTTTCCCCTTTGACAGAATCTTGCCACTCCTTCCTTACTTGTCCCACTTCAAAGAGCACCTGTAGAGTCAAAGCAGCATAATACCATCAAAGCATAGAGATCTATCATTGTAAACAATATAGGATCAAATATATATTGACCATACAAATGCATATATCAACACAATATTCAGAGATACACAATAATATGGAGGAAAAATCAAATATCTTTATTGATAGAAGTAGTAGAAGAGAGAATTGCAACCACTTGGTCTAACCCAGTGCCATCCTCCCAACATGAAAGCCCTCTTCACCTCATACAAAGCAAGATCACCCAACAATGTCTTCAAAGAGAAACCATCAACACTTCCTTGAAAATTACAAAATTCCAGCCTCTAGATCTCTGGGATGAGGGATCCATATATAGATGTTTGCACGGGGGTGAGTCAGCTTCTAGGATTTTGATTAGTGTCATCTCTCTGATAGTTCTTGGTTCCACTTGGAGATTTCATGATCTCTTACTCATCCTTGGGATAATTCAAAGAGGCAAATGTCAAATGAGCAGCTTCTAGAAGATTCTCAGGGTTTTCACCTAGTAAACTGCTTGTGCCATTTGTCTGCTCTCGTTCATCTCACCCTATAGAAGGGCTTTCCAGTATGCATCGAATTTTTTGCATGTGGTAGGTGAGATGCATCGCACCTTTAGCACTGGGCAGTCTGTATTGTCCTGCTTTGACCAGTTCTGAGTAGTTTTTCATGGAGAACTTCCGGGAGATGATGTAAACAGCTGACCTTTCTCCTTTAGGGTATGAAACAACACTTTTATGGACTTAGAATCCCTTGGTTTATGGACATATATGATTGGGATTGCAGTGCCCAAATATTTCTATAACACAAGTCCCTAAATTCTCTAATTCTACAAATCTTCACGATTTACTTAGTATTCTATAAATATTTTGCAAAATAAATAATATTAGGCACATAATACACAATTATCTCTAAACCTTCGTAATGAACACATTATAGCTCAAAAGATGTCATAAAATGTAGAGAGAAAGGAAAACGTATTCTGAATAATGGCCAAATTAGCCTTATTGTGTACCTATTAGGAAGCCCATCAATGGGACAAATGATAACTTTGGATTGGAAAAATCATTGACAATAGGTTATAGGCAACACCCCTCCTAGGCTTCCATGTGGCATGATTATGTCATCCTGACATCAACATGTGGGAGACCAAGGACGCCTAATTACTAGGTCTTGTGGAATGGTCACATGAAGAGGTCTTATTGAACAATAAAGTGATAATCTTGAATATAATCATACACAATCTCTAGATTTCATGAACATATTAAAGCACAATCGTACGTCTCCTTGTTATAAATTAATTAACTAATTAATGGAACATATAAAATATTGCAGAAAAGAAAAAAAACACAAAAAAACATAAAAAAAGAGAGACAAAAATATAGGTGGTTCACCTAATTTTGGCTATGTCCATGGAGAAATAACTAGTCCTTTCTTTTATATTATCTAGAAATGAAGACATACAAGCTACAACAAATTCATTGTAATTTGATTTTCACTCTCATAGAGTCTCTCCTCTTTTATTCATGCACAAAATAATACTGAGTTGTAATACAATTCCCTCATATAAACTAAGGGTTTCTTGATTGGGAAAAAAAACCTAAATTAACATAATTTCTACTGTCAGATCATCTGCCTGATGAATGGCATAGATTGAGTATGAAATTACAAAAGTTTACAAGAAATTTTTTCATCAAGGATGAGAGATAAATCTAAACAGTGGCGTGTGATGTTTTTTGGTGCTTATTTGATCACTAGAATCCCTTTTATATGTTTTTAAAGGTTATCAGTAGGATTGTAGTGGTTTTGGATACATTATGAAAATAAGTTATGAAAAAGGGATTGAGTGTCCAAATTGATGAATTGATAGAAGTAGAGTGTGGACAACAACATGAAATCTAGTGACAGTTGTTTATGTGATAGTTATTGGAATAATTTATGACAATGGTTATAGTTATTGCGATGGCTTGTTTTGATAGTTATTGTGGACTATGCATCGATTACAAGTTTTTTATTGTACTTATGATTTAGTTATATATGAGACAGTCGATCCAGTTTGAAAATGATATGAAATATTGGTCCATAAGAAATTTGGAGAAGGGGGTGTGTGGCCTCATTCACCATGAAGCCTAGATCAGATTGGAGCGTACTCATTTTTTAGGTTGGAGCCTAGAGAAAGTTGCAGCCCACTTATTATCAAGGTTGGAGCCTTATGTCCTACAGTGAGAAGTTACTTGCATTATTTTGAGGTTTGTGCCTCACTGACGTTGTAGCTTATTGCAAATGGAAACTTTCATATATTGGGGGTAGTTACCTCCAACGGGTTGTAGCTTATGAATCTATTTAAATGAATTGAAGATACAGAAGAAAAATATTTTTTGTTTTATTTTGTAATGGAATCCACTTAGAAAGCTTGTGTCTCTTTGTGATATGATGGTTTCTTGATATGGTGGTAGCTTGATGACACATTGTTATAGTTGATATTGGCATTATGATACATATGTTGTACTTGATGGCAACCCACTCATTTCAGATGATAAATTATAGTGCAACAAAGTTCACTCACTTTTATGCAGAGAAAAGTTTATTTCATGTAGAGAAAAGTTCATGCACTTTTATGCAGAGAAAAGTTTATTTCATGTAGAGAAAAGTTCACGCACTTTTATGCAGAGAAAAGTTTATTTCATGTAGAGAAAATTTCACGCACTTTTATGCAGAGAAAAGTTTATTTCATGGAGAGAAACGTTCACGCACTTTTATGCAGAGAAAAGTTTATTTCATGTAGAGAAAAAGTTCACGCACTTTCATGTAGAGAAAAGTTCCTTTCATGAAGAGAAAATTTCACGCACTTTCATGGTTGGCTCATGGTATTAGTCCGACAGTTTTTGATACTATGGTTTTGGTCCGTGGTATTGCATTCAAAAGTGTTGATCTCATGCACTTTCATGGTTGGTTCATGGTATTAGTCCGACAGTTTTTGATCCTATGGTTTTGGTCCGTGGTATTGCATCCAAAAGTGTTGATCCCAAGTATTAGGTCCGTTGTATTGTGTTATTATGGTTTTGGCCCGTGGTATTGTGGAAGGCCTAAGACTATAAAAGAGGAAGGAGATCATTTGGCAAAGCATCATCGAATGAATTGAATATCTAATAAGTGCTAGATTTGAAATATTTGTGATTGGGTTATGTTGCAGATCTAGATCTGAATGAGGGAGGAACCTTAGCGCATAAAGAAGGATAAGCTCTTTTGATGGGTCATAATATTTATGCTTGAATAATAGTATCTTTGCATAATTTTGATCTGTTATATGAGGCGCATGCTTGATCTATAAATCTGACAATCTGGGTTAATTAGTGTCAG
This sequence comes from Pinus tabuliformis, assembly GCA_031772625.1. Taxonomy (NCBI): domain Eukaryota; kingdom Viridiplantae; phylum Streptophyta; class Pinopsida; order Pinales; family Pinaceae; genus Pinus; species Pinus tabuliformis. Next base: position 2,974,104 of record CM062815.1, on the reverse strand, counting down.
AATATTTGAAAGAAGGAATTATCCTTTATAGATCTGCACGCAGGTTTCAGGTTGTTGAAGTAGCGTATATCTTTAAATTATGATCTAGCTGCCTCTGTCTATTGCTGCAGTATTCTGGGTTCAGAATTTGGTGTGTGGTTACTGTTACTGTGTTCTGGGTACAGCTGTCAGAGAAGTGTTTACTTGATTCAGTGCTAATTGGGAAAGGAGATTGTTTGATGCAGATATACTTGATGATTGATTGATGTTCATGGATCCAATCTGAAAATTTATGAAACGTGGTCCCTGGAAGAAAGAGAAGGTTGTAGCCTTCAGCAGGCCAGCACCTACGTACTAGTATCTTGGCTAGTACCAGAGCTAAGGGGGTTGTAACTCCCTTGCAGGAGAAGCTGGAGAATGAGAGAGGGTTGTAGCTCTCTGCAGGTTGTAGCCTGCGTACTGGTAAAGGACTGCACCAGTACAAAATCATTGTAAAAGGAGTTTCTAATTGAAAGAAGATAGAGACATATTGCAGCAGGTGGTTTTCACCCACATTGGGTTTCCACCTTATATCTGGTGTTCTTTTGTGTGACTATTTGCTTTTCTTGTTCCTGCTCATTATTTTATGATACTGACATACAAAGTAATGATCAATATTTGAAGAATTATTCAAAGTATAAATAAGGAAGATAGATTGATAAGAATTTGATAATACTGATTCACCCCCCCCTCTCATTATTATTTCCAACAATTGGTATCAGAGCAGGTCCTTCTTAAGAAGCTTGATCGCTTGAAGGAAGATCTAACATCATGAGCAACTACAAGAGGGAAGCATCAATCAGGCCACCGATTTTTGATGGAACAAACTTCGTATATTGGAAGGTAAGAGTTACTGCCTATCTTCAATCTTTGGGTACAGAAGTATGGGACATTATAGAAACAGGGTATACTTTTCCATCAGCTACTCCTACAGATTCAGCTGAGAAGAAGAAATATGAAACAAATGCAAAGGCGGTTAATACTCTTCTAGGATGTCTATCTCAATCTGAATTCGTGAAGGTTATGCAATATAAATCCGCAAAAGAAATATGGGACAAGATTGTTTTGAGCTACGAAGGAGATGAACAGGTAAAACATGCAAAACTTCAAACCCTCAGGATTCAGTATGAGAATCTCAGAATGTATAATGATGAAAGTGTGGCTAACTATTTCCTTCGGGTAGATGAGATTGTTAATTGTATGAAAAACTTCGGTGAAGAAATAAAAGAGGCTGTTGTGGTTGAAAAAGTCCTAAGATCATTGTCCCCCAAGTTTGAATCTAAAGTGTCTGCAATAGAAGAAAAGGAAAATATACGAACTCTTACTATGTCTCAGCTACACAGAATTCTAACTGCTTATGAAATGAGAAAAGGAGGTCCATCAGACAGGAGAGAAGCTTCTTTTAAGGCTTCAGGCAAAGGAGAGTACTATGAATCAAGTCACGTGCCAGAAGAAGAAGAAGAATCGAATTTTGTCAAAAATCGTCAACGGGGCACTGGAAGGTTCAGAGGTAAGCTACCTTTTAAATGTTTTTCTTGTGGAAGAGTAGGTCATTATGCTGCCAAATGTCCTCATAAGGATAAGATTGACAAAGGAAAGGAACCTGCCAGATGGAACAACAAACAGAATGCAAATAAGAAAAGCTACTACACTCATGAAGACAGTGATGGTCTATCAAATAGTGATGAAGATGAACGAGGTAATGACTATAAACTTTTAATGGCATTTGAAGATGTTGATTACATGGATGCTATAGATGTGGATAGTTTTTATGAAGAGATTTCTAGACTTAAGACATGTATAGAAGAAAAGAATATGATCATTGATACTCTACAATTTCAAATTGATGAAAAAGAAAAATATCTTGAAAAGTTAGAAGGTGAAATTGTTGGCCTTAGAAAAGAAATTTAGAAAACAAAGGCTATTAATCTTAAGTTTGTCAAAGGATCTGAAACTCTGGATGAGATCATCAATGTACAATGTTCTCCGCTAAACAAGACAGGTCTGGGGTATAATGGAGAAACATCTCAAGCATCCACCTCAAAGAGTTATCTTGATGTAGCAAGAAGGAATGAGCAAAAGCACAATGGAGATCACCAGATAAAGCAGGGACGAATTACATCAAGAACGGACAAAGACTATCAGGTAAACCAGGGGCAATCTGTCTTAAGGATGAAAAAAAGCTACAACCAGCCACAGGTAAAATCTTCTCAATTTGCTTCAAGAATGGATGACAATAGAAATTACAATCATTTGGCCGGTAGATTTGATAATCACATAAGTTTCTTCAATGGGAAATGTTTCTCTTGCCATAACTTTGGTCACAAAGTAGCTCAATGTGTTGCATATAAAACAATCATGACTAGAGAAGCTCAAAAACAAAGAAGTATGATCGGGGTTACAAAAAGGACCTATAACAACTTTTCGGCTCTTTAAAATGAAGTTGAATGTTCTATTTGCAATAACTTTGGTCATGAAGATTCTGAATGCAGGAGCAGGTTTCAGCAGACAAAGGAACAAGCCTCAAGCACCAGAACATGGAGAATAAAGGAACCACAAATAGAAAGATGTGGGATAGCATTTTATGCAGAAGGACAAGAAAATCTATGGTACATTGATAGTGGATGTTCGAAAAATATGATAGGTGATAAAGAAAAACTTGAATCATATTCTGCTTTAGAAAAGGGAAAGAAAGTCTCTTTTGGAAATGATACTCCTACAGCTATAAAAGGAAAAGGCACCGCTCAGTTAAAAGAAAAGGTCAAAGCTGGAAATGTTTTGTATGTTGATGGATTGAAGCATAATCTTCTAAGTGTCAGCCAGATGTGTGATCAAGGAACCGAGGTGATATTTAGATCAAACGGATGTCGTGTTCGTGATCTTGATACAGGTGAAACAGTGATGAAAGGTAGAAGAACTCCAAATAATCTATACATATTTGAAGAAGGACAACAACAATGCTATTTGAGCAAGGATGATGAACACTGGTTATGGCATCGGAGGTTGGGGCATCTGAGTTTTTCACAAATAAGGAAAGCATGCAAATATCAGGCAGTTCGTGGTCTTCCAGATATCAAAATTCCAAACAACACCATATGCAAATCATGTCAGTTTGGAAAGCAAACTAGAACTAACTTTCCAGAGAAGGAAGGATCAGTTAGCATGCCTCTTGAGCTAGTCCATACAGATGTATGTGGTCCATTTAGGAAAAGGACACCTTGAGGAGAAGAATACTTGATATTATTCATTGACGATTTCTCCAGGTTTGTTTGGTTAGGACATATGAAGCACAAAGACGAAGCATTCGAGAAATTCAAATCCTTCAAAGCCTTGGTTGAAAATGAATCAGGTTACAAAATTAAGTGCCTCAGGTCTGACAGAGGTGGGGAGTTTACCTCAAATGAATTTTTCAATTTCTGTGAAGAACATGGGATAGGAAGAGAATTCTCTACAGCTAGAACTCCTCAGCAAAATGGAGTGTGGAAAGGATGAACAGAACAGTCCAACAAATGGCTCGTGCTATGCTGGATGAGTCTGGAACTCCTGCAACTTTCTGGGGTGAAGCCGCATATGTTGCGGTTGTTATTCTCAACAAAACAAATGTCCGAGTGAACAACACTCAAACTCCTCATGAGCTCTGGTATGGTGAGACTCCTTCGGTAAAGCACCTCAAAATCTTTGGGAGCAAATGCTATATTAAGAATACTGATGAGCAACTTGGCAAACTTGAACCTAGAGCAGATGAAGGCATTCTTCTTGGTTATTCTCCACACAGCAAAGCATATAAGTGCTACAATAAAAGACTTGGAAGAATTGTTGACAGCATTCATGTAGTGGTTGATGAAAAGGGATACATTCCTAGGCATGTAAATCATGAAAATATCAAAGAATATGAAGACTACCCTCAAAGACAGAATGATGAAGAAGAAGAACCTCAAGAAGAACCAGAGGAACAGATAAGAATAGAAGAGAAGACTCCATCCCGGTACGTTCAGAAGAATCATCTAGAATCTCATATTTTGGGGCAGAAAGAAGCAGGTGTACAAACAAGAAGAACAATTGCAGAAGCTTCAAGCTATTTGGCATTACTCTCCTCCACTGAACCACAAAATGTAAAAGAGGCATGCAAAGATGAATGTTGGGTCAAAGCAATGGATGAAGAACTTGAGCAGATCGAAAAGAACAACACTTGGGAGTTGGTTCCTAGACCAAAGGATAAGAATGTTATAGGGACAAAATGGGTCTTCAAAAATAAGTTGAATGAAAATGGGGAAGTAATTAGAAACAAGGCAAGACTTGTTTGTAAAGGGTATGCACAGCAAGAAGGAATAGATTTTGAGGAAAATTTTGCTCCTGTTGCAAGACTTGAGGCCATCCGAATGTTCCTTGCTCTCTCAAGCTTTCAAAAGTTCAAAGTCTTTCAAATGGACGTAAAATCAACCTTTCTGAATGGAGACTTAGAAGAAGAAGTATACATTGAGCAGCCAGATGGTTTCATTCTTGGAAATGATCCAAATCTTGTATGCAGACTGAAAAAGGCTCTCTATGGTGTTAAACAAGCTCCAAGGGCTTGGTACTATTGTTTGGACAAATATCTTCATCAACAAGGTTTTTCAAAAGGATCAGCAGATAGCAATCTTTATATAAAAATTGAAAATGACAAATTGCTAATAGTTGTTGTGTATGTAGATGACATTATCTTTGGCAACAATGAAGAATCTATGAGTCAAAGCTTTGCCTTGGTGATGCAAAAAGAATTTGAAATGTCCTTGCTTAGAGAATTGACATATTTTCTTGGCCTGCAAATCCAACAAAAGGAAAGAGGTATCTTCTTGTCTCAAACCAAGTATCTCAAGCATATTTTGAAGAAACATGGCATGGAAGATGAAAAACCAGTATGTACACCCATGGTCACAGGATGTAGCCTCAGTGCAAATGATGAATCAACAACAGTACATCAACCAACCTACAGATCTATGATTGGAAGTCTACTTTATTTGACAGGTACCCGACCAGACATCATGCATGCAGTGGGAATAGTTGGAAGATTTCAGGCAAACCAAAGGAAACTCATCTTCAAGCAGTAAAGAGAATCTTCAAATATCTTCAAGGGACTCAAAATTATGGCTTATGGTATCCTAGAGATACAGATCTCACACTTCATGCTTATACTGATGCAGATTGGGCCGGGAGCGTGAATGACAGGAAGAGCACAAGTGGTGGTGCATTCTTTATGGGTTCCAGATTAGTATCTTGGTTCAGCAAGAAACAGATTTCGATTGCCTTGTCTACAGCTGAAGCAGAATATGTTGCTGCTGCATCTTGCTGCACTCAACTCCTTTGGATGATGCAAACCTTGCAGGATTTTCAAATCACTTATACACCACCCATCTCCATCTTATGTGATAATACAAGTGCAATCAGCATTTCAAAGAACCCAGTCATGCATTCAAAAACCAAGAACATACCAATGAAGTATCACTTTCTCTGGGAACAAGTGCTTGAACAAAAGGTCAAGTTGGAGTATGTTCCTTCTAAGGAACAGGTTGCTGATATACTCACCAAACCATTGCCTAGGGAGACCTTTGAATACCTCAGGCAAAAGCTGGGGGTTGTTGATGCATCATCTTGTTGTTGAATCTCTTCTGATTGTTGGTTGTACGCAAGGTTAATTTGAAGTATATGCGACATGTGCTGGGTTGTGTATTGGTCAAAGATCGAATGGCACAGGTTTAGGGGGAGCATATCATGCATTGTTGGCATTATGGAGGAAGTACAGAAGGAGATCATGGATGCTGGTCTGAATATTGCTGCAATACGTCTCTATCTCTTTCATGGTCATTTATGGTGTTTGATGGATTATGGTTCTTCTTTGCAGATCTGGTTTATAGTTAGGGGGAGCATGTTCTTAGGGGGAGCATAACCCTTTGCCCTTGATGTCAAAGGGGGAGAATGATTGGTTGTTGTTGCCAACAAGTCCAAAGGGGAGATTGTTGGCATTATGATACATATGTTGTACTTGATGGCAACCCACTCATCTCAGATGATAAATTATAGTGCAGCAAAGTTCACGCACTTTTATGCAGAGAAAAGTTTATTTCATGTAGAGAAAAGTTCACGCACTTTTATGCAGAGAAACGTTTATTTCATGTAGAGAAAAGTTCATGCACTTTTATGTAGAGAAACGTTTATTTCATGTAGAGAAAAATTCACGCACTTTTATGCAGAGAAAAGTTTATTTCATGGAGAGAAACGTTCATGCACTTTCATGCAGAGAAAAGTTTATTTCATGTAGAGAAAAAGTTCACGCACTTTCATGCAGAGAAAAGTTCCTTTCATGAAGAGAAAATTTCACGCACTTTCATGGTTGGCTCATGGTATTAGTCTGACAGTTTTTGATCCTATGGTTTTGGTCCGTGGTATTGCATCCAAAAGTGTTGATCTCACGCACTTTCATGGTTGGTTCATGGTATTAGTCTGACAGTTTTTGATCCTATGGTTTTGGTCCGTGGTATAGCATCCAAAAGTGTTGATCCCAAGTATTGTGTCTGTGATATTGTGTTATTATGATTTTGGCCCGTGGTATTGTGGAAGGCCTAAGACTATAAAAGAGGAAGGAGATCATTTGGCAAAGCATCATCGAATGAATTGAATATCTAATAAGTGCTAGATCTGAAATATTTGTGATTGGGTTATGGTACAGATCTGGATCTGAATGAAGGAGGAACCTTAGCGCATAAAGAAGGATAAGTTCTTTTCAAGGGTCATAATCTTTATGCTTGAATAATAGTATCTTTGTATAATTTTGATATGTTATATGAGGCACATGCTTGATCTATAAATCTGGCAATCTGGGTTAATTAGTGTCTGAATATTTGAAAGAAGGAATTATCCTTTATAGATCTGCACGCAGGTTTCAGGTTGTTGAAGTAGCGTATATCTTTAAATTATGATCTAGCTGCCTCTATCTATTGTTGCAGTATTCTGGGTTCAGAATTTGGTGTGTGGTTACTGTTACTGTGTTCTGGGTACAACTGTCAGAGAAGTGTTTACTTGATTCAGTGCTAATTGGGAAAGGAGATTGTTTGATGCAAATATACTTGATGATTGATTGATGTTCATGTATCCAGTCTGAAAATTTATGAAACGTGGTCCCTGGAAGAAAGAGAAGGTTGTAGCCTTCAGTAGGCCAGCACCTACGTACTAGTATCTTGGCTAGTACAAGAGCTAAGGGGGTTGTATCTCCCTTCCAGGAGAAGCTAGAGAACGAGAGAGGGTTGTAGCTCTGTGCAGGTTGTAGCCTGCGTACTGGTAAAGGACTGCACCAGTACAAAATCATTGTAAAAGAAGTTTCTAATTGAAAGAAGATAAAGACATATTGTAGCAGGTGGTTTTCACCCACATTGGGTTTCCACCTTATATATGGTGTTCTTTTGTGTGACTATTTGCTTTTCTTGTTCCTGCTCATTATTTTATGATACTGACATACAAAGTAATGATCAATATTTGAAGAATTATTCAAAGTATAAATAAGGAAGATAGATTGATAAGAATTTGATAATACTGATTCACCCCCCCCCCTCTCAGTATTATTTCCAACAGTTGATGATATGATTCTTATTATTCATTTATATATAGTTTTTTTATTATGAAACATTTTGAAATAGTCAAATTTCTCTCACATTGATTCATCATCCCACCCCTTAGTGTGAGCTTTTGACCAACAACTATGAACAATGGGTGTAATTGTTCAATTGTTTATAAGAGTCGAGATGAAGAAGTAAAATCATTATTGTATATTGAGAGAATATGATGTTGTGGGATAAAAAACTAGGGAATATTAGATAGAATGGCCTTCAAGCACTACAACATATAGATATGGTTGATGGTATTATTATTTCTCTATAGATATTTGTTGCAAATATGTTTTCATTCATGTCAATTACATTGTTATCCTTATTATCAAATATTGTTTTATGGTCAATGAGGATAGGGTCGACTAGATTTTTGGAATGAATTTGGTGCTACCACAACATGCTAACATGGAATGCAATTTGGAGTTCCATGGAGTGTTTGTATAGGCATGGAATACAGTTCAAAGAGCCGAGGGTCATGAAGAGTGTTGGAAAGAAACCTAGTTTTTTCATGTCAAGCCTAGCCATGGAACAAATTTTCTCATTTCCATTGTTTGATCTTCCAATAAATAAACCAACCTAATTTATTTCAGGTTCAATATGTGCAAATGTTATGGTTTTTTTATGCACCCAATTAGATTTAATGGATGAAATGGCTTCAACAAAAATATATAAATCAATGTCATGTTCACCATTCATGGAAACTAAAGTGGAGGTGTGAACTCCATAACAATAATCCATACTTAAACTATTTATTAAACCATATTTATGCAAAGTTAAATAATACCATATAGAGATTAGGAAGAGTTAAGCATAGTAGCGTACTAGGAATAGGACCTCATGTTATCCAAATATTCATATTGGTATCTAGTATGGCATTCTAGCCGTATGATGTACCAAGTAGGTGACATGGCACTTCTATGTAAATTATAGGTGGTAACTTTTATGATGTGGCAAAAACAACAAGTGACATGGGAGGAAGAAGTGGAGCTTTCCGCTAGTTGACTAGATAATTAGGAAGTGGCATGTAGAAGGTAGATGTGGAAAATATCATGAGGAACAAATGGCATGGGAAAGAATACCACATGGAAGATTGTGATTGATGACGACTTGAGCCACGACCTTGTTTGGAAATATTTTCCCATGTATTTATATTTGTCCAATAAGAAAAAAATAAATGTTACGGGGCAAAATCATAGGTCTAGGCATTGAAACCTTGTTGGTTCCATACTAGTGTACATATGTACCAGGGTATTGAGATGAACAACATAGTATAGTTTTCACATGGAGTTTGTCATAAATTCCGTAAACTATGGAAAATTTCGTCAGTTGACTAGGGCGTTGGGAGGTACAAGAGGAGTGACCGTATAGTATGGGTTGGTATTAGTATGTAATTACTCATTCATAGCACCAGGATATGGCTACTTAATATTTTAGTGCTTGGAGATAAAGTATCAGTATGAAGACATTTCCAATTGAAAGAGTACCATAGTGGTATGTAAGTGATAGGTCACAATGCGAGGTTATGAGGTGCCAAGGTTGAACACCCAAGTAAAGGAATATTTCAACATAGATTTTGTATAGTGTGTGTTGAGAAATCAAGGGGAAGCTATATTGGGTGATTTTTGTTACTTTGATAACTGTGTCTAATGTATTTTTACTTAACTTAATTAACTTCTTGATTCAATTAATTATAATTAGTGTTCTTCTCATAAAACAACTACCAAACAATAAAGAACAATGAGACAAGATGGCACAAGATATATGTTATCAGCCAGGGCCAAAACCTCTCCTCTTAATAGGAAAACCCACAATAACTTCTCCCTTCTTATAGAATTTCAAATGATGAATTCCAAGACCTAAGACCCTCACCAAAGTCCCCTCTAATACCAAGTCAATCCTTCCTCAATGAGTTTTTCCTTCCAGCAACTTTGACCTCAAAAACTTCTACTACTTCAACCTCCAGTAGTTTATTTTGTAACTTCAACACTTAGTAGTTTCTTTTGCAGATTCGACCCCCATTAGTTTCTTCTTAGAAAAGCCTAGCTCTTGCATGTTTTCAGAAAATAGTGATTTCCTTCTCTATTATTATTGACTTGAGTTTATCCTTTTTCTTAAGAAACTTGTCTTGCAAAGCATACCACTTGGAACCCTAACTTGACTTCTGCAATTTTTTCTTTAGCTATTGCAGCATATTCCCTCATTATCTCATGCGCATGAAGCATATTAGCTCAAAGAAAATCCCTAAAATTTTATTCACCTTGTTCGTTTTTAGGTATTCAACTTCCTCTTTGGATGATCTTGAAATGAGGTTGAAGTCTTCTTATGTATAAGCTTTTCTCTAGGTTGAATTGTTTCCTTTGGGCCAACTTGTCCACTCATTAAGGATTATTTTTTATTTTGATGATGATAAGGCCTTGGAGGGTCTATTTGACATTTTTTACTTTACATAATTTTTCTTTACAAGATGAAACAATCCCAAAAGGGTATTCCATATATTAAAATAACTCAATCGATTTGTAGACTCAGTGACAAGACCTAAAAGCACTGATTGGGTGCTTGACCTATAAATTAATTTTCCTTGAGCATGGAACCTGTCCCTCAAGAATGAAAATAATAAATGTATTTATTTCTCTTTACATATAATGTACACAAAATAATGATTACATGTGTCATTATGAAGATGGAACCTAGTTACATATTTCAACACTCCCTCTTAACTAGGGAGGTATTCATAATCTATACATGGTACTTGTACATTCTCATACTAAACAATTCTCATAAGAAGAGTCATATTGGTAAGCCATATCATAAGTTATTTTATTATCTTATACCAGAACATATCATCATACCAACCAATATTTTCACATAGCAAGGCCTTGACTAATAGCTCTATCTCTCCACAAGATCATAACATAATTCTAGTAAGAGAAATGGATTATCGACACCTTCATCATTGTCTTTTAAGGCACATACCCCAGCGGGGTGTTCAAAGGGTATGCCCTTTTAGGAAAATTATTGTCTTGGAATAACAAATCCTCAAGGAATTTCCTCTTCAACTACTCTTGCATATTGTATGCCCTACCACATCCTCAAGAAGTATTAGAATCAATCTTAAACTCTTACCAAATCCTCCATTACTTTCACAACATGAAGACAAGAATCATGTGTCTATATCTCCTTCTCAACCAGGGAGGATATTCTCATTCCTATAAAGGAATATACTGAGGTTCCGTCTTAACCAGAGACCTATCCAATCTCCCTCATAACTAGGGACTTGTTTCCAACAACAACTCTCTACTCTTTGGTGGAGATGATGGTACTAATAGTTGCTTGCAAGGATCCTCATTTTGATGTCATGAAATTCATATTCTTCATTATGGAGCCTTAATCTTCTATATCTTCTTTGTGGGGCATCGAACATCCATCACTTTCCTTTAATTAACCATATATTTGAATGAATGGTCATGTCATCTTTCTCTTCCTCAGAAAGTGATCCTCTAGTACTCATATGGATTTTATTCATACAAAAACCTCTTTTTAAATTTAATCCATAAACCCCTTTATACTTACTAACACACAAAAAAGAGGTTTTATTTAGGTGAGCCTATTGTTGGAAATACTGAGAGGGTAGTGAATCAATATTTATTTTCAACTATTATTTTTACGAGTTGGATTCTTCACAATTATAATCAGAAATGAAGTAGATAATAACTTTATTAAGAGAGGAATTTAATCCTCTTTTAAAATAATTGAGGACAATAATGGTCGAAGGCACCAACCCTTTAACATTCCAGGCACCAACTTGTACCCAAGCATGAACTTGGACGTTTTCATGAGGCTCTGTCCTCTAGGGCTTAGACCCTATTCTTCTCAAGGCATAAACCTTGTGTTTAGAGGCTCCAAACCCTAGGACACCAATCCTATTTACTTATTTTAATAGAGAAGGAGAGTAGTACTTACTTGGATGTCCTTGACATATATCTTCACTGTTCAAACTCGAAAATTATTTGTGAGCTTTCATTGTTTCATCACTAACTTGGACCCTATTTTGTCGATATCCCATTATTCAAATAACATGTTTTTCGTTGATAATTATTGCACCTCCATGCCACAATCCAATATCTAAATTCAATGTAATATAAATATGAAACCATAGTTCTCTTTTGTAAGGAGTCCGATGTCAAAATGTCCGATGTCACTGAGATCTCTATTTTTATGCAGTCACATACCTGAGTTCTTTTCACCACAAAGATAGCCCAAGAGTGAATGTATCTTATTGTCACACGTCCGAGTGTATTTTGATGTTACATTTCCAAATGTAGCTAGTCGTCTCAAGTATGAATGTAGCTGTCACAAATCTGAATAGACTGTTGTCACAGTCTGTATAGCTTGTTGTCATAGGTCCGAATATCTTGGTGTCACAGGTCACAACTCTGAATATCTTGCTATCATAGGTCTAAATATTTGATGTTACAAGTTTGAATGTAGAGACAGACCTTGGATGTAGAGTGGAGGTATAGTGAAACAAAAAGTGAGATATAGAGCCACAGACCTGAGGAGCAGTCTCTACCTTTTCACTGTAGTGATCTTGAGATCCGAGAAACAATCCACCAATCAAGCTAAACACCAATTCGAGTTAGATATAGTATATATATATATATATATATATATATATATATATATATATATATATATATATATATATATATATATATATATATATATATATATATATATATATATATATATATATATATATATATATATATATATATTACTTCCTGGTTTTTTATTCTCCTTCCTGAAGATTCACGAGATGTGAACCTATAGCTCGTTGTCTTCCAAGTTATGATCGAACTAGTGAGTAAAGAATGAATACATATGCCTCTTTTATAGTGTTCATGTCTCTCAAAATAGGCTGACATGAATAAGTCAGTATAGGTCAGCTCATTGTCCAAAATAATATCCTTAACTTAAAAAATTCATATCTCCCAAACTATTTGGAGTTTCAGGCCAAATAAGAGCTCATTGGAAAGGAAAGATTAGGCTCTAAAATATGGTATAGGTATAATATAAACAAGTTTCCTTTATGGTAGTGAAAAAACATTTTTAATGTTATTGATCATCTAGTAGTGCAGAATTGGAGGTAGGACAAAATGACTTCATGAAGAGTAAGGCCATGAAATGTAAGGCTTCATGGTGACATTCAATAGGAGAGCTCAACATATATTTCATCAATTACAATTATAGAACAACACCTATGGGCGAAATACCATGGGACAAATTATTATCAATATCATGAAAAAAAAAATATGAACCATAATATTAATGTTAATAGATTATTATTAATAATATTATTATTAAATATAATATTCATATTAATATATTATAATATGAATATTATTAAATTTAATGACTTTGGATTAATACAATATCAAATTTACTATATTATAATATATATTACTATATCATGATATATATTAACACTAGATATATTTAGGAGGGAAGAACAAAGACATAGAGTGATAAAGGTGGAGAGCTTGGGGGGGTGACAAGGAGGAGATGGAGAGAGAGTGTATGTTTAGGGGTTATATAAAGAGACAAAGAAGGAAAGATAGAGATAAGGGGGGACATAAGTATAGAGAAGGAGATAGGGATGGATATCATAACTTAGTTAGAGAGAGAGAGAGAGAGAGAGAGAGAGAGAGAGAGAGAGAGAGAGACATATGGTGGAAGAGAGAGGGAGGTAGGACAGAAAGGGAGAGAGAGAGAGAGAGACATATGGTGGAAGAGAGAGGGAGGTAGGACAGAAAGGGAGAGAGAGAAGTCACTACAGAGAGGAGGAGAGAGGGAGGGAAAGAGAATGAGAGAGAGAGAGAGGGAAAGGGATATGGAGTTGGAGGGTGAGAGAGGGAGGGAAGAAGAAATACATAGAGAGTGAGAAGTTGAGAGAGAGATGGAGTGATAAGGGGGGATGGAGAGAGAGTGTTTATGTTTGGGGGGAAGATAAAGAGACAAAGAAGGAGAGATGGAAAGAATAGGGGCAAGAAGGAGAGAAGGAGGGATATAGTAACATAGTTGGGGGGTGGAGAGAGGGGGGGGAGGAAGGAAGAGAGAGGGTGTGGGAGAATGGAGAGAGGGAGGGAAAGAGAAAGGGGGTTTGATGGGGACAAAGAGGGAGGTAAGAAGAAAGAAATAGAGATATAAAGGTGGAGGGGGAGATAGAGATGGAGTGATAGGGATGATGGAGAGAGAGGGAGAGAGGATAACAGAAGGGAAGAGAGATAAAAGTGGGGGAGAGAGGGGGGGGAGAGGAGGATGGAGGGATAGATAGATAGATTGGAAAAAGAGAGTGTGTGTTTTTGGGGTGATATAGAGAGACAAAGGGAGATAGAGATATAGATGTAAGGTGAACATAGAGAAGAAGAGAGATGTGGAGAAAGGGAGGGAAGGACAAAGAGATTGATAGATATGAAGTGAGAGAGCGTGTGTGTTTTGGGGGGTGCTATAGAGAGATAAAGAATGAGATGTGGAGGGATATATAGATATAGATGGAGGGGAGAGAGAGGGAAGAATATTTCTTGCACTAGATGCATTGATTTCGGTGTATATGGTGATTTCTAATCCTATTTGATTTCTTTCACTAGATGCATTCATTTTAGTGATGTTGATTTCTAATGATATTTGATTTCTTGCACTAGATGCATTTATTTCATTGTAGTTGTTGGTTTCTAATCCTATTTTCTTACTTGCACTAGATGCATTGATTTTAGTGTAGATGTTTATTTCTAATCCTATTTGATTTCTTGCATTAGACGCATTGATTTCAATTTAAATGTTATTTTCTAATCTTATTTGGTTTCTTGCACTAGATGAATTGATTTTATTGTATATGTTGGTTTCTAATTTGATGTAATTCGATGTATGATGGTACATTAATTTTAAAGTCATTGGATTAACATTTTGCATTGGTTTTAGCGTAAGCACAAAACATTATTGACAATGTACATTGATTTTTGTGCTATAGTAATTCAACCTATTAATATTTGAGAGAAAGAGAGACAAGGTATGATGTTTACTACAACAACTTGTGCTAAATATATAAATTGTTTACTATTTAACATGTGCCTTTCTTATAATCGATATGAAAAGATGATAAAAGTAACAAAGGTGAAAATAATAATAGTAGAAGAAATTATTTTTATATTAATCACTATCATTACTGTCTTTTTTATTAATCACTATCATGTATGATGTTTACTACAACAACTTGAGCTAAATATTTAAATTGTTTACTATTGAACACATCATTTTCATATAACCGATATTAAAATATGATAAAAGTAACAAAGGTGACAATAAGAATAGTAGAAAAAATCATTTTTATATTAATAATTATCATTACTATCATTTTTATTTATGTTAATCACTATCATTACAATTATTTTTATTTTTTTATTTTCTATCATTCAACACTATTACATTGTCACTTTGAATTCAAAACATTTGTTTCATCAGTTTTCATCATTAAAGTTATTAACAATATTTATCATCTCAACAAATTTGTTTAGCTAAGAAAATTTAAATAAAAATGACCAAATTAATCTCAGACATATTTAAAATATTTATATTAATATTAGATGTATTTACATGTTATTGATAAAATTAATCATATCTTTGATAGATTTTTCTTTCCCGCATACAACCGAAACCAACCTATATCCATCTTAACTCTGGATCTATCAAGCATCAAGAGGGATCAAATCACTCAAGGTGCAAACCTTTCCTTAAGTTTTTCACTCAAAAGGTAGGTTTGCACCTCAATAGATTTGATCCTCTCAACGCTTTATAGATCCAAAGTTGTGATGGATCTAGGTTGATCTCTATTTCAGCTCTAATGCATCCTATCATTCCTGTGATGCTTCTTGTAATGATAACTATCTTTTACAGAGCTACAAATAACTAAGTGAAGGAGATTATCTCAGTCATAATAGAGATTGTTCACTTCATCATTCTTTGGTTTCTTCTTTTCAAGTTCTTCCACTTCTTCGATGACATGAGCTTTATTTATTTCCTTTATTTTATTGTTTTCCTTCTTTATTTTAGGACAATGCCTCTTAAGATTCCCATATTCCTAACATCCATGGCATTGGGTATTTGACATATCAATCTTATTGTTTTTCTAAGGACCAAACTCCCAAAAATTTCCTTTTCTTCTAGCCATGGCAACAAATGCTTGAACTTGTTCATTTGACCTAGCATCACTTTTTCCTTTCAACCTAGTTTCTTGAATATTGTATAGTGACCAGAGTTCACTAAATGGGGTGGATTCCTTCTTTCCATAGATATTGGATACAAAGCTTCCCCATTAATTAGGTAGTTCAGTGAGTGCAACAATGGTCATTTCGTTATCGGGCATTATTTCCACCAACTCTTGTAGTTGGTTTCTTATTTGCGACAACCTCATAATGTATGAGGCTATCCCTTCTTCCATTGATACCTCCATCTTGAATAGCTCAGTTCTCAAAGATATAACCTCTCCTAAGGTTCTCACGGAAAATAGTTATACCAACTTTTCTTAGATTTCCTTCGATGTTTCCATCTTTGCTACATATGGAGTGAGAGAATCCTTGATTGATTGTATAAGGATTCTATGGTCCCTTATTTATTCTTTCATATATTTCTATAATGTCTGAGCTTTCTCTTGAGATGGTTTGGAGACTTTACCCTTGAATTATTCAATAACTTCAATCTCTATGAGGACCAAGTATGTCCTCTTTTTTTATGCAAGGAAGTTTGATGACCCAACCAATTTGTTTCTCTCCTTACAAAATTAATTCATTTTGATAGAAGATTCAGACATATATATAAAGATGATTACTTTTTCAGGTGAACATGTTCCTATATGATGATATATTCAACTTGATTCCTTCTCAATCATGTTGACAATATAATATTCCATCTCGAATAAGATGTTTTCCTTCGAGTATGCTTTGAAAAGTGGTCCTTTATCCAATGAGAGGGAGATCACCTTGATTTATTTGATGATGATGGAAATTCTTCTTCTTTCTTCCTTTGGATGTAGCAATTTAGAATATGTCTAAAGATGTTCCAAATGTGTAGTTATTCTTTCATTGAGTGGAGGTAGAGACCTCCTTGAAAGTAGAGTCCTTGAGGTTTTCTTCTTGATGTTGCTTCTAGATAGTATGACCCTTGTGATGCTCCTTGGATCCTTTTATTGATAGGTCTTGAGCTTGGAACTAATGTATCCTTCTTCAAGCTACATTATCCTTCTTGTTGTAGTCACCTTAGATCTAATACCATGTTGATAAATAAAGGGGAAACTATATTGGGTGCTTTCTTTTAGTCTGATAATTACTTGTGATGTATTTTTACTTAACTTGAAAGATTCTTCTTTCACTTTATTATAATTAGTGTTATTATTGTAAAACAACTACCAAATGATAAAGAACAATGTGAGAAGAGGACACAAGATATAGGCTATCGTCCAAGGCCAAAACCTCTCCTCTAGAGAGAAAAACCCACAATAGATCTCCTCTTCATATAGAACTTCAAATGATGTATTCCAGGACCCAAGACCCTTGACAAAGTCCCCTCCAAGACCAATTAAATTCTTCCACATTAATGAGATTTTCCTTTCATCAACTTTGACCTCAGCAACTTCTAAAACTTCTACCTTCAATTGTTTCTTCTCCAACTATGACCCACAACAGTTTCTTCTGCAACTTCGACCCCAATAGTTTCTTCTGCAAAACCCTAAATCTTGCACGTGTGGAGAATAGTGATTTGTTTCTATTTTCTTCTTCGCTTGAGTTGATCCATTTTTATAAGAAACTCACCTTACAAAGTATGCCACTTGGAACCCTAACTTGACTTCTATAATTCAGTCTTTATCTGTTGTAGTAGATGTCGTAATTACCTCACACTTGTGAAGGATATTAGCCCAAACACAATACCAAAACTTTTCTTTCTCCTTCTCCCTCTTTGTTATGTATTTGACTTCATTTTTTGTCCTTTTCTCATCTTTGATCAAACTTATTGAGAGCTGATTAGATGATCTTTAAATGAGGTTGAAGCCTTCTTATATATAGGCTTATTTCTATGTTCAGTTTCTTCCTTTAGGCCGTCTTTTTATGTTGATGATCACAAGTTATTGGAATGTCCATTTGACACTTGAAACTTTACATAAATTTCTTTACAAGGTGTAACATGCCCAAAAGGGTCTTCAATACATGACAATTCCTCAATTGAATTGTAGACTCAATGGAAAGCTTTAAAAGGACTCAATTGGTACTTCACCTATAAATAAATTTTCCTTGACCATGAACCCATGCCTCAAGAATGACAATAATAAATTTATTTTTTTATCTTTTCATCTAATACATAAATCATGATTACATATGCCATTATCAAGACCGAACCTAGTTACATATTTCAATAGTGTGCTCGTAAATTTATAGACTCATGGTCACATACATGTGCATATGAATCACGCGTGGAGGGAATATGAATAATAGGGTTGGATGGAAGGGACTTTTCGATGAAATTCTTCGTACAGATAACCTAAAACTAAGATCGATGCCACGAAAAAAGAAATCAATAGAGTAATTTGGTGTAAAAGTGTAGTATTTTGACCCAGTCAACTCACATTACCATGGGTCAATACCATGGATCGATAATCATGGTAAAGAGGACCATAAACTATAAACGAAAGATAAAAACTTAAAATTAGGTACTGAAAACATGTATATGTGAGAGTGAATTGTTGAATCAGTTAGACGTAGAGAGCAGTAGTAGACCAAGTGTAATGGAGTAAACCAATTTGGGTAGAGAGAGCTTGAATAGATTAAACTATATATTAGAGCAGGGAAAATTTTAGGGGCTAATATTCGCCCATGGGATAATTTTCTATACTTTTTCCGAAAAAAATATTCGCTAATTTCCATTTTTTTGTAAAAATGATTCACCCAAATTTTATAGAATGAAATTAGTTTACCCTAAAAATCACCAAAAATTATATATAAACTATATAACAATATTATAAATTTAAATATTTTTACAAATATCTCCAAACATTTTATAGATTTCATATTATGGACTAGTGGGATTTGCCAAGGTTTCTAAACTTTAAGATAAATTTCCATCCTTAAAATTTTCCCTGTATTAGAGTATGATGATAGTGTATTTTATGCAATGATAGAGATGAGAATATATCTTATTGTAGATCTAAGTTTTAGCAGAATGCTAAGTTGAATTACACCAGAAGATGAAAGCTAATAATAAGACCAAATCAGAAGTTAAGTGTGCAAACTTGAAACATACTGAATTGGTGTCCTCTTCTGGTGTGTTATTTTTAATAAGGAGAATTGATGTCTCCTTCACATTGGTTCCTATAAATCAACGAATGGGTGTCTCATTCTACTTGGTGCTAGTATATTAATACTAATGTGAGTTGGTTACTAAATTCACATATAAAAAAATGTTATGTGGTTTTATTGCATATTGGTTACCACGTAAAACTATGAGTATATTAATTTATGTGTGTGCATTCTTTACTTCTGTATGGAGTACTAGAGATATATCAATTACTTTTAGATATTGTTAGAATTATATAATACCAATTCACCCACCCTCTCTCAGTATTATTTTGTCATCAACAATTGGTATCACATACTGTTTCATTTAGAAATAGACTAACATCTAGAGGAAAGATCCTAAAAGAAAAGTGGCTAGCCAAGAACATTATTCTTGAGATAAGCCTCTGTTATTCAACATAAATAATTATTCCTTCTATAATATCTAGATTTTGACCTATCTAGTTTGGTACAAATGTTTGTGTTAGAGCCTAAATCTGCCTTAGGCTGAAAGAAGGAAAAATTCAGGGTAACCACAAACCACGCTCAGTCTGGTAGCTAGCCCTACCAGAATAGGAGAGGGCTCTCTCCGGGTCACGCTCAGTGAGGAATAAAAAATATGGTCTGAGATGACTGAAACTAAATACTGATTTTAGGCTAGTAAATAGATATGGAAAAAGGCGATTTTTGAATGACTGAATTTTCTGGGCTGTGTGGGACCAAAGGACCGCATGAGCTGGGAAATTAAATTGATGATACAGAATATTTCATGAGGCAATATAGGCAAAATGTTTAGCAATCAAATTTGAAATATTATGGAGTGGAAAGACTGTTAAGAGGTTGAAAAGGGCATGTGTAATGAATCCTTTTTAGACAGAAGAGAAACACACAGAACTTGAATGCTTTCACAAGGCAGAGCAAATAACTGGATTCTACCTCTCATACTTAAAAGAATTCAATCAGAAGTGATTATGAAGGAAATGGTAAACATAACAAGGTACATATGAAACAGAGAAGAAACACATTTGCTAAACCCATACCACAGGGATCTCCTGAATCAGAGCTACATCATTTTATTAACCTCCTAGCCAAAACTGTACAATGAAAGTGCTGGGTTTTTTCCTCCACAGTTCCTAGAAATTCCAACCCTTTGCAAATAGTGTTGCTTACAATAAATAGACTATGCCATTGGGAAATAGAACGACCCACAATTGGGGAGTTTTTCAAATGATTGCAAACTAGAAATGGAAAGCCAAACCATTAGTTACAAGTGTAGTGTTACAGAAATGACAAATGGCTTGGGTGACTGCTCGCCTTCCTTTGCCACTTGGATAGGAGCCCATCTTTAGTGAAAATACTTTTTAAACATTGCCTTAGTTTCCGAGAAAAACATAGTGTAAATGAGTGGGCCCACTTGGAGAAAGTTGCGAATCGAAATGTCGCGGAGCGGAAGTGATTTTGGCCTTTGGGTCTATATGTGTCGCACCCAAATCTATATGCATAATGCCACTTTGGAGGCGATTCTGAGGTACCTGCAGGAGTCCAAATTGTTCTTAAGTGTGCTTGTTGGAAAGCCTGGCCTGTCTACCTTCCAACCCAAGTAGAATTTCTCAATTTGGTGCTTATTTACCCCTCCAAAACTTCATTCTCCCAAGATTGCTTCTCGTGTGTCAAAATAGGGGCAGAGAGGTCATTGTTTGAGTGTTTTTGACCTCCTGGGGACTCAAAACTTGCCCAAACTTCTTGTCCATGCACCAGCAGTCATGATTTTTCATGTTGAATCCAAAAATGCAAACCATTTGTGATTTGGAGCTCCCAATCCTAAGCGCCGCGCGCACGGGGAGAAAAAACCTGTGTTGTGACCAAAAATTTTCCATGTGACCAAAATTGCCCAAAATTTCTTGAAATTTTGGCTGGAGATTCCTTATCAAGTGTTATGCTAGGCCAAAGAGGCTTTGGACAATATTTGAAGTTGATCGAGATCCCTTTGCCTCTTTTACTTCTTGATTGCCTTGCTCAATTTCGCCTTCAAATTCCTTATCCGAGCCTTGGAACTCATATTGCGTGCCCTGTAATGATAAACCATATGCCTCAATAATACTTTGTCCTTGTCGCTTTCGCCGACAGCTTCTCTAAGTGGATGTTGCTTCTCTTGAGCCAAATCTCTCGATCGGCCTCTATCTCCTGCTGAATGGGTTTCCTCTCATTTAGGTTTCGTTGGGAACCTACTAGTCTTCACGGATGTTTTTCCACCTCTATGAGGCCTCCTGGTGGCATGTACCTCTGTTGGCGAATCACTGTGTGTATCTTCTTCATTATCATATGACGGATCAGATGTCATGTCTGCTGGTGGACAAACTATCTTGGACAAATACGTGTTGATATGTCACACTGTCTTATAATGCCTTTGATGATGTGCTTGACCTTTGTCAGCAAGAGAAAATAATGACATGAGGGACAGTAAGTGGAGGGAAGAATAGTGAGGGATTAGGGACTATTGGGGAAAGAATTTTTTGGGAAATATAGGAGGGTTTGAGGGGTCTTATGTGTGGGATAGGGTTTAGGGTTTCGCCTTTGAACGTTTTGGGAAAAGGAATTTAGGATAGGGTTTAGTAACTTTAGGGGATGGGGAACAAAAGGAATTAAGGACAAGAGAAATAATGGAAAAGAGTAACTTTGGTGGCGAACAAGTTTTGAAACCCTAGGCATTAGTTTACATGTGAGGAATTCAAAATGAGAGGGGTTGAATTTTTGTTTCAATCATTAGCATCCATAAACAACCATATCCTAGTACAAACTTGGATGAAACACAAAAATGGAGGCTTTACCTACTTGTGGAATGAAGCATTTGAAATTTGGAGGAATATTTCAATGTGTTTCAAGCCTTTTAGCCTTGTACGCCATGCCTCCCATGTGCACTACGCCTCCCATGTGTGCCACGCCTCCCATGTGCGCCGCGCCAGTGTAAATTTACACTGGAAAAGTTCTCCCAGTGCGCCGCACTCCCTCTGTGCGCCGTGCATTTTTGCAGGAACCCTTTGGAGGCCTTCCCGATGTCCCAATTGGGTGCAAGATAGCTCGTTAGAAATGTATTTGAGTCTAATTTCCAACCCAACCTGAATTTTTCAATTTGGAGTTCATTTGACCTGTCAAAAATCAAATCTCCCAAGACTGGTCAAAATGTGCCAAGTGAGGCTGCCTTAAGGCAGAGTACTGTTACAGTCAACTTGTAAATGCCTTTCTCAACTCCAAATTGAGCTCCTGATAGCTCAATGGAAATATATTTGTGTCTAATTATCATTTGACTCATCAATCAAGTCATTTGGCCAACCTAGCTAGGAGAAAACTGGATCTTCCCGAGGTCACTTCAAAGGTGCATCAATTCTCCTGAGGCAATTGTATTTTCAACATTTGTCCAAAACCATGACACCTGTGTAAGAAGTGAAGGAGGTTTTTCTTCCTTAGATTATTTTGGACAAAAACATTTCTCATTTTTCCCAAATGCATCTTTTATTGCTCAGAAACATCATTGGAGTAAAACCTATCCCGATGTGTGGAACAAGAGATTTGCCGAAATGAAGTGAAATTAAGGGGATAAGCGGCTTCTAAATTCTTGGGAAAATTCTTGGAAGTACGTAGGGATGTTGAGAAGTAGGGAAAAGTGGAATTTCAAATATTGAGTGAGGGGAAGGGGTCCAAAAAGGCAAAACACAGGTCCAACCTAGAAAATTGCCAGGTTGTAGCAAGAAGCTAGGGTTTGTGCGAAAATGAGGAATTTGGGGGATCTCAGTGATGGGAAGTGTTTGATAAGGTACTTTAAGGATAGGGGAAGGTGTATGAACATCAGGATACAAGTTTTGCCGATGATTTGACCGTCCAAGAGAAATTGCCTTCAAAACCCTCGGAGAGGGAAATGACCTTACCTAGGCGTGACTGAAGCATGAACAAGGTGTAAAATGACCCAGTGGAACTTGACATGATAATGACAACCCTCTAAATGATGGTACACTCAGTTGAACAGTGACATGGACCGACATTTGGACAACTTTGACAGGAATAAAAGCAAACCCTAGATCTAATGCCTAGTGACCAAATTTTGCTTGAAGACTTACTGAAATGACAAAATTTGACCTTGACACTCTAAGACCACTTTGTAAGAGCATATTTGATCACTGGAGGAAGGCTGCAAAGACTGACACTAACAGTTTGAAAAATTATTGTAGATGATTACCAAAATACTTGAACTCCCCTAATTAATGAAGCTAACAAGAAGAATAATTAGATTAATGTAAAACATATGCATGTTATTCTATATGGCCTTGTAGAATCAAAGTTTGTTAAGGTTAAGTATGGTGAGTAAGCTAAATACATGTGGAAAATATTCTACATAGTTATGAAGGAGATATCAGGGTAAAGTATGAAAATCTTTAAGCTCACAAAATGGAATCTAAAGGTTTAAATATGATTGAAGAGGATAATTTAGAAACTTTCTTTTATATATTACATGAGAAAATACCATCAAATGATTGCATGAAAACCTTGATGAAGTTTCAATTAAGCAGAAGGTGTTGCAATATCTTCCCTATAGACGTGATGCAAATGTCTCTACCATCAAGAATATGAGATGAGAACAAGCCAAAATCATCTTGATCTAAAGTTGGAAACATTTAAAGCTTCAAACAAATCAAAATAACATAGAGATAATTATTTTCCAATCATTAGTTAGATGATGAGGAAGCTAACTTCATAAGAAAGTTGAATTGTTGATAAATGTCTACATGCCAAGAAATACAACAAATTTGGTAAGAAATAGGATGAAGGGGCAAATAAATCTAAGAAAAATGTAAAGGTAAATATTTCAAACGTAACATATTTTACTCTGAGGAAGATATGACCTCCATGTTACATCCCCCTGCCGCTCCCAAGCATAGGAGGTAATTTGTTTCAGCCAATTCGTCCCATTTGACATCGTATTGGCCAAAAGGATGAATAGAATGGTACAAGATGAATAGAAATATGAAAATGATTCAAGTTTAGATGTAAAAATTCTTATAGCCATTAAATATTAGACATTTGATTAAGAGAGTTATTCTCTTGGAAATGATGAAATTGCAGGAGAAATTTATATTGAAGGAAAAATCCTTTGTGCCTCAGATGAAATTTACAGAGTAGAGAGAAAGAGTCAAAAGTAGAAAGAAAAATTACAATCATATGAGAATATAGACCATATTTTGAATGAAATACTCATTCTTATATAAACAAAATTAGAAGAGGAAAAGGAGACAGAGAAATTTATTTGAGCTAGATAAAATAAAAAGAGGAGAATTGTTAAAGGCTTGAAGCATGGGTATTTTTGCAAGAACAAATGTGAGAAATCTAAAGCTAAAATGGACTTAAACCTAATATTTTTAAATTGATTTGAATTTGTTAACAATATTTACAATAATAAAGTATCACGAGAAATCAAGACAAGCCTAGGATACATAGAAGATCATGAAAATGTCATAGGATAAATGATTTTTATTGCATCAAGATCAAAGGAGCCTAACATTTATGCTAATGTAGTAAAAGGACAAAGCACGTAAAAGGACAAATCACCCATCTAAGTGAAGCAATGGCTGACGTCATAAGTCAATATAAATACAACAATATCAACTTCAAAAATAAAAATAGAGTAATAAACCTTCTCAAGAGGATAATTAAAATAAGTATCTTAGAGAAATCCCATCAAAATTAATATTCGCAACAAGGTACCGATATCTCTTTTATCTCTACCATTTCTCATGTAATAGCTTTGGTCGTAAGGTTGGAAATTGTAGACCATATAGCTATATTAGAAATGTAAATGTTATATATGGTAAGGTCTTAATGCTAATTTCCATAAATCTCTATGCTAATAATTTCAGTAAGAAAAATGCATTTTCTCCTCGCTTCAATGCAATTGAATGCTACATATGCAATAATTTTTTATAAGAGGCACATAAGTGTAAAATCAAGATGATAATATCTTATAAGCAAGGGAATAAAAAATCGCTAAGGTATGAAAAATGAAGCTTAATGATGTAGAAGACTGTGGATTTGGAATCTAGGCTTAAAATCAAGGAAACAAATAGTATATTTATAGCAGATATGCATAATTTTTTATAAGAGGCACATAAGTGTAAAATCAAGATGATAATATCTTATAAGCAAGGGAATAAAAAATCGCTAAGGTATGAAAAATGAAGCTTAATGATGTAGAAGACTGTGGATTTGGAATCTAGGCTTAAAATCAAGGAAACAAATAGTATATTTATAGCAGATATTCAAAGAACATGATAGGAAGAGGAAGCTTTAATATTTGAAGGGAGATAAAAGAGCACGTGTTACTTTTGGTAACAATTCACCAACAAAGATAATGGGAAAGGGAACAATTGTTTTAGAAAAGGTAAAGACCAAAGCTCAAGATGTAGATGGCCTTGAGAATATTCTCTCGATTTTTATTTATATGTGTGTTAAAGGACATGAAATTATATTTTGGTTAGATGGATGTGAAGTAAAGAGGACAGATTCAATGAAATAGTGAAGGTAATTAGGACTTCAAGAAATTTCTATTTCTATGTGCTTGATGGTGGAAAAAGAAGTTTCCATATGGAAAAGGTTAATGAAATATGTTTTGGCATAATTATTAGGACATACTAGCTTTGATCATTTAGCAAAGATCAATGAAAAGGACGCAATGACAAATATGCCAAAAATATCAAAGCTACATGACATCATTTGCAAATCATGTAAATTAGAAACGAAAACACAAGAATAGTTCAAAGAAAAGGAAAATTTCACATCAAGTCCATTTTAGCTAAGTCATATGGATTTTTATGGTCCAATCATAAAGTAGCCTCCACAAGGTGAGATATACTTTATGCTCTTAGCTAATGTTTTCCCAAGAATGAATTTGGTTAGCCTTCCTACAGACAAATGTGAATCATTTGATGATTTCAAAATATTTAAGGCTAAAGTAGAAAATGAGATGGATCTAAAGATAAAATGTTTGGGATCATATCAATTGGGATAATTCACCTTAGATGAATTAAATTATTTTTGTGAGACACATAGAATTAGGAGTCAGTTCTTCATTATAACAACTCCACAACAAGACGACGCTTCTGAGAGAATGAACAAAAATTCTAGGAAATGGGAAGGGAAATTCTTGATGAAGAAGAGGTTGCAATTACCTTATGGGGATAGTTTATCCAAATAGTAGCCAAAAATCTAAAGAAGGCTCATCTAAGAGAAAAAAAATAGATAATGCCCATTATGAGCTATTGTAGTAGACCATCCTCAATAATAGAATTTTCAATATATTGTGGAGAGAAAATTATATTAATAAAAATGAAGACAATCGAGGAAATTTTGACTCAAGACCGTATGAACAAATACTACTTATTTATTTTTCTAGAAGAAAAGATTATACATGTTACAATAAAATAATATATAATCTTGTTGAATGTGTCGATGTGAAGATTGATGAGACATCAATACATAAAGAAAGATAACAATGCTTAGGTGATTCAATCATCTATTATCCTGAAGATGAATAAATGGAGCATGAGGATAATGTAGATGAAGAATACAGATATGATAAATCAGATTTTAAGAATGCTTCAGGGTATGCTAAAAAATATCCTCCTGAAAGTCAAATTCTAGGAAATAAAGAGGTAGGTTTTCAGACAAGAAGAAAATAAATTCTCTCTTCTAGCCATGCCAATTTTTCTTGTTGTCTATTATATAACACATGAATTTTGATCAAGTTATTCAAGACCCGTATGTTTTTAAACCTATGGATAAAGAATTAGAGTAAATTGGCTAGAATCAAAATTGGGAGTTGGTTCCAAGGTGAAAGGACTACAATGTGATTGGAACAACATTGGTTTCAATGAATAAACTAAATAAGGATCATTAAGTTATTAGAATCAAAGAAAAATTAGTATGAAAAGTATATGCTCAACTTGAAGGTGTGGATATTGTGGATACCTCTTCTTTAACTTATATACTTAAGGAAATCAAAATGTTCTTAACTTTTGCATGTCATAAAAACATTTAGGTATATTAAATGGATATCAAATCAACCTTTCTCGATGTTGAAATAAAAGAAGTATATGTTGAGAAACCTAAGGTTACAAATTAATTGATACTAAAATTCATGTATGTAAGTTAGGAAGGATCTTTATGGATTAGAAAAATCTCCTAAATCATAGTATTACAAACTCCACAAATACCTATAGCAACAAGGTATTAAAATGGGAACTCTTGACAATAACATAAATTTGATCATGATAAATTGATGTTTATTTTGGTGTATGTAGATGAAACCATATTTAAGAGTAATGTTGATAAGTTAGGTAAGAAAATTATAGTTACTATGGAGAAAAAAAATTGAAATGCCCATGAGTGGGGAGCTACTGTTCTTTTGTGGGTTGCACATCCAATAAACAAAGAAATGGATCTTTATTTCCCAAACTAAATATCTCTAATAAATTTTTATTATTTTTGCATGGAGGAATGTAAACTTATTCGGACACTTATGGTATCGGGTTGTAAACTCATCAAGATTGATGAATATCCATAGGTAAATCAACCCATGCATCAATCTATGATTGGTAGCCTACTTTATCTCATAACTTCAAGACTAGACATAATGCAAGAACTATGTTTATATGAGAGATTTTAGTCAAACCCAAAGGAAAATCATATGTAGGAAGTGAATAACTCTTTAAATATTTTCAAGGAACACTAGATTTAATTTATGGTACTCCAAAGATACATATTTCACACTAAAATCCTATGCTAATGTTGATTGGGAAGGCAGTCAAGAAAAGCACCATTGGTGGATCATTATTCTGTAATTGTCTTTTCTCTTTCCTCAGTAAGAAATAAACTTTTTTTCTTTATCTACTATTCAAAAAAAGTTTATGGTAGCAATGCCAGGTTGTACCTAGATTCCATGGATGACAAAAAATTTCAATAATATTTAAGTAGATTATGCTCATCCATTTCCTATTTTATGTGACAACACTAGTGCTATTAATATATCTAAAAATATATTTATGCACTATGAAACAAAGCACATTCATATTGAATATCACCTTCTCTAAGAACAAGTAATGTGTTAGATTGTTAAATTTTAATATGTGTCTACTAAGTAGAAAGTCATAGACATATTTATAAACCATTTTCTTAGAGGAACTTCTAACTATCTTAGAGAGAGGTTGGGAGTGATCTCTCCTTCACTTTCTTAGTAGAAGGAGAAGTTCAGAATTCCAATCCACCACATGCATTTCTCACAAGGTGCATTGTAGAAGACATAAATGTTGTTCATATAGATAATATTTGTAGGGGGAGTAGTCCATCAATGGAACCAATTACAATGGAAAATATTTTGTTGCCAAGGAGAGTTCTATTATCATTAAGAGAGGCAGACAACTAATATCAACATAATAAAAGTGTCATGGAATTATCAAAGACATCATGCACATAGACGGAGAACCTAGTTGGTGTTAACAAGAGTCACATAGGCATAAGCATAGGAAGAGATATGACTAAAGATAGAAGTAGCCAATTGTAGTTAGCAACCCTAATTTTTAATTGAATTCAAAGGGGGAGAAATATGAATACATCACAGGAATTGATGTTGATAAAAATCCTTAAGGGAGAAAGAATAGATAGTCAGTCATCAAGGTGAGTTGTCAACAAAAGTACATCAATGAATAAATTATTTTTGGTGACACAGAGATAATGTGAATTTGAATTGGTAAACAACCTTAAGGGAGAAAGAGAATTCATTGAGATGTCATTATGACTTCTCAAAATAAGTACATTGATGGCTTGATTATATATGGTGGTGTTTCAATCAATGAAAAATGGTGATATTGTTTCACATATATTATAAATGATGTCAAACATAGTGATATCATTAATGTCAGAGGAGGTTCCAAGGATAGAGAAACAAAAAAATAAGTAGATGAATGCAGTGTGTTGCTTCCACACCATACTCGCATGAAGACAGTTTGGAATTTTCATGGCATGAGTGCACAAGTGTGAATCCATGAGGTCTACATAGATAGGTGCCAATAAAAGTATTGGAATGGAATGTGGTGTCCTCGTGGAATTCTCAGAGAGGGAATGAAATTTGGCATTTTCAAGATGTTTGATCTTGTGATGAAACAATGGTCCTAATCTATACTAGGCACACACAAGTAGATGTGTAACGGAGCATCTATGCACTTGATGGATATAAAAACTAGGAAATCTTTAATCTAGTAGTCCATGTCAATATCATTTCACACAAGCATGGAGGTTAAAGTAGAGGTATGCTTGTGATGAAGCTAATCCATGATTAGATTTTGTCTTAAACCTTGCTTATGCTAAGGTAGAACATATTGGATGAACATTAGTATAGCAGAATCATACCAATCTTTTAGGCACTAGACATCAAGATTTAAAAACATTGATACCAATATCCAATATGACATGGAATAAGTATGATCCATTAAGGAGGTGACATAGTACATCCACATGGATGAAAGGTGGAAGATTTGATGATGTGGTAGAAACAATGAGTGACATGCCAGGAATAAATGGAATTTTTGGCTACCCAAATGGAAGATTTTCTGGTGACATGTTCTAGGTACATGTCAAAAATCATACACATGGTAATCACTAACCAATTATAGCACATGGAATGAGAGTTAAATTGGCGTGTGACTTGTCAGATGAAGTGGAAATAATGGCCCTCCATATTGGGGCAGCAAGCATATAACATAAAGGGAAGGTCAATATCTTGTATGACATGGTAAAGGATGTCATGGCATAGATTTTATAGAAAAAGGAGCAAATGGAAGAAAATGATTGTTCCATGATGGATTTATGTGGTAGACCCAAAGGTGTTCGAACTCATCGTAGGGTTTTGTTTGGAAAGGTTTCCCTATGTATTTAGCTTTTCTTAGAATGTTGGAAAATCAGGGTTATGGGCCAAAATCACAGGGCCAAGGGAACCTTTATGGACCCCATAATATGGTATCATATTACCAAGATATCGATATTATCATTGTAGTAGTGTTGTAATTCAATTAAAAATTATAAAATTTTGTAATAAGTTACAAAATTCCTACCTCTGTCATGACAACTACAAAAAATATGTTTGTATTATATTGCAAAATTTTCTTTTTATGCCATGACCAAATGGTGAAGACCTCAAATATTCTTTACATAATATTCCATCCATTATTTCGTCATGATATGTATGTTGATAATTACATATTCTTGGTATGAGTAAAATGGTTGAATCTGGCTAGTTATACATGGGTGAAATATGATGTGGTTTCCACCTAACTATCATATTTGTTCTTATCTACCATCATCAAAAAATTGGTGCTTGTTGATGGTGTTGGACCCACCAACACTCAGGGCGATCTTCTTGGTATGAAGTCCCAACTATACCTCACATCGTTCGGTGTAGTAGTCCCATTCGTTATGATGGCCTGATTGTCATTATCTTAAAGATTTTCATTAGCTCTTTCTTGTCAACACATGAGAGTGGTATTATTTGTCTTCAAACATTGAGGTTTGTGTGCTTTGTGAGTGCTTAGTATCACTTGTGTCAAGGTTCTTTCACTGTAGAGGGAGAGGGTGAGAGTAAGTCTCAAGTCGAAAGGGAATAGTCCCAACTCTGTTATAGACACACAACATAAAAGGACATACACAACTTCCAGCAGAATAGTCCACATAGATGTGGCAGTCACAAACAAAAGGCTGAATTAATAACATGTACAAAACCCAACAGAATAATCCACACAAGTGTGATGGTCGTTATAACAAGTTTATGAAGTTCAATCTATCGAGTGTCTGGCGGAATAGTCCACACGGGTGAGACAACGTTAACAAATGATACAACACATTTCCAACAACATATGTACTAGAGCAATCGAAATAGTTCAACTGTCTTAATACAAGTTAAAGAAACATGCATTACAAGTGTCCAAAGAATAGTTTTACAAACAAATACAATACATGTGTGAAAATGTGTTAGAATGTTAATAGGCTTCTGAATTAAGTGAAAGTTCCAAGACACATCTGTACACCATTACATCACTAACCCCGATAGTGGGGCATTGAAGCCACTGCTATCTCCTCAAAGAAAATACTATAGGCTCTGAAGGCTATGTCGGAGGAGCCAATGTGAAAAATTCCTTTACATGTACAAATGAGGGCTATGTATAGCCAAGGGTGAAACTGACCCTTGTGATTGTTCGACTTCCCTCATGACTATTTGACTTACATTACTCTTCAACTTTACATGACTCCAACTTTTCATGTGGGTCTCTTGAACTTCCATGTTACATTACATTTATTACAACAATATGGCCCACAATAGTGATGTGGCCAAGATGAGTGGTGACATGAATCGACACGACAGTGTTGGTATGTTCATACTGATGGTGGTGTCCATGCCGAGCTATAATGCTGCTGAATGATGAGTGTGCTCTTGGTGTATCATAGCTTCACCTCCGCATGGAAAGGCATGTGAAGTCTTTGATGGTCTTGATGTTCACTTAATAGTTCATGCATGCAATTGTGTCTCCTATTATTTCTGATGGTACACTTCGTGTTTCCATTCGTTTACAAACAATTCTCCTGGAATGCACTGCTTGTTCATCCCATTCGTCCTCATGACATGTTTCATCCATGTACCTATATCTATAATCACTCAGGCTGAGATGAAATCAAATCCAAAAATCTCCTAGTCAACCATGATTCAACATCTTTCGTTTTCGGGTGCACGTGACCGGGAGAGGGAACGACGCACTGAAACTACACAATGCACATATCAGGCTAGGATGCAGGCTTTGGGGCACTATCAAGCAAAATTGCACAAAGGTCACTAGGAAGATGGGATGAGAAATATAGAACAATAGTGACAATCTGCGGGATCTGGTTCAACTACAGGGTAGAACTGCAAAATTTTCTAGGGAGGCAGTGTAGGCAGCACGAAGGACAGTGGTTGTTAAAACTGCATAGATTCTTTGGGAAGGCTGGCAGTGGGATGTGAGAGCTTGTTGACCAAAACTGCGTAGAATTGGAAGGCCGGCCTAGAGGACATCTCTACATAGTTTTTGGGCTGAGCAGGGTGTTAGCCAGTTGGAAGAGAGCACAACAAAACTTTGCATTTTTCAGGAGGAGCAGTAGGCTAACTGATACGGGGACTAGCTAACATAATTTCACAAATTTCGGGGGCAGTGAAGTGAGAGGCACCAGGTGCATGTCCTTCATGTCTGCACAATTTCTTCAATTAGCAGAGGTAGTCATATTGGTAGCCTCTACGCAAGTTTTTGGAGTGAAGCCTGAGGTGACTTCCAAGTCAAACTCTCTAGTTGACCAGTGGGAGGCTTAATAAGTTTTCTTGTGGGAAGCGCATAATGAGATGGCTTGCTGAGAAACTTTTGTGTTGTTCTAGGTGAAACTTAGTCGGGTTGATTCCAGTATTGCAGAGTGTAGACTACCTAGGATGCAGCATCAAGATCTATGCAATTATGGGCAGTAGTACATGATAACTTAGGGCTGAGACTTGGCATTTTAGCTCAGCGGAGGTTTTATAAAATGACTAAGTGTGTGAGCGAGTGAACTTATGCATGCACGACCTTCCAAACATACACTCAACATCACTTGATGATAAGACACCTCGAACCAACATGACAACATATGCTAAGTGTGACTGACTGTGAAACTATCTAATGGTGAAAGCGACAAGTGAGAGACTTTGGATAGACCTTTAGACCACCATGATGAAACACAAACCTTCAACATCACGAGAAAAAGGTTGCAGGAAGGACATAGCAATCAACATGTCGAAGATGACAGTTGGTCAAATGACTGAAAAGAAAACTAGACATGTAGAGGAAACATGTGAGATGACTTTTTTGTGTTTGTGCACATGCATTTTATTCAGGACAAGATGATATAACAATGACAATTAGTCCTGCAAACTCAACTAAGAGGTTTAATTCAAACGGTGTTTTTTACTTACCATATATACCCTCAAGATGATCATGCATCTGACGGAGTTTGCATGTGGTCCTGATATTTTCGATTACTTAGCCTTTTAGTCCTTCTCATCAACTCCTTGGGAGTGATCTTAGCATGTCATATTTTTCTGTATTCACTGAAAAATCAATCAAAATTGTTTCAGCAAGAAGTGACTACTATTGGGATGACGCCATGGGAGGCCCATCTACGCAGTTTCTACATGCAGGACCGATAAGAAATCTTGGAAAACATTTCGCAGTTTTGAGACATAGGACACTATTGTGGGATGGGGGTCTTGGGAGGACACCTCTATGCAATTTCTGAGTGCAGTGCAACCAGACTGCTCTTCGTATTTCTCAAGAGTATTGTTGGGTGCATGATCGCTCTACGCACTTTTGGAGAGAAGTTTTGGATGGGGTCTCTGCGGGCTGTGGGGTTTCAGCAAGAATGGGAGGTTGGGGTCTCTACACACTGCGGGGTTTCAGTAGGAAAGTTAGGAAGCATGATGTCTTCTAAAGAAAAGTGAACAATTTTAGGAAGCTAGATGAGGCAAGGTTGCTCAAGAAAATGGCTAAGTGTGATATCAGTGAAACATATCTAAACATTGATAGGACCTGACTGTGATTGCACATGGACACTTAGTGATACAATGTAGACCATCCAAAACGCATAAGAAATACTTTTCTTTATGCAACAACCTTCACGACAAGAGTACGTGAAGTGAGAGTGAAACATGTCTATGCGATGATGACCAATCATATGCACACAATTCCCTTAAGGAAAAAGACATTCCCTTTGCATGACAAAAAAAAAAATTATGCCCGAAAATGACACATGCTTCATAAAGATCAAAATCTGAACAACTCTTAGGATCAAAGTATGGGATCTTGAAATCATCAACTTACCAACAAGTGACCAAGGATGATCGATCACATGATCCAAGGTAGGCTCGGAAATTTGCATGCGAGTCAAAATTTTGGAGGGTGGTTGTAGCCGCCATAGCAGTGCTATATTGATAAATGGTTCCTAGAAAAAATTATATTTATAAAAGTAATAAGTATAAGAGTTTGTTTTGAAATGATATGTTTAAAGGTCTCAAATGCATTATTGAAACTCTATTATTTGACTCAAGACTTAGCATAACCATATTGATTGTATTGTGACTATTTTAGTCGTGTTGAATGCTATGGTATAACTATTTGGTGGAAATTTAGTGTAGTTGTTTATATGGTACATTTGATATGGTTGTATTGTATGTTTGTTGTGGTGCATTTGAATGGTTACATAATGTGATGCTTATAGTGTTTTCGATATAGTTATGTGGTATTGATTGTTACAACAGATGTTTGAAAGTGGCATTTGGTATTTATGTTATATATATATATATATATATATATATATATATATATAAGTTTTTATTTAGGCTCTTCTTCCTTACTCCATAGTAATGAGATTATAATTTTTTTGGCGTTACCATTTTTATGTTGTTGGAAGCTTGTTGGGTTGTATAAGTTGGAACTTCCATGCCAACAACATACATGTTAGGCATGACCATGAGTTATAATGTGACACATTCGACTTGTTAGCATACAAGTTGATATTGTGTTCTTTTCCTTCATTGAGAATTGTTTTTCCTTTAAGTTATATACATTTGGTTTAGTTATTACACCTACGTAATATCTACACCATTATTGGTATTAAATGCATTATATATAAATCCACAATTCTTTCTTTCAATTATAATGCTCTAGTTGTATGTTTGACATATAGTGATAATGGATTCAAATCAGGATCAACAATTGCTATTGATAAGCATTTTTATTGCATTTACATTTTACTCTTCCAAGCATCATTATTGAGGGATACTTAGCTTCACATGAAATTTTGTGAGTTGTTTATGGGGATACTTTATGATCTCAACAATCCTTGGGATGAATTACAGGTAAGTTATGATGGTTAATTACACATTTCAATGCATTTTTATTTTCTAGCTAATCTCTATGCATTTTACAATAAGTTTCCTTTTTACTCCATTTTATCCCTTTTACCCTATGACAATTTTTGCGCAGCCCCGATAGAGCCCTCCCTCTGGAATTCAAACCAATTCTCCAAAATGGGGTTTTAATCTAAGATGGAGTTATTGATTGATTTTGAAGGAAATTTATTTCTTAAAAAAATTGCTCTCACTCTATTTCAATTTCAAAAGAACATAATTCCCCATGCAACTAAAACCTTCTTATACTTTTCTCTTCTTTTAATTATTCCCTACCTACCAAAGCTATTATGCTCTAAGAAAAATATATAAGAAAAGGAAAGGCACACATAATCTCTTATGCATCCCAACACATAGTCATATTTTATCTGAATAAAACCCCTATTTCAATCTAGAGTTATGCCATTTATTCCTTATAATTGTATCCTATTCCTTGTGGTGTTGATGCTCTGAGAAAATCAAAAAAGGAAAAAGACTTGCAAAAAAAGTGAACATTTCATCATACACAATCTTCCTTAATCTTAAGCAACCTCCCATGGAAGAATTCGTATTGCATATCTCTATTTCTTACTCCCTTATCCACTCATTCACTACCCCATTCTTTCAATTATTGTAATCCATATTTGTAACCTTTCTAATTCCCTAAACCCTATATTAAAAAACAAAGCTATTCCAAAAAATAAACAAGACGAAAAACAAATCCTCATATGAATAATTATGGCATTGATATTATGAAATAAAAATTTCTCCAAAAAATGTGGAGAAAATATCTATTATAATATGATATAATTTTTTTTATTACAGTAATCCTACTTTTAGCCAAGAATGAAATAATATGGAATGGAAAAGACAAATGGGAAAATTATGATGGTTAATTACACATTTCAATGCATTTTTCATTTTCTAGCTAATCCCTATGCATTTTACAAAATGTTTTCTTTTAACTCCATTTTATCCCTTTTACCCTATGGAAATTTTTGTGTAGCCCCAAGAGATGTCTCTCTAGAATTCCAACCAATTCTGTGAAATGGGGTTTTAATCTAAGACTGAGTTATTGATTGATTATGATGGAAATTTATTTCTTAAAAACGGTTCTCGCTTTATTACAATTTCGAAAGAACATAATTCCCCATCCAACTAAACCCTATTTTGACTTTTTGTACTTGGAATTATTCCCTACCCACTAAATCTATTACGGTTTGAGAAAAATAGATAAAAAGCAAGAAAGGCACACATAATGTCTTAGGCATCCCAACACACAATCGTCTTTTATCTAAAGAAAACCCCTATGTCAATCTTGACTTCTACCATTTATTCCTTCTAATTGTATCCTACTCCTTGTGGTGTTGATGCCCTGCGAAAATAAAAAAAGGAAAAGGACTTGAAAACATTGGTGAGCATTTCATCATACACAATCCTATTATATCTTAAGAAACCTCCCATGGAAGAATTTGTATTTCATATCTTTGTTGTTTATACCCTTATCCAACCTTTCATTGCCCCATTCTTTTAATTACCCTAATCCATCTTTGTAACCTTTCTAATTCCCTAAACCCTATATTAAAAAACAAA
Organism: Pinus tabuliformis; assembly: GCA_031772625.1. Lineage (NCBI taxonomy): Eukaryota > Viridiplantae > Streptophyta > Pinopsida > Pinales > Pinaceae > Pinus > Pinus tabuliformis. Next base: position 2,937,448 of record CM062815.1, on the reverse strand, counting down.
TCTATTCCAAAAAATAAACGAGGGGAAAAATAAAACCTCATTTGAAGAATTATGGCATTGATATTAGGAAATTAAATTTTATCCAAAAAATGTTGAGAAAATATCTATTATAATATGATATAATTTTTTTATTATAGTAACCCTACTTCTATCCAAAAATGAAATAAAATAAAATGAAAAACAAATCTATTCCAAAAAATAAACGAGGGGAAAAATAAAACCTCATTTGAAAAATTATGGCATTGATATTAGGAAATTAAATTTTATCCAAAAAATGTTGAGAAAATATCTATTATAATATGATATAATTTTTTTATTATAGTAACCCTACTTCTCTCCAAAAATGAAATAAAATAAAATGAAAAAAAACAAATGGGAAAAATATTAAAAGAGTTAGTTGAATGATGGGTTTTTCATTAAGAAAAACATGCAATGATGTTTTTGCATAATTTTCCCTTCTTATCCTTCTCATAATTCATACCCTTTAGCCAACCTTCACTTAACCGCATGATAAATAGTTAACCTTTGTTGATGAATTTGGAATGTAGTAATTTAAAATAGGACTTGACTTGATGTATTAACTTAACTCGTTTTAGTTTAATTTTATTGATTTTGGTCAATTGTAGACATAAACTTAGGCTCTCGAGGAAAAGTGAGAGGTCGAGTTACATGAAATAAGTGCCCTAGCTAGTGGGATACAAGCAGGAATAAGGAGGTTTTCTTCTCCGTCCATTTTAATGTCGATTTTGGTGAGTTTCATCAATTTGCCACTACATGCCACTTGTATCTTGGATTCCCCAATATTTTTTACTTTTCTCGTGTACCAAAATAGTGTCATTCCATCTCTCAAGCCACACCCAAATATACATGAGATTCCAGCCGTATACAAATAATAATAATTAGGATGTTGATGATGGATGGAACCTTGCCCGAGAACCATCTAATGTTGATAGTAAGTGTTGGGAAGCTAACCTTGAATAAGTTCACCATGCTTCTACTCGTTCCCGCTACCCTGTTACTCATCACTCTTCATTTCCTTCCAGAAAATTAAATCATCATTTAAATCACAAATCTGATACTTCGAATGATCATCCTAGAAATTCCTAAGTTGGAAAATCTATTGATGTATTTCTACTAAATCCTCAAATATTGAGTCCTCATTAGCATCCTCCACATCTCAATTTGAAATGACTATGCTCTACCCATTGAAAGAGTTGCTATATCCACCACTACTTCTAGAGATACAGGTGAATAGGAATATATGGAAAAAAAGAAGCATGTTTTTTTAATGGAGAACTTCTTGGTAGAAAAAAAAACAATTCCGCTGCATTTGATTATAAATTATGATATCTAGTTGTAGGTTTAATTTCTAAATAGTGTTAAGTTGTTATTGTGACATATTTTTTGGTTGTACATTTTGATGGTAACACAAGTTTTGTTTGGTGATTGGATACACAAACATGCATACTTTTTTTACTTAGTTGTATATATGCATAGTAATGTTTTGAGGATGACAATTCAAATAGTGTATATTTCATGTGATGCATGCATGTATGCTATTTAGATGGGAATTATCTTGTATTTATGTTTGGATAATGATGGAAAGTTGTAATCTTTTATTACATGGATGTGGGTCCTCCCACATTTTTCGAGCCATTACATATACCTATTTTTTAGAAACCCACCTACATTTATCTTTCTTCTTATATAACTATTATGAAGATAGTTTGGCTACAAGTATTTGTTGGTACAAGGAATAAAGAAACCCCCAATTTCTACACAAGTTGGTATGATATATATTTGTATTCCTAACTTGGGTATTTTATTACTTGTGTTTAGATATTTGTTTCCTACAAACTCTTTCCTATAGGGATTCTTTCAAATAGCAACATTGATAAACATTCAACAATATTTATTATTGTCATATGTATCTTTCATTTTAGTGATTGATGAATAAAACCTATTGCATTTTTGTTGATATTGATATATTGACTCCTCTTGCAATAACATACCATTTTGAACATATTTTCTTACTTGCCTTTAACAAGCTTTGGTTGAATTGTTTTTCATAGTTGTTAGCATTTGACCCATATGTCTTTGAGATTGTCGTCTTTTTTTAAAATGTTCTCAAGTGCGGATTTATAAATCTTTTGAGTTTTTTTTACTATATCTAAACATTATTCTTTAAATTATTTAATGAATGATCTCAGTTTCATTTTTTGATCTTGTGCGTTATTCTTATTATTTATATTTTTTATCATCTTCATTTCTATTTATTGTGTAATATATATTGTATCGTAATTTTTTATGGAGTTTTACTTTAAACACTTTTGTTTGCTTGATGTATGTATTCTAATGTTTCTCGGTAAATATATTTTTCTTTCTTCCCTTTGAAGTTGTGTAATATTTGAGAAGGCTATAAGTCATGTACCATTTCCAAATTCTTGGCCTATCCAATCTAAAATTCATAAGTGTGTTAATTGATATGTGTATTAATCAATATTTAGGACCTTCTATATCGATTTCCATTGTGTGGCAGCGAATTTTCCATTAATTGAAAAAAAGTGGAAAAGTTCTTTGTTTTATAGGTATCATAGTATTGATATGCATAACAAGTGTGAGCCTCTAATATTAGGCAATCTGTGTATGTAAGAGCTCAGTCACTACATCAGTTGATGGGTGTTTTCTAGTTTATCACTTGAAGATAAAGTAGTTGCAGTAAGGCATTTGAAATTGAAAGAGTACTAGAGAATTATGTAAGTGGTAGATCATAACACTAGGTTATGAGGTGCTTAGGTTTAGCACCCAAGGGATTGGATATTTTGGCACAATTTTGACATAATGCAATGTAGGTCTCATAGTCCTATGATAATGAACATAAATATATGCAACATATGTGAAGGGTGCATCTAGTATAGGATTGGACGAAAGGGAGATATCAATGAACTACTCCATACAAGTAACATGAAAGCAAGCATGGTGTTGTAACAACACCTTCACACCCCTGTACTACTATCTTGAGCTACAAGAGGTCTTATGTATAAGTTAACCTTATAAGAAATATTTGTCATGAGAATTACGTTAGCAAAAATTCTCATTTTTGCAAATCTGAAAAATTAAATTTTTACATCATCATTGTGTTCAACTCATAGAGACCTTTCTAATGGTACCAACTTTTCTTTGATTTGGTTCCTAGATGAAAAGTTAAACATGATTGAAGCTTGACCTATTAAAGGAAGCGAGATATTAACCACTTGGTACCCATGTGAACCCTACAAAGTCCTAACAGGTCAACTTGGTGGGTCCTACCATTAGGCCCATGTCATACTGCCATGATCATCGCTACTCGTAGTGCTCAGCATTAAACAAGAAGAGGGCGGAGATAGGTAGTGTGTGATAAGTTAGCCTCAAGGGTTTACCTTGGAACTCTAATTGGGTTATCCAACTACCACTGGCATGCTCACTTACAATGTATTATGAAATAACTTTGGTGGCAAAAATAGAGTGATGGACATGTTCATCCCTAAGGGTCACACCCTATACCACTCCTTTCATTTTTTAATAGTGGAAGGGAGTTAAAAAATTATATTTCCATCTAAATCACTGAAGACTTGACCATAGTGGCTAACAACTGATGGTCAATGGTTGCACATATGAAAACATTATGATAGAGTGTGGTTCCAATAGTTTTGACTTAGTATTAGCCTATGAGCATTCTCACGAGTTTAAAACCCACTACTATCTAGTGTCAGTGGAATTCATAGATGAACTAAAAACAATAACTAGGTTATAAATAATTATAAAGTAGGAATTTGTTTCTTCATGCCCTATCCCCAATATTCTTGAGGAGACTCATGGCCAAGTCCTAATACTTGAATTCTTTGATTCAAGAGAATAATAATTGTAAGGTTTGGTTAAGCGAGGTATACCCAAATGTATGCAAATCAATGAGATGAAGATAAACACACAATTTTTCATTCAGCATGCATGCAATAATTAACAACATATTCTAGAGATACTGTATAATTTCATGCGTAGGCATGACATCGTTCTAACTATGAAAATTTATCGAGCCCTATAACTTGAGAATTCATTCACATATTGATCCATAAATGAAAAAAAAGGTTTTATATACTATGCGTGAATTCTCTTATGTTACTCAATGCAACGGATCGAAAAGATTGCGAATAGCATAAACACATAAACAATTCGAAGACACATTTAAACACATCAATGTAGCCAAATTTAATAAAGGAGTTCACTAGACTTTCTAGCTACGTCTCCTGGTTCTTTCACTTCCAGTGACTCTTTATTTTGTCTTCAATATGTTGTTATAGGCATGAGCTCAAAAACAGAGTCTCAAATGATAAAATGGAAATCACCACTGCGTCTAGCTTGAAATTTCGAGTCAAATGAGTGTAAACTTGACCATATATGGCCACAGTGACTTCAAGACCCCATGGAAAGTCAAAAACCAACATACACCTGCAAAAATCCTTCTTTTTGTTACACAAAACCATCTTTGTGGATGAAAAACCACTTCTGCAATCAAAACCCACTTTGAAATGTGTGCTGGTGGTTTTGGTTTAGTTCGGAACCTGAATAAGTTTAACGAAAACTGATTTTGACTTTCTCTCAAGCCTGAAATTTAATATGTTGGTTAGCGAACTTGTCTTAAATCATTTGTATATATGGTTGGAGGTCGGCGGGTTGAACCCCCACCTCACACTCTCACCATTTTACAATGGATAACACTATATCATATCTCCATTTATTAACTATATCATATCTGCATTGGTTAATGTGGCATTCATATGGTAATATATACCATATAAGGTTATATTCCCATGGTGAATGTGGGATATTGTTTGGTCATTTTTTAACACCTGTTTGAATTTCGCTAAGGTGATCGACGGTCGTGCGGTTGACCCCAACCGTCCGGCCCTTTTCTGGTGGCTTTCAACCATTACAATAATATAACCTCATATGGTTAGTTAACAAGCCATTCCTGTAGCCTGGTCGGTGCGCTATTCCAACAAAGTCTTAGCCTTTCCGGGACGTCAAGGGTATGATCCTCCCTGAGCCCCAAAAGTTTGGGATTCATGCCAACATTGGGCAAATCTGGGCTCCCATGTGTCAGGACCACATTGGCCCATGTGAACCAATCAAAACTGCCACGTCACCTTCTCTACTAACGTCATTCAAAACAGGTGGCACGTTCCTCGGACGACACTGTCCTACTGACGTAAGCGTTGACTATCCACTGTTGACCTGGTTTGACTTTGACTTTCCTTTAACTTTGACTTTTCGACCTTTTTCCCTAGTTTGCCTTGAAACTTTCATTGGGTTTAACTTCTTGATCCGAACTCAGATTTACATGTCGTTCGCAATGTTGGAATCATCTCGTCAAGCATTTCGACTTGATTCCACTTTCATATAAATTGGAAGACTTTGATCTAGAGGCAAAACTGGATCCATTTTGGATCACTCCCCACTGTAAGCTTTTGGACCACCAAAAGTTGGTTTTAGTTATCGAGTAAGTGGGGATAAAGTTCCCTCACTTTTCCAATCTCTATCCATCGTGCTTTACTTGGATTTGTACCTTTGAGTCCAACTCGAAGATACTCAACATTTCCCCGTTGCAAAGTCCTTATCCTCCTATCAAGAACCGTGTTCTCCTATATCTCATTGAGATACTAGTGGAAAAGATCTTTGATGGAAGGTAGATGACCTTGCTCTTCAATATCTTCAATCAACAAAGGCTCATACAAGCGCAATTTTTCAACATTTATGATGGAATAGATCTACATATAAGCTGGTAGATCTAGGTGGAAAGCATTTTCACCAATTATATCAAGTATTTTGAAAGGACCATATCTAATTGGTTTCAAATTTTTACCTTCCCCTTGAGGTCTTTATTTTGCTGATGTATAACCAGACTTAGTCACCAACTTGAAAAATATGCTTAACTCAATGCTTGTCATGCCACACTTTATGCTTTTCTTGGATTCTTTCCAATTGTTCCTGTACTGCCTCGTGAATTTCCTGGATTTGTTCAATGAACTTGGTTGCTTTGTCCACATCACTATGTCCATCAACTATGATGTCTTTACCAAAGTCAAAATCTGAGGGAGACATTGGTATAAAACAAAAACAAGTCTCAAAAGGAGATCTCCGAGTAGAAGAATGTTTTGCATGGTTGTAAGCATGTTGCACATAACACAAACGCGCATCCCAAAGTTTGGGAGGCTTGCTGCAATATCGTCAAAGAAACAGTATCACTGTCATGTTGACCACTTTTGTCTCACCATCTATTTGCAGATGAAATGTCATGCTCTTCTTTAACTTTGTGTCCATTAACTCCCATAGACTTGACCAAAATTTCCCGACAAATCGAGAACCTCAATTGGATACAATAGAAGTGGGTAACCCAAAATTAACCCATACATTTTAGAAGAACAACTTTGCAGTTTGTTCAGTTGTGACCTGTTTATTACATGGTGTCAAAATACACATTTTATTGAACCTATCCACAACTACATACAAATAATCATGACCCTTTCTAGACTTTGGCAATCCCCCAACAAAATCCACAGAAACACTTTCCCAAGGACGAGAAGGAATTGGAAATGGAGTATATAAGCCTAATTTTCTATTACTTGGCTTGCTCGTAGCACACATAGTACATCCTTTAATATATCTAGAAACTATCTCAGTCATTCGTGGCCAATAGCAGAATCTTTGTTATTGTGAAACTATTTTACTTACCCCAAAATGACCTGATATGAGAGAAGTATGTGCTTCTTGAATTATATTAACTCTTTGAGTTTGTGGAATGCATAACTTTCCCAAATTATATAAGAGTTTTTCCTTTATGTAATAATCCAATTCTTCTACCTGCTTGCCATGACTTAAAGCTACATATACATCCGTAAAATCTGTGTCTTGAGCATATTGTTCAATGTAACTTTCATGAATTACTCAATTATGCTCAAGTATTGTGGATGCATTTATGATTGGTCTTGATAACATGTCTTCAACCTTATTATGTATGCCCTTCTTATATCTGATAAAAAGATGAAGCTATTGTAGAAAAGCCATCCACCTATAATATCTTGATTGTTGCAATTTAGTTTGTGAGTGTAAATATTGAAGTGGTTGATCATCTGTATGTATGATTGTTTATTTACCCATTATGTAATGTTTCCACCTTTTAACACTCTAAAATAATGAATATAATTCTTTATCATATGTAGGATAGTTAACTACTGTTGATGTTAATGTCTCAGAACGAAAGCATATAGGCCTTCCTTGCTACATCAACACTTCCCCCATGGCATATTCACTGCATCTGTCTCGATCTCAAATGGATGTTGAAGATCTAGTGGTGCTAGTATTGGCATTGTATTGATCCTTTCTTTCAATGTGTTGAAGGCTTTTTGTTGTTTTCCTCCCCAATGAAACACTTGTTTCACACTTGTCAAAGCATGTAAAGGAGCTACAATTAAAGAAAAGTTAGCAATAAACTTTCTCGAATATTGTGCTACCCCTAAGAAAATTCTAACTTCTGTAGCAGTATTGGGCTTAGGCCAATTTACAATGACTTTGGCTTGAGATCGATCTATGTTTAATTCACCACCCCCTACAATATAACCCAAATAATTCATAGATGTTCTACCAAATTCACATTTTGATAGTTTTACATAGAGATTTTCTCTTTTCAAAACAACTAGAATCTGCTTTACATGCTTAACATGTTCATCCCATGTTCTACTAAAAACAAGAATATCATCTAAATAGACTATTACAAAATCATCAATGAATAGCTTAAATACATCATTCATGACTTGCATGAATGTAGTTCTAGCATTAGTTAAGCCAAAGGAAATAACCATCCATTCATAGATTCCTCGCTTCGTTTTGAAAGCAGTCTTCCATACATCCTGTTCTACAACTCTGATTTGATGGTAGCCACTTCGTAAGTCCAATTTAGAGAAGTAAACTACATCTTTTAACTGATCTAACAAATCATCAATACGAGGAAGAGGATAATGATTATTTATTGTGATTTTATTTAATGCTCTAAAATAAATGCACATTCTCCACGAACCGTATTTCTTCTGCACTAACACAATAGGTGATCAACACGGTGATGTGATTGGTCGAATAAACCCTTGATCGAGAAACTCCTATACCTACTTCGTTATTTCTGCATTTTCTAGAGCTGATAACATGTACATTCCAATGTTAGGTAGTGGAGCATCTTGCTGCAAATAAATCTCATGTTCTATCTCTCGCTTGGGTGGAGGCCCTTTAGGATCTTGAAATAGAATATCATAATCGGAAACAACTTTAACTAGATGTGTATTCTGTTTAGGATTACAACCTTGGAATGCATCGGATTTATCAATATCCTTTCCTTTTACAATCATAAGTAAAAATTGTTTACTTGCATTTACAATTCTTTTCATCTATCCTAAATTTATGAGAGAGAAATTATCTTTGAGTTTATGAGCCCTTATAATATATTCAATTCCATCCTTAGTGAGTTGCTACTTATTTTCAACTCAATAGAAGATAGCATTTCTATTGTACAAGTATGGACTTCCTAATACAATTCCACAAATGTCCAATGGGACTATATGTAACTCAACCTCGTCTACAAACTTTGACCCAATAACAAAACAAAGTTTACATTGTTTCATAACTTGTAGCTTACTTTTATCACACACCCAACCTAATGGATATGGATTTTTATGAGCTTTTGTTTCTAGACCCAACTTCTTTACAATTGCTTCAAAAATCAAATTAACTTGCGACCCACTATCAAATAAAGTATCAATTTTAGTATGCTTGGAAATGAATCCTATGTGAAATAGCTCATTTCTTTTCCTCTCATCATTATCATTAACAACAGAACGTGGAGAAGTACTTATAGATGCTTTAGAATCTTTACCTTTTATACCTGTAGCTGTAATCATTGTCTTGCCACTTGAATTTGATACAAAGTCCTTTTGAATAGCAACAACATTCTTTCGCTCTTTACCTCCAAACTTCTTAGGCTTCAATTCCAGATGCAAATACCAATAGTGTGCTTCATCGTGTCCTTCCTTCTTACAATGAGTGCATGAAGGTTTGTCTTTCTTCATAGTGTTTTCTTTCTTCTCCTTCCACTTAACCTTCTTCTTTCCTTTATTCTTGCTTTCAATAGGTTTGGATGATTTCCCAAGATCTGGGGTTACATTTTTACCTCTAGATTCTAGATGAGTTTCTTGAATAGATACATCATCTAAGGTAGTGGGATTAAACATAAGTATGGTATGCCTCAAATAACTATGAAGACCACCCATGTATTTCAGCAATGTCTCTGGTGAGTCCAATGAAATGCATGGTGTTAAAGCTCTCTTACGGAATTCTTGAGTATAACTTTTAACACTTTGACCTTTTAATTGACGTAGTGTTTGCCAACTCATCATTGCTTTTTGCATATAAACCGAGGGATAAAATTGCTTTTAAATAGCAGAAACAAATTCATTCCAAGTTGAAATTATTTTACCATGGTTTTGGAGATCTTCTTGTGTCTTGACTTCCCACCATACAAGTGCGGTTCCTCCAAGTCAAAGGCTAGCAAGCTGGATCTTCTTTCTTTCTTAATCAACTTTCTACACCCTGCAATATACATCAATTTTTATTATCCAATTATCAAGCTTTTCAGCATTAAGTTCTCCATCATAAATTGGCAAATCAAAGTTTACATCTAATTTGATCAAAGAGGCTTTATTTTTCTTCTTCTTAGAATAACTAGTTTTATGAGAAGAAAAGGATGATGACGATGATGGTGATGATGGACAATATCGAGGAGGATTTTCTCCCTCTCCTTTATATTCTTTATCTGGAGCAGTAAAAAGAAAAGGTTCCTCTTCTCCTTTGTCTGGTTTAGGTGATAAAGTCCCTTCACCTTTACCCTTTTTAAACTCATGATACATCTCTTCCACCATGGCACATATCATCATGAAACTATCCAAGAATTGGGATTCTAACCCAAGTGGAGTTTCATATGCCATCCTTCTTTGTGAAAAGACCCTTCCAATCTCTAAATTCACCTCAAAGATCTCTCCTTCACCTTGTTTGAGCCTCAACCTAGTAAGCATCCAAATCTTCACACGAACTTGTCAAACCTTAGAAACCTTACTGCTATGATACCACTTGATCCATAAATGAAAAAAGAAAGGTATTATAGATTATGTGTGAACTCGCTTATGTTACTTAATCCCAAGCCTCCCCTACTTTTAGCATAACTATAAATGGTCTCTCCACATCTCGACCGGCCACACCGCTTTTCAGGTGGGCTTGGGATTCAGCCATTATGTCCCATTGATGCGGCCATGGCATTTGGAGCTACTCAGGCAGATTCGGCTCATGTATACTCCAAAACAGATAAGGAAAACAACTTCATTGAGTAAATCTAACATATCTGCCAGTAGGTCCATGAAATTTTTGAGAAAGCAAATGCCAAGTACAAGTAGCAACATGATCGACATCGGGTGCCACACAAGTTTCATGAGGGTAACAAAGTCTAGTTGCATTTGCAAAAGGAACACCTTACTGGAGCCTATCAGAAACTCAAACCACTCCGATATGGTCCATACACCATTATTAAGGCCGTGGGAGACAATTCATTTGAGCTCAGCACTCCCCCATTCCTTGGCCTGCACCTAGTGTTCAATGTGGACCACCTTCGGCCATACCTTCCACCATTACTAAACACATCCGACATTGTAGAACAAGTCACACCAATAGAGTTAAATCCAGATTGCATGGAAAAAGCTACAACTGATTGGATTATGGACCCGTAGATCAAGCACACTCTCCAATAGAAGTTCCAACTGTATCGATTTGTCAAAGCAGGCCACCTCCTACACGAGGGCAACTGGATCACCAGGGACAAAGTTCAGCAGAAGTTTCCTCATCTCATGGAGGAACTCAACGCAATGGGGACCATTGCTTCCTAAGGTGGGAGGAATTATCCAGGTGGATATTGGTGGTCACCCACCAATTCCACTTGGACCCCTACCATTGTTTCTTTTAGTTTTTCAATTTCCTTATTTGTAGCACAATTTACTATTTTTGGCAGTTTTTCGGGTACTGAACTTCTGAAGTCATTTTGAGGCCATAAACGACATTTTTTGGGAAAATGTGGAGCAACATGGGTCCATGGACCGATTTTTCCAACCTAAAAGGTATATTCCTCAGATAGATCTTTCTAATGAGGTATTGTGTGCATTAAACGAAGATTGTATGCCAAAGTTATGACCCCGGGAAGTTGATGTACCAATTTACACAAAACGGGGCCCATAGTTTGGCACTTCATCTCCTACGGTTAGGGTTTTTGATGTTTAGGTTTTTCTCAATGATAAATAGACGTTCGATCCTCATTGTAACACAGTTCAGAGGCATGTAGCCACCACATCTCTCCTTAGAGATAAGCTACCATCACTTAGGCTAGTTTATTTCCATTTCTATTTGTAAGCATATTTCAGTATTTTACATTAATGAAATGAAGTATTATTTATTTTGTAGCTTTATATTTATGGTTATCTCTATAATTTTTTTTGTTCCTGTTTAAATCAGGATCACTGTTGTCAGTGTTGCATCTAGCAACATAATGGCTCGGGAGTCCCTCGCGTGCAGCATCCTGGTAGATTCTGAAGTACCAATGGCCAAATTGGTGGATGCCATGCTGGTCTGTGATGCCCAGATCTACAATTCTCACAAATTCACGTGAATGGACCCCAATGCCTGTTACTCAAACTACTGCAGTAGTTCCGCAGTGGCATCCCATAGTGTATCTCCAATGTCATTCAGATCCCCGTCTATTAGGGTGATCAGATCCATGGACGTCTTACTGGCCTTGGACTTCTTCCGCGACCCTACATTTTCTTGTCCCCTTGGATGCTTGATATGGAATGGAGGCATCTACAGGTTTGCTCCTCCCTGCTTTGTCTGATCATCCTCTTCTTCCTCTGCCTCTAGGGAGGGTGACTTCTCTTTGTCAGAGTCATGCTCCTCTCCTCCTGTCTGTCCACATGTCTCCTGTGTGGCAGTGTGGTCTACCTTAGCCTTATCATTGGCCTCCTTTCTACTTTTCTCAGCCAACTGCTCAATATTAAGCTTGGATTCTTCCTTTTCTGCTATGCAACTGTCTTGCAAGATCCCACAGTCAAGTCTGAGGCAGTGTGCCATTCTACTGGATAGTTTTCAATGACCACTTGAATCACATCATATTTCACCAAATAGGGAAATTCATGCCACTTCTGCTAGGGGTCCTTCCACACCCTTATCGATACATGGTTGAAATCAGCCTTAAATTCCTCGTACGGCTGTAATTTATCAAAGATAGTAGGCAACAACTATGACTTGCAATTGATGGCCATGTGCACATTCATTTCCATCAAGAGCCAAAAGATCTTGTTGTCCTTGATCCGTTGAGGATCCTTAGTCGCCCGCAGTGAAGTGTACTTCGCGGTCTTAGGCAGGTTCCACTACCAAGGGAAATTAATTTTCTTTGGGTAGCTCTGAGGCTACTAGCACGATGAACAACAAGAGCAACGCATAATGGAAGGTCTGACTAGGATCTTGTGCCTCGTAGTAATTCATGAGGAACTCACCGCAGAGGTGGCGCGCCAAATTAAATTGAACCCCCTCCATGCATTGGGCCACTAGAGCCACGATGGGCACCAGTAATTCATCGAAGCGACACTTCCACATGACCCTCCCTGCCAAAATCTGTGTGGCCACTTTGACTATAGGGTCGGAAATACTTGTAATAGTATAGCCGCATGAATTCTTTACTAATACGAGCTTCTTCTTCATGGCCTCCACGAGGGCCAACTCTCCCGCATTTCCACCAAACATCATAGCCGGATTCTCCCTTGAGTATGTCAGCCTTGTGATCCTATGGATCAGTCTATCAGTGATGGGTATCGACTCCTCTAGCCACATACACCCATCATGTACCAAGCACAGTAACTATTTGATTACTAGCAAGTAATGGGTGTGCGATTGTAATGTTGAACCCATAGTAGGTTGATCAGGCCTACCTTATCCATTCCTTTGATCCACTTCTGCGGATCCAACATGGTCATCCGAATGGTCTTATGGAGAACACAGTGCATTAGATGGTCTCTCGCCATGTGAGGGAATCACTCGGTGTCAGTTAAGTCCCAGTCCCCCAATTTCAACATTTGAATCTACCCCAAGCGCGGTCCTTCCAAAACAATCTGGTTCAGCAACAGAGGTGTGTACAAGGTCACCTTTCCCTCGTCAATGTCCTTAGGTACCTTGGATTTGACCCTGTGCAGAGGTACATAGTCAGGAAATTTAGTAATGGGGTCAAACCCCTGGACACCAACATCCTCTGTTTCCACCCCAAGATCCTCATCTTCCATTGGGATATCCTCAATTTCTTCCTCCTCTGGTTCTAAGTTAATTGTTTTGCCCTTTTCTTATGCGTTGGGCTTGTCCTTTGGTAGGTTCCTCCTAGGTGATGCACGTACCAGCTGCGGTGTCGTGGTCTTTCCTTTCTTTCTATTTTCTCTCTCCGGGGTTGGCTAGCCCTTGGTCTAGGTGACTTTGGAAACTTTGGGACTTCAGCTAGTATCTCTGTAACCTCCGGAGTAGCTCCCTCTGCTTCCATAGCAACCTCTGGAACAACGAATTCGACTTCCACTGCTTCCCCAATATCTACGGTTTCTGCTGGTGTCAACATGATGCTATTCAATAGTTCTGCTGTCTCCTTTCGCAATTTCTCAAACACCAAACTCCATGTCAGAGCTTCAAAGAATTCACGGTTCATACGCACCTAAAAACTCAACAACTCAATGCTAAAAACGTCAAGTGTTTCTTGTTGGGTAGCCACATGTAATTTATAGGCCATTTTGAATTTAAATCGGACCATTGCCCCCAAAATCGATTCATTAATTCTAGATTGGCAGAATTTTTTTAAGGATCTCACCCATAAATTTCGTCTTAAATGCCGCCCCCCATTCCATTTGGCTATTTTTTCGTCACCAAATCATGAATAGTGACTTTAACGATCACTTTCCAGTTGACCTGCGTGGTTTTTTCCTGGGTCGCGAAACCTTCTATGCGCTTGTATGGTCTCTGTGACATCTCCTTGTTCCATGTGGTTTCCTCATCATGCAGTTACCCAACCTGGGAAGTGTATTTTATAGTCCTGTGCCATCTTTCAGTTGCTTGGAGCGCTAATACTGTGCTACCTTTAGATAGTCACCTAGCTGGATCACTAGTGTATGGCTTCAATCAACTACCATTCACCTTTCCTAGGAAGGGTTCCCCATTTAACTTAACCAACTGAACTACTCCACCGTCTGTAATCTCTTTGATGACATAGGACCCCAGCGAGTGCATCCTAAATTTTCCTAGAAGTTTATCAAACTTGCTGTCATATAACAAAACGAGATCAATTACAGTGAAGGTGTGCAGGTTAATGTGTTGATCGTCCCATGCCTTTTCTTTCTCTATTTGAACTTTTTGATGAAATCCAGCTACGTACAATTTACAATTTATTCCATTGGCATCACAGCTTATACACCATACATGAGTCTAAAAGGCCTTTGCCCAATTAACTTCTTACATGTCGTTCTGTATGCCCATAGCGCCACTGGTATGCGCACATCCCAGTCACTTCTTTGAGCATTGCAGAACTTTGTGAGTGCATTCTCTAGTATCTTATTGAATGCTTCCACGACCCCATTGGCCTATGGTGATACGATGTGCTCTTCTGATGATACACCAGTAATTCTTCTGCCAACGCGTTGATTGTTTCATTAAGAAAGTGTGTATTGTGATCGCTCATGAAGAGCATTGGACTGACAAATCTTGTCAATACGTATTCAAGAAGAAAATTTGTTTTTTTCGCACCTATACAGTCCTTTGTAGGCTGCGTCTCCACCCACCTGGTCAAGTACTCAGTCGTGGTGATGAAGTATCGTACACCTATCTTCTTTCTGGGAGGCTGAATTAGGCCTACAAAGTCGATCGTCCATTTCTCGAATAGTTGAAACGTCACCTCTGGCATCAAAGGCATTTTATCCCTTTGTGATGGCCTGCCATTCCTTGGACATGCGTTACAGGCCTTACAATATGCTTTGGCATCCTTAATGAGGAGTTGGCCACCACAATCCAGCATGCAAAACCTTTTGCATTATTGCTTTTCCTGCATAAAGTCCTCCTGCACCTCCTCCATGAGCCTCTGCAAGGATGCTACTTCACTCAAAGTCAAGTACATAATGTGAAAATATATTGCCTGACCCCATTTTGTACAAGTGTCAGGCAATGACAGAGAATTTTGTCGCTCGGACTACTAAATCCTTCTTTTGTTGGCTTGTATACCCTTCTAGAGCAGTCCCCATTGTTAGGAATTTTATGATATCTTCAAAGTGGCTGTCCATGATTCACACCACAAAGAGTTGTGCATCAGGCCATCCTTCCTCCAAATTAGTGGGCTCCTCTCCCGCCTCGATGCACGATAGATTATCTACTCCCACGTTCAATCATCCACGCTTCACAATAACTTCAAAATCGTACTCGTCAAAAAATAACAACCACCTGCATATCTTCCCCCCAAACACAAGCTTATTAATGGGTATTTCAACGCAGAATCATCTATATACATCTTAAAATGTCCACCAATCTAATAGTGCCTAAACTTCTGGAGCGCGTATACCATGGCTAGTCCTTCGCACTCTGCAGTGGAATACTTCTTCTTAGCCTTGGACAGCTTCCTGCTCGTGAATGCTATAGGATGGTCCAATTCCCCCTCACCCGAATTTGTCAGCATGCCCCCGAGCACAATACATGAGGCGTCCATGTGCACATGAGGTTCCTTCATCTAGTCTCAGAAGAATAGGATTGGTGCGGTGACCGTTTTCTCTTTCATCACGTCCAAGCTCTTCTGGCATTCATCACTCCAACAGAATGTAACATCCTTTTTCAACAAATTCTAAATGTGCATGATGATTTGGGCATAGCTCTTGATGAACTTCCTATATCGCTCAGTATTCCCTAGAGTTACAAGCAACTATTTCACATTCCTTTGTGCCTCCAAGTTCATTATCACCGCGATCTTCGCGGGGTCTACCATCAATCTTTGTCTGCATACAACATGACCCAGCACGATCCCGAAAGGGACACAAAACAAACACTTCTTCAGATTAAGCATGATCTGGTATCCTCGACACGTATCTAACATTAAGCGCATACTTTCCACATGACCCTTGACCAATCCAAACACTGTCCAATTGTCAAAGTACACCTCCAGGAACTTATGAATGAAGTCTTTGAATGCCGAAATGACTACAAACGAAAAGATTACTCGCGCATTCTTTAGCCCAAAAGGTGTTACATTATACTGAAAACATCCCCATTTCATCAAAAAGGTCATCTTTCTTCTATCCTTAGG
Organism: Pinus tabuliformis; assembly: GCA_031772625.1. Classification (NCBI taxonomy): domain Eukaryota; kingdom Viridiplantae; phylum Streptophyta; class Pinopsida; order Pinales; family Pinaceae; genus Pinus; species Pinus tabuliformis. The sequence continues at coordinate 2,920,965 of CM062815.1, read as the reverse complement.
CACAATTTTGTTCTGATGATACCCAGAGAATCCATCAATGAAACAGTATGCTTCTTGGCTGCCTACATTATCCAGGACTTCATCAGTGAACGAGGTCGAGAAGGGTTCATGTACGCAAGCATCATTCAGCTTCCAGAGATCCATGCATATCCTTATTTCTTCTTTATGTTCCTTTTCCTGAACCACTATTGGGCTTACCCAATTAGATTCATGCATTGGTTCAATAATTCCTTCCACAAGAACCTTATCTAACTTAGTGCAAACCCTTTCCTTATACTGAGGATTAAGGCAGTAAGGTCTTTGCCTTACGACCTTCATCTCTAGTTTTAGAGTGATATTCATGACACTGAGGTCTCCTATTATCCATTTTCAATCAGAAAACTTTGTGGGAAACAAGTCCTGATATTTGCGGAGGAGCTCACCGACCATGTCTATTGTCGCATCATCCCAATAGTCCCCAACCTTTGAAAATTTTGGTTCCACCTCTATGGCAATGTTGACCTACCTAGTTTTTAGTGGCACGGTTATATTGGGATCCTCTGTTTGCAGACCTTCAACCTCGCGATGACCTTCAGTTTCTGGAATATTAGTTTTTCAGGGATCCTCGTCTTCTTCTTCAACGGTCACGTTATAGCATTCCAGTGCATGGCTTAGCTTGGTAATCCAATTGGGTTGGATCAAATCCAAAGGATGTTGTGGTATCCTAAAGATCACTTCTTTAACCTCTTGTAGCACCGCGTCAATAGAGTGAAACCCATCCTCAAAGTTGAACATCATTAAAAATCCCTGGCGCAAAATGTCCCACTATTCAGTTCCATGGCGGAGGTCGGTTTCCAAGTACCGATTCACTAGTATGACGCCTAGGGTATGAAAAAACATATGCACCCATTCAGGCTGGCTCTCCACACCATAAGCCTTATTCCATTTAGCCTGGTGATCGTGTGGGTCATCCCTTCCATCATACTTATGTGTCATCTGTACTTTTGGCTACCCAAAGCATATTCTCATCATCCTCCTATAGTCGAGCCAATCACTGAAACTATCCTTGTGCGTACCCCACCATCCTGCAGTCATAACGTTGAGTACCCAGTCCAAGGCCTGGAAGTGATGTGTTTTCAGCACTTCTCTTTCAAATGAATATAGAAAGCAATCAACAACAGTTAGCCCATAATAATGAGTTAGAACCCTAACTTTGGATGACACAGAGCGAAATGACTTGGTCATCATATTACAACGCATCATAGATACTTCATGCAATCGGTTATGCCAATGCTCCAATTCCTCATCCGAATCTGACATGCAGGAGCTTTCGCGATCCCATGCAATACATTCGTCTGCTATTGGATTCACCCAATCCTTGTTTCACATCATTATATTGTAAATCTGATCAATATCATCGTCACTTTCATAATCTCAGACTAGTTCTGTATAGGGTGGTCCCTTTGTGGGATCCAGCGAAACCACTATGCGGAGTGACTTCTTTTCAAATATCATCTTCCGCTTCTACAAGTTGATTACCTAATTCATGTCAGTGGCCCAATAGATTCCAAGGAGTGTAGGGTAGGGATTTCTATCATCCACAATCTCTATTACTTCAATATCTGCGAGTGCACTTGCACCCTCGATGTTAACTGTGACCCCTTGCAGCCTCCCCAGTGGGATAATTTTTTGTTGATTCGCCATTCTTAACTGTATCAGAGACCACTGGAGTGTAGGCCTCCCTATTCTTTCCCAAGTATGTTTTGGCAAAACATTTGGATCGGACCCCAGATCCAGGATAACTTGGTCCATCTAGTATTCCCCTATCTGCGCGGTGAGTCTCATCTCCTGCTTGGTCCTTGCCTTGTGCTTGCCAAACTTCCTGACCATGCGCAGCTCACCAGTAGTGCCATCCATACTAGTGCACCGATTGATCAGTTCTTGCAGGCCCTTCATAGCCTTACTGTTATGGAGCAGCTTCATGTAGGTCTCGAAGAATGTGGTAATCATGGATGGGTCCATTTCTTCAGCTAGTTTCTCTTGACTTCCCAAGGTATAGGCCTCAGGGAAGCTTTTCTTTGCCTCCATAAATGTTTCTTTTGCATGCTCTAGATCTAACTTAGTCTCCTTTTTGGTGCTTTGTGGACCCATTCGCCTTCTGCAGACTGCTTTCCTTTATCCTCACTTGTCGTAGTTCCGCTTTGTAGCATAATTTGTACCCTAGGGTCTTCCTCCAGGGGCTCAACCCTCATCATCTCGATGTTCTCTGTCCACTATGGAGGTTGCACCCCCTTTTTGTGAATCTTAGCCAATAATATTGGGCAATCTTCAGTCACATGGTCAAAATATGTATAGTAGTGGCATGACAATCACGTCGGATTTGGATACTCCCTCGTGTAGTGACCTAGGCCTTTGTAATTGTAACAAATCAACTGCCCTCGGCCTCTCTGAGGCCCTCCTCCACCTCGTCCTTAGCTCCACCACTCATACTCACCTTTTGTTCCCCCAACGCCTTGGTCTGGAGGCCACGTTTCTGTCTGCACCCTCCATGTAGGTGTCCTATCCATCATCAATTCGTAACTTAAAAAATTATGCTCGTCATGGCCTACTGATTGACAGAAATTGCAAAAGAGATGTTGCAGTGTGTGCACGAATTTCTGTAGCAAATGGGAATTATCACTCGTATGTTTCCCTGCTACCTCACATATAGCACACCATAGCGCAAGCCCCACACTTGGCCCTATCGCAGCCTTCAGTCGTAGAGCCATTAGTCCTCCTGTTGCAACATATTTCACAAAGATTGGGCACTGATCCTTATCATGCCCTTGACATTTAAATTTTATGCACCAAACTTCTTCGTGCACTTCTTGCTAAGTTGTTCTGTCATGCTTCAGACTTTGCATCTCAAGACAAAGGTTTTGCAATTACGCATGAATCTGTTGAACCCCAAAATTCATATCTTGCATTGACGTTTCATGTAGCCTCATTGAAATCTCCAAGGCTTCTACCTGAGTTGTAATCTTTTGTTGTGACAACACAACACCTAGGTGAGGCTAGAGCGAAGCCATGAACCTTTCATGTTGTTGGCCATCTCTTAAATTCATATTATCTTTGTGGATTTTACACTTCAATCTCTGATCTGATTCCCAAGGGGTCTCACCTGTTTTCATCACAATTTCCTTGAATCGCACAATCGAGTGCGCTTCAGAATTAGGTCTACTGATTTATTTATTAGCGTAGTCTGGATCTCCCCTAGCGTAGATTCCTGGTTATCAATAGAGTACTTGATGTACCAGGTTAGCGCGTGATCCTACAAAATACTAACCAAAGTCACCTTCTTCATGTGATCATCTACAATTCCCTGAGCTTCCCATACAGACTTTATGATGAACCAAAATTGGTCTGGGTCCTCATTCCCTACACCCTTGAATACAGGTAGCTTTATGGAGTTCACCATATTGTATAGTGGGGGTGTCGGTGGTGTGGTTGATGGGGTGAGCGGTGGAGGTGAGGATGGAAGAAATGTGGATGGATGGGATGAGGGTGGAGGTGATGTAGGTATTCGTCGAAACCCTTGTCTTATTGACTAACTAGCGCTCAAGGGAGAAGTCTGCAATGCTCCTTTGTCATCACTTAAAAGAGGTCCAATTAGTGGGCTATACTCTAGACTTTTCTTCCTCCATCCCTGAAAGGATTTCCGCTTCGCATAGCTCCAAACATCAAGGTAACCACACAACCTACTATTCACACGAGATCATCTTAATCCAAGTATTCATCAATTTTAAATACTTACCTTGCAGTCCTTTAAAGAAGTGGCGCTCTGCTTCATTATAACAGATAGAGGTATCGACCATGATCTCTGTCACAAATACCCCTATGACACAGTTGAGCCAATGGTCGACATCATGAATGATCTTATCATCAGAACCTCCCAACCTCCTTACTAGCTCCAATGTCCAAATAGTCGGGCTGTCAAGCCTCCACCTCCGTTGTCTATCTGCCAACTTCACGATCCACTCATATAGTTGACCAAAGAAGGAACATAAGAATATTTCATGTATTTTTGTGTACACACATCTGTCCAACCACTATTCTTTTGACAATCGTGATTCTAATTTTCTTGTGCTGCAAATTTGTGGATATTTCTATCCAACCACGTTTCAATTTCTTTCTTAATTGGATTCCAATGATACGATAACGCACATCTCGTTAAGTAGATCCTGGTCTCAAAAAAGAAACCATTTGTTGGCTTGATGCACCCTGACCCAAGTTCAACATTAGTCATCCAAGCAAATCCCTACACTAATGGCCCTTTCGGCATCAGCCCGCTGAGCACGGACGGAAGTCTCACCCAAAGCATTAAGGGGGGATGCAAGAACCAAGTTTCTGCACCCTCATATGGTCGTGATGTCGATCTACACTTCCTGATCCTTCCTTCATGTATATCGATAAGCCTTCAGGGCTTACTGATGTTCCTTCTTTTCCATCCTTCAGTACCTCCGCAAAGTTATCTGACTTATCTTCGCGCAGCCTTAACCAGAGGTCCACGCACTTACATGTCTCTGTCGCTACATTACTATATAAGTTCCCAATTTATCTTAAGTGTTACCTACTCTACCATGCATCTACAGTGATCTTCGTGTGAACTTATATTCTTGCTTGCGTTCAATTAATAGATATAATCAAATACATTTGCACATCAAATAAGCATTATAATGTAAACTCATATCGTAACATATTATTACAAGATGCATTAAACAGAGACAAAATACATATATATTACAAAATACTTCTCTTTATTGATATCTCAAGTTCAATACAAACTTTATCCATCGTGTGCACACAGCTGCAGGGGTCCGTGCACTCAGCTGTAGACTTCCACCCTAGGCCTCTACCTACGCTAATACCCAAGAACACTTATAACTTATTACCCACAAACTATTTCTCCCAATACTTCTTCCTTTTACCCACAAACTATTTCTACCATACTTCTTCCTTTTCTTAGACTCTTTTAAGACTCCCATTTTATACAATCCCATGGTCTGCGGACCATGGGTAGATCTCTAGAGCTGACATGAGACTTTACAAAACAAGGGTGGACAACCCTTTACGAATCTTGACATCGTTGCGCTCAATGACCAAAAAATGTAGAGACTTTACATCTTTATTACAAAATTTGGGTTTTCTGCCCCAAAACATGAGCTTTTAGCTGCAAAACTAACTGTTGGGGAACTCGTTCCCAACATCTATCCTACACAACCCTATAGGTCTCACCTTGAAAGTGTATTATATTCATTCACTTCTTATCATTTTTAAGGCACATGGTCAACATTTGGGACATGGAGATCCAAGGAAATGATGGAAATATGGGAAGTACTTATTTTCTAAATCAATCAATATGGTATTATTTTATGAGTGTTGGAGAGAAAAAATATTCAACCTAGAGCCATGATCATTCATCACTCCAAGTTTCATAACATTAAATATTTAAGTCTCATATAGAAACTACTTGAGTCTCAAGATATATATTAGGAAATTTAATGGTAAAAATCTTATAACATTGATATTTGATATGGATAAATGTTTTTCTCTACATATAATGCAACCTCAAAATGGTACCTATTACATTCTTGCATTTATAACAACATCAATTTGTAATCCCATAGAGAATTTGTCAAACAATTAGTGCTATAGTGTTAGAAGTCTTGCTTGCAATAATTAAGTTATAGTGTTAGAATTGTTTCCATTCATAATCAAGGAGGAGTGTTTTAATATGTTAACTACTGCCACTAGTCTTAGAGAATTCTAGAAAAGTATGCAGGAGAATTTTCTTAAAGATTTAGTTAAGTCTATATTTTTCAATAGTAAAAAGCTATGAAAGAGATTACTTTTCTAAAGTGTCTGTTATTAGAAAATCATGTCAAGGAAATACCTTCACTAGAGATTTCCTTCCTAGAGAGTACATCCATGTGTGATGATGTGGGTATGTGCATCATTTTCAAAGCAATTTAGATGAATAAGCTCAATGAGGGGATTACATGTATGCTTCTATTAACTATGTATCATTGTAATTATAGTGAATTTGCTTCCCTTTTCATCACAATTTCTTATAGGTGTTATGGGATAGGGATGCCTTCAAGTTACAAACATGTTCCGTTTAATGATGTAGTCAAAAGAAAATATTCCAATCCAAATGCTTTAAATCTTTCCTCCATTCTTAGTTTTTATATATTGAATAATGACATATATGTTTTTATGGTGAACATCGCCATGGTAGAGATAAGTTGATAACCCATCTACATCTATTGATTGAATTATTTGTGCATTTAATAAGTAGTAGGTACCAGTAAACTATTTTCACATTTTTTTTAATAGATTGGCTGTAGGTGGACAAAGAACTGTAAGATATTTTTCCTCAAAAGACATTTTTATGATTAAATTATATCATCATGTTGATTATTAGCAAGTTTTTCACCCACTGCTCATTAGCATTGGGGAAGTGCAAGACAACTTATAACTCATTGGTTCCTTAAACAAACTATGTCCATTATTAGCATAATAGTTTAGGTTCATCTTCCAAGTTTTCTATTTTATTGGTGGTACTTATTAGAGCTTGAGGATATTGAGAATATTTTTACAAATTACCTTAAATGAAATATTAATAGAATTATAGTGGCTTTACTCACATTCTGATGCACATGTATTTAAACACACCCTAGTAAGAGTGAATTCAAATACACATAAACCTTGATTATGAAAAATCATCCTTAAGTAATACTATATGTCATCTTTGAGGACACTTCAAAATTACTTATTCCATGCTTAAACTCATACTTCCAAGAAAAAAGAACCAAACCAAAACAAAACAAAAAAATATTAAATCTTATAAATGAATAAATTTTGGAATGTTACCACGATCATAATGAAGTAAGAAAAAATAGCAAGTGTTAATATGGGAATCCACTCATTTGTGAGTGGTTAAAGTAGAATATGTTATTACAAAATTTTATGCCTTAAGGGAGTTCATCCTAGTTGATTCTCATCTAGGTGGACCAAAGCTATATCATGAAAGTGATGCATCTTATTTAGATCAAGTACTAGTTCATTTTAAGACCTTTGATATTTCACATTCTTAATAATAATAAGTTGTTATGGCTCCTTCTCCATACTGATGGAAATAAGTTAATCAAAAGAAAAAGTAAGAGAAGGAAACAATTATGAATTATTTTATAATTTGTATAAAAATAAATATATATTATCAATGCCATATTTTCCTGTAATTATGTATGTTTACTTTATTTTATATGTAGTATGATATGTGATTTTTATATTATAATAGTTCAAGAGAAACTCTAATTTTTTCCTTCGAAAAATGAGCCAAGTTTATAAAAATAGAGGAAAGGGGATGGTAGAAACTAAAAATTGAAACTAGAAAAAGCATGGGGATAGGAGAAAGTAATGAAACTAGAAAAAAAATTGATATAATTTTTGGTTCAAGTGAAGGAAGAATTATTTTAGAATGGTAAAAGAAAAACTAGTAAGACCCCTCTAGACTATAACACATACACTCTAAAAGAGGCTACAAGATGTTGGCTTAGATGGAAGAAAAAAAAATTGGGTAAAATATATAGAGGGAACTTTTGGACATGGAAAATAGGATTTAGGTGGAAAAAGAAAGACAAGTTATCAATAAAACTATGAGAACACTTACATTCATGAAGATTCTAGATGGGGGGAGTATATATGAAGAAATTATAACATATGTGTATAGAATTTATGAAAGAGACAATATGGGAAAAGATTCTTACATAAATTTCTAATAAAAAATAGAGCATATACCATAAAAGGATGGAGTAAATATGAACAAATGATACTATAAGTGTGTAGAATTTATGAAAAAGTCAACATGGTAAAGGATTATAACAACATAACGTTCTCATAAAATAAAATAGAGAATATATCATAAAAGGATGTAAATGAGGACATCAATCATCTTTGTGGAAGGAATGACATTTAATTTTGATGCTATAATTTAATAGGTGAAATGGTCAAATACAGATATTCAAACTTGGATGTCCTTAAAGATATATTCAATGAAGTCATATTCAACAAAGTATACACTTGTTAATAAAAACATACTTAATAACATAGGTAGTGATTAGGTGATACAAGTTGAGAAACTATCATAATTTGAATGAATTGAAGAAATTAATATCTAGGCTCTTCTCAATTTGAATTTTACCCTAAGTTTTCAATTTATCACCATTTTAATTCTTATTTACAGTCATATATACAATAATAGATTATATTAAAATTTCCAAGGTTTTAATAGATCTTCTTGAATGAAACTTAGAAAATGGAGAAATGTTGGAAATATAGTTGAGTGGAGAAAGAAAACATTTTTCTTATATGAAAAAAGTTATTTTAGAATGTAAATAAAAGATGTATTATTTCTCCAACATAGAATAAGGGAGAAGAATAGATGCTAAAGCATATGGGAGCATGAAACACATGACAAACAATGTTTTATTACTTTTATTTTAAGAATGATGTAAGGCTTTGTGTTACTATAGCACAACACTGATTATTTTGAAATACATTAATGCTTAAACATAATTTGAAGCCTCTCTATTCTATGCCAAACAAAAATTGAGAAAATCAATCATGAAGTCAGAAATTGATAAAACAACTTATCAAAATATTGATATAAATAACTAAAATATAACTCTAAAAAAAAAATTACAAATGAAAGCATAACCATAATATTTAATAATAGATAAAATAAATATATCATCATTAAAAAGAAAAACATTATAATAAGTTATAATATTCACTCTTTGATAAAAACAACTTCCTAATACTAAAAGCAATTTCCTCATACTAATAAAGAGTTTATTAAACTATGATTTTATATTAATAAAAACTATTATCTTACTTATTGATATTATGTTAATAAAAGCTATTATTAGGTATAGGCGTCCCTTATCAAAATTGGCAACTTAATCACTTTTTTAATCAAGTAATCTAATAGTATGGTTTAGAATGAAAGATGCTCACATATTCTGGTAGTTGCACTTCAATCAAAGAATGAAATTGTAACTGATAACTTGCTTTCATATATAAATCAAGTGATTAAACCCTATTTAAAATATTCTTTTACAAAGCATGATTATAAATTTATTGTGCCGTTTGTTCATTGCCACCTATGAAGATTAACTAGAAGTGGAAGAAATGGACAAGTCGATCCAACTCGAACAACAGTAAAGAAAAAATTGATCTAATAGCACACAAGCACGTGGATACAACTTGTTCATTTAATAGGACACAAGCACGTGGATACAACTGGAACGTGGATACAACAGGAACAAGAACACAACAATTCTTTTAGTGGAGGGGGTTAAAGAAACGTTTTATTCTGGAAATCAAATGTTTTATTTGCTACAGGTTTCAAAATTTCATTGAATTTTGTAAATGTATCAATTTTACAAGAATAACCATTTTCATTGCATTAAATATATTTGTAACCCTCACAATGTAGAGGAATATCAAGTTTACATTGTAAATTAAGCTTTAAATTAGATAGATTTATTTGTTTTACAGGTTTTGGCAGAGGGAACAAATGAGAAATCTTGGATGGTCGATACAGCCCAAAACTACCATTGTATTATTTATTTTGTAGGTTCTCATTGATGGAAGTGACGTTGGATTGTTAATATAGCTTAAAATTGTCATTTTCAAAACATATAATGTTAATGTTTCATTTTGCATTACTAACTCACAATGAATGGCTCATGTTAATGTTCCATTTTGTATCACTAACTCACAAGGAATGGCTCGGTTATTTTTTATTAGAAGATGATGTGTTTTATAATTTAGGTTAAAATTTTGTAATGCTAACTATGTTATTTCACATTATGACATATTCAATTATAGATAATTTTGTAAGTTTTTGATTTTTTTTTTAAGAAATTGAGTAATTTTTAATTATTTTAACTTTTAATTATTTTAAATTTTAGTAAAAATACTGTTTTAATTTTGATAAGTCCACACCCTAAAGAGAAAGGGAACATGATAAGTTGAAGCAATTTAAATTGCTTTGATCTTCTAATTTTAAGCTACAGAATATGGTCTGATAAAATATCAATTTTTACACTAAGTTGTTTATGCCCATAGTCCCTGTAAGATTGGCCTCATTTTGATAGGATGGCTTTATTCTTTTTCTACTTTAAAATTGATACTAGTTTCTAGGTAATGGGAATTAGTTGCAAAGTCTAATGCATATCAAGAAACTAATTTGTACATAAAACATAAGTATTTTTTATTGAAAACCTAACTATGTTAGAATTTTAATAAATAAAAATTATTATTTTATAAATATAATAACATATACATTATCATATTATCCACATTTAACAAAATGAAATTTCTTAGCTTCATATGATTCTTGGTTGACACTTCTTTCCATGAGCTACAATGCTAGAACTATTATGATAGTGTTTTAGAGTTTTCTAATTTTACACCCAATAATTTTTCTTGACATATAACCTTAAAATCCACTTATTTAGTTAATGTAGTTGAATAATAATGGTGAAAATAATCTCAATATTTCAATAAACCTCATTAGAACATTAGTGATCCATTATTCACATAGGTTCCTTGTTGCTATTCAATTATTCATTCTTTCAAATGATCTAATGATTTACATACATTTTGATAATGCTTTATATTTGATATATCTAATGGTTTGATAGATTATTTAAATAATATGAACTTTGTTAGACATATTGAAAAATTACAGCTATTTTTTTACCATTAACAAATGAAAATCTCATTCTTTTGGGTAATTTATATTTTAGGCTTTTGTTTTTTTGGAATAAGGCAATGATGATGTATAATGCTAATAATTTTTAAGTATGATGATCTATATTGTTAATAATTTTTAATATTGATGATGCATAATTTTAATAATGCTTGCTTTGATATTTCTTTCAAATTTTATTAAAAGTTTAATGAAATATTCAGTAAGCAAATTATGGTCAGTTTGCATCTGAATATGAGATTATGTTCATTTTACTATGTAGAAGTGATGCATTACTTTTACAACAAAATAAATTGAAAATAAAAATCGTGAGTTTCACTTCTAAAATAGTTGAAGTTATAGAAACAACAAATATTTCAAGTACAATAGAAGTTGTACAATTTAGATAAAACTTAAAAGAGAGTAGTTTATGTTTTATACAATAATAGTGGCTTTAAGGTTTGTAATTTGTAAGGGAATATTTTGTTCATAGTCCAAGGAATATTGAACAATATAAACATTGATGTTAAGTTTGAGCTACAGATTACATTGATGTTAAGTTTTATATGTAAATTTTAGAGTTCTTTTCATGTGTTTTGTATTGTGTTTATAGATGAATAATCTTATAAGAGTCATAATTAATGCTTTATGAAAGTGTCCACATTGGATTTTGTTGTTAATAATATTAATTATTCAATTATTAAAAATATTAATAACATTTAAATTGCAATATTAATTTTAGCAACATTTAGTTAATAATATTAATATTATTAATGACATTAAAATTATTATAATAATCATATTAACATTAATATTGATAAATGCCCCGGATGCGGGTGCTGACCTGCGGAGAAGGGGCGGGCCACATGCCCAGCATGTGCCGCTCCGTGTTAAACCCACGGCTCCTTGAAGGAGGCCGTCAACTGGCATTCTATCTCCTCATCTGCGCAATGCAGCAGTTAATGCCATTGATGGCTGAGGAAAGAGGTAGATGGAGGAGCAGAGCGCAGTTATGGAGCGCCTGCAACGAGGGAATGAAACAAAATATGAGGAGCTTAATGTGTCGAGCAGGGAATATTGGTCTGCCGAGTACTGGAGGGTGCAGAAGCACAGTGAGTTCAGGCCGGTGGAGATTTCATCACCCCGCGGCTCAGCTGAAGCCTGCCTCTGTGGCCATCCTTGCCACTGGTCTAAGAGAGGAAGGCAATTCGCATACCACCAACGACAATTGGGAAAATGGAATGGTCTGGAACCAAGAGGGAGAATTCAATCTGAGTTCTGTGCACCAGAGGACAAAAAGGGAAGGTATTGGCACTGCTACCGAGTTCAAGTTCATTCTCAGGCAATCAGAGGAGGCATTAGGGACACCATGGTTAAGGTACGAGAACGACAGCCCAGCAGAAGGGGACCATGGAGAGGCTCCTCCTCACGAGCCCCTGCAGCACATGAGCATCATCATTGTTGTTGCTGTTACTGTCATCGACGAGCCCAAGCAACCCAGCTCCCCATTAGACAATTCATGGAGGTTGGGAGTTCCAGCGAAGGGAAGCCGGTGCTTCCAGCCTTTGGCTCTGTGGTATTCACTCTGGGCAACTCTGCAGACATTGCAGGGGTCAATGCCCACATTTCAGTCTTATTCACCAGAATTTCGGAAGGAATTGAGGATGGAAATCCTCAGGGCACATTGGAGATGCCAATGGAAGACTCTGGAAAGGAAATTGATGTTGGAGACGGCACGTCGGAGATGCCAATGGAAGGCTCTGGAAAGGAAATTGAAGTTGGAGAAGAACCGGCTGTGGAAGAGGTCACTGAAACTGAGCCACCATCGTCTGAAGCCGGAGGCAAGGAGGACCAAAATTCGCATGCCCTCTCACCTCCATTGGGGCCAGCCCCTCCAGGCGTCGACGAAGAGGTATGGAGGAAAATGTGGGAAGGACGTGAAGAAGGTGACGGGTGGGCGTACGTGGTCGAAGACAAAAGCCTCTGTGACGAGGCGGAAGAACATCTGGCAGCCCGCCTTCCATCCACCGCCCGACTCCAGGATTAATGCTTCCACGGGTATTCTGATTTTGTCATTCGGTTATGTTTGCTGGCAGTCGTTACTTGTGTCTCTGTTATGTTCAAATTTGTCTGGTCTTTGGTTTAGTCTCACTTCTGTTAGGTCTATGTGGGGTTACAGTAAATGCATTAATCGCCATGGCTATCATGCGCTCTCAGAAGCTAGCCCCTGCGTGGGCAGTCATATGTTTGGTCTAGGTAATGTTATTCCCCAAAGTTTTTGATATATTTTGCCCCTGGGTGGGGGCTTTTGTTGTCATGAGAAGTTATGAGAAGTCTTGTCGATGCTGCCCCTGCGAGGGAGCTTTCAAGTCTACAGTCAAGGTTCCCAGGGTGCTTCTGCAGGCCCTGGAAGACATGTCTATCTGTTTGTAAAAGTTTTTTGTACATATAATTTGAAAGTTTAGCTAGTTTTACAGAGAAAAAAAAAACATTAATATTGATAAATAATATTAACATTTAGTATTAACAATAATATTGATAAATTATAATTTATTAAGAATAATATTAGCAATAACATTCAAATTAATTTGAAAATAAAAGTATTAATAACATTATTGATACAATATAAACCATATTTAGAAAAATAAGATTTCTAATATTATTAATCATAATAATTTTTTGAAATTGTTAACCTAACAACATTAATATTATTAATAATATTTAAATTACAATATTAAATTTAACAACATTTCATTAACAATATTAATATTATTAATAACATTAACATTATTACTCTAAATAATATTAACATTAATATTAATAAATGTTAACAATAACATTGATAAATTTTAATATTAATATCAATTAACATGAATACAAATATTAATATTATTTCCATTGTTATTAATATTTATAAATATTAATTTTAATGTTAATTATTAATATTGATAACAATAATGATATTAATAGTCATCATTATTAATATATGTATTAATAACATGATTGATACAATGTGAATTGTGTTTACAAAATCAATATTAGTAATATTAGTAATCATAATAAATTTGGAGATTGTTAACATAATAACATTAATATTATTGCTTGATCTTAGACATTTTTGATCCATAGTGATTTTGATAAATTCTTTGGGATTAATGACATCATGAGTTTTTGGTCCACGTTTTGAAATGTGGACCAAAAAGTCGTGATGTGATTAATCCGAAAGAATTTATCAAATTTAATATTATTTATAACATTTAAGTTACAAAATTAAATTTGAGAACATTTAGTTAATATTATCAATATTATTAATGACATTAACATTATTACTCTAAATAACATTAACATTTAGTATTCACAGTAATATTAATAAATTTTCATTTATTATTATTATTTTCATTTATTAATACTAATGTTAATTCATGCTCACTTGGCCTTGCTTCAACTGTAAAGGGTGTACTATTAAGGCACTGCATGCCATAGATCATGGATTCCAATCCCCTTATGGGTGGTGACTTTCCAAAAGAAATATTATTTTTAATTAATATATTTAAATACTGTTTTAATATTATTTATTAATATTAATTAAGATGAATACCAATATTTTTTTTTTTTTTCTAGTTTAAGACTAACCTAAGTACCCACGGGGATTTGAACCGGTGACCTATCGCAAGGAGTGCCTTAACAGCGCACCCATTCACCATCAATCCAAAGCCCCGTGGGCTAAGATGAATACCAATATTAATATTAATGACATTAATAATAAAAAATATAATATAATATAATGTAATACAATATAATAGTAATACTAATAAAAAATATAATATAACATAATAATAAAAAAATAATATAATATAATAGTACTAATACTATAATATTATTATTATTATTATTATTTTGCGTAAAGGCTACTTCTATTAAAAAAAGAGAAAATATATGTACAAAGAGGTCAAGACCTCAGAGGGGGCTGAAGCCTGCCCTCAACCAAATATCCTGATACACATAAACCCCTTTGACAACCATCCCGGGATTGAGAAATCTTGAGACATATTTTTTGAATCCCTTACACACAAAAGTGAGATTTATCACTACACTACTATCGACAACTACACTACTATCGACAACTATGGCTTTACTGATAAACATTCTGCCCTGATAGCCATATGCAAAATTAGACAAAAACAATGGCTTACAGAGCCATGACCTTGATACAATTCATAGGACTATAATGGCGAGCATCGTTACTAAACCAAGAGCTCATGCAAAATAAAGTTACCATTATCTAGAGAAGCAAAACAGAAAAAAGAAAAAATACCAGAAGAGAGATTGCCATCAGTGGGCCTTGTACCAAATTCATCAAACATGTTTCTGAGAATCTAGAGCATCCCTTTCCACCTGGATAGGAGAGCCCATCCACGTGATGACCGCGTTGTCTGCATCTCCTATGTCGTCGCCACCTCGAGGAGTTTCCAAATTCAGAATGCCACCGGGAGGATGCTCTGGCTCACCTGCATGCACATTGCGCTGTGTACAGTCCACTGGAGGCTGAGGAGCTTCATGCGCATTACCCTCTTCCTGCATATTGTCACCATTGAACACGAAGCCAGCCACCTCTCCCTGAAGAATGCTATCATCCTGAGACTGAGACGTAGTGGTATGGGCAGAGCTGCTAGGCTTATCCTCCCCCTGAGCAAGGATCACAGTAATACTGGTTGACAAAACGGGCTTATTGAGCCTACTGTGGAATTTGAAGCAGGTTGTTTCGAAGGAATTGTGTGGGAGGGGCCTGCCATGACCACAAGGCAGAGAGGACAGGGAGGCAGAGGCCAGAGGGACTATATTCTGGGGAGCAGATTGAGAAGCGCGGCCACGATTGCCAGTGGTGCCTCCACGGCGAGAAACTCCACGACGTCGGACCATTTTCGAATTGACAGAGAGACTAGGGAAGGGAATTAGGCAGGACCAGATGGGAGAGGGCCGAGAGCAGGCGGACCAGGCCAAAACCAAAAACCAGATGAGCTTCCAAGCATCCAAAACGAAGCAGGGGTGCGGGAAGAAAAGAAGACGGATATAGAAGGAGCCGAGGAGGGCGATTGCATGAACCAGAAGCCAAGCCATGGATAAATCACCCTACGCACCCTCTCGAGCTGAGCGCACATTCAATACCAAATGCCTGACCATTATTCTGTACTCTGTAGTATTCATTTCATATGCGGTGGGATTGTGGGATCTGCGCCTGTGAGCCAAGTGCAGGGACAGCTGCCAGCGGGGAGTAACTCTACCTTTAATGGGCCACAGTGACACCTGCATCCGGGTTATAATAATAATATTATTATTATTATACTAATACATTATTATTATTATTATTATTATTAAAAGATAGTATTATCCTATTGAGCTTCTGATATAAATCCCTTGGGTTTATTATTGCCTTAATTTTATAATATCAATCATGGTCAACCATTGTAAATCATAGCCAACCGTGGTCAACCATGGTTGAATGTCACATTGTGAAAAGGATTGTCTCACATTGAAAATAAACCATGTTTATTTTAGTGTTCTTAATATTTATATTTGGGTTTACTAATGGTAGGTTTTTAGTATTATTCCTTTGGTTTTATAATATTAGTCTCTTGGGTTCATAATCCCTAGGGGTTTTAGTATTAATCCATTGGTTTTATTATTCCTTTGCATTTATAATATCAATCCCTTGGCTTTATTATTTCCTCACGTTTATAACATCAATGATGGTCAACCATTGTCAATCATAGCCAACCATGGTCAACCATGGTTGAATGTTGCATTGTGACAAAGATTGTCTCGACATGAAAATAAACCATGTTTATTTTAGTGTTTGTAAAATTTATATTTCGGTTTACCAAGTTTATTAATCCCTTGAGTTTAAAATATTAATTCTTAGGGTTCATTAATTCAACCATGTTTATTAATTATTTTTAATATTTATCTTAGGGTTTGTATACCGTGGGTTTATAATATTAGTCCATTTTGTTAAATATTATTCCCTTAGTTTCATGATCCCTTGGGGTTTTAGTATTAATCCCTTGGGTTTATTGTTCTTTGGGTTTATAATATCAGTCACTTGGGTTTATTATTCCCGAGTCATCCATGCTTTATTGATGTCAACCATGGTCAACCATGGTCCAACATGAATTGTGATAAGGATTGTCTAAATATGAAAATCAATGATGGTCAATCATGTTTATTTTAGTATTTATAATATTTATCTTAGGATTTATATACATTAGGTTTATAATGTTAGTATTAATCACTTTGGTAATAATAATATAATATTTTTTTTTGTTGAAGCAAGAAACTAACCTTCTATTCATTTGAAGCTAAAAAATAGCTTACATAAATACAACAAACCCAAAGGGGAAGAATGCCAAAGAGTTAATTGGCGCCCTATGCTTTGGGACCTCAGGGTCCACAAAACAGAAATCAAGAAGTCTTTAAGCGGATCCGATGAGGAAATAGAGATCGTGGTGAAAATGTTTCAGGTCCGCTTGGTAGATAACCATTAAGTAGTCGTTCTGCTCGAAATTCCCCGATACCGCTCTTGAACAGAAACTTGCAAGGAATATATCCCGATTCTGCCAACATGCACAAAAAACCTCAGCCGTAGATCTGCTACCACTTGATTCTATGACTGTAAAGGATATCGGGCTGGAAAGAAGAGCGAGGAATTCCCACCTAATGAAGGTGGTATTCTCTCTCCTCCTTGAGCCACTTGTTGAATGGTTAGTGGCATCGAGAGCTTTTCTGTTAAACCACTTAGGGTACTGCGGACACCCGAAAACCACTATAACTGTGGCAAAACCACCTTGTACTATTGCAAAGCTCATGTTGTGACCATTTGGTATCGCATTTTTCCTCCTCTGCCTTCCATCCAACTGCGAGACCCAAATATGCCAATTCTCGGGTCCTCTTTTTATCAAGCCCATATCATCCATCCACTTAATTTTCAACTGGCTGATTCCCCTTCATGTACTGATAATGCTCCCTCCTGCACGAGCCAAAGTGTAGCAGCCCTCATGCAGTTGTCCTGTGGGTACCAACTGCCACGAGCAACACTTGTTGTCTCTAGTACGTCGCACCCCTTCATTAGCTAGCCAGTCAGCCACTCTATTGGCATTTCTGCGCACATGGACAAATCTAAGAGTTCTTAGTATTATTAAGTGTGAATGAATTCGGTGATAGAACTACAAAAGTCTCCAGTGTTTCAAAACTTTGTTTGGTGCAGTGCCAGTGCCTATCATTTGACCAAATTAATTGTTAATTCTGAGTGTGCCTCTATGATTGTATTATCTCATTGTACTCAATTATAATTTCTAAGCGTTGTTCAATGGAAATGGGTTCAGCCATATTGTTAGTGGCCCTCCCCAAATGACTGTGAAAGATGACTTTTATGTTGCCCTCTTCATCTCTTATGACTCCTCCGTAACCAAGATCCCTAGGGTTTCCTTTTGAGGCTCCATCTATATTGAATTTTAAAAAGCCATAGGGAGGGGGATGCTAGAAAGCCTTTCCTTCTGATATGTGGCTTGCTATCTTGTTTATGCCCTAAGTGACATGTGACTAGAGCCCCAACAGTTCTAGAATGTGAGCATCCCATTGGCCTGGAGGTTTCTCAGGAGCTTGCTTCATAAGGGCATTAATAGTTTCTTTGAGATGTTTTAGGATTCGAGCCATGATGCTTTGTGTTGAGCCAGATTTATCTTTGAAGATCCTATTCTTATGTTCTTTCCAAACATCCCATATCAAAAATCATGGAATCAGAGTCCAGGCTATATTGATTGTCTCATCATCCGAGAAGTCTTTCCTGCAATTCTTTAAAGTTTAAGTGATGTCATTTTCATTCTTGTCCATTTGATTGAAGATAGAAACAACCCAGTTCCATAAGGTTGAGGTGAAAGAGCAGAGGTTAAGAAGGTGATCCATAGTTTCTTCCTGCATACCACATAACTGGCATCTTGATGGACCAGCAAAACTTTTCTTTCTGAGATTTTCCCAAGTCAGAATCTTTTTATGCTCTACCAACCACATGAACAGTTTGATCTTCATCTAGTGTGGGTTGTTCCAAAGGTATTTCCATGTCTTATCGGGGCTTGGATAGTTAAGTCTCGTGGATATTCTTTTGGCTTATTTGAGGTTGAAGATGCCCTCATTGTTTCTCCCCCGTCTTAGTAGATCATTCAAGGTTGAAGTCAAGATTTGCCTCTTTTCCATAATCGCTTCCAGAACTTTAGCTTGGGCCTTCAAAGGGGTCTCTTCACTGTAATCTGGTACCTTCCAAATTGTCCATTTACCAGTGTCCCTTGACTGATCCAAAAAGTCACAACCCTTTTTAGTCCTTTATTAATGGTATCATTTTTGATGATGTCCACTCCTTCTCTACATTGGTTATGCTCCTGCTACTAGTTTTCCTCCCAGAACCAATCTAGATTCCCATTTCTTATCTCCCAGAAACTATGTTTCTGAACTAAGGGTCCATTTTCCCAAGCATTATTCCAAATATGGGAACCCCGGTTGTGTCCTCTCATTCGAATGTAGTAACTTTCCTGCCAGTCCATTGCATATTTCTATTTCCAAAGCTTAACCCAGGAGTTTCTCATTTCCTTTAGCCATGTCCACCAAATTTTTTCCCCCAAAACGTTTTTTAGAGTATTCGGGTCATGGAGACCCAACCACCATGGGTTTTGGGTTTGCAGAGCTTGTCCCAACTTACCAGAGCCCATTTCTTTTTCTCTTCCCATTTACTGCAAAGAAAATCTCTTTGGATATTTATGATTTGCTGTAAAACTCCTGTTGAGATAGGAAGGGTTGAAAACATGAAAATTGGAATGGTTTGTAGTACAGCCTTTGTAGGAACTAGCCTCCCTACTAAATTCAAAGATCTACTAATCCAATTGCTTACTTTGTCCTTCAGTTTATTAGTTACTAACTCCCAGACTTCCTTACTCAGAGGTTTATCGATGAGGGGCATTCCCAGATATTTTGAGGGAAGATGATCTCTTTGAAAATTGACAATTCTGGAGAGATTTCCTTGAATAGAAATATCAATATTGAAAAAGAAAACTTTTGATTTTTTTAGGCTTACCTATGTACCATCATACATTGCGAAATCATACAGGATCTGTTTGAAAGATTTGGCTTCCTTGACTGTGGGTGTGCCCTGCAGCATAGTGTCATCCACAAATTGTTCATGAGTTAGTGTGTCCCCATTCTAAGTAAGTTTGAGTCCCTGGATTCTTCTTTCCTCCTTGGCTGAATTGATCGTTTTTCCCAATCCTTCCATCATGAGAATGAAGAGGAAGGGGGAGAGAGGATCTCCTTGTCTGGGGCCTCTTGATGCTCTGAAGGTTCTAGATGGAGAGCCATTAAGAAGGATTGAACAACTCGCAATGGTAACTAGAGCCATGACCTATTTTACCCAATTGTGGTCAAAGCCATATGCTTTAAGAACTTCCCTAATGTAAGACCAGCTTATCTTATCATAAGCTTTCGCTATGTCCAGCTGTATTATCATACCTGCTTGCTTATTGGTCTTGAGGGAATGAACCACCTCGTGAGATTGAATGATATTATTGAGAATTTGTCTACCTTCCACATATCAGTCTGCTACTCTGACATGAGCGTTGGAAGAAGGGGTTTGAGTCTATTAGTAATAACTTTGGAAATGATTTTGTACACCATATTACATAAAGCTATGGGTCTAAATCTGTCTAGTGTCATGGCTTTTCCCTATTTAGGGATTAAGGCTATCAAGGATTCATTAAGCACTCTTAGAACTATTCTTGATTTTCTCGAGTCCTCCACCACATCAAGAATGTCCTGTTTGACTGTTTCCCAGCATGTTTTGAAGATATCTATATTGAAACCATCTGGGCCTGGAGATTTCCCATTGTGCATCTCATTGATCATTTCATTGACCTCTTCTTCTGTCACTGGCCTATTGAGATTATAATTATATTCCCTGCTTACCAGTTTTGGAATATACTGAGTGAAGCTTTTAGTAAATTGAGATCTGTCTGCAATGGTCACCTCTGCTATACTTTGAAAATGTTGTACTAGAATAGATTCCATTTCCTTGTGAGTATTTAGCTCTTTCCCTTGAGGATCTATGAGTTTTGTGATCTGATTATGTGCCCTGTGTTCCATGGTAGACTTGTGAAAGAACCTAGTATTTCTCTCCCCTTCTTTAATCCATAGCACTATGGATTTCTATCTCCAGAAGATTTCCTCCTTCTGGCACCTATTGTCCCATTTTTGTTGAAGAGAGTCCGCTTGCATTTTCCTTTCCTCTATGAAGCCTTCTGTGATGAGAATTTGATTAGTTTCCTGTAAAAAACTTTCCACTTCTCTTTTTTCTTTAAAAATATTTCCAAACTCATTTTTGTTCCATTCTTTGAGCCTTCACTTGATGTGTTTGATTCTCTGTTGCAGGAGGAACATTTTTGTGCCTTGGGTGGGCATGTCTTCCGCCCACCACTTTCCAATATTAGTGATGAAGTCAGGGTGAGTAAGCCACACATTTTCGAACTTGAAAGGTTTGTTCCTCGGAGTTCCAATAAGTGAAGCTTCTAGCTAGATGAGCCACTGGTCCGGGCCTCCGTAAGGGAGGATAAAATCTGTCATGATATGACTAGTGAGATGGAGATCCTCCGAGATTATGAATCTATCTAGTTTCGAAGAAACTTGGGAAGTTTGTCCTATCTTGTTATTCCACATGAAGGTATCATTTATTGTATCCATATCCACCAGTCTCATGTTGTTAAGTAATTTCTGGAAGGAAATTGAGTCTCTTCCAAGTGTTCTGGTCCCTCCTTTCTTCTCTATGAGAGATCTGATCATGTTAAAGTCCCCTCCTAAAATCCAGGGCATTACAGGGTGTCTCTCTCTCAGCTCCTCCAGAGAGGTGAGGAGCCTGAGTTTGTATTCAAGAAGTTGAGGACCATAGAAATTTGTGATCATGTAACATTCCTTGTCCCTCAAAGGTTGTATAACTATTGAAAGGTGGTTTTTGGATGCCTCATCAGCCAGGATTCCAAATTTCCGAGGATTCCATAGAGTGAGAATTCCCCCTACTGTATTATTTTCTTTGACTTCTAGGTACTCATATTTAATAATCCATTTTCTATGCATTTCTCTAATTTTTTCTACTGAGCATTTTGTTTCTTGTATAAACACCATATCTGGTTTTTCTTCTTTTATTCTATTACTGAGATTCCTTTGTATTCTTTTACTTCATAGCCCTCTGATGTTCCAGGTTGTAAGCTTCATAATGATGGGTTTGTAAAAGAGTCACTAGTGAGATCTTTCATCTTACCTGAATTAATCATGAGCTTCCCACACTCAGTCAGTAGTTCATTCTGTCTCTTTCTTCCTCTTTTCTTGCCGAGGTTTTTGGTGGAGTGTCCTAATGTTATCTCCATTGATTTAACCCCTCTGTTTCCCTGGCTATCGTGGTTCCTTTTGACTCCTACGACCTTTGTTTGAGACCTTCAGAGGAATAGTTATTATACTCTGTCAAACGCGTCTTGTGATAGAGAGTAAATTCCTTTGTTGGTTCCCTTCTCTAGAAGCTTTTCTAGTTCAAGGTTCTCCCTCTCAAGAATCTCCTGTAGGTCTTGGTCCTCCATACCTCCTTCGCTTGGGGTCATCTCATGGTCCCTGCCAGGTTCCATAGTGCTTGATGGGTCCTCCTTTTATTCATTGTATTCCTGTATGATTTCCATGCTATCCTCTTTTTCCTTCTCTGTATGATTATCCTCGGGTTTCTTGTTCATTCAATTTCCCCCCCCCTCTTCTTCTAAAATCTCGAAACTGTTACAACTTAGTAGCTTGTTCTCGCTAGGTTTCTTTTGGAACTTTTCTCCCCATCCTTTCCCTCTGCCTACCACTTTGGTGAAACCTTCAGGTTCTTTTCTTGTGTTGGTTTTCAGGTTGTCCTCCCTTTTGTTGAGTGGGCAGTCTCTAAAGAGGTGCCCATGTTCATGACATTTACGGCATCTGAATGTGATGTGTTCATAGTCGACCGCCTGTACCCATTCCTCATCATATACTTCTAGTATGACTTCATCCGGGAGTGCTCCCAGTGAGTCCATTTCTACACATATGCGGGCGAAGGAGGTATATTTACCTGTAAGAGTTTCCTCTGATATCATTATAAAATTCCCTAATTTATTTCCTATAGCTTTTAAGGATTCTGAAAGCCAATAATTTAAAGATAAGGAGTATAATCTAATCCATACCGAGACCGATGTGAATGTTTCTCGCCCCGGAGCAAAGTTCATCACCCAAGGTTGCATGTAAATTCCTGCGGCAGCATAGAAGTAGGGTCCTCCTTCAAAAGCTTTGTCTTTTTCCTCTAGGTTAGTGAAAACCATTATGAAAAAACCCTTGAACCCAAGATGTAGATTTATTTCTCCCTTCGGTTTCCAGTTTTTTCTTATCCATGTGTACAACGCTTTCTCCGTGGGCCATATACCCATAAAATTACATATGACCGCATAAGTTGCCATGTGATCTCTGTGCTCTTGTAGTGCAGGATCATTTAGGACAACCCGTGGTTTAATGTTAGACTTGGGCTTGTAGGGTCCCGTCGTAGTTATGTTCTTAGTTATATGACTGCTGTCTCCAGATTTCGTTTCCCTCCTAGCTCCATTGTGAGTCCCTTCCTCTTCCGGGGAATTACTTCTTTCAAGCTTGTGAGTACTAGTTGTCGTCTCTACCTCCGTTGGCTTCCAAAAATTGTCCAGACTTGCCTCTTTGCTTATTTTTGAAACCACATTACTATAGGAGGGAGTGGAGCTCCCTCGTCCATGCCCCTCGACAGTTACTAGCTCGATCCTGTCACCCCTTGTTCAAAACCATAGAAACCCAATTTCAACCCCTCCATATCCTTCCCCATGATGTGGGACTAATACAATATAATTGTTATTATTATTATAATAATATAATAATACTTATAAAATGATGCAAGAGCATTCAGGCTAAGAAAACTCATTGTATTTTAGTAGACATAGGGGTATTGTGTTTTCAAGGAAGTTGACTACTAAGAGTGAATTAAATGTAATTATTAATGGTTCGAGTGATTTTAATGAGAGAAGCTAGAGTAGAGAATTAATTGAATATTGTGAGGCATATTTGTAAATGTTCTCGAATATATGAGAACATGAGATATTTAGGATAGTTGAGAGATTGAGGTATTCGAGAATTGATTGTAAATCTTAGATTAGGAGTGAGTTCATGGATTTAGGTATTAGAGAGGAGTTTTAGGAACAAGGAAGAGATTTAGGAATTTTCTTAAGGAATTCATGGATCTAAACTAGAAATTGGTTTTAGAATCCTTTATATAAATGTAGGCCTAAAAGGAAAAGATAGGGGTTAGATAGGTTAGAAAGTCAGATAATTAGCTAGTTAAGCTAGAGTGTGGTTTTGAGCCTATGGGAAGAATGTAAACAGAGGCCACTGATATTAGACCATCAGGCTCGAGAGACAGAGTCTCAATCTGTAATTATATGGTTGTATTTATATATACACAAAGTGATTAGAATCTATATAAATGTGTACTCGAGTGATTGAATGATAAATTCAATATGAATCAGAGTTCTGTATAATAATTATATGCAGACGGATCCATGGCAAAACACAGAGAGAAGATGAGAGCGTGATAGAGGATCATACAGATCTTTGAACCATTTGAAGGACCAATTAGAGGCCAAAAAGGACAGTGATAAAAGAAATCACGAAGTAGAGCTCAAGCGGAAGTGAATTGAGGGAAAAAAGAAAACCTTCCGAAAATTCAGAAAACCACAAAAACCTTGAAGAGATGGCGAAAAACCAAGCAAATTAAAGGCCAGAAGAAATGGAGTGTCGGCGATCCATAGTTGTTGGATCTTGGTTATCAATGGTCGGGATTAAATCACACAATGTAGCGTCGTAGCCATCGGTGATATAACATCTACAGTCATCAGGCGAAAGTTGACGAAACGATAAACAAGAGGCGTGGACTTGAACTTTATTAAGTTGGGAATTGATAAATCTCATCGGGCCCGAAATGGTGTTAATTTTCAGGCTTGTTGTCGTCTCGAAATAATTATGGATGGTTGGATCTGCTAAGCGTAGGTCAATGACAAAGGAATGCAAGGTGACTTTGCATTGGGAAAAGATATCGACCGTTGGATCGAGAACCTAATCAACGATCATGATCCAATCACAATCGCATTAGACAAGGATCAAATGCTAGTGACTGTGAAACATTGATGCACTGATAGCGTTAAAGGTTTGATCAGCGATCAGAGCTGGACGGAGATTGACAAAGCACTGAAAGAAAGGTCTAAAGGAGTGGACCTGACAGAGTTATAGTGGCGCCGTTTAATAATTTTGAGATCTGGAATATAATCGCATATCGGATACAGAGGAGGTTTATGTGTAATGTGACCCACAGAGGAGAAAACTCTGATTGCGATAAAGGTGGAACCTCGAGAAGTGTGCAAAAGTCATACCAAAGTAAAAATGTATGTTTTACAAATGTTTCCTTTGTAAATTAGTATAAAGGGTTAAGCGCGGAGATATGGGGATTTATATATAAGTCCAATGTTTATAAAGAGCGTAGGGGTTTCCTGCACTGAGTGTTATGTAACCAAAGTAAAAGAAAGGGAAAGTTATATATGTGGTTAAAGGATTGCGAAGGATTAATAAGTGTTAAGTGTGGAGTTTAAGTCCCGATAATAAATTCATGCTTAATGGGTATTTCTATTATCAATGGTTTATAATGAAATAGCGCTGATATGAAGGATTGATATGGTATAATGTCCCGATAGGACAAAATATAATGAAGGGCTTTAATGAAGTCAAAGATGAAGGATAAGGGGTGATTAAAGGTTCCGTTAAGTGGATATTGCCTAGGAGTTAGGTTATGATGGGTTTTCAATGAACTATTCCGCAGAGGGTTGATTATTATGGCCTTAAGCATTGATGGGTGAAGATGTTGACTCCTTGGTGAGTTAAAATTCTTCATACAAACATGATGTATGCATAATCCATGCGAACTGTGGGTAAAGTAGGGGTAACCCTGCCTCATTTGGTATCAGAGAATAATTGTTATTGGAACAATTGATAACAGAATAGAATAAGGGAATTCTGTACAAAAGGACTTAAAACAAAGTTGTGTTTTAAGATGTGTACGCAGGCAAGGGAGATCAGATTCTAATCGGACGGAAAGTAGGCACACAGAGGTTATGTGGAATAGAACTTGTAGATGCAAGAAACTGAGGACAATCCATTCAAGGTACTGGTGGAATGGTGGAACAAGATCATGCAGAGATCTTAAAGGTGATATGACATGTTTTTTTTAGTTTTATTTGAAGATTGGAGAATGTATGGATTTTATATTGATGCATAGGTAACAACATAAGGAGGTGAGAAAATTGCAACAGTATAGAGCAAGGAGTTCTCAATTGGTTCCAAACGAAAGAACGAGAGAAATTCTAAAAGACTGGGCTCAGAGGAGAGAAGCTTAGTGAAGCATATGTAGCAAGGAGGAGACTTGTTACGGCAGAGCTATTGTTGCAGATCACAAAGGTAATTCCACAAAGGATGTGGGCAGAATTGCTAAGGTAATGAAGGAAACTGGTAAGACTTTCTAAGTGAAAGAAAAAGTGGTCAGAACTAAGTATTCCATGGTGATTGAGATACAAGAGGACAGTTGTGTTCTTGAGTAGGTGTAGATGAGTTGAAACCTAAAGGAGCAGAGAAGAATGCTCAAAGGAGGTTCCAGAGATAGAGAACCAATTGCTTACCAAAAGGCTGAGTGAGGAGAGCTTGGTGAAGTAAGTGGTAGCAGGGAGGACATGTTGTTGTATCGGCTTTAATGCAGCTCATAGTAAGTGAGTATGGAACTCATAAAGATAGAGAATAAGATGGCTACTAATAGTCATAGTAGAGGTTCTGAAGAAGACCACAACAAAATGGAGGTGAAGGAAGAGGATGTCAAGGCAAATCAAATGAGGATGAGTCAAGAGGAGCTTGACAAAGAGATTATAGAAATGAAATAAAAAATCAATGTATTGATGACGATACTTGAGGAAAACCAGAGACAAGGTTGGGTCTTGAGGAAAAGGCCAATGAGGTGGCATAAATTAAAAAGGAGGCTACACAATAAGAGAATTCAGTAGGTGAATATGAAATTAGCAGAGGAGCTAATGAAGCTTGAATAGGTACTGGATGTTCAATTGAGGTCTGAAGAACTCAGAGAAGTTGAATTGGAAATGGAGGTATCTATTTGTGAACTAGAGTAGGATGAAGTTCTGGTTGAAGAAGAAGGAATTATTGATGACTTTCTGAATTATTGGACAAATGCAGACCAACAGGAAAAGGTAAAAAATTGTATTGTTGAATTTAATAATTTTGATGTAATTACAGGTTTGGGAGAGGATGAGAAATATTTTGAAGCTGTCAGAAGTATGGAAGAGTATCTTTCTGAAGATAAAAACTATGAATTAAAGGAGGATGGAGAATATCTCTTAAATGGGAGAAGGAGTGATTTATTGCAGCGGAGAGAACTTAATAATGCATTGACATTTGAAATTGTGACAACACAGGAACAATTTCTTGTGAAAGGAGATGAAATTTAGTCTGAAGAGCTGATATGTAAAGAAACAATTGAGACTGTTGAACCTTGTAATTTTTAGAATGATAGTTTGTGTATAAATGCAGGAAACATAAGTAAAAATGAAGTACTTATGAAGTTTCACAAATAACTTGAATTGCTGGATTATTTGCTGGGAAATTCTAAGTATGACAGTGTGATTGTAGAGGAAGGAATTCACTACAATGGACAAGGACATAAATACATCATAGAGGCAGATGGTATGGAGCAGAGACTAGCTGACAGTCTCATGAATTCTGTTGGGAATTCAAATCAGCATACTGATGTGCTGATAGTGGAGGAAAAATCATAGCAGAATATTGATGTGCTGCTAAAGGGAGATAAGGCACAAAAGGTTTTTGATTTTTATTTTAACAAGTGTTTTATGAGTGCAGGCTTAGTTGCATATGCTCGAGGAAATTTGGCATAGATGAGCAGCCAAATAAAGATGGAAGAAGAAGATTCTTATATGGAAGAATTTAATCCATGGAATAGAGATATTCAATTGCTGGAGAGAATGCTGGAAAGTCATGATTCAATGCAAGAGGGTAAGGATGAAAGGGAGGCAGTAAGCGTAGGAGTCAAAGTAAGCATAGAAAAAGTTGGAGCAAGAGCAAAAGTGGAAGAAAAAGTAGACCAACAACTACAAAGTAAAAGTAACCTATAGTAGTTTCAAGAGTTACTGGACAACATCAACAACTTGAAGTAGAGAGAAAGAAATAATAGTGAGTGGTAAAATATGGACCAGTCCGAGGATGTGCTGGACATAGAAATTGAAGAAATGTGGCAGCCAATGATGAAATAGTCCATATGGAGGAGATTAACAGTAGCATGAAGAATGGTCAATCAGAATTTGCAACTGATTGAAGAAAAGAAAATGAAGCAGAAAACAATAGAAGTACAGTGGCAACAAAGGAACAAAGCATTTGGGCAGCTACAAACTAAAGTTTGGGACCCTGGAGGTTTTTCAATCAACTTATGAAGACACATGATCAGGAGATCATGGAAATTTTCTACTTTGGGAGTCTGATGCAGGAGAATTCAGGCCAAGAAAACTCATTGTATTTTAGTAGACATAGGGGTATTGTGTTTTCAAGGAAGTTGGTTCCTAAGAGTGAATTAAATGTAATTATTAATGTTTTGAGTGATTTTAAAGAGAGAAGCCAGAGTAGGGAATTAATTGAATATTTTGAGGCATATTTGTAAATGGTATCGAATATAGGAGAACATGAGAGATTTAGGATAGTTGAGAGATTGAGGGATTTGAGAATTGATTGTAAATCTTAGATTAGGAGTGAGTTCATGGATTTAAGGGTTAGAGAGGAGTTTTAGGAACAAGGAAGAGATTTAGGAATTTTGTTAAGGAATTCATGGATCTAAACCAGAAATTGGTTTTAGAATCCCTTGTATAAATGTAAGCCTAAAAGGGAAAGATTGGGGTTAGATAGGTTAGAAAGTCAGATAATTAGCTCGTTAAGCTAAAGTGTGGTTTTGAGCCTACAGGCAGAATGTAAACATAGGCCACTAATATTAGAACATCAGGATTGAGAGACAGAGTCTCAATCTATAATTATCTGGTTTTATTTATATATACAGAGAGTGCTTAGAATCTGTATAAATGTGAGTTCGAGTGATTGAATGATAAATTCAATATGAATCAGAGTTTTGTGTAATAATTATATGCAGGCAGAGCCGTGGTGAAACACAGAGAGAAGAGGAGAGCATGACAGAGGATCGTATGGATCTTTGAACCATTCGAAGGACCAATTAGAGGCCAAAAAGGACAGTGATAAAAGAAATCACAAAGTAGAGCTCAAGCGGAAGTGAATTGAGGGCGAAAGGAAAACCTTTAGAAAACCCAGAAAACCACAGAAACCTTGAAGAGATGGTGAAAAACCAAGTAAATAGAAGGGTGGAAGAAATGGAGTGTCGACGATCTGTAGCTGTTGGATCTTGGTGATCAACGGCCGAGACTAAATCACACAGTGTAGCATCGCAGCCGTCGATGATATAACATCTACAGTCATCAGGCAGAAGCTGACGAAATGATAACCATGAGGCGCAGACCCAAAATTTATTAAGTTAGGAGTTAATAAATATCATCGGGTTCGAAACGGTGTTAATTGTCGAGCTTATTGTCGTCTCAAAATAATTGTGGACCATTGGATCTGCTAAGCGTAGATCAACGACAGAGGAACGCAAGGCGACTTTGCATTGGGAAAAGATATTGACCGTTGGATGAAGAACCTGATCAACGGTCATGATCCAATTGCAATCGCATTAGACAGGGATCAAAGGTTGGTGACTATGAAATGTCGATGCACCGATAGCGATAAAGGTTTGATCAATGATCGGAGGTGGACGGAGATCGACAGAGTGTTGAAAGAAAGGTCTAAAGGAGTGGACCCGACAAACTTATAGTGGCAGCATTTCATAATTTTGAGATTTGGAATATAATTGCATATCGGATATGGAGGAGGTTTATGTGTAATGTGACCTATGGAGGAGTGAACCCTGATTGCAATAAAGGTGGAACCCCGAGAAGTGTGTGAAAGTCATAACAAAGTAAAAAGGTATGTTTTGCAAATGTTTCCTTTGTAAATGGTTATAAAGGGTTAAGCGTGGAGATATGGGGATGCATATATAAGTCCAACGTTTATAAGGAACATAGGGGTTTCCTGCATTAAGTGTTATGTAACCAAAGTAAAAGAAATGGAAAGTTATGTATGTGGTTAAAGGGTTGCGAAGGTTTAATAAGGGTTAAGTGTGGAGTTTAAGTCTCGACAATAAATGCATGCTTAATGGGTATTTCTATTATGAACGGGTTATAATGAAATAGTGCTGATATGAAGGATTGATATGGTATAATGTCCTGCTAGGACAAAATATAATGAAGGGCTTTAATAAAGTCAAAGATGAAGGATAAGGGGTGATTAAAAGTTCCGTTAAGTGGATATTGCCTAGGAGTTGGGCTATGATGGTTTTCTAATGAATTATTCCACAGAGGGTTGATTATTAGGGCCTTAACCATTGATGGGATAAGACGTTGACTCCTTGGTGAGTTAAAATTCCTGGGATAGACAAGATGTATGCATAATCCATGCAAACTGTGGGTAAAGCAGGGGTAACCCTGCGTCATAATATATTATTATTCCATTGGGTTTATGATATCAATCCTTTGGGTTTATTATTTCCTTAGGTTTATAATATTAATCATGGTCAATCATTGTCAATCATAGCCAACCATGGTCAACCATGGTTGAATGTCGCATTGTGACAAAGATTATCTCACCATGAAAATAAACCATGTTTATTTTAGTGTTTGTAATATTTATATTTGGGTTTAGAAATGTTGGATTTATAATATTAGTCCCTTGGGTTTAATATTATTACCTTAGGTTCATAATCGATTGGGGTTTTAGTATTAATCCCTTGGGTTTATTATTCCTTTGGGTTTATAATATCAAACCCATTGGTTTATAATATCAATCATGGTCAACCATTTTGAATCATAGGAAACCATGGTCAACCATGTTTGAATGTCGGTTTGTGACAAGGATTGTCTGACCATGAAAATAAACCATGTTTATTTTAGTGTCTGTAGTATTTATATTTGGGTTTACCAATGTTTGGTTTATAATATTAGTCCTTTGGGTTTAATACCATTCCCTTGGGTTCATAATCCCATGGGGTTTTACCATTAGTCCCTTTTGTTTTATTATTCCCTTCGGTTTATAATATCAATCCATTGGGTTTATTATTCACTCAGGTTTATAATATCGATGATGGTCAACCATTATCAATCATAGCCAACCATGTTTATATTTGGGTTTACCAATGTTTGGTTTATAATATTAGTCCCTTGGGTTTAATAATATTCCCTTGAGGTTTTATTATTAATCCCTTGGGTTTATTATTCCTTTGGGTTTCTCATACCAATCCTTTGAGTTTATTTTTGCCTTAGGTTTATAATATCAATCATGGTCAAACATTGTCAATCATAGCCAACCATTTTCAACCATGGTCCAACATGGAATTGTGATAAGGATTGTCTAAGTAAGAAAATCAATGATGGGCAATCATGTTTATTTTATTGTTTGTAATATTTATCTTACGGCTTATATACGTTGGGTTTATACTATTAGTATTAATTCCTTTGGTAATAATAATATAATAATATTATTATAATAGCAATAGATTATTATTATTATTATTATTATTCCATTGGGTTTCTCATATAATTCCCTTGGGTTTATTATCCCCTTAGGTTTACAATATCAACCATGGTCAACCATGGTTGAATGTCACATTATGACAAGGATTGTCTCACCATGAAAATAAACTATGTTTATTTTAGTGTTTGTAATATTTATATTTGGGTTTACCAATGTTGGGATTTTAATATTAGTCCCTTGGGTTTAATATTATTCCTTTAGGTTCATAATCCTTTGGGGTTTTATTATTAATCCCTTGGGTTTATTATTCCTTCAGGTTTATAATATCAACCATGGTCAACCATTGTCAATCATAGCCGACCATGGCCAACCATCTTTGAATGTCCCATTGTGACAAGGATTGCCTCACCATGGAAATAAACCATGCTTATTTTAGTGTTTGTGGTATTTATATTTGGGTTTACAAATGTTGGGTTTATAATCGCTCGGAGTTTTAGTATTAATCCCTTTGTTTTAGTATTCGATTGGGTTGCTTTATTATCATGTCAACCATGGTCAAACATGGTTCAACATGGAATTGTGATAAGGATTGTCTCAATATGAAAACCAACGATGGTCAATCATGTTTATTTTAGTGTTTATAACATTTATCTTAGTGTTTATATATGTTGCGTATCTAATATTAGTCCCTTGGGTTTAATATTATTCCCTTCAGGTTTTAGCATTAATCCCTTGGTTTTATTATTCCTTTGGGTTTTTGATATCAATCCCTTGGGTTTCTTGTTTCCTTGGGTTTATAATATCAATGATGGTCAACCATTGTCAATCATAGCCAACCATGGTCAACCATGGTTGAATGTCACATTGTGACAAGGATTGTCTCGCCATGAAACTAAACCATGTTTATTTTAGTGTTTGTAATATTTATATTTGGGTTTACAAATGTTGGGCTTATAATAATAGTCCCTTGGGTTTAATACTGTTCCCTTATGTTCATAATCCCTTGGGGTTTTAATATTGATCCCTTTAATTTATTATTATTCTAGGTTTATAATATCAATCCCTTGGGTTTATTATTCCCTTAGGTTTGTAATATCAATCGTGGTCAAACATTGTCAATCATAGAAAATCATGGTCAACCATGGTTGAATGTCACATTGTGACAAGGATTGTCTCATCATGAAAATAAACCATTTTTATTTTAGTGTTTGTAGTATTTATATTTGGGTTTACCAATGTTGGTTTTATAATATTATCCCCTTGGGTTCATAATCCCTAGGGGTTTTAGTATTAATCCATTGGTTTTATTATTCCTTTGGGTTTATAGTATCAATCCCTTGGGTTTATTATTCCCTTTGGTTTATAATATTAATCATGGTCAACTATTGTCAATCATAGCCAAGCATGGTCAACCATGGTTGAATGTTGCATTGTGACAAAGATTGTCTCGCCATGAAAATAAACCATGTTTATTTTAGTGTTTGTAATATTTATATTTGGGTTTACCAAGTTTATTAATCCCTTGAGTTTAAAAGATTATTTCTTAGGGTTCATTAATTCAACCATGTTTATTAATTATTTTTAATATTTATCTTAGGGTTCGTACGCCTTGGGTTTATAATATTACTCACTTTTGTTTAATATTATTCCCTTAGTTGCATAATCCCTTGGGTTTATTGTTCTTTGGGTTTATAATGTTAGCATTAATCCATTCAGTAAAAATAATGTAATCTTATCATTATAATACTAATATATTGTTATTATTATTATAATACTAATACAAGATAATTGTTATTATGATTATATATTATATATTATTGTTATAATAATATAATAATAATTATAATATATTATTATTCCATTGGGTTCCCTTGGGTCTTTTATTTCCTTAGGTTTATAATATCAATCATGGCCAATCATTGTCAATCATAGCCAACCATGGTCAAGCATAGTTGAATGTCGCATTGTGACAAAGATTGTCTCACCATGAAAATAAACCATGTTTATTTTAGTGTTTGTAATATCTATATTTGGGTTTAGCAATGTTGGGTTTATAATACTAGTCCCTTGGGTTTAATATTATTCCATTAGGTTCATAATCCTTTGGGGTTATAGTATTAATCCCTTGGGTTTATTACTCCTCTCGGTTTATAACATCAAACCCTTAGGTTTATAATATAAATCATGGTCAACCATTGTGAGTCATAACCAACCATGGTCAACCATGTTTGAATGTCAGTTTGTGAAAAGGATTGTCTCACCGTGAAAATAAACCATGCTTATTTTAGTGTTTGTAGTATTTATATTTGGGTTTACAAATGTTGGGTTTATAATATTAGTCCCTTGGGTTTATAATTGCTCGGAGTTTTAGTATTAATCCCTTTGTTTTGGTATTCGCTTGGGTTGCTTTATTATCATGTCAACCATGGTCAAACATGGTTCAACATGGAATTGTGATAAGGATTGTCTCAATATGAAAACCAACGACGGTCAATCATGTTTATTTTAGTGTTTATAACATTTATCTTAGGGTTTATATATGTTGGGTTTATAATATTAGTCCCCTGGGTTTAATATTATTCCCTTTAAGTTTTAGTATTAATCACTTGGATTTATTATTCCTTTGGGTTTTTGATATCAATCCCTTGGGTTTCTTGTTTCCCTAGGTTTCTAATATCAATGATGGTCAACCATTGTCAATCATAGCCAACCATGGTCAACCATGGTTGAATGTCGCATTGTGATAAGGATTGTCTCGCCATGAAAATAAACCATGTTTATTTTAGTGTTTATAATATTTATATTTGGTTTTACAAATGTTGGGCTTATAATAATAGTCCCTTGGGTTTAATATTATTCCCTTATGTTCATAATCCCTTGGGATTTTAATATTGAACCGTTTAGTTTATTATTCTTTTAGGTTTATAATATCAATCCCTTGGGTTTATTATTCCCTTAGGTTTGTAATATCAATCATGGTCAAACATTGTCAATCATAGCGAGACATGGTCAACCATGGTTGAATGTCGCATTGTGACAAGGATTGTCTCATCATGAAATAAACCATGTTTATTTTAGTTTTTTTAGTATTTATATTTGGGTTTACCAATGTTGGTTTTATAATATTATCCCCTTGGGTTCATAATCCCTAGGGGTTTTAGTATTAATCCCTTGGTTTTATTATTCCTTTGGGTTTATAGTATCAATCCCTTGCGTTCATTATTCCCTCTGGTTTATAATATCAATCATGGTCAACTGTTTTCAATCATAGCCAAGCATGGTCAACCATGGTTGAATGTTGCATTGTGACAAAAATTGTCTCGCCATGAAAATAAACCATGTTTATTTTAGTGTTTGTAATATCTATATTTGGGTTTACCAAGTTTATTAATCCCTTGAGTTTAAAAGATTAATTCTTAGGGTTCATTAATTCAACCATGTTTATTAATTATTTTTAATATTTATCTTAGGGTTTGTATACCTTGGGTTTATAATATTACTCACTTTTGTTTAATATTATTCCCTTAGTTTCATAATCCCTTGGGTTTATTGTTCTTTGGGTTTATAATGTTAGCATTAATCCATTCAATAAAAATAATGTAATATTATCATTATAATACTAATATATTATTATTATTATAATACTAATACAATATAATTGTCATTATTATTATTATTATTATTATTATTATTATTATATTATGGTTATAATAATATAATACTAATTATAATATATTATTATTCCATTGGGTTCCCTTGGGTCCTTTATTTCCTTAGGGTTATAATATCAATCATGGTCAATCATTGTCAACATAGCCAACAATGGTCAAGCATAGTTGAATGTCGCATTGTGACAAAGATTGTCTCACCATGAAAATAAACCATGTTTATTTTAGTGTTTGTAATATTTATATTTGGGTTTAGCAATGTTGGGTTTATAATTTTAGTCCCTTGGGTTTAAGATTATTCCCTTAGGTTCATAATCCTTTGGGGTTTTAGTATTAATCCCTTGGGCTTATTATTCCTTTTGGTTTATAACATCAAACCCTTAGGTTTACAATATCAATCATGGTCAACCATTGTGAGTCATAACCAACCATGGTCAACCATGTTTGAATGTCGGTTTGTGTCAAGGTTTGTCTCACCATGAAAATAAACCATGCTTATTTTAGTTTTTGTGGTATTTATATTTGGGTTTACAAATGTCGGGTTTATAATATTAGTCCCTTGTGTTTATAATCACTTGGAGTTTTAGTATTAATCCCTTTGTTTTAGTATTCGCTTGGGTTGTTTTATTATCATGTCAACCATGGCCAAACATGGTTCAACATGGAATTGTGATAAGGATTGTCTCAATATGAAAACCAACGATGGTCAATCATGTTTATTTTAGTGTTTATAACATTTATCTTAGGGTTTATATATGTTGGGTTTATAATATTAGTCCTTGGGTTTAATATTATTCCCTTCAGGTTTTAGTAGTAATCCCTTGGGTTTATTATTCCTTTGGGTTTCTAATATCAATCCCTTGGGTTTCTTGTTTCCTTAGGTTTATAATATCAATGATGGCCAACCATTGTCAATCATAGCCAACCATTGTCAACCATGGTTGAATGTCGCATTGTGACATGGATTGTCTCACCATGAAAATAAAACATGTTTATTTTAGTGTTTGTAATATTTATATTTGGGTTTACAAATGTTGGGCTTATAATAATAGTCCCTTGGGTTTAATATTATTCCCTTATGTTCATAATCCCTTGGGGTTTTAATATTGATCCCTTTAGTTTATTATTCTTTTAGGTTTATAATATCAATCCCTTGGGTTTGTTATTCCCTTATGTTTGTAATATCAGTCGTGGTCAAACATTGTCAATCATCGCCAAACATGGTCAACCATGGTTGAATGTCACATTGTGACAAAGATTGTCTCGTCATGAAAATAAGCCATGTTTATTTTAGTGTTTGTAGTATTTATATTTGGGTTTACCAATGTTGGTTTTATAATATTAGCCCCTTGGGTTCATAATCCCTAGGGGTTTTAATATTAATCCCTTGGTTTTATTATTCCTTTCGGTTTATAATATCAATCCCTTGGGTTTATTATTCCCTCTCGTTTATAATATCAATCATGGTCAACTATTTTCAATCATAGCCAAACATGGTCAACCATGGTTGAATGTTGCATTGTGACAAAGATTGTCTCGCCATGAAAATAAACAATGTTTATTTTAGTGTTTGTAATATTTATATTTGGGTTTACCAAGTTTATTAATCCCTTGAGTTTAAAAGATTAATTCTTAGGGTTCATTAATTCAACCATGTTTATTAATTATTTTTAATATTTAT
This sequence comes from Pinus tabuliformis, assembly GCA_031772625.1. Classification (NCBI taxonomy): domain Eukaryota; kingdom Viridiplantae; phylum Streptophyta; class Pinopsida; order Pinales; family Pinaceae; genus Pinus; species Pinus tabuliformis. Next base: position 2,883,992 of record CM062815.1, on the reverse strand, counting down.
CTTAGGGTTTGTATACCTTAGGTTTATAATAGTACTCACTTTTGTTTAATATTATTCCCTTAGTTTCATAATCCCTTGGGTTTATAATGTTAGCATTAATCCATTCAGTAAAAATAATGTAATATTATCATTATAATACTAATATATTATTATTTTTATAATACTAATACAATATAATTGTCATTATTATTATTATTATTATTATATGATATATTATTGCTATAATAATATAATAATAATTATAATATATTATTATTCCATTGGGTTCCCTTGGGTCTTTTATTTCCTTAGGTTTATAATATCAATCATGGTCAATCATTGTCAATCATAGCCAACCATGGTCAAGCATAGTTGAATGTCGCATTGTGACAAAGATTGTCTCACCATGAAAATAAAGCATGTTTATTTTAGTGTTTGTAATATTTATATTTGTGTTTAGCAATGTTGGGTTTATAATATATGTTCCTTGGGTTTAATATTATTCCCTTAGGTTCATAATCCTTTGGGGTTTTAGTATTAATACCTTGGGTTTATTATTCCTTTCGGTTTATAACATCAAACCCTTAGGTCTATAATATCAATCATGGTCAACCATTGTGAGTCATAACCAACCATGGTCAACCATGTTTGAATGTCGGTTTGTGACAAGGGTTGTCTCACTGTGAAAATAAACCATGCTTATTTTAGTGTTTGTAGTATTTATATTTGGGTTTACCAATGTTGGGTTTATAATATTAGTCCCTTGGGTTTAATATTATTCCCTTGGGTTCATAATCCCATGGGGTTTTAGCATTAGTCCCTTTTGTTTTATTATTCCTTTGGGTTTATAATATCAATCACTTGGGTTTATTATTCACTTAGGTTTATAATATCGATGATGGTCAACCATTGTCAATCATAGCCAACCATGGTTGAATGTCGCATTGTGACAAAGATAGTCTCACAATGAAAATAAACCATGTTTAGTTTAGAGTTGCAATATTTATATTTGGGTTTACCAATGTTGGGTTTTTAATATTAGTCCCTTGGGTTTAATATTATTTCCCTAGGTTCATAATCCCTTGGGTTTATTGTTCCTTTGGGGTTATAATATCAATCGATTGGGTTTATTATTCCTTTGTCAACCATGGTTTAGTATGAAATCATCTCTGGTCTAACATGAAATTGTGATAAGGATTATCTCAATATGAATATCAACGATGGTCAATCATGTTTATTTTAGTGTTGATAATATTTATCTTAGGGTTTATATATGTTGGGTTTATAATATTAGTCCCTTCGGTTCATAATCCCTTGGGCTTTTAGTATTAATCCTTTGGGTTTATTATTCCTTTCGTTTTATAATATAAATCCCTTGGGTTTATTATTCCATTAGGTTTATAATATCATTCATAGTGAACCATTTTCAATCATGGCCAACCATGGTTGAATGTTGCATTCTGACAAGAAATGTCTCACCATCAAAGTAAACCATGTTTATTTTAGTGTTTCCAATAATTATATTAGGTTTTCCAATGTTGGGTTTATAATATTAGTCCCTTGGGTGTAATATTATTGCCTTGGGTTCATAATCCTTTGGGGTTTTAGTATTAATCCCTTGGGTTATTATTAAATTGGGTTTATAATATGAATCATGGTGAGCTTAATTAATCTCTTGTGTTTGTAATATCGATCACTTGCGCTTCTTGATCCCTTAGGTTTTTAATATTTATTGTTTGGTTTCACTAATTCCTTGGGTTTATAATATTAAATAGTTGGGTTTATTAGTTCCTTGTGTCTATAATGCCAATAATCCCTTTGGTTTATTATTCCTTTCAGTTTAAAATATTAATTCTTAGAGTTTATTAATTCAACCACGTTTATTTTAGTATTTTTAATATTTATCTTAGGGTTTGTATACCTTGGGTTTATAATATTAAACGGTTGGGTTTATTAGTTCCTTAGGTCTATGATATTAACAATCTCTTTTGTTTATTATTCCTTTCGGTTTAAAATATTAACTCGTAGGATTTATTAATTCAACCATGTTTATTTTAGTATTTTTAATATTTATCTTATGGTTTTGTATACCTTTAGTGTATAATATTAATCTCTTTTGTTTAATATTATTCCTTGTGGTTATATTGCCTTGCAGTTTTAGTATTAATCCCCTAGATTTATTGTAATATAATCTTTCACATTTTAGTACTAATCCTTTCGGTAATAATAATAATAGTAGTAGTTATTATTACTATTATTAATATTCTTATTTTATATTATTATTATAATAATATAATAATAATTATATTTTTATATTATTATAATAATATAATATTATTCTCCATTTTTATTATTTTTATTAATTAATATTACTAATATTTTAATGAGTTAATATTTTTGTTATAATATTAATATAATAATCATAAATATTTAAGAATATAATTGTTATTATTTATATATTTATTAATAATCATAAATAATTGTTCTTTAAAAAAGTACACATAATAATTCCCTTGTCCCAATTCTAATTATCATTGGATCATGGTTGTTATTATGAGTTAATTTTATTATTATAATAATAATACCATATTATTATTATTATTATTATTATTATTATTATTATTATAACATAATAATCATTATATCATTATAATAATAACCTAATATTATTATTGTAATATTATGATGAGTTATAATATAACTAGCATTTGCACCTTATGTTGCAAAGGAAACGCCGTAAGGCATAGAATGGGGAAGAATAGCATAGAGTGGGGAAGAATACGTAATCAAATCCGTCAAAATTAAGATTAAATTGATCTACTAATTTTTCATTTACATACATTGAAATCGTATGCAGCGTGGGTTAAGAATCTCAAGAATCTCAAGTTATCATTCAGATAAATTTCTATAGTCCATGCTCTATTTTAAATATTTTACTCTTTTGTCATAATTGGAAGAATCTCAAGTTATTATTGAGATAAATAAATCTCCATAGTACATACTCGTTATCTATATATATATCTATATCTATATATATATATATATATATATATATATATATATATATATATATATATATATATATATATATATATATATATATATATATATATATATATATGAAGATCTCTGCTACGATTTATATTACTGTGGCAATGCCATTTTTCTCTAGCAAAGTTGCATCCATTGGTTTTTTTAAGACATTAAAAAAATCTAGCTGCTATGGTTTGTTATGATCGATGGGTTATCTTTCAGATTATATTGTAGATGATGTTAGATACATTAAATCATTTTGAAATAAACATGGAAAAGAACTTGAAACGTGCTAAATAAATAAATATGTTACATCTTTGTAGTTGCATATTTAAAATGATAAAATAAATATCTTACATATTTGTAGCTGCATATTTGAAAGGATAAACGAGAATTTGAAAATGTCGAGGGCATTGCCCACACTTCAAAAGATAACAACAATTAAAATTGCCTCTGGGGAGGATTTTTATTAACTTGTCGTATGCTTAGGGCCAATGATCTTCGCATTCAATCTTGCTTAAAATGAACCAAATTTTGATATACATCATGGCCTAAAATTATGGTTTAAAACCCTATGTATAAGGAGGAGACCTTTTACATATGAATTGAGAAATGTTGCAGATTCATAATTGGATCTTGTCACATTTTTCCTTATTATATTGGTTCCTTTTGTTACAAAAGGAAGCTTCACTGAAATATTTTGAACGTAATATCCATATTACTTTTCTAATAAGATATCCTTCTAGAGTGAGTTAATATGTACAAAAAAGCAACATGATTATCCTTTCTTGGAAAAGAGATTCTTACAATGCATTACTATTATGTCCGTACAATATCATACCAGCTATAACATCAACCAAAACCATGCCTGAAAGAAATTCTGGGTAGAAAGGAGCATGTGGAACTTCAACCCATTTCATGATATTTATAATAGCCAAATGAAACATTTCTACCATGGTAGGTCATGGTAGGTCATAGGGAGTGGGATTATTCACATGATTAGAAGCCAATTCATTTTTATTTGTAGTAGATATCCTTGTAGGCTAATAAGGACTGGGTAGAAATCCAATCTCCAAATTAGTGCTCATCATGTGGGGTTGATTCCATCATGGTTACTCTTCGAGTGCCTCTTAAAAATATGTAGGTACTTGACTCCGATCGAGGATATAAAATTGGGAACATGCCAAGCCATTTCAATCAATTAGATAACCTCCCTTTGTGGTAACTAAAACTCTAAAATTCTTTCCGTTGACGTGAACAAACCCAATGCTACCTTTGCTTTCAAGAACAATTGTCACAGTATTTGGTTTCATTTCATCAAAAGATACCATATTAATTTAAAGTATCCATGACAATAAACGCATAACCAACAATTTTTCTACATCAATCATAAACAAATTTACTCATTTTATGATTGCATAATATCATTTCAGTAGGAAGCCCACAAACCAACATTACTGAAAATACAATAAAGATTACCGATGTATACATTAGCTTGCACAAAACTATACTAATAGAAGGATCCTTTAGGTAAAATTTGCAAGTTTTTCTCTGTTCAAGAGTGGAAAATATGCTAATTAAGTCTACAATTGGATTCTAGAAATAAAAATAAGGTAGGGACGGCAGGTGACAACATCATGGTAGTTTCCTTTTCACCTAAGTGAATGAATCTAGAAAAAGCCAATGTTTGCATTTATCCTTGTTGATATTTATGTTATCAAGAAAGGAATCATTGAGAAATAGCCACAAATATCAAGGAACACCGAGTTTTTGCAAAAGTACTGATATTGATTTTTTCCCACCTTTGTTTGGACTAACTGAAATGCGTGATCTATTTTACATTTCCTATTTTTTTGTGATTGATTGCTTGTACTAGTTACTACTAGTGTACACTTTTTTGGGGGGATGAAACTCAATGCTCACAATGATGACTACTCCACATTTCTTGGGACTCATTTATTGCAACTATTGGGTATTGTGTTCCCTAGATTTGTTAAATTTGCAAATTTGAGTAGTACACAAGTTTTATTTCTTATAAAATTAATGTAAAATTAAATCTTTTCCACTTGAAATAAATCTTTATACTCAAATATTCATATGATATCACATAAGGATTAAATTTTCTAAAAGGTTGGTTTGGATACTATTGAACACGATTATCTAAAGTTTGGTTTGGAGACTATTGAACACAATTATCTAGATCTCCCTCCTAATTGCACACAATTCCTGGATAAATGTTAACTTTAAGCCGTGACATCATTTTTCCAAACAAGGTCAAAAGTAAAGTGTACTCACCCACCATTCCATATAATATACGATTGAGCTCATCTAGTAAGTTCATTCATGACTGCCTAGAAGACTTCGAACAAAGCAATTTTGTCAATAACATGTGTACACAAAAGAGGTATGGGCACCTCTGAAGGTAACTCTGGAAGATGCGGCATAGGGGAATGCATCTTCTTAAAATCATTGCATTCTATTACTCTTGTTGGGTCCTTACTGTTTAGGAAGAACTATCAACCTCCTTCGCATAGCAATTGAAAATGAAGTTGGAAGACTCCACGTTTATGAAAACTCAAATATTACTGTGAACATGCTTAATGGAAAATCTGCTTTGTGAAGAATTCAATCTGTTATGGATCACATTCTAGAAATGAAGATCAGATTACATTCCATCTCCTTTACTCATATTTTCCATGAGCCCAACTCCCAGGCAGATTCCTTATCCAAAGGTGGAGTGGACCTAAAACCCTATGTATAAGGAGGATACCTTTTAGATATGAATTGAGAAATGTTGCAGATGCATAATTGGATCTCGTCACATTTTTCCTTATTATATTGGTTCCTTTTGTTATAAAAGGAAGCCTCACTTAAATATTTTGAACTTAGTATTAATATTACTTTTCTAATAAGATCTCCTTCTAGAGTGAGTTAATATGTATAAAAAAGTAACATGTCTTATCCTTTCTTGGAAAAGAGATTCTTACAATGCATTACTATTATGTCAATACAATATCATACCAGCTATAACATCAACCAAAGCCATGCCTGAAAGAAATTCTAGGTAGAAAGGAGCGTGTGGAACTTCAACCCATTTCATGATATTTCTAATAGCCAAATGAAACATTTCTACCATGGTAGGTCATAGGGAGTGGGATTATTCACATGATTAGAAGCCAATTTATTTTTGTTTGTAGTAGATATCCTTGTAGGCTAATAAGGACTGTGTAGAAATCCAATCACCAGATTAGTGCTCATCATGTGGGGTTGATTTTGAAGATCCTACATAACCTTATTACAGTTGGGTGGTTCCATTCATTTTTCATGAATGAGAATGTTCGTTTGTAGACCTTATTATGATTTTTATTTTCTGTTGGCAAAGCTTCGAGGTCCAATTGTATCTCATTCCCACCTTAGCTTGGGAGGTCGACACCACTCACTTCCAAATTTTTAACGTCGTAGTCTATCCCATTTTTTCATGCCATTTATGTCCATGCAATTGTGGTTTTGTAGATTAATCCCATGCAACCTTCAATGCAATTTAGCTAAGTTGAGTCATTCCAAATTTGATCTCCTCAATTTACTCTAGACACACCTCTAATAGAAGCACTATCTCACATCATTGCAAATTTATTCCTTGTAGAGACAATGATTGATTCCATTGACTATTGCTTGCTAGAAGAAAGCATTATCTCACATCATTGCAAATTTATTCTTTGTAGAGACAATGACTGATTCCATTGACTATTGCTTGCTAGAGGAACATCTGCAATTACTTTTGAATATTAGTCTGAGTCTAATCACACTCAAGGGTTTCCTATATGGTATTTCTTGCTAGTTTGTAATCCCTAATTTGATGTAGATGTCTAGACATCTTGATGACTTTTCTTATAACTATTTGTAAGAAAATTATGGCTTTATTTAGGTGTCATTCTAATTTGTGTTTTAATGATGGTTTCTTGGTAATAGATATATGTAAAAGTTTAATGGTAGTTTTTGTTGAATATGATGTCATTCTAATTTGTGTTTTAATGATGGTTCCTTAGTAATAGATTTATGCAACATATCACACCTTGAGTGAGATGGGTTTGTGGTAGTATCTAGTGATCATTGTAATCCTAAAGATGGCATCTTGGTCGCTTGAAGATCCTGCATAACCTTATTACAGTTGGGTGGTTCTATTCATTTTTCATGAATGAGAATGTTCATTTGTAGATCTTATTATGATTTTTATTTTGTGTTGGCAAAGCTTCGAGGTCCAATTGTATCTCATTCCCACCTTAGCTTGGGAGGTCGACACCAGACACTTCCAAATTTTTAACATCGTAGCCTATCCCATTTTTTCATGCCATTTATGTCCATGCAATTGTGGTTTTGTAGATTAATCCCATTTAATCTTCAATATAATATGTTTTTTTTATATTCCATGAAAATAATAAAAATTATATTTTTAAAAATACATTAATAAATTTAATGTTTATAGATATAATATGTTTTTTTAATATTCCATAAAAATAATAAAAAAAATATATTTGTTAATAATTAAAAAAATTAAATATAAAATTAATGTAAAATTAAATCTTTTCCACTTGAAATAAATCTTTATACTCAAATATTCATATGATATCACATAAGGATTAAATTTCCTAAAAGTTTGGTTTGGAGACTATTGAACACAATTATCTAAAGTTTGGTTTGGAGACTATTGAACACAATTATCTAGATCTCTCTCCTAATTGCACACATATTCCTAGATAAATGTTAACTTTGAGCGGTGACATGATTTTTCCAAACAAAGTCAAAAGTAAAGTGTATTCACCCACTGTGCTACTTAGTTTAAAGCAAATGACAAGGTCACGATCATAAAGTCACTCCATGGAATGGTCCATGTTAATGAAAGTGAGGATTTTGTAGTCTTTTCGCATGGATAATTACCTTGAAGATTGTCTTGACTTGCATGTGGTTGGGAAAAGATGGGGAAAATAATTAGGTACAATCAACCAATACAATATGAGAAGGCACTCACACAGGGGAAGATGCATTTCTGTTTGGTGCAATGTATTTCCTTGTATGCTACAGCTAGAAACATTTTGGTTGCATATAATATATGATTGGGCTCATCTAGTAAGTTCGTTCATCACTGCCCATAAGACTTAGAACAAAGCAATTGTGTCAAGAACATGTGTACACAAAAGAGGTATGGGTGCCTTTGAAGGTAACTCTGGAAGATGCGGCATAGGGGAATGCATCTTCTTAAAATCATTGCATTCTATTACTCTTGTCGGATCCTGATTGTTTAGGAAGAACTATCAACCTCCTTCGCATAGCAATTGAAAACTAAGTTGGAAGACTCCACGTTTATGAAAACTCAAATATTACTGTGAACATGCTTAATGGAAAATCTTCTTTGCGAAGAATTCAATCTGTTATGGATCACATTGTAGAAATGAAGACCAGATTAAATTCCATCTCCTTTACTCATATTTTCCAGGAGCCTAACTCCCACGCAGATTCCTTATCCAAAGGTGGAGTGCACCTGAAGGTTGGTATGATCGAGATCTCTGAAGTCAATGACGAAGTATTAATCGATAATCCTTCCCCTTTTTCTTAAGACCACTAGTCTTTGTATTGTTCAAGTTCTTGTTAGTGTTTTGCTATTTTAGAAGTTCTATATGGACAATAAGTGATTCAAGGATTTAACAGCAATTTTGTTCACAACAATCTAAAATGCAGAAAAAGGATAATAACATATCGTTCAAAACAATTTACAATCCAGAAAATCTTAGCAACACAAATATAGAAAATTAGAAAAATGATAACTTGGACTTCCAGCATCGACAGTAGGAGGTCCACTAACAAGCTTAAATGGCTCTTTTAATACGCCGGACAATGGGAGTTCATGATGTATATAGGTTGATTCCCTGGTTAAAAAAAACAAGGAATCTAGAATTAAAATGTTGGATATGCCATCAACAAACATGGCTGATCAACCTTATGATGGTGGCTATATTTGAAATTCTGAGACATCCGGATTATTGAAAGAAAGCTAACAAAAAGAATTCATGTTAGAAGCTAACTATAAGACTAGAATTCACTCGCGAAACCCAGTCTTTCCTGCATAAGCCTGGATATACAGATTCATGGTATTGGCACATGATAGAGCAGTAGAGCACGATCCATTCAATTGACACTAGCAAGACACCCTATTCATTCACAGGCCCACATGATAGAGCAAAAGAGCACAATCCCTTCAATTTACACTAACAAGGCACCCTATTCATTCACAGACCCCTGCATTCACTCGCCACAGCAAGAAACGTTCAACAAGAATTAATGGTTTGTTCTAAAGAATCTAGAAGAAGGGTCTGCTGGTCCATCGGCCCAACAAAATCAATAACGCCTGTTGTACCCACAAAGATTAATGAAAGAAGAGGTTTGGGCATTACAAAGGTTGGGGATTATAGCATTTCAACTTTCTATTAATACAACTTCAACTGTTGTTGAGTGCCATTCCTTACCGTTACAGCAACTGGGAGTTAGTAACTGCCTGGATTTGGCGCTTGATGGAGGCACCTGGCGGTCTTACAGTTTTTCCGGCTGATTGAGGTACTCGGCAGTTTTGAAAATTCTTTAAGAGATATCAATCCGAAGGAAGAATATATTTCTATCATGTAACATAGAGAATGGACCGCAGACAATTTCAAAGAGAAATGCCTTAGCGTAATTAAACTTAATCCATTACAATATATTGAATTCCTCTAACATCGTCCTCGGGACATTTCAAGTGTAATTCTTAGTTGATTACAGTACAATCTTCTTTTTTAATTGTAGTATAATCTTTTTGTTCTCTCCTCTGTGGCGTAGCTCTTTGTTTGATTGTAGTATAATTTTTCTCTAATTGTATTTTAATTTTTTGTCTGAATTATTATTTGAATAAAAGCATATAAGATGCACAGATTCGGCCGTTTGCACCAAATCAGGGGTGAAAGTTGTGGTTAGGGACTTTACAGACGACAATAGGTCAGATTTTCTTCTATACTTTCACACCTTCGCAAGCTTGGCATGCCCCTGTAAAATCGACCAACTTCTCAACATGGGGGATGCCCTGGGCATGGAGCATAAACGGTGAGCACCAATTCAAGAATCCAAAAAAAAATTCCTAGTGAAGCTAGTACGAGGAACATTATCACTGAAACAACCATAAGTTTGTCTACAGCTTGAATCTTTATTTGTTTCTCTATAGTTTGAATCTTTGTTCAATTCCGATAGTGACATGATGGATATGTGTTTAATTGTTTATGACTTGAATATGATTACAGCATCCCATGTGATTATCCAGGTAAAAATATGTCCATCAAAGTACACGAAAGCAGTCACTATCCCGACTATCTTGCTGTACAGTTTCTGTATCAAGGAGGCCAAACAGACATTTCCTTGGTTCAAGTTACCGAGGTGGAGTAACCAGGGACCATGGCTCATATAAGTATTAAATTTTATTTTTCTAATATGGTTCATAAATAATATTGTATCAGATAAATTGTTTTAAAGGGATCACTTGCGGTTAGATTAACCATAGAACTAATCCTAACCCAAAAATGTCAAAAGAATTCAACCCGTAAAAATAATATTAATATCCTATAGAGCAAATCACAAACAATTTACAAATTTTGCTTCAATGACTGTATTCAATCATGCGATCTGAATTGAGGGATTTTGCATGCAATGCAGGTAGGACACTGAGTTGGCGTGAAATGAGTCTGCGCAATTACAATGCAGTGTGGGGTATTGCAAACCCTTATTCATTAACAGGTCATGCCGAACCCAGTCCCTTCTTGTTCCAGTTACTGGTTATGGGAGGCTTCGACGGAAGTTGGGTAGGGCGCCCTGGATAAAATTTGCTACCTGCAGACTGGAAAGTTGGGTCTGTTTACGACTCAGGACTCCAGATCTCAGAGAGGGCGCAAGAATTTGACTGCAGTTCGTGCGCAACTTGCGACTGGAACGATAATTTATAGCTTCGTTGTGCTTCTCTTTGCAATTAGCGTCAGAATATGAGATTCCTATGATTCACGTGCTTGCCATTAATTTGTTTCGAGAAGAAACAAATATCGGTTTTATTATTGTAGCTAGGTGATGGTATCACCTACTTCAAAAACCTTCACAGTAGTAAATAAAAGATCTTTCATATATATATATGTATATATATGTTGTTTATTATGCGTTTTATCTTCTTGTACTGTATCCATGTTATCAGTAGCCAACTTCAAAACTGTGGAACCTGTGTTATTTGGGTGTTGTTCATAACAATGAAGAAATAACAAACTCTCTTTTTTTTGGGAACAGTTTATTATTGAATCAAAGATGCACATAAAGAGCAGGCTCAACATGGAGCGGAGCACAACAAAATTTGAAGATAAACTATGAAGGGCTGACAGTAAACCAAGAAGGGCCGACAGTAAACCAAAAAGATAGATCTGTACAGTTATATATCTAGTTTTCAACCAGAAATCCAGAAAGAAACAAAGTTTTATCATTAACTTATCTAACTAAAAACACAACATAAAAATAAGTCTGTACTCTCTGGATATTAAACAACCTATATATCCACAAACAATCTGTAGAAGTACCCTCTAGATATTAAACAACCTATAGAACTACCTTTATACTTCTGGACAAAAATAAAAAACTAATAGACTCCAAGAACAGAAGCTATAAGAACTTAAAAATAGCTGGTTTGGACATGCAAGGAGTATTTTCCCATTAAGCCATTTTTCCAAATAAATAGTCCTCGGATGAATTGAAGCCCATTTTTTTTTACAGGGAGTCTGTTGGAAGGTTAAATTCTATGTAGACATGGAAAAAGGATAGGATAAAGGATACTTTGGACTTTTAATAAGACGGATTCACAACTTACCATTCAGATTTCACGAATAGCCAATTTATAATAATCTTGGAATTTTCGGTCTATGATGATCTTGAAATCTTAACCAAAAGCGATCTTGTAGATGCACAAAGATTTTGCTATAAACATGAATTCCAGCAGCGACAGTAGGAGGTCCACTGACGAGCTTAAATAGCACTTTTAATATCCACCTTATGATGGTCGCTATATATGAATTTCTGAGACATTCGGATTATCGAAAGAAAGCTAACAAAAACAATTCATGTCAGAAGGTGACTATAAGACTAGAATCCACTCGCCAAACTCGGTCCTGCAGTTTTGAGGTCATGGGAAGTCCGCCAGTGACTTGCAAAAGAGCACAATCCCTTCAATTTACCCTAACAAGGCACCCTGTTCATTCACAGGCCCCTGCATTCACTCCCCACAACGAGAAACGTTCAACAAGAATTAATGGTTTGTTCTAAAGAATCTGGAAGAAGGGTCTGCTGGCCCGCCAACCCAACAAAATCAACAACGCCTGTTGTACCCACACAGATTCATGAAAGAAGAGGTTTGGGCATTACAAAGGTCGGGGATTATAGCGTTTCTTGCACCTGGCGATCTTGCAGTTTTTCCGGCCGATTGAGGTACTCCACTGACCCCAAACAACCTTACACCATAACTTAGTTTTATTTCAGTTTTAGATCAACGATCAAAATCAATTCAATAGTCTAACACCATAAATCTACGGTGAACCATAGGACACCGCGACAGCTAGGGCAATTCATTTCAAAAGGAGACGCCTTACGGCGTCAATAGCTCATGTTAAACTAAATACTTTGTGAGGAGGAAGTGTGTGGAACATGATGCTTTATGAGGAAGTAGTGTGTGGAAGAGTTGTGAGCAAGAAGTGTGTGGAAGAGTTTGTGTTAGTCTAGACAAAAGACAAAATTCCAGCCCAAACCAAATACCTCATGTTAAACTAAATGCTTTGTGAAGAGGAAGTGTGTGAAAGAGTTTGTATAGAGGAAATATGTGAGGAAAAAGTATGTGGGGAAGAAGTTGTATAGATGTGGTTGTATGGAGGAAGCTATAGAGAAAGTTATTAGGGTAAGCCTATAAAGAAGTGGTTGTCTGGAAAAAAAAATTATTCTGAAGAAAACTTTGAGAATTTTGTATGAAGAGATTTTTGTTTTCATTATGCGAAATTTTCTCCCTACTACACATAAACTTTAATCAATTAAATAATATTTATTTGATAACAGCTGCTTCAATATTACTTCATTTTTTTGTTCTAACACATGAGGAAATAAAATCAAGAATGCACAACTTATTTGGCAAGACCAGTCGCTCGTAATGGAGCTCAAGCTAATGCCATGAACGCCATGATGACCCTGTTTCTTTAACTCGATTTTTTTTAAAGACATTGAGCAGAAACAATATGTATAAGCATTCAGACACCAAAGTTATAATACTAGCACAAGATCATCGTTACTTTAATATGGAATTACATCATTACCTTAATATGGAATTACAGATCGATATGTAAGGCGCTGAACCAAAAACGAAAATTCATACGAGCCCACAAAAACACAACCCACGGACGCTCACGCTCAAAGTAAATTCCGGTTACTTATGACATGCAGGGTTCAATTACTTGCAGGTTTTGTATATCCTTTACAGCTCTTCTGGAATTTCTTGCGCCTGTGAACTCCTCGAGCTTCACTGTAGACAAAGACAAACCCTGGAACTGTTGATCCTCGGCCTGCCGAATCCCGTCGTCAAAATTGAGCTCATAACTCGGTGGATCGTACTGGAAACGTTCAACAAGAATGAATGGTTTGTTCTAAAGAATTTGGAAGAAGGGTCCTCTTGGCCCGCCAGCCCAACAAAATCAACAACGCCTGTTGTACCCACACAGATTCATGAAAGAAGAGGTTTGGGCATTACAAAGGTTGGGGATTATAGCGTTTCTTGCACCTGGCGATCTTGCAGTTTTTCCGGCCGATTGAGGTACTCCGCGGACCGCAAACAACCTTGCACCATAACCTAGATCAACGATCAAAATCAGTTCAATCGTCTAACACCATAAATCTACGGTGAACAATAGGACACCGCGACAGCTAGGGCAATTCATTTCAAAAGGAGACGCCTTATGGGGTAAAAATCGCGAGATGGACATGGGTTTAGGGCACATACACAGATTCATTGTGACTGCCCTATGCAGCATATGTGATGATATTTATAATCAACAATAACACGAATTACATTTGTAATTACAATATCAGTGTTTTCATTTTTAAATAGTGTATGGTGGGTTATCTCAAGGAATGGGGATTGAGTTGGTTTTTTTTAATGAGTATCATAATTTAAGGCATGGCTATTGAGTTGTGTTTTTCATGAGTATTATAATTCTAAGTGTTATTCTAAGTGTTCAATAATAATAATTAGAACTGTGTATTTTTATTTTTTTTCCGAGAGAGAAAGAGAGTTATAGATTATGTTTTTGGTTATGGTGGGTAACTATTTAATTGATTATATCTATATATATTACTAATAATATATTAATTTATATGGGTCCCCTTCTTACAAGAACCTTGGTTGAAAAAAGTTTCATATGGAAAACATGTTTGACTTGATTTAATTTAATTGATAACTAAATTAAAAACATGTTTGACTTGATTTAATTTAATTGATAACTAAATTAAAAAATTGCATAGATCAAACTGATTTAGTTCAAATTGCATAGATCAAATTTAGTTTAATTGATACATAGCATCCAGATGATATCAAACTATATATATATATATATATTTTAAATTATGATTTAATCAAAACATAAACACTTTTAAAATATATCAAATCCCCTTGATGTGGTCTATTATTAAATGGAAAGGTTTGATCTCGGTGAAACTATGTGTCTGCGAAACTAATCAGGCACAGTTTCTTTACCGCTCATAAAGAACAAACAAAGACAATACAACCTTAAGGTATCGTGAAAAAAACGAAGACAAGAGAGCGTTAAACGGACGCAAGACAGGCTACGCGAATGTTCCTCGGCATTAAATGCTTGCTTGCTTGCTGTGGCAATCGCTCTGCACCTTCAGTCCGTGAACGTGGTCCTTTCCTTCAAAACCCTTTTTGAAAAATTTCATCCTATACTCACCAAAAGAAACTCCCTGGTACAATGGAGGATGCTCCTCGTCCGTCAATTCTGTCCTGGGTGACACCACCACATCAGGCGCTGGGCTGCAAAACATGGCCCATGACATTCTCGAGCGGTCTTTGTGCACCACGCTCCTGTGCTCGATGCTCCTGTATTTCCCATTGCTCAATATCTGCTTCATCAACATACCAGCGGTTATCAACCCAATTAATCGTTTCAGCATCTCAGTATCAGTCTGCTAGGAGTATGATTTCAACCTACCTCCAACTGATCACCGACGTTCACAACCAGAGCGCCAGGAACGCATTGGACATCAAGCCACTCCCCATCTTTGCGAATTTGAAGCCCTGGGCATTGGTCGTCGAGGAGAATGGTCAGCGCGACGATGACAGAATGGGGTGCCAATCCCACAACCAGATCCGGTTGAGGACACGGTGGATAATAATTTATTCTGATATGCAATTCCTTCCTCTCCTCTCCCACGCTTTCGTTCAGAGAATTTTCCGTCTCTAAGCTCAGATCACGCGACAATACCGCCATCACCCACTCGAATAACTTGGACAACTCTCTCCTGTATTCATCCATAGCTTCCGTGCAACCACCTCCAACTGATCACCGACGTTCACAACCAGAGCGCCAGGAACGCATTGGACATCAAGCCACTCCCCATCTTTGCGAATTTGAAGCCCTGGGCATTGGTCGTCGAGGAGAATGGTCAGCGCGACGATGTCAGAATGGGGTGCCAATCCCACAACCAGATCCGGTTGAGGACACGGTGGATAATAATTTATTCTGATATGCAATTCCTTCCTCTCCTCTCCCACGCTTTCGTTCAGAGAATTTTCCGTCTCTAAGCCCAGATCACGCGACAATACCGCCATCACCCACTCGAATAACTTGGACAACTCTCTCCTGTATTCATCCATAGCTTCCCTGCAACCACAAAATTTGTTTTCAGACATCTTAGGCTTAACCCTTCTCCACACAAATACGTGAAATCATGATGACCCTGTTTCTTTAACTCGATTTTTTTTAAAGACATTGAGCAGAAACAATATGTATAAGCATTCAGACACCAAAGTTATAATACTAGCACAAGATCATCGTTACTTTAATATGGAATTACATCATTACTTTAATATGGAATTACAGATCGATATATAAGGCGCTGAACCCAAAACGAAAATTCATACGAGCCCACAAAAACACAACCCACGGACGCTCACGCTCAAAGTAAATTCCGGTTACTTATGACATGCAGGGTTCAATTACTTGCAGGTTAGGTTCTGTATATCCTTTACAGCTCTTCTGGAATTTCTTGCGCCTGTGAACTCCTCGAGCTTCACTGTAAACTCCTCGAGCTTCACTGTAGACAAAGACAAACCCTGGAACTGTTGATCCTCGGCCTGCCGAATCCCGTCGTCAAAATTGAGCTCATAACTCGGTGGATCGTATTGGAAACGTTAAACAAGAATTAATGGTTTGTTCTAAAGAATCTGGAAGAAGGGTCCGCTTGGCCCGCCAGCCCAACAAAATCAACAACGCCTGTTGTACCCACACAGATTCATGAAAGAAGAGGTTTGGGCATTACAAAGGTGGGGGATTATAGCGTTTCTTGCACCTGGCGATCTTGCAGTTTTTTCGGCCGATTGAGGTACTCCGCGGACTGCAAACAACCTTACACCATAACTTAGATCAACGATCAAAATCAGTTCAATCGTCTAACACCATAAATCTACGGTGAACAATAGGACACCGCGACGGCTAGGGCAATTTATTTCAAAAGAAGACGCATTACGGCGTAAATATATAAAGATATGATTGTTATTATTTATATAATTATTAATAATGATAAATAATTGTGGTTTAAAAAAATACAAATAAGAATTATTAACCTGGTTGATATAAATTTATCTAAATATATTAGTCATATTGGAAAATGTTATTGTGAAATGTTATTATATTAATATATATACTTCAATGTGGTTACCACGACATATTAGAACCCACAGAATGAAAATAATATTTCCTTTCAAACGTCTTAATGTTACGAAGTTGATAAAAGAACCCCGTAACAACATCATTTAAAAACATTTTTTTTCCTGTCAAATCACAAGAGGAACATGACTGCAGTGCAGAATGGGATCAACGCTATGACTATGATTTATTTTTTCCAATTATTTATTCGGATATTACTCTTGTAGATCCTAAATAAATGGGTTTCTCCTCATTTAAAAAAAAGTAAAATTAAAAAAATTATATTTATAAACAATGAATATATTTTACACTTGGTAATAGAAACTTTTTTCCTGTTTGAAGAAGACAACAATGAATATATTACGGTAGTTATCACTGGTATAACTTTTCATAAATAGAAAAGATTTATCACCTAATGATTCGTAATCCCTGAAACATATTTGCCCCATTAATGACATTGTCACTGGATCACTAACTGCCTCCTAAATATAGGCCGAGATACTCTACAGTTAGATTTATGCTCCACTAAGCAAAAGTTAAATGCTTGCAGCTTTATAGATTTTAATAGGATCGATCGGAAAAATACCATGAAAGTTTGATAGTAAAGAAGATATTAAATAATCAATGTGTAGTTTGCCAGCGTGAAAATTCCAAATTTTCTTGGCTTAAAAAGAGGACAATGCTTTCATGTGAATGAAACAAAATACAAAATGCAGAAAATGGTTTTATAGTATCAGCGCAGGTTCTATTATAACGTAACTTTATCGCTTCAACCTAAACCTAAAATATGCACCCATTGGAACTGGAAAGGCATCCTCTTGAATGCTTGAATGCGCTCATCTCTGATAGCCAAAAAACATTTCCAACCGTTTTCTCTGACCGGCCCAACTGTCTTCTCTACCGGCCCAACTGTATCATCCCAGAAGAGCAACATAAGATTCCCATGAAGGGACAAACAGATTTTAGTCCAGTGAAAATCTGCAATAACAAACAGCCTTATGAGCGAAATCTAAAATCCAGATTATTATTTCAGAAGTGCCTTATACACTATGCTCAATGTTGCAAGTTGACGTCGCCAATCGTTAAAACTGATCAACTCTTAGCACCAGCTGATCAACTCTTAGTCAAAACTGTTTCTCTCGCAAAAATGGATATTCATGGATTGCACTGCATCTAAAGAAATACTTTAAAAACAATATAAAGGCCTTCACGTTTTAGACACAGATTTTAACACAATACAATGACTAAACATGTAACTGTAGCAGTAAAGGATATATCTGCGAGAACACAATACAATCACTAAACATAAGCCATTTAACCGTAGTAGTAAAGGATGTATCTGCGACAACGCACTGCAAAATCCTGGAAATGTCAAACAATTTGGCAAAAATTAGGTTGACTGCAGACGGATCAGTTACAAAGAAATATACAGCTATGAAGCCATGCGCAACTAGCAAGTCTTACGTGTCCAAACTCTCTTGATTTTTCGAGTAAAATTTGAAAGTCTTACGTGTCCAAACTCTCTTGATTTTTCGAGTAAAATTTGAAAGGCACAACAACTTTCAGTGATGCCTTTCCCTTGCAATAAAGTGGAACCACTTGCAAATATTTTTAAGACCAGAAAGAACCCTTCTGTCATACTTAGGATTAGAAAACAAACCGTACAAAATGGAGCACGCAGCCTGTGCACGTTAAAATCGCCGTCCTTCCGTTGAGAGCTGACAGAAAGAGACATGGGCACGCAGCGCCCCACACACGAGAAATGTTAGGGACTATGTGTGCCCACTCTCTTCTGTCAGCACCTTACTCAACCAACCGGCCCTTCCTCCATGATTAAGGAAAATTAGAAACTACCTACATGCGGAAACTCTGAGTACTAACAGAAGGAAAGGCAGATAACAAGAGCGTACTATTACCCTTCGGGAGCAGAGGAAGGTTAAGAGAAAGGGCAATCGCGGCCTGAATATATAGGGTGAAGAATGCATTGCAGGGTGCGGTTTTAGTGACTGCACAGACGGTGGGCCTGCAAATTTCTCAGAATTTCTGGACCATTAGCTTCGGTGATAACGCCCATCTCATTTCCCAAGTCAATTTTATAATGTTTATGTTGGTGTTACTTAGCAGCCCCACAACACATTCATTGTATCTTCACTGGTTGGTCATTCCTCCTTTTTATCTTTCCAGGTATAAACATAAATTATCATGATCTGCACATCATAGACTGACCTAATTTTATGAATTTTGTTTTAGGCTTTCAAACTGATTCAGATTTTACAGAGTCAAACCATGGGTTAAAATTTTCATTTTACAACGTAAAACTATCATTTAAAAATTAATTTTGAAAGCAATTTAACATCACTTTACCTCAAATATATTTTAAAATATTGTTATAATTTAATTATATATTTATTTTATAATTTAAATATAAACTAGTGAAGGACCATTTACTTTTCATTATAATATATACCAAATTGTTGTATATTGTATAATAATAATTATTAGAAGAGGGAGGAAGAGTGACACCTAAAACAAAGGTATTGGACATACAAAGTTTAAAGGAAACAAAACACTAGAAAAATTTCTTTGTTTATGGAGGAATTTAAAAGAGTTTCCATAACATAAGTAAATGACTTTTAGATGATGACCTTTCATCAAGCATCCCTAGTTATCAGTGGTAACCTTGGCCCCTACCATCACAAATTTTAGGGTAAGTTGAGCTACCATTGACACACATGAGTACTAGCTAAATACATAAAACA
Source organism: Pinus tabuliformis (assembly GCA_031772625.1). Taxonomy (NCBI): domain Eukaryota; kingdom Viridiplantae; phylum Streptophyta; class Pinopsida; order Pinales; family Pinaceae; genus Pinus; species Pinus tabuliformis. The sequence goes on along the minus strand of CM062815.1, from coordinate 2,864,197 downwards.
TTAGTTGGTGAAGGGGATTGAGGTTGAAACTATGTAGGGGGCCTAGATATTGCTAGCTTTAAATTCCAAAATTTATAGCCATTTGACCCAACCATGGATTAGTTCAATTATGGACCTCAAGGCAGATCCCTGTCATTTTTTTTTAATTCTCGTAATATATTTCTCTCATTTATATTCTAAATTGCAAATGCCATATATCACTTCTAAGTCAAGCCCATACTTTATGGGTTATAACAGAGCATTTCTCTCCCACAGGACTAATGGTTTTGATCTAGATATGGTAATCTCAATTGGTGTTGTCTGGGATAAGGTTCCACATCTCGCCATGATCTTTTGAGGTAAACTCACTGTCAATTATATTGGAGCAAAAATGGGTAAATTCATTGACCAAGTAGAGATAAATTGAGGAATAAATACATGTGCTAGATTATGTGTGGAAGTCAACTTCGAAAGTAGCCCTTAGAAAGAAAATCAATATAGAAGTTTGGATTCATCTTCAACACCTTAATTATAAGTATATTACATGCAACTATAACACTTTTCATTATATCACCAGCTAGCAAAGAGATATAAAAGTAAATAATAATCTCGTACTCCTTTCAACTAGGCTTTACCTCCCTAGAACAATATTGAACAAGAAACTGAAACATAGTTTCTAGAAGGTGCAAGAAAAAATATCTCAAAGGGATCTTAGCAAATGAATCATAGGTTAGCATTATCTAATCCCACCAACAACATATTTGAAACCCTCCAAGATCAAGATGAAGTAGAACAATAAAATTTAATGGTTCACCCCATCTCATAGTTGATGCCCAAAAGTAAAAAAATAATTCATCTCTTTTATTCATTGAAGAGTTTTCATTTAGAGTTCTCAAACCTTCCCCCCAACCACATCCACACCATAAACAAAAGGATTTGGGAGATGGTGAATAGGAATGAGACAAAGAATTAGAGGAACTCTAAGTGAAAGACTATTTTAGTTCTAATTTCCCTTCCTTTTGTAAAGGTTTTGAAAAATAGCCTACACCACTTGCCTCCATTAACAAAGGTAAGGAAATCAAATCAAGGCATTAAATGTGAGGAGGAAAGAATAAAATACACACATATCATGTTACATAGTCATCACCTTTCTCCCAATCTAAATACATATTTTCTTTGTATTTCACTCCCAAATCAATTTGTGATAATACTTTCATGTACTAGATGGATTTTTGTTAATGTGGGAACATGTAGGAGATGCTAGAATGCATTGCTTTCCATAACCTAGTTTGGTATTTGAATCTCTATATAACATTATATCATTGTTGTTAGGTCTATTACATCCCATTATTTATATCATATTCTTGTTCTACTTAAATAATAATAATAATAAAAATAATTCAATGAGTTCTAAAATGGTGCATATATATATTTGTTTCCCAGGTTTATTAGAAAATATATAAAAAATATCTTTCAATGTAGATATGTCTACAATTAAATTAAATCTTAAATGATTTGTACCATATGTAATAAATTTAATTATATGAATATTGTTAACAATTTCAAAATATGTGGCTTAAATTATATCATGATAAACTAGAACAACACTAATGCAAGCTAAGGAAACATTGAAGTGAATTGTTGGGTAATGTTCATTCACAGAAAAAAAGAGTGTATTTATAATGGTCCAAGAATAATTAATACAACATACATTGAATAGTGACCATGAATAATTATTTAGAAGAAGCCCATAAAGCCATAGGCATCAATGAACAAATTATGGGTGGATGTGAAGGATGGACTAAAGTGGTAGCTTATCAAATTAGTTCAAGGCCAAACAAAAATTATGATAGATGCTAGTATCACTTTTGAGTTAGTTTGAGGTTGACAAAAATTATGCGGCACATGTTTCTTCTTTGAAATAAGATTCATGTCTAAGTCATTGAGCATATATACCTTGGAAAATCAAAGGCACTATGTAACCATGGATGGGAAATTGTCTACATAATATTCCTTCATGTATCATGGATTGTTGATCACATTCTAGTTGGTGGTTTCAATTAAAATAAAACCATGAAACACATATGGTTGAACCAACACCTTCATTTGTGCATATTTATTTTCAAAATGAGAATTTGATTTATTGAAGCTAGAGGAAAAATCATCTAGTCAGTTCTTGCCTTTGTTTGTGACATATAAATAGCATTTCATTCATTACAAAAATTGATAAATTTGAATACAATTGCTACAAAGAAATGGATATAATTTTAAATCTACATTGTACTTCACCAAACTAACCTAACCTTCAAAATTAAATATAAAAAGTCATATTTCAAAACTAATAAGAAATAGTTCACATAATATCCATTTTGAATTCATGAAACAAAATCTTATTCATATTAATAGATTCACCAGAAAGAAAAAAATAGCCTTATTTTTTTAATACCCTTTTACCTCTATGTAAATACCTTTATGTTTTTAACGTTTCAGTTTTTAGACTGAACTATTTTAAATTTGATGGCTAGAAAGCCATTATGGATTTGAATTAAGGTGAACAATAAAGTATGATGACCTAATAAATGAGTTTTATTAATGAAAAGAAAATATGGAAATTACTTGGGAGAGAAACACTAGATATAGTTCATTGCCAACATCTCTAAACAAGTTTTTGTGCATGAGCTCAAAATAATATTCCCTTAAATAACTCCTAAAAATCTAGGAGCTCATCAATAATATTTAATATCATGGAAGAGAAAATATATTAAATCACTCAATTGTAGCAAAACAAACACTAGGTAAGGGTGGAACAAATCATCGAGAGAAAGAGAAAGGGAGGCTTTAAAGAAAAAAAGAGGAAATACATTTTCTTGAAAAAAAAAGAAAAAAGAAGGAAAGAAAGCTTGGAACACCCAAGAAAAGCTGGACGGTAAGGAAAAATATGCTGCTATAGGAGTAACTTATAAAATACATTATTTTGAATCACAAGAGGTTGTTGATTTCTTTGGAAACTTTTCTCATCTCATCTGAGGGGGAACTAGTGGATTAGTTGGTGGTTGAGAGGATAGTGTTGTTTCTCATACTCTTTGATTATTCTTCATACATTGAGTTTGTTGGTGTGCATGTTTTTGTTTGGGTAGTGGTAGAGGGTAGGGTAGTATGAGCCGTAAAGATGTGATTAATATCTTAACTGAAAAACCTTTGTTTGTATATTTATGATCCCTAGTTTAATCATTGTTTCTTTTAGACATGTATATATGCATCCTAGTGTTGGATACCTATACCAATAGGTTTCATATTTCATGATTGGCAAAGAGAAAGGCCAAATATGCTCTGCTTTGAGTTCACAAAGATCCCATATTTCCTAGAAAGCAAGAGGTGGGTAAGGTGTTTCAAGTATTGAGGACCTTATTTCAATTTTGTGGATGATTCAACAGTCTAATCTGGATCATGCCATCTTTCAATTTTGAGTTATAGAATAGAGAAAGAAGTCTGTCCAAACTGCTTAATCTTGGCAGACAACTAGTTTAGGTAGAGAAGCAAAGGTTCCCAACAGCTTAATCTGGGACCTTGGAAGAGATAAGGGTAGAAGTAGATAGAAAGGAAAAAGAAAAAGCCAAAGAAAAGAAAAGGCAAGTAAGGGTTTGCAAGTCCAAATGCACCCTCTATGGAGAAACAAAAAATGCTAGGAAAATAGCTGGGTAGGCAGTTGTGGTTGCAGAAAGGGTATTTTCATCATTACACATATGTCAAGAGGTGTTTTGCCAAAGCAAAATCTATCAATGAACAAAGTGGTTAATCCCATCATATTACAGCAAGGAGCATAACTAACCTCCCTCTTCCCCTCTATTCCATTACTAACACTCCCTTTCTTTAGCTGAGATTTATGAAGAGAAATCATGGTTTTATGGTGTTTCTGGTTCATTCAGAATCCACATTTCTTGCCTAAGATCTTTTCAATTTGATCTACTCTCAAAACCAAGTCAGTTTCAGATGAACTCAGCAAAATCCCCTTCATTTGCTCCCTTCATTCACATTAACCTCTAATTTTACTATATAACTCCCCTATTTTTACCCTTTCCCCTAATAATACTAACACTATGGTGTATAAAGCCCCAAATCTTATATATACTCCCTCCCCTTGGCATTATAGCCATATGTTCTTCAAAAGGGACCAAAATGACATCTGGTCACTTTGGTGAACCTGTTCCATCCCATTCCCCCTTGCTGCAAGTCAAATTGCTCCTTAAACCACCATTTGCATTAAAAAAAATCCTTATAAAACCTCTTTTGCCTTTAAAAATCCTTTGCAAAAAATTATCAAAGTCAAAACCCGCCTCTGGCGCATTTCCAAAGGTTAGCGCATTATTGGTTAAATGAAAAAACATTCGAAAAACCAATAAAAAACCCACAAAACCTAAAGTTTTCCGCCCGCATATAACCCGAGCACCTCCATACTCTGCCCACCGTCGGATCAAGGCCTGAAGATCCGACGATCCATGTTCATATCGGAGCGGCCCCCACTGCCGTCCTTTACCGCCCGAGATGCTGACGTTGCGTCACGTCAGGGCCTCTCCACGCGTCAAGCGCTAAGATATCTCGGAGCCGGGCCTGACAACTTCGGCGCCGTACCCAAACCGCCCCGAGAAACCGTAGCGGTTAGCTTTAACCGTAACCGCTACGGTCTTAACTGCCACCTATTTTCCGCTAACTCATCGCCACGTCGCGTCCGCTCGTACTCACCTCTGCTATTCGTCCACCTGTCCGCTGACGTGGTTGCCACCTCATCGCCCCTTGGACCAATAATCTACTGCCACGTCACCCGACGACGTCAGCTGACGTCACCTCACCGTGACCCACCAATGACGTCATGCTGACGTCATCACGAAAAAGCGCCAAAATGGTAAAAAACCCATATTTACCCAAAAAAAGCCGTCTTTTTCCCACTTTCACTCCTGTCGCTATTGTTCTCCCTGCATGACCGTTTACGTTCGAATTTCCGCCAACCTGTTGATTTAACCCGGGCGACCTCCTCAGCAGCAACCGTGCACACCTGCTCGACCTCTGCTCGCCAATTTACAGGTATTTACAGTTGTCCTGCCCTCCATACGACTTTTATTGAACTTTAATTTGCTCAGAAGGATAAAGGCACCTCAAAAACTATATTTACACCACCTATTTCCCTCTGCAAGTCCACATTTGCCACTGTGAAGTCGAAAAACACCAGCCGAGCCATAATTCCGGTAAATTCACCCAAAAACAATACTCACTGCGTATTCTCGGAAAATTCCTTGTTGGTCTCAATTCACCCGCTGGAAGGGGACAGTTAGACCTTAGAGAAGCTCTGCTCCTAAAAACAAACAGTATTTCAATTGCTGTTGAGTAAATTCCCCTCTGGTATCCAAAATACAAACTGTCTTCACAAAGAATCACCTCCATTCTGTGTTGCTGCCATTTTTAGCTATCCACCCACAATTCTTGCACTTTGAAGAACTATGGAGACTCCTATTTCTCTAAATATCAAGCCCCTCAATGCTCCTCACCAGGAATTAGCATGGAAAGCCCTGGGAGACATGGATTACCAAATGATGGACTGGTTCCCTATGGGAACCAAATATAATATCCAGATGATGAATGAGTTAAAAGCCCAGCACCTGAGTGGGGCAGACATCTTGGGAATATGGGATTCAAATTTGCCCATCTATAACCTTCCCCAAGTAAATCCTATGCCAGAACTGATCTACAGCTGCCAGGAATGTTATGACCCAAGCCAAAGAGCTGTCATCAGCCCCATAGGCTCAATCCTGTTCCAGATTACCCCAGAGAGTATAAATGGAATGCTGCACTTCCAAACTGCCAAGCAATTGACCCCCCTCTTTATGCAGAATTTGATAAACAAAGGGACCAAGCTGTCAAATGACCAAATCATTAAAATCAATCAGTTGTTTGTAAGACCAGGCTCTGAATCAGTCAGAACCCCTCCTATTGGGTATCACTATTTGAATGAATTGGGCAGGATGTTAGTGGATTTAATCAGTTATGTCCTAGGATTCAGGGGGATAGAGGATGTGGATGATAGCCTAATGGCAATGCTGTCTATATTCTCTCCTGGTAAACCCCCAGCTGTACATTATGACTATGCAACCTACATTGCAGATAAAATCCATGAGCAGTTTATGAACTTGAAGAGGGAAAGACTATTCAGGTATACTTCATATATATACCATCTATTCTTGTTCTATCAGCCAGCCACCTTCTCTGTTCCTTTGAAGCCACTCAATGCCCAGGGAATTCCAAGGTCAGTTGTGTTCTGGACTTCTGTTTTTCATCATACCTCTGTATCACCTTACACATACACTGAGTTCATTGACTTATTCATCCATCCAGTCATGACAGTATTGCATGGTACTCCTCCTCCTAGACTAACTGATGACATGAGGAGAATTCTCCATTTGAATAAGTCCTACAGCATTGGTAATTGGTACTTCTACCAGAACCACACAGTCATCAGAATATATGGCTGTGAGTTGAACCCATTTAGGTTGCCAAAGTATGTCCCCATGAGGCTTTTTGCCTTGGAATATTTCAGACAGTTTGGGAACTCAGACTATCTTCATTTTCAGAGCAACAACAAGAAGTCACAGTTGAAGGTAAGGAACCAGCTGGGTCCTTTCCTATATAACAGAAAAGAAGAGGGATGGAAAGAGGCAAACACTATCCTGGAAGGCCTCAGACTGCAAACCAGCTTTGAATGGATACCCTATGATCCCAATCATGCTATCTCCCTCAGGAGGATTAGATACAAATTGGGTAGCTATGCACACAAGAGACAACCCGAGATTGAACAGTATGCCAATGCATCAAATTGGGAAGAGGGTACCCTAGAGGAGGAAATTACTAATGAAGAGTTACTTGAGAGAGAGGCTAGAAATATGCAAAAGGAAGCTGACTTGGAAACTTGTGGACAGGTGCCCCTCTCCTACAAAAAGCAACTTGGAGCAGCTGATACATCATCTACAGCACAGCAGCAAACTGCCGAGAAAACACCACAGACAGCAAGCAAGGATAAAGGGAAGCAGGTGGAACAACCACCTCCATTGACAGAAGAACAAGTGGACACATTGCTACAGCAGCAAGAAGAGATGGAGCAGCAGGAACTTGGGCAGCAACAGGAAGAGGAACAGTTTAGTGAACAGCAGCCCTTGCAGCAAGAAAAACTGACCGATCCTCCAAGCTCCACTGAGCAACAGGCTCAGACAATAGTGCCTCCCAGGGCAGAAACTACTGTTGATACCTCGGTCCTCCAAACCCCACAAAAGGAGGACTTAACCAGGAAAAGGGATAGAGAGACTCCCCTGACTTCATCCATCAATCGGGGAGAGAAAAGACAAAGACTAAATGACTCCCAAGAGGATGACATAGCAGTAAGGCAAGCAATGGGCATGGGCCCACCCAGTGGAGAAGTTTCAGCCAGTTCATTTCAGCATGAACATGATAGAGCTATAGGAGGAGAGGTCAGCTCCTCCAGCCAGCACAGAGAAGGACAGTCAAGCATCAAACAGCAATTTATTGACATTAAGAGGAGGAGCGATCCTATTAAAATACGGCTGTACGATCATTTGCTGAACCTGGCTCCTACCAATCAGCAAAGACTCATGTCTGCCTTTGATGTAAGTGAAGGCAAGATGATCATGAGTCACTTCATGCCCACAACACTGCATCCTCAATCTACCTCGGATTACCTAAGAACCAACATGGAGGTTCTGGCCAAAGACATACACCCTATGGATAAGATTGAATTACATAAACAAACTGGTGAAATGGTGTATGCCTCCTTGGCAGGTGAGACATTGGAGAACTACAAATTGAAGAGCAGCCTTGATAACACAGCATCTCAGCTGGAATTAGAGAGAGCATCATCACAAGCCAAGGACAACAGGATCAAGTCCTTGGAAGAGGTAATTATAGAAATAGGACATGATCCTAAAGATGTCAAAGGTATCCAAGAACTCCTGAAGATAAGGGATGCAGACATGGCGGCCTTAAGAAAGAAAATCAAGCTCCCAGCTACCATCCATCCACAAACAGATGAGGTTGCCTAGCAAAGGCAGGAAAAGGATACTACAGACCTGCTGGTATCCCTGTACAAGGAGCTGGTTAGGACTCAAGACCAGCTAGGACAATCTGAAGCTGCAAAGGCAGCACTACAAACAGCACTGAAGCAAAGAGAAGAGGGCCAAACCTCCCAGCCCCCTCCGGAAGTAATCAACCTTGAAGAAGCTACTCCAATAACTACTATTCCTCCTCAGCAGACTGGAACTACAGCACCATCTACAGCAACAACTACACCAGCAACAGAGCAAACTCCTAGTCTGGATATGCAGAAGCTGCAGGCTGAAATCCAAGTTCTTGAATCCCAAATGAAAGAGCTCGATGAAGTCAAGAAGACTTTGGCCAAGGTGAATGAAAAATTCGACAAAAGCAAGCAGAATGAAGCAACAAAGGAGCGAGAGATAAAAGCTCTAAAAAAGAGAATAGCTGAACTAGAAAAAGAGCTTGCACTGGAAAAGGTAACAGCAAAACTAAAAGCAGTCCTCTGGGGCAACATTGGTCGATCCATCACCAATCAGTGGCAGTACATTGAGACTATGGATGAGCAAATAGTACTCATCACAAAGGCAAACAAGGAAATACACAGAGCAAGAGCAAGCCTTGGCCACATGCCAGATGCTGCCAGCAGAATGGTCAATGTTTTAAATAACAAAACTAGCTCTCAACTAGCTGCCATGGGAATTACTAACAGGACTGAAACAATCTCAGTAGTTAAACGAGTCCTGACACTAAGAAGCCTAGTTGGAACACTGGAGAGGAGAACACAGGACATGCAGACTGAAATCAACAAATTCTTGGACAGATTTGTAGCATTACAGAACAGAGGCCTCCCCAGCATTTTAAGCAGTGTAGGAAGACTGCTCACCCTAGAAAATTACAACAAAAGGATTGATTCCCATGCAGTAGCACAGATTGCAAAACAGCCCAGTACCTCAACAGACACAGGGCCAGCATCAGGGCAGAATCTGTATGATAGGGTGGATAATCTGTTTTTTATTATGAATGAAATTGATCACCTGTTTGATACACCACCAAATTTCTTTAAGTATACTGAGGCAGATGAGACTATGGGGGCAATCATAAATCATCAATTGCCCACACAGGAAGTATGGAGGAATTTGACACAGATAATTCTATCAGGCCAGAACCTGTAGCGCTAGTTTTTCTCCAGTCTATGAGCAGTCATGCACGGGCAGAATTTTGATAGATAAGATCCACAAGGAAGAGACAGAGGCTGAGCCAACTCAGCAAAGCTATTTTACTCACTACTGCAGCAGTCACAATCACAGGTGACAAACACACCATACAGCGCACAAGCCATAAAGTCGGGCTCTCCAACATTTAATCAAAGTATCTCAACCGACTCAGCAGATCCCAAAGGCCAAAATATCTTCTGACAGAGCATTAAAACGCCTTTATTTTGTATTCAATGCTGTAATAAATTTCTGATCATAATATCTCAAAAGTTGGTGAGAATATTAAGTCTGAGATAACTCAGGACTCAGATATTTTTGTAAACAATCGCAAGTATATATTCGCCCCTCACAGAAGCTTAAGGGGTTGTTGTTATTTTCCTTTTGGAACTCTCACTTGCTGTAAAAATTCTCAGAGAAATAATACAAAGGGAGAATGGAATTTCCAAAGCTTGGTGTATTTGATGCGTTGTGATGAATGGTGAACGTTGCAGGATTCCAGAGTGTTTCATAAAACAATAAGTTTTCTTAAATCTCTGTATTACATGTTTTCGAGTCTTTTGTTCTCTTTTGTTGTCTAAATATTTTACACTTAATAGCAAAGTAGAAGAATAGTTCCAGGATTTAATCACTGATTACCATGAACTCAAACTGAGCTATTATCCATGTTTTCTTCAGATACAGTAAAAGAAGTGTAATTCTTAGTTGCTGCACTTTAAAACTATATCTTTTACAGTGATAGATATTCCCAGGGATTCAAAGTTTGCCCCTGAGACATCCATCCATTTCTTATAACCAGTTTGGTGAAAATACTTAAACATTTAGTGAAAATCCTTGAATGCTCTCACTGCTTGTTTTTCCTGTTCGTGTTATAAATCAAAATTTGTTCTATGAAGTATCCAAATGGCCCTATAAGTTTCACCAGTTCATCTCAAGGTTTCTAAACACCTACAGCCATAGACTCCATTGCCCAATGATATTTAACTCCTTGAAAATTACATCACAAGAGATCTGAAAGAAATTCTTCAACCAAAACATAAACAAAACCTGTGCATAATAGCTAGCCTAAAACCCTATCATAAACAGTTACAAATCATAAAGAGAGAGCCCTCTCTGATCACAGTTTGGCTAGAAACAGTGATCCAAAGATTGGTTAGTGGTTACCCCGGCCGTATTCCCTTGGGAGTCATAGGGAACAACCTGGGTGTTAACACCTAGAATGGTATGATCTTGGATATTTATTCCCAAGAAGTTGAGATCCACTGCCAAAGTCAAATTGCATCCAATGTCCAGCACTACAATCACATGCCACTTGTCCTCTTAGTGAATAGTTACTGACTCATTTTCTAGGGCTCACTCCTAATGTGCATCTTATTTCATATGGAAATGCTAATGACCAAAACAAACATATTTGCGACCTTCCCTTCTTTGCTACATAGTCCCTCAAGAAATCTAGTCACTGCATTCTGTGCAATCACTCACCTTCCAAGTTCTCTGACATCCCCTATCCTGGGCGATCCATCCCTTGGCAAGTCTCCCTCACATGGGAAGGTCAAAAAACAAAAGAATATACCTTCCTCAAAACCATCATAACATCATAGAATACTCATGGCAATCAATGGACACTATTGGGTACCACTGTCCCATAATGGCCCTGCTCATGATATGCTTTACTAGCATATTTTTGCATGCTCCAATTTCTTTCACTTCTATTTCCAATTGTTGTAGTTGACTTCCACCACTCAACGAGGCATGTTCATGCATTCCTGTTCCAAGCACATAACTTCCATTAGACTCAAAATAAATTGAAATAACTTCGAATCATACATCACTAGTAGCTCGTCAATAAGGTACACTTGCAATCATGTTCACTTCCTCTCACAACAAGTCAAACTAATTTTTTGATCAAAAGATCATGTATAACATATCACATATGGTTATCTCAAGACACAACCATCTCATAGATCAGCATCATAAATCACACGTAACCATCATAAACCAAAATCATGCATCACATATAATCCTCATATACCATAGTCATAATTCACGTTCATAATAAAACTGAAATAAAATGTTGATACTTTTCCTTTCATCAATTCTTAGCTTCTACCTTTTTCTTTATTCTATACACACTCACGATCAGTTGCCACACCATACAAACACCTAGTGCCTTCTCCTCAACCATGTGTGCATACCCATAGTGTGCATCACACGCATACAACTACACATGTCATACAATGTCATACAACACCATGAAATACATCCATCTACATGAGTGCCATATGGACAACATATACACAGTGCCACATGTACACTGCAACCACCTAGACAATGTCTGCACAACATCACATGTACATAGGACCACGTGCACAATGTGTACAGAATGCCACATGTGCACTGCACCATTGTAAAACATGTACACAATACCACATGTACACAGAACCACATGCACAACATGTACGCGACACCACATGTACACATAATCACATGCACGACATGTACAAAACACCACCTTCACAAAATTCCATTTCTATAACATGTACACAACACCACATCCACATAGCACCACTTGTACAATCATGCACACACAACACCATATGTACATAACACGAGATGTACAACATGCAACCAACACCACCTGTACATAGCACTGCATATCCAAAATGTACATAGCATCATCTATACATAACTCTGCATATCCAACATGCACAGAGCACCATATCCACACAACGTCGCATATACGTCATGCAGGTAGCATAATATGTACATAACATCGCATATCCAACATCTACATGGAACCATCTATACCCAACACTACATATGAAATATTCATACAAAGCTACATGCACATAGCATCACATATGCAACATGTGAACAAAAATAGTACCACAAATCCAAAACCACATTGTCTTTACCAAGAAACCTTGCTTCCAATGTCTTATCCATGCTTGTGCCAGCATGTCACAAATCAAACTGCTTTCATTGTGTTGTTGTATCCCTCGGTATAACCTGTCCATAACATAGACATAATATAATCACATAATAACAACTCATAACCATATGATACTGACCTTGTAAATTTTGCATGACTACTATTCTTAATTGATTCCTCCTAAGACCAGTAACCTCTTCATGTCATTTTCCTACGTAGGCAATCATTCCTCCACAAGGACGATTAGTGATAACCTTGTCAGATAGTGACATAGATACATAGATACATGCATATAGAATCATTAGCATAAAACAATAATCATTCTGTCATTCAACGACATACATACATACATGTATACATATATAAATATCAACATAATCATGATCATAACATAATTACCAAATAACATAAGGTCTATGTTAAGAGAACTTCCTCTAATCATGGACAACATGCACAACATTGAGAACAATCATTCCCATCATAGCCAAGGCATATGACACCTCAGATCCATTTACTTTACCTTTTCTAGTTACCTTACACATGTTTGTATTGCCATTGTTCATTTACCACTATGGACTAATGAGTCCAACTGAATGTCATAGTCTTACCTTCCGTTGCACTTACTCATGCACAGAGCTTCATTTGAGTCTTACATTACCTATTGGGTACCACACATCTCTCCCTTAGCTCCATTAAATTTCTTCTTTCCCAAACAATTCCCATGACTCAAAACATAAAAGGAAATACCAAGAAACAATCAAGAATAAAACCATGAAAATCAATCACAACATGACACCGCAATAAAGTGGCATAGTTATGCACTAGACACAATAAAAATTGGAAATCAAGAACAAAAATTTCAACAATCTCAAAAGACTAAAAGAACAAGGTTAACGATAGACACCATGACTCAATCCCCATGGTTCCCAGTGCTTCCAAAAAATATCTCAACCTCATTCTTCTTCAAAATTTATTGGCAATTTCTTTTCCATGCAATTCCTTGCATCATACTGAAATAAACACATAATTGTCGATGCATAAATAAATATAACAATACACTAGATACCTTATCTTGTTGTGCCAAACATGTTTCCTTGTAGCTCAGAACATCCATGCCATCTTTCAAGGGACTCCAATCCTTTGACAGATCCCCCTGTAACTAAAATCTAGCTAATATACCTGTCAATTACATGTCCATGAATATAGCACATATCCACATAATTCCAGACAAATCAAGTTTAAGAAGACTTCCTTTGTGAAAAGTACTCATTAGTTTGGAATTATGGTTTCCAAACATAGCCAAAGGAATTCCTTTCCATTTCCTTTCCTGTACCTTTTTATCTTGCTGCAATTGAGGCTTACTAGTAGTGTCACATCACCCAATTGTTAGTTATATAGAAACATAAACTATTACCTTGTCACAGTAATACCAAGTATATTCCCAGCAATTGCTCACACATGCCAACCACATGTTCCAAATATCAAGACAATCATATCTATCAATTTGAAATCGAATTTTACCAAGATTAAAAATCATGCAATAATCCATAATCAACTCATACGCATTAGACATAATGCTACAACTATCAACTACATTCAAGTACATATCAACTCTCTCAACACATATGTGTTAGTACCATCATCTTAAAACAAGATCATTGGACAACATCCTCATATTATGAAATTCATCAAACATTCAACCAACTTTCAAACATACCATGTTAAGCAAATCAACTAGACACCAAACACCAAATAGATGTCATAACCAAACAATCAAGCACAAGGTAGATGACATAAAGAATTTCATACCTTAATGTACCTCAGTGGAAGCAATATTGCTTGAAAAATCAATCTAGTTAGCATGATATAACTTCACAAGGTATTAACTCAAACATAAATAAGATCATGATATCCAAATAGTCACTACCTAACACGTTTATGTCATAACTCATACACAATTAATATTTATACATAGAAATCATATGTGTACAATCGATCTAGATTAGTAAAACAAAATGCACCACAATAAGTCAACTCATACCTGAATAATGTAACCCTAACCATCTTCGTAGGCCAAACCAACCTAGTGTGATACATGTAAGATCAAGGTATAAATCTTATAACCCTAATCATTAAGCTAACTATCATTTAATAATTACAAGTTGACCTATAAGATACTTCATCAATAACATATAACATAATCATCAAGTTATCTAATATAAAACAACAGTAGTAATGCATACAACTACAGGTTATTATCATTCTTGACTATCCAACACATGTGCAGATAGCTACACTATTAAACTAAGATGCATCATGAATGTAACCATAACATCAAAGACATGCACATAAACCTAATATGCATAAACCTAATGCATATAACAATCCTTAACTTACAGACGTGCATGCCAAACATACAATACCTATATGATGATCTTCTCTTACCCCAAAGTCCAATGTTACAACCTCATTATGATAATCTACATCTCCTGCTCTATCTCATTCAACACATTAGCATCCTAACAACCAATATCATGATGATGACCTAGATTGCATAACATGACTTCACATGGAATGTTTGACCTACTATTCATGCATAACTATAAGTAAGACCATACATGCATAACAATTGCATGTTAACATATAGCACGTGAGTACCAAACCATATCCACATCATTCTAGCTAGAGTCTAGACATCAATGGATGACCATATCAACTTCACAAACCATGAACTTATGCACAACAACAACCATTACTCCATTGTACACATTTCCACATGCAACCATCAACATGCATAAGCAATGTCTAATCAACTATGCATACGCATGAATTCATAGGCGATCAATTCTTGTACCCAACCTACAAGATTGATACATGTAATCACACATACAAGAATTAAAACTAACATACAAGAATTGATCTGATGAATAACAAATATGCTCAAAAATAAAAATCGTTGGATTGATGCAGAGCCTAAATGACGCATACATCTCATCATCCTAAATCCATCTCAACTTGCTTTTCGGAACACAAACGTCGTATCCTCCCAAAAATGAGTTCTCATCGATTTGGGAAATACGGAAAATTTTGTATAGGGATGCCTAGTTAGCAGTCTGTGCTGCTCAGGTGGCATGCTCACTCGGCCCACTCACTCTTCAAGAGCTAATGCCAACTTGACACTTGGAAGGATTTCATTGGTCAAGTTTGGTTGATGATGCGGACCAACCAGAGGCTGCCACATTGCACCTTTGTGACCATAAAAAAAATAGAAAGGTCATATTGGCACCTATGCAGGAGTCAAACACAAAACCTCATTCAAACTAACCAAACCAACCACCAACGTGGCACACATGTTTCCTTTTTAATATGGTTGAAAAAAAACCTTCTTAAGGTTTGGCGCATATGGTTTGGGGGGTTGGGCTGGGGCCTAGCCCCTCGCCACCCGTGCGCCATGAGACCATGGGCAAGAGGCCGAGGGCTAGGCCCTAGATTGCTGACGTGACCTTAATTTTAACCATGTTGCATTAACTGTCCCAGTTCTTATGGGGCCCATGTGACGAGGTGTGCGCAAAAATTCGGGGGCTTAGAGGACAATCATGTGTGCACTTTGGGACATTGAGGAGGGTTGTTCTTGTTAGCAAAAAAATATTTCTCAATCCTTTGGGACTACATTGTGGGAAACGATGGACACAAAGTTGAAGAGGTCTATAAAATTCCATCTCTAGAGAGATCGGTAGGTAGAGAGGTAGTCAATAAGTTCTTGGTGGAACTTTTATGGGTTATATATAGAAACATACAAAGAATTGGGATGAAAATTTTGTATATATACAACAATAAAATAGCAGTCCATACTTATACTACTATGTACCGATTTGAAATTTTTATTAGAAATCTTCAAATTTCAGCTTTGGATATTACATATGGGTATAAAGGAG
This sequence comes from Pinus tabuliformis, assembly GCA_031772625.1. NCBI lineage: Eukaryota > Viridiplantae > Streptophyta > Pinopsida > Pinales > Pinaceae > Pinus > Pinus tabuliformis. The sequence continues at coordinate 2,848,049 of CM062815.1, read as the reverse complement.
TAGTGAGGTAGGATCTCACATGCGACACCCCAAGAGTGGAAAAAATACTTGAGAGGATGAGGTGGATCAATATATAGGTATAAGAGACACTTCATAAGCCATACAAAAAATACAGGTTTGAGCATGATCAACATAGACCAAATAAGTCCTTTAATGTGGGAAAAAAAGTATGTTTATATATGAAAATGGAGAGGTTATAGGGTCGTGGTATGAAAATCAATGCTCTGCAATATGGTTCCTTTGAGAAACTAGAAAATGAGTGAGATAATTTTTATAAACTCAATATTCCCCAATACATGTGTATTTACACTATTGTCAATGTAGATAATATAAAACCTTGTGATCCTTCCATGTTAGATTAGGAAGTGTAAAGGGTCATAGCTTTTATAAAGGATTTGTTATGAGATGCTCACACACAGTTAACGTACGATAGAGTTTTGTAAAATAGCTCGATAACTATAATGTAGAGCCACCGTGAACTTTGGTATAGTGGGTTTAAAGGACAACTTCCACACAAGGCTAAATGGTATGCTTAATGGATGTTGTATGAAAATTACATCACCTCATTCAGTAGAAGATTTTGGGGACCAAAGGCCTCCCAAAATGGGGGGGTGTATATGGACTGGATCACTATATTCTTTTTTTCATCAATCTTAGTTGTTTTAGAGTGGAAAAATTGAAGGAATTATGTCACAAATTGCTTTATAAATCCTTCGAGGAGAAATTTAAGGCATCAAATTGAATATATATTTTTTAAGGGCGGCAGGGGGGGGGGGGGGGGGGGGGGGGGGGGCTTTCCATTTGAGCGCTACACCATTTTCTATGTTCTACATGCATGGACCTTTCAAAAATGCAAGAATTTAACCACTATAGTTTGACACTCTTCCATTTTTTTCACATTATTCATGGAAGAGGGTATGCCCACGTGATTATGATGAAGAATACTTTAGGAGAGTCCATATTGTAACTCAAGATAAGAGTTGAAGGACTCGAACTTTACCACTTGTAAGTTATCATGTTAAGTTAAAAATAGGCCAAGAAGAGGAAAAGGGGCTACATTTTATTGGACAAAATTTTACTACATTGATGAGAAAATAGTCAAGAGTGGTTATCAAAAGGAAAAATAGAGAAGGTTTTGATGGCAAATGTGATTGGTCAATTCGTGAGAGCTACCTTTTTGTATTCAATTATGAAGTGAAATTAATGGATATCTTATGCCCATTTTAAATGAAACTCAACATGTAGCCTTCATTGGAAAAATAAAAATGTCAATAAATCACATTAATATGTGAAGAATAGTCCCATTCGCTTGGAAACAAATGGTTCCATTGCTTGAGAAACTAAAACAAGGCATATAATTTCTCCTTTTCTAAATATTCATATTTGGTATTGAATAATATGTCATATTTATATCCAACATGTCTCTTCTCTATTTAATCTTAATGTTTGTACCATAGTGGGAAGCATTTATTTTAATTTCAAATTATCTATTGAGATTATATAAGTTCGGAATTAGCATAAAAAATTGTCAACCGACCACCTATTTGAACTCATTTATACAAGAAAGAAATCACACATTTCACCAAGTAGAGCATTTCTGCGGATATTCGGAATTAGCATAAAAAATTGTCAACCGACCACCTATTTGAACTCATTTATACAAGAAAGAAATCACACATTTCACCAAGTAGAGCATTTCTGCGGATATTTGAACCGCCCATGACTAGAAACATAATATTTGCCTCTATCCGTTGAGATCAACTCCTTCCACAAGCTAGGAATTAGATCTTATAAAAGACAGATATTAAGTATTTTGAAATAATTACAAGTATTGTAAAATAATTATTTTTAGTAGCATTGCACTTGAGACTTTGAAGATTGTAGAACTATGGCAATCAATAGAAAATTTTAGAAATAGTTTTGGTGATGTTTTATTAAAACATCATACTACTAAAATTTAGTAATTCTTGTAGAATATGTTATGATTAGTCATTGTAAGAATTCTTATACCTTTTATGGGTTAGTATGAATGTGTCTTATTTCAATGAGAAATGAGAAATAATTGATTCTTTTATGTTTAAATAATGTCTTTTCTTTAACCTACAGCTTATGTTCACATAAAAATTATATAACTATTTGGGAATATTGGACATGGTCTTCCCAAGTGAATCAACAAACATCTTTCTATCAACGTTTACAATAAAATGATTAAGAAAGGGTTGAGTGATATCATTGATTAGACAAGTAAATGTATAAATGGAATTGGATAGACTTGAAGGAAATATGAGAAATTATAAAGGCCAGTTTCGAAGTACTGAAGGCAATCCTATGAATCTAGTGATATTCATAGGTTGAACCAATTTTAGAGGCGTATTTGGCACCATGGAAGTCATTATTCAAGTCCTCAATGTGGAAGAGTGCATAGTAATTATTAAATATTATTTTATTGGATTCTATAACTTTTATAATAAAATTGAGGCATTGTATAAACCATTTTGGTCGTTAAAATTGTTTAATCCCCATGTGGATAAAATATTTCCATTGGTATGAAAATCACCCAAATTAAAGCTTTTATCTGGAAATTATACCTTTAGAAATGCTTCCCTAACCTTTTCATCACCACAATACTATCTTGACACAATGTCATCCCCCATTACTCACAAATTTCGGGATATTGATTTTTAGACAACCAAAAGTATTCTAAAATGTAGAAAGGCTAAGTAAGGGTTTAGGAGGAAAAAACCATATCGTCCATGGCTGTTATACAATGTTAAATATTGGGACTCCATGAACAAAGAGGATTCTATTGTTTTTCCTTATACATGTTCCATAGTTGATGAAAAATTTTAGGAGTGAGATTCAATAGAAAAAGAAAGGAGGAAGAATATTTTATAGTATTATTTTAGGCCCCAATTTGAAAGGAAACTATATGGTGAGTTTCCATTTCATTTTATTTACATTATTCATAACTAAAGAAAATACTTGAGAAAATACCTCACCTTCACATTGCGATTTATCCTACATTACATTTCAAAGTATATATCATGTGTTAATTTATGTGCAATATCTATTATACACAACCCAATAGGTTTCCCCTTAAAAGTGTATTGTATTAATTCACTTCCTATCAGTTTTAAGGCACATGGTTCATGACATTTGATAGAAGGAGATCCAAGGTAATAATGAAAATATGGGAAATACTTGTGTTATAACTCAATCAATATGAAAGTATTATATCATTGTTGGAGAGAAAAAATATTCGATCTAGAATCATGATCATTCATCACTCAAAGTTTCATAGCATTAAATATTCAACTAAGCGTGAAGAAACTACTTCAGTTAAAAGACAAATATTAGGAAATTTAAGAGTAAATATCTCATAACATGGATATGTCATATGGTTAAATGCTTTGTTATAAACCTAATGAAACCTTAGAAAGGTACCTAAAACATTATTGCATTTGAAACAAGATCTATTTGTAATCCCATAGATAAATTGTCAAACAATTAGTGCTCTAGTGTTACAATTGTTGCCATTCATAGTCAAGGAGGAGTGTTGTAATATGTTAATTATTCCCACTAGTCATAGAGAATTATAGAAACCCATGGATGATAATTTTTAGCTAGATTTAGTTAGGTCTATATTTTTCAATGGTAAAAAGATATGAAAGAGGTTACCTTTCTAAAGTTTTTATTATTAGCCAATCATGTTCAAGAGAGACCTTCACTAGAAATTTCCTTACTAGAGTACATCTATGTGTGGGCATGTCTTTGTGTGCATCATTTGCAAAGCAATGTACTCAGTCAGATTACATGTATGCTTCTCTTCAAGATGTACCATTATAATTATAGTATATTTGTTTCCCTTTTCATCACAATTTCTTAGAGATGTTATGGAATAGGGATTCCTTCAAGTTACAAACTTGTGCCATTTAAAGATGTAGTCAAAAACAAATGTTCCAATCCAAATGCTTTAAAGAGTTCCCCTTTTCTTAGTTTTTATATAGTGAATAATGACAAATATGTTTTATGGTGGATATCACCATGGTAGAGTTAAGTTGATAACCCATCTACATATATTGATTCAATGATTTGTGCATTTAATGAGTGGTAGGTACTAACCAACTATTTTCACATTTTTCTTAATAGATTCACTCTAAGTGTACAAGGACAAGAAATGTAAGATATATTTTCCTCCAAGGCCATTTTTATCATCAAGTTATATGATGATGTTGACTCATTGGCATTTGGGAAGTGAAATATATTTTGCTACTCATAGGTTCCTTAAACACACTATGTCAGTTATTAGAATAATAGTTTAAGTTCATCTTCCAAATTTTCTATTTTATTGGTGGTACTTATTAGACCTGGAGGATATATTGACAATATCTTGACAACTTACATGAAGTGAAATATTGATAGAATTGTAGTGTCTTTATGGACTATTTCATGCACATGTATTGAGACCAACATAAGCTAGTAAGAGCTTTCCAAAAAAAAGATTTTCACATAACTTTAGATTATGATAACACATATTTCATGAGTAGTGTATGCCATCTTTGTGGGCATTTACAAACCACTTATTCCATGCTTAACCTCTTACTTCCAAGGAAAATGAACCAAATCAAAACCAAAAAGATTAAATTTTATAATGGAAAAATACTCAGAACATTATAGGGATCATAATGAAGTAATAAAAATTAGTAAGTGTTAATAGGGGAATCCACTCATTTCTTAGGGGCTAAAATAGAATAAATGGTTAAAAATATATTCAATCAAGTCATATAGAACAAAATACACACTCGCTAATAAAAGCATACTTTATAAAAAATGTAGTCATTAAGTGATATAAATTGGTAAACTATCATAATTTGAATGAATTGAAGAAATTAATATCAAGGCTCCTTCTAAAATTGGATTTTGTGGTAACTTTTCAATTTTTCATCACCCTAATTCTTATTTACACTAGTAAAGGTAAGGAAGATAATAGTAACCTATATTAAGATAATAATAGGTTATTCTTACCGGAAGTCATTACATACAAATCTTAAATCATAAAGAGACTCTATGCAAGGGTTCTCAGAAGGCATATCACTGAAACAAATGTATGCAACCGATCTGTGGGAGTACAATGCGATGTCAACACGCGAACTTTCCTCTACTGTGGAATGACATAAACCAAACCGGACACCTGTAGTAACTGTAGGAAACAAAACCAAAGGTAGTGATGAATTTGGAAGAAAGAGGTAACGCTCCACGATAATTTACAGGATCAGGATCAGAGCAACAAAACCAACTCATGGGCTTTCCTTCTGTCTGGGAAGAAAGTAAAATGGATAAAAACAAAAATGCCATTAGCTAGACAAAATCAAGATAATCGTAGATGATGACAGGAAAGAAGGAAAAAAAAACGTGTGAACAACATACCTGGAAGAAGTACCTAACTGTCGGTTACCGTGAAGATCCGACGAGCTAGTTCGGCTATAAGAAATTATCTTGTTGAATTCTTCGTGCACATCCTCCCTTGAAACAAACACAAATTCTCAATAAATAAATAGAAAAAGACTTCGATATTGCAGAGAGTTTTCTTAAATTCAGTATGAACTACACAAAAGTCTTCTGTAAATAAAGTAACGATAGGTAGGGTAAAAACAAAGAGTAATTCCTCATAGACTTAAAATCCCGAACTCGTCAGTACAGGCGTCCGCAAAAGAGGGACGAAAACCAAGCAAATGATAAGGGAATAGCCACCAAAGAGGGATTCGGGTTGGACCAAGGCGCGCTACACCATTGAATTGTCTCGAAGCATCCCCACTGTTCTCTGAGAGCAGGATTGAACCTCCATTTGAAAATAAGATGACGCCTAGTGTGGTGGCAAGTAAGGATTGGTTACACGATCACCCAGGCATACGACATTCCTTCGCTCTGAAGACTCCCTGAGCTGGTGATGAAACCATAATTAGAGGACATAACAGAAAATTAAATTCACCGCCGACCAAGGTTATGCTTTAAACATGGGTAACCCTCTTTATTATAGGAAAACCTACCATGAGATTAATATGGCAGGAGACCCTTATATCATAAATCATTTCCATACATCATTAATGGTAAACAAAGGCTATAAAAAGTATATGAGTCAAGCTAAGGTTCATGAATTAAAGCGATTATATATAAAGACAATTTAATGAAACTTGGTGCTAAATCATGTTAAGATGGGAAGACTCAAATACCAACCTTAACACTATTTCAAAAGCTAACAAGAAAAGAAAAGGTTGATATATAAAATGAGCAACCTCATTATTTTGAGCTTTAATATGTAAAACTTCAATCATATCTTAAGAAGTGTACATGTTAGTTGTGATGCCAAAGGTCATATAAGGTCATACACAAAATGTGTGTGCTTCATTACAATTACATCATAAATGTTTGTGTCTTATTAGAATTAGATAGTAAATGTAAGCGTTATGTTCTTTTATTTCCAACACTGAGACAAAGTGTAAAGTGGGTTTCATTGGTACCTACTCCGTAAGAATAGGACAATGTTTCTTGTTTAAAAAAAAAACATTTTTACATCAGCAAATAATAGATGAGTGCTCAAAAATCATTATCTTCAACTTTTAATTATTGTCCAATGTTGTGGTGTACTATTATTTGAACAAATAGAATTTTCTTGAATTGTTTACATAGACAAGTGTTGACACTTCTTTCATTTATGGATAACCACTTTATAGTAAAAACTCTAGGAGACCAAAAGCTTCCATAAATGGGGAGGTGTGATTGAGCATGCATAGTTATATGATTTTTCATCTATCTTGGCAGATTTTAAGAAGAAGAGTTGAAAGAATAGGGTTCTAGAGATTATTTTAATGACATGTATTACTTTGGAGATTTTCCTCTATAACCTTAAAAAATAATGAAGGCATTGTATAAACCATTTTGGGGGTCAAAATTGTTTAAGAGCAGAAGGATGAAAGTACAGCGTCACTTTTTTCAGCCGCACCCACTTGCAATTCATTTTGGAATGGCATCAAGGAGCAATACTACCCTGTCAAAATCTATGAGGACAAATACATAAAGTGGACGATGCTGTAGTAGGGAAGGGACCAAGACATGCCAGAGTTTAACAATATTTTACATACCCTTCGCATGAAGTTGGGTATCAAAGATTTCGAGCTACATTTGGTACTGAAATACCGCGGTTGCCTACAAAGTTAGATCCAAGACGAGATGGAGTTCTTGGACATCTCCTACTCGGCACGGCGTAGCGATACGTTGTCAAGGTCGAGCAAAAGTTTAAACAGAAGAAGCAAGACTTTGGATCTGCAAATCCAAAGCAAGGGAAAGGCGCCCCCAAACCATTGAGCAAAGTACAAAGCCAAGGTGTGGTGGCCCAGGACAACCCATCAAAGCCACAAGCAAAGAACAACACCGGAAGTTGAAGAAAGACACGGGAAAGTGGTGTGAGTTCCATATGAAATCCACTCATAACACAAGTGAGTGTTGGGCCAAGCAGTCACAACGTTGTCGAGTTAAAGTATTCAGAATCAGATGCATGTTTAGACTGTGAGTCAGAACATGATAAGGGGAATGACAAAGGGAAGTAGATCATTAATGCGGAGCCCAATGCCATTGTTGCCACCACGAAAATCCAGAAGCAGGAACTCGAAGATCTAGAGGAAGAGGAGTGCCTCTTCCACTCCCAGATGTGGGTAAAGGGCTGCCCGCTATAGTTCATTGTCAACAGCGGGAGCCAAAAGAACCTCATTTCGGCAGAGATTGTGAAGTGGCTCGGCTTACAAACCATAGCACATCCACAATCCTACACCATCGGGTGGCGTCACCAAGGACAGGATCTTTGGGTCAGCAAGCAGTGTCACCTTCCATACAACATCAAGCCCTTCAAAGATGAGGTATTGTGTGACATTTCTCCCTTGATGTTTGTGATGTATTATTAGGCCAACCATACTTGTGGAAGCGACATGTTGTATATGAATCAATGCCTCGTGTTGTTATTGTTACTTTGGGAAATAAGTTTTACAAGAAACCAAAGGTAGCACCGCCTACAGCCATCTCTTTGGTTACTGCAAAAAAATGCAGTAATCTCATTTCCAAAACCAAGAAATTTATTTTTCTGACTATACGCACTCAGGAAAAGAAGAATACGGTGGCTATGACCTCGAGATAGGGCCCCTCAGCACAACAACTATAGATGGACAAGGTCGTGCACAAGTACGAGGACATCTTCACCTCCCCCATAGGGGTTCCTCTGCAGTGTCAGGTCAAGCACTCCATCGATCTGACCCCAGGTGCACCGCTACCCAATGGACAAATCTATGAGTGCTCCGTTATGGAGAAGGATAAAATCAAGATGTAGATTCAAGAAGTCCAAGAGAAAAGTCACATCCGGCTGATTTCATTGCCCTCTGGGAGCCCGATCATGTTGGTACAGAAGAAGGATGGGACTTGGACACTCTGTATTGACTATCGAGCACTCAACAAGATCATTGTCGGGAATAGGTACCTGATCCCATGGATTGATGGCCTTTTGGACCAACTGAAGGGGGGAAAGTATTTCAGCAAGATCAATTTGAAGTCAGGATATCACCAGGTACCAATTGAACCCTCCAATGTGTGGAGGATTCCATTCAAAGCCAAGGAGGGCCTTTTCGAATGGTTGGTTATGCCTTTCAGGTTGATGAATGCTCCTGCAAGCTTCATGAGGCTAATAGATGACATCTTGTAGCCATTCACCAACTCATTTGTAGTGGCATAATTGGATGACATCTTTATCTTCATCCAGTGTTGGGAAGAGCACGTCCACCATATTCGACAGGTTCTCCAAACACCATGGCAACACAATTTATGTGCCAATTTGGAGAAATGCACTTTTGGCATGACCCAACTTTAGTATCTGGGACACATTATTAATGAACAAGGGGTGCATGTTGATCCAGCCAAGATCTAAGTCATTCACAATTGACGATCTCCAACAACTCTGACAGAGCTCCGCAGCTTTCTCGGCCTTTCCAACTTCTACCACAAGTCCATGTTGGGATTTTCTCATATCACTTGGACCTTGAGTCAACTCACCAAGGGAGAGCAAATGTAGAATTCTTTTGGCCTGAATCTCAATATAAGGCATTCACAAGGTTGAAACATCGCCTCTGCTCAGAACCAGTGCTTGCATTACTAGGCTTGCAACAACCATTTGAGATCGAGACAGATGCCTCTAGTTATGCTATTGGGGCAGTCCTTACTAAACACGGGCATCTAGTGCGATATCACAGTGAGACACTTTCAGACACAGTCCAGAAGTATCCCACTTATGGAAAGGAGATGCATTCCATTGTGCAGGCCTCCCAACAATGGAAGCATTACATTTTTGGGAAGGAAATGGTCAACCACATAGACCACCAGCCCCTGTAGTTCATACAGATGCAAGGGAGGTTTCATAATGATCGCCATCAGAAGTGGTCAACATACCTACAACAATTCCATTTGAATATCAAGTATAAGAAGGGCAACACCAATAATGTTGCAGATTACCTCAGTCAACCACCGATCATGGCGTTAACCACCATGCTCAACTCTTGTGGGCACGAGACTTCTCATTGGCCACTTCTCTACAAAAGCAACCCATAATTCAGCCACACATGCTAGACACTCTTCGAGGGTCAACATGTTCCATATTTTCACCTCCAAGGTGCCCTGTTATGCCACCTAGGTCACCTTTGTGTTCCTTCAAGCGAGCCTGCAAAGATGATTTGGGAACCACACTATAGTCGGGTTGCTTGAAATTTCGGGGTAGAGAATATGGTGGCAGTACTGCAGAAGTATTTGTATTGGCTGAATCTTCCATAGGATGTCAGAAAGTACATAAGGTCCTACACTGCCTACGTCATTACCAAACTGATCATCAAGAAGCAAGGCCTTTATACTTTTATGCCTATCCCTACTTGACCTTGGGAATGCATCGCCATGGATTACATGTTGGGTCTTCCTTCTACTAAGCATGGAAATGACTATGTTTTTGTGGTTGTCAACATGTTCTCAAGAATGGCCATTATGGCAACTTGCAAGAAGAATATCACAGCAGAAGCCACTACTAAACTCTTGATTGAACGAGTGTGGGTACACTTTGGGATCCCACAATCTATCATCTCAGATCGGGACAGTAGGTTCCTCAGTACATTTTTTTCGAGTCTCTAGTCGATGCTGCACACCAAACTCACTGAGTCCACAACCTTCCATCCCCAAATCGATGGTGAGACATAGGTTGTCAACAGGATGATCGTACACATTCTGTGCATGTACAACTCAAAGCATCCATGCACATGGGATGAGAGCCTCCCCTATGTTTAGCACAACTATAAATAGGCTCTCCAGAGCTCGACTGACCACATCCCTTTTCAGGTTGTCCTGGGATTCCAGCCACTATGTCCCATTGATGTGGCCATGCCATTTGCAGCTACTCATGCAAATTTAGCTCATGTCTAGCCCAAAATAGATAAGGAAAACAACTTCATTGAGCACATCTAACATATCCGCTAGTAGGTCCATGAAACTTTGAAAAAAACAAATGCCAAGTACAAGCAGCAACATGATCGACATCATGTGCCACACAAGTTTCAGGTAGGTGACAAAGTCTAGTTTAATTTGCAAAAGGAACACCCTATCGGAAACTCAGACCACTCTGATATGGTTCTTACACGATTATCAAGGTTGTGGGAGACAATGCATTTGAGCTCAGCATTCCCCCATTCCTTTGCATGCATCTAGTGTTCAATTGGGACCACCTTTAGCCATACCTTCCACCATTACTAGACACATCCGACATTGTAGAAAACGTCACGCCAAAAGAGCTAAATCCAGGTTGCATGGAACAAGCTATAACTAATTGAATTATGGACACACAGATCAAGCACACTTGCCAATAGAAGATCCAACTATATCAAGTTATCAAAGCAGGCCACCTCCTCCATGAGGGCAAGTGGCTCACCACGGAAAAAATTCAGTAGAAGTTTTCTCATCTCATGGAGGAACTCGACGCAATGGGGACCATTACTTCCTAAGGGAGGAGGAACTATCCAGGTGGATAACGGCGGCCACCCACCAATTCCACTTGGACCCCTAACATTGTTTCCTTCAGTTTTTCAGTTTCCTTATTAGTATCACAATTTACTATTTTTGGCATTTGTTTAGATACTGAACTTTCAAAGTCATTTTGAGGCCCTAAAGGACGTTTTTTGGGAAAACTTGGAGCAACATGGGACCATGGACCAATGTTTCCAATCCAAAAGTTATAGTCCTTGGATAGATCTTTCTAACGAGGTATTGTCTGTGTTAAACAAAGATTGTATGCCAAAGTTATGACCCTCGGAAGTTGATGTACCAATTTACACAAAATGGGGCCCATAGTTTGGCGCTTCATCTCATAGGGTTAGGTTTTTTTATGTTTAGGGTTTTCCATAGTTTCTCAACGATAAATAGGCCTTTGCGCCTCATTATAAAACAGTTCAGAGGCATGTAGATGCCACATCTCTCCTCAGAGATAAGCTACCATCGCCTGAGCTAGTTTATTTCCATTTTTGTTTGTAAGCATATTTCAGTATTTTACATTAATGAAATGAAGTATTATTTATGTTGTATCTTTGTATTTATGGTGATCTTTGTAATTTGTTGTGTTCTTGTTTAAATCTGGATCATTATTGTTAGTGCTCCATTTAGCAGCACTATGGCTGGGGAATCCCTCGTGCGCAGCATCCCGACGGGTTCTGAAGTACCAATGGCCAAACTAGTGGATGTCGTGCTGGTTTGTGATGCCCAGATCTGCAACTCTCACAGATTCATGTGAATGGCTTCCAACCCCTATTACTCAAACTGCTACAGCAGTTCCACAATGGCATCCCGAACTGTATCTCCAATGTCATTCAGATCCCTCTGTATTAGGGTGATCAGATCCATGAATGTCTTACTAGCCTTGGACTTCTTTGGAGACCCTAAATTTTCTTGTCCCCTTGGACACTTGATACGGAACGGAGGTGTCTACGGCTCTGCTCCTCCCTACTCTATCTGATCATCCTCTTCTTCCTCTACCTCTAGGGAGGGTGACTTCTCTTTGTCAGAGCCGCGCTCCTCTCCTCCTGTATATCCACCTGTTTCTTGTGTGGCAGTCTGGTCTACCTTAGCCTTATCATAAGCCTCCTTTCCCCTTTTCTGAGCCAGCTACTCCATCTTGAGCTTGGATTCTTCCTTCTTCCACTCCACAGCTATCTTGCTAGATCCCGTAGTCATGTCTAAGGTAGTGTGCAATTCTAATGGCTAGTTTTCAACGACCACTTGAATCGCATCATCTTTCACCAAATTAGGAAATTCATGCCACTTCTGCTTGGGGTCCTTCCATGCCCTTATGGATACATGGTGGAAATCATCCTTAAATTCCTCATACGGCTGCAATTTATCAAAGACAGTAGGCGAAAACTGCAACTTGCGGTTCATGGTCATGTGCACGTTCATTTCCATCAAGATCCAAAAGATCTTGTTGTCCTTGATCTACTGAGGATCCTTAGTCACCCACAGTGAAGTGTACTTCGCGGTCTCAGGTGGGTCCAGTGCGACTGAGGGAAATTGATTGTCTTTGGGTAGCTCCAAGGCTGCCAGCACGATGGACAGCAAGAGCCATGCATAGTTGAAGGTCTTGCTGAGATCCTGTGCCTTACAACAATTGATGAGGAACTCATCGTAGAGCTAGTGCACCCAATTAAACTGAACCCCCTTCGTGCATTGGGCCGCTAGAGCCATGACGGGTGCCGGTACTTCAATGAAGAGACACCTCCGCATGAACTTCCCTGCCAAAATCTATGTGGCCACTTTGACCATAGGGTCGGAAATACTTGTAGTAGTACAGCCGCATGACTTCTTTACTAATCTGAACTTCTTCTTCTTCATGGCCTCTGCGAGGGCGAGCTCACCCACCTTTCCACCAAACATCATAGCCGGATTCTCCCCTGAGTATGTTAGCCTCGTGATCCTATGGACTAGTTTATCAATGATGGGTATCGGCTCCTCCAGCCACAGACACCCATCATTTACCAAGCACAATATTTGTTTGATTACCGCAAGGTAATGGGTGTGCGATTGTGATGCGGCACCCATAGCAAGTTGAGCAGCCAGCCTTATCCAAGCCTTTGAGCCACAGCCGTGGATCTAATGTGGTCATCCCAATGATCTTATGGATAATGCAATGGATTAGATGGTCTGTCGCCATGTCATGGAATCGCTCGGTATCAGCTAAATCCCAGTCCTCCAATTTCAACATTGGAATCTGCCCCAAGCGCGGTCCTTGCAAAACAATTTGGTTCAGCAACAGAGGTGTGTACAAGGTCACCTTTCTCTCGTCAATGTCCTTAGCTACCTTGGATTTTCCCCTACGCAGAGGTATGTACTCAGGACATTTAGTAATGGGTTCAAACCCCTCAACATCAACGTCCTCTATTTCCACCTCAAGATCCTCGTTGTCCATTGGGATATCCTTAATTTCTTCCTCCTCAAGTTCTAGGTTAATTGTTTTGCCCTTTTCTTATGCGGTGGGCTTGTCCTTCCGCAGGTTCCTCCTAGGTGATGCGTGTACTGGCTGCAGTGTCAGGGTCTTTCCCTTCTTTCTTTTCGTACTCTCCTCGATCAAGGTAGCCCTTGGTCTAGGTGATTTTGGCGAATTGGGGACTTCAACTGGTATCTCTACAACCTCCGGAGTAGCTCCCTCTGCTTCCATAGAAACCTCTGGCACAACCCCTTCGACTGCCATTGCTTCCCCAATATCTATGGTTTCTACTAGTGTCGATATGATGCTATTCAGCAATTCTTGTGTCTCCTTTGGCAATTGCTCAAACGCTAAACTTGATGTTAGAGCTTCAAGGAATTCGCGGTTCATACGTGCCTGAAAGTTCAACAAATTAATGCTCAAAATGTCAAGTGTTCCTCATTGGGCAACCACCTGTAATTTATAGGCCATTTTGAATTCAAATTGGACCATTGCCCCTAAAATCGGTTCATTAATGCTAGATTAGTGGCAAATTTTTAAGTATCTCAACCATAAATTTCATCTTAAATGCCTCCCCCCCACTCCATTTGGTTTTTTTTTCATCGTCAAATCATGAACAGTGACTTTAACGGTCACTTTCCAGCTAACCTGCATGGTTTTTTCCTGGGTTGCATAGCCTTCTGTCCGCTTGTGTGGTCTCTGTAACATCTCCTAGTTTCGCGCGGTTTCCTCATCATGTTGTTCCCCAACCCGAGAAGTGTAGTTTATAGTCCTGCACCTAGCCGGATCACTAGTGTATGGCTTCAATCAGCTACCATTCACCTTTCTTAGGAAGGCCTCCCAATTTAACTTAACCAACTAAACTGCTCCACCGTCAGTAATCTCTTTGATGACATAGGTCCCCAATGAGTGCATCCTAAATTTCCCTTGAAATTTATCAAACTTGCTATCATATATCAAAACCAGATCATTTACCGTGAAGGTGTGCAGGTTAATGTGCTAATTGTCCCATGCCTTTTCGCACTCCTTTTGAACTTGTTGATGAAATCTAGCTAAAAATCGGTCCTCCTCAAGCTCTACTAGCTGCGCGAGCCTTTCTTCCAATGCTCTATGGTCCACCACTACTGTGAGTGTCACTATGTGTAGACTAAGTACAATTTATTCCACTGGCACCACAACTTCTACACCATACACAAGCTTGAAAGGCCTTTGCCCAGTCAACTTCTTGTATGTCGTTTTGTATGCCCATAGCATCGCTGGTACACGCACATCCCAGTCACTTCTCTGAGTATTGCAGGCCTTTTTCAGTGTGTTCTCCAGTATCTTATTGAATGTTGCCAATGTCCCATTAGCCTATGGTGATAAGGCATGCTCTTCTGATGATACACCATAAATTCTTTTGTCAATGCACTAATTGTTTCATTAAGGAAGTGCGTACCGTGATCACTCATCAAGATATTTTGACAAATAAATCTTGTCAATACATATTCAAGAAGAAAATTTGTTGTTGTCACACTTGTACGGTCCTTCATAGGTTGCGCCTCCACCCACCTGGTCAAGTATTCAGTCATGGTGATGAAGTACCATCCACCTGTCTTCTTTTCGGGAAGCCGAATTGGGCCTACAAAGTCGATCACCTATTTCTCGAATAGTTGTAACGTCACCTGTGGCATCAACGGTAGTTCATCCCTTAGCGATGGCCTGCCACTCCTTGTACATGTGTCACAGGCCCTACAACATGCTTTCGCATCCTTAATGAGGAGTTGGCCACCACAATCCAGCACGCAGAACCTTCTACGTTGTTGGTTTTCCGGCATAAAGTCCTCCTGCATCTCCTCCATGAGCCTCTGTGAGGATGCTACTTCACTCAGAGTCAAGTACATAATGTCACAATATCTCGTCTGACCCCATTTTGTACAAGTGTCATGCAATGACGGAGAATTATGTTTCTCACACTACTAAATCCTTCTTCTGCTGGCTTGTATACCCTTCTGGAGCAGTCCCTATTGTCAGGAATTGTATGATATCTTCAAAGAGATTGTCTGTGATTCACACTACAAAGAGTTATGCGTTAGGTAGTCCTTCCTCCAAATTAGTGGGCTCCTCTCCCATCTCGATGGGTGATAGATTATCTAGTCTCTCGTTCAATCATCCACGCTTCACAATAAATTCAAAATCATACTCGTTGAACAATCATACTTGAAAATCTGTATACATCTTAAAAGTTCCACCCATCAAATAGTGCCTGAACTGTTGGAGCGCGTATACCATGGCTAGTCCTTCGCACTCTATATTGGAATAATTCTTCTTAGCCTTGGACAACTTCCTACTAGCAAATGCTATAGGATCGTCCAATTCCCCCTCACCCAACTGTGTCAGCACAACCCCGAGTACAACACTTGAGGCATCCACGTGCACATGAGATTCCTTCATCCATTCTTGGAAGACAAGGATTGGCACAATGACCATTTTCTCTTTCATCACTCCAAGCTCTTCTGGCATTCATCACTCCAATAGAATGTGGCATCCTTTTTCAACAACTTCTCCATGGATGTGGTGATCTAGTCATAGCTCTTGATGAACTTCTTATAGTACCCGGTATGCCCTAGAGTTGCGAGAAACTGTTTCACATTCCTTCGCGCCTCCAAGTTGATTATCACAGCGATCTTCATAGGGTCTACCATCAATCTTTGTCTGCATACAACATGACCCAACACAATCCTGAAAGGGACACAAAACAAACACTTCTTCAGATTGAGCGTGATCTGGTATCCTCGACATGTATCTAACATTAAGCACAGACTTGCCACATGATGCTTGACCAATCCAAACACTATCCAGTTGTCAAAGTACACCTCCAGAAACTTGTGAATGAAGTCTTTGAATGCTGCAATGACTACATATGAAAAGATTGTTGGCGCGTTCTTCAGCCCAAAAGGTGTTACATTATACTGAAAACATCCCCATTCCATCACAAAGGTCATCTTTCTTCTATCCTCAGGCACAATTTTGATCTGATGATACCTAGAGAACCCATCAGTGAAACAGTATGCTTCTTGGCTCCCTACATTATCCAGGACTTCATCAGTGAATGGGGTCAGGAAGGGGTCATGTACGCAAGCATCATTCAGTTTTCGAAGATCCACACATATCCTTATTTCTTCTTTATGTTCCTTTTCTTGAACCACTATTGGGCTTACTCAATCAGATTCCCCCACTAATTCAATAATTCCTTCCGTGACCATCTTATCTAACTCAACGCAAACCCTTTCCTTATACTGAGGATTAAGGCAGTAAGTTCTTTGCTTTATGAGCTTCATGTCTAGTTTCAGGGTGATATTCATGACACCTAGGTCTCCTATTATCCATTTTCAATCATAAAACTTTGTGGGAAACAAATCTTGATATTTTCGGAGGAGCTCACCAACCATGTCTACTGTCACATCATCCCAATAGTCCCCAACCTTTGAAAATTTTGGTTCCACTTCTGTGACAATGTTGACCTGCCTAGTTTTCAGTGGCGTGGTTATATTAGGATCCTCTATCTGCAGACCTTAAACCTCGCGATGACCATTAGTTTCCATAATATTAGTTTTTCGGGGATCCTCATCTTCTTCTTCAATAGTCACATTATAGCATTCCAGTGCATGGCTTAGCTGGGTAGTCCAAATAGGTTGGATCAAGTCCAAAGGATCTTGTGGTATCCTAAAGATCGGTTCTTTAACCTCTAGTAGCACTGTGTCAATAGAGTGAAACCCATCCTCAAAGTTGAACGTCATTAAAAATCCATGGCGCAAAATGTCCCACTCTTCAATTCCATGGTGGAGCTCGGTTCCTAAGTACCAATTCATTGGTATGATGCCTAGGGTATGAAAAATCATATGCACCCATTTAGGTTGGGGCTCTGCACTATAAGGCTTATTCCATTTAGCCAAGTGATCATGCAGTTCATCCCTTCCATCATACTTATGTGTCATCTACACTTTTGGCTACCCAAAGCGTATTCTCATCATCCTCTTATAGTCGAGCCAATCACCGAAACTATCCTTGTGCGTACCCCACCATCTTGAAGTCGCAGCATGCAGTACCCAGTCTAAGGCATGGAAGCGATGTTTTTTCGGCACTTCTATTTCAAATACATATAGAAAGCAATCAACATCAACTAGCCCATAATAACGAGGCAAATCCTTGACTTCGAATGACACATAGCGCAATGACTTGGTCATCATATTACAATGCAGCATGGATACTTCATGCAGTCGGTCCTGCCAATGCTCCAATTCTTCATCCGAATCTGATGTGCATAACCTTTTGCGATCCCATGCAATACATTTGTCTGCTATCGAATTCACCCAATCCTGGTCTCACATTGTTATCTTATAAATCTAGTCCATATCATCATCGCTATAACAATCTCAAACTAGTTCTGTATACGGTGGTCCCACTGCGGGATCCAGTGAAACCACTATGCAGAGCAACTTCTTTTCAAATATCATCTTCTGCTTCTTCATGTTGATTGCCGGATTCATGTCAGTGGCCCAATCAATTCCAAGGAGTGTAGTGTAGGGATTTCTATAATCCTCAATCTCTATTATCTCAAAATCTGCGAGTGCACTTGTGCCCTCGATGCCAACTGTGACCCCTTGCAACCTCCCGATTGGGATAATTTTCTGTTGATTCGCCATTCTTAACTATATTGGCGACCACTGGAGTGCAGGTCTCCCTGTTCTTTCCCACATCTATTTTGGCAAAACATTCGCATTGGACCCCAGATCTAGGATAACTTGGTCCATCTAGTATTCCTGTATCTGTGCAGTGAGTCTCATCTCCTGCATGGTCCTTGCCTTGTGCTTGCCAAACTTCTTGACCATGCGCAGCTCACCAGTAGCGCCATCTATACCAGTGCACCAATTGATCAGTTCCTGCAAGCCCTTCATAGCCTTACTATCATCGAGCACCTTCGTGTAGGTCTCCAAGAATGTGGTAATAATGGATGGGTCCATTTCTTCATCTAGTTTCTCTTGACTTCCCAAGGTAGAGGCCTCAGCAAAGCTTTTCATTGCCTCCATAAATGTTTCTTTTGCATGCTCTAGATCAAACCTAGTCTCCTTTTTGGTGCTTTGCGGACGCATTCACCTTTTGGAGGTTGCTTTCCTTTATCCTCCCCCATCGTAGTTCCGATTCGTAGCATAATGTGTACCTTAGGGTCTTCCTCGAGGGGCTCAGCCCTCATCATCTCTATGTTCTCTATCCGCTATGGATGCTGCGCCCCCTTTTTGCGAATCTTAGCCAATAATATTGGGCAATCCTCAGTCGCATGGTCAAATTGTGTATAGTAGCAACATGACAATTGCGTCGGATTTGGATACTCCCTCATGTAGTGTCCTGGGCCTATAATTGTAACAAATCAACTACCCCAGGCCTCTCTGAGGCCCTCCTCCACCTCAGCCTCGGCTGCACCCCTCATACTCACCTTGTGTTCCCCCAACGCCTCTGTCTGGAGGCTGCATTTCTGTCTACACCCTATATGTAGGTGTCCTATCCATCATCAATTCGTAACTTCAACAATTGTGCCCCTAATGGCCTACTGATTGACAGAAATTGCAAAAGAGTTGTTTCAGTGTGTGCATGAATTTCTGCAACAAATGGCAATTATCAGTTGTATGTTTCCCTGCTACCTGACATATAGCACACCATGGCGCAATCCCTGCACTTGGCCCTATCATGGCCTTCAGTCATAGAGCCATTGGTCCTCCTGCTGCAACATAGTTCGTGAAGACTGGGTAGTGATCCTTATCATGCCCTTTACCTTTGCATTTTATGCACCAAACTTCTTTGCGTGCTTCTCGCTGAGCTATTTTGTCCTCCTTTAGACTTTGCATCTCGAGACAAAGGTTTTGCAACTACGCATTAATCTGTTGAACCCCCAAGTTTGTATCTTGCATTGATGTTTCATGCAGTCTCATTGAAATCTCCAAGGCTTCTGCCTGAGTCGTAATCTTCTGTTGTGTCAACACAACCCTTAGGTGAGGCCGGAGCAAAGCCATGAACCATTCGCGGTGTTGCCCATCCATTAAATTCATATTAGCTTCACGGATTTTACACTTCAATCTCTAATCCAATTCACAAGGGGTCTCGCCTGTTTTCAACACGATTTCCTTGAATCCCATAATCGACTGCGCCTCAGACTTAGATCTACTAATTTATTTATTAGCGAGGTTTGGATCTCGCCCAGTGTAGCTTCCTGGTTATCAATATAGTACTTTATGTACCAGGTTAGCGCGTGATCCTACAAAATACTAACCAATGTTGCCTTCTTCATGTGATCACCTGTTATGCCCTAAGCTTCCCATACAAGCTTTATGACGAACCAAAATTGGTCCAGGTCCACATTCCCTATGCCCTTGAATACAAGTAGTTTTATGGAGTTCAACATATTGAACAGTGGGGGTGGCAGTTGTGTGGGTGATGGGGTGAGTGGTGGAGGTGAGGATGGAGGCTGTGTGGATGGATGGGATGAGGGTGGAGGTGGTTGACGCAGGGTTACCCTTGCTTTCACCCACAGAATGCATGTCTTATGCATATATCTGATCTATCATAGGAATTTTAACTCTCTTCCGAGTTAAATCTTCATTATTAAGGTTAAGGCCCAATTCATCAATTCCTATGTGGTGAGCACCAGTATTGCAGCAATAATGCTGCAACTCCTGGGGTCTCCTACTTTACTTTTATCAACCTGGTAGTTCATAAAAAACTTGGAAGCGAAGGTGTTGTATGCACAAGTACTAGTTCTTACTGCAGGTTGTCACTTGGTCAGCTGGCGCAAGATCACTAGCAACTCAAACCAGCTTCTATGATTTCCAGAAGAAGCCTTATGTGTGATGAAATAAAGGAAAGCTCACTCTACAGAGGCTACTCTATTTGCAGAAAAGAAAAGAAGACTGAAATGTAAAGTAAACTTAGCAAACCCTAATTAACCAACTAACCCTACTTTTTCAGAAAGGGAGATGAAAAACCATAAAATGAACACCATTACCTACTTGGAAGTAAACAACATTTATTCAACCTATTTCTAGGAGGAACTGAGAAAAAAACATATTTTTGGGTTTTCACGTATTTTATGTGAAAGTGTCATGCAAGTAATTTATTTGTTTGTGGGTGTGGTAGCGATTAGGTGGTGATGGAGGGTGACTTTGGAGTTTGAAAAGGTGTAGTGTGGATGGGTCCTACGAGGCCTTTGGTAACCTTCTGGAGGCTTTCCCTGCAATCGGACTTCAAAAAGTCACCTACAGGAATTTCTATAGGAGGTTGCAGGGGATCTACAGGAGGTCTACAGGAGGATCTACAGGAGGATGCCGAGAGCTGTTTTAGAGGTTTTGAAGGTGGGAAAATGGTTGGACATGGTAGCTGAAGGCTAGAAGGATGTGTTAAGGTGTCTAAGGTCCATCTAGAAGGATTAGGAAAGAGAGAGGTGGTTGGATTTGTTCAAGGGAAGGGAGGAAAGTTTCTGAGAACAATGCAGACAATTAGGGCAAATTTATGAGGGGCTGTGAATGACCTGTGGAACTTGTAGCAAAGAGAGATGGTGGTGGTTTATTTATTGACTTATTATGAGTAGAGATGTACTACAAGAGAGTTGCAAATCAAACACTGAAACTGAGCAAGCAAAGAAACTAGCTGCATAAAAAAAAACAGAATTGTATCTCATGTTAACCTAAATTCTAATCTAGGAAAATAAAATGATGAACAATGCTATATGGAAAGGAAAGCATGAATGAATATTTATTGTTGAAATAGAAATGAGTATAACAAAATAGATCTGAAGCAAAGAATTAACCTCTAAATCAAAATACAACACTAGAAATTGCATGGAGAAGGCAAATCTATGTTTTTGTGGCAGCAAGAGGGTCTTGACCTCAGTGCATGGTCCCAAAGGGAGGAAAGGAGGTCAAGGCTCTGTTGATGGCATTTTTGTATCTTTTCCAATCATTACTTAACCTACTTCAACAAACTAAAATGGAAACAGCTATGTAAATCACCAAAAGCAACCTATTCTAACCAAGGAAGAAACCTATCTAACAACAACTAATTCATAAACTGCAACAAAATATATAAATAGAAAACAATAGGTTTTGGGAAGCTTGGGTTGAGCCCTAACCCAAGAGCTTCAGCCCTCTGAGGTGACTCAATGCTGGCTCAGAAAATATTTCATCTTCATTAACAAAATAATAGTCACATTACATGAAACTATCCACAAAAGTAAGCTTGAAATGAGCTTAGCAAAAGCTACAAAAAAAGTGCAAAAATTTGACTAACATCCAACAACCTAGTGAGGCGCTAGGCCTCTCTACTTATACAACCAGAGATACCAATAGCTCCCTTAAAATTAGGGAGGTTTGGGTCCCATAACTTGAGATAGGCAGCAGTTATACTCCACTTGCTCGGCTGCCTCTTTGGTGCATTGATGTGGCTGCTTGTGCTCCGAGCTTTCTGAATGAGAACTCAAGGTAGGGAGTCATAAATGAGCGGAACACCCTCCTATAAATCCTCTCCCCTATTTTCTTTGAATATTTGCTGCCAAATGTTCATTAAACCTTTGACTTTGTCTCCAAAATTGACCAAAAATCTACATTAAGCACACATTAGACTTCAAGGCATAATGACCAACCCAACTCACTCTATTCGCATAAATATAGTCAAAAACATGCAATAAACTAATGAGAATGGTGGATTAAGCTAAGTTAGGAGGCCAAATGAGCCCATATAATTACCCATTTAGGGGGCTCATCATCACCCCCCTACTAAATGTGTTGCTCATTCTTTGAGTAACTAGTCCATCTCCTCATCTTTGATGGCCCTGGTGGCCTCCTTGACATCCCATGCTTCTTATGTGAGGTCCCTTTCTTTGTCATGGAACCCTACCTTTCTGTCCACCTCTTTCCACTGTTGTTGTTCTTTTTTCTCTTTTCCACCTTCCAGTAGGCCTAGCAGTAGTGGAGGACTCAATTTGAGGCCAATCCAATTGGCCTTCAAACTCTGCATAAAGCGCTTCTACAGTGGCGCTCTCCTTAATGCTTCTTTCATCCTTATTGGGGAGTGATATTCCCTGATTTTCAAACTGTGTGGGAGAGTGTTCTACCTCCTCATACAAGCATGAATACAGTCTTCCTCAAGTAATCTTTCCATGTCTTCAAGATGTGCAATGGCCTAGGCCTGTTCATTGATATACTTAGGGGCATATTGAGGATTATTTGCAAGCAACTAGTGGACACTAATGAGAGCCATGGGGTCTACTGGCTCAGCTCGGATCATTAAGGGTTCATTTTTCTCTTTTTCCATCAACCTTTTTTATTTGCATTTCCCTTTTCTCCTCATGATTTATCCAGATGCCATGGCCATCAGTTGCAAGTCTCCTATCCTAGAATTGGGGTCCCATAAGTTCATATCAGTGACGGCCAAGCTATGCAAATAAAACTCTGCTATCTTTGCCTTGTCTTCTGTTGAACTTTGGTCACATAGGTATGTAAATTGTTTATAATCTTAGAAAGGCATGGTGCCTCTCTGTGTCAAATTCTTGATATGAAACTGCAACCATTGGTCTTTGAGGTATACTCCATATGGTTTTGCTGGTGTCATGCACTGTAGCACTTCCATAGACTAGCTGGCCATGCATGCCAATTCTGTCTCCTTTTCTTGCATTTGTTTCCTTAGCAACTCATTTTCTGTTACCAAGTGAGATCTTTTGATTGCCTCTCTATGTCTTACATCACTTAACCCCCTGCCCATCTCCCTAAGATCTCTCTCCATGTGGCCAATGTCTTCCACCCATTTGGACTTGGCGATATGCATCCATCTATGGCTCCTTATCCTTTCTTTTTCCAATTCAAAGAAAAGTGGGACTGCAAATTTCTGTGGAATGATTTTTCCCCTTTCAATAAGGTTGTAATAAGAGCCGAAACTAGGTTGGGGGTCAGGTTCTTGTGTCTCTGTTGTTTCATCCTTCCCCTTGGTCTGCTCTTCTGCCCTTTTCTCAAGTTTTTTGATCTCCTGTAGCTTTGTTAGGGTCTCCTGTAGAGCAGTCTGTGCCTCCTGTACAACTGTTTTTGTGTCCTATAGTTTTATTCTTTCCTTCGAAGTGGAAGATCTAGGACTTCCTCTTTCATAAGTGATGGGGGTTTTGGAGGGAGATTCTTCCATTTTGACAGTAGGGGAATATTCAATTATGATAGGCTCTTTTGAGGATGGTTGTGGCTTCCCTGTTTTTATTCTTGTGCTTTTTCGAGCCCTCAAATACATTGATGGTTGCCTTTTCCTCTTTTGTTTGGGTTTAACTGGGGTGCTGAGGGTAGCAAGAATAGCTGTTGCCTCCCTTTCTAGTGTCTCGGGAGACACTTCTTTCTTCTTTGCCCCTTTTTCCTCTTCTTTTGTCTTCTCTTCCTCTGCTAGCTTTGTTCCCTCTATCTCTATTTTGGTTTCCTTCTCATCTTGTTTATTTTCTTCCTTCTCTGCTTTAGTCTTTCTCTTCTTTGTTTTAGTCTTTTTCTTCCCTATTTTAGTCTTTTTCTTCTTTGTTTTGGTATTTTTCTTCTCTGTTTTGGTCTCTTCCTTCTCTGTTTTGGTTTCTTCCTTCTATGTTTTGGTTTCCTCCTCATCTTCCCCTTTTTTCTCTTCCCCCTCACTTCAGAAGGACTGAGGTCATATGTGAAGGCCTTTATATCATCTTCCCTTGTCATATTTCTGAAGATTTCCCAAGATATGGGGATTGTGAAGGTGTGGAGGGCTTCCTCCACCAACATTTTAATTAGTCATGGTGAGATAATTGATTTGGACCTCCTGCCTTTAACTTAACGCTGGAGTCTATAAGGGACTCTAGGAGAAAATAGGGAATAATGAGTTTTTGAGGTGTAGGAGTGTCCATGCCATATCTCAGCTCATGAAAAAGTCTAAAATGGTAGCCATAAACTATGTTATACCTCCCTTGACATGAAATGTACTTGATGATTTGGTAACTGACCTCATCCCAAGGGTAAGGTATGCTTGTTCTTCTAATTCCATTTTTGTCTTCTACAGATGTTCATCTGGTTGGAAGAGGGTTTTCTTGGCAACTTGACCTAGTGGCTTTTCATCTCTGCTCCAGGGTATTCCAAGTGGAATACTAGTAACCCTATTGATAAAGTCTGGGGTGATTTCCATGTTGAGACCTCTGAAAGTATTAGTGGCATGGGTCTTTGAGTGGAGTACCAAAGAAAGGGCAAACTCCTGAGCCACTTCTTCATTAAGCCCTCAAAATTTTTCGAAAAATGGCATCCAATTGGCTTAGGTGAAAATGGCTACTACCTCAGGATGTTCATGGAGCCTGACTAAATTTATGGGCTCCTTCCTCATGAATCCCCCTCTCATTTTTCTTGCACCATTTTGGAACACCTAAGGTGCAGAAGGATACAAGAATTTTTGCAGAAATAAGAAAATAGAGAAAAACGGTGTTTTTTTAAAGAAACAAACAGAATTTTTTTAATGAAATTCCTCTTCTTTTTCTGACTTAATTCTTCCTTAAAATTGCATCACTCCTTACACATATGAATATCCAAGGTGGTTTTGTACAGAGCCTACCTCTTCAATTCTAAATTTGAGTGAAAACCCTGTGTTTTCTCCTGTAAAACTACTTACTGCCCCTCCTATATAAATGGCTATAGGTTCTCTTGTAGAACCTCTTACTGCTCCTATAGAACCTGATAATGCTCTTGTAGAACGCCGATAGGAGGAGGAGGGCTGAAAATGATAGAGAATGATGGTTTTGAGGCTATGGAGGTGGTACGGAGTTTGCTGCAGCTACGGGGACGATGATGAAATGGAAGCAAAGGTGGTGGAGGAGTTCGAGGGGGAGTACTTATGTCTATTTTAACATATTTCCGGCGATGATGTGAGTTGGAAAAAAGGGTACGTTGCCATTATTCAACTCGTTGGTCCCCACTGCCGTGTCATCAGGACTCCTCATGACTTCTGCCCGCAGTCACTTCCCACCATTTGCATCGGAGTTTATACACCCACCACTACCTGTCCTTTGGATTTTATATGGGTTGACTAGGCACACGTGTGGTGGGATCTCTAGATTGCCACAGTCGAAATGGATGAGGGTGGCCAGTTAACTAGCCACCTTTCTGGTTTAACCCTAACCATATCATTTGTTCATGCAATTTTTGAATTATACAGATGCAGTAGAGGAGAGGGTTGGACACTTACCTGCAGGTCGAACGTTCGTGTTGCGGTGCTACTTGGTTTTGTTGCTACTGCATGCTCGAATTTTAGTGTTGCATGCTTGTATCCCTCATTTGTCTTGTACAGGTACCCTTTACCTGAATTTTTCTTCTAACATCCTCTTCATTCCTATCGCTGCACCCATTTCTCTGTTGGAGCTTGATTTTAAGAGGATCAACTGCTACAAGAAATCCTACAGGAGCTCATGTAGCTGCTTCTCCCTGCAAAATTTTTAGCTACTTCTTATGCTAGGAGCTGTGAGGATGCTACTAAAGATACTGATCGCAATGGAGAGGGATTTGGTAACTTGCAGGTGAGTTGCAGAGGTGTTGTTCTTTTTATTTCCTTATATTTTTTTAAACTGGTTTCTGAGTTTTTTCTGCAGGAAGGAAAGAAATTGATGGAAATGAGGTGGTGCAGGTGTGGGATGGAGGGTTAGGATGGTGGATAGTTGTAGGATGGCCTACATGCTCTCTATGAAAATCCCTAGCTCCTCAAACTGTTTTTAAAAGCTATTTCGGGCTCTCCGTGATTTCTATAAGAGCCTCATGTAGAACACACAGGGCCTCCTATAGGATACACAGTCTTCAGAAAAAACCACAGAGAGGTGGAAAAAAAAGGTCAGAAATGATGGAGAAGAGGATAGAGGATGAGTAATAGGCTTTGTGGCATTTCCTCTTGCCTCTTGTGGTCCACCTGTAACCTGTAATGCATTTTAAAAGTCAATTTTGTCTTCTTTTTTTCTCTATTTTTTTTTTTTTTGAAAAGACAACTAGGGCGCCTCTAGGAGGATTTCACCCTACTTGCCTACCCTGGGCACCTCCAAGGGAGGTTTTCACCCAGGGATCTTATTCTCTCTCTTTTTTTGTTTTTGTCATCACCGGGCTACCTCAAAAGAGGTTTTCAACCGAATGATGGGACTCAAGCACCTCATAGAGGTTTTCATTTGAGTCATTATTTTTTTATTTTTCTCAGTGAGTGGGTGGAGTGGAGGCTGAGACATGTGCCACTACCAACATTGTATTATTCAGATCTTCAATGAACTCTCGCTTGGAGAGGGGCTTCTTGTAAATTTTCAGCCTACGTCCATTAGCAAGCATGGGGATGGCTTCCTCATAAATGGTTTTGATCAGAACTGAACCATTGTCATTGCATTTTTCTACAGTGTAGGGTCCCAGCCATCTTGTCCTCAGCTTGCCTTTGAAATATTTATACCTTGAGTCATAGAGCAGTGCCCAATGTCCTTCTTGGAATTGCTTCTCCTTGATATTTTTGTTGTGCCATATCTTCCTTTGAAGTTGGACTACCTCTGTGTGGAGAAGGGCCTACAATCTTTGTTCATCCAATCCATTGAGCTGGAGTAACCTTTCCCTTTGTGCATGGCTGAGGTATAGATCCAGCTGAGTTTCCATCCTTAGTGTATTGTATTCAAATCCTATTGACAGCAAAGCCTTCTTCCCATAGACTAGTTCATAGGGTGTGAACCCTGTGGTGGTCTTTCATGTTGTGTTGTAGGCCCAGGTGGCCTCAACTAGTTTATCTGCTCAATATTTTCTTTTTTTGCTCACTACCTTGGTAAGAATTCCTTCCAAAGCTCTGTTAGTGACTTCCACTTGCCCATTGGCTTGTGGATGGTAAGGGGTGGAAGTCCTGTGCTTGATTTTATGATGTGTGAGCAGCTCTTCAATCAAATTGGAAGTGAAAAGACTGCCTTGATTTGTAACCAGTTCTCTTGGATACCCGAACTTATATAAGATGTTCTCTCTTAAAAGCTCAACTACTTTTTCCTTTATTGCTGCCTTGATTGCTTTTGTCTCTGCCCATTTTGTCAGGTAATTAGTGCACATAATGATGTATTGCCTTTGTTTTAAAGGAGGGTTGATAGGACCCACAAATTCCATGCCCCACTTCTCAAATGGCTCAAAATTCACTTAAGGTTTCATGGGCATCTCATCCTTTGGAGTAGGTTTCCCCATCCTTTGGCACAATCGCATTGGCTAGTATATCTCTTCACATCTTGATGAAAGGTGGGAAAATAGTGACCTGCTTGCAAGATTTTGAAGGCAGTCCTTTTTGCTGCAAAATGGCTTCCACAAGGCCCGTCATGACAGGTTAGGAGAATTTCAAAAACTTCCTCCTCCCTGACACATCTTCTCAAGATCTGATCTGGGCCAAGTTTGAAGAGATTGCCCCTAATCCAAGTGAAAGGGGCACTTTTCCTCATGATCTTGCTCTTCTCTTTTGAGGACAGGTGTGGTGGGAACTGTGTTGAAACCAAGTAATTTTCTATATCAGCAAACCATGGAGAGAGTATTAAGATAGAAAATAGGTGCTCATTTGGCATTTGATCATCCACCATTCCCTCCTTACATACAAGCAAATCTACTCTAAACAAAAAGTCTGCAACAACATTTTCTTTACCAGGCTTATCAACAATGGTTAAATCAAACTGCTATAGTAAAAGAAACCATCTAATAATGCGAGCATTTACATCTGTTTTATTCATTAAATACCTAATCACAGCATGATCGGTGTGTACAAAGGTTTGATAGCCTGTGATGTAATTTCAGAACTTATTTAAGGAATGCACTACAGCTAGGAGTTCCTTCTTGGTGACCGTGTAGTTTAACTCTACCTTGGACAAATTTTTACTTATAAAGTATATGGCATTAGGTAACTTTTCATCAATATACCCCAAGGTTGCTTGTTCGAGGCATCTGTGTGAATGTGGAAAGGTGGGGCCTAGTTTGGGCCTCTCAAAATTGGGGCAGTCACAAGTTTTCTTTTCAAGGTATCTAGGGCTTCTTGACAGTTTTCAGTCCATATGAACTCAACATCTTTTCCCAAAAGACCAAACAACGGAGAGGCTAACTTACTGAAATCTTTAATGAATCTTCTATAATATCTTGCTAAGCTTAGGAAACTTCAGACATCTCTTACCTTTTTAGGAGGTGGCCCTTTGGATGATGGCAATTTTGTTGGGGTCCACCTGCAAGCCTTGTTGAGATATTGTATGACCTAGCATGGTCCCTCCAGTCATCAAGAATTTTTATTTTTCCAGACTGAGGGACAGGTTCATTTCAACACACTTTTCTAAAACTTTTCCCAGGTTAGATAAAGCTTCCTGGAAGTTAGAACCATAAGCAGTAAAATCATCCATATATATTTCCACTGCATCATGAACCAGTTCAGAAAATATACTCAATACTGCTCTCTGGAAAGTGGAAGGAGCATTGCACGAACCAAAAGGAAGGACCCAATATGTAAAGGTACCCCAAGGACAAGTGAAGGTGGTCTTATCTTGGTCTTCTAGGCTGATTTGGATCTGATTGTATCCGCTGAACCCATCTAGGAAGGAGAAAAAAAATTTCCCCGCTAGACCATCCAACACTTGATCTATGAAAGGAAAAGGAAAATGGTCCTTTTTAGTGGATTTGCTCAGTTCCCAATAATCGACACAGATTCTCCACTTACCATTTTTCTTTCACACTAGCACCAAAGGAGAGACACATTCACTACTAGAGATGGGGTAGATGAATCCTGCATCCAGTAACTTTCGCAATTCTTCCTTGACATTGTCTTTAAGGGCTGGATTCATCCTCCTTTGAGGCTGCCTGACTGGTTTTCAATCTTCCTTAATGTAAATGTGATGAGTACAAACTAAAGGTTGCACTCCCTTCATCTCCTTATAGAGGCGAACGCATCTAAATGTTTTCTCAATAACATACATAGTTCCTTCTCCTGGGAGGTGGATAGGGATGAGTTGATTTTCAAGGTTCTTTCTAGGGTGAACTCTATATTCTTAACATGGAAATAGGTCGGGTCAGCACCACAGAGATAAGTTAAGGGACTTTCTTGGGTTTCTTTCACTAGATCTTCTAATGGAAAAATGCTGGGGGGTGGATTCTGAATTAAATTTTCAATGATATCATCCTCATCCTGTGATTCCCCCCTCATGGAATTTTCTACTGCACACAGTGGTGCAGAATAGACTTCATCCTCATCCTCCTCCTCCAACTAGAGGTAAATCATGTTCTAGCAGGGGTTGGGCAGGAGGGTATAGGATTAGTTGTTTGTACATATGCCCATTCTTGATTGTCATGTTCCCAGCTCGACAGCTGATGTAGGCATCTACAGTAGCCAACCAGGGTCTTCCCAGCATGAGAGGATACCCAGTGGGCTTCGCCTTCGGCTCGAGAACTAGGAAATCGGCAGGGTACTCCCAAGAATCAATGGAGATCATCACATCCTCCAAAATCCCTTCAAGGGTCACGATGGAGCGGTCTACTAGTTGTAGTACTATCATGGTCTTTCTCAAGGAGCCCTGGAGGTTGAGTTTGAGCATGGTGTCCTTTGTCATCACATTCATGGAAGCTCCCAGATGAATCAAGGTATGTGGGATCATGGTGCCATTGATGTGGACATCAACTACTGGGCTTCTAGGGTCTAGATATTTCGAACAGATTACCTACCCCAACATTAGGTCAAACAATTGTCCTATGACATTGATGGTTGGGGCATCTCTCTTGTGTCTGCCTAGATTCCTGAAGCACTTCCCTTTGATCATATTATTGTATATGGGCACATCCTTTATGGCTTGTAGAAGTGGTATCTTTACACATAACTACTTCAATTCTCCAAGAAGTTTAGTTTCTTCTAGAGTGGGTTGTGTTGTTCTGGATAATCTCTCAAGAAAGGGTGGAATTGCTTTCAGTTCACTTTCCTCTTTACCTTCCTCAACCTCCTAAGGGGGAGGCTAGATATCTGGGAGAACCTTCCCAGATCGTAGGTTAATCTCCTAAATCTCCATAGCATAGGTTGGACATGATGGTTCCCACTATATACTTGTTGATCCTGTCCGTTGTTCAGGTTTGGGTTCGGTTGAGCAGGGATTTGGGGTTGCCTTGGTAGAGAAACAAGCAATGGTTGCAGTTGAGTAGGTGGTCGAGGCAAAAGAGCGGGAGGAGAGTTGTATTGGGGCCTCCACCCCCGATGAGATACATTCCACTAAGGTTGTGGCTGAGCATAGGAGTGAAATGAATGAGAAGCTAGTTGGGCATGATATTGAGATGGATATGACCAAGGAGGAGGTGTGGACCAAGAAGTATGAGTAGGGGGACCCCAAGAAGGTACAGAAGTGGCTTGATTGGGGTTGTGGTATGCTTGAGATGTCCCTTGCATTCCATGTCGGCGTTGTCTAGGTCCATGCGGTCTCTTTTGGTTCATGAAATAGAGTGTTCAGTGGATCCTTCGACCCCTTGGTATACAACTTTAAGTCTGGACAAGGAAGGGCACTTATCTGTAGAATGATCTTCGTCACAGACTGAACAAACCTCTATAGAGTTCAATGGACATCCGTTCCTAGGATGCCTTCTCGTGCACCTAGGACAAAAAATGGCCAAATCCCTCTCTACTTCCTCTTGTTTCCTTTTGATATGCAAGGTATCCATTTGCATGGCAAGAGTATGTAGAATCTCACTCTTGAATTCTTCCAGCATGTTTCCAAGTTCACCTTTAAAGGATGAACTAGATGAGGAGGTACTAGTTGTGGGTTGACTCCCCCTACCTATCTTTCTGGCTTCCCTAGAATGGTTTCTAAAAACAGTCTTTATGTCTTCATAAGGTAGTTGGTAGATGTCTCCGCCTGCAAGTAAATGGAGGGTTTCTAGAAGGTCTTCCGAAATTCCTCTGAGCAGGACCAACTTCATAGATTCAGGGTCAAGTGTGCACCTGGCCCTTTTATAACTAAATTGGAACCTTTCTTCATGATCTTCCAAGGATTCATCACTTCCCATGGTCATTCAGAAGATTTCTTCCTTGGTATCTTTTGACATACAGTAGTCTCGATATTTGTTATTAAAGGCTTGTTGCATCTGAGACCAAGTTGTGATACTGTTGCCAGGTAACCCCATGAACCAACAACGCTGCATCCTTGAGGGTAGAAGGAAATAGCTTCAACTTCTGCTCATCTTCTGCATAGTCATAGGTTCGACAGATAACAACAAACTCAAACAAGAAGGTGTCAGGATTTTCTGTAGTCAATCCATGGAAGAGAGGTAGGGCTGAAGGGCTTATTTTTTTCATTTTAGTGTCCCCATTGGTTTCTAGGATGGGAAAGGTACCCTCTACTCTTTCTCCATTCCCCCTAACATTTATGTTCTCAGCCATTGTCTCAGGAGGGATGTTTACATCTTCTTCTTCCCTTATAGGTTCTTCAAATATCTTTGGTTGTTCACCTAAAGGTTCTTCTGGATCACTACCACCGAAGAAGAGAGAAAGGTGGTTTTGTGATGTGGTGGGGGTGTTGGGTAGGAATTTACCTGAATTATCTTTGTTCCTACGAGGCATGAAAGGAAATCTCTTTTTGGGTGATTTTTGTTTTTTTTCTTCTTGTACCTGCAAAACTGAAATTGATTGAACAAACAAATTGCAACTACTGAAATAAACTTGCTGAAAGGAATTTACAGAATTGAAATGAAAGAAAGGAAATGACTAATCTACTTTTGTTGAAATGGAAATTGCAGAATTGAAAGGACTAATCTACTTTTGCTAAAATAGAAATTGTAGAATTGAAATGAAAACAAGGAAATGCAAAAATTGAAAGAAACAACTACACTACTTTGCTAAAATGAACTACTTAGCAAAATGTTGCAGTAGAAAATAGAAGAAAAGCAGTAATCACAAAATAATCTAATGCTTTCTCGACAACGGTGCCAAAAAAGTGGTGAGCACCAATATTGCAACAATAATGTTGCAACTCTTGGGGCTTCCTACTTTACTTTTACCAACCCGGTAGTTCGTAACAAACTTGGAAGCGACGGTGCTGTATGCACAAGTACTAGTTCTTACTGCAAGCTGTCACTTGGTCAGCTGGCACAAGATCACTAGGAGCTCAAGCCAACTTCTATGATTTCTAGAAGAAGCTTTATGTGTGATAAAATAAAGGAAAGCTCACTCTATAGAGGCTACTCTATTTGCAGAAAGGAAAAGAAGACTGAAATGTAAAGTAAACCTAGCAAACCCTAATTAACCAACTAACACTACTCTTGCAGAAAGGGAGATGAAAAACCATAAAATGAACACCATTACCTACTTAGGAATTAAAAAACATCTATTCAAGCTATTTCTAGGAGGAAATGAGAAAAAAACATCTTTCTGGGTTTTCATTTATTTTATGTGAAATTGTCATGCATGTAATTTATTTGTTTGTGGATGTGGTAGCGATTAGGTGGCGATGGAGGGAGACTTTGGAGTTTTTAGAGGTGTAGGAAGGTGTTGATGTGTCCTAAGAGGCCTCTGGTAACATTCTGGAGGCTTTCCCTGCAATGAGACTTCAAAAAGTCACCTATAGGAATTTCTACGGGAGGTTGCAGGGAATCTACAAGAGGTCTATAGGAGGATCTACAAGAGGATGTCGAGAGCTATTTTAGAGGTTTTGAAGGTGGGAAAATGGTTGGATAGGGTAGTTGAAGGCTATAAGGATGTGTTAAGGTGTCTAAGGTCCATCTAGAAGGATTAGGAAAGAGAGAGGTGGTTGGATTTGTTTATGGAAAGGGAGGAAGGTTATGAGAACAGTGCAGACAATTAGGGCAGATTTATAAGGGGTTGTGAATGACCTGTGGAACATGTATCAAAGAGAGATGGTGGTGGCTGATTTATTGACTTATTATAAGTAGAGAATTACTGCAAGAGAGCTATAAATCAAACATTGAAACTGAGCAAGCAAAGAAACTAGCTGCACAAAAAAAACAGTACTGTATCTCATGTTAACCTAAATTCTGATTTAGGAAAATAAAATGTTGAACAATGCTATTTGGAAAGGAAAGCATGAATGGAGATTTATTGCAGAAATATAAATGAGCATGAAAAAATAGATCTGAAGGAGAGAATTAACCTCTAAATCAAACTACAACACTAGAAATTGCATGGAGAAGGCAAATCTGTGTTTTTGTGGCAGCAAGAGGGTCTTGACCTCAGTTCATGGTCCCAAAGGGAGTAAAGGAGGTCAAAAATCTATTGATGGCCTTTTTTTATCTTTTTCCTATCACTACTTAACCTACTTCAGCAAACTGAAATGGAAATAGTTATGTAAATCACCAAAAGAAACCTATTCTAACCAAGGAAGAAACATATCTAACAACAACTAATTCATAAAATGCAACAAAATATATAAATACAAAACAAGAGGTGTTGGGCAGCTTGGGTTGGGCCCTAAACCAAGAGCTTCAGCCCTCTGAGGCAACTTAGTGCTGGCTCAGAAAATATTTCATCTTCATTAACAAAATAATGGTCACATTACATGAAACTATCCACAAAAGTAAGCTCGAAATGGGTTGAGCAAAAGCTGCAACAAAAGTGTGAAAATTTAACTAACAACCAAAAACCGAATGAGGCCTTGGGCCTCTCTACTTATACAACTGGAGCTTCCAACAACTCCCTTAAAATTAGGGAGGCTCGGCTCCCAGAACTTGAGATAGGCAGCAGTTATACTCCACTTGATCGGCTAGCTCTTTGGTGCATTGATGTGGCTACTTGTGCTCCGAGCATTCTGAAGGAGAATTCAAAGTAGGGAGTCATAAATGAGGGGGACACCCTCCTATAAATCCTCTCCTTGTTTTCTTCAAATATTTGCTGCCAAATGTTCAATAAACCTTTGAATTTGTCTCCAAAGTTGACCAAAAATCTATATTAAGCACACATTAGACTTCAAGGCATAATGACCAACCCAACTCACTCTATTAGCATAAATATAATAAAAAAACATGCAATAAACTAATTAGAATGGTGGATTAAGGTAAGTTAGGAGGCAAAATGAGGTTATATAATTACCCATTTATCGGGCTCATCACTATGCCGAATGATTTATTCAAACCTTTCTTTAAACCTTCCTATCGGGACATTATAACTCCTTATAACCTTCATTAACCCTTTATTCACATATATATAGTCTTCCCCTATTTAACATTGGTTATATATATGTTAACGCATATATTGATTATATATTGGTTATATATATATAGCCTTCCCCTCTTTAACATTGGTTATATATACATTTGAGAACATTTACAATTATGCCTCACAATATTCAGTTAAATCCTATTCTCATTAAAATCACTCAAAACCCTTAATAATTACATTAATTCAGCATTTAGGAAACCAACTTATTTAAAACACAAGACCCCCTATGTCTACTAAAATACTATGATTTTCCTTGAGTTGAATGCTCCTACATTAGACTCCCAAAGTAGAAAAATTTCATGATATCCTGATCATGTGTCTCCATATGTTGTTAGAAAACCTCCAGGATCCCAAACTTTAGTTTGTAACTGTCTAAAATCTCGGCACCTTTGTTGTTGTTGTACTTCTGCTATTTTTTGTTTCATCTTCCTCTCCTTGTCAATTAGGTTCATACTCTAATTGGTCATGCTTCTTGCTACTATCATGCTCCTCCATATGGACTGCTTCATCATCAACTGCCATAACTCTTCAATCTTTGTCTCTAGTTCATCCTTGGACTGGTCCATATTCTGCCTCTTACTTCTTCCTCTTTCTCTTTGCTTCAGGTTGTTGCTGTTGTCCACTAAATCTTCAAACGGTTGTTGGTTACTTTCACTTTGTAGTTGTTGGTTTACTTTTTCTTCTACTTTTACTCTTGCTACCATTGTAGACATTGCTCTTGCTCTTACTCCAACTTTTTCTTTGACTCCTATGCCTACTTCCTCCCTTTCATCTTTACCCTCTTTCATGATTATTTTTTCTGCACTGAATCATGACTTTCCAGCATTCTCTCCACTAATTGAGCATCTCTGTTCCATGGATTAAATTCTTCCACAGAATATTCTTCTTTCATTGTTATTTGGCTGTTCGTTTGTGCCAAATTTTCTCCACCACCTGCAACTAAACCTGCACTCACAAAACAATCATTAAGATAAAAAAACATAAGGCTTTTGTGCCTTTTCCTCCTTTGGTAACAATTCAATTTGCTGCTCTGTCTTCTCCTCCTCTATCAACACATCAGTATGCTGATTTGAATTCTCAAAAGAATTCATGAAACTGTGAACTAGTCTCTCCTCCATACCATCTGTTCTAATGATGTCTTTTTGTCCCTATCCACTGTAGTGAACTTCTTCATTCTCATTCAGTTCTTACCTCACAACCTAAACACTTACTTTTTGGTCTTCTAGCCTTTTCTCCAAAAGACTTAACTCCTACCACAAATTTTTCCATATCACTTGGAATTTCTCCAAATATTTTTTTACAATCCTCACTATATTCTTCTTTTTCACAAGCATAACTTATTGAAACTATTTCTTCATTCTCGATTAGAATAAAATTCTGATCCTCCATCTCTTTGATAGTTTTATATGTTTGTCCATCACTATCCCTTTGATCATTTAAGAAAATCAATTCCTCGTTATTCTCTTCAATAGCAAATTTCTTATCATAGGACACAACTATCTCATCCCCATTGAAGATATTTCCTCCATTAATCATGGAATTTATGAGCTCCTTTTGTTGTAATAACTAAACTTGATCTTCATTTGAAAGGTAGTCATCATCATAATTTACCTGGCAATTTTCAGCTTCATTGAAGACATTTCCATAAAATGGTTTATCCTCTGTAGTAACCGCATTCATACACAACCTGTCAGTTGTAAAACCACGAGACCTCATCATCTCATTTGATGATTCAATCACAAATTCCTCCTGTTGTTCCAAGTCCTTTACATGACTTAGAAATATTTTGATGGTCTTCTCCTCAATCTCATCAAGTCCTTTACTTGATTGCTTGATATCCTTCTCTACTTCCTCTTTTAAAATAGAATTTAGATTCTGCCTATCTTCTTCCCTTTTGATGACAATATCAACAAATTTTCCTTCTTTACATGTTTCACTTGTAAACATACACAAATTATCAAATTTAAAATCATCAGACCTTTTGGTCTCACTTGAAGTTTTAGTCTTCAAGTCTTCATCTTCACCTAGAAATTCACCCTGCTCTAGTTAATAAATGGAAACTTCCATTTCCAACTTAGCTTCTCTGAGATTTTCCATCTGCCACACTTACTTGCCTCTGTTGTAGCCTTCTCTGCAGCTTATGCCACTTCACTGGCTTCTTCTTTAATACCCAACCTTGTCTCTGGCTTTCCTCTAGTATCATCATCAATACATCGAGTTATTATTTCATCTTTGCAATTTCTTTGTCAATTTCCTCTTGACTCAGTCTCTTTCCATTTGCCTTGGCATCCTCTTTCTTCATCTCTCTTCTGTTGTGGTCTTCCTCAGAACCTCTGCTATGACTATCAGTAGCCATCCTCTTCTCTACCTTGTGAGCTCCTCACTCACTCACTATGAGTTGCATTAAAGCCTCTGAAACAACAAGTCCTCCTTGTTGCAACTTACCTCAACAAGCTTTCCTTTGTACTCAATGTTTTGGCAAGCACTTGGTTCTATGTCTCTGGAACCTCTTTTGAGCACTCCTCTCTGCTCCCTCTAGGATTCAACTCATCTACACCTTCTCAAGAACAGAACTGTCCTTTGTATTTCAATCACCATGAAATACTTGTTTCTGACAACTTCTTCTTTCACTTAGAAAGTATTAGCAGCTTCCTTCATTACTTAGCAATTCTACCCACATCCTCTATAGAATTACCTTTGTGATCTGCAACAATACCTCTACAGTAACAAGTCTCCTCCTTGCTACATATGCCTCACTAAGCTTCTCTCCTTTGAGCTTAGTCTTTTAGCATCTCTCTCGTTCTTTCCTTTGGAACCAATTGAGCACTCCTTTCTCTAGGCTTGCTGCAATCTTCTCACCTCCTTATGCTGCTACCTGTGTATCGATATAACAACCACATATTCTCCAATATTCAAATCAAATTAAATAAATCATACCACCTCACCTTCAAGATCTCTTC
Source organism: Pinus tabuliformis (assembly GCA_031772625.1). Taxonomy (NCBI): domain Eukaryota; kingdom Viridiplantae; phylum Streptophyta; class Pinopsida; order Pinales; family Pinaceae; genus Pinus; species Pinus tabuliformis. Next base: position 2,810,336 of record CM062815.1, on the reverse strand, counting down.
ATGATCTTGTTCAACCATTCTACCTGTACTTTGAGTGGATTGTCCTTTGTTTCTTGCATCTACTACACATCACCTCTGTGTGCCTTCTGTTTGTCAGATTAGAATCTGATCCCCTCTGCCTGCTGTTGCGCACCAAATTTGGCCATCTTTCTGCCCATTTTTATCATCCTTTTTTACCCTTTTTGTACTTATTTACCCACGTTGCTATGCTAAACTTATGAGGTAAACACCCCTAACTTGTTCAATTCGAATATTTTAATTAATGAAGTAAAGTCATGGAGTCTTATCTATTCGCAGCACTGAATTAAATGTTTGACCACAGCGTGGAGAATAGGAACCCTCGCTTCAGCATTTCGCAACAGATCTGGTAACAGCCAATCTTGAGGAGGCTGCGGAGTTGGAGTCACGATCCCCTGGAACTATTCTTGGGCCTTTTTTCTATCTCGGTCATCTGGTGTTGGTGCCGTTCCAACTCACGTATATTTCTGCATATGCAGTTACCGTGTTTCAGGGAGATATGTTATTCCCCTGTGCTGTGTATAAAAGAAAGAATGTTCCTATAAATGGGGATTCCCCCATCGCTATTGTAATCATCTATTCCAGATTAATAAAATACCATCTATTTTGTTGTTCTAATCTTTTTTGTGGCTAACGCAACCCTGATCAGAGAGCTGGGCCTACTCTTCTTATCAGGTTCTGCATCTTTGTGTGTACATTATTTATTAGTTTACGTTTGTTATTACAGTTCTTTATTTCTTGTCATTATTTCTAGATTTCTGTAATTTATTTACTCATACAGTCATGTTTTGAATCTAGCCGTGAACCCTTGATCAGAATAGATCGTGTTCTTGCCCCTGCATATACCTTGGTCGTTGCCTTCAATGGATACACACCCGGATTAATAAATTAATGTTAGAATAGGGTGAATAAATCGTTCATACCTGGACACCAACATTTTGGCATTGTTGCCAAGGAGGCTAACAAGGTGCAAATAATGATCTGGACCAACCAGAGGGTCAATCTCTCGTCCTGGGGAGAGAATGAGTTTTCTCACTCTAATTTAGGTCTTGAGCGTAGGTGTTCTTTTTGTTTGTTTATTTTTGTTTTTCTGTTGATTTTGGGCCACCGTCTTGTCCTGGGGGGGGAGGATTATTTTGACACCGTGCTCCAAGACCTGAGTTGGATTTACTTTCTTTTAACCCCTTTGCGTGATTTTTTGGAAACCCTAGATTTTACACTAGGGAGGGAGGAGTCTTTTGACGCCCTGCTTCAGATTTGGAAGTATTAGGTCTTCTTGAGGTTTTTGTTTTGTTTTTAGTTCTTGTTTCAGGGAGGGAGGAGTCCTTTGACACCCTGCTTTGGGCCTAAAACCCTAGATTTTTGTTTTCTTTTGCTGCCTTTCTTTTGTAGTTCTTTCATCTTGGGGAAGGAATGGTCCTTTGACACCTTACTCCAAGATCAAAGCATTGTAAGTTCATACCAAGACCCTCCTTCATACCAACTTTTGTATGAACAAAGAATCAAATAAGAGGGGTAGAGGGAGGGCCCCAAAGAGAGTACCAGATTTGGGAAGAAAGACCTTTATCCAGCAAATCATAGAGAAGGTTGAATCTGAAGCATCCTCTTACGCAGTTGTAAGACTAGGGGCATGAACGGTGAAGTCTAAGGGGCAATCAGTAGATCAACTAGTGCTGTCTATAGAATTCTTTGGTGATTCAACACAACAGGTCCCTCTAACAGTGGAAGAAACACCCATCAGTAAACATGACCAAGAGAATCTTACGCTAGTGATAGCAAAAGAAGAGATCGCAAGCAGAACATCGATAGGGTCAAACTGCTCCAGCAAGGGAAAGGAAGTTATAGCTAAGGGATCGAACCATCAGGACGAAGGAGAAGGAAACAAGGAGGTACTCACATCACCAAGGGACTAGGGAAGTGCCGCTAAAGCAACCCAAACTCCAGTGGTAAGGAATCCTCAGCCATCTTCCATAGAGCCTCTTGAAATTCCCAGCAGTTATTGGAAGATATTCATGGCTCCCACAACCACTACCATTGATTTTCCGATTGTAGATCTAGGGGCTAGTGCACCCACGAAGCCTATTCCATTGGCTGCTTTACCAAACTTTCATGGGCTTGTTTTAGAAGACACCGGTTCATTTCTATTCGAGTTCGACATAGTGTGCCAAGGGTATGACTACACAACGAATGCCTAAAGGTTAAATATTTTCCCTTCTACATTAAAAGGAACGTCTCTGCAATGGTTCATGGGCCTAGGAGGAACGTCTATTACCACATGGGTGGATATGCAGAAAGCTTTTCTAGAAAAATACTAGGATTATTGCAAATCCTGAAACATTAAGGAGGATCTTTTCAAGTTCACACAAAAAGAGGATGAGAGCCTGGAAGATTGTGTGGAAAGGTTTCATTACACCTTACAGAGGTCAGGTCACTCTGATCTGGATAAGGAAATTTTAAAAATTATCCTCCTACGGGCTTTTCGTGAGGACTCGATGGAACTGCTGAACATTGTAGGAAAGGGAGACATCTCCAAGGAAAGCTTCGAGACCATTTGTGAGTTATGCGTTCAATGCTCAAGGGGGCTTGCAAGAAACAGGCAAGGTATTTGTACAACAAAGGGGTCTAGCGGGGGCATTACAAAGGTGGAAATTGGAAACCTTCTAGACAACTTGAGGACAGATATCCTCAGCACTCTGTCGGCACAAATGGATACTCTACAAGTAAAGCAGAAGCAGCTGGAACTAGACAGGACCATGGCAATATTCTGCCCGAAGTGCAGAAAGAAGCATCTGGAAAGGGAATGCCCACTAAACTCCATAGAGGAATGTGCAATCTGCGAGCTTAACCATGCAACAAGTTCATGCCCCTCCTTGCCAAGCTTGAAAGCAGTATTTCAAGGGACAGGAGAGGACACGGAGCAACTGTACCTCATGGGGTCTAAGAAGCCATGGTAGCCTCGACCACCAATGGGAAATCAAGGTATGTATCTAGATCCATCTCAGTGTTTCAATAATTTTAATATGAATCCTCAAACCATGCCTTACCCCGCCATGTGGCCGCAATACCAGTTTCCACCTTGGTAGTAGTGGAATCCTCAACCCAGTACGAGCTCTCCTTGGGCTCCAACCTGGCGGGGATCCTCTCCTGGGCACTTTCCCAGAAAATGCCACAACAACAACTCCAATTGCCCTCTAATGTGCCTCCTGGTAACCAGACTTCCCGTCCTCAGCTTCCGATGCAACCTAACCCTAACGCTAACAATAAGGGAACTCATCAAGCTAACGTTCTTAACCTGCCTTCATATAGTGTCTCCACCACAGAGTTGTATGAAATGAATCTGCGATCAAGGTGAACATTTAATGTCCAACCTCCTCCAGTTATCATTGAACAAATCGATGGTGAAGGTAAGGAGGCAGAACCAGTTAGTAAAGAGCCAAAACAAACTAGTAGAAACCAGACACCTCTTGTGAATCAACATCAATATGAACTGCCTTACCCAGAGAGACTAATTATGAGTAAACCAAGCCCTCAAGCTAAGTTTGATTTATTAGGAGAATTGTAGAATTTGCTTGTTAAAATTCCCTTGTTACAAGCTATGAAGGATGTACCAATATACGCAAAGACTCTTAGGGAATATTGTTCAAAGAAACCTGCAAAGAAATCTATAGACCCCCTCACTATTCATGTTATGGGAAAATTATCAGACTTCATGATGGGAAAATAAATAACAGAGAAATATGGAGATCCAGGAAACTCGATTTTGACAATACAAATTAATGGGGTAGAGATTCCAAATGTGCTGGTAAACCTAGGTGCTGCCATCAATGTCATTACCACTGAAACCATGCATGCGTTAGACCTTCGTAATTTGAAACATACACCTATAGTATTGGAATTGGTAGATCTTTCTATAGTTAAACCTGTAGGGAAGTTGGAAGACATAATAATTTCAGTGGATTCATGGCACTACCCCATAGATTTCCTGGTATTACATACGCAGTCCTTAGTTGGTGGTCACCCTCTGATTTTGGGAAGACCATGGATGGCTACTGCGGATGTTTCCATTGGGTACCGTTGAGGAAACATGGTTATTTCTAATGGGCATAACACTAAGAATTTGGTGTTATATCCACCTGAAGAACAAAATCCTTCCATCAAGCCAGCAGGTGGCAAGAAAGCTTCAGCTAGGAAAGAATCTAAAATGGAAAATGAGGAAGTGAGACCAATCCTCACTATTGGACATGCCCTTCAGTTGAAAATGGAATCAGAAGATGATGTAATCACTTCCTTCATGGATGATCCTTGCTCCATTTTAGAGCCAAACCAATAGATCTTAAAATCTATCGTAAGCTATGAAACTCAGGAAGTTATTGAAACAGCGGGAGGACTAGAGGAACCACCTGTTGATGCACCTCATGAAAGCGTTCAAGTAGAGATAGAACTAGGAAAAACCTTGAATATTAATCTGAATCTGTCAGAATCCCAGAAGAAGCAGCTGGTAGACGTTCTTCAGAAGCATAAAGAAGCTTTCGCCTGGGATTATTCAGATATGAAGGGGATACCTGCCAACCTATGTACCCATCACATATATATTAAGGAAAATTGTCATCATGTAAGACAACCGCAGAGAAGAATGAACCCTACATTGAAAAATGTTGTGAAAGAAGAGCTTCAGAAACTATTGGATGTGTGTTTCATCTACCCTATCTCAGATAGCCAGTGGGTCTCACCATTAGTAATGGTCCCCAAAAAGAATGGTAAATGGTGGATCTACGTAGATTATCACGAGTTAAATAAAGCAACGCAGAAGGACCATTTCCCTTCGCCATTTATTGATCAGGTTTTGGACACACTGCCTGCTAAGAAGTTGTAGGTTTTAACCCTGTACAGAAATTACCTACATACGAATTCCAAAAATACAGAAAATAAACAATGCGAGATCATAACACATAAAACACATATACACAGAGAGTTTCCCCTGGATCCCAAAACCAGGACTACCAGTGTGATTTTTCATTATGTTCCTTTCAATGTTACAATACATATTTATACATGCTGAAGCATCCAATACCATGGACTGAAAAACATTGCGTCCAATACCATGGACCGAAAACCATCGCATCCAAAAAACATGTGTGAAAATCATGCACTAAATCATAGGCATGTCCGCGCAACCTAACATAGGGTCCAAAACCAAAATTTTCCGGGGCGCTGCCCTGGACCTCGTAAAGTGGGGTTACGGGTGCCCTTCAAACCCCATGTTAACTACGTGGAAAGAATATAACACAACCCAACATTCTCCCACTTGTTGTTTTCTTTCCACAGGGGGCCACAAGAGATCTTAGTCATTTTTCCAGTCCTGAAATGCCCATAGTCTCTCTACACCAAGGGAACTTCTCAGAGCTCATAGATTTTGTCAATGCATCTGCAATATTCTTCAAAGTGTCCACCTTTACCAGCAACACCTTTTTGTCTTCTATCATATCCCTCACAAAGTGATACTGAACATCAATGTGCTTTGTCTTTGAATGATATGCGGGGTTCTTTTCCAAGAAAATTACACTTTGGCTGTCACAGTCTATCCTTATAGCTCCCCATACTAACCCCATACTTGAACACAATCTCTGCAACCAAACTGCTTCCTTGCTTGCATGAGTGGCTGCCATGTATTCTACCTCTATAGTTGATAGTGCCACTACAGATTGTTTCTTACTCATCCAACTGATTGCACCTCCAAATAGGTTAAACACATACCCACTTGTAGATCTTCTATGATCTAAATCTCCAACCCAGTTTGCATCAACAAAACCACGAATATCCAACACTCTGTCCAATCCTAGCCTTCCTTGGTAGCACAAACCATAATCACTAGTGCCACGCAAATACCTGAAAACCCGCTTCACTACTGTCCAATGCTCCTTTCCTGGTTTTGACATAAACCTGCTCAATACTCCCACTACATGTGCAATGTCTGGTCTAGTATAGACCATTGCATACATCAGGCTACCGACTGCACTTGCATATGGAACATGGGACATGTCCTCTTCCTCTTCTTGTGTCTTGGGACACTTTTCAATAGATAACCTCAAACCTACAGGAATAGGAACCTTCACCGGTTTATTGTCCTGCATATTAAACCTCTGGAATATTGTCTCGACATACTTCACATGGTTTAACCAGAGCTTCCTCTTTGCCCAATCTCTTTTAATTTCCACGCCAAAAATATAGTTTGCAGCACCAAGATCTTTCATGTCGAATTTGGAGGACAATTGGGTCTTCAAATCCTGGATAATTTCTTTGTCATTTCCAACCAGCAACATATCATCCACACATAAGACCAGATAAATAACATGGTCACCAATTAATTTAAAATACACACAGTGATCTGCTTTGCTTCTAGTGAAGCCAAGTCCCCGTATAAACATATCAAATTTCTGATACCACATCCTTGGTGACTGTTTTAACCCATATAGAGACTTCTTTAACTTGCATACCAGTTCTTTCTTACCCTTCGTTGCAAATCCTTCACGTTGCTTCATGTAGATTTCCTCTTCCAGATCCTCGTGAAGAAATGTTGTCTTCACATCCATCTGTTCTACCTCAAAATCAAAAGCAGAGGCAACAGATAAAAGTAATCTAATAGAAGTTATCTTGGCAACAGGAGAAAAAATATCACCAAAATCAATTCCCGACACCTGGGAATAACCTTTTGCTAACAACCGAGCTTTGCATTTCTCCACTTTTCCTTCTGCATTTGTGTTCTTTTTGCACACCCATTTGCTACCAATGGGTTTCCTTCCAGCCGACAACTCCACCAGATCCCAAGCCTTATTTTTGTGCAAAGATGCCATTTCATCGACCATGGCCTCTTTCTAGAGTTTTCCATCCTCTGAATCTACTACTTCCTTCACAGTTCCGGGATCATCATTAGTAATAGATAAAGCAAAATTTGAACAGAAATCAAATGGACTATACCTTTCAGGCTGCCTTCTTTCTCCAACTGATCTTCTCATAGCCGAAGTTTGTGGCTCTTCATCTTCTAATTCCTCCTCTGCTGTAGAGTCTGATTCTTCCTCCTTTAGCTCAAACTCTATCTTCTGAGGTTCCTTTCGTTGGACTTCATTTTTAATAACATCTTTCACCTCTCTGAACACGACATCTCGACTATATGCAACCTTCCGTGTGACTGGGTTCCAAAGCTTATAACCCTTTAAACCATCCTTATACCCTATAAATATGCAATTTTCAGATTTACTATCCAACTTGGTTCGTTTCTCCTTTGGAACATGCACATATGCATCACATCCAAATACCCTCAGATGTGAAAGAGAGGGTTTCTTACCAGTCCATACCTCTTGTGGAGTCTTATCCTCCAACGCTGATGAAGGTGACCTGTTGACCAGGTAACATGCAGTATGCATTGCCTCTGCCCAAAATCCCTGTCCTAACCTGGCTCCACTGAGCATGCTTCTTGCCCTTTCCATCAATGTCTTGTTCATTCTTTCTGCAACTCCATTTTGCTTAGGTGTATATGAAGTAGTTTTCTGCCATGATATACCACACTTCTTATAGAATTCTTCAAATTCCTTGCTGCAAAACTCTCCACCATTATCTGTCCTTAGCACCTTTATCTTCTTCTCTGTCTGATTTTTCACGAGAGCCTTAAATTCTTTAAACCTGTCAAAGACTTCAGATTTCTTCTTAAGGAAATATATCCATGTATTCCTTGAGAAGTTATCTATAAATGATACATAGTACACAGACTTACCCAGTGATGGAACCTTCACAGGTCCAAGCACATCACTGTGCACAAGCTATAATATATGTTTCGCCCTCTTACTACCAGAGGGGAAACTCACCCGATTCTGCTTCCCATATACTCAATTTTCACAAAAATCAAAATCCAGAGAGCTATTACTCATAACCTCTACCATACCTTTACCATGAAGTATTCGAAGGCCCTTCTCTCCAATATGTCCAAGCCTTTGATGCCACAACATGGTCTTCTCTCTAGAGACCACTAAATTTTCTATTCCACTTTCAAGAACCAGAGAACTATTGCACCCATCAATAACAGTGCTACCTTGCAACTTGTACAGAGTTCCAATCCAAACTCCCCGCATAAATAGCAGTGCTCCCCGAACCATCTTGCCGGTATCCTTCTCAAACACTGTTTTTACATCTGCATCATCCAACTTGCTAACAGAAATCAAATTTCTAGCTAATGCAGGAATATGTAGAACACCTGGAAGAGTTCTAACCCTTACACCTTGCAATTTCAACTTTACTTTTCCGCGACCAATGATTCTAGCCTTCCTATCATCCCCCAAGAAGACATCACAACCATCATATTTCTTATACTCACAGAACCACTCTCTATGGGGAGTAAAGGGAAAGGATGCACCTGAGTCAATCAACCATGCCTCGTGATCTACATGTGTACTTGAAGAAGCCAAGTACACATCCCCACCTTCATCTGAGGTGGTTTTCGCCTCTACAGAAGGAGCCTCATCATATCCCTTTCCTTTTTTAGGAGCTTTAGATTTACAGTCCCTTTTGTAATGCCCTTCCTTTCCACATTCCCAGAACACCACCTTTACAGGTTTTCCTAGAGATTTAGATCTCCCACTCAATGACTTATTTTTGTTTCTGTTTTGGCTCCGCCCTCGTACAGACAAGGCATCACCATTTTGGATCTCCATATTTTTCCGTCTCATCTCCTCCATCAGCAAGGATGAGACTATTTCATCAAAATGCAAGGCAGTTGCATTGCTACCTATTGCAATAACGAGACTATCCCACGAATCTGGTAGAGAACACAACAAACTGATGCACTTATCTTCATCTGAAATTTTAATATCAACAGATGCTAACTGACTTACCATAGTATTAAATTCATTCAGATGCTCTGTCATCGAGTCTCCATCTTTCATCCTAAGATTATACAGCTTTTTCCGCAGGAACAGTTTATTTACCAGAGACTTAGATTGGTACAAAGTACCTAACTTGTCCCACAAAGCCTTTGCTATAGCTTCCCCTGATACATTTAGGAATACTGAATCTGAGACACACAATCGTATTTTTCTCTTTGCCTTCTGATCCAACTTCTTCCATTCTTCATCAGACACTCCTGTTGGTTTAGTACCCGGATCTACCACAATCCACTAATCTTTATCCACCAACAGATCCTCCATCTTGAGTTTCCACAACTCAAAACTCTAACCACTAAATTTCTCGATCTCTATCTTTCCACTGCTCGCCATCTTCTTTCACCACCAGAATTGATCTCATAGATGTCCCACTAAAAAAGGTCTACCACAGGCCTTAGAAAACTCCTCAGCAACAAAGGCGTCCCCTTGAATCCAAAACAGCTCTGATACCAAATGTAGGTTTTAACCCTGTACAGAAATTTCCTCAATACGAATTCTAAAAACACAGAAAATAAACAATGCAATATCATAACACATAAAACACATATACATAGAGATTTTTCCCTGGATCCCAAAACTGGGACTACCAGCATGATTTTTCATTATGTTCCTTTCAATGTTACACTACATAGTTATACATGACGAATCATCCATTACCACGGACCGAAAAACCATCACATCCAATACCATTGACCAAAAACTATCGCGTCCAATACCATGGACTGAAAACCATCGGGTCCAAAAAACATGTGTGAAAATCATGCACAAAACCATAGGTGTGTTTGCCCAACCTAACATAGGGTCCAAAACCAAAATTTTTTGGGGCGCTGCACCAAACCCCATAAAGTGGGGTTACGAGTGCCCTTCAAACCCCCTGTTAACTACGTGGAAAGAATATAACACAACCCAATAGAATTTTTTCTATTTTTTAGACGGGTTTAGCGGATACAACCAGATCCAGTTAGCCCCAGACAATCAAGATAATACCACTTTCACATGCCCCTGGGGAACATTTGCATACAGGGTCCTTCCTTTTAGCCTGTGTAATGCTCCTGCAAAATTCAAGAGTGCAATTTTGGGAATCTTCTCTGACTTGATAGATGACAGTGTTGAAATTTATATGGATGACTTTACTCCATATGGGGACTCATTTTTGGAAGGGCTGAAAAATATGGAAAAAGTTCTTGAAAGATGTATACAAGCGCGTGTCTCTCTGAGTACAGTGAAATGTCATATGATGATGGAAGAAGGAATCATTTTGGGGCATTTGCTCTCAGCAGAAGGAATCAGAATGGACCTAGCAAAGATAAAGGTAATTCTGCACTTCCCAACACCTAAAATGTCCACACGCGTACGCAGTTTTATTGGTTGTGTTGGTTATTACAGGCGTTTCATAGAAAATTTTGCAAAAGTAGCACACCCACTGTTTCAATTACTAACAAAAGACTCAGAATTTGTGTGGTCAGGTGACTGTGATGTAGCTTTTACAAAGATTAAAGAATTGGTCTGTAGTGCTCTGATCCTTAGGGGTCCAGACTAGGCATTACCTTTCCACACTCATACAGATGATTCTCAAACAGCAATTGGTGTAGTACTGGGACAACAAGAGGATAAAGTACCCTGCACGGTCTACTATGTTAGTAAGAATTTGGATCCTACCAAATTAAACTACACAGTAACTGAAAAAGAATTCATTGCTATCATTTACGCCATCAACAAATTCTGGAATTACATTATCGGGTATCCTACTTTCATGCACATTGATCATCCAGTTATCAATTATTTAATGAACAAACCTGTTACCCCTGGACGCATTACAACATGGCTGTTGCTACTACAGGAATTTGATATTACTATAGTAGATAAACCAGGGAAGGACAATGTGGTTGAATATTTCTTATCTAGGATAGAACATGATGGTAAGAACACACCAATTGAGGATAATTTTCTAGATGAGCATATTTTTGTAATTTCTGCTACCACTCCATGGTATGCAGATATTGCTAATTATCTTGCTACAGGAAAGGTACCTTTTCATCTATGATATAAGGACCAAAGGAAGATCATTCACCAGAGTATCCGATATTCCTGGATGGCCGGATATCTCTTCCATACAGGGGTGGACCAACAGATTTGACGTTCTGTGGCAGAGGATGATATTTATGAGATCTTAAAGGCTACACATGATGGACCCTGTGGATGACATTTGCAGACAAAAGAACAGGTCATAAAGTGTTGCAAATGTGATATTATTGGCCCTCCATCTTTTGTGATGCTTGGGATTATGTTCGAAGGTGTGATAGTTGTCAGTAGATGGGACAACCTGGGAAAGCAGATGAAATGCCTCTTCAACCCCAGATAGTCCTTGAACCATTTGAGAAATGGGCCATCAATTTTGTTGGACCCTTTAACCCACCTTCTGATCAGAAAGCTTACATCCTGGTCTGCACCCTCTATGTAACTAAATGGGTGGAAGCTAGAGCGGCCACGAGAGCAACAGAGCAAGTAGTGGCAGACTTCCTTTTTGAAGAAATCTTTGCCCGGTACGGTACTCCAAGGGAAATTGTATCAGATGGAGGATCATAGTTCACATCTCATATGATAGAAAAGTTGATGCAGAAACATGGGGTTAAACATAGAGTGGAAACTCCCTATCACCCACAGGTGAATGGGCAAGTAGAGAGCAAAAACAAGGTATTGGAAAATATCTTGACAAAGACAGTAGCAAGTCATCGCCGGGACTAGGCACAGAATGTTCCAGAAGCTTTATGGGCATACAGAACAACATGGTGGAACACAACTAGGTTTTCTCCATTTGAATTTGTTTATTGGAAATCCCCCTTGTTTCCAATAGAATTTGAAATTAGTACACTCAGAACAGCTCTAGAACTAGGCCTAGATTTATCAGAGGGATAGAAACAACAACTGGAACAGCTGAATGAGTTAGATGAGATTCGATCAGTAGCTATCCAAAGGACTACTGTTGTTCAACAGCAGAGGATGAAATGGCATGATAAATTTATCAAAACTAAGTTTTTTCATGTGGGAGATTGGGCATTACTGTATGACTCCCGATTTAAGGATTTCAAAGGCAAGCTTCGCACTCACTGGATGGGACCATATAAAGTGGAAACAGTGTTCGACAATGGAACAGTTAGACTAATTACAATAGATGAGAATCAGACCGCATTCGCAGTAAATGGGTACCGTCTAAAACTATACCACCGTCCAGCTTATAAAGATGCATTTGTCAAATACCTTTCTGATTCATCTAATCTAATGGTTATTGGAATAGAGGACATTCTCACTCTACTCTAAATCTAAATATATATATATATATATATATATATATATATATATATACATATATATGGTTATTACTTACTTGTTTTTATTTTGCAGGAATAATAAAGTAATATGGTGAGGAGAAAGGTAACGCTCGGTGTTGTTACTCCGCAACTGTTGTTACTCCACTGGTACCGTTACTCCGTTGGTGCTGTTACTCCGCAACTTTCGTTACTCTGGCATTGCCATGACTCTGTCGGTGCCATTACTCTGTAACTACCATTACTCTGCCATTGTAGTTACTCCGTCAGTGTTGTTACACCAAGGCTATCATTACTCGTTGTTGTTGTTAGTCACTGTTGCCGTTACTGGCTGTGCTATTACTCACTGTAGCTGTTACTCACTATTGTTGTTACTCACTGTGTTGTTACTTCCGTCAGATATTTTTGCTGCTACTCCACCTTAAGGTAGGTTGACAGGTACATCTCCATCAATTTTATGGATTTAATTAAATATTCCAAAAAGGACATTCAAACGTGTTGAGGACGACCATCATTTAGTTTTGGGGGGGGGGGGGGACCATCATAATGAATGACAGCGTACCTCGAAAAAGCATTCATGACACACAATTTTCACCTAACTAAATCTAATGATTTTGGTACTTCATAATCATACCTTTATGTGTTGGAATGCGTATTCGTACGTGCAGAGTCATATCAGTCACCCTCCCAACGAACTGCATTAAATTCCTAAAATATCTAACAATACCACCATAATCTGTCATCATTTTCGAGTGTACCAGTATTGTTTCATCTGTTGTCTCCAAAAGTGGCCATGACGTTATTTCAGTTGCCAATGGTTTGGAGCCATGTCACTCTCCCCTGCCAGCCAACTGCAGTTGTCGTGCTGATTCTGCCTCTGCAGCAATGGGTGGCCGATCTGTGCGACATGAACCTGAGGATACAACGAGAGTTCGGAGTAATTGTGAGGTGTGGCAAGTGTTTTATAATGCAGGCTGGGACATTTATTTCGACAAGCTGAGAGGGTCGAATGAAGAAATAATGGTGGAATTTGCATTAAACTTGAGAGAAGGAGGCTCTCGGGTTCATGGAATCGAAATCCCGGTGACAGAGGAAATCATCGCAGAAGTGAGTGGGATTCTGCAAGTCAGAGAATGCTAGTTTTTGAGGAGGACGACCCTTCCAGAATTCCTCGAGGCCTTCCTACAAGCAGGAGAAAGTATTGCGCAGAAGTGTCAGGGATATGATAGAACTTCGCTACCACATCCATGGGGAGGAGTCGCAGAGTTCGTCATAAAATATATGACTTGCGAAGGAAGATACTCCACCATCTTCAAATACCATCTCCGCATACTAGCTCACCTATGATTTCCACAGGCAGAAGATTTTTCAATGAATGTGCCATATTTTCTATTAAGGAGCCTTCACTTAATGGCGCATTCGGCTCAAGTGTCGCGACAAGTATTGGCGGTCATCACTCACCATGGATTGGTTCAGTTGTTAGTAATGAATGCCATCGGAGGGATCCCAATTTCATGGGAACTGTTTCAAGATTCCACAGAGGAGGAAATAACAGCCACTATCGCTACTAGGGCAGAGGAACCTGAAGCCATGGAGGAAGATGCAGAAGATGATGAGTATATTGACTAGGAGGAGCCGGAAGAGATGGAGATGGAACCTAAAGAACTTGAAGAAGAGATGACTCCCTAAGAGCGAGCCGAAACTGTGGAGTCAATGGAAGATACGGAGATTGATACAAATATGCCCACTAGTACTACGGACGAGGTTCTCCCACAAGAACCAACCCTGCATGTCGAATTAGCAGAGCAAATGGATAGTGTGATGACTATGGAGGTAGACCCACAACAGGAAAGAGTGGGTGAATCAGTTGATATTCTGACCGAGGGTACCCCACAGGGATCTCCTGTCGCCATGGAGCTGATGGAGGAGGATAATCCTATTGGAGAATTGGTCGTGACCACTCCAACCAGAGAACCCATGGAAGAAGAGGAATGAGGACAAGGAAGGCCCGGAGCTGAGGAAACCAGGGGACCCATGGAGGAAACGCCAGGAGAACTAGGGTGTGAGGTCGACACTGACCCACAAGAACCAGCATCGATTTCAAGGCCAAATGTTGAGGATTCATTCCATTTTTCCTTCTTCTCCTCTATCCCAAGAGGAGCGAGGGTAACTCATTCCCCACGGTAGAAAGAGGAAGAAGATTTTGCCATTCCTATGGCTTCGAATTTAGCACAAAGGCCACAACCGTGTGGGGAGGATGCTACTCAGGCGACAGGAACTTCGAAGCCTAAGAGGAGAGAAGAGACAGAGGTTCCTGAGGCTGGGGAACTGGAAGGGACTCCAACAAGCACATTAGTAGGAGAGCATCTCGCTAGGGCATCACCGATCATGGAGAGTGCACATGAAGAAGAAATAGCCGTTGGCGAAGAGGAAGGACCAAGGGAAGCGGTCTTGATGATTGAGCCAATGGAATAGTTAGGCGAGAAGGGAGTGAAGCGCGAACTAATTGAAGAAAATTAGGAAGTGGAGGAAGGACCGACAGTCGGCACAACAGAAGCTATCCCAGGAGATTTACCTCCAGCTGCCAAAACGAAGGAAATACAGGTCAAGCAGGAATGGATAGAGTTGTGCGAACAACGAAGACTCCCAATCAGACTAAGATATCAGGTGAAATTTAAGGAAACAATGTGGCTCAAAATGGAATTCAGGAAATTGAGGAAATATGTGCACTGAATGCAAAAACAGATAAAGAAATACAGGTGACAAGCTAAGAAGCTTAAGGCCGTAGGAGTCGAAGCAGGAACTCAGGTGGACCAAATAGTCACAACCTTGGCTGCCACCAAAATAGACCCGGTCAAGAGATTGTTTGAAGGCCGGGAGTATGCCTTAGCGGCTGAAGTACAGACTTGGAAATCTACTATGGCTAGTATACAAATGAGATCACGGGATCTTAGGAAAGAGCCTCCACAACTATCTTTGGATATGTAGAGCGCATAGATATCATGAGATTAAGACATGCGAAGCAGCAGCTCAAGATGGAGCAGTTGGAGAAGCAAGTGGCAGAATTAAATGCCGATAAGGAGCAAATGTTCAATCTGGTGCAAGAGGTGATGGCATGTTGTCCCCCTGCTTCTTGTTATTCCTTATTTTTGCATGAATGTTTTCTTTTATTCTGCATGGAAAGCATCAAAAACAAGATTAGTTATGAGATAGAAGATGGTGTACAATTCCTTCGGATAATGAGGAATCATGACGTGCCAACTCAACACTTGATGTGTGAGTTTTACCTGCATGGGTATCTACTACGTTTGGACAGAGATTTCAACCCAGTTCCATATGTAGGGGACATTCATTTAAGAGCCCTCACCTCTTACATTCTCAATCAAATTCATTGGTAGAAGGATTTCAACACTTTTGAATCCAATCAAGTTACCAAGCCATTTATAGTAAGAGGAGAGCATGAGAGGTCAATCACAATGTTCACTAAGAACCACACCTTTTTGGGAATCCAGGGGAACAAAGATAGGATGCTGAGGACATAAAGATGGTGCCTTGATCTTTGTGTCAATCAGTTAACTGCTTTTCAAAAAGAGGCCCTTGATTGTTGTCAAAAAAGGTGGATGATGTCACCGACAGCTATCTAGAACAGGGAACCTTTTGGGGCACCAAATTTTGCATGAGTGCTCACCAGAGTACCCAGATATGTGGCATGTGTCCAAACATGTGGGGTCTAGTGGATGGGGATCCAGTTTCAGTTTCCTATTATTTGGTTGCCTACAGAAATTTACACTCCAGCATATGATGTTCCAATAGATTGGTGGAAGGAAGTTCTCCTTTCATATGGTTTTAAAGTTCCAAGAACAGAGATGGCCTTAGAATATGATCTCGCCCAGCTTCATGAAACCTACAGTCTGCAGAATCCAGACCTGCGGAGGCGGCGAACTGCATGAGGACATGTAGAAGGCTAGTTGGGGGGAGATGTTGGGCACCGAATCTGGCTATCTTTCTGTCATTTTTATCATCCTTTTTTACCCTTTGTGTACTTATTTACTCACATTTCTATGCTAAACTTATGAGGTAAATACCTCTAACTTGTCCTATTGGAATATTTTAATTAATGAAGTAAAGTCACGGATTCTTATCTATTCGCAGCACTGAATTAAATGTTTGACCGCAGCTTGGAGAACAGGAACCCTCGCTTCAGCATTTTGCAATAGATCTAGGAATAGCCAGCCTTGAGGAGACCGCGCAGCTAGAGTCACGATCCCCTGGAACTATTCTTAGGCCTTTTTGCTATCTCGGTCATCTGGTGTTGGTGTCGTTCCAGCTGATGTATATTTCTCCATATGCGGTTACTGCGTTTCAAGGAGATATGTTATCCCCCTATGCTGTGTATAAAAGAAAGAATGTTCTTATAAATGGGGATTCCCCCATCACTATTGTAATCATCTATTCTAGATTAATAAAATACCATATGTTTTGTTGTTCTAATCTTTTCTGTGGCTAATGCAGGCCTGATCAGAGAGCTGGGCCCACTCTTCTAATCAGGTGTTGCGTCTTTGTGTGTACATTATTTATTAGTTTAAGTTTTCTGTTACAGTTCTTTATTTATTATCATTGTTTCTAGAGTTTTGTAATTTATTTACTCTTACAGTCATGTTTTGAATCTAGTTGTGAAACCTTGGTCAGAACGGATTGTGTTCTTGCCCTTGCATATACCTTACGCGTTGCCTTGAAAGGATATGCACCCGGATTGATAAATTAATGTCGGAATACAGTGAATAAATCGTTCATACCTAGACTCCAACACCTGCATAAACATCTTTACACATAGCTCTGTTCTAAATTATTTTCAAGGAAATATTCACACAGAATTTCTTGTTCTGTTTTTCATAGTAAGTGTTTCAATCACACTCGAGCATTGATATGAAATCATGCAGGGTTACCCCTTATTTCACCCACAGTATGCATGTCTTATGCATATATCTGATCTGTCCCAGGAATTTTAAGTCTCTGCCGAGTTAAATCTTCATTATTAAGGTTAAGGCCCCATTCATCAATTCCTATGATGAATGATTTATTAAGACCCAACATAGTCTAACCCTTCATTCAATATGCATGTATCATGACTTTAATCACCCCTATCCTTCATATACGACTTTATTCAAACCTTTCTTTTAAACCTTCCTATCAGGAAATTATAACTCCTTATAACCTTCGTTAACCCTTTATTCACATATATAGCCTTCCCCTCTTTAAAGATGGTTATATATATGTGTTTGCATAAAGCCTTCCATCTCCACACTATTTTCCATTATAAACCCTTTTCAAAGGAATTCAACCGTAAAACATACATTTTCCACCTTGGTATGGCCTTTGCACATTTTCTGATGCATGCTTTTATCGCAATCGGGTATCAGCTCTCCGCGGTCACACTACACACTCTTTCTGCTTTTTCGATATGCGATAACGTAATATCAGATTCCAAATATTATTAACACTACCTAGATAACTTATCGAGTCCACCCATCACATGTCGCATTACTCACCTCTGATCCCGATCAGCACTTCATTGGCGATCAGCATATCGGCCATCGCAACATCGCAATTATATGGTCTGTTGTTGCTTGCCCTTGCGATCTCCGATTTGCGATTAGATCGCAACCATTGATCTGGGTCCAATCCAACAGTCCTCTATCAATCGGCGATTGCTCATCGCACTTGTCCAAACCTAGTTCTGATAATTTCAAAATGATTTCGGCGATGCGATTTAATCCTGATCATTCCATAGCATCACTTACATTCTCCAATTGGTTCTATGGCTCTTTACGATCCTCTGTATCGTCTCCTCCTCTATGTATTCACTGAACTTCACCTCGACTCTGCCTCTTTGGGTTCACTGCACTTCACCTGCATAAATATATATGCACTTCTCTGATACACTCAATTTATCACTCAACACTCAATCACACACTTATACAGGGTTTGAATTAATCTCTGTATATATAATTACAAAAATTAATTACAGAATGAGAACTCTATCTCTCTAGCCTGATGTTCTAATATCAGTGCATAAATATATATATTCACTTCTCTGATACACTCAATTTATCACTCAACACTCAATCACACACTTATACAGGGTTTGAATTAATCTCTATATATATATATTTACAAACAATTAATTACAAAATGAGAACTCTGTCTCTCTGGCCTGATGTTCTAATATCAATGGCCTCTATTTACACTCTGCCCGTAGGCTTAAAACCACACTCTAGTTATCTATCTAGCCTGTCTAATTTCTTACTTTCTAACCTCTGTCTTTGCCTTTTAGGCTTATATTTATACAAAGGGATTGTAAAACCAATTTCTGGTTTAGATCTATAAACTCCTCAAACAAATTCCTAAATCTCTTCCTCACTCCTAAAACTCCTCTCTAATCCATAAATTAATGAACTAACTCCTAACCTCATATTTAAAATTAATTCGCAATCCTCTCATCACTCAACTACCCTAAATCTCTCATGTTCTCCAACATTCAAGAACATTTGCAATTATGCCTCACAATATTCAATTAAATCCTATTCTCATTAAAATCACTCAAAACCCTTAATAATTACATTAATTCAACATTTAGGAAACCAACGTCTTTAAAACACAAGGCCCCTTATGTCTACTAAAATACAATTATTTTCCTTGAACTGAATGCTCTTGCATCAGTTGTGTAGGTATTCGTCGGAACCCTTGTCTTATCAACTGACTAGCGCTCAGGGGAGAAGTCTGCGGCACTTCTTCGTCATCACTTAAAGGAGGTCTGATTAGTGGGCTATACTTTAGACATTTTCTTCCTCCATCCCTGAAAGGCTTTCCACTTCGCATAGCTCCAAACATCAAGGTAACTGCATAACCCACTATTCACACGAGATCATCTTAATCCAAGTATTCAGTGATTTTAAAGACTTAACTCGCGGTACTTTAAAGAAGCGACACTCTTCTTCGTTGTAATAGAGAGAGGTATCGACCGCAATCTCTGTCAAAAATCCTCCTATGATGCGGTCAAGCCAATGGTCGACAACATGCGTGATCTTATCTTTAGAACCTCCGAACCTCCTTAATAGCTCTAGTGTCCAAACAATCGGACTGTCAAGCCTCCACTTCCCTTGGCCGTCTGCCAACTTTGTAATCCACTCATATAACTGAACCGGGAAGGAACATAAGAATATTTCGTGTATTTTTGTGTACACGAATCTGTCCAACCACTATTCTTTTGTCAATCGCAATTATTCTTTTCTTGCACCGCAAATTTGTGGATCTTTCTATCCAACCGCATTTCAATTTCTTTCTTAGTTAGATTCAAATGATACGATAACACACATCTCGTTAAGCAGATCTCGGTCTCGAAAATGAAACCATTCGTTGGCTTGATGGGCCCTGACCCAGGTTCAGCGTTAGTCAGCCAAGTAAATCCCTACACTAATGGCTCTTTCAGCATCAGCCCATGGAGAGTGGACTGAAGTCTCACTCGAAGCAGTATGGGGGATGTAGGAACCAAGTTTCTACATCCTCAGATGGTCATGATGTCGATCTACACTTCCTCATGCTTCGTTCATGCAGATCGATAAGCCTTTAGGGCTTATCGATGTTCCTTATTTTCCATCCTTCAATACCTCTGTGAAGGTATCCAACTTATCTCGTGCAGCCCTAACCAGAGGTCCACGCACTTACGCGTCTTTGTGGCTACGTTACTATATAAGTTCCCAAGTTAAGTTAAGTGTTACCTAATCTACCATGCATTTACAGTTATCTTCGCATGAACCTATATTCTTGCTCGCATTCAATTAATAGATATAATCAAATACATTCGCACATCAAATAAGCATTATAATGTAAACCCATATCGTAACATAATATTACGGGATGCATTAAACATAGACAAAATACACAGTGATTACAAAATACTTCTCTTTATTGATTCCTCAAGTTCAATATAGACTCTATCCACCCTACGCACACAGCTGCAAGGGTCTTCGCACTCAACTGTAGATTTCCACCATAGGCCTCTCCGCACTCAACTGCATAGCCTCTACCTATGCTAAGACCCAAGAACACTTAGAACTTCTTACCAACAAACGTTTTCTACCAATACTTCTTCCTTTTACCCACAAACCCTTTCTACCAATACTTCTTCCTTTTCTTAGACGCTTTTAAGACTCCCGTTTTATACAATCCCATGGTTCGCGGACCATGGGTAGATCTCTAGAGCCGACATGAGACTTTACAAAATAAGGGTGGACAACCCTTTACGAATTATGACATGGTTGCGCTTAGTGACCACAAAATGCAGAGAATTTACATCTTTATTACAAAATTTGGGATTTCTTCCCCAAAACATGAGATTTTAGCGACAAAAGTGACTCTTGGGGAACCCGTTCCCAACATCTATCCTACACAACCCTATAGGTCTCACCTTGAAAGTGTATTGTATTCATTCACCTCTTATCATTTTTTAGAAGCATGGTCCATAACATTTGGGACATGGAGATCCAAGGAAATGATGAAAATATGGGAAGTGCTTGTTTTCTAAATCAATCAATATGGTAATATTTTATGAGTGTTGGAGAGAAAAAATATTCAACCTAGAATCATGATCATTCATCACTCCAAGTTTCATACCATTAAATCTTTAACTCTCACAAAGAAACTACTTGAGTCTCAAGATAGATATTAGGAAACTTAATGGTAAATATCTTATAGCATGGATATTTGATATGGTTAAATGTTTTTCTCTACATATAATGCAACCTCAAAATGGTACCTATTACATTCTTACATTTAAGACAACATCAATTTTTAATCCCATAGAGAAAATGTCAAACAATTAGTGCTATAGTGTTAGAAGTCTTGCTTGCAATAATTAAGTTATAGTGTTAGAAGTGTTTCCATTCATAATCAAGGAGGAGTGTTGTAATATGTTAACTACTGCCACTAGTCATAGAGAATTCTAGAAAAGTATGCAGGAAAATTTTCTTAAAGATCTAGTTAAGTCTATATTTTTCAACAGTAAAAAGCTATGAAAGAGATTACTTTTTTAGAGTGTTTGGTATTAGAAAATCATGTCCAAGAAATACCTTCACTAGAGATTTCTTTCCTACAAAGTACATCCATGTGTGATGATGTGGATGTGTGCATCATTTTCAAAGTAGTGTAGATGAATAAGCTCAATGAGGTGATTACATGTATGCTTCTATTAACTATGTATCATTGTAATTATAGTGAATTTGTTTCCCTTTTCATCACAATTTCTTATATGTGTTATGGGATAGGGATGCCTTCAAGTTACAAACGTGTTCCATTTAAAGATGTAGTCAAAAGAAAATCTTCCAATCCAAATGATTTAAAACTTTCCTCTATTCTTAGTTTTTATATATTTAATAATGACATATATGTTTTTATGGTGAACATCACCATGGTAGAGATAATTTGGTAACCCATCTACATCTATTGATTCAATTATTTGTGCATTTAATAAGTAGTAGGTACCAACCAACTATTTTCACATTTTGTTTTAATAGATTGGCTCTAGGTGGACAAAGAACTGTAAGATATTTTTCCTCAAAAGACATTTTAATCATTAAATTATATTATGATGTTGATTATTAGCAAGTTTTCCACCCACCACTGATTGGCATTGGGGAAGTGCAAGAAAACTTATAACTCATTGGATCCCTAAACAAACTATGTCACTTATTAGCATAATAGTTTAGGTTCATCTTCCAAGATTTCTATTTTATTGGTGGTACTTATTAGAGCTTGAGGATATTGAGAATGTTTTGACAAATTAACTTAAATGAAATATTAATAGAATTGTAGTGGCTTTATTCACATTCTGATGCACATGTATTCAGACACACCCTACTAAGGGTGAATACAAATACACATAAACCTTGATTATGACAACTCGTCCTTAAGTAATACTATATGTCATCTTTGAGGACACTTAAAAATTACTTATTTCATGCTTAAACTCATACTTCCAAGAAAAAAGAACCAAACCAAAACAAAAAAAAAAATTAAATCTTATAAATGAATAAATTTGGGAATGTTACCAGGATCATAATGATGTAATAAAAAAAAGTGTTAATATGGGAATCCACTCATTTGTGAGTGGTTAAAGAAAAATATATGATTACAAAACTTTGTGCCTTAAGGGAGGTCATCCTAGTTGATTCTCATCTAGGTGGACCAAAGCTATATCATGAAAGTGATGCTTATTATTTAGATCAGGTACTAGTTCATTTTAAGCCCTTTGATATTTCACATTCTTAATAATAATAAGTTGTTGTGGCTACTTCTCCATACTGATAGAAAGAAGTTAATTAAAAGAAAAAGTAAGAGATGGAAAAAGTTATGAATTATTTTATAGTTTGTATAAAAAGAAATATATATTATCAATGCCATATTTTCCTGTCATTATGTATGTTTACTTTATTTTATACGTAGTATGATATGCGATTTTTATATTATAATAGTTCAAGACAAACTCTAATTTTTTCCTTCGAAAAATGAGCCAAGTTTATCGAGATAGAGGAGTGGGGATGTGAGAAAGTAAAAATTGAAACTAGAAAAAGCATGGGGATAGGAGCAAGTAATGAAACTAGAAAAAAATTGATATAATTTTTGGTTCAAATGAAGGAAGAATGATTTTAGAATGGGAAAAGAAAAGGTAGTAAGTCCCCTCTAGACTATAACACATACACTTTAAAAGAAGCTACAAAATGTTGGCTTAGATGGAAGAAAAAAAAAATTGGGTAAAATATATAGAGGGAACTTTTGTACATGAAAGAAACAATTTAGTTGGAAAAAGAAAGACAAGTTATCAATAAAACTATGAGAACACTTACATTCATGAAGATTTTAGATGGGGGGAGTATATATGAAGAAATTATAACACATGTGAATAGAATTTATGAAAGAGACAATACGGGAAAAGATTCTTACATAAACTTCTAATAAAAAAATAGAGCATATACCATAAAAGGATGGAGTAAATATGAACAACTGATACTATACGTGTGTAGAATTTATGAAAAAGGCAACATGGTAAAGGATTATAACAACATAACTTTCTCATAAAACAAAATAGAACATATATCATAAAAGGATGTAAATGAGGACATCAATCATCTTTGTGGAAGGAATGACATCTAATTTTGATGATAAATTAATAGGTGAAATGGTCAAATCCAGATATTCAAACTTGGATGTCCTTAAAGATATATTCAATCAACTCATATTCAACAAAGTACACAATTGTTAATAAAAACATACTTAATAACATAGGTAGTGATTAGGTGATATAAGTTGAGAAACTATCATAATTTGAATGAATTGAAGAAATTAATATCTAGGCTCTTTCTCAATTTTAATTTTACCCTAATTTTTCAATTTTTCACCACCTTAATTCTTATTTAAAGTCATAGATTATATTAAAATCTCCAAGATTTTAATAGATCTTCTTGAATGAAAATTTGAAAATGGAGAAATGTTGGAATTATAGTTGAGTGGAGAGAGAAAACATTTTTCTTATATGAAAAAAGTTATTTTAGAATGTAAATAAAGGATGTATTATTTCTCCAACGTAGAATAAGGGAGAAGAATAGATGCTAAAGCATATGGGAGGAGGAAACACATGACAAACAATATTTTATTACTTTTAATTTAAGAATGATGTAAGGGTTTGTGTTACTATAGCACAACACTGATTATTTTGAAAGTCATTAATGCTTAAACATTATTTGAAGCCTCTCTATTTTATGCCAAACAAAAATTGAGAAAATCAACTATAAAGTTAGCAATTGATAAATAACTTATCAGAATATTGATATAAACAAATAAAATATAAATATATATTAAAAAAAAAAACCTTATAAATATATTAAAAAAAAATAGCCATAATATTTAATAATACATAAAATAAATTTATCTTAATTAAAAAGAAAAACATTATAATAATTTATAATATTCACACACTATTCACTCCCGATAAAAACAACTTCCTAATACTAAAAACAATTTCATGATACTAATAAAGAGTTTATTAAACTATGATTTTATATTAATAAAAGCTATTATTAGGTAGAGTAATAGGTATATTAATAAAAGTTATTAACTCTTGAGTAATAGGTATCATCTCAATTGCTAACTCTTGAGCATTAGGTAGAGTAATAGGTATCTTAATAAAAGTTATTATCTTAACTCTCGAGTAACAAGTATCATGTCAATTTCTTCCATATATTTTAGATTCCCATACGAGGACCTATTAGAACCCACGGAGAATTTTGCGCAGTGAAAGTGAAAAATAATATTTCCTTTCAAACGTCTTAATGTTACGAAGTTGATATAATGGAAGATAAAAGAACGCCGTAACAACATCATTTAAAAACATTTTTTTCACCGTCAAATCACAAGAGGAACATGACTGCAGTGCAGATTGAGAACTCTATGAGGGAAATGCGATCAACGCTGTGACTATGTTTTATTTTTTCCAATTATTTATTTCGTATATGGCTCCGTAGATCCTAAATAAATGAGTTTCTCCTCAATTTAAAAAAAATGAATATATTTTACACTCGGTAATAGAAACTTTTTTTCTGTTTGAAGAAGACAACAATGAATATATTACGGTGGTTATCACTCGTCTAACTTTTCAATTTATCACCTAATGATTCGTAATCCCTCAAACATATTTGCCCCATTAATGACATTGTGACTGGATCAGTAACTGCCTCCTAAATATAGGCCGAGCTACTCTACAGTTAGATTTATGCTCCACTAAGAAAAAGTTAAATGCTTGCAGCTTTATAGATTTTAATAGGATCGATCGGAAAAATACCATGAAAGTTTTATAGTAAAGAAGATATCAAATAATCAATGTGTAGTTTGCCAGCGTGAAAATTCCAAATTTTCTTGGCTTAAAAAGAGGACAATGCATTTATATTAATTGCACGCAGGTTTGGAGACTATGCTGCAACAGCAGTAATTTATTCAAAAATTTGTATACAGAATTCCTGGCAATGGAAAACCTGTGGCTGGATCGTATCATGGGTATTGATCCGTTGGCTGAAAACGAGGAAATCACAGAACTTAGAGAATGGCTGGAAAGCGCGGGTATTAACCATATTTATGACCTTTCGAATTGGGATCATCGTGGTGACTAGGCCCGCTGGGATTTTCATGCTGTCCCTGTCCGGTTAATCCCTCAACAATACTTGCTGAACCGCTGGAGGAGTCAGTCCCTGTAAATCGATTCATGAAACAGGTCTGGGGCTGGGGCCAGACAGGAGCATATTCTATAGCAGCAGGTTAAAGAATTCTACAGGCCTCAAGGAACCGCAGCCAATCTCCAGCGTTTTGGAAACATGTCAGGGAACCATTAGCCTTACCAAAAGTGAACTTTTTTTTCTGGACCTGGTTCATAATAAACTTCTAACTAGTGATAATCTAACGAAAAGGAACATAGCAGGGCCACATAGATGTGGGTATGCAGAAGCAACCTTGAAACAGCCCAGCATTTATTCATGGATTGTATATTCGCCAAAGAGGTTTGGGGACTTATCCTTTAGGACTTCCAGATTTCTGTCCCTCCATAGACTTCTGTCTCCGAATTTTTCGCCTCTTGGAGTCTTTTCTACCCTCATAGAATTCCTATCAAATCATGTGGACAGCTTTGCCCAAATACGGTTGATGGCAGCTATAGTTGGCCCGGAATAAGCTGATTTTCAAAGACCTGCAACACTCTTTGGAAGCTGCCGAGTAGTAATATTATAAAGAAGACTCTTTGCTCCTGCCCAAGGAAAAGAGGTGGCTTGGCCCCCTTGAGCCATATCACGTGGCGAACAAAGGTTGCTCTCATGAAAATGTTGCAGCTCAAAAGCAGTATTTGATGGACAACTGCATTGTAAGAGGCCTTCGCAAAGACCCATTCTCTCTTCTACAATTAAATAAAATACATACTCGTTTCAGTTAAAAAAAAGGTTGCTCTCATGAAAATGTTGTAGCTCAAAAGCAGTATTTGATGGACAACTGCATTGTAATCAGGGTTGCCATGGAAAAGACCCATTCTCTCTTCTACAATTAAATAAAATACGTACTCGTTTCAGTTAAAAAAAAAAAAAATAGTATAAGCACAGGTTCTATTATAAAGTTACTTTATCACTTCAACCTAAACCTAAAATATGCACGTATTGGAACTCGAAAGGCATCCTCTTGAATGCTTGAATGCACTCATCTCTGATAACCAAAAAAACATTTCCAACTGTCTTCTCTACCGGCCCAACTATATCATCTCAGAAGAGCAACATAAGATTCCCATGAAGGCACAAAACAGATTTTAGTCAAGTGAAAATCTGCAATAACAAACAGCCTTATTGTTGGTGTACATGCACTTAGACTCGCTGTGTTGGCATACATGCACCTAGATTAGCTCCAGTTAACTTATTGCTTGCATGTGGCACATGTACACATTAACATAAGATAAAGCACACTTATCTTTAGTTAGCTTTAGTTATTGCATGTACAACTAAGCTTAACTTAGTTGCTTTTATGTATTTATTCTAAAACTAATATTGTAGAATCAATTTTTCATTCTTTTCTCAATTCTTCCTCGCTTCCTTCCTTCTCTTGCAAGCTTGTTTATTGTTTTGCAGATCTAGATCTGTGTATCTCAAAAATCTTACATGGTATCACAGCACAGGGATTTGTAATCAGTGCACAAGCAATTTTATTTGCAGGTTCAGAAGATTGAAGCAACAACAAAGAATGGAGTCTAAATTGGAGTTTCCACAATCGGAAATTCTCACTCCATATAATTATTTCGAATGGAAGCCAAAGATTCAACTTCATCTCAGAAGTAGAGGCTTATTTCGAATAACCATGGAAACGGAAGTTGAACCAACATCGGCAATGGAGAAAACAAGATATTTCAATCGCATGGACGAGGCCTTCGGCATCATATGTTTATCTATTTCTCCGGAACTGCTATTTCATGTTGAATCATGTTCAACTCCAAATGAAGTATGGAAAATTTTGGAAGGATTTTTGGAAAACGTGATGAAATGCAAGGTCACATTCTCGAAAATGAGTTAAACTCATTAGATCCAAGAAACTTTGAGAACATTCAAGATTTTTTCACAAGGTATAAAGCCTTGTTGGTTCAGCTGAAAGGATGCGGGATCGACAAATCCAAGCAAGAAAATCAGTTGATTCTTTCCATTTTATCAAAACCTGGTCCAGAGTATGCAGTATTCGTCTCTACATTCCACACAGTTAGATCTGCAACTAGTGCAGATTGGAAGATGCCCTCACTGGATTCTTTTATTCAGTCTTTGATGCATGAGCAAGATAAGCTCATCAAAATGGGCACACTTAAAAATTCCAAAGCGCATGCACTTACTGTGCATGCAAAAGGAAAGGCAAATCCCAAACCCCCTGATGGATCATCTGGCTCAAAGGAAAGGAAAGGAACGAAAGGGAAATCAATGTGCAATTATTGCCACCGTGGTTTTCATCCTGAATCTGCATGCATGAAGAAGACTATAGATCTTATGGCGCAGACACTTCAGCAACACAATCTTGGAGACCACATTCCCGAGAATGCTAAGAAGAAGTCTGGAGAAAAAGCACCAGATCCAAGAGGTAACAGGCATGCTTTGATTGCTCTTCATTCTGCACCACAAGAATGGATCATCAATTCAGGAGCTTCATATCATATGGCTTCTTCAAAGGAATCCTTTTCTTCTCTACATGCATGCTCAGGTCCTCCCATTATCATGGGGGATAATTCTGCAGTTGCAGCAACTGGACAAGGAAGAGTGCAATTCGAAGATGGAAGTTTTGAAAATGTCTTGCATATTTCAAGGTTTTCTGTGAATCTTCTCTCATTATATCAGATGACACACACAGGCAGCGGAAGGAAAGTGGAATTTACCCCAGATTCCGTGAGCATTTATGACATGCAAACCAATTTGAAGATTGCATCTGGCAAGGTAAATGATCAATCTCGTCTGTATACATTTTCTGATTTTGTTCCTCAATCAGATTCCTGTGATGGAAATCGAGGTCAACAAGTAGTGAAGGGTTCTCTAGTTGTACCCTTCCCCCCAAATCCAATGAGGGTGAATGCCAAGGCTGCTCCACCTCTAAAGCCTTCCCATGATTGGAAAATATTTAGCCAAGAACTCAGCAAATCTACCGAAGCTGCCGGTATTCTACCATGGCTCCCTGCAGCTACAGGAGATTCTTCTGTACCGTGGGACGCAGAAAGGGCTTTATCAGAGTCGCAATTGTCTATTCACATGGTCACGCCGCATCTTAATTTCCTCAGGCAACAGTTGCAGCCACAAGTGGTGGCCTCTGGCCAAATTAAGCAAAAGAACGACTTCTATGAAGGATCTGCTGATTCCATTAATCATGCGGAAAAGCCACCCACCATGCATATTGATCCAGTTTCTCTGCAAGACATTCAACAGGCAGGCTTACCGATGAGGAACAATTCACTACCTCACGGGCATGGCCTCACTGAATCCCCCCATATGAGTGGTTTGTCAAAAAAGGTTCAGGATAAAGATGTCAAACAAGAGATCTCACGAGCAGACTCTTCAGACTGCACCGATCAAATGGAGGATGACGATGACCAGAAAGCTGCAGGCCGATCTAGCAGAAGACATCTCTCCAAAAACTTGGTAGCTGAATGCAAGCGGAGGAAAAAGCTCAACGAAAGGCTTTATGCTTTACGCTCATTGGTTCCCAATATCACCAAGATGGATAGGGCCTCTCCTAAATCAATTTCAGCAAAAGTATTCACAGGAGGAGGTACATGGACTCCACTTGTCTCCACAAGAATGTCTTCGTATGCATCAAAGTTTATACCCGTATTCACCTGGTCAAAGACGTCGTCAACTTTCAGGTCTTTGGTGAAGGGGTTCACTTCGCGTTCACGAGAGCCACCAGAACGAGCGTTGGAGGTAGTGCTTAAGGGGGGGTGTTGGTGTACATGTACTTAGACTAGCTGTGTTGGTGTACATGCACCTAGATTAGCTCCAGTTAACTTATTGCTTGCATGTGGCACATGTACACATTAACATAAGATAAAGCACACTTAGCTTTAGTTAGCTTTAGTTATTGCATGTACAACTAAGCTTAACTTAGTTGCTTTTATGTATTTATTCTAAAACTAATATTGTAGAATCAATTTTTCATTCTTTTCTCAATTCTTGCTCGCTTCCTTCCTTCTCTTGCAAGCTTCTTTATTGTTTTGCAGATCTAGATCTGTGTATCTCAAAAATCTTACATGGTATTACAGCACAGGGATTTGTAATCAGTGCACAAGCAATTTTATTTGCAGGTTCAGAAGATTGAAGCAACAACAAAGAATGGAGTCTAAATTGGAGTTTCCACAATCGGCAATTCTCACTCCATATAATTATTTCGAATGGAAGCCAAAGATTCAACTTCATCTCAGAAGTAGAGGCTTATTTCGAATAACCATGGAAACGGAAGTTGAACCAACATCGGCAATGGAGAAAACAAGATATTTCAATCACATGGACGAGGCCTTCGGCATCATATGTTTATCTATTTCTCTGGAACTGCTATTTCATGTTGAATCATGTTCAACTCCAAATGAAGTATGGAAAATTTTGGAAGGATTTTTGAAAAACAGGATGAAATGCAAGGTCACATTCTCGAAAATGAGTTAAACTCATTAGATCCAAGAAACTTTGAGAACATTCAAGATTTTTTCACAAGGTATAAAACCTTGTTGGTTCAGCTGAAAGGATGCGGGATCGACAAATCCAAGCAAGAAAATCAGTTGATTCTTTCCATTTTATCAAAACTTGGTCCAGAGCATGCAGTATTCGTCTCTACATTCCACACAGTCAGATCTGCAACTGGTGCAGATTGGAAGATGCCCTCACTGGATTCTTTTATTCAGTCTTTGATGCATGAGCAAGATAAGCTCATCAAAATGGGCACACTTAAAAATTCCAAAGCGCATGCACTTACTGTGCATGCAAAAGGAAAGGCAAATCCCAAACCCCCTGATGGATCATCTGGCTCAAAGGAAAGGAAAGGAACGAAAGGGCAATCAATGTGTAATTATTGCCACCGTGGTTTTCATCCTGAATCAGCATGCATGAAGAAGACTATAGATCTTATGGCGCAGACACTTCAGCAACACAATCTTGGAGACCACATTCCCGAGAATGCTAAGAAGAAGTCTGGAGAAAAAGCACTAGATCCAAGAGGTAACGGGCATGCTTTGATTGCTCTTCATTCTGCACCACAAGAATGGATCATCGATTCAGGAGCTTCATATCATATGGCTTCTTCAAAGGAATCCTTTTCTTCTCTACATGCATGCTCAGGTCCTCCCATTCTCATGGGGGATAATTCTATAGTTGCAGCAACTGGACAAGGAAGAGTGCAATTCGATGATGGAATTTTTGAAAATGTCTTGCATATTCCAAGGTTTTCTGTGAATCTTCTCTCATTATATCAGATGACACACACAGGCAGCGGAAGGAAAGTGGAATTTACCCCAGATTCCGTGAGCATTTATGACATGCAAACCAATTTGAAGATTGCATCTGGCAAGGTAAATGATCAATCTCGTCTGTATACATTTTCTGATTTTGTTCCTCAATTAGATTCCTGTGATGGAAATCAAGGTCAACAAGCAGTGAAGGGTTATCTAGTTGTACCCTTCCCCCCAAATCCAATGAGGGTGAATGCCAAGGCTGCTCCACCTCTAAAGCCTTCCCATGATTGGAAAATATTTGGCCAAGAACTCAAAAAATCTACCGAAGCTGCCGGTACTCTACCATGGCTCCCTGCAGCTACAGGAGATTCTTCTGTACCGTGGGACGTAGAAAGGGCTTTATCAGAGTCGCAACTGTCTATTCACATGGTCACGCCGCATATTAATTTCCTCGGGCAACAGTTGCAGCCACAAGTGGCAGCCTCTGGCCAAATTAAGCAAAAGAACGACTTCTATGAAGGACCTTCCGATTCCATTAATCATGCGGAAAAGCCACCCACCATGCATATCGATCCAGTTTCTCTGCAAGACATTCAACAGGCAGGCTTACCGATGAGGAACAATTCACTACCTCGCGGGCATGGCCTCACTGAATCCCCCCATACGAGTGGTTTGTCAAAAGAGGTTCAGGATAAAGATGTCAAACAAGAGATCACACGAGCAGACTCTTGAAACTGCACCGATCAAATGGAGGACGACGATGACCAGAAAGCTGCAGGCCGATCTGGCATAAGACATCTCTCCAAAAACTTGGTAGCTGAACGCAAGCGGAGGAAAAAGCTCAACGAAAGGCTTTATGCTTTACGCGCATTGGTTCCCAAGATCACCAAGATGGATAGGGCCTCTCCTAAATCAATTTCAGCAAAAGTATTCACAGGAGGAGGTACATGGACTCCACTTGTCTCCACAGGAATGTCTTCGTATGCATCGAAGTTTATACCCGTATTCACCTGGTCAAAGACGTCGTCAGCTTTCAAGTCTTTGGCGAAGGGGTTCACTTCGCGTTCACGAGAGCCACCAGAACGAGCGTTGGAGGTAGTGCTTAAGGGGGGGTGTTGGTGTACATGCACTTAGACTAGCTGTGTTGGTGTACATGCACCTAGATTAGCTCCAGTTAACTTATTGCTTGCATGTGGCACATGTACACATTAACATAAGATAAAGCACACTTAGCTTTAGTTAGCTTTAGTTATTGCATGTACAACTAAGCTTAACTTAGTTGCTTTTATGTATCTTTCTAAAACTAATATTGTAGAATCAATTTTTCATTCTTTTCTCAATTCTTGCTCGCTTCCTTCCTTCTCTTGCAAGCTTCTTTATTGTTTTGCAGATCTAGATCTGTGTATCTCAAAAATCTTACACTTATGAGTGAAATCTAAAATCCAGATTATTATTTCAGAAGTATGTTACACACTATGCTCAATGTTGCAAGTTGACGTCGCCAATCGTCAAAGTTGATCAACTCTTAGCACCAGCTGATCAACTCTTAGTCAAAATTGTTTCTCTCACAAAAATGGATATTCATGGATTGCTCTGCATCTAAAGAAATAACTTTAAAAGCAATATAAGGGCCTTCACGTTTTAGAGACAGATTTTAACACAATACAATGACTAAACATCTAACTGTAGGGGTAAAGGATATATCTGTGAGAGCACAATACAATCACTAAACATAAGCCATTTAAAAATAGTAGTAAAGGATGTATCTGCGACAACACTGCAAAATCCTGGAAATGTCAAACAATTTGGCAAAAATTAGGTTGACTGCAGACAGATCAGTTACAAAGAAATATACAGCTATGAAGCCATGCGTAACTAGCAAGTCTTATGTGTCCAAACTGTTGATTTTTCGAGTAAAATTTGAAAGGGACAACAACTTTCAGTGATCCCTTTCCCTTGCAATGAAAGTGGAACCGCTTCCAAATATTTTTAAGACCAGAAAGAACCCTTGTGTCATAATTAGGATTAGAAAGCAAACCGTACAAAATGGAGCACGTAGCCTGTGCACGTTAAAATTGTCGTCCTTCAGTTGACAACTGACAGAAAGAGACATGGGCACGCAGCGCCCCACACACACACAGTGCCCCACACATGAAAATTGTTAGGGGCTACGTGTGCCCACTCTCTTCTGTCAGTGCCTTACTTGTTGGGAATTTCTGATAATTCCATAAACAAAAGAACAGAGAATAATGCTCTGTTTTTAACACAGGAAGCAGAGTTTTTCACAGACACCAAAAAAAACTTTTCATTCATTAACAATATTGACTTTTACAAAAAAAACATCTTCCTCTCACAAAGGGATTTGACAGTAAAAAAAATTTATTCTGTCTCTCAAAAGGAATTAACACTTCTGTGTGTAAAAATTTTTTTTACTTGTCTTTTGCATTCACGCGTATTACAATACATCCCATGAATCCAAAGTCAATGGGCATAGCCTTGAACACAATTGATGATGCCTTCTCTGAGATTAAACTTCAGAACGAGTTATCTTGAAGCAGAGCTAAGAGGTCAGCGTTGCTGCATATATTTTGGTCAGCGTTGCTGCATATATTTCAAATACGTCTTCTCTGGAAAATTAACACTGCTCTGTTTCTTCTTTTTCGCATTGTTGTGCATTACATTGCATATTCAACAACAACAAAAAAAACATGGCATAACCTTTTGTTTTCACACTGCTGTGCATTACATTGCATATTCAACAACAAAAAAAAACATGACATAAATTTTTTGTTTGACTTGTGCCGTGTAAAAAAATAATTACACCCGTGAATTAAAAAAAATGCTACACCTCCTATTTACCAACCACAATACATTTATATTAATTACATTTAACATGGCGATTTTTTTTGTTTTAACCGTAGATTACGGTTCTCTGCAATATCGCACGGAAGATCTAGGGACAAGAAGCAGTGAAGTACCCTCATGCTCATGAGCTATCATAATGTTGATCTTTCCCTCAATAATCGGACGAATGACGCAATTACCCAGCGGTCCATTTTTACTGAACTTTACCTACCGGGGAAAGTTGTTTTGGCAAACCACGTGTCAGCCATTGAATATGCTCACCGCCCTCTGAGGAAAACTATCAATCGGTGAAAAGTGGTGCGGGGAAAACTTTGGCGGTTTTTTGAAATAAATGCCGTACTTGAAATTATCATTTCAACACTCCCCTTTAATTTCAACTGTTGGGTTATGAGTCATACCCAGACATTTCCTTAAAAACTAAAAACTTTTTTTTCCCCAATGGTTTAGTCAGAATGTCTGCAACTGAGTTCTGTAGTGTACTAAAACAATTTCTCCATTGTTTACTAATTCCCTGATGTAATGAAACTTTGTGTCAATGTGTTTCGTTCTCTTATGAAACACAACATTCTTGGATAATGCAACAGCTGAGCTATTGTCACAAAAAATCACAGTTCCTTTTGCTTTCTCTTGGCATAAACTCCTTAACATCCTTCTCATCCAAATTTCTTGACACGTTGCTATTGTAGCCGCCACATATTCTGCCTCTGCTGTAGACAACGTTATATTACGCTGTTTTTTAGAAGCCCATGAAATGTCTCCTAAACCCATGTGAAAAACATAACTGGATGTGTTTTTCCGATCATCTACACTTCCAGCACAATCACTATCAGTGTATCCAATTAAATCTGAACATTTTGAAGTAGCATATAAAATTCCAAACCTTTTAGTACCTTTAACATACCTCATAATCCTTGTTGCTGCCTGCCAATGTGCTTCTGTTGGCCTCTCCATGAATCTGGAAATTAAACTAACAACATGCGTTATATCCGGCCTAGTTGCAGTCAAATACATGAGGCTACCAACTATGCTCTTGTACAAACTAGGATCAAAATCCTTGTTGTTGTCCTCTTTGCTGAGTTTTAATCCCATCACTGTGGGAGTGATTGTTGCTTTGCTCTCGTGCGTATTAAATCTTTCCAACACTTCATTAACATATTTTTCTTGTGAGATAAAAATCTCGTTTTCATTTTGTTCTACTTATATTCCTAAGAAGTATCTCAACAAACCCATGTCAGTCATTTCAAATTCTTCTTTCATGATTGTTTTGAAATTTTCAATAAGGTAATCATCATTACTTGTGAAAATAACATCATCAACATATAACACAACAATTAGTATTTTACCATCCTTTTCTTTGATGTAAAGGGTGGGTTCTCCCTCACACTTTTCAAATCCATTTTCCAGTAGATAGGAATCTATCCTACTGTACCACGCTCTTGGTGCTTGTTTCAGCCCATCAAGAGCTTTCTTCAATCTGTACACTTTGTGCTCTTGGCCTTTCTTTTCATAGCCTAGAGGTTGTTCAATGTAAACCTCTTCCATTAACACTCCATTTAGGAATGTTGACTTCACATCCATTTGGTAAACTTTCCACTTGTTTTGTGCTGCTATGGACAACACTGCTCTCACGGTTTCCATTCTAGCAACCGGTGAAAAAATTTCCTCATAGTCTCTCCCATACTGTTGCTTATATCCTTTGACAACTAGTCTTGCCTTGTGTCTTTCTATTTTGCCTTCAACATTACTCTTGGTCTTGTAGACTCATTTAACTCCAATGACTTCTTTTCCTTTTGGTAGTTCAACTAAATCCCATGTCTTGTTTCTTTCTATGGCATTGATCTCCTCATCCATAGCTTCTATCCATTTCCTATCCTTAATTGCTTCTTCGAAATGAACAAGATCATCAACATGACAATATAAAGCAAACAAAAAGTTCATACCTTCATTTCCTGCCTCTTGTTCATAAATGTCACTTAAATTTCTAAACTTCTTACCTTTTTCATTTGGTGTACAAGTACTTGAAGAAGCACTTGAATTTCCTCCTTATGGTGTGCTTGGAGAAGCACCTTCATTTCTCCTCAAGGGTGTCTCTTGTTGCCCTTGTGTTGGTGTTGCTGTTTGGGGATGTATTTCAACCATCTCCTCATCATCTTCATCATGTGACAAAGAGTTTTTAACATTCACAGTTTTCTCTATGCTTCCATCCCAAGCTTCCTCCTCAATGAACTGAACATCTCTACTCACAATAAGCTTCTTGGTGGATGGGTTATACAACCTGTAAGCTTTGGATTCCTCACTGTATCCAATGAAAATACATTTCTCCCCTTTGCTATCCAACTTCTTCCTTAGTTGATCTAGAATGTGTGCATAAGCCACACATCAAAAACTTTCATGTGGGTGACTCCTTTCTTTGTCCCACTCCATGCTTCTTCTGGCACTCTGTTCATGACTACTTTTGTAGGGCATCTATTCAAAATGTATGCTACACAATGTAGAGCTTCAGCCCAATAATCATTTGGCAAATGCTTTGCCTTTAACATACTGCTTGTCATATCCATGATTGTCCTATTCTTCCTTTCGGCAACTCCATTTCGCTGCGGAGTGTACGTAGTGGTAAACTACTTATGAATTCCATTTTCTCTACAAAAACGTAGAAATTCTTTGGAGATATACTCACCTCCTCTATCAGTTCTTATAACTTTGATATGCAGCCTACTTTGGTTTTCTACAAGTGCTTTGAAATTGTGAAATCTTTCAAACACTTCACTTTTGTTCTTCAGGAAATAAACCCAAGTTTTTCTAGTAAAATCATCAATAAATGTTAGTATATAGTGGCTGCCTACAAGTGATGAAGTTTGCATCGGTCCACATAAATCTGAGTGGACAATCTCTAAGGGTGCTTTTGCCCTTATGCTTTTCCCAGATGGAAAACTTTCTCTATGTTGTTTCCCCAAGATACAACCTTCAAAGAGGCTGTATGGTTTCTCTATCAATGGTAATCCTCTTACCATTCCTTTGCTATTCAACAAGTTAAGACCTCCAAAGTTGAGATGTCCAAATCTCAAGTGCCACAACCAATTTTCATCTTTTGGTTCGCTTTGGAAAGCCTCTTTTGTCACTGCTGCTATTTATTCTCCATTTTTTAAATCTGCTTTCATTCTGAGAGGGAACATCCTATTCCTTGTCATCTTCACTTCAGCAATACATTGTTTGCTGGGTGTTTTATCCATGATGGTGCATACATCATCCACAAAATAAACATTGTAACCCTTTTGAATAAGATGTCCAATACTTATAAGGTTACATTTCATTCCAGGAACATAATAAATATCTGATATGGTTTTCTTTTCACCTTTCTTTGTTAAGACATTTAATTATCCTTTTTCCATAACAGAAACTTTATTATCAGTCCCTAGTGTGACTTATGACTTCACACTCTGATCTAACATAGAAAATAGGGCTATGTTTCCTGTCATATGGTTACTGCAACTGGAGTCTAGAAACCATACATCTTCACTCTTTTCTTCAGCCATATTACAGGCTAAAAACAAATTATTTTCGCTGATATTTTCTCTAGTGAAATTTGCACTAGTTCTATTACTCATATCATGTTGCTCCTTCCTACATTCATTTGCAGAATGCCCATATTTTTTACAATAATTACATTGGACATTTGTTTATCATACCTTTGTCATTGAGCATGATGTTTTCCACTTTGTTGGCTGCTACCTTGGCCTTGGTTCTGATTTGGATTGCTGCCTCTTCCTTGAGCATTTGCTGGACTGTTTCTTCCACCTCTGTTTTGGCTTTTGCCTCTTCCTCTCTTGTTTCCTCTGCCTTGACCTCTTTCTCTTCCAAAGAACATCTGGGTCTTAAAGGCATGTTCTAGAGATGAGTTTTCATTTCTACTCAATCTCTGCTCATGTGTTATCAGTGATGCACGTAGTTCATCAACTGAGAAGTTTGTGAGATCCTTTGTCTCTTCTATGGTGGTGACAATCACATCAAACCTTGAAGGTAAGATCCTCAATAGTTTCTCCAAAATCCTCCTTTCTTCAAGAATCTCTCCATGAGGCCTTATCTGTGTGACCAAACCAATCACATGTGTAAATAATGAGTCAATATTATCTGACTCCTTCATGCAGAGAGTCTCAAAATCTCTCGTCAGCAACTGTAGTTTTGTTGTCTTCACTTTCTCCATGCTTTGATAGGTTGTCTTGAGAGTTTCCCATGCTTCTTTGGATCTCTTAGCTACTGTTATCCTTGGAAACACACTCTCGTGCACTGCTTGATACAAAAATAGAGGGCTTTAGAATCCTTCTTCTTATTTCTCTTCAACAGATCTTTCTTTGCCTGAGTTAAATTATTAAACTCATTTTCATCTGCTGGTTCTTCAAATCCATCCTCAACAAATTCCCATAAGTCTTGGGAAGAAAGCAAAGCTCTCATAGTTATTGCCCAATAGTCATAGTTTGTCCCATTAAATTGTGGGAGCTGAGTATCACAAATACCCATGCTAGTGCTGGCTACAGCCATTCTTGCACTCTTAACTATGCTTCAAAATACTTGACTGTGTATTTAAAATAACTAACTGTCCTCAATAGTAACACAAAAACTAACTTGAGAAATACCTTGGATTCTTTCTTGACTGAGTCTTCACTCTGCTAGAGAAGCTGCTGTAACAAGAAATCCTTCCTTCGGCTTCTTTGACACCTTCAAAGAGCCTAGACAAGCTCTGATACCATGTTCGGAATTTCTGATAATTCCAGAAACAAAAGAACAGAGAATAATGCTCTGTTTTTAACACAGGAAACAAAGTTTTTCACATACACCAAAAAAAACTTTTCATTCATTAACAATACTGACTGTTACAAAAAAAAACATCTTCCTCTCATAGAGGGATTTCACCAACAGAACTGCTTCAGAGGCAGTAAAAAAAATTTACTCTGTCTCTCAAAAGGAATTAACACTTCTGTGTGTAAATTTTTTTTTTACTTCTCTTTTACATTCACACTGCTACGTATTACAATACATCCCATGAATCCAAAGTCAATGGGCATAGCCTTGAACACAATTGATGATTCCTTCTCTGAGATTAAACTTCAGAACGAGTTATCCTCAGGCGGAGCTAAGAGGTCAGCGCTGCTGCATATATTTCAAATACGTCTTCTCTGAAAAATTAACACTACTCTGTTTCTTCTTTTTCGCACTGTTGTGCATTACATTGCATATTCAACAACAACAACAAAAACATGACATAATCTTTTTTTTGACTTGTGCCATGTAAAAAAAATTACACCCGTGAATTAATAAAAATAAATGCTTCACCTCCTATTTACCAACCACAGTACATTTATATTGATTGCATTTAATATTGCGAATTTTTTTGTTTTAACCGTAGATTACGGTTCTCTGCAATATCGTACGGAAGATCCAGGGACAGGCAAAGTGAAGTACCCGCACTCTTAGGACCTACCATAGCTGTTGACCTTGCCTTCAAAAATCGGACGGCTGATGCAATTACCCGGAGCTCCCTTTTTACCGAACTTTACCTGTCGGGGAAAGTTGTTTTGGCAAACCACGTGTCAGCCGTTGTATATGATCACTGCCCTCAGAGGAAAACCATCAATCAGTGAAAAGTGGTGCGGGGAAAACTTTTGTGGTTTTCTGAAATAAATGTCGCAGTTGAAATTATCATTTCAACATTACTCAACCAACCGACCCTTCCTCTCCATGATTAACGAAAATTAGAAACTACCTACATGCAGAAACTCTGAGTACTAACAGAAGGAAATGATCATAGAAACACCTAGACTCTAGCGTAAAGGCAGATAACAAGAGCGTACTATTACCCTTCGGGAGAAGCGGAGGGGTAGGAGAAAGGGCACTCACGGCCTAAATATATAGGGTGAAGAATGTGTTGGAAATAATACTGAGAGGGGGGGGTGAATCAGTATTATCAAGTTCTTTTAACAAATCTTCCTTATTTATACTTTGAATTATTTTTGCATATCAGTACCATAAAATAATGAGCATGAACAAGAAAAACAGATAGTCACACCAAAGAACACCAGATATAAGGTGGAAACCCAATGTGGGTGAAAACCACCTGCTGCAATATGTCTCTATCTTCTTTCAAATTAGAAACTCCTTTTACAATGATTTTGTACTGGTACAGTCCTTTACCAGTACACAGGCTGCAACCTGCAGAGAGCTACAACTCTCTCTCATTTTCCAGTCTTTCCTGGAAGGGAGCTACAACCCCCTACTTCTTTTCTTACAAGGACCACTTTTCATAAATTTTCAAACTAGATCCATAAGCATCAAATGATCATCAAGTACATGTAAATTACACAGTCAACTGCAGCAATCAGATCATCAATAACAGAACTACACCCAGAACACCTTATCAACAGAAAAATTCAGTCAACAAAAGATCTTAAGACAGATACGCAGTTTTTCTTTCTCTGGCCTGCGTCGCTACGCACTACACCTTCTGCTTCCCTGCGTATACCCGCAGAGAGTCTTTTGTTGCACGGTGTACCCACGCAATTCTTCTTCAATCGCACTGCGTACTGTTACTGTAGGTAAGCACCCAGAGACACTATTGCGCCGCGTACTGCTACTGAAGACCCGCACTCATAGATACTATCGCGCCGCGTACTTTTACTGTGTGTACGCACCTGAAACTCTGTCGCGCTGCGTACCCGTGCAGTTCTGCTTCTTCTGCTCTACGTACCCACGCAGCTCTCTTGTTTCTCCTCTGCATACCCACGCAGTTCTGCTTCTTCTGCTCTGCGTACCCACGCACTTGCACCGTTAATCACCTGTGTACTTCTGATTAGGGTCGAATTGGTAGTTCACTAGTGTGCCACAGTTAGTCGGATGCCCAGATCTGATCATGCGCTTGAGAGATCACCCTTCACAGATTCGCTTTCAACTTCACTTTCATATAGATCAAGCTTTTAAGACAATAACCCAATATTTCAGATCTTAAGATATTCAATTGCAAAAGATGCTTAGCCAAGTGATCTCCTTTGCTTTATATAGGCAAGCTCCTCGTGAAGTCATGGATCAATACCATAGATAACCAATACCAGGGGCCCAAAAACATGGGGCTCAATAATAATAATAATATAAAACAATACCACGAGCCAAAACCATAGAATCAAGAGTGGCGGGCTAAATACCACGGGCCAAACATAGGAAACCCCACGTGAACATGCTTCCCTGCCTTGAAGTAAGTGAAATTGGGGGTATGCACCTCCTGAACGGGTGACTTGCGTGTCTGGCCGCGGTCCCTTCACGGTGTACCTGCGTGTACGCATCTTCTGAACTGTTCTCCTGTGTACTTCTTAATTTTCAACATTTTGAGAGCCTGATCAGAGCAATGCGACGGGTGTTGCCATCAAGTACAACATCTGTAACATAGAGCCATACCAGAATCATAATGCCAACAATCTCCCCCTTTGGACTTGATGGCAACCTCAAAATATTTAGCTTCATTCTCCCCCTTTGACATCAAGGTCAAAGGGTTATGCTCCCCCTAAGAACATGCTCCCCCTGAATATGGACCATGAAAGAGATAGAGACATATTGCAGCTATATTTAGACCAGCATCCATGATCTCCTCCTGTACATCCTCCATAATGCCAAGAATGCATTATATGCTCCCCCTGAATCTGTGCCATTTTATCTTCAATCAAACCGCAACCTAGCACATGTAAGCATATACCCCAGATGAACCTTGCGTACAACCATCAATCAGAAGAGTTTCAATAAGATGATGCGTCAACAACCCCCCGCTTTTGCCTGAGGTATTCAAAAGTCTCCCTAGGCAATGGTTTGGTGAGTATATCAGCAACTTGTTCCTTAGAAGGAACATACTCCCACTTGACCTTCTGTTCAAGCACTTGTTCTCGGAGAAAATGATACTTGATTGGTATGTGCTTGGTTTTTGAATGCATGACTGGGTTCTTTGAGATGCTGATTGCACTTGTGTTATCACATAAGATGGAGATAGGTGGTGTACAAGTGATTTGAAAATCCTGCAAGGTCTGCATCATCCAAAGGAGTTGAGTGCAGCAAGATGCAACAGCAACATATTCCGCTTCAGCTGTAGACAAGGCAATCGAACTCTGTTTCTTGCTGAACCAAGATACTAATCTGGAACCCATAAAGAATGCACCACCACTTGTGCTCTTCCTATCATCCACGCTTCCGGCCCAATCTGCATCTGTATAAGCATGAAGTGTGAGATCTGTATCTCTAGGATACCATAAGCCATAATTTTGTGTCCCTTGAAGATATTTGAAAATTCCCTTCACTGCCTGAAGATGAGTCTCCTTTGGATTTGCCTGAAATCTTCCAACTATTCCTACTGCATGCATGATGTCCGGTCGGGTACCTGTCAAATAAATTAGACTTCCAATCATAGATCTGTAGGTTGGTTGATGTACTGCTGCAGATTCATCATTTGCACTGAGGCTACATCTTGTGACCATGGGTGTACATACTGGTTTTGCATCTTCCATGCCATATTTCTTCATAATCTGTTTGAGATACTTGGTTTGAGACAAAAAGATTCCTCCTTCGTTTTGTTGGATTTGCAAACCAAGGAAATATGTCAGTTCTCCCAGCAAGGACATTTCAAATTCTTTCTGCATGACCAAGGCAAAGCTTTGACTCATAGCTTCTTCATTGCTGCCAAAGATAATGTCATCTACATACACAACAAGTATTAGCAATTTGTCATTTTCAACTTTTATATAAAGATTGCTATCTACTAATCCTTTTGAAAAACCTTGTTGATGAAGATATTTATCCAAACAATAATACCAAGCCCTTGGAGCTTGTTTGAGACCATAGAGAGCCTTTTTCAATCTGCATACAAGATTTGGATCATTTCCAAGAATGAACCCATCTGGTTGCTCAATGTATACTTCTTCTTCCAAGTCTCCATTCAGAAAGGCTGATTTCACGTCCATTTGAAATACTTTGAAGTTTTGAAAGCTTGAGAGAGCAAGGAACATTCGGATGGCCTCAAGTCTTACAACAGGAGCAAAGGTTTCTTCAAAGTCTATTCCTTCTTGTTGCGCATACCCTTTACAAACAAGTCTGGCCTTGTTTCTAATTACTTCTCCATTTTCATTCAATTTATTTTTGAAGACCCATTTTGTTCCGATAACATTCTTATCCTTTGGTCTAGGGACCAGCTCCCAAGTGTTGTTCTTTTCAATCTGCTCAAGTTCTTCATCCATTTCTTTCACCCAAAATTCATCTTTGCATGCCTCTTTCACATTTTGTGGTTCAGTGGAGGAGAGTAATGCCAAATAGCTTGAAGCTTCTGCAACTGTTCTTCTTGTTTGTACACCTGCTTCTTTCTGCCCCACAATCTGAGATTCTGGATGATTCTTCTGAACATATCTGGATGGAGTCTTTTCTTCTATTCTTGTCTGCTCCTCTGGTTCTTCTTGAGGTTCTTCTTCTTCATCATTTTGTCTTTGAGGGTAGCCTTC
The DNA here is from genome assembly GCA_031772625.1 of Pinus tabuliformis. Lineage (NCBI taxonomy): Eukaryota > Viridiplantae > Streptophyta > Pinopsida > Pinales > Pinaceae > Pinus > Pinus tabuliformis. The sequence continues at coordinate 2,767,141 of CM062815.1, read as the reverse complement.
ATCTTCTTCGATGTCTTCATGATGTACTTGCCTAGGAATGTATCCCTTCTCATCAACCACTACATCAATGCTGTCAACAATTCTGCCAAGTCTTTTATTGTAGCATTTGTATGCTTTGATATGTGGAGAATAACCAAGAAGAATGCCTTCATCTGCTCTAGGTTCAAGTTTGCCAAGTTGCTCATCAATATTCTTAATATAACATTTGCTCCCAAAGATTTTGAAGTGCTTTACCGAAGGAGTCTCACCACACCAGAGCTCATGAGGGGTTTGAGTGCTGTTCACACGGACATTTGTTTTGTTGAGAATAACAACCGCAGCATGTGCAGCATCACCCCAGAAAGTTGCAGGAGTTCCCGACTCATCAAGCATAGCACGAGCCATTTGTTTGACTGTTCTGTTCATTCTTTCCACAACTCCATTTTGCTGAGGAGTTCTAGCTGTAGAGAATTCTCTTCTTATCCCATGTTCTTCACAGAAATCGAAAAATTCATTTGAGGTAAACTCCCCACCTCTGTCGGATCTGAGGCACTTAATTTTGTATCCTGATTCATTTTCAACCAAGGCTTTGAAGGATTTGAATATTTTGAATGCTTCATCTTTGTGCTTCATAAGTCCTAACTAGACAAACCTGGAGAAATCATCAATGAATAATATCAAGTATTCTTCTCCTCGAGGTGTCCTTTTCCTGAATGGACCACATGTATCTGTATGAACTAGCTCAAGAGGCATGCTAGCTGATCCTTCCTTCTCTGGAAAGTTAGTTCTAGTTTGCTTTCCAAACTGACATGATTTGCATATGGTGTTGTCTGGAATTTTGATATCTGGAAGATCGCGAACTGCCTGATATCTGCATGCTTTCCTTATTTGTGAAAAGCTTAGATGCCCCAACCTCCGATGCCATAACCAGTGTTCATCGTCCTTGCTTAGATAGCATTGTTGTTGTCCTTCTTCAAATATGTATAGATTATTTGGAGTTCTTTTACCTTTGATCACCGTTTTACCTGTATCAAGATCACGAACAAGACGTCCATTTGTTCTAAATATCACCTCAGTTCCTTGATCACACATCTGGCTGACACTTAGAAGATTATGTTTCAACCCATCAACATATAAAACATTTCCAGCCTTGATCTTTTCTTTTAACTGAGCAATGACTTTTCCTTTTATAGTTGCAAGAGTATCATTTCCAAAAGAAACTTTCTTTCCTTTTTCTAGAGCAGAATATGACTCAATTTTTTCTTTATCACCTGTCATATGCTTCGAACATCCACTGTCAATGTACCATAGATTTTCCTGTCCCTCTGCATAAAATGCTATCCCACATCTTTCTGTTTGTGGTTCCTTTATTCTCCATGTTTTGGTGCTTGAGGCTTGTTCCTTTGTCTGCTGAAACCTGCTTCTGCACTCAGAGTCTTCATGACCAAAGTTATTGCAAATAGAACATTCAACTTCATTTTCAAGAGCCGAAAAGTTTTTATAGGTCCTTTTTGTAATCCCGGTCATACTTCTTTGTTTTTGAGCTTCTCTAGTCATGATTGTTTTATATGCAACACATTGAGCTGCTTTGTGACCAAAGTTATGACAAGAGAAACATTTTCCATTGAAGAAACTTCTGCGGTTATCAAATCTACCGGCCAAATGATTGTAATTCTTATTGTCATCCATTCTTGAACCAAATTGAGAAGATTTTACCTGTGGCTGGTTGTAGCTTTTGTTCACCCTTAAGACAGATTTCCCCTTATAGTCTTTGTTTGCAATTCATCCCTGCTTTACCTGATGGTCTCCATTGTGCTTTTTCTCATTCCTTCTTGCTGCATCAAGATAACTTTTTGAGGTGGATGCTTGAGAAGTTTCTCCATTATAGCCCAGACCTGTCTTGTTTAGTGGAGAACGTTGTAAATTGATAATCTAATCCAAGGTTTCAGATCCTTTGACAAACTTGAGATTAATAGTTTTTGTTTTCTCAATCTCTTTTCTAAGACCAACAATTTCACCTTCTAATTTTTCAAGATGTTTTTCCTTTTCATCAATTTGAAATTGTAGAGTATCAATGATCATATTCTTTTCTTCTATACATCTCTTGAGTCTAGTAATTTCTTCATAAAGGCTATCCACATCTATAGCATCCATATAATCATCATCTTCAAATGCCATTAACAGTTTATAGTCATTACCTCGTTCATCTTCATCACTATTTAATAGACCATCACTATCTTCATGAGTGTAGTAGCTTTTCTTATTTGCACTCTATTTCTTGTTCCATCTAGCAGGTTCTTTTACTTTATCCTTGTAAGGACATTTTGCAGCATAATGACCTACTCTTCCACAAGCAAAGCATTTAAAAGGTAACTTATCTCTAAACCTTCCAGAACCCCTTTGAAGATTTCTGACAAAATTTGATTCTTCTTCTTCTTCTTCTGGCACGTGACTTGCTTCATAATAATCTCCTTTGCCTGAAGCCTTGAAAGCAGCTTCTCTTCTGTCTGAAGGACCTCCCTTTCTCATTTCATAAGCAGTTAGAATTCCATGAAGCTGAGACATAGTAAGAATTCGTAGATTTTCCTTTCCTTCTATTGTAGACACTTTATATTCAAACTTGGGGGACAATGATCTTAGAACTTTTTCAACCACAATAGCCTCTTTTATTTCTTCACCCAATTTTTTCATGTAATTAACAATCTCATCTACCCGAAGAAAATAGTTGGACACACTTTCATCATTATACATCCTGAGATTCTCATACTGAATCCTGAGAGTTTGAAGTTTAGCACGCTTTACCTGTTCATCTCCTTCGTAGCTCAAGACAATCTTGTCCCATATTTCTTTTGCGGATTTATATTGCATAACCTTTACGAATTCTGTTTGAGATAAGCATCCCAGCAAAGTATTGACTGCTTTAGCATTTGTTTCATATTTCTTCTTTTCGGCCGTATCTGTAGAAGTAGCTGAAGGAAAAGTGTCGCATGTATCTATGATATCCCAAACTTCTGTACCAAGAGATTGAAGATAGGCAGTAACTCTTACCTTCCAATAATTGAAGTTTGTCCCATCAAAAATTGGTGGCCTGATTGATGCTTCCCTCTCGTAGTTGCTCATGATGAATGATCTTCCTTCAAGCGATCAAGCTTCTTCGAAGGACATGCTCTGATACCAATTGTTGGAAATAATACTGAGAGGGGGGGTGAATCAGTATTATCAAGTTCTTTTAACAAATCTTCCTTATTTATACTTTGAATTATTTTTGCATATCAGTACCATAAAATAATGAGCATGAACAAGAAAAACAGATAGTCACACCAAAGAACACCAGATATAAGGTGGAAACCCAATGTGGGTGAAAACCACCTGCTGCAATATGTCTCTATCTTCTTTCAAATTAGAAACTCCTTTTACAATGATTTTGTACTGGTGTAGTCCTTTACCAGTACACAGGCTGCAACCTGCAGAGAGCTACAACTCTCTCTCGTTTTCCAGTCTTTCTTGGAAGGGAGCTACAACCCCCTACTTCTTTTCTTACAAGGACCACTTTTCATAAATTTTCAAACTAGATCCATAAGCATCAAATGATCATCAAGTACATGTAAATTACACAGTCAACTGCAGCAATCAGATCATCAATAACAGAACTACACCCAGAACACCTTATCAACAGAAAAATTCAGTCAACAGAAGATCTTAAGACAGATACGTAGTTTTTCTTTCTTTAGCCTGTGTCGCTACGCAATACACCTTCTGCTTCCCTGCGTATACCCGCAGAGAGCCTTCTGCTGCATGGCATACCCATGCACTTCTTCTTCAATCGCGTTGCATACTGTTACTGTAGGTACGCACCCAAAGACACTATCGCGTAGCGTACTGCTACTGAAGCCACGCACTCATAGATACTATCGCGCCACGTACTTTTACTGTGTGTACACACCTGAAACTCTGTCGCGCTGCGTACCCATGCAGTTCTGCTTCTTCTGCTCTGCGTACCCACATAGCTCTCCTGTTTCTCCTCTGCGTACCCACGCGGTTCTGCTTCTTCTGCTCTGCGTACCCACACACTTGCACCGTTAATCACCTGCGTACTTCTGATTAGGGCCGAATTGGCAGTTCACCAGTGTGCCACAGTTAGTCGGATGCCCAGATCTGATCATGCGCTCGAGAGATCACCCTTCACAGATTCGCTTTCAACTTCACTTTCATATAGATCAAGCTTTTAAGACAATAACCCAATATTTCAGATCTTAAGATATTCAATTGCAAAAGATGCTTAGCCAAGTGATCTCCTTTGCTTTATATAGGCAAGATCCTCCTAAATTCATGGATCAATACCATAGATAACCAATACCAGGGGCCCAAAAACATGGGGCTCAGTAATAATAATAATATAAAACAATACCACGAGCCAAAACCATAGAATCAAGAGCGGCGGGCTAAATACCATGGGCCAAACATAGGAAACCCCACGTGAACGCGCTTCTCTGCCTTGAAGTAAGTGAAACTGGGGGTACGCACCTCCTGAACGGGTGACCTGCGTGTCTGGCCGTGGTCCCTTCACGGTGTACCTATGTGTACGCATCTTCTAAACTGTTCTCCTGCGTACTTCTTAATTTTCAACATTTTGAGAGCCTGATCAGAGCAATGCCACGGGTGTTGCCATCAAGTACAACATCTGTAACATAGAGCCATACCAGAATCATAATGCCAACAAAATGCATTGCAGGGTGCGGTTTTAGTGGCTGCACAGATGGTGGACTTGCAAATTTCTATGAATTTCTGGAGCTTCGGTGATAACGCCCATCTCCTTTCCCAAGTCAATTTTATAATGTTTATGTTGGTGTTACTTACCAGCCCCACAAAACATTCATTGTATCTTCATTGGGTGGTGATTCCTCCTTTTTATCTTTCCAGGTATACAGATAAATTATCATGATCTACACATCATAGACTAATCTAATTTTATGAATTTTGTTTTAGGCTTTCAAACTGATTCAGATTTTATAGAGTCAAACCATGGGTTAAAATTTTCATTTTACATTGTAAAACTATCATTTAAAAATTAATTTCGAAAGCAATTAAACATCACTTTACCTAATATATATTTTAAAATATTAATTTATAATTTAATTATAAAATAGTGAAGTACCATTTACTTTTCATTATAATATATACAAAATTGTTGTATATTGTATAATAATAATTATTAGAAGAGGAAGGAAGAGTGGCACCTAAGACAAAGGTATTGGACATAAAAAATTTAAAGGAAACTAAACATGAGAAAAATTTCTTTGTTTATGGAGGAATTTAAAAGAGCTTCCATAACATAAGTAAATGACTTTTAGAATTTATGACCTTTCATCAAGCATCCCTAGTTATTAGTGGTAGCCTTGGCTCATACCATCACAAATTTTAGAGTAAGTTGAGCTACCATTGACACACAAGAATACTAGCTAGATATAGAAAACATTAGTTGGTGAAGGGGGGCTAGATATTGGTAGCCTTAGATTCCAAAATTTATAGCCATTTGACCCAACCATGGATTAGTTTAGTGATGGACCTCAAGGCAGATCCCTGTAATTTTTTTTTTTATTCTGGTAATATATTTCTCCTACTTATATTTTAAATTGGAAATGCAAAATATCACTTTTAATTCAGGCCCATACTTTATGGGTTATAACGGAGCATTACTCTCCCACTGGACTAATGGTTTTGATCTAGATATGAAAATATCGATTGGTGTTGTCTGGAATAAGCTTCCACATCTCGCCATGATCTTGTGAGGTAAACTTACTCTCAACTATATTGGAGGAAAAATGGGTCAATTCATTGACCAAGTAGAGATAAATTGAGGATTAAATACATGTGCTAGATTATGTGTGGAAGTCAACTCTGAAAATAGCCCTTAGAAGGAAAATCAATATAGAAGTTTGGATTCATCTTCAACACCTTAATTATAAGTATATTACATGAAACTATAACACTTTTCATGATATGGCTAGCTAGAAAAGAGATATAAAAGTAAACAATAATCTCATACTCCTTTCAACTATGCTTTACCTCCCTAGAACAATATTGAACAAGAAATTGAAACCTAGTTTCTAGAAGACGCAAGAAAAAATATCCCAAAGGGATCTTAGCAAATGAATCATAGGTTAGCATTATCTAATCCCACCAACAACATATTTGAAACCCTCCAAGATCAAGATGAAGTAGAAT